>JAVRKA010000001.1:14800000-16285000 GCA_034508555.1 Venustoraphidia nigricollis | reverse complement strand
CTACTCTGAACATTAAGTAACCACAAAAACTTTAAGAATGTTTTTTCGACGCATATTCACTTTATCATATCCTGATGATGCCTACATGTCTAGCGAAACATGCGTTAGGAAAAAAAAGTACCTATTAATGTTTTGTGGTTACTTTTTTCGGTGTCTTCACATCAAAAGTTTCATTCCTTTTCAAAAGCCTCAGTGAATTTTTCAATTAAACTCAATTAAATTATTAAGTAACTTTCGAAACATACGGTGTAATTTTGAATTAAGGTAGTTGTCGTGGTTAAGGCACACCGTCAGAATATTCTTAATTTTTGAATACTTATTAAGGAGATGATAATACAATTACCCTGAAAATTTGAAGTCGATCGACCGTATATAATCCGAGATAAATTCAATTAAAAATTACATAATTAACATTGATTGTATACGATCTCTGTAGTTCTGAACCAGTTTCTTATTTATAAAAAAGAACTAACTGTCAGAAACTTTCCAAAAACTTTCTTTCAACGCATTTGTTATTTAAGTTTAAAAAAAATAAGAAAAAAATTTTGACCGTCTAATTATTATTTATAAATAACGGTTTAAAGTTCATCAATTTATATAAAAGTATACATGCATATGAATACTGTGTGGGTTACATTTCCACGGGTACAGTCTTGCGTACAAATTATGGATCACTTAGCTACAAAGTAGTATACTTTTGTGACGCGTATAATCTATAACTTTTTGACAATATTGTACCACGACAACTACCTTAAGACTACCTGCAAAAGTAACACATAAAATGATTAAAAATTGCCTTAGAACTAGAATTAAAACAGAGAAATCAAGCTGCAAACACTGCGCTCTATAGAAAAATCCCTTAAAACTGAAAGAAAAAAAATCACTAATTAAGTTTGTTTTAATGCATTTAATTTAGAAAAACTCAGATCGCAGTGCCAAACCCTGCAGACAATATAGTGTATTTGCTTATAAAGACAGTGTGACTTGATTATGTCAATTTATGTTTGTTTTTGGACAATATAAAAAATAAATCCCTTAGTACACCCCTTAAAATATTTTTTTTCTGTATTTCAATATTTGGTCTCTATTTAATCAATTCATCATGTGAATAAAAGTATATATAGCCTTCAGTAAGTTTACATAATTCTTCTATCCGCAAACGTTTTCATAAAATTTCTAAGTTCGATCCTTCTTTATTAAAATTTCAGAAGCACCTTTGCATTGACACTAAAGAGTTAAATTTCAATTTTGAATCAATTTTGAATTTTTTCGGTGTTTTTGGTTCCCGAAAACTTTTACAACCCTAGATATACCTCTTAAAATATTCCGATTAAGCTTCGTGCGGTGATAGATTACAACATGTGAGCGAAATTTAGTTTAAATCAATCAAGCCTGTCAAATTATTCAGAGACTATGAAATGTCGAGAAATTTTGGTCCGACCCCTAGGTCTCGCCATCCAACCGACGCCAGTAATGTATATGCCATCTGGTCAATACACTAAGAATACTTTCTTGAAATCTATAAGAAGCGTTTTTTATCAAATAAAAGAGCGCTTATTACAGATTTCAAGAATGTATTTCTTTAAATTATTAAATTGGTAAGATAAAATAAAATGCACCCTCAATTTTTTCTTACTTAAAAATAGACAAAAAGCATTTGTTTTAATTCTGACTTCGACTGGGTGTGGGTACAAAAGTTTTTTAATTCCAAATTTCCCTGTCGAAGTTCCTGATAAAATTAACAGACAGTTGGACAACGAAGGCTTCCGTTTTTTTACCATTTTGGTACGGTACCCTTAAAAATAGCAAAATTTTAATTATTCAGGAAGAGTAAATTTAGGTTTTAATTGTGTTCCCTTAATCTGCAATGTTCGCAGCCTCAACGTAATCGTATAAAGATCGTTAACGATCTCATCATAAATGTGATCGTACAGTAAACAGCAGGTCCTAATCCCGTAATCAGTAGTAGGGCAGCAGAGCAAATCCCAGACACGCGCATTGCCACCGGGCAAGGCGAGTCTATAATATAATTGCTCTGAGAGGGCCGGCTCACACAATGCGTTCCTACATTATATATATTTTACAATCGACATAATATTCGACATAGGGATTTCAATCCAGCGGCATTTTCAATCCAGCTGGATTTATGCTGTATCAAAGCAAATCCAGCTGGATCCAACATTAGTCGATTTTTAAAATTAATAAAACAATTTTCTTAAGAATTCTAGAATTTTTTTATAACTATTTGTCTACATAATTTACAAGTATTCGTTTGTAGTTATAAGTAATTTTTGGCGTTAGTAAAGTACTCTAATAGTAAGTAATAGTTATACTTAACTATTACTTACTACTAGTATTGGGCCTATTATTATTAATTATCACAATACATATTATGGAATTAATTATGATGCCTGAAGAAGATCTTATTTAAGATAGAAACGTAGCTGAGGTAATAAAATTGTATTAATTTAAAGTAATGCTAATTTATTTTTTTGATATTTTAATACAAATGATGTATTACAATTTAAGACTTGACTCGTCTATTAAAGAATTAAGCCAATCAATTATGTAACTTTTTTTTAACTTTTCTGAAAGTAAGATCTCAAAAAAGAAATGCTATTGATGGTGTTTTCTCCCAGCCTACTTCTTAAAGAACTGCAAATATACCCGCCTGCGGAAAAGGCTCTCTCTGCCTCTACGCAGATTGATTTGAAAGTCATCAATTAAAGTGAGATTTTCATCTCTTACAGCCTCACTTTTATAAAGTGCCATTTCTTTCTTCAATATCTTATCGGAGTCCTTCTCAGACCTAATTAATTACTTGTTTTTAGTTGATTGCGGATCCGCACCAGATGCGCCAGATGCTGGATCCAGCAAGGCCAAAAATGTTCTGGATCCAGCATTGCAATCCCTAATTCAACACAATAATTTTCTACGTGATTTGATCCAAATTTAGCTTGGAAAGCGATCTTTTCCTATGTGGATCCGTCATTTGTTTTTCTCTGAGTAAAATTTAATATTCAACACAAGATGGAATTCGATTACGACATTAGACTTCTCTTGCATGTATAAAAACCCTAATTATGTGATTACAATCTAGGGTCTTTGTGGAATCAACATTTTTGACCTAGCATAATATTCTAGTAACATTGTAAAGAGGTCGATGGTGAACTTAAAACTGAGTTTTTGGGACGGAGAGTGTCCCCATTTGACAACCATATTGAAAAAATGGTGTAATAGTTTTTTTCTCCGCAGCCGTGAGGTACAAAAAAAATGTAGACAGCAATTTTGTACATACTAAATTTCTCTAAAACTTTTGGCATAGCGTTAAAAATAAAAATGTTAATTTTTAACCCACTGAAGAGCCACAATGCCACAGAAACAACAAAAAAACTACTTTTATGCTTCTAATTATGATGCTGGCCCTCGTTCCAAAAGCTCAGCTTTAAATTTAACACTGACTCCCTATGACCATCCCGAAATGGTTGCCTACCCAAAATGTTCGTGTGTGCGAATTTCGTAAAAAAAAATAATAGCGTCGACTCCTGGAATTAAACCTACAACCTTTTGTGTACGAGGCAACAGCTATACATCTCACCAACCGCAGTCGGTTTTTGTAGTGTACGGCATACGCGTGCGCAGAATATTTTATTTCTGGGTAGCAGCGATAATAATTATAGTAATATAACCACACTCATGATAATTGAGCATGTAACGACCTACATTTCGGTAAAGCAATATTTTAAGTTCTAACAAAATCATATAAGTGGATAATATTACACTATATAATATTGTCATAAAAAATCATATAATATAAATCTTCCTTAAATCCCGGCAGGTACAAATAGAATTAAAAAGAAAAAAAAGAAAATAGAAAAAATCATCTGATTGTGGGTGATTGTGATTGTGGGTATATGGGCGCATGCCTATGGTATATGGTATACGTTCATTGGCGAAGTTTCTCATGTTTGATCCCTAGACCCCTTTTCTTTATACAATTTTGAAACACATAAATCGAAAAAGAATTTTTACTTCAAAAATCCATACCCTGTTCTTATTTATTAAATACTAGTATAGCATTCTTGCCATATATTAGTTGAATAGATCTTATTTTTATAGAAATTCGACGAAAATATTAATAGGACACAGCCAGCGTGTATGAATCATCATCAATCATCTCAAGAAATTCCAACTACCTGATGGTTTGAATATGAAAACTGTCAACACTCAACGTCACTTCTATAATCAATACACCTACATGTAACTCTTTTATTCATATGTTTCGTGAATAAACTTCTGCATGCATTTAGATCTCAAAATACAACACGTAAAAACACTGAGCTAAAAAGATACGAATCAAATTTGAATACTCATAACTTTTTAGTCAAACTTTTTTGATGTAGAACGATTTTATAACGTCATATATGCGGTTCTTTTACTAGTAAAGTGTTCAATTTAAGCTAATTTTGTTCATTATGTATCATATTATATCATATCTTATCATATCTTAGTTTTATATAAATAAAAACTTATAGGTTTTCCTCGTCGGAGTCGTTAAAAAAGTTATTAGACGAAATACGAAAAAAGTGCATTTTTCGGTGATTTTCAATTATCTTAGGTCAAACCAAAAAACTTAGTTTGTTTGATTTTAGGGTTCCGTACCTCAAAATGGAAAAAAATAACCCTTATAGGATCACTTCATTTTCCGTCTGTCTGTCTGTCTGTCAAGATCCTTTTTCTCAAGAACGCGTGGACGTATCAAGGTGAAATTAATATGCAATCCCTTGAAGCTGTGAAAAAATCAAACTTCTAAGTCAACGCAATCAAAAGATACGGCCGTTTATGCCGCATATTTTGACACTCGCAAGGGAATCAAAGCCTATAGGATACTTGCCGTTGACCTAGAACCATGAAATTTGGTAAGAAGCAATGTCTTATAGCACAAGTAAAGAGAAAAATCCGAAAACCGTAAGTTTGTAATTACATCACAAAAAAAATATTTTTTTCCATAAAACGTCAAAATAGTGCATTCTAGCGACATCGGGTGGAATCCCTTAAAAGCTATTAGTTCAGGCATTTCTGCGCCTTAGTGTATCTATGGCCGCTATAACAACAAATAATAAAAATAAAATAAAGTTAATAAATAGTATACGAGGGTACGGAACCCTTCGGGTGCGAATCCGACTCGCACTTGGACAGTTTTTTTTCTTTGAGTTCAAATGACACAATTAGAGTTTTTCAGCTGTAGCGCCGATATTGTCATATTTTCAAATACCTTGGATTTATTTAGACGCTAAATCTCATTTAGGCGAGACTTCTTTCACGTTAATAAATTATTGTTAGTCGAGGGATGGGGTGTAATTATTCACAGAAATTGAGTGGTTAATTAAGGGGACGGTTAGTTTTATAGCAATATTCATTTAGGTAAATATTCGCTGAGATGTGAAATAAACTGTATTATAAGCTGCATAGAGATGAGCAAAGTTTACCCTAATGCGAGAGCGAACTGCGCTGCCATGTTGTCTTCTGAGAGATGTCAGTCTCCCTGATGACATTTAAAACACAATTTACGATAATGTTAACTTAAACGGTGGATATGTATTTCTATTTGCATGTTACTCGTTGTTGACTATGGTTGCGAGCTTTAAAATCATCAAAGATAGGTACTTTCAGCTTCAAAATAGCCGTCGTTTTTATGGTTTCTCTACTACAAGTTTCTAGTTTCAAGTTCTAATCCGATATTTGGTAAAAGTATGAGGCTGTAAACAAATTAAAAAACCCGGGTCGCAGTGCCAAAACCCTGCCGACAATATAGTGTATTTACTAATATAGGCAGTGTGGCTTTATTATGCGAACTTAAGTTGGTTTTTTGGGCAAAATAATAAATTTGACTCCTTAATACACCCCTTAAAAGAACATTTTTTTCTCAGTTGCAATATTATTATCAATTGAACCTCTAAACTAAATTATATACACCTTTCAGCAAATAATTCACTATCTGCAAACTAGTGTTTTCATAAAATTTGTAAATCCGGTCCTGTCAGGCCGATTTTATTGAAATTTTAGGAGCACTTTTTAATTGCTATTAAAGGGTTAAATTTCAATTTTGAAACGATTCTGAGAATTTTTTAGGCATTTTTGGGCCCAAAAACTTTTTTCAACCCCTAAAAACTACCCTTAAAATGGTCCGATTGGGTCCATTTTAAATAGGGTTCTTGCGGTGGTGAATTCCAACATGTGGGCAAAATTTCGTAAAAATCAATTAACTCTTTCGAAAGTTATAGCGCACACACATATATATATATATATATATATATATATATATATATATATATATATATATATATATATATATATATATATATAATATATATATATATATATACATATATATATAAACATTTTTAAAAATGGTGCCAAAGTGTTTAGAAGGTTATGAAACGTCGAGAAATTTTGGTCCGACCCCTAGGTCCCGCCATCCGACCAACGCCAATAGTGTATGTTGCCTATGGCAAATACACTAAAAATTTATATTCAGTGTTTTTCTCTTTATATGAGGACACCTAAATAACTCTTTCATTTTAAAAGCAATCATTATAAAATTTTCAGCAGTTATGCAGGCCATTAAGATGCATCTTTTTTGTACGAACAAAATTTTTCAAAAGTCAAAATCTAGCCAACTACAATTAAAATAAAAAGTAGGTTTTCAAGTAAACTCACATGTGCGATCAAGATAGAGCAAAATTTTATTTAAAAAATTTCTTCAGAATCGTAAAATCCTAAGTATGAAGTTTCGTCACAAAAATTCATTTTTTAAATTTCTCAAAATATGAATGCAATCTGTAATTTATTTGCTATTTTACTAACAAGAGTGCCATGAAACAATAAAATAGCATATAAAACCAGGCGGCATTCATATTTTGAGAAATTTATGAAATGATTTTTTTGACAAAACTTCATATTTAAGAATTTTTTGTGATATTGAACAACTTTTTTTAATAAAATTTTGCTCTATCTCGATTACACATGTGAATTTACTTGAAAACCTACTTTTTATTTTAATCGTGGTTGGCTAGATTTTGGCTTTTGAAAAATTTTGTTCGTACAAAAAAGATGCATCTTAATGGCCTGCATAGCTGCTGAAAATTTTATAATGATTGCTTTTAAAATGAAAAAGTTATTTAGATGTCCTCATGTAAAGGGAAACACACTATAGAGTATATTTCCTTTTAGAAATCATAGCCACTTTGTTAAGTAACAAGTGCAGATGACAAGTGATAAGTTAACATTTTTTCATGCTGTTCAGTGTTAAGGCTGTCGGAACGCTCCGAACTTTGTTTGTGCTGAGACACAGCGGTAAGGGGCGAGGTAGGCAAAAGACATATTGTGGGTGTGGCCTTCTTTAGCTCTGTCTCGCTCAAATCATTCGCACGTTTCAATTTTTGGCTGGTGCCAACTACGAGGCTAAAAAATTTTATTGCAAGGGTGCCGCTGTCGACAGAATACTCTCATTTTTGGGAATATTTTGAAGATTTAAAAAACTTTTCCGAAAAAGGAAGAGTCACTTTAGGTTTGTGATGGAACAGTTTTGTGAAATAAGTACGAATAAGGTCGTAGTGTGACATTGAAAACGTGTGTTTTTTTAGCACAATTAATGCCAACTTTTTTCTAGTAAATCGTACATAAATTACAAAAGTAGTCCATTAGAGACCTAGATTTGTCCTTTATCTTCCTTATAAAGAAAGAATTTTTGCAAAATGTTGACCAATAAGTCTACAATCATGATGACAGCCGAAGCTCTATTTTTGGCTTAAATTCAGAGCGTTCCGACAGCCTTAAGTGTAAACAAAGCGTCCACACAATGTTTAGTACTATGACACTTGTCAAAGCAATACAACACAATTACTCGGATGACGCTGCCAATGCGAGGAGTACGCGTGTGCGCGGGGAAGCTACTTAACAGGAAAAATAGACCATGCTTTCTAATCACTTTGTCACTTATCACTTTACAGCGTGACACTTTACACGTTGATTTTACTAATCACTTAACACCTGCACTTCTTACTTGCACTTGCTACTTAACAAAGTGTAAATTAGCCTAACCCCTATACATACTGACTGTTCGAGTTGTTGACTGTTCGTAAGCATGATTAACACACACACACAAGAAAACATTTGTCTTTTCAGTATCACTGGTCGTTCTTCTGACGTTTAATATTGTTTTTCAATATGTTGCACAGTTCATCAATCATTTTGAATTATTCCACGTTGTTCTCTTAATTTTAAAATTGAATGAATTCAGAACTGCCTTTGTTTTCTACGTAGTGTGTACCTGAACGAAGGTAGCAACAGCAGTATGTCTTAAAATCTGTATTGTAACAAGTTTTGGGCGAACAGCTCGAGCGGGTGAAGACGTCTGCTCGAACGGATGACAGTGACTGCTGGAGCGGTTCGTGTATGTTACAGGTTACTTGACGAATAATATCTTAAGACTTAAGCTAAACAAAAAAAATCAAACGAGATTATCTATTAAACAACTGATTCAATTTATTTGATAACAAAAAAGTTGTTTGTAATCGGTCAATTTTTAACAAAAAATAATCAATTGAAAATATGAAATTGATGCTATATGACCAAGTAAACCTAGTTGTCGTCAAAAAGGGAAAATAATTATTTCGTTATTAGTGTCAACACTCGGTCCAATTTTATAATGAGAAATTTTACTTGCTTGAGTTCCCTAATTAAAAATAAGTGCAACAAGTAAATTTAATCGTTCCATTAAAGTGTACATCTCAATTAAAGTGTACTTAACCATGAAGCATACAATATTTCTGAATTTAAACATATAAAAGAACTTTTTTCCTCGAATTTATATTTTTATAGCTTATGGCTTTAAAATTTATATCATGTAGGACAAGATGGTCAAACTCAAAGGCCAAATGAACAAAGTCCAAGTATATGTGGGCCAGAAAAAAAACTCAATTTTTAATGGAGCCGAAAATCGAAATCAAAACTTTTATGTTTCAAGGTCTACACTATTTTTATACTCTCTCTTTCTCTGTGTGCGTGTGTGTGTATGTCTGTCTCTGTCACTGTGTGTACGTCCGTGATCATTTCTTTCTAAGACAAAATCTCAACAATAAAAAATGACATCGACTGCATTAGAGTGGCAATCGACGTATATTCACGTAAATATGATCTGAAAGAAATGTTTTCAAAATTGATCCAGCCATTCTTTTTTAAACAAAATAAGATTGCAAAAAATTACATCGGCTTCGTTAGGGTGTCAATCAAAGCGTGTTAGCGTCATTTTGATCCGAAATCAAATACCAAAATCGGTGTAGCCATTTTTTTTAAGTTTAACTTTTTTAGCGACATATCTGTATGAAAAAGTAGAAATCGAGGGGAAGTAGAACTGCCACATAAAGGGGAAGTTAGTTTGTCCCCTAAATTACATGAAACTGACAAGGAGAGAAGCTTATAGTGTATTGCTAAGTATATGTAAATATTATTAATTACTTTCATATAAAAAAAATTAAACTTGGGAATAATATTAAAAACTAACGAAATTAAACTTCTTATGTGAGCTTATGAGGCTGAGGTTCATTATAATTTTTTGTTTAAACAAAAGACGGCAAGAAAAGTGTATTTTAAGATTATTTGGAAAATATTTCTCGGGTCTAATTTGTTTAAAGTCGACATATTTAAAGCTGTCGGAACGCTCTGAATTTAAGCCAAAAATAGAGCTTCGTCTGTCAACTGATTGTAGACTTATTCGTCAACATTCTGCAAAAATTCTCTCTCTATAAGGAAGATAAAGGACAAATACAGGTCTCTAATGGACTACTTTTGTAATTTATGTACGATTTACTAGAAAAAAGTTGGCATTAATTGTGCCAAAAAAACACACGTTTTCAATGTCACACTACGACCTTATTCGTACTTATTTCACAAAATTGTTCCATCACAAACCTAAAGTGACTCTTCCTTTTTCGGAAAAGTTTTTTAAATCTTCAAAATATTTCCAAAAAATAGAGTAATCAATTGACAGCGGCACCCTTGCAATAGCATCTTTTAGCCTCGTAGTGTGGCACCAGCCAAAAATTGAAACGTGCGGATGATTTTAGCGAGACAGAGCTAAAGAAGGTCACACGCACAATATGTCTTTTGCCTACCTCGCCTCTTACCGCTGGGCCACAGCACAAACTGTGTGAAAGTGATCCAACACTGTTAATATTCAATACTGATCATACTGGGAAGTTGTTCGTAGGGACCTCAAGGTTCACACTTATTGAGTCCCAATAAACGATTCACCTCACGGTTTGTTTTTTTATTAATGAGAAAGCATACAGTGTATAAATCCATAGTGTCGATTATTTAACTAAACGATTCGGTCGATTTTTAGGTAGACTATTTATGTGTTTTTTACACAGTCCTTACATACTCTAAATTCGATACTCAGTCTTAATAAAGAGAAACTAAATCCTGCCGTAGGTGTAGGCACGGCGGTGCTCTGAGAAAATTTAGGACGTCGGGAGAGAAGTTCAATCTCATAAATAAAGCCTGAACATTGAACAATACAAAACCTACTGAACATAACCAACGTACAGCTGTCAAATTTCACAGCACCAGTAAACACTACACCGCTTACATTGTGTTTATTCTCTGACCCGTCATTTCTCTTGTTATTTATTATTTACTGAAATCGCTCGCTCGATACTGAACTGTTGACTGTCTTAATTGAAAAAAAAGTGGTGCGTGTACTTATGTACGCGTGGCAGAAGTTATACTTCTTTGGTGTAATCGCGATAATTGATATTTTCATTTTCGTTAAAGATTGATAAAATAAAATAGAATGTCTAGGGAGATGATAAATATAGTTGGAAAAACATTTTTAAACACAGGTTGAGTTATACTTGTGGTGTTATAATTTATATACCAGTTTCAAAAGTAACATTTCAAGTGCCCGCATAAAGTAACTTTTTAACTATTAAAGGATTTTTTATCCATTATTTAAAAATTATACAAGTATTGAGATTATTTAACTGTCAAAAGTTGTTATTAAATCATGACATGTCTATGAAAAACGACTAAAGCGCAAAAAAGTATAAACTAATAGCTTTTAAGAAGTTCCGTCCGATGTCGCTAGTTTAACCTACTTTGTTATTTTATGAAGTAACTATTTTGACGTTATTAAAAATAACTTCCGCAACATAATCGTTGCATGCTAGAACTATAACTTCAAAAAATCGGTCAAGCGCAAGCCATAACGCACAATTATTGTTCCGTGCCGGTAACCCCCTACTTCTATAGCCAAATTTTGATTCTGCAGTTAAAATGAAATAGTAGATAACAATGCTGATAATTTTTTATATTCTATAAAGCATGTACACAATTTTTTTCTATTGATTGTGCATATTACACGATATACCAGTTTGACGTGCATTCACTAATCGGAAATATAGCGTTAATTAAAATGTATATAACAACTGATCGCGTTAGAATTTTCCAACCCTAAAAATATTCGTTCAATCTACACCTAATTCTCAATGTTCAATTTTTCTAAGCGATTTTTTAGTACTAAGGATAGGGGACAGTAATTTTCTAAGCGTTATTCCCAAAAATATATAAAAAAATGAAAAAAAATACATGAATGTACTAAAAATGAAAAAAATATGTTTTTAATAATTTAGGTTATACTTATAAAAGCGTGGGTTTTGACTAATAAATGATCATGAAGTTTACAGCCCATGCTTTTATAATTATGAACGCAAATTATTATTTTTTTTTTCTTTTTAGTACACTGCAATAAAAGTCTTTATAACGTTTTTTTTTCTAAAATTTGATTTAATGATGTGGAAATTACAAATCTCATATATTTTTTAATGTAGGTGTGTCTCTTTAAACAGTCTTTTTTTACCAATATTTTTTCATTTTTAGGTACGGAATCACTAAAATGAACAAAAAGTAATAACCGACTATTTTTTGGACATTGAATAGTTCAACAGCTGATTACAGAAATATGTATATCCATTCTTTCATTTTCTGTTCACCTGGGGTATTGCCTTCATTCATGCTACGTGTATTTTTCAAAGGGTGAGTAAATCGTTTAACCCTTCTCAGTGTTCCAAATGTGTTTTTAATTTGAAAAATAAATCACACAATATATTTATCTTCAACATAATACTTAAGTTTATCAAGTATTATAGGTACTAATATAAATAAATAACATAAGTAAGAAACATTTCAAAAACGAGCTTTTATTCAAATGTACTAAAATGAAAAAAATAACAAACAATCAAACAAATAAAATCATTTTATCATTGTGTACCTGACCTAAAACTTTTCGCGAGAAGTTAAAATTATGATTTTTTATGTACATATCTCGCAATAAGCTTTTACTGGTCAACAATGATGAAATGATTTTATTTGTTTGATTGTTTATTATTTTCTTCCTTTCAATACATTTTAATGAAAGCTTGTTTAAGACAGGTTTTTTTGTTTATATTTTATTATTTTCATATTAGTCTTCTACTCTGTAAACACATAGCATGGGTGTATTATCATCAATATCGTCTTTCGACCAAATACTATTAAGTTGCATAATGAAATGACTATCCTGACTGCTGCATCAGGTCATGATTATCAGATTATTATATTGTCATCGTTACTAGTATGCAAAATTAATAGATCAAGTGAAAGTGGTTCAAAATCGACATGCAAGATTTGACCCTAACTGACTGACTAACAAACATGTGAAGTTAAATAAAAGCTTGTAGTGATAGGAATTTTGGAATCGATCGAAATACAGAAAAATATACATAATAAGTTTTTTTTGCAGGTGAGTGGACAAAATAGTTAGACTTTTTTAAAAAATTTGCAACGTTTCGTTTATTTATGTAAATTTCTTCAGGCAAATCTTTAAATAGTCAACTGTATCACTCATAAATTTCTAGTTATTTACCAAAACATACCTATATTTAATTACCATAATATTAAATTATTTTTGCTTTTAATTTTTTATCTAAAACAAAAACAGTGAAATTTCAAACTATTAGTTTGAAATTTCATTGTTTTTGTTTTAGATAAAAAATATATTTCATAATTTATTAAAAATAAAGTAAATTTAATATTATAAAGTCACGAGTCTATGTCAACAAGCCACAGACTGTTCTGGCAAAATGCCATAAAACGGACCCGTTTGGTCATCAATTCTGGCGGCGGCCACTTGGCCGATATCATTTTCTCAACTTAATGAAAAAAAAATAAGACATCAAATAAACATAATCCAAAAGCAGAACCAAAGTTTTTCATTCATAAAACAAATTTCAGCCAAAGAACATCGGGTGACAACTTTTGCGCCACCCGTTACGATCGTGAAAATTAAAATTGTAAAAAATGATTTAAATATTAAAAATGAATTCGTATTTGTATTTGTAGACTAAGCCAAATAACAAAATGTGTCAGATTCATGTTCGCAAATTTTCTTTAAAAATAATAATATTCTCCACTAACACCATTAAGTTCTCAATACCATCTGGCGATACAATCAATTAAATAATTAGGTTATTCTCACGAGACTAAGAAATTCACTTTCTTGAAGAGATCAAACTTTATGTAAGAACCTCGTTAATAATTACTGAATTTGAACGTTTGAAAATCTAAACTTCACTTTTGGTTGTTTCTAAATATTTGAGGAACATAAGAAGCAACTCTTGCCTTAATTCCTTATTTATTCACTATGTAGGACAAGTTTTGGTTTTCTTTGACAATAATTCAAACATTTAGCAGAAATCCACACTTAGAATAATTTTTGATACGTACCTACTATTTTTTTAGTACAAGTAATTACAAGTTCATTTTGTACTGTGCACATTTAGAAGACTGTAGACATTTCATGGAAAGAGATAGTAGTTTTTTTCTTCGAGAGGAGAGTATATATGAAACATAAAAAATCTATAGAAAAGACACAGCCAGACAAAGAACCGTAATGTCTTTTCTTACCACAGATTCACACAGTAATTCCAACCATTCTTGTTTAAAATAGTAAAAAAGATTGTTAATATTTTTATAGCTAATCAAAAATCCAATGACCTTGAAGAGAGAGCGAAAGAAAAATTGTGGAGTCTAACCACTGAATTTCGTCTATAAATGGAATAGTACCTATATTCAATAATGTCAGATTGGTAGCAATTACAATCTGTGCACGGGGCTCGCGGACATGCGCTAACAACATGAAAATAACGCCAAACACAAATTTCTAGAGTTTGATAGTAATGATCAATCACGACTGTTTCCTGTTAAATTGCAAATGGTAATTAAATTAAAATAAATTTAAAGGAATTACATTATATGTAGATATTGTTTAGACAGGTGTTTAGACACTAAAACTTACCAAAAATAATCTACATTTGCTATCATCCACGATTGCGACAAATAAACACGATAGAGTTTCACATTTTTTCGTGTAGAATTTTCCACAAACACAAAACTTACAAAATAGGTCGAGAAATCGCAAACAACACTAATCAATGGTAAAAGTGCAGTTTAGGCCCTATTGTCAAAATGAAGTAAAAAACACTCGGTTTTTTTGTAAAATGGTGTATTTATATGTAAAAAACATAATCTAGTTGTCGGAGAAAGCGAATTTCGCAGAGAAAAACAGTTAAAAGTGTCGCGAGTGAGGTTATGAACAATCAATGTACTTACGGCTATTGCGTTTTTGGAGGATTATATTGCTTTTATGTTCAGTTTAGTTCCTAATCCCCCAAAAACGCACTACATTCCCCCAAAAACGCAATACAATCCCCCAAAAACGCACTACAATCCTCCAAAAACGCACTACAATCCCCCAAAAACGCAATACAATCCCCGAAAAACGCAATACAATACCCCAAAAACGCAATACAATCCCCCAAAAAAGCATTATAATCCCCCAAAATGCAATAGACGTAAGTACCTTTTTTTACATTTTTTCGTATTGTTCATAACCTCACTCGCGACACTTTTCACTGTTTTTTCAACAATTTCCCTGCAAAATTCGCTTTCCCCGACAACTAGATTACTTTTTTTACATGCAAATACAAAAAAACCGAATGTTTTTTACTTCATTTTGACAATACGACCTAAACTGCACATTTACCTAATCAATATTGCCACACACGAATTTAGATTAGGTTTAATTTGTAGTTTTAATAAAATTTTGACAGTTCTCGTAACGTCGGAAAAGAAGACATCCTAACAAACGAAATATTTACACCGCAACAGCACGCGTGCCCGACAGCCCCGAACTCGACCATTTTGAATTTTGTTCTAATATGAGCATTCTATTCGCACAGGATAGCTTCAGTGAGTCTAACAGACTTGAATGAAAAAAATAAAAAAAATAATATTTGTCATATAGGTACTGTAGGAATCCACCTGTTACGGACCGCTGTATCTACATTTTTAAAACAGAAATAATGAAGTAATATGGTTACGCAACACGATATAAAATTGTAGATATTTTTGTAAGATGTGATCGCAGATTGAATTAAAACGTGTACGAGATCGGATATTGAATCTAAATTAATAAATATAATTGTTTGAATTGAGAATTTTCTTTATCAATTTATTTATTGTATAAATTTTCTGCAGTACCCAAGCATTTTTACTTTAAAGCATCTACCATTTAGATTTTTTGTGATATCAAGAAACACTATTTTTATAATCGAAAACGGATAGTTTCAAACGGAACCCCATATATCAAACTAAAAGTGAATGCTTGTTCTTATGTAACCGCGTTTGAAATTATACTTCTTTAGCGTGGGTAAAACTAATTTCAATAGGTATACATACAAATACTGTATTGATATAAAATTTTCAAAAAGTTTAAGAATAAGTAATACTTACAAAAAATTAACTTCAAATATTTGAAAACACTTTAAGACTTTATTGTGATTTTTACTTTTATAATCAAATAATCAAAAATATAATATTTTAAATACCGCTGGATGATACTTAAAACGTCTATTGGTAATCAAAGGTTGTAGTCGTCTAGTAGATTATATAGTTTCCAGATGACGGAAAGGGCATTGATTTCCTCTATCTATCATTTAAGTCTGAGTTTACGGTCAACATCATACTACGAATTTTCGTTAGCATGACCAACTTCGTCGCATTTAGCTGTGCGTACGCAACTTTCGTTGCCTGCTAAAATTTTACTTCTGACGGATCAAAAGAAGTATAACTTTAAAAATTCTATATGATTAACACAGGCTGGGATAAAGAAAACAAACATCTTCTCTTGCTTCAGTTCTGCAAAGCATTAGGATTCCAAACAGCGTTGCCAGACGTCCCGATTTTTAAATCAAAATTAAATGTCCCGCGCGGGACAGGCTCAGTCTCGCTTTTCGGGGATAACTCGACCGTGCGTAAATAATTATTTTCTTATTAGTGTATTTGCCATATGGCAACATACACTATTGGCGTCGGTCGGATGGCGGGACCTAGGGGTCGGACCAAAATTTCTCGACGTTTCATAACCTCCGAAACACTTTGGCACCATTTTTAAAAATGTTTATATATATATATGTATATATATATTTATATATATATATATGTATATATATATTTATATATATATATATATATATATATATATATATATATATATATATATATATATATATATATATATATATATATATATATATATATATATATATATATATATATATGTGTGTGTACGCGCGATAACTTTCGAAAGAGTTAATTGATTTCAACGAAATTTGGGCCACATGTTGAAATCCATCACCGCAAGAAGCCTATTTAAAATGGGCCTAATCGGGCTATTTTAAGGGTAGTTTTTAGGGGTTGAAAACTGTTTTTGGGCCCCAAAATACCGAAAAAATTCTCCGAATCGTTTCAAAATTGAAATTTAACCCTTTGGTAGTGATTAAAAAGTTTTCTCATAATTTTAATAAAATCGGCCCGACAGGACCGGATTTACAAATTTTATGAAAACACTAGTTTGCAGATAGTGACTTATTTATTGAAGGGTGTATTTAATTCGGTGTAGGCGTTAGATTGATAATAATACTACAATTAAGAAAAAAAATGTTATTTTAAGGGGTGTATTAAGGGGTTAAATTTTTTATTTTGCCCAAAAACAAACTGAATTTCACATAATAAAAGTATAAAACCTCACGGCCCTATACAAGCAAATACACTATATTGTCGGCAGGGTTTTGACACTGCGACCCGGGTTTTTGTAAGTTGCAATTTGTAACACTCGCTCCTCAGACTATTGTTTGAAACGCCATACTTTTCTAATGATAAAACTTTTTTGATTTTGATTTCTGTTTTTCTTTTTTTTTTTTTTTTTATTCAGAAGACGAATAAGACTCAACTATTTAACGATAGGGTAAATCTGATTTAAAATATCATATTTTTATTAAAATACATTTTCTATGGCTATTTTTGCTATCTATTGTCACGTAAACGTAATTTGAACTCAAATAAAAAGATAAATATTTAAAAAATTCTGATTATATACGTTTTTTTACTATGTCCCGCGTTCGACGAAAGAATCCCGCTTTTTTCCCTCAAAAAGTTCCAAAATCCCGACTTGGCAAAAAAAAATCTTTGCAACGCTGATTCCAAACTAGATAAAATTATGATTTTATCTTGTCTGAAACTTCACATACCAATACACCAAAAAACAGTAGGGTGAATCATGATTTATATTTACATGTACAAACTAATTTTTAATATCAATTTTTTCCGCAGAATTTACCAGAAAGTTCATAAAGACAATGAAAACTTCAATCTAGAGGTAGTAAAAAGGCTTCTAGGTTTTTTCGTATTCCATGAGAACATTTCTACCTTTACATAATTTATCGTTGCGGATGAAATATTTGTATATTCATTTTCTTACAACATGTGCGTAACGACATAATCTCTAGTTTTCATGATCTTGGTATTATTTCTACTCACGCAACATACAAACTCCTTGGCCACGTCGGTTCTTTTTTGCTTGTATTTTATTGTTTTTATCATTCTGATTCAACTATTTAGATTTCAATCTGTCATCAACGAATGAAACATTAGTATTACTTTTTTAGTGTTGAGCTTTAAAATATGTTTCATATGCGAACGCATAAACTTTTTAAAACGCTTTTTTTCATAAGGGAAAACAACAATCAAGAGCGGGTGTAACTCGCGCGTGATGATACCCATGAGCTTGACCGGATGAAAAAATGCTAAGAGCTATATTAAAAAGTGAGTTTAAAAAGTGCTTTGAAGACTAGAAAAAGCGTTGGCAAAAATATATTATGTCAAGACGGAGTTATTTTGAAGGGAACTAATTCGATATTGATTAAAAAATAAATAGTTTTTGAGAAAAAAAAAATTCTCGTTATTTTATAATCACACCTCGTACATTAAAATGTCAATATAGTCAGTCACCATTGTGATACAAGAATTTAAAGATTTAAACTTTGACTAAAATATATAATTCATTGTGACAGGACTTGTCAACTTAATATCTCAAATAAAATTAGTTAGTCATAAAGGTAAAAAACAACATATGCTTAAGTTTTAGCCCACAAAAAATAAATATTTGACTCTCGCACTTGGGTTTTATCTCTCTAGTCTGATGACTGTCGATACGGATTTCGTTTCTGTACTTTAAGAGTAGATATTTTAACTCGTTACGCTGCTGTAACGGTAATAGAAACCATTCAATTTTTCTATATAATTGAAGGGCTTACTATCGTAACATCGCTACTGTAGTGCCTTTCGGTTATTAACAAAAAAAACTTGCTTGCATGTTATCAATTCACAACTGATATAAAAAAGATCTCAAATTAATATTATTTCTTAAGATAATACCAACGTTAGCTGATTTAAATTGTTTGCGTTTTTCTACTAAGTATTCATGTTAACAAATAATAATTTTATTAATTTGATACATTTTTTAGAGAGCGTTATAATGAAACGCAGAAAATATTTGAACATGATATTCATAGCAGAGACAAAAAGCTAATTGATGGCTGCTCATTTATTTCCGCCAGTTTATTGTTTAAAGTGTTTTCTTTCTATGATATATTTTAGTAATTTATTCGTAAAGTGTCACTTTTAGGTTAACTAACCTATATAAAACACTAGCAGATTTAAATGGCAAAAATTATGAGTAGCCAAATAAAAATTTTGATAATAAATGAATTATTTTAAAAATTTACAATTCTTTTCATAAATTTATTTTGTTTTCTTTATATATACCTAAGGAACACCTTAGGCTTATATGATCCTGCAAAAATTAAATTTTGAATTTTTAACGCAAAGGACTGATTTTTATGAGTCAAATAAGAGTTAATTGTCTTCTCTTGGGATGCCACTGAGCAATTAATAAAAATTGAGGTGAAGTCACACATGATTTTCTGAATATTATTATAGAGTGCTAAATAATAACAATAATAAGCTCTTCAATCAAGCAATATTGCTTCCAAAAAATTTGTAACCTTAACATTTTAATTTGTAACTATTCGTAATTTACTCGTTTAATTTGTAAGCACACCGTTCCCGAGTTATGACCGGTTTTTGAATTGGGTGGCTAGCTTCACGTAATCCCCCCTCTCCCCGCCCTCAAGTCGACAAATTTTTAACCTTAATATTTTGTTTTGCCACTAATTGTAACAAACTTTTTAGAATTTGTAACCAAACCGTTAGCAAAATATGAATGATTTCTCGATTCAAACAATGGTAACATATTCTTGACTGAATCGAGAAAAAGGTCATAACTTGGGGACAGATGACTTAGGGAGACTGGTCCCTCATTGACAATTGGCTATTTTTCGCAAACAGTTTGATTAATTAAAATTCTAAAAAGTTGATGACAACTAGTTACAAATCAAAATATTAAGGTTATAAACTGTTTCCAATATATTTGTCGACTTGGGGGGCTACCGTGAAAATAGTCCCTCATTGAAAAATCGGTCATATATCGGGAACCTTTTATTTACAAATTCTAAAAAGTTGGTTACAAGTAGTTACAATTTAAAATATTAAAGTTACAAATTGTTTCGGACAAATTTGTCGACTAGGGTGGGCTACGTGAAGTTAGCCCCTCATTGAGAAATAGATTGGGAAGTTGATTACAAATAGTTACAAATTAAAATATTGAGGTTACAAATGGTTTGGAAGCAATATTGCTTAGTTGCGGAGCTAACTTCATACACGTCATTTTATCTTTTCCGAATAAAACGGGTACCTATTCTAAATTAAAAATTAATAATTTCAAAAAAATCTAAAAAAAAACGCTTATACGAACGCACTATAAATAGAAAATACATTTTTTTCTCTTCTATAACGCTTAAAAGCGCGAGGCACTTACTTATGTTAAATTTCGTTTTTAATTAATTAATTAATAAAAATATTTATTGATTTATATTATTTATAAATTAATTACAAAGTATGCTTTTATATAATTGTTCCTGTCACCAATTGATAAAAATTCTAGTAAATGCGTTAATATTTTATGTATTTTATACATTGTATATATATGCAGAGTAAAAAAGGGGGAAAAAACACCACATTAAAGTACGGAAAAATCATAGAGTACTACAATAAAGTGTGCTTGGTTCTTTTATGTCTGTATTTTTTGTATTTTGATGTCAAGAAATTTCGTTTAAATCGAGTGTCCCATGCTTCTAAACGTTATATAAGCCAAAAATATTTATTTTTTAAACTATAATACTAAATAGTAGATATTTTACATACGCTTGTAGCTACGTACCAGCTGAATTAATTTAGTATAATAGCTTTTGTCTGCTATAATTGTTAAGAAACATCCATTGTTGTAGCACTATATTAGAAAAATGTACCTATTATTCCAACACGTCACTGTCGGGATTTAAACCCGAATCTTTCCACTTTCGCGGCGGAATGAGTTAAACAATTACTCTACGGTGCACACAATTCGACATTTTAATCCTTCATAATACAGCGATTTACAACACTCAAATTCACTACATGCGAGAGCCAATTATTTTTAGCTATTAGACATTAACTCTCATAGTAGCGAGGGCTCTTGAATGAATCAAAGATGAACTTTCCATTATTAATACGGTCCTAAGTCACAGAGTTTTTCTGTTTCGTTAGGATTAATTCAGCTGGTACGTAGCTACAATTCGTATGTGAAATATCTACTAATATAATAAAGATAAAATTATTTTCTACTAATTTGTTCATGTTATTAAATGTTATTTTTTAACCTTTTAGTCTTTGTCCATAAACTCTCAGAATATTGTATTTTCATCAAGACTACATACGACTGCAAAGTTTCACATCAACTGGACATTTGAAAAAGAGTAAAAATCGAGTAACAGGTTTTTTTTACATACAACGACACAGTCACGCTAATATAAGCGTGTTAAAAAGGAGGGTCAGCAGAGTTCACGTCTTTTTTTTTTAGTATTACAAGCGACATACTGTTTTATGGTTTGTCCTTGTCGGCTGCATTTAAGCCCTACAAACCATATTTTATTAAAACCATTCTATAATCGGCATTTTGTGTGCGATATTTATCGAAATATTCAATGTATTTGGTCATCAGTGAGAGAGCCTCTCTTAATTATATTTCTAACAAAATCACGATAAAAGTTGATAATTTTTTCATCGCTGTTTTTAAAGAGGTAAAATCAATTTGTGACATGTCATGCAACTAATTAGTGTTCATAACAGCTATCTGTCAAATACGTGCTTTTTTAATATTTACTAATCAATAAACTCACAGAATTGATGTCATACTATATAACCAAAATTATGGACGTCAAACAAAAAAATAAAACTTTTAAAGTGGCAGCGGGCAGGTCATGTCACAAAAATGAAAAATGAATGTTGGACAAAGAAACTGACGGAATGGTTTCCTATAGAAGAAAGAAGGAGAAAAGAAAGACAGAGAAGGAGATGGAGAGATGAATTAGACCAATTTCTTGGGAAGTTCTGGAATCGACTTGCTCAGGACAGGAAGTTATGGAATATTAAGGGGCAGGCCTTTGCCCAGTAGTGGGATTTATATAGGCTTTTATTATTATTATTATATAACTAAAATATAAACCTGTTTTCGATCAGAAAAAATGAGTGTTAAACAAAATTCGTTTTCACTTCATAACTTTTATTTGAGTCAGTTAAACTCTACCAACTATGGATCTGTGTCCAAACTTTATAAAAAAATGTTCAATAAAAGATAAGGAGACCATTGGTTTTGTTAAAATGTTTAAAGGAAAATAAGTTTTATCTTGCATCAATAGGTAAACAGACTATAGACACTGAAAATAGAACGTTAATATTAAAATCGCGTTTGGGTTCAAATTTTTTTCGGTAATACACTAAAAATAAAAGAAAATCCTTACAACCACACAAAATAGTCAAATCGGCTTACACTGTATTGAGGTTCTTGTCCGCCAGCTGGAACTTAGAAAAAATATAATCTCTCAATATTTTCTTTCAATATAAAGAATTCTTATTTGAGAGGAAAAATCAACACCAACGTCTTTATATTTTTTCCATTTTTCCGTATTGTGTAAGCATGTTTTTACCTTTTTTAAACACATCTGACGACAATAATATCTTTAACACAAATATTGGCTTCCTGTTTATTTACAAATAATATCGAGTATACAATTGAAAACAATTCTTTCAACAAAAGTGTTTTAGAAAAAAAAATGTATTGAAAGAAAAAACAACAATTAGAAATTAAATCACACAAACTTATTATTATCGGACAATTGGAAATCACGCAAAGTTATTATTTTCGGGTAGAATTTAGAATGACAGTGTTTTGTTCATTCTGAAGAGTAACAGTAACTTGAAAAACGGACCCCATCGTTGTTCGGATATTTTTTTCGAAAAACTATCGACCATATTTACCTTTTTATTAACTCGACCTATAACTTCCTAACAATGTTAACATCTTACAACTCACTCTTCACAAGCGTTGCCAGACGTCCCGATTTTGGCGGGACGTCCCGATTTTTAAATCAAAATTAAATGTCCCGCGCGGGACAGGCTCAGTCCCGCTTTTCGGGGATAACTCGACCGTGCGTAAATAATTATTCTCTTATTGTAAGTTGCAATTTGTAACACTCACTCCTCAGACTATTGTTTGAAACGCCATATATTTCTAATAAATAAAACTTTTTTGATTTTGATTTGTTTTTTTTCTTATTTTTTTTTTTTTTTTATTCAGAAGACGAATAAGACGCAACTATTTAACGATAGGGTAAATCTGATTTAAAATATCATATTTTTATTAAAATACATTTTCTATGGCTATTTTTGCTATCTATTGTCACGTAAACGTAATTTGAACTCAAATAAATAAATAAATAATAAATACATTTTATTGACCAGGTGTAGGGGTACAAATTTTATGTGAAAAGATATAAAAAGATAAATATTTAAAAACTTCTGATTATATACGTTTTTTTACTATGTCCCGCTTTCGACGAAAGAATCTCGCTTTTTTCAGCTGCCTGTGCCGCCCTGCGTTCTCTATAGCTAGTCGAAATAGGGGTGATACGACATGATACTGAGTTTTTATATTATAAATATATAATAAATAATAATAAATATAAATACCTAAATAAAATATATTATAAATAACTAAGTTAGTTTCCGGGAAACGGTAAACATGAACGCCTCACTGCGTCCCTTTCTACAGCGCACTAGGACGCCGCGACACACACTTTGGGAACCCCTGGTTTATAAAGTTAAGTGGTAACTGACACATTACCAGAGATGGGAAAAACGGGTCTTTTTAGTGATCTGCATCTTTGCCGACTCACTGAATCGGTTCAAAAAGAGCCGAGTTCTGAATATGTTACTGCAGTCTGCCACTGAGTTACCTAGTTCAGTCAATCATATCACGACCTGTATAGAATCAAGAATGCATAGCCAAACATGTGATGCATGGATCATTTGAGCTGACAGATGCATCAAAGCAAGAACTGATACGTAAGTGTAAAATATGCGTCTGTGTTTCACTGAGTTATGCGGATCCGTTGATCCGTCGGCTCAAAAAAAAGTGAGTCGGCTCTCACGGATCTTTTATCGGAGTCGGCTCTTTGAACCAGTTCAGATCTGAGTTACCCAACTCTAGTACAGATTACTGTTGGATTGGTAAGAACGCATTTATTTGTTTTAGTTCATAGCACTAGTCTTAAACGTGTCATTTTACTGTAGCCGCTATACAGACATGAAGAGCAGCTATTTTATAGGGAAATGTGCAAAAAAGCTATTATTGGTCATTACATAATCAGTATTTTGTGGTAGTAATCAAATTGATATAAGTGAAAAAACCGATTGATACTTTTATCCGTATAATGTACAATTTGTACCATCTGAATAAATGGTTTTATTTTTTATGTTTATAAACACGCTGCATGAGTATGTGAACATACAATTTAATCTAAGCAATATTGTAAACGGGAGAAAATTGGTTTGGCTGCCACCACAGTTAGACCACAGACTGAAAGTTAGCTACTATAGAGCTGCCATGTCGCTTCACCACCAGTCACTTCAGTTGGTCGTTGTTCGAATGTACATATCTGCCATCGACAGATTATTAGGGAGAGGAATATTATCACCATTCTCTCATACCTCTACAAATTCACTGACGCTTTCGGAAATTCATTTACTTTTAATTACATTTAGCAATCCATTTAAACGACTAATTAAAAAAAAACGGTCAAGTGCGATCCGACTCGCGTGGAGAGAGTTCCGTTCAAAATAATTTTCCGTGATTTCGGATTTTCGTTTAAATTTTCCAGTAAACTATGAGTGAGGCTCCACATTTTCTATTTTTTTTCGATATTTTAAACTCGGTAGTTTCTTTGGTGGAGGGATGCTTGATTTTTGTATATTTTCTTTAAAATTATTAAAAAAATATATATTTGTATTTCTCATAACGAGCCTTTTACATGATATGTCCTCAAAATTAACCCACAAAATCGTAATTCGTTCTTTTTACGCTATGCGTCCGTGACTGAGTCATCTAATTATACTCGTATATGTTCACCAAATTTCAATTTTTTCGTACAGTATATTCGAAGAAAATAAGTTGTGACAGACAAACAGACACCGGATGTACGGAGCCCTAAAAAGTTTGATATCTTTATTCTGTCCAGAGAAATTCGATACACGGACGAACGGATAAGGCTTCCGGTTTTTCTTCTTCTTTCAGGAAAGGGGATCTGTCAATTTCATTAAAAGTTCTGTCTTTATCTATTGATTCAAAAATGTCTATATTTTTCGTAGTTTAAAAAATTGACAAGCAGTAGGTATAATATTCACCACGGTTCTAAAAGGTTCTGAAGTTAGTCACAAACAGCGTCGCAAATGCATATTTTAGAGCCGTCCTGGTTGTTTTGTGGAAAAAGAAGACCCCCACTACCTCTCAGTTACCGGCACAGAATGTGCGCTCGTCGGTGCTTGGTTATCGCTGGTTGTCGTGTCACTTGTCGCTTTCCTGCTATAGAGTACAGTTCAGTACGCTATTGTCAAGTTGTTTTTTTGATTGTTAATTGATCAAGATGCCTAATACAGTTTTGCATAGACAAGCACAAAAAATAATTTTTGGATGACTTTATGCAAGGAATTAGACTTTTAGATTAAAGAAAAATTAAAAATAATAATATAGCGCGAGTTTGTAGTTTTTCAACGAACTGTACCTGCCCAAGCCTCCATTTACATCTAACTTCAGAATCTTTTACAACATGGCGCGTCTTATACTAGATTTATTTCAATATTCTTTAATTTATATTATTAAAATTTATGTAGCTTCACAGTACACAAATTTCGTTTAACAGAGAAATGTATTAGTTCATACGTAAATGTGAAACCTTATCAATGACATTATTAAATAATTGAAGTAGAAGTTTGGTGTTAAGTATTTCAATTCATTGTCAACTTTTTGCCATTACAAAAATGTTTTTAACGAACCCATTTCGTTTGCCAATCTTTCTCGCTACAGTCATTAGTGCTCTTTTTGCAGAAGTATACTATTTTTGTCGGGAAAGAAACCATTAAATTGTATAAGGCAGTTTTTCGTTGCTCATTGATGCAATAAATTCAACGTATAAGATTTTTTTTTGGTAACACGTGTATTATTAGATACTTGTTTTCGGGGACGAATTAAAATAGTCACACATTCGCAGATACTCAGTGCAGTGTTTTCGTCTATTTTGAAATTCTTTTCGGGTTGAAAGTTGTTCTTTTAATGCACTTATTACAAAAAGTACTCTTTGTAGCCCGGGTGGATTTGACGAATTAGACTTGTGCGATTGACACCCACGCTGCGCTTTGGGGAACAAACGTCAAACTCGTTTACGATCTAGCTACACACATTCTAAAATAAAACTTATGGAATTATAAGAAACACTTCTAAAAAAGAATTCGTCAAATTATTTTTAAATTAGGTAAATCCATTCCATGCAAAGAATTCTATATACTAGTATAGATGAATGGAAATTCTAAAACAAACGGTTTTTTCTCAACAGTTATTCTATCATATTTTCTCGATGTCTAAATCGTAACTGAATACTGTATAAGCAGTTTTGATATTTAAAAAATTTAAACCCAGAGAGTGCACAACTACAGGTATATCCTTATACGTAAGATACTAGTATTGTAAAGCAGGTTGCACGCTGAAGCACTCGGAAGAACCGTCAATTTTAAAGAGCAGTAAAATGATAAGGTCATTGCATAGGCGAAGTCAAGGTAGGACAAATGGAACACTTCCCCAAATAGAAATTAATACAATAAGACCCCGCTTAACGCGGGAGATATATTCCAATAAGCTCACGTGCTATACGAAACAGTGCTAAACAAGATCATCTTAATAAGTAGATAATAGGCACTTGTGAAACAGAACCGGGAAGAAGAAAATTTGCTAGTTTTTTTTCGATTTAATGTTATTTAATGTTATTAATGTTATTTATTGTTAAATACTTTTTTTTATAATTTTGTGAATTGCTAATACCGATTTTCGTTCATAAAACATTTATGAAAATCAAATAAAGGTTCGAGTAAGAAGTTATATTTGTGATGAGGATTGTTCCTGATTTGACATTTTTTGTTTTTTGTGAAGAAGTCATCTAATGTCATGTGTCTTTTTGTGTTTTGTTCAGCAAGCTGTTGTCGATAGCAAGATATTGCATCAATAACACTTTGTTTTGCCTTTGAACTTCTATCAACATTTGAATCATTTTGTAAACTGATCCACAATTTGCGTTATACTGGCTAAACTTTTCGAAGTTTAACTTCTTTAGCGACGTAAAAAAAATAAGAAATCGAGGGGAAGCTGAATGCAACAAATTAAGGTGAAGTTAGTTTGTCCCCTAAATTACATGAAATTGATAAGGACAGAAGTTTATAGTGCGTTGCATTTTGATTCGCAAAATAGTAAGACAAGGATGAACGGCTTGAATCTGACGTTTAAAACTACTAGCAATTGAAGTACAAAATAATTTCTGTAATTTGACGTACAAACGATAGGAACTCACATATTTCATGTAAATTCCGAAAAGAAAATATTAAATATCATATTTTCTATTTTCAGATATCAAGACAATTTTCGGATTAAACATTTTTTAAATACAAGTATTTGTTGAAACATCACATAATGTGAGGTTATGATGTTGATATACTACAGATGATTCATATTAAAAATGTTTTTCTGTAGATTATAGTATGTAAATAAAACTATGGTATGAATGCGATGTGAGAATTTTCACATGACATAAACATCAAAGTGCCCTCTTAAAATGTGTAATAATTTTGCCGTATTTATAATATTAAAAACTAAAGAAGTTAAACTTCTTATGTCAGCTTATGAGTGTGAGGTTTATTATAATTTTTTTTTAAACCGCGTAATACTGAAACAGATTTAAGTGGAGCAGTGTTAAGCGAGGTCTTACTATACCATTACCTAAACAATTGATCTGGTTAATAACACTTAGTTTGCCGTCAAAAATTACTTTTTGGAACTCGACAACAAAAGCTAGCCTATCCTATAAAGTAAAACAGATCGGATACAGTGGGAGTAGGGATGTCGAAAAAATATCGATATATCGATATTTTTTATTTAGTATATCGATATTTTTGAGCGATTTTTAATATTTCAATATATCGATATAAAATTCCGAGTATCGAAAACCGATATTTTTTTCCAGTAGTGACACTTGTATGTACTACCGCGACTGACTATGGACGTCTAATTATTTCGAAAATATCGAAAACTCCACTGAAAAAGAAACATGTGTTTTTACATATATTTTTGGAACATACTTTTAAGTGCGTTCCAAAAACAACAACAGTGAATAAAGCACATGTAAAACACGTTTTTTTTTTCACCGGATTTTTCGGTATTTTCGGAATAATGAACAGTCAAAATAGCTATTTATGCAATATTTCATTTCATTTCTACAACATCTAGAATATTTTTAATTATTTCGATTTACACCTCAATTCATGCTGTACCAACAATTTTCTGTTGTATGTCACCTCTGACATGCATGACATAGGTTCACCATCCCTGGCTTTATTAATTGTTCGATTAATCTCTAAAATTGTCTGCTCCTAAATGTATTAGATGTTTGATTAATAAACAAAAAAAATTCTTATCGTTGTTTTTGATTTCAGGTAATTATTTATTGCTTGATTTATTAGAAATAATGTCCGTTAATTGCTATTTGAGATTATATTAAGCTAGCCAACATGTATACTAAATTTCTTCGAGTGCCAATGTTCTCTTTAAAATTGTACCGATATATCGATATTTTGATACTTGAAAAAAATATCGGTACGATATATATCGATACTTTTTGGCACTTCTGACATCTCTAAGTGAGAGCAGTCCGTTTATTATCTTTTTCTAAAGCAGCCGACTGTTTTCCATCAGACCGAGTCGATTCAGTACGCACCCAGCTTAACACAATTGTAGTTCGTACATCTGGCATAGGTTTTAGAAAATACAAAGTGACGGCCGACAGGTCATGTTGTGGAGCGCCAATTCACTGTTCTGCAACATCGCATCTCACGGCGACGTGGACGTTGGCGCGCCACCCCTCGGCCAAACGCGGCGTGCGGAGCGTTGATTTCCCAGGCGGGGTGCTCGTCCTCCGCCGCCGCCGCCGCATGCCACGCTGCTCTTGTGGCGGCGCTCGACTGTGATTGAGACTGATTTACACACCTCGATGTTGGTTATATCCACTTCTACCACATAATATACTGCATACTTCAACACAACAATACAGTGAAAAGGACTTGAGAATAGCCGAGCGTGTAACAATGCTGTTGTTTATATACGACGTTTCCATGGCACCTCTAACACAAACTCCCGTTTGCCAGATTCTAATCCGAGAACTGTTTTTGAAGTGAATATTTCTTTAGGAGCGTTAGGCAGTTTTGAAGTTTAACTTCTTTAGGGACGTATCTGTTTGAAAAATGTAAGAAATCGAGAGGAAGTAGAATAAACAAATAAAGGGGAAGTTAGTTTGTCCCCTAAGTCGGTTGAAAAACTACAAACTCGCGCTATATTATTATTTTTAATTTTTCTTTAATCTAAAGGTCTAATTCCTTGCATGAAGTCATCCAAAAAATATTTTTCGTGCTTGTCTATGCAAAACTGTATTAGGCATCTTGATCAATTAACAATCAAAGAAACAACTTAACAATAGCGTACTGGACTGTACTTTATAGCAGGAAAGCGACAAGTGACACGTCAACCAGCGATAACCAATCACTGACGAGCGCACGTTCTGTGCCGGTAACTGGGAGGTGGTGGGAGTCTTCCTTTCTCACAAAACAACCAGGACGGTTCTAAAATATGCATTTGCGACGCTGTTTGTGACTAGCTTCAGAATCTTTTAGAACCGTGGCGAGTATTATAAATGAAACTGACAAGGACAGAAGTTTATAGTGTGTTGCATTTTGATTCGCAAAATAGTAAGGCAAGGATGAGCATACAAAGTAACTGACAAGGACAGAAGCTTATAGTGTGCTGCATTTTGATTCGCAAAATAGTAAGACAAAGATGAACATAAAAAACCAGCTTGAATCTGACGTTTAAGATTACGAACAATTGAAGTACAAAATAATTTCTGTAATTTGACGTAGAAACATTAGTAATAATCTATTTAGACCAAATAATATTTTTTTGCCTCAAACAATTCTTGTTTTGTTCAAATAAATTAAATGATCCAACAGGCACAACAAATATTTGTTACAACTTATTTCTAAGTGTACCAACTTTCAGTTAGATCTGTTCAGAGACGCCACACATGACTTACGCAATCTATTATCTGAAAAATATTTATTACATTTTTTAGGTGCATTTTCATTTCTTATAAAATTATTACCAAAATATTTACAAATGAAACAATTAAATTCAAGAATTAAATCAAAACTAATTTCATCATTGGAATTGAATATCACGCTAAAGCCATGTAAAGTGTCTACTGGATGAATTCCGTGTAATTTAAAATTGACAGTTGGTATAATTTATGGAACGATCCTGGATTGTTTATTAATGCAATTTATTGATTATATAACCATATCTATTGTTGTAAATGTACTATTCCTATAAGCAGTCCACAGATGATCGAAAAATATTGCCAACAAAATATATTCCGAATATTAAAAAACAGATAAAACACTAAACCACTAGCACTTCTTTCCTGGAGCACGTTTTTTGATGATGCTAACACGGTTAGCGAAACGTGCGTTAAGACAAAAATTTTGGTATCATCAGAAAATAATTAAAATTTCATTATCTCGTGATGATACGCAAACATGGATAGTGAAACATGCCAGAAAAAAATGTTAGTCCTTTGATGAGGCTACAATATTCGATTTATTCACTTGTAGGGAATACAGTCTTCGTTTTATTATTTACATATAAAATTTTTGTAACAGTAAAAATAAATATACATTTGACATTTATTAAAACATGGCGTTTTTAATGCGTTTACACTTTTTATAACAATTGTTTGAAAGACAACGATTTCGCCAGAAAATAATCCTAAACTGATAAATGTTAATTTAGCTGAATATACGGATGGATAGAAATGATGAAATTATGAGTTTAAGTTTTTTCTCAAAAGAGCAAAATGTTGAACTGAAAAAATGATTAGAAGAAAAGTGTATAACATAACCAAACTTGATGTGAAAAGAACTTCATTTTAATTCGAACAAATTTCTTTAATTTTTGTGCCATCACGATTTTCAAATTTTCATTCTTTAACAATTTATACAATAATAAAATATAGTGAGTTAAAACAATTGATTTCCCATCAGTGTTTTGTTTGTTATACAATTTTATAAACAGTATTGGTCCATCTGTGGCTTTGGTGTGTCATGAATTTTGCGAATCGGTTTTAATTTAATTTACTAATTTAGTGTCTGCACGTCAAGCGACAGACGTATGTGCCCTGTCTAATAATATTTCTCTTATTGCTCGTATATTGAATTTACCGTGCTATGGTATACTTAAAATATTTTAGATACGATCTAAAACTAACATACGCCCAATTTTCTGCAACAATATTATTTTTTAACAACCGACCCACAAAAAGTATTTATATACATCACCGTGGAAATGGTCAGAATAGCTTCCTAGAATCTCAAAGCGTCGAGATCTGACGAAAACTAGAATTTCGAAAATCGGGGTGAAACCAATAACTTCCCAATTTTTGAAAATTTTCAATTTTCTTAGCGGGAAGTAAAAATAAATAAACAAAATAATCGTAAGACCTTTAGGTTACAAGGCAACTGTTCTACCTTGCCGCTACCATAGTTAATGTTCTACAGCCGGTTTTTATAGTATATGGTATACGTACACTGCGGCACGCTCGTTACATTTTCAATTTCATGAATCAGTTCTACTCTGCTCGTATGTTTTATTGGAATTTGAATTCAGCATGCTATCTAAAACATGTAGTTCTGTAACATACGAGCTTCGTATCCCATAATCATATCATCTGAAATGTACGTTAATTTTACTGTTTAACCACTTTGTTTGTAGGTATAATATAATTTACTGTTCATAAAACGTATATTATTTCATATTATTCTCGTTATTAAATTACAAACGTTAACAAAACAACATTAGAATTCGCTTGATCAAACGTTAAAAACCTACAGAAAATGTTAATTATATTCCACGTTTACGAAGATTAGTACTTCAGCTTCTATTAAAGTTTCATTTTGTGTTTTTATCACAGTATTAAAATGTTTAATGTAGTCAGGAACTTAAGTTTATAGTGTATTTTCCAGAATGCACATATATTATTGGTGTCGGTTGGATAGCGGGACCTAGGAGTCGGACCAAAATTTCTGGACGTTTCACATTATTCTTAGTAACTTGGCACCACTTTTTTGAATGTTGAGAGAGAGAGCTAAATCAGACCCTTCTTTTCCACTGGGCACTCTGGGCAAGTGCCCAGAGCCCCGCAATCGATAGGGTCCCCTATTTCCTGCCAAATCAGCATCCGATAACCTATACTGCCGACAAATATATCGATATATTTTCTAATAATATATTTGTTAATTATTGATTTGCTTAGTAATTACGATCTTTTTTTAAGTAATATTATTCAAGATTGTTAAAGAATTTTATTTATGTACACATTTTGCCTGTTTTAATAAAATAGTCCTCTGTAATTGCCATAGGGACCTCATTATCGTAAAGTGCACAGGGCCACCAATAGGTTAAAAACGGCCCTGTGTTAAATCACTAGTCGCAGAATTAAAGGATATTAAAAAAAAATCCAAATTTTCAACAGGCTATAACTTAGAGGAAAATGGTCGTACAGGAATTTAAAAAAAAGGAAATTGTAGCTTAAAGTGTCTTGTTTTCGAATCTGGACTTTAAATTTTTTTTAGCACAAGCGATTTTTGAGTTATCGTACAAAAACCAACGAAGAAATTTTTTTTCAAATTTTTTATCGTATTTAAGATGGTCTATGGGCTTTAGTAAAGTTTTTTTCGTGATTTCACTTGGAATTTTTTTAGAAAATTTAATTAGCTTTAATTTGACCTTCTTGAAAGCTCTGTACGATGATTTGGCACTGAGTTATCGCCAATCAAAGTAAAAATTCTTTTTTGACTTTGATAATTAATTACCCGGGACATAATGTTCGTACAGAAAATTAAAGTAGGGTTTTGTAAACTGCAAAATATTCCCTACAAGAAGGGATTAGTGGCTTTCGAAGGAGAATTTTTTTTCGAAGTGAAAATGTTGAATAAAAAAAAGGTAAAAATTAGCATGTTTAAGCATATTTGGATACCTTGGTATAAACTTTGCATATAATGGATAAACGAAGGATATCGTCTATACGTTTTCAACCTCAAAGTGTCCCAAAGGTACCCTAAAAGTTTCAAAGCGATGCGATTTTCTTAGTGATCGGAAGGTTTGATTTCTTTGGTTTTTCTCAAAAATCAACGCAAATTTCAATTTTTTATTTTTTATTCATTTATCATTTTCTCAAGTTCAGAATGTTTTTTCAGCAGTAATCCTTATTTCCCCAATTTTTTTCTAACTTTTTACAACAATCAAAATTTTTGATTGAGGAAATAAGGATTATAGCAAAAAAACATTCTGAAGTTGAGAAAATGAATAAAAAATAAAAAATTGCACATTACGTTCATTTTTGACAAAAATGAAAAATTAAATCCTTCCGAGCACTAAGAAAAAAAAATCGCAGCGCTTTGAAACTTTCAGGATACCTTTGAGATACTTTGAGGTTGAAAACGTTTAGACGATATCCTTCATTTATCTATTATATGCAAAGTTTATATCAAGGTATCCAAATATCTTTAAACATGCTATTTTTTACCTTTTTTTCATTCAACATTTTCACTTTGAAAAACATTTTTCCTTCGAAAGCCACAAATCTCTTCTTGTAGGGAATATTTTGCAGTTTACAAACCTTACTTTAATTTTCTGTGCCATCATTATGTCCCGGGTAATTAATTATCAAAGACTTTTTTACGTTGATTGGCTATAACTCAGTGCCAAATTTTCAAGAAGATCAAATTAAAGCTAATTAAATTTTCTAAAAAAGATCCATAATGAAATCACCACAAAAAAATTACCAAAGCCCATAGACCGTCTTAAATACGATAAAAAATTTTTGTACGATAACTCAAAAATCGCTGGCGCTAAAAAAATTTAAAGTCCAGATTCGAAAATGAGACACTTTAAGCTACAATTTCCTTTTTTTTAATTTCCTGTACGACCATTTTCCTCCAAGTTACAGCCTGTTGAAAATCTCCGAAAAATTTGGATTTTTTTTAATATCCTTTAAATTCTGCGACTAGTGATGTACGGGCAATAACTTTCGAACGACTTAATTGATCTTAACGAAATTTGGTATTATCTGCTGAAATGCATTGCCGTACGAATCCTGTGTAAATGGGAGCAAACGAACGATTTTAAGGTGTGTATTTAGGGCTTAAAATGGTTTGAGGATCTAAAAACAACAGAAAAATTTTCGGAATTGATTCAAAATTGAAATTTAAGTCTTTAGTATCAATTCAGTCTTTCCACGAACACGTTCAAATCTGCACAAAATATTTCCAAAATTATTGTCTATCTATAATCTATATATGTCTTAATATTACTCGACACTCAAACTTCAGTAGCTAAAACTCCTTAAAGCCAATTCAGACTAGCCGTTCTCGGTTACCGGTCCGGTTGGGAGCTCGACCAATCAGGACGTAGTCGTTCCCGATTGCGGTTCGGTTCGAGCGTTTAGGTTCAGCTCTAATTTCAACCGGACCGTTCGCAACCGTAGCCAATGAGAACGCTTGCTGGAGTCACGTGACTAGCCACTATTGTAAACACAACTCCACTTGTTTTTGCTGACGTTTAACTACACATCAAACGTCAAATCATATTTCGAAATTGCGCATGCGCACCGAGAATGATCGTAGAACCGAATCGGGATAGTGTGAACAGCCTAGATTAATCGAAAACCGAACCGGACCGGTGAATCGTAACCGAGAACGGCTAGTCTGAATTGGCTTTTACTCGATCACGCTTAAGGTATCTACCAAAAGCGGCGATAACGTGAGTAAACACGCAAGTAAACGCTAGTTGATAATAAAACAGTAGTAGTAATAAGCAGATTATTAAAAATCAATCAATAAAAAGCTGTAACATAAAAAAGACGTAAATATTCGTTAACTTAACGCATAATTCAGTGTTTGATAGCTATAAAAATATACATAAAAGATGTTCAGACGACAGAAAAAATAAAATACGCCTTAAAAGACATTGATAAATGTTATTCTGTATTGACACAACATGTCTATTATTCACATTTTTTTTTCTTTTTTTACTAAAAATAAGCCATAATATAACACATCGAATCGATTCAGTAAATCATCTCTAATGGAAACTTATATTCTTTCACAAACAATGTAAGTACCTGTTAGATATCGTGTGTCAAGATGCTTTTATTTTCAAGCTAAATAACATGAAACTGCTTTCATAGAAAAACTTAAATCCAGAAAAACACTGTCCTTATAATTTAGAAAATCACAAACAATTATCTACTAAACTAGTAGTTTATGTATCTAGAAGGTAATACATTGCGCGATCTGTGACATTATGACACAATGAACGTTAGCGAGTTATAACAGTCACACGAGCCCCAAATCATTATGGTCGAGATACAAGTATCTCCTACCAAGTAATTGATTTTCACTTTTTAATAATATTTCTGACAGCTGTCGTCATGACTGTGTACGGCCATAATGCATTTCATTAGAGATAAAACTTTCAGAAATATATAACTTCAATCACTTACCTACGCAAACCTAAGAGAAGCTAATCCGACAACGGAGAAACATCATTTCCGAGATTCATTGTGATGTAGTTACTAGTCCCATAGACTTACAGCTTTTAATTTCTTTTTTCACGTAATTACATGAAAAAAACTAAGTTGCCATTATGTTTGATCATTATTTAAGACGACAACCACATATATTCCTAAAAAGCTTTTACCGACTAACAAATTTATAAACAATAAAAGCTCTAACTCTATGAAACTACATCAAAATGGAAACCGTAAGTGGTGTGTCCTGCTGTCGGATAAAGTTCTCACAGGATCGCGTAGACAAGTGACTGAAGTTACTACATGTATTATATTTTCTGAAAGTTTTATCTTTTATAAAATCTGAACCATTTTTACACCCGCCGCTTGGACTATTACTTTACCTTATTGCTTTTCTCACTATCATATTTTTCTACTGCACTACAACATATAGAGTAAGGTATAGATACTGTACGGGTAATGCAGTAACGATAGACTACCTACATGCATATTCTTACACCGATTCAATTTGCGACAAAATAACTTAATTTCTTATTTCTAAAAAGGTTGTTGTCCACTGTTTTTTTAAACTTATTTTAACTAAATTTACAAAACTGTTCGGAGAACCGTGAGTCATCTTTATACAGTAGTAGGCTATGTTTCTATGTATCTCTAATCTTTATGTATTTCTATGTATTTAGTGCTAATGACCATGGTAGTCGAAGCACTTTTTTGTAAAAAAAAAAATATTATGAGTAATTGCATTGGAAATTGTTGCGTCCATATTTTTTTTCAAACATATACAATTAAGTTAGCAGGAAAGTGGACAAATTGATGTAAATCAATAAACCAATTATTAATTTAGCGACGTTTCGGTCATGTATTTGATCTTCATCAGGCATCTATAAAGTACAGCACATGTTAAAATTAAGTACACAACCAAATATACAAATGTTTACAAACACAGCATATTTACCTTAATACGAAACGTCGCTAAATTAATAATTGGTTTATTGATTTACATCAATTTGTCCACTTTCCTGCTAACTTAATTGTATATTATGACTAATGTGACATTAGGTGCGTTTAGTATCGTACTCAATTTAAAAAGTATTAAGACTTTTTACACTTTTACTTTTGTTATACAAAGGAGTAAGATGCACTGATCTGTTTGGTATCTTGATTTGGAGTACATATAGAGTAGAGTAGATCACGTGTCATATGTCTGAATTTGACAATTGTTTAACCAAATACACTTCTCATTATACGTTTTTACAGTTTTTTTTTTGTCTTAAAATGAATATCGTCGATATAAAAACAATTTAGTATAATAGCTTTTGTCTGCTATAATTGTTAAGAAACATTCATTGTTGTAGCACTATATTAGAAAAGCTTATTATTCCATCAATTACTCTACGGTGCACACAATTCAACATTTCAATCCTTCATGAAGGATTAAAATGTTGAATTATTGTGTGCACCGTAGAGTAATTGATTAACTCATTCCACCGCGAAAGTGGATAGATTCGGGTTTAAATCCCGACGGTGACGTGTTGGAATAGTAAATTTTTCTAATATAGTGCTACAACAATGAATGTTTCTTAACAATTATAGCAGACAAAAGCTGTTATACTAAATTAATTCAGCTGGTACGTAGCTAGAAGCGTATGTAAAATATCTACTAATATAAAAACAATATAAATACATAAAATAAAAAAACAACTGCTCTAACACAAATCTAAATCTAACCTTGTTGTGAATTCTGTCAATAACCCGTTTGCTATAGTGTATACACATGCGGTAAGCCCAACGTACTTTTCAGAGTAAATTTCACTGAGTTTACTTACTCTAATGTACCAAACAAACCTAATAGTAGATTGTGTTTCTAGTGCGTGATGACACATATTATGATTAATGTGATATTATGTTAGACGAGTGTCAGTTCGGGTCTTTTTAGTGATCTGCATCTTTGCATCTGGATCCCGTATGTAAACCGGCTCACTGAACCGGTTCAAAAAGAGCCGAGTTCTGAATATGTTACTGCAGTCTGCCACTGAGTTACCTAGTTCAGTCAATCATATCACGACCTGTATAGAATCAAGAATGCATAACCAAACATGTGATGGATGAATCATTTGAGCTGACAGATGCATCAAAGCAAGAACTGAGACGTAAGTGTAAAATGTGCTTCTGTGTGTTAAGTGTTTCACTGACTTATGCGGATTTGTTGATCCGTCGGCTCAAAAAAAAGTGAGTCGGCTCGCACGGATCTTCTGTCGGAGTCGGCTCTTTGAACCGGTTCAGATCTGAGTTACCCAACACTATCTGGTATATACAAACATTTTAAATATCATTTTCAGTACTTTTTTCTCTCCGTACGATGCAATTTGAAAATCGAGTATTTATAAAAATCTCGACAAGGAAAAGAAAAGTCATGAACCGCACGCCATTGAATATTACTGCAGAGTACAAACTACAAACGTCATAGGAACCTTTTGTGTCATAATACTAAGTGCAAACTCATATCTTTCGAGTGTATTATTAGTTTGTACCCAAGTGGATGACATCCTTTATTTTCTTATAAGTTATCTTTATAAACAGTTGACATGCTGCACACAGACCTGCACCAATGCTCTAAAGTAAGCGGTTCTAAACATTATTTCACCATGATAAATTTTATTAAATGACTATATGTTTTTTGCGCACATCCCTATAAAATAGTTCACGCTTGCATTTAAGATGCCCTATTTCGCACTAGTTCGTTAAGTAAAACAAAAAAAAATGCGGTCTTACCAATCCAATAGTAATTTCCAAAAGAACCTGTCAGTAACCGTTTAATTCAAAAAATGAACACAGTATATGCGACACAAAACAAGCGCAATTTTTGTAAACAACCTAAATGAAATGCAATATGGCCGCCTCCACAGAATATGTCAGCTGCAGTCAGATATATCAAATGAGGTGAAAATTAATTAATTTATTGGAGACTGTTAAAACTGGTCTCTCGTTTTAGCATAACGTCACAACTCATACATAATCACTGCATTCACGTTTTAGAAACATAAACTACTGTTTTGTCGTACTCCATATAAAAGTGCCGTTTCTCATGCATGTAAACCAATTATTAATTGACCCGTTTCGAACCGGTACTGAGCCGAGCGGTCAAACAATTTTTCCACCAATACGAAAAATTTAATAATTTCACATAATCCTTAAGCTGGGATCGAGTTTTCGATATTGTGAACCGAATACAGAACAGATGCGACACGCTAACCAACTAGTACACTCAACATTGGTAAGAGCTTAAAGAGCGTACTTTGTTATTGAAGTTAAGTTTGCTACACAAGTGAAATGTCAAAGAGTCGCTAAAAGTTAAAAAAAAACCCGGGTCGCAGTGCCAAAACCCTGCCGACAATATAGTGTATTTGCTTATACAGGCAGTGTGGTTTTTGGGCAAAATAAAAAATTTTACCCCTTAATACACCCCTTAAAATAACATTTTTTTTCTTAATTGCAATATTATAACAAATCGAACCTCTATACCAAATTATATACAACTTTCAGTAAATAATTCACTATTTGTAAACTAGTGTTTTCATAAAATTTGTAAGTCCGGTCCTATTGGGCCGATTTTATTTAAATTTTAGGGACACATTTTAATTACAACTAAAGGGTTAAATGTCAATTTTGAAACGATTCTGAGAATATTTTCGGTATTTTGGGGCCCAAAAACATTTTTCAACCCCTAAAAACTACCCTTAAAATGGCCCGATTACGCCTATTTTAAGTAGGCTTCTTGCAGTGATGGATTTCAACACGTGGCCCAAATTTCGTTAAAATCAATTAACTCTTTCGAAAGTTATTGCGCGTACACACACATATATATATATATATATATATATATATATATATATATATATATATATATATATATATATATACGTATATATATATATATACGTATATATATATATATATATATATACATATATATATAAACATTTTTAAAAATGGTGCCAATGTGTTTAGGAGGTTATGAAACGTCGAGAAATTTTGGTCCGACCCCTAGGTCCCGCCATCCGACCGACGCCATAGTGTATGTTGCCATATGGCAAATACACTAAAAATAAGTGCTTAATGTTCAAAATACTGGTGAAGACAATGAAAGAATAAAATATTTTTTCCGCTAGTTTTACAATCACCTTCCCCATCAGTAAAAAATATAGTCTTGCAATTTAGATATTAAATCGATAGTTAAAGTCAATAACAACTGTTTAGAAAGTCTGTTTTTGTTGTTTCCAAGAATCTATATTTTAAGAATCACATGAATGGAGCTGATTTCATCATCTACTCCAATAAGCAAACTTATTCACCTGTATATTTGATATGTTTTCTCAATAAAACATATTTTTTTCATGTTGATATATTTCTTATAATGTTTGCATTTTCCTTCATATTAATTGGATCGTTATATTACTGAACAGTCAATAAAACTACTAATATTATAATATTATACTAAATACATTATAAATAAATAAATCAACGTTGACACATCAGGTAATGTTTCATCTCATATTTCGAATCGAAAATCTTCTCGATTTATTATTTTTTGATATTTTTTTGACATGGAGTTCATAAGCATGTAATGTCTTTTTTGAACGTTTCACAAAAATCGACCGTTATATTTCAAATGTTCTTTCGGTACACCACTATCTCACGAACAGCTTAACCAGTCCCAGCAAACTATGTACCAGGTGATCGAGTCACTCGACCTCCTTCTACCAACAGTACTGAGAATTTTGACAACTGACTTCAGCCACCTCAAGGCTTTGTCTGCCTGAGGGTGTTTTTGCGCAGAAAATTTTTTAATTGTTTCACTAAAACTTAAATACCTCGGGAACTACAAGTCCGATCGCAAAAATACAAAGTGCGTTGTGATCCTCAGAACTAAATCTCTGCAATAATACCAATTTCGAGTACCAGAAGCACTTACAGAAAATAATAATAACATTTGAATCTAAAAATTTGAAATATCTCAACCTAAAAATCGCGATAAAATTCAAACCAAAATGCTCAAACCGAAAACCGGCAAACCCTATGCAGAACGTCAACAGACCTAAAGTTTGAAATTAAAATCAAAGAAACGGGAGAGAACTTAAAAAATGGCAACCATTTGTAAATTGATAAAACCCCGTCAGCGCACAAGCGGCCCGCATCTCCGATACCTGATACATAATTCCATGTCTACCGGTAGTCCCACGGCTACCAGGGCATTTTTAATTGACAAAATGTACTTTTTGTTTCAGGTAAGCAGTTTCTTTGCATATTTCAATATTTTTAAGTTTTTTATAATACATCTAGTTTGAATTAAATACATAGATACATAGATAGATAGAGACGTACATTTATTATGAAACTGAAAATGTGCACAATATGGTCAACAGAAAATAGTACATAGAGTGATCCTCATTTTGAAAAAATTCAAAATTTAGTGTTCCTAAAAAATGTTGAACTGTGTGTAAAAATAATTTTTTTTTTATATTTTCTGAAAATTAATTTTGGAATTCTCCAGCACCAAAAAGAAATGGATCTGAAACGCTGGAAAATGTTTCCTTTTAGTGATATATTGTGTGCAAAATTTTACCTCGATTGAAAACCGTTCGAGTTCCCTCTGCATAGTTTCAGAGTAAACAAATAAATATATATTACATAAAATAATAAATACATACAATATATGTATGGTAGTCTGAAGATCAGAAAAAAATAATATTGTTTTAATATTATTTTTAGTGAATATTATTTCATGTCCCTACCTCGTTCGTAAATAAAGGTATTATACGAGGAAGTGACATTATTGTTAAACGAGCAATCAGCGGGTTCAATAGTTCCACGAGGCATTATGTAATTACGAATAAGAGACACTATATTTTTACATGTAACTCCTATAAAATATAGTATAGTATAATTATTATAATCAGCGGGTTCAATAGTTCCACGAGGCATTATGTAATTACGAATAAGAGACACTATATTTTTACATGTAACTCCTATAAAATATAGTATAGTATAATTATTATAATCAGCGGGTTCAATAGTTCCACGAGGCATTATGTAATTACGAATAAGAGACACTATATTTTTACATGTAACTCCTATAAAATATAGTATAGTATAATTATAATCAGCGGGTTCAATAGTTCCACGAGGCATTATGTAATTACGAATAAGAGACACTATATTTTTACATGTAACTCCTATAAAATATAGTATAGTATAATTATAATCAGCGGGTTCAATAGTTCCACGAGGCATTATGTAATTACGAATAAGAGACACTATATTTTTACATGTAACTCCTATAAAATATAGTATAGTATAATTATAATCAGCGGGTTCAATAGTTCCCCGAGGCATTATGTAATTACGAATAAGAGACACTATATTTTTACATGTAACTCCTATAAAATATAGTATAGTATAATTATAATCAGCGGGTTCAATAGTTCCCCGAGGCATTATGTAATTACGAATAAGAGACACTATATTTTTACATGTAACTCCTATAAAATATAGTATAGTATAATTATAATCAGCGGGTTCAATAGTTCCACGAGGCATTATGTAATTACGAATAAGAGACACTATATTTTTACATGTAACTCCTATAAAATATAGTATAGTATAATTATAACATATCTGACAGTTAAGTGCTCGGCCATATTGGAATTGGAATTTTATGTCTCTGCTGTTCATATAGTTTTAAATGTCAACTGACAGATTGTTTTAGGAAATTACTATTGTATTGATAAAATAGCACTCACTTGATCTACTTTGCGCACTAGTGTGAAATGGATCATTCTACTACCACTATAATAAAATCGACTATTTTATAAGGGGGTGTGTCTTTATAAATATGCTTATAGACCCGCATATAATGTTTTTCCTTTGTAGACTAGTAATCATATTTTTATGAAAAAAAAATTAAATATTGTACATGGTACGAGATGAAGAAAAATTAAATTCAGGCAGTAACAAAGAAATTTGCAGAAAATGTTCACCGATAGTCATTATGTTGCTGGCTAATTGAGTTTAATTTTCACAAAGAATGGCTGCAACAAATGAATGAAACCTGTAACAAAGCAACGAATATTAACACTCTAAAATTATAATCAATTTTTGACAAGTTTGTTATCACGTCATTTTATTATACTTTATCTCATTCAGCACAGAGGTTTCCAAACCCAAATCTCCTTAAATTCGGAAACTGGTAAAAGCATTAACTGAATTTTCATTTTATTATTTTTTTAATAATATGTTGTTAGACTCAAATAAGCCTGACTGTTAGTAGCCTAAAAAAATTGATAGGACGTGAATCATTTAAAATTCTTATTTTCTAAAAATGGTCATTGTTTCGTGCCGTGCCGAGGTTTAAATTACTGTGACCACAACAATAGTACTCTAGAATCTAAACTCACTCAGCAGTACTCTTACCACCCACGAAAAATTTCGCTCAAATCTTGTAGCTGCTATGTGATTCTAGCGTTACGTTGTAATTTTACAACATTATATTTTTAAAAATAAAATACTATCTACATTGATTGTTATTTCTGTCAGGTTGCACACCCACATTGAATCCCTATTTCTCTCCATCAGATGTCGGACGACACTCCAAGAAAAGCAGACACCAAAAATATACTGTGGCTGCCTATATGGAAAAAGAAATCCGACACAATAAATGATGATAGCCGTTAACGGACCGATCACGAGTTGAGTGATCAAACGTGTTTGTTTCCCGTTCGATATCTCGATCCGACGACATACAATAACAGAGAGATGGTAGTTCTTGAATTTTTCCGGCTAATTTCATATAAATTGGTAAATTTTCATTATTTTTTAGTAAACTTATGCACCTGTGCCTTTTTTACGTTTCTTATTAAGGAGCACGTCCTTCTCTAGCAAAAGCCAATACAAAAAATCGTCGTCACTCATGATACCCCCACAACAAAACTGCAGCTCCTTCCTGATTGGGACCAGTGTAAGCACTCAAGACAGACGACATCGGTACTAGGGATTGCAATCCAGTGGCATTTTCAATCCAGCTGGATTTATGTTGGATTAAAGCAAATCCAGCTGGATCCAGCGCGAATCCAGCATTAATCGATTTTCCAAATAAATGTAACAATTTTTTAACTCTAGAAACTTTAATAACTATTTATCTACATTTACATCAAATACTAGTTTTTTTGGCGTTGGTAAAGTACTCTTATAGTAAGTAATAGTTACGAGTATCCGGAGTATAATTATTATTTATCACAATACACTCTTAAATCACCTAAATTGATATTCTAGATATCTGAAATAGTTATTCGTTTACCTATTTTACAAGCTAGTCTCAGTTTCTCAGTCTCAATAATTTTAGAAATAAAATTGCGTTTTCCGCTTATAAAATGTTTAGTTAACTCTTATTAGAAACAAAACTTTCATATAAATTATATTATATAATTTAAGACTTGACTTGTCTTTGAAAGAATAAAGCCAATCAATTATGTAAGTAAGTTTCTTTTTTACTTTTTTTAAAGTAATATTTCAAAACAGAAATGTTATTGATGGTGTTATCTCCCACCCTACTTCTTAAAGAACTACAAATATACTCGAATACGAAAAGAGCTGTCTCTACCTCTACGCTGGTTGGTTGCGAGTCATCAAGTAATCATAGATTAAAGTTAGGTTTTCACCTTATTCCCTCATTTTCATAAAGTGCCATTTCTTTCTTCAATATCTTATCATAATCCTTCTCAGACCCAGTTAATTACTTGTTTTTAGCTGATTGCGGATCCGCACCGCTGGATCCAGCGCCAGTTGCTAGATCCAGCATGGCCAAAAATGTGCTGGATCCAGCTTAATTGCTGGATCCAGCATTGAAATCCCTAATCGGTTCACATAATCGGATCGGGAGAAATACGGATACAATGTAGACGCAACTTTAGCCATCAACCAGTCTGTGAAATATTTTTCCTATTTTCGCCGGTTCGCAGGTGTAAAATCAGTTGAAGAACGCTGCTTTAGAATCCGGATTGTCGTCTCAAGATAATATTGTTTTTGGAAATAAACATGATTTAAATCAAATGAAGACCACAGGGGAAGAATGATCAATGTTCACATTTGTTTAGTTTTGAGTTACAGTAAATTGAAAGTTTAAAGACTCGTAAATAAAAAACCGTTCAAAGAAATTATTTGCAATTTGCTATATTAAATGCTTGTACATGTTTTATTTCAAATAATAATTAATAAATAAAAACATAAATTAATGATTTTTTTTTTCAAAATTTTAAATCCAACTCAAAGTTATTCTCGTAAAAACGATCTAAGTCCATGAATATCCAATTCAGGGTTGGGAAGATTGATTAAATCAGTTGATTAAAATCGACGATTAAAATTATGATTTTAATCAAGTGATTTTTAATTTAAAAAGAACTATGATTAAATTTTAAAAATAAAGCTAAAAAAATCATATAAAAATATTAATTTTTCATGAAAACAAAAATTTATAATCCTTTTAATACAAAATAAAAAATAAAAACAATCTTGATACTTCTTCTTATTACGCATTAAATGACCTGAAAAGAATAAGACAATTTACTTATAATATAGGTAGGTACCTATATCTTAAAAAAAGAAATTTTGTATATTATTATATTATACAATATTATAATATAACTTATCACTTACATCGAATTCATCATCGCTTTTCTGATTGTCGATGAACGGTAATTTTTCATAATATGCTTGGGATTCCTCCGAAACAAACTTTTTGAGTTCTTGTAATTGATCATATTTTTTCATAGGCAAAGGGTATTAAAGCTTGATACAACTGAGCTAGATTGCTTTGACTCAGTTCAAATCTTGTATTATTACTTATCACAAAGCTAGATGTTGCTCCAATATAAGCGTCCCGAATTTCTATGATGCGTGGATGTTCTTTTACAATAAAGAGTTCCTTTATAGGTCTAGTAGGTACTTAGATCGTTTTCACGTAAAACCAGTGGACATAGATCGTTTATTCATTGTGTACAATATTTTAGACGCATATCTAGACGACTTCGATCGTTCTTTTTACATGTTTTATTACTACATGTGAAAATATCCATTATAATCTACCACTAACGCTATTTATCACAAAAAAGTTAAAATGTGACATCGATCATTTTTCCCCTGTGGTCTTCAAATGTAAATCCAGTTACGTTGCCACAACAGGTTAATGAATGACGTCAGCTGAGAGACCGCTTATATTTTTATCAACCACGTAATATCAATTGGCAGTTCGCTGATGACGTCATCCCCCACTACTATCCAACAGAACGAGCTCACCTCTATATTTACGAACCTTTACCAATTGGGTACGGAACCCTAAAAACAAACCGTACAATACGTTGTTTATTACGTAACGATCTAGTAACATGATTGCAACTGTAGACAGTTCTCTCAACTTACAGTAATCAACGGCACCAGATTGCCTTTCCTTCACATTGCATGCATCTTTCCTATAAAGAACACGGAGAATTCAAACTTGACTTGGGAACAGTCAGATTCAATTTAAACTTTCAAAGAATGTTCTTTCCACTGTATATATATACCAACTGCCAACTGGTGAACTGCCGCTAGCTGCTACCTACTATAGCTGTCTTTATATACAGTGAAACTAACCACAACTAACAACTTGACAAGAAAATATTTACCGAGTCGACAAAAGGCGAAAGAACGTTTTGTAAAATACATTTCATTTCTCACGTTTGACATTTTTTATTCTTTTTCCTTTTTACTGAGTTGATCCGACGCAGTGTCTGAGCTTTCGTTTACTTTTTTGTGTTTTAAAAGTGTATTAGATTATTTGATTCAAAGTGAAATCTACATACACCAGTAATTCTTTAACTCACGGTTTGTAATAAATTAAAAATGTCAAAGTCACCCTCAACCCTGGGGAGTGGTATTTGTCTCCTAACCATGCCACCCTTCAAAATGAACAACTTTTGTCTGAGACTTTTTCCCCGAAATTGTTGCCCTGTCTGAAGAATTTCCCATATAGATATCCTGTGTATATATATGATCACCGCATGCAACCTGTTTAAATTGGGGCCAGAAGACCATTTTAACGAGATATTTTAAGGATTGAAATTTTTTTTTTGAAAATTTCCGCAAATAATCAGAATTGTTTCTCATTATTAAAGATTAAAATGTGTTGTTTTTACAATAAAATCAGCCCGACAAGATCGTACATACAAATTTCATGGAAACGCTAATTTACGGATATGGATTTACTCATACTGAAAGGTACATTTGGCACAGATGTTAGATGGATAATAATATTAAAATTAAAAAAAATAGAAATTAGTTTCACGGGTAATTGGAATAAAAAATCAATTTAAACACTTATTGATTGCAACGTTTCGTCTTTATAATAAAGACGAAACGTTGCAATCAATAAGTGTTTAAATTGATTTTTTATTCCAATTACCCGTGAAACTAATTTCTATTATTACATATTTTGGAATTGAACTTTAAAGATGAATTAAAAAAAATATGTATATGATTTTAAGGTATGTATTAAGTAGTTAATTTTGTCCAAAAATAAACGTAAGTTCACATGACAATGCCACAATCACTGTTTTAGCAAATACACTAGATTGTCGATAGGGTATGGCACTGCAATCCGAGTTTTTATTTATTTAAAGATGCCTAAACTTAAGGAATAGCGTATTGTTTCTCGTCAAAGACAACATTTATACCAATTTACGTGCACGGAAATGAAGTCGCAAGCAAACGTTATAAATAGATATTTTTTTTTATTTTATTTAAAAAAGAATATCCAATTGTATATGTCCACATATATAGAGCATATGCACATACATAAGAGAATACCCTTTTTTGGTGGCACTACCTCTGGGTATCTGGCCAGTAATTCGAAAATATAAGTAGCTGGGTCAATATAAATCAACATCACAAAACATCCATGAGCAGAGGTGGGATTCGAACCCACGACAGTTAGGTCGAGAAGCCAGTACGCTAACCACTAGACCATACCTGTCCCAAATAGATAAATAAAATACAAGAGTGCATCTAAATGGGGCTTACAGGTAAAAATACTAGAAAACTCTAAGTGAAGCAAAGCCCGATAATTGATAGTTCCACTGTAACAAGCATTACACGCTTTATTTGAAATTGAAATTGATCGAGCTGGAAGTGTATTGTGTAATAAATGTATTAAGACAAAAATAAACGGGTGTCTGCTGTAATATCTCCAATAAATCACATTAAACTTTAAGGCTTTTAGTTTCTACTAATTCATTACTGACATATTTACATATTTTAGAGAGACTAAATTATAAACGTTCGACAATTGAGGTTAATAGCATCTTTATGTATTTTAACTCGGTTATTATATTACTATTATCATGTAATTTGCACATATTATTACACAGTATATATACAGTGTGACGTCTGAATGTACAATTTAAATTCAAAATTTAAAAAAATCGTTGAACATGAAAGTAGGTATTGTTAAGGTGGATTTTCGGTAACTTGTGTAGTGTACAAAAAATATCAGTTTATAATCTAGGAATTCGTCACGACAACAATTATATTTTCAATTTAATATTAAAAACATCAATTTAAAATATTAATTAGTAATTGTTTTGTATTTTATATATTTAGTTCTTCGATGATTTCGGAAATAAAAAAAATCTATGCAACCTTTACTATAAAATAGTTAAGAAAAGCTTTGGCGTCGGCGCTAATAAAATGGAAATAAATGTGAAAATAGTCTTAGTAATTAAGTAGACGTCAATCTAAAAATTTCATTATTTTTCTCCATTTAGTGTTGTTTTTAAAGAGGTTAATACTTAGTTAACGTTTTTTTTATTTTTTACATTTTGGTGGATTTGAAATACATAGTTTGTGCTTTATTAAATATTAATCAATTTTTTTGGTATTTGACTACTAAACTTAATACTAGACGTAATACAACTTAAAAAAAAACCCGGGTCGCAGTGCCAAAACCCTGCCGACAATATAGTGTATTTGCTAATATAGGCAGTGTGGCTTTATTATGCGAACTTAAGTTAGTTTTTTGGGCAAAATAAAAAATTTTACTCCTTAATACACCCCTTAAAAGAACATTTTTTTCTCAGTTGCAATATTATTATCAATCGAACCTCTATACTAAATTATATACACCTTTCAGCAAATAACTCACTATCTGCAAACTAGTGTTTTCATAAAATTTGTAAATCCGGTCCTGTCGGACCGATTCTATTGAAATTTTAGGAGCACTTTTTAATTACTATTAAAGGGTCAAATTTCAATTTTGAAACGATTCTGATAATTTTTTAGGTATTTTTGGGCCCAAAAACTTTTTTCAACCCCTAAAAACTACCCTTAAAATGGTCCGATTGGGTCCATTTTAAATAGGTTTCTTGCGGTGGTGGATTTCAACATGTGGGCAAAATTTCGAAAAAATCAATTAACTCTTTCGAAAGTTATAGCGCACACACACACAAATATGTATATATATATATATATATATATATATATATATATATATATATATATATATATATATATATATACATATATATACATATATATACATATATACACATATATATACATATATATACATATATATACATATATACACATATATATACATATACAGGGTGTCTCACCGAACGTTGGCTAACATGGGTAACTTTGTTATTAGTGGAGATAGAAAGTCGGTTAAATGGGCAAAGTAGTGCAGAAAATTGGGCTCATTAACATCCCGTCGAAAAAACAATTGAATTTTGACACCCTATGAATTTATTCAGAAAATAGTGAAAATTGCCATTTATGAAAACTGGCCATAACTTTTTTATTTATGAAGATATTTGAAAATTTCATTAATCATTTTTTGATAACTTTTTAAGGTCTTTTTAGTGGCGTAGGTTTAATTTTTTTATTTCCACTACATAATGAGATATTGACATGAACTTTGGTTTTTCTTATGGACGGCATTTTTGATTTTCAGATATTCGAATTCTACTTATTTTTCTGAATAATTCGACATAGCATATCCTATATCTAAACCAATCAGAAGCTACAAAACTGACAAAAATAGCTTTTTGGCGTTATCAAAGTGTGCCGTGTAAAACGAAATTTGTTGAAACAAATACATATCGACAGGTTAACAATCTGTCGAGCGATGGCTTCAGTTTTGCTAATTCATTTTGTTGGATTTACTCTCTAAGATGACTCAAGCATTCTCAAATTTGGAGAAACAGGCTATTTTTGCGCATACATTCAGCGTAACAAAAATACCACGTGGGCTCAAGCACAATACTTTAACCTTTATCCAGAAAAGCGACAGCCTTTTTCAATAACTTTTAGGAACTTAAATAGAAATTTAAAGGTATACGGTTCATTTTCAAAGAAAAAAGGCAACATTCAACACTGTGAAGAAGAATTAGGTTTAGCAAACGTTGAAATTAATGGTGAAAAGTTCCTAAAAGTTATTGAATAAGGCTGTCGCCTTTCTGGATAAAGGTTCAAGTATTCTGCTTGAGCCCACGTGGTATTTTTGTTACGCTGAATGTATGCGCAAAAATAGCCTGTTTCTTCAAATTTGAGAATGCTTGAGCCATCTTAGAGAGTAAATCAAACAAAATGAATTAGCAAAACTGTAGCGATCGCTCGACAGATTGTTAACCTGTCGATATGTATTTGTTTCAACAAATTTCGTTTTACACGGCACACTTTGATAACGCCAAAAAGCTATTTTTGTCAGTTTTGTAGCTTCTGATTGGTTTAGATATAGGATATGATATGTCAAATTATTCAGAAAAATAAGTAAAATTCGAATATCTGAAAATCAAAAATGCCGTCCATAAGAAAAACCAAAGTTCATGTCAATATCTCATTATGTAGTGGAAATAAAAAAATTAAACCTACGCCACTGAAAAGACCTTAAAAAGTTATCAAAAAATGATTAATGAAATTTTCAAATATCTTCATAAATAAAAAAGTTATGGCCAGTTTTCATAAATGGCAATTTTCATTATTTTCTGAATAAATTCATAGGGTGTCAAAATTCAATTGTTTTTTCGACGGGATGTTAATGAGCCCAATTTTCTACACTACTTTGCCCATTTAACCAACTTTCTATCTCCACTAATAACAAAGTTACCCATGTTAGCCAACGTTCGGTGAGACACCCTGTATATACATATATATACATATATATATAAACATTTTTAAAAATGGTGCCAAAGTGTTTAGAAGGTTATGAAACGTCGAGAAATTTTGGTCCGACGCCTAGGTCCCGCCATCCGACCAACGCCAATAGTGTATGTTGCCATATGGCAAATACACTAAAAAACTACTGGACTGATTTAAGTAAAATTTATGTGAGATCACCCTGGAACTATGCTCTATTTAACACAAAAAGAATTATTAAAATCGATTCATAGCTGGCGAAGTTATCGTGAAATATATATTAAAAACTACTAAATCGATAAAGTATCTAAGATCACTCTGAAGGTATATCCTAATAAACAGAAAAAGAATCATCAAAATCGGTTCACAAATGCGGGAAATATAACATAGGTTTATAAAACAACCCTTTTTTGAAGGCAATTAAAATTGACGGAACCTATTTTAAGAAAAACTATATGGAACCAATCCGAGAACATTCGGAACAAAATGGCTCCAAAATTTTTCAAATCGGTTGATAACCGGCGGAGATATCGCAGGATATACTCGTACATAAAAAAGTGCGTCAAATATTGTATAAGTTCATTTTTTATGTAGATTAAAAATACGCATACCTGCTCGTCACACAAAAATTCTTCAACATGAAATTTCTGCAAATCCGGATGAACATGACTATTTTCATCTCACTACGATTTATATTAAACCTCAACTTTTCGAAACCAGAGCCCGTTCAGCTAGTTTATTATGTACGGAGATACTTAAAAAATAAACAATAACAGACATTTCACAAAATCTATTTTGAAACAGTTGGTCAGCTGATCAAAAGTTATGACACAAATATGACAAGCGATACTTGATTACTGTGTTCACCAGAGAGATTTTTTTTCTAGAAAATCTAAAAGACACACCCTTAAATAAAAGAATCAACGTCGCACTGTTTGCATAACCATTGCCAACTTCTTGACGGAAATTCCCTAACTCCATCTCATTTTAGACATTTACTAGACTAGTCAAGAAGGAAAAGTAATATACTTGTTTATAAATTGTTATATACGATTTTGACAAATGCAGAAGTGACAGGCTTGTAACGCAACTACGTGACAATCTTTGTTTTACTTTACCAAACTAGTGTGTAATGGGACATTTTACATGCATATATACATGCAATGCCTGTAAAGCAGCTATTTTGTAGGAGGTGAGACAAAAAATATTACAATTATTAAAAGAAATTCTTCGTAGCATAATTAGACTTGGGTAGTTCGCGAACGACATAGGTGGGAAGAGCGCTCCTTTAGGTGAACTGAACGAACTAGTTCGTCGATGATGTCGCTCTTAGTTCTTTTTATATTTATTTCTCTGGCGTCCGTTCTATTATATGCAGTGACGCTACAGCCTACATGACCAACCAAATGATCACTTTTGCTTTTAAACTAGTTTTTTATATCTATTCACGTAATGATTCGAGCTAATAACTGTTTAATTTATACTATTTTAATAAAATTCGAGTAATTTTTTACCCGAGTCTCTTATTAAAGTATATAATTAGTGTATTTGCCATATGGCAACATACACTATTGGCGTCGGTCGGATGGCGGGATCTAGGGGTCGGACCAAAATTTCTCGACGTTTCATAACCTCCTAAACACATTGGCACCATTTTTAAAAATGTTTATATATATATGTATATATATATGTATATATATATATATATATATATATATATATATATATATATATATATATATATATATATATATATATATATATATATATATGTGTACGCGCGATAACTTTCGAAAGAGTTAATTGATTTCAACGAAATTTGGACCACGTGTTGAAACCCATCACCGCAAGAAGCCTATTTAAAATGGGCCTAATCGAGCTATTTTAAGGGTAGTTTTTAGGGGTTGAAAACTGTTTTTGGGCCCCAAAATACCGAAAAAATTCTCCGAATCGTTTCAAAATTGAAATTTAACCCTCCGGTAGTGATTAAAAAGTGTCCCCACAAATTTAATAAAATCGGCCCGACAGGACCGGATTTACAAATTTTATGAAAACACTAGTTTGCAGATAGTGACTTATTTATTGAAGAGTGTATTTAATTCGGTGTAGACGTTAGATTGATAATAATATTACAATTAAGAAAAAAATGTTATTTTAAGGGGTGTATTAAGGGGTTAAATTTTTTATTTTGCCCAAAAACAAACTTAATTTCACATAATAAAGCCACACTGTCTGTATTAGCAAATACACTATATTGTCGGCAGGGTTTTGGCACTGCGACCCGGGTTTTTTATAATGTAAGGTTAAAGTTTTATTTAAAAAAAAGAACTAAACGAACTAGAAGAGTGTCCGGTGACCGACCATGCCCAAGATACTATGTTTCACTATTTTATTCTTCTCTTTCGCTTCTTTCTTCGAACCGGAAGCGCCTCGACAGCGAACTAACGAACTAGTTCGCCAGAAATGGATGAACTAAATTGAGCGTTCTTTTTAGTGATCTAAGATGGCCAAGTCTAAGCATAAAGTCATAATAAAGCAAAATACGTTAAAAATGCATTTATAGAAGATGACAAAAAGAACTGTCAAAACCTCACTAGAATAAATGCCATTTTATTTTGATCTATGATACTAAAAATTTCTTCTTTGCAATACTGTCAAAGATCACAAGAAAATCGAAATGTTTGTTTATATATTACAATTTTCCTGACAGATTGGTGCAACTGTGCTGTGAAGTTGCATACAGAAAGTGTTACCAACTGTAACCAGCCGTTGTTTTAATTTGTTTGTTTGAACTTTATAATATATTGGCAGTTATATAAAGTTCAGCTTCAACCCACAGGTAGAGCATAGATAATTTAAAACGACAATCCTGTCAGATTGGTGCAAGTATATTACGAATTTGCATAATATACAACGGATTACGAAGCATGACGAACATTTCCACTGTTTAAATGTTAGAGTTAATGCAGACATAATGTGTTACGTCGTATACTTGTCTCGTGAAGTTGTATACAAAACTGGAATAAGGAATTGCCAACTGCACTACACGTATTCCCACTGCAACCCTGCTGATATTCTAAACAATATCTGCGGCCACAAGACAAAGTCGTTCAAGTTGAATTTGACAATAACAATACTATTTAAAATAGAGTTCAAAAAATAAAAAATGGGTGCCTGTACTTACGTAAGCACGTTAGAAGTTATACTTGGCGTGATTAAAAATTAATTATTAGCATGCAAGCAAATACTTTATTGAAATAAAATAATAAAAGAACGGTGTCAAATTAGCATAAATACAGCTATTAGGCGCTATGCGCATGCGAACATTGTCTCTACCATACTCTATCCGTCTCACTCAGTGAACCGAAAAACAACTACAACGATATATGGCGAAAGCATGTCCACTAGCGTAAGTTATTCTGTTTTCTACAAGTAACTTCATTCTGTTATTTTTTATATTAAAGTGTACACGTTCTTCTGCAAGCAACTTCATGCTGTTAATTTTGATGTTACAGTATGTACGAGCCTCGTAAAAATTCAGGCTGATCATTTTCGATTTTATTACATGGATAGATACTATGCTGCATATACAGAGTATAGACCACGCAAAATCGTAACAAACTGTTCATGATGGCAGGTTACTGAGTTGCCTTTTCGGTAAATTCACAAAATCCGCCTAAAGAAGTTTTACTTGAAAATATATATTATAGTGCGTAAATAACTAGTCGAATTTACCCGGCGTTGTTCGAGTATGATAGCTTTCGGTTTTGATATAGTAATGAGATATTTAATTCAGTTCGTAAATTCTAGACAGTTATAATTATAATTCACAAGATAACTTAAATGTCACAGTTTTTATGCATGTTTCATATTGTTTCAATGCTTCGCTGCTCCAAGAAGTTAACCGTACTATAATTATGATCATAATTTACGAGTTTAAAGCCGCACTATTGTCTAAAATATTTCCAAAGATTTTCTTTGTGAAAACACGTGAAAATAGATTGAATAGGTCCCAAGTTTAAGGCGCTCAGTCAAACAGACATCTGTTGTCTTATATTTTAGTTGCACTGTTTGTTTTTGACTCTTTTCTTTATAAAAACAAAATTGAAAATGCTCTAGCGGATACAGACAGACTGACAGATGTGAAAAAGAGATTTTACTTTGTAAAATGTAGAGATTTTGCCTTGTGTCCATGCATATAGACGTTATGTCTTGAATTTAGCGGACGGGTGATGTGTTATTGTGTCATACAGTTGGTACACACTGTCTACTGTCTAGTGAACTTGTACACAAAACAAGAGTTGCCAACCTCAATTAAAGTAAATGTTTCAACTAATGTGTACATACAAATGAGTTCTAATTGCTCGCCAAGTTTGTAGATTCCTGAGTATACCAGGTGTAAAATCCCTGACTCGCATTGAACCTACTCGGCACAGAACACTCGAAAATCGGGTTGAATCGGTTCGGTCCCACTGAGTACAGAACAATCGGGAATCGGGTTACATCGATTCGGTTCGACTCGATACAGAACAGTCGGAATTCGAGTTGAATCGGTTCGGTCCTACTCAGTACAGAACAATCGGAAATCGGGTTGAATCGATTCGGTTCGACTCGGTACAGAACAGTCGGAATTCGGGTTAAATCGGTTCCGTCCGACTTGGTATAGAACAATCGGAAATCGGGTTGAATCGGTTCGGTTCGGTACAGAACAGTCGAAATTCGGGTTAAATCGGTTCCGTCCGACTTGGTATAGAACAATCGGAAATCGGGTTGAATCGATTCGGTTCGACTCGGTACAGAACAGTCGGAATTCGAGTTGAATCGGTTCGGTCCTACTCAATACAGAACATTCGGAAATCGGGTTGAATCGATTCGGTTCGACTCGGTACAGAACAGTCGGAATTCGGGTTAAATCGGTTCCGTCCGACTTGATATAGAACAATCGGAAATCAGGTTGAATCGGTTCGGTTCGACTCGGTACAGAACAGTCGGAATTTAGGTTAAATCGCTTGAGTCTGACTGGGCTTCAGAACCATCAAAGATCGAGTTCAATCTTTTCGGCTCGATTCGGCACAGAATAATCCGGAATCGGGTTGATTCGGTTCGGTCTGACTCGACATAGACTAAAGCTATTGTTAGCCTTAGGTTCGTTCAAATGACAACCGTTGGCGTCGAGGACAGTGTGGTTCAGGAGTTAGCGTGCTGGCTTCTTGACCGGGCTGTCGTGGGTTCGAATCCCGCCTCTACCCATGGATGTTTTGTGATGTCGCAATAATGCATTCATGTGAACAATTGGCATTTAATAATACGTCTAGACGCACGATTCAAAACCGCGCAATCAACACTTCATCTAAACGTAGTTTTGAAAAAAAAGACACTGGCGACACACGTCAACGATATTTCGTTTCTCAGACAAATGAGTCATTAAACAGTCGGTATGTTTGAGTATAATATATGTCTACTTATTATGGATATACCTAAACCAAACTTCACGTTGTTTCTCTTAATTTAATGTGTTCAAAAATTACGTAGCATTGCGGTTTGTTTTATAACCGCAATTAGTAAATACTGACTTAGCACCTAGCATTTTTGGTTAAACGATTCAATTTTCCAGTTTTCCAGTTGTAAATTACTATTTTTGTTTGTTCACATATCATACCGCGAGTACTAAACCACCATAACAGTTCTATATAGATATTCAACACTTTTTACGTTTTGCGAAATTAAAACACGTTAAGTCAAATAGAACAGCACTGTTTTTATTTGTAATTTTTTTTTTACACGACCTACTATAAAATAGCTGCTTTTCATGCATGCTTATCAGTAGTAAAGAGACTCATTCCACACTTGTGCGTAAAGTAAAATAAAAAAAAACCCGGGTCGCAGTGCCAAAACCCTGCCGACAATATAGTGTATTTGCTCATACAAGCAGTGTGGCTCTATTATGCGAACTTAAGTTGGTTTTTGGGCAAAATAAAAAATTTGACTCCTTAATACACCCCTTCAAATAACATTTTTTTTCTTAACTGCAACATTATTATCAATCTAACGTCTATACCGAATTAAATACACCCTTCAATAAATAAGTCACTATCTACAAATTAGTGTTTTCAAAAAAATTTTAAGTCCGGTCCTGTTGGGCCGATTTTATTAAAATTTTAGGGACACATTTTAATTGCTACTAACGGGTTAAATGTCAATTTTGAAACGATTCTGAGAATTTTTTCGGTATTTTGGGGCCCAAAAACATTTTTCAACCCCTAAAATCTACCCTTAAAATGGCCCGATTACGCCCATTTTAAATAGGCTTCTGTCCGTGATGGATTTCAATACGTGGGCCAAATTTCGTTAAAATCAATTAACTCTTTCGAAAGTTATTGCCCGTACACACACACACACACACACACATTATCATATATATTTATATATATATATATATATATTTATATATATATATATATATATATATATATATATAAATATATATATATATATATATATATATATATATATATATATATATATATATATATATATATATATATATATATATATATATATATATACATATATATACATATATATACATATATATACATATATATAAACATTTTTAAAAATGGTGCCAAAGTGTTTAGGAGGTTATGAAACGTCGAGAAATTTTGGTCCGACCCCTAGATCCCGCCATCCGACCGACGCCAATAGTGTATGTTGCCATATGGCAAATACACTAATAAAATAAATGCAAGATGTAGTCATACTGCCATTTCCATAGAAAATGTTTCAAAATCAAACGCAGTCTTCATTTGAAAGTGAATTTGCACAAAATTGAACATTTCAAAAATTTTGAAAATGATGTGAAAACAAGCTATTTTATAAGGGGTATGTTCAAAGTATAGTATAGTATAGCTCATATGACGGTTAAAACTCACGGGCGCTAGTTTTTAACATAATGTCACATTGCAAAGAACGTGTCGCAATGTACGTAGCTATACCATTTACTATGAAAATCAACTCGAGAACATTAACTAAGGTGGCAGCGAAGTAGAACGGTTGCCTCTTAACCTAAAGTCGTAGGTTCGATCCCGACGTTCGATGCCATTATTATTATTTTTTTGTTTTTTTTTACAATTACACCAATTTTATTTCTATAGCGTATAGTGTAAAATACACAGTTTATTTTTTATTCCAGCCTTAATAAAAACAAATAAAGCAATGCAATTAAAAAATATTCCATTTTTCTTTTCACACAATAAATGTTCACTAGGCACACATTTTCCCATTAGTTAGTGGAGAATCACTCAGGTGTACAAGTTATAATACTAAATAGACCTCTTAACATTTCCAAGTTTGCTTATTAGAGGAACATTTGTAATATGTACAGTGAAATATACGTTCAATGAGTCTATTAACAATATGTTCTCGATGAATAAACTTCTTTTGTTTGGTTTTTAGAATCCCATACCCACCAAAAAAAAAACTTTCATGGAATCATTCGCTCGTCAGTCCGTCCAATTGCCTGTCACTGTCGAATTTCTCTGGTCTAAATAAATATATCAAACTGAAATTTGACACAATGCCCCTATCACAACCTAAAATACCACCGAGTTTAACCAAATGTGTGTTTCACCTCGTAGTCTGACGGATCAGGATTATTCACTGCACGGGAAAAAGCATGTAAGGTGCATCTAAAAAATTATCACTTCAAAGAAATAAACAAATAAAATATTAACGATTATTGTTAGAAAACATTCATTGTTACAATGCTAAATTAGAAAAAAATAATTTTTTATCCACTGTCACCGTCGGGACTCAAACACGAATCTTTCCACTTTCGCGGCGGAATGAGTTATCAATTACTCTACGCTGCGCTAGCTTAACACTAAATTCATCTTAATAAAGCAATTGTAACATTAAATTCACCATATGCGAGAGTCGATTTTTTTAGCTAGGTAACGCTAGACACGAATCCTCTCAGTAGTGAGAGTTATGAATGAAACAGGTGAAATTTTCCAATCTTATTATTAACCCATCCTAAGTACAAGCTACTTGTAATTCGTAGGCGGGCAAAGAGGGGCAAATGATTTACCACTCTTATGTATATCACATAGAAATTTCTTATCCAGTGTCGTTATTGACATTAATATTTGATAAAAATATTTCCTATTAGGAAAAATCAGGTCTTGAAATAAATTAAATAAAAAGGATCAGGTGAAAAAAACAATTTTTAGGTACGTTTTTATTCGATATATCATATATATATATATCAGCTTAAATGGCACTATTAATATGAAAACGGATACTGATAACTTGAATACTGTGTCCAGTAAACTGATTGAGAGTTATAAATATAGAAAGAAAAAGAAGAACTAATTTAAAATTCTCGCGCGCTCTCCTTAGTGATCAGCTGTTACATTTTAATTGACAATTACATATTACTGTGGAATTTGGTTTATTAGTGTATTTGCCATATGGCAACATACACTATTGGCGTCGGTCGGATGGCGGGACCTAGGGGTCGGACCAAAATTTCTCGACGTTTCATAACCTCCTAAACACTTTGGCACCATTTTTAAAAATGTTTATATATATATATGTATATATATATATTTATATATATATATATATATATATATATTTATATATATATATATATATAAGCGTATATATATATATATATATATATATATATATATATATATATATATATATATATATGTGTGTGCGGGCAATAACTTTCGAAAGAGTTAATTGATTTTAACGAAATTTGGCCCACGTGTTGAAATCCATCACCGCAAGAAGCCTATTTAAAATGGGCGTAATCGGGCCATTTTAAGGGTAGTTTTTAGGGGTTGAAAAGCGTTTTTGGGCCCCAAAATACCGAAAAAATTCTCAGAATCGTTTCAAAATTGACATTTAACCCTCCAGTAGTAATTAAAAAGTGTCCCTAAAATTTTAATAAAATCGGCCCGACAGGACCGGACTTACAAATTTTATGAAAACACAACTTTGCAGATAGTGAATTATTTACTGAAAGTTGTATATAATTTGGTATAGAAGTTCGATTGATAATAATATTGCAATTAAGGAAATAATTGTTATTTTAAGGGGTGTATTAAGGAGTCAAATTTTTTATTTTGCCCAAAAACCAACATAAGTTCGCATAATAAAGCCACACTGCCTGTATTATCAAATACACTATATTGTCGGCAGGGTTTTGGCACTGCGACCCGGGTTTTTTTACATTTATTATCAATAAACTTTAAATTATTGAAAATATTATAAATTTCATATTGGTTAATCAGTTGACGCTATTAATTTTTGGACTATTATTGTACTTCATTATTTTATTGTAAAAAAAAATATTGGTATGACATACGTTTTAACAGAATTTTCGAGGTAATTTCCATTGTATTTTTAAATTTTTATAATTTTATATTTATTTTATAACTTGAAATTTATTACCTATATCTATTTATGTCTGTTAAAACTAGATACCTGAAGAAGTCGGAATAATACCGACGAAACGTCGTATATCGAATAAAAACGTACCTAAAAATTGGTCTTTTCACCTGATCCTTTTTATTTAATATTTCCTATATGTTAATAGTACGTAAGAATCGGGTTTGTGTCCCGACGGTGACAGTGGATAAAAAATTATTTTTTTTATAATTTAGCATTGTAATAATGAATGTTTTCTAACAATTATCATTAGGCATCTACAACTTATGCAGAGATCTTATGTACTATAAACGTAGGAAATATATTTATCAAATATTAATGATTATGCTTAATCCAGGCGTTGTTCTTTCTTGAGATCGTTTAAAAGAAGTGTTCTTTTAGAGAGATTTACTGTATTCATATTATTATATATTTTTGTTGTGAATGTTTTGTTGTATAATAAAAAAGAATCCCACGTCATCGCGCGAACAAGTTTTAGTACAGTAAAAAAGAGGAACGGATCTTAACTATAGGTATATTCCCAATGCTATTTACGAGCATTTCCACAATGAAAATCCTCGTTAGTGTAAAGTGCTCCCGGAAAAAGAAGGAAATGGGATAAATTGTAGTAAGTCATTAGTGTCATGTCACTTTTTATTAGCAGATCTAAGAAATTTTTCCAAACAAAACGTGACTGAAATTAAGGGTTATCTGTCCTCGCCCAGAGTAATGATTTCCTAAATCTCGGAACTGTGTTTTGCAGCGTCCATTGTTGCCGTAATCGATTTCAATTTGCTTTTCTACATTGTTACGTCGTCATTGTCTTATTCGTCTTTATCTCTACCAATTGTTGAGTTAAATTGTCGCAATTACAGCTTCTCGGCGATAGACCACCCATGGGATTATAGTGGATTATATTTAATTGTTTGCGAACATAGAACAAATTATTTTATATTTTTTACAAGGTCTCTAAAGACGATAATTCCACTGGTGACCATAAAATTTGGAAACATAAACCTATAAAAAAATGCTGTATTGATTTATTTTTAACGCCAACAGTCAGATTTATTTTGAAATAGCAATAATTAATGCTTTCAATTTACTGTCTTGAAAATGGAGAATATCAACTCGATACGTATATTTTTAACTTTGTTCAACTTTAACTACTCGAGGAGCTAACAGCTTTGAATTATTTCGACATTGTTACATACAGGAAGATAACGGAGTGACCCTCAATAATCTTTCCTTAAATTGGCTCAGAAGTTTTTTTTCTCTAGTTTAATATTCAAATATCAAAAAAGATGTCGTTTATTGTTACGCAAACTACATATTTCAAAGTCACTAAAATTATAAAAAAATCGAACTCCCTTCAAATAATAGTATACAATATGAGTTATTTTGATAATTAAAATTTAATACCACCGGGCGGACTCGAAAATAGTATGGAAATTACACATGAATTAGGGCGCACTTTCGTATTCATTTATTCAAATGTGGTGGACATTACGGGTCTAATGCGGTGGACACTACGGGTATAATGCGGTTAGAGTAACAGCCATAAATAGGGATCTTGACTGTAAATGAAATAAAAACATAATTTTAACGTTAATTGGTAGTTTCTATGATAGAAATACTAAAAAACACAATACTTTTCCTTGTTTTTAAGAAATTTACTTAATATTTAATAAATAAAACCTAATTAAATCACTCTCAAGTCACGTGACAATGAACACCGATCAGAGCGCATTACGTCAAAGGGTCATGAACAGCATCAAACGCTGTAAAAAGGCTTCATTGTTTGGTTAATATTTAATGTGTAATTTATTACTATTTGTTTATAGAAAACGTCAAATTACATGTAACTATATAGCAACAACTACTAAACAACCTTTTATCACTTCATCAGTTTACTAGCGTTTATGAGCACAGCCTTCTACTTTGTGACCGTCTGACGTCACGGCAGTCACGTGACAAGTATTGGCGTTTTGGACCGAAATTTGAAACGGAATTTAAAATACATGATTTTTAAGGCTTGAGTCGTGTGTAAATAAAAATAATAAATATTTGTGGCTATCTTAGGTACTTATGCACGATTTAAAACACTTTCCCAATTAATAGTCAACATCCCTATTTATCTCCAAGAAAATAAGCAACCAAAGTTGAAAACATTAAAAAATTTTTGCTAGAATTTCAAATTTTCTTTTAACACACGCGGTGAGTACCTGCTATTCTCATTTAAAAAATTCGTTTAGAAATACATAATATGAAATTTAATGTCCTAACAGATGCTTCTTGTTCGATCTCGACAGATTGACACATTTTTCAGTTATACAAATTTTACTTGTGTAAGAATCAAATTTTTATTGATCGAATTATGGAACAATTTTTTAGAGAAAAATATTTTCTTCTCGAGATTTTCGCAATAAAAATGTTTGAAGGTAGTTTCACACCTACAAATAAATTAGCAGCAAAAATTAAGGATATAATTTTAGGTATGTTACGCTTTCGACAATTGACGTTTATAACCTCAGATGTTGAGCGTCTATAATCTACAATCTATCTAGCTTTCGACAATTTTTCACAAACTTCCGTTTGTTACCTTGTGTTTCACACAAATCTCACTTGTGTTTGCAAGTTATTTAGATTAACAAGATCGGACAAAAAACATCTTTTAGAGCTTTAAATTTCCTATGGATTCCTAAATGGATTTTTTCCGTGGAGAAGATGCAACGCGTGTAAATAAACTTGAAATTTTCTATAACATTTTTGATAAATTCAAATTTGGTTGGTTATACCTTTCAAATTTTTAAAGCTGCCTTAAAGCGTTCCTTTCTTTATAAAAATGAGTTTTTTTCAATTTAAAATTCGATACAGAACATAAGTTCAGACTTCAGAGGTTGAAAAAGACATTACGTTTTAACAATGTGTTTCCAATATGACGCTGCCAGCTGTTTTTTTCGCGAACTATGGATCAGTAACCATTAAAGATTTTTTTAATACGCTATTCTGTTCACAATTTTATCAACTTTGAGATTGACAAAGACCTGTTTTGTCCTATTATATATAGTTCTCTAGTTGTTTTTTTTTTTTTTTTTTTGTGTAAAAATAATTTTTAGAAGATAAAAAATTAAACAGAGGGAGTGAACCTAACTGTTTACGCGCATGTAATATCGAAGTAAAATTTGGTAACAAAACTACTAAACATGGATAACAAAATTATAAAAAAACCCGGGTCGCAGTGCCAAAACCCTGCCGACAATATAGTGTGGCTTTATTATGCGAACTTAAGTTGGTTTTTTGGCAAAATAAAAAAATTGACTCCTTAATACACCTCTTAAAAGAACATTTTTTTCTCAATTGCAATATTATTATCAAACGAACCTCTATACCAAATTATACACACCTTTCAGTAAATAAATCCACTATCTGCAAACTAGTTTTTTCATAAAATTTGTAAATCCGGTCCTGTCGGGCCGATTTTATTAAAATTTTAGGAAAACATTTTAATTATCGCTAGGGGTTAAATTTCAATTTTGAAACGATTCGGAGAATTTTTTCGGTATTTTGGGGTCCAAAAACATTTGTCAACCCTTAAAAACTACCCTTAAAATGGCCTGATTAGGCCCATTTTAAATAGGCTTCTTGCAGTGACGGATTTCAATGCGTGGACCAAATTTAGTTAAAATCAATTAACTCTTTCAAAAGTTATTGCCCGCACACACACATATATATATTTTAATATATATATTTTAATTGCATTATGTCATATGACAGTATTTGTAAAGTTGGTGTGGTTCCGTCGTCAAACTGGTTCACAAATTTTTGTAAAGTAAACTCTAGATGCAAAATTACAAATCATAACAAAACTACTTCAAAAATTATGAAAAAATGTATAATATACGATAAAATCGATATTAAAATAATTATGAACAATTCACCAAATTTTTCTAGTCTAATTATTTTCTTAAATTCAATATGGTCGGTGATCGCGTCACAATTTGTACCTCCATTATGACCTCCATAGATTCTTAAACGATAATATTCTAGGTTAATTAGAGCTCTATAGTGCCTTTAAGGTTAATATGAAGCTTTGTCTATGGTCCGATCTTCAGTATGCTGTATATAGTTGACGATCGACAGACGTTAATAAGCAGTGCTCTTGTTTCTGACCGTTAGATTCTCTGACCCTACTGTCATACAGGTTAAGACGAAATATTATTTCTGAATATTAGTTTGTTAGCAACGTGTGTTATTTAAAAACTGTTCACATAATGTCAGAAATATTGGTAAAAGCTTGTGGCTTAAGTGCATTATGTCGATTGTGCTTAAGGAGTGATGTTAAGCTGATGGATATATTTCGTTTTTCAACAAAATTAAAAAATCAAGTAGCTGATGTAATTATGACGTGTGTTCCAATTCAGGTGAGTTTATTTAAGTTATATAATATAATGAAAAACTTAATATACATGTTAAAGCAGGGGTTCCCAAAGTGTGCGCCGTAGAGAGTAAAGAGGGGCGCCGTGAGGCACTTCTGTTTACCATTCTCCGGAAACTAAACTTAGGTATTTGAGGCTACAATAAATAAACAATTTTTTTAAATAATAAACATATTCTTATGTGTCAATGTAAATATAAAAACTCAGCTTCATGTAGTATCATTTTACCCTATTCCGACTAACTAGGGCGCCGAGACAAAATACTAAACCTGTAAGTGCGCCGCGAACTGGAAAAGTTTGGGAACCATACAAAATACATTTTTATTATTAAATGTATCTTCATTTATATTTAAAAATATAGGCTATGAAATACTATTATGGACACAATTGTATCAATTTTACCAAATAATGAATCTATATTCTTTCGATTTTCAGATAACGAAACGTGATAATATTCCGAATTTCATCTGTCAGTTATGTTGTACTCAACTCGAAAAAATTAACCAGTTCCAAATACGAGTGCTGCACTCTGACAAAACATTGCGACATTATCTTCAACAACTGAATTTTTCTGGAAAACAGTCCAATTTTCAGGTTTCTGCTCAGAGTCCTACTGTAGATTCCTCATGTCATGACAGCAATGCCAATATTAGTGTGAAGTCTAAATCCTGTGAGTTTCAGAGCGTATCAGACATGAATGTTCACTGTGAGGAAAAGTCGCCTATGAATTTGGATTTACCAAACAAAACTAATTATAGTGAGGCATCCGTAAAATGTGAAATTAAAGACGAACTAATGGATTATGAGGAATTGCCAACAGACTATGTTGATAACCTAGAGAATTCATGTACGGTTGATGGTTGTGAAAGCAAGTACTATGAAGACAATATTGACACTAAGGTAGAACTCGTAGATATGGATAGCGTCAAGAAAGAGACAGCGCCAGCAAACGAAATTATTAAAGATACATCCTTGAAATCCAAAATAAAAGACGAACCGATGGATATTACAACAGAATATGTGAATGACATTGTAAACCCTTCATTCAACACTGACGGCAATGAAATCGGCTTCGAAGATATAAAGGCAGGTATTGATCACACGTTGGGGAGCTTTGCGACTCTTCATTCTGAACTAAATGAAATGAAGTATCGATGTGGGGTTTGCAAAAAATTCTTCACATCAACGTTGGCTTTAAAAAAACATAATCGGGTGCATACAGGTGAGAAACCTTATCGGTGTGTCGTTTGTGAAAAATGCTTTAAAATACCATCACTTTTAAAGGAACACAATCGGGTACACACAGGTGAGAAACCGTACCGATGCGACGTTTGTCAAAAGTGCTTTAGTAAATCATCAGATTTAAAGGTACACAATCGGGTACACACAGGTGAGAAACCATACCGATGCGACGTTTGTGAAAAGTGCTTCAGTACATCATCACATTTAAATGTACATAATAAAATTCATACTGGGGAGAAACCATATCGATGTGACGTTTGTCAAAAGTGCTTTAGTAAATCATCAGTTTTAAAGGAACACAATCGGGTACACACAGGTGAGAAACCGTACCGATGCGACGTTTGTCAAAAGTGCTTTAGTAAATCATCAGTTTTAAAGGTACACAATCGGGTACACACAGGTGAGAAACCATACCGATGCGACGTTTGTGAAAAGTGCTTCAGTACATCATCACATTTAAATGTACATAATAAAATGCATACTGGGGAGAAACCATATCGATGTGACGTTTGTGAAAAATGCTTTAAAAAACCATCACTTTTAAAGGAACACAATCGGGTACACACAGGTGAGAAACCGTACCGATGCGACGTTTGTCAAAAGTGCTTTAGTAAATCATCAGATTTAAAGGTACACAATCGGGTACACACAGGTGAGAAACCATACCCATGCGACGTTTGTGAAAAGTGCTTCAGTACATCATCACATTTAAAGGTACATAATAAAATTCATACTGGGGAGAAACCATACCGATGTGACGTTTGTGAAAAGTGCTTCATTACATCATCGAATTTAGCGGTTCACAGTCGAGTTCATACTGGTGAAAAACCGTACCGCTGTAACGTATGTAAAAAGTGCTTCTATACGTCATCGGACTTAACGGTACACCATAGAATTCATACTGGTGAGAAACCATACCGATGTGACGTTTGTGAAAAGTGTTTTAGTAAATCATCACATTTAAATATACACCATAGAATTCATACTGGTGAAAAACCATACCGTTGCGACGTTTGTGAAAAGTGTTTTAAGGCACCATCTCAATTAAAGGCACACAAGAAAATTCATACTGGGGAGAAAACGTGCCAAGTGACATCTAAAAAGTAAACTAATGATTAGAATTATTATTTATTTACACTATTTTTATATATATATATATATATATATATATATATATATATATATATATATATATATATATATATATATATATATATATATATATATAAGTAGTGTTTACTGCAAAATGTATTTTATTAAACATGTAACTTTTGTGTAAAAAAATAATATTGACAATAAATATGTATTTTTTATAATGTACTCTCTTTTTAACTTAAGAAATTAGGTAACCATTGTCGACCAGAACATTGCTTTTGTGTTTTGAAATTTCTATTAGCTACATTTCAGAAACAAACAATTTCGATTGATCAAACGTATTTAGACTTCGTTTTTGTTAAATCAAATTTTATTGTTTTATAATTTATTTTTTATTTCACAGGTATAAAAACCCATCAGGTCTTTATACTAAGAATGTGTAAACTCACAGCGTATTATTAGTGTATTTGCCATATGGCAACATACACTATTGGCGTCGGTCGGATGGCGGGACCTAGGGGTCGGACCAAATTTTCTCGACGTTTCATAAGCTCCTAAACATTTTGGCACCATTTTTAAAAATGTTTATATGTATATATATATACGTATATATATATGTGTGCGGGCAATAACTTTCGAAAGAGTTAATTGATTTTAACGAAATTTGGCCCACGTGTTGAAATCCATCACCGCAAGAAGCCTATTTAAAATGGGCGTAATCGGGCCATTTTAAGGGTAGTTTTTAGGGGTTGAAAAATGTTTTTGGACCCCAAAATACCGAAAAATTCTCAGAATCGTTTCAAAATTGATATTTAACGCTTTAGTAGTAATTAAAACGTGTTCCTAAAATTTTAATAAAATCGGACCGACAGGACCGGACTTACAAATTTTATGAAAATACTACTTTACAGATAGTGAATTATTTTCTGAAAGTTGTATATAATTTGGTATAGAGGTTCGATTGATAATAATATTGCAACTGAGAAAAAATGTTCTTTTAAGGGGTGTATTAAGGAGTCAAATTTTTTTTTTTTTATTTAACAATAGGGCTTTGGCAGCAAGGCCATTAGCTCCAAATCTATAAATTATCACTGTATATTATATATAACTGTTTATCACTGGTTAAACAGTTATATATAATATACAGTGATAATTTATAGTTTGCCCAAAAAACCAACTTAAGTTCGCATAACAAAGCCACACTGCCTATATTAGCAAATACACTATATTGTCGGCAGGGTTTTGGCACTGCGACCCGGGTTTTATTATTATTGTCTACGCTCAACATCAACAATATTCAAGAAAATATTATGTTTGTTGAAGAAGAATACATTTTTGGATTAAGAAAAATCTTATCTAATCGTATTTTTACCTGGTCTTGACATCTTACATATCTGCAAACATGGCACTGACTCTTGGAAGCAATATATTTTACAGTGTAGGTATTTATAATCTGTACAAAATAGAACACAAGCAAAGTAAACTTCTCTTTAAGACAATCATTTCGCATTTGATTCACTTTTGTTATATTCATTTCATAGAAAAATAATTATGCTCTACAATTTTTTGCTTATTTTTTTATAGCACTTTTTTCAAAATTCGACTTTTAACGCTCTCTGTTCAATCTAACTCACCCCCGATCGATATGAAATTTTTATGTTACTTTAAGGCTGTCGGAACGCTCTGAATTTTGTTTGTGCTGAGACCCAGCTGTAAGGGGCGAGGTAGGCAAAAGACATATTGTGGGTGTGACCTTCTTTAACTCTGTCTCGCTCAAATCATCCGCACGTTTCAATTTTTGGCTGGTGCCCACTACGAGGCTAAAAGATGCTATTGCAAGGGTGCCGCTGTCAATTGATTACTCTAATTTTTGGAAATATTTTGAAGATTTAAAAAACTTTTCCGAGAAAGAAAGAGTCACTTTAGGTTTGTGATGGAACAATTATGTGAAATAAGTACGAATAAGGTCGTAGTGTGACATTGAAAACGTGTGTTTTTTTGGCACAATTAATGTCAACTTTTTTCTAGTAAATCGTACATAAATTACAAAAGCAGTCCATTAGAGACCTAGATTTGTTCCTTATAGAGAAAGAATTTTTGCAGTATGTTGACGAATAAGTCTACAATCAATTGACAGCCGAAGCTTTATTTTTGGCTTAAATTCAGAGCGTTCCGACAGCCTTAAGGGATACCGCTAAATGTCAAATGCATGATTAGGCGATTTTTTGGTTTAATAATTGCATATTTATATAAAAATTTGTTCAAAATTAAAATAAATATTACTTTTTTTTGTAAAACAAACAAAACTGGAACTGAACCAAAATTACTCGCAGTATTAATGAAAATATTTGTATTATTCATTCATACAACTAGGTATATTAAATCTCAATGAATTGTTCATACCTGAATAAAATCCACTTTTCATTTATTAAATATTTTTTTCAAAGAAATTAAACTTAATAGGATTAAAAACATTGTCTTTAAATACAAGTGCAAACATATCGTAAAATTTAAATGTAATGAAGTCGACATAATTAATTTGTTATGTATTTTTATTGGCTAAGTCTAATACTTGTTTTTTCTTGTTGTTCAAAATAGCTTTATTGGAATTTTACTGTACCAATACCTCCACATTTTCCAATATTAGTGAATAAAAAAGTTTCCAGTGAGAATATTTACCTGTAGGGAGTTTTTCAACAAACAATTTATAACTTTACGTTCAGGAAAAAGTTCTTTCAATAAATAACAAAATGCCGTGAGGGGTAAAACGTTTGGGAATTTAAAAAAAAAATATTTTTCTTATGTATTTCAAAATTTTTCAAAGAAATTAATTAAATTGTAAAATTCTAATTTCTACTTATTGAGTTTTGCTTATTGATGGAGGTCCGCACGCAGACGGCAGGCACAAGCTATGGATGGTCAGTTAGTTGAAAAAAGGACCGTCACGTTGCGTTACGTGACGTGACAAATTCTCGAAACAAAGACTTTTGAGTAGAATACTCAAAATAACATACCTATAGAACGTCCACTGTGTGATTGAGCGGTTAAGTGCGCCTACCTTACAATTACAAGATAGCTGGCTCGATATTGACTCTTTTTATTTTATATTTTTTTCTAATGGCAATTTTTTATATTTCTTATTAATAAATAAAAAAATAACAGTTTTATTGTTCTTATCTTTACTATTACTAAAAAATAAATGACAATTTAATATTTTTTTCTTTATACGTAAATTTTAAAAGTTGATATAAAATACATAAGGAGCAGAGTTTCCACCATGTGTCTACGAACTAATATATATATTTTATACGAAATATATACGTCATATGACATTTTTTTCTCATATTCATTCATAACACTTTTTACAGACGTATTTTATTAAATTTAAAAAATATACTACATTTAGAACATATTTTTTCTGGTTTAGATGACTCTCTGGCACCTAACGCTGTGTTATATTTGGTGTATTATATTTTAATACAATTTTGTTTCATTGAACGTGCTGCTACCGACTCTGAAATCAGAATTTCAGGAAACCATTTTTGTTCCAATTGCAACGTTTCCATTAAAATCTTAATTTCATATCTATAAAATAAAGGAGCATCGTATTTTTATTCGATCGAACGATTCAAACGTTACTGTCGGTAAAAACAGCTTAAAAAATGTATAAAATAATTTGAAAATTTCATTTCCGTATGTCAGTGTCATCTCAACAACTAGTTTTTTTAAATAAAACAAGTTATATAAAAACTTTTATTTAATCATTTTATACCTTTAAAATCAACGCTACTTTCATTTTATGTGTCAAGTTTACATGTTGCAGATTTAATAATAATATATAGAAATAATTTTCTATCCTGTTCGGTTAACGAAACTTTCAGCTACTAACGATTTTTCTTTCTGGCAAGCTTCACTGTAATATATCAGGAGTTGAGTCGACTAATTTAAGAGTAAATAAATAAAGAGTCTAATATAAATATGTTTAGTTTTAGTGCACTGTTGTATGCACACATCCACAGTGCCTAGCATGAAAAGAGAGAAATTGGCAACATGAAAGGGTCGTTACAGTTGCTGAATCTGCTGTATAATTTACATTTTCATTATACGAAGTGGTCAGTAGATTGCAGCTTCTTTGTAGTTTCATATACACATTACACAAGCATATTTACCAACCATTCCACTCGTCTCGCAGTAACTGAGAGAAAATATAGGCTGGGCCATCTGTGGGTTTTTCCTTGGAATAACCAGTAAAACTGTACCGTTTTATATGAATTATAACAAAGGAAAATAGGTACTTACCGTAACATATAAGATGTTTTAATTTCTACAAGTTGCAGAACGTTTGCTATTTTAATTGTTAAACATTCATTGTTACAATACTAAATCAGAAAAATTAATTTTTATCCACCAACACCGTCTGGACTCAAACCAGAATCTTTCCACTTTCGCGGCGGAATGAGTTGTCAGTTACTCTACGGTGCGATATCTAAACAAGCCTCTTTATCTACCTTTGAATTACATCTTAGATGTACCTAGGTTGGATTAATAAAGAAAAATGGAAATTTACCTATACATTCATAACTCTCGCTATGGAGACGATTCATGTCTAGCAGTACTTAGCTAAAAATAATCAGCTCTCGTATGTAGTGGATTTTATGTTACAATTGCTTTATTATGAAGAATTGATTATTTAGATATCGCACCGTAGAGTAACTGACAACTCATTCCGCCGCGAAAGTGGAAAGATTCTGGTTTGAGTCCAGACGGTGTTGGTGGATAAAAATTATTTTTTCTGATTTAGCATTGTAACAATGAATGTTTAACAATATATATTGTACATTCATAGATAAGTGCAGGCCCGGCAGGTCATGTCCGGCCCGAGTGGGTAGTTGATTAATTATTAGCGGGAACCGGGTGGGGGGGGGGGTTCTCAATAAAAAATAAATTGCTACAATTGTTTTTGTTGTGATCTTTATTCAAATTTATAATAATGGCATAAAAAACATGTCATTTTGCCAAAAGAAACTCATTTTCGCAAAGCAAAAACACTAGCATGTTTTCCTACTCGGGATTTCTCGAGTGGGTCAAGCTACCCAGTCACCCCACTATACCTGCCGGGCCTTGATAAGTGTAATCCTAAATTGTTATAAACCAATAGCGGTGTTAATGACCATACTGTCGAACACCTTTTATTAATAAAAAAAATATATATTTATAAAACTTCCGATAATTTACGGTAAATAATTTCTTTCAAAAGCGCCGCGACTAGCTTGGCAATGGCCACGTCTTCTTAAACCAATTTTGATATACTTTAATTATTGATTGTTTGGGGTACTTTTTTGAGAATAGTTTATATGCTTTCCTTAAGTTCGTTAATTGTTTGTAGACAGTTGGAGTAACAACGTTTGTTAACATTTATAAGAGGACTTATTTTTATTGGCATAAAAAACTCAAGACGCAGTGCCAAACACTGCCGACAATATAATGTATTTGCTAATACAGGCAGTGAGACTTTATTATGTGAATTTATGTTTGTTTTTGGACAAAATAAAAAACGTTACTCCTTAACACACCCCTTAAAACAATTTTTTCTCTTAGTTCCAATATTTCATCTCAGTTTTATCAATTCATCATCTGCACAATATTGTAACAAAACTGTTCTTTGTGGTGGTTTAAAAACTGATTTATTTTCAACAAACGAAATAAATACAAAACAAATAAACTAAAAAGTACTTCTCTAATAACGATGACAAAAAGAAACTAACAATGAAAAATAAACGGATTCTAATAAATAATAATTTAACAATAACTACATACACAAACACGATTATTAACACACACAAACACACACCGTAATACATGTACTTTTATTTATGTAACTATGATTATTTATGTCTGCTGTACGCCGCGTGACCGCTTCTGTTGCGACGCATCGACTCACTCACTGCCTCTGACTGAATGCCTGCCGCGCCCCACATGCACTGTATTTATAGGCGCGTACATCCCACTTGTCGATCATTCCAGAAACTTCCGTCAGTTTGTTCGAGAAGCCTATATAATTTCCAGTGGCGTAACAATTGGGGGCGCGCTACAATATTATATACAGCCTTCAGTAGGTAAGTATAGTTCCTTATCCACAAGCAATTGTTTTCCTAACCTGTCCGACCCTGTCACGTCGATTTTATTAAGGATCACCTTTTAATTGATACTAAAGGGTTAAATGTCCGTTTTGAATCAATTTTGAGAATTTCTTAGGTGTTTTAGGCCCAAAAACAATGTTTAACCTCTAAATACATCTCTTAAAATAATCCGATTAGGCTCATTATAAATTGCCTTTGTGCAATGATTGATTCCAACATCTGGACCTTTAGTTAAAATCAATTGAATACTTCGAAAGTTATTGCTCTCACCCACACACACACATATTTCCATATTTCCAAAAATGGTGCCAAGATGCGTCTAGAAAATTTGGTCCGACCCATAGGTCCCACCAATCGACCGGTAGCGTATGTGCAAATACATGTATTTGCACATACGCTACCGGTCGATTGGTAATTTTATTAGTGCACTAATAAAATTACTATCCGCTGAGAGGAGCTGAGGTTTAACATCGACATTTCGTATTATTTGAAGACGATCAAGATATTTTGAGAAACTTTGATAAAATAATTCATTAAGAAGTAAAGAAAAATACTCAATAAAATATAGGATTCTCTCTTTTGTAACATCTTGTGGAAATTTATATTCCTAGTAAAATTAATTTAAAATTAAACATGAGAAAACGAACCCATTACATAACATCCTCCTGTTTATCATTTAAACATGAACAAAAAAAGTTAAGTAATGTATTAACGTCTTTATTATGCATACAAATTGTTTATTTTTGTCTTTTATAAGACTATAAAATTTAAATGATGAAAATTCGTTTGCGAATAAACATTCACAGTTCACGGCATAAGAAATACATATATTATATACATAAAATCTTTATTCGAAAAGCAGTACGGAACTGAATAAAATGATAATAGCATGGCGATGTGTCATGTTTTCTTTTCTAGTTAATTTTTAATCGAAGTTAACTTGTTTCAACCGTTGATCAATAGACTTTAGAAGTGATTGAAAAATGTATTCAATCTAACTTTTATAATTTTTTTTATTTATTTAATATATAAACTACAATACAATCAGACACATTATTAGTAATTATATTTAGCTCATAATTTAAAAATATAGAAAATAATTTTTATAAACTTAAAAAAATGAGTTTGTATGACTTTTTTCGACTTCTAAAAATCTTTCTTTCTAAACTCAAATCTTAAAAACATGATTGTTATCTACATGAAGGGTAAAAAATATCAATATTTACAAATGAGAGGAATTTAATTTTTTTATGAATCTGCAAGGAATCTGTCATTATATAAGTATAATATACCACAGCCCGTATTTGGTATTTCAATTTCCTTAATAGATGAGACATCAAACGCAAAACGAAAGGTTCTTTGCGTTTTAAATTTTATAACTGATCACAAAGTTAATAGTGGCGACATTTCAATAATTAATTAAATCACATCAACTCTTGTTATCTCGCTTTTTCATCCCGTAATATATTTCGGACATAACACGAAAACTCTTTATAGCCTTTCCCAACCATTTCAGCTTTGGATACAATTGATTTCTGTAATTTCAGTCACAGTGTGAGAGTTTTCATTTTGTCCGACATTCGCTCTACATCAAGCGTTGAAAGCATTACATGAAAACGACCTTTCGTCCTTCCGTCTGAACGCTGAATGCGAAAACCTGAAAGGGACGATTTCGTCTCTACGTAAGTACAGCTGTTCTGCTGCTACATGTTGACTTTAAACATATTAATGCCATTCTCGGTTCGTTTTTCTTCAAATTACATTTGCACTGATTATGTACTTTTGTAAGGCCATTAATAGTTAGAGGAACTTGGACCTAGTGTCAATTTATTTTTCTTTTTAGTCATAAGCTCAACAAAAACGAAAAATGACTACGTCGAGAGTAGATAACCAGAACCAATTGACTGACGAGAATGTACAGTAACAAAGCTGTTCTGTGTGAAATTTATGTAATAATGTTATTTATGTAGACAATCTATTTATGTGTGAGCTTAATGATTTCCAACTGCTCGCTCGCTATGTATTCACTGAGTCTACTCACTGACTGACTATGTACTGAATCACTGTCTCTGACTGAATGAATGTCGCGCCCCACATGCGCGGTATTTATAGGCGTGTACCTCCCGTTCTCGATCATTCCAGAAACTTCTGCCAGTTTGTTCGAGAAGCCTGTGTCATTCCCAGTGGCATAACAGTTGGGGGCGCGCTATAGTACGAATGCATTGAGAGGCAAACTCCTTTCTGCTTAATATTTACATTGTTATAAATGTTTACTCATAAGTTTACCTTCAGACGCATCTTATCTAAAGATGGTATCTTTCGAGTGAAAATTGTCGAGCTGTCAATCTCCAGTGATAAATTATTATACGAATATAGATTATTATGCTGCGCTCTTTATTTACTCTTTAAAACACTGCATGTAATTGTCTCTCCCAGATTGAATTTCATAGTAGAGTAATACCCCACTTAACACGGGGAATCAAATAAAAGTTCGAATAAGAAGTTATTTTTGTGATGAGGAAGGTTCCTCATTTGACATGTTTTGTTTTTTGTGAAGAAGTCATCTAATTTCGTTTGCCTTTTTCTGTTTCGTTCAGCAAACTATTGTCGATAACAAGATATTGCATCAATGACACTTCGTCTTGCCCTTGAACTACTATCAACATTTGAATCATTTTGTATAAACTGATCCATGATTTACGTTATAGTGGCTAAGCTCCTTTTTTAGAAACGCGTAATACTGAAACAGCGTTAGGCGAGATCTTAATGTATTTAATATAATATGATTAGTTGGTCTTTTATCCGCCAGTGTTCTATGAAACACTGCATACAGGTCATTCTCTCTCAAGTCTCATAATCGAAAATCCATTCGTTACAATAATCATATTTAGTTTATAGACAGATGAATGAATTGTGTTTTCACTCGCATCTAAACCACTCGAGATAGCATTGCACAGTACTGAATATGATTACATACATGTTTTATCTGCGTCTGTACTACGAAGCACTGTATGTTAGTGACTCTCTCAAGACTGACAATCAATACCGAGAGCAAAATTTATTCGAGAGTTGAAACATTGATTCATTCACGTATAATTCCAACACACCTAACACTATGATACATCAACTGAAGGAATCATTTCGATTGAAGCTTTCGATCATAAAAATCATTCAAATAATAATAATAATAATAATAATGTGTTTAACGTCCGTTTCTCGACTTTATGTCATAACAGACGCCATTCGCACCATTACTATTTTCCATCTACCACACTTCCCGTTATTTTTCTACATTTTTACAACTTTTTAACTTATGTAATAGCAATGGGCGAATGAAGGAACTATAGGAAATTAGGATAAGGTTGGTAGTTTTTGAACTAGGAGTTTGATAGGTATTCGGCCATGGCCTTAAATAAGGAACTATCTCGATATTTATCTGGAATTAATTGAGGGAAACCATGGAAAACCTCAATCAAGATGGCCGCTACAGGAATTACAGTTTCTCGGCGAGAGACAGTAGGAAAAAATCCCAGTCACATCTGCTCCCGCCGGGATTCGAACCCGGACCTCCCGAATGTGAGTCTAGTGCTGTCACCACTACTCTACCCAGGTCGGTAAATCATTCAAATAACAACTTTTATTAAATCATTCGATTCTTCCCAAGACTAATCTTAATTACATACGACCCAAATACAGAAACATCTTTTTTTGTGGGTCAGCAGTAAATAAAATGTTTATCACGTATATACGTTTCCGATAAAAATGCACTCTAGACTTTTTTCCTCCGTTCTTCAGATACATGTGAATATGTTACGAACTAGAAATGGGTTGTTCTACAACCCACAACGTAATGTTGAAACCGTGCAGTCGTCCAGAACATAATAGAATGGCTGATTAACTCTCGGCTTATAATGTCTTTATATGCATTCTGGGCATGCGCATTTCATTATAAACTTCTCTACGTTTATAGGAGTTCACAATGAACCACACAAATCCAAACAAAATATGTTAGATTTTTTTTAAATTGTTTGCGGAAAAATAGTCTTTATAGATGAAAACTAGAGAAAGATATTTGAAAAAGACCAATTATTATTATTACTTACTCTTTAAAAGAATCTACAGTCGATATTGTAAATACATAGCGAGATTTCAGATTACACATTAATGATATTTACTCCTTACACCAGTGGCTGTCAAACTGCATACCGCAAGTATGTCACAAGGGTGCCTATATAAAAGTTCAAATATTTAATTGCTACCTATAAAAACGTTTTTTGTTAATACATATCATCATTCATATCTTTAGCAATTATGAAAAACAAAAAAAATAAATAATATAATAATAATAGAGTTCCCTGAATTTGGTTTAATGATTTCAGTGTGCCGCCAGATAAAAAAGTGTAAGAACCACTGCACTAGATAAACAATTATACGAGTTTGTGCATAAAAGATCACATCACTGGATCGGATCGGATCGACTCGGCATGGCAGTGTAAATGCACACTGAATATTGCCGAATTAATCCAAGCCGATTAGTGCGTGGAAAACCATTTAGCTTAATGTATCCCAAAACTGCCGATCATGCCGAGACGATCCAATCCAATTCAGTGGATATGAACCTTTAGTGTCATATGCGTATATCTACAATGTATTTTTTTATTATGACGGGACATTTTTTTTTTCCATTATAAATATCATTTTTAAACAATAAATCATATTTTTATTTACTCTGTCCGGGTTCGCTCACTATCAGACCATTTTCGCTCATTGATTAATTCCCTTTTGTCGCAGAAAAAGAAAGAAAACAACTTGTTGGAAATCAAGCGATTAAGAGTTTCGTGCCTCAGTATCTTTGTGGAGAGAAATTATGTTTAAAATATTTTGTCTACAATCTCTCTCTCTCTGCTTGATATAGTATAGTATGTGTCATCGTAGTCATCTGTTTTATTGATGTTAGTGCGGCTTAAGATTACCTCAAGTTTCCTTTGAATTATTTTTAATCAACTTATAACTCGAAGATTAAAATTTAAAGAGACGTTGCTATTCAATATTCCATCCTGCCATCAGCTATGATTTATAAAAGAGAAACACTAATGATGTGTTACATAAATATACAAGATGATTTGGCCAATTTATAATCCATGTTCTACACGATTTCAATAGCATCAAAAAATTAGGAAAATTCCAGCCAATTGGGCGACAGCACCATTCCGACTTTAAAAATAATATAATAATATTAAATATAATATTTAAAAAAAAATCAACAAGTCTGAATATGGTTGTAATAGAAAATTCTATTAGTATAGTATACATTAAGAAATGCTGTTTGTTCTGGAAACTGATTTTTGTAGACTGATTTAGAAAAAATATATTTTGGATATTTATTTAAATATTTTAAAGTATGGATAAGTTCTCTAGAAAAAGTAATCAGCTTAAGGTGGTTCGAACATTAAAGCACTTTTAAAGATTAAAAGCCAATTTTTTAATATGTTATTAATCGCTATCGCATACGTCTAAAATAATTTTTTGAAGCAGATCTGACGAAGGATTTTCGTGTAATTAATTATTAAATAATTGAAATTTAACATGTAGTCTATAGGGAATGTAAACAAAACGCACACATATCGAGTTATGTAGCCACTCCTGGAAAAGATAAAAAAACAAAAAACTACTACAATTATCAACTAACTTCCACAGAATTCGTTAAAAATAAAAGTGAAATTTTCTGACGAAGGTTTTTAAAAATACTTTAACGAGAAAGACCGAAAATTCACGAAAATGTCAGTCCGCCATCAGTCCAATACAGAATCACCAATCAACAGAAGACTACTTTAGTCAAAAGTCATTTATTTATTATTTTTGGTAATTAAATTATTAACTCAATTTAATTATAAATTATCAGAGATCACCTCTAAATTATAATAATGAATTTATGCATTCAAGTTTTTAATTTTAATTTAATTTTATTAAAAAAAAATTCGATTCTATTATGATCACGAGGTAATGTTCGAACCACCTTCTTCATACTGTCGCTAAAAAAAATTCCCATTTTTCCCATGTCCTATTGTTTCTATAACAGTCTGTACCTGACTAAAATATATATATCAAAAGCATTTTGATTCATAGACATGAAACATGCAGGAGCGACATATATTCATATTATATCTTCGTCGTCAAAATAAGTAACGACGCAACGTACTTTACCACGTCACTTAGCTGATGTCAGATGTTTCATCGTTCCTCCACGTGATTACAAATACAGGTATGCCACGTTTTGTGTTCAAACTTACTACCGAGCTGATGGTTAATGTAAGAATTTACAGGGCTGTTAATTTTTTGTCGCTTTCTTGCAAATTTGGCATTAGCTAAGTTAAAGTGGGACAGAAAGTTAACAGCGCTGTTAATTTTAACATTGACTATACAGAATAGTGCCATAAATGCTGGGAGTTTATTAAATGCACAGCCAATTTACTCTCAATAATTTATTTATTTTCTGCATTTGCTCGAATTTATAATTTTACTCGCTTTGCTTGTTCACTCGAATTCAATATTACTTTTTATTTTTGACATAAACTTGATATCAATTCAACTTGGAATCAACCCGATTTTCATCCAGACAAGACACCTAACATAGATCTAAATTATCCTCAAGAATTAAGCTATCGAATGGTAAAAGTCACATTCAAATCCGTTTAATGGTTCTCGAGAATCCCTGGTATAGGTATAGATTGTAGACGCTCTACAACTAATTAAAAATTAACATCAAAATTAAAACGACATTCATGAGCGGAGGTGGAATTCGAACCCAAAACAGTTCGATCCAAAGACCAGCACGCTATCCCTTACACCCAGCTGCTACTAAACTAGAGAAAATAGGTCGTGAATAAAAATATAATATTTGTTGATAAAATACTTAAATCGCAAAACTGTGGTTGAAAAAGCTATTTTTTATATTATTTTTTAAGTATACTAAATCTCTGAAAATTCGACAGACTTAGGGGTTTGAAAATGTTTTCTAGAAATAAAAAACGGTCAAAAGCAGGCTAAGCTTTCATGAAGTATTTAGTATTTTTTAGTTTTTCTGTCATATTTTTCGACAGCAATTCAAAGAAATGTTTTTCTTCATATCATGTACGTACTTTCTAATTCGAAAGTATAACATTTATGCACTGTTGAAATCACAGTTGGAATTACTCGCATATCGTCTGTATAGGCAAGCCTAAATAGTTTTGTCATGCGCCATGATAAGTGAAACTGCCGCTTGTCAGGTCACATGTTGCCATCTGCTGTCATTATGTGACGCAGTGCAGGAAATTCAACTTTCGGCTCTTGTGGTGTAATACTATTTTTTTTGAAAATGTAAAAAACTATCGTTTGGCATTAAGGTGTATTGTATTATATGAAATGTTTTAGTTTCTATGGTATTTCTAGTTAGATGCATATAGCCCACTCACGAATTGTAACTTGAGTTTAAGTGTTAGGAAATAGTGAGCGACATAACTACAGTGAATCTATAATTTCAAGGAAATAATAAACTTTACAACGTTACATATACTTTTTTATCAATGTTGGCGCTATGATACACTTACTAAGATTTTTTCAGATGTTTTCGAATAGTATTTTACACGCAGTTACGATTTTATTTTCTTCCATTCAGAAATGTTATTTTACCAAGCAGACTAATTTAATTTTCCTAGTTAAAAAGCGTTAATAGAAAAGAAATTCTGCTTGAAAACAAAGTTTTAACAAGATTTTGTAAACGGTGCAAAAATTATTCGTGCGAAGAAAGAAAGAGAATTTAAAACACCACGTAATCTTCAAAGTAAAAATATAACGTACTTAGAATGGGATATAATATGTGCTGCTCTAGATACTTTGTCGGTGCACAGAGGATTTTCTTTATTTCACACAAAGAAGGTTATTTTTACCTGTACTACTAAATTTCTTATTATTATTACTTTTATTCTAAATTACAACAAAAAGAATAATTGAGGAGTTGAGAACAAAAACAATGTAATATACGATATAACATAAGGTGTTTCAGAACGTTTGTAAGTTTATAGTGTTGGATTTTTAAAACTATAAATTTTGGCTTCGCAGTGACAGTTTATCCAACGTAAATAACTAATATAACTCAGTTTGTCACTTTAATTTAAAATATTACATATACTTCCTTATTCCCCACCACTGGAATAATCTATCTATCGAGCGTTGTAATCAAGTAATGGTATAGTTTAAGAGGACAGTGGATCAATTAATTAATAATGCCATCAATATCTAGTTGCAACGTTTCTTTTTGTTTTCAAAAACTTCTTCAGGCTCTTAAACCTAAACTTAGCATTAGTCATGAAAAATATTCATTGCGATACAAAGAGCGAAATGTTATCACTATATTACGGAGAAAAAAAAAACTGTCCTATTTTTTTTTAATTTTGAAAAAAAAATTTTAAGACAGTTTTTTGCTCTGTAATACGGTGATAACATTTCGCTCTTTGTATCGCAATGAATATTTTTCATGACTAATGCTAAGTTTAGGTCTAAGAGCCTGAAGAAGTTTTTGAAAATATAAACGAAACGTTGCATTATTAATTCATTGATCCACTGTCCTCTTAAACAATATCATTATAATATACTGGATCCGAAACCACATATATCGTTGTAGTCAAGGAGATGATAGAGGAAGACAAGCCATGGCGCCATGCTTTTAGCAGCGGCGCTCTGAGACAAAAGTGGGCGTCCATTAATTACTTGAGGCGATTTTGGCGATATTTTGACCCCCCCTCGGTTCGACTCCCTCCTCCCAATCTCAAGTAAGATTTTTCAAAACGCGCAAAACGTGATTGATTGCGTTGGATTTATTTAAAAAAAAATAATTTGCGTAAATATTTTTATTTAAGACTAGTTAAGACGAGTAATTAAGACTACTAAGAAGGTAGTATAGAATCACAGTGAGAAAACATGTTTTACTTAATTTAACCCAGTTTTCTCGCAATTTTACACTGTTTCTTGTGGGAAAAAATTACGTAATATTTACCTAGACCCCTCTTCCCCACGTGAGATTGGGTGAAATTCGGCTGAAATGTTTAGATTGCATTAAAATTAATAGTGTATAATTATATAATCACAGTTTAAATTCATTGTCAAAAACATTCATCTGACAATGCTTTATGCAAAATGTAATCCCAAATTGAATTTTAAGATTTCATGAGAAGTAGCTATAATGTATCTAAATAATTTTGCTATCCTCAAAGGCACATACATAGTAAAATCCAAAATTAATTATGTGTCTACCTAATATTTCAATTACATTGCTAATGACCTCAGTTGCGTAGAGTGTCTATAATAATCTACCTACACTCTTTCTCTCTATGAACTTATTTTACTGCTACAGAACCTACATGACTATTTTTTATCATTCAAAGACTTCATGTTCAATCTAAAACAACTGTCAGCCTTTCATTCAGAAACCTATAGAATTTTTAATACATGCATTGTTGGCATAACTTTTAATATAAAATATAATAGATACTTTCCCCGAAAATTACATTCACCAAAAAATGCATAGCGTCTTCGCTTCTGTCGGGCATCCCGCGACACCAACCTTTTTTTTTGATCGAATACCGTGCTTTTTAGCAAATGCATCGCGAGAGTAATGCAATTAGCTACTACTACTAATCTACACGAAATTTCTTAATTGATCGCGCGATTTGGCAACAGCATTATGGAGACCCAATCGCACTTTCGCTCGATAAACGATCGTTGCATTAGTTCGGTATTTGAACGTCTGCGCGCGAAGGATCCATTGCGTAGTGTCCTCCAATCAAATCGAGCGTTTACAATACATCAGTTTTACATTAGGAATTACGCATTCTCATTATACAAAAGTGGCTCGTGTCCCAAAAGTCCCGGTAATGTATTGCCAACGCCAGCCGGGTACGCTTGCACGGCACGATTCTTGGCGGAAAGAATGAAGGGGGGTCTAAGCTAAATAATGCAACCGTACGCAGTTGCTAGCCGGCAGTGGTTGAGTAAGGATGGCGCAGAATGTTGAGCAGCGTTACGCCATCAAGTTTTGCGTTCAACTCGGTAAAAATGGTGCTCAAACGGCTGAGGGACAGAATGCGACGCGTCCGAAAGAACATTTTTGGCAAGTGGATCCTGCACCATGACAATGCATCGAGCCACACTGCGCTCATTGTTGCCGAGATGCTCGCAAAAATGGGCGTGCCCACGCTGCCTCAGCCGCCGTATAGACCCGACTTGGCACCACCGGACTTCTTTTTATTCCCCAAGATAAAAAGAACGCTGAAAAAAACCACTACGAGACGCTGGAGAAGGTAAAAAAAGTTTCGACGACCTGTTTACGAGAGATTTCCGTTGAGGCCTCCCAGGGAGCCTACGAGGAATGGCTGAAACGTTGGAAAATGTGCATCGAGTCGGGAGGAGAGTATTTTGAAAAGTATTGAAAAATATTGTAGGTATGTATTTGTTCAATAAACAAATTGAAAAAAAATAATTACCGGAATTTTTGGGACAGACCCTGTATGTACACGCGGCATCAGTTATACTTCATTGTAACAGAGAAATGAGACGTGTCGTCTATGAATACAAAGTAAAACTATACTGCATCGAAGTCAGCTTTATGGACGATTTCAACCTTGCGAGTAGTACTTATTTATTTTGGATAATAGGTGGACATTGTGACAGAGAAATGAGACGTGTCATATATGAATACAAATTAAAACTATGTCAACTTTATCGCCGATTTCAACCTTGCCGATACACGCAGTACATTCATATTAAATTAACAACTAACTTCAAGGTGTCTCATTTTCGATGCATGCTGCGTGCACAACTTCCATAACATAGACGTTGCATGCTGCGTGTGCAACTTTCGTACCAGAGAAAATTTTACCTTCAATGCGCCAAAAGAAGTATAACTTCAAAAAGTAGGTATAGTAAGTGTGCGCTTGCTCTAAGGACACTACCCGACAACAATTGACTAGGTACTTCTCTAGAGTACCCGATTCCAAAAACGAACGCGTTATCACCCTCGAAAATTGTCGAATAATTAGAACATTCGGTATAGCCGAACAACGAACTACTACATATTTCATTCTAACCAGGCGTCACAACTCACAACTATCACTCCACTGCGAAACGTTTCACGCTTCTCTCTCTCCCTCTCTCTCTCTTTCTATCTCCAGCTCTATCAGTCAAACAGAATGTTGGTATTGTATTGAGAAGATATCACATGCTCGCAACCACATGCCTTGTTTGCTTTTCATTCTATTCAACACCCACGTTAACTGCATCGTATTGTTTAACCGACGGGAAATTGTTACTGCACCTTCGTATAATACGATTGGAACCGATATTACACGATTAACTTGTCTTGTTTTATCTTTCGCAATAACCACTATATCGTGTAATTGCAAGCAGGAGCGAACAGGCCAACCCGACAAATGTTTCAATAGTACATTGTGTTAAGGTGCGCTTACACGGGCAACTAAAATTGCTCAATTCCGGGCAATATTGATCAACTATGAACATCAGCAATTCACGGCAATGCAATGACAACATGGAGCAATTATTGCCAAAGACACCGCCACACCATATCACGCAATATGGAGCAACTTTGAGCAACTAGGCAATACAAGGCAATCATTCATACACTATAGCAATTCAGTTGAACTGTCACTGGCTATGGACGAGGTTTGAGGTTTTACTGGCAGCGGCGTGTAGTGCTTTTATTATAATAAGGTTAAAACGAAAAAAAAGAAAAGGAATAGACAGATTTGGGTGCGAACGTATCTAGCAAGACGAAAGCCATCTTTATTGTGTGATGATATGGACAATTATTTATTCAAAAACTTTACCAGAATTGATTTATTTCTTTTTTGTCCTTGGTAATTAATATAAAAATGATTTTTCGAGAAAAAGAACTTTTTTTAAATAAACACGTAATTTTTTATTTACAGCGACGTTTCGTTCCTTGTTTGGAACTTTATCAAGCTTTAATAACTATTAAATGTTTTGATTAAGTAGATATAAAAGTTAATATACACATTTAAATATAAATTTGAGTTTAACAATTATTAATAAAAAGTTTATAATAATACCGTTTATTAAAAAAATGTTTTTACAGTCGATGTTCAAATCAACTGTAAAAACATTTTTTTAATAAACGGTATTATTATAAACTTTTTATTAATAATTGTTAAATAGAAAATTTTCTGTTATTTTCCTCCTTTATAGTGATTTTTTGAATGATATTCAATTTTTTTAATTTTTTTTATTCTTTACCTTTAAGTAGATTTGCACGTTATTAGATAGTAACATACTTTTTAAATACTAGATATATATAAAAATACTACTGATCCAGTTTAACAAATTAATGTGGGACCGCACTGAAGATATGCTCAATTAAATAGAAAAACATCACTAAAATCGGTTTGCAACTAGCAGATATATCGCGGAACAAACATAAAAACTATTACTGAACCGATTTAAATAAGATTTATTATCTGAGATCACCCTGAAGGTATTCAATAGAAAAATAATCTTTAACATCGGTTCATAATAATTGGCGGAGATATCGCGAAACATACATAAAAAAACACTACTGAACCGATTTAAGTAACATTTTAGTGGAACTACTCTGATGGTATGCTGTATTAAATGTAGAACAAAATTCATAAAAATCGACTTACAGCTAGCGAAAATATCACGGAACATACGTAAAAAAGTACATAAAAACTAGTGAACCGATCAAGGGCGTACCCAGGATCAAAAATAGGGGGAGGGGGCAAGCCATGGTCATTCAGATTGTAACATTTTACCACGGAAAAGGTGAATGAAACCAAAATATTAAGAAAATTATGTATAATTATAGCAGTGCTTTATCAACTAACTTATTACAATTATTTGCTTGAAAAAAAAATATTCTAGTTACATGTACTAGTATCATTTTTCTTGGATTTGTAGAAGTAAAGTTATTTCAAGAATTTTAAAAATTCCAGCAACAAAATTTAATAACGATTTATTTTTTGCTTCCAGGGGGGGGCAGATGCCCTCCCCCCTGCCCCTCGCTGAGTACGCCCTTGGAACCGATTTTAGTTAAATTTATATGAGACCACCTAGAAACTATACTCTAATAAATAGAATAAAAATCATTAACTCGGTCCACTGCTGGTAGAGATACCGCGGAACATACATAAAAAACTTTTGCGTGTAGCCCTTACGCGCGATTGAAGTAAAACTTCCTTGGCGTAGTTAATTTTATATAACTCTATTTTTATTGTTTTTTATAAATATTTTTTTAATATATCTCACTTTTTGGGAAATATTCACTTGCAAATTGAAAATTAACCATGTATTTTTAAAGTAATTGCTGCTTTATTGAACGTATATTCTTTGATCTATTTATAAATTAATTTACATCCTAATAAACCGACAATAGATCACAAATTGCTAAATTAAATATAAGGTTAAATAGTGCTCGTGACAAAATGAATAAATGACAATTGGCACTATTTATATCGGAAAGCAAGAAATTTTACAACTGTGCAATCATCTATTGTAGGGATGTCGAAAAAATATCGATATTTTTGGGCGATATTTAATATTTCGATATATCGATATAATATTCCGAGTATCGAAAACCGATATTTTTTTTTAGTAGCAACACATGTATGTAGGTACTACCGCGACTGACTATGGCCGTTTAATTATTCCGACAAATCGAAAACTTCACTGAAAAAGAAACATGTGCTTTTACATATGTTTTTGGAACACTTTTAAGTGCGTTCCAAAAACAACAACAGTGAGTAAAGCACATATCAAACACGTTTCTTTTTCACCAGATTTTTCGATATTTTCGGAATAATGAACAGTCAAAATGTCTATTCATGCAATATTTCATTTCATTTCTACATCTAGAATATTTTTAATTATTTCGATTTACACCTCAATTCATGCTGTACCAACAATTTTCTGTCGAATGTCACCTCTGGCACGCATTCCATAGGTTCACCATCCCTGGCTTTATTACTTGTTCGATTAATCTCTAAAATTATCTGGTCATAAATGTATCAGACATTTAATTTAATTAATAAACAAAAAAAAATTCTTATCGTTGTTTTTGATTTCAGATAAATATTTATTAGTTGATTTATTAGAAATAATGTCCGTTAATTGCTATATTTGAGATTATATTGAGCTAGCCAATATGTATACTAAATTTCTTCGAGTGCCAATCTTCTCTTTCAAATGGGACCGATATATCGATATTTTTTAAAAAATATAACTGTACCTAATCGATACTTGAAAAAAATCGATACTTTTTGGCACTTTTGACATCCTTAATCTATTGACTAAAAGATTTAACGGTTACCTTATAAAATTTCTAACTTAGCAATATGTCGATAATCCTTTGCATAAACTGAACCTTACTTACAGTAAAAAAGGTCTGAGTTACCTCTCATATTGCGCCTTAAGAAGTTTTACTTTAAAAAAACAAACCAAAAGACAAAAAAATAAATGCGTCGAATTATATACCCAACCCTCTATTTTTTTGAACTCGGCTAAAAACAAGTACGTGATGTACTATAAATGCACGTATTACAAAAAAGCATTATTCAGCTGTCCAATGTTTACATCTAATTATACGTACATATATTGCAAAACAAATTACCACAAACATTACGTAATCGTAAACAAAAACATGGCAGAGACCTTTATATTATATACGTTATTTTTATTTCGGTCAACAATCTTGTGTTCACAAAATATCCACATCTGAAAATGTAATTTCCCTTGATATTCACGATGTTATCTCGTGCATAAATCTCACAAATATTTGTATAAATGCTTCACATTGTTGGTCAGACGTCCAGCAGTTTAATATATACAATTCATTATCGTCTGAACTCAACAATACACACACACAATGGAGGAAAAGATCAGTGGGTCATTGTTACTAGGTCCTTACCTTTCATATTTCGAAATAAACCAGAGCATTCCTTGTAACCTTAGTTCGCATCAGTATATAAAAGGAAAACACGTTCACAATCATATAGATTACAATGAAATTGGAATCGTAGGGAATTGGACAGTTTACGAAAGAAGAATTAACTTTGATTAAGTTGAACGTTTCGTTGCTAATTTCAACTTTCCTCAGCAACTATATTTAAAAACAAACAACAAAATACAAACATAGCAAATATCACAATGACAGTTTTATATAGGTTATAAAAATGTTTCTTAAAAAATTATGTCATACCTAATTCCTATAATTCTATTGTTAATTTTGTTGATATTATTATCATCTTGTGGTAAGTTTTTTCTCTCTTCCAATTTTATAAATAATCTTAAATATATATATATATATATATATATTTACGATCCGGCTTTGTCCCGGAAGATTTTGGTTTGAGAGCAAAATATTCAGTAACAGATCTCGCCTATATGTCACTTTATCCTAGATCTATTTATATAAAGAGGTAAAATGTTTGTTTGTAGGGAGTAGTCTCTGGAACTACTGAACCGATTCTAAAAATTCTTTCACTAATAAATATCCCTAGACAATATACGATATATTTTATTTTGATAAAAAATAAAAATTTCAAATAAACGAGCTAAATTTGGGTGCATGGTAGAAGTACCTACAGTCAATTTATGCTAGAAGTACGAGTATATAAAAAATCTTCGTGCACCCCGCTCGGCAAGAGTGCTATACGATGAACCTGAAAGCTCCACTAACGTTGTTGTTTCCATGTTTCATCTCACGGGTAGAGGCTAATCTTGTAACATAATAAATATAAATACACTAACTCTTTTCAGTAAAAATAGCATAAGATAGGGAGTTCAATCGGTATAAGTAAGGGCGTTTTAAGACTTTGGGAATTTGTACAGTTCGGTGTCCTGAATGCAATGAGAAAAAAATGCTAATTGTGGTCGCAACCGCCGGACTCGTCGTATTAGGGAAATGGCAATTTCTTTGAAATATCTGGTTTCACGTGCCTCATAGGCAAAAATTGTTTTTATGAAAATAAAACAGAATTAAATTTTCTACAAAATATGTCGTATACATTTTTCGCTTATCTGAATACTTTCGGAGCAGTAATTGCGCTAAGTCAAGTAAATTATTTATTTTAACCAAATAATTATACGGGTGAAATAAAGACAAAACTATTTTTCTATGTTAAATTTTAGTCGTCTCAGTTTCGCAGGTTTTTTTAAGTTCTAACTATTGTAATATATACGGACATTAAGGTTTCGTTTTTAGGGTTCCTTACCTCAAAAGGAAAAAACGGAACCCTTTTTGGATCACTCGTGTGTCTATCCGTCTCAATGTCACAGCCAATTTGCTCCGAACTACTGGACCGTTTGAGTTGAAATTTGGTACACATATGTAAGTCGATGACCATAAGACGAACGTGTAACTTAAATAAATGAATTTTGAACATGGGGGTCATTTTTGGGGAAAAATTAGAAAATAAAAAAAAAGTTTTGCAAACTGTACCGTGTGACATATCAAATGAAAGGACTTGTAGTAAGGGTCTCAAATATATATAATAATTTTAAAATAAATAGTTTTCAAGTTATTTAAGAAAATAGATGAAAATTTACCATTTACCCTAACTTATCTCCTACCGGACCGATTGCGTTGAAATTTGGTACACATATTTAAGTCGGTGACCCAAAGACGGATGTGGAACGTAAATAAATAAATTTTGAACATGGGGCTAATTTTTGGGGAAAAATTAGGAAATTAAAAAAAAGTTTTGCAAACTGTACTGTGTGACATATCAAATGAAAGGGCTTATAGTAAAGGTCTGAAATATATATTTTTTTATAATTTTAAAATAAATAGTTTTAAAGTTATTTAAGAAAATAAATGAACAATTGATCATTACCCCCTCCCCTATTTCCGAAACTATACTGAGCCTAAAATTTTGGAAAATATAGAAAATGTCGGGTTTCACCTATAGTTTACAGGAAAATTCAAACGCAAATCTTAAGTCTTAAAAACTCACGAAAAACGGTAAGTACGGAACCCTCTTCTCGTGAGTTCGACTAGCACTTGACCGGTGTTTTTCCTTTTGAGACATGGAACCCTAAGATCCTGAAAAGGATACTTAAGTAGCAATTAAAAAGGTTTTGTTGTATTTACCAACTGAATAATAAGAAATCTTGAAATGTGTACAGTATGGGAAAACAGCAGTTGTTCTTACTTTACAAAGAACGTGATCATAATATTATGTGAGGTAAGACGAGATAAAATGAGATTTGCCAAGATTTATAACTAAAGGAAAGCAGCTATACTGTATATATGATAGAATTGTAGCATACCGGGGTCACATATATCCATATCTATAAGAGGCTGTATTTAGAGTCGTCACTTTAACCCGGATGCACTAACACAAAAAATGGCGACCGTCTCTAATTTTTGTTTTAGTGCATCTGGATCGTGCTATATTTCCTCGATTATGGTGTTTTCACAAAATTTGTGACACAAGCATCAGGGATGTCGAAAAAATATCGATATTTTTTATTTGATATATCGATATTTTTGGGGGATATTTAATATTTCGATATATCGATATAAAATTCCGAGTATCGAAAACCGATATTTTTTTCCAGTAACAACACTTGTAAGGACTACCACGACTGACTATATGGTCGTTTAATTATTCCGAAAATATTGAAAACTCTACTGAAAAAGAAACATGTATTTTAACATATGTTTTTGGAACATACTTTAAGTGCGTTCCACAAACAACAACAGTGAATAAAGCACATGTAAAACATATTTCTTTTTCACCGGATTTTCGATATTTTTGGAATAATAAACAGTCAAAATAGCTATTCATACAATATTTCATTTCATTCAACATCTAGAATATTTTTAATTATTTCGATTTACACCTCAATTCATGCTGTATCAACAATTTTCTATCGAAGACACCTCTGGCACGCATGCCATAGGTTCGCCATTCCTGACTTTATTAATTGTTCGATTAATCTCTGAAATTATCTGCTCCTAAATATATTAGATGTTTGATTAATAAACAAAAAAAATTCTTATCGTTGTTTTTGATTTCAGATAGGTAATTATTTATTACTTGAATTATTAGATATAATGTCCGTTAATTGCTACTTGAGATTATATTAAGCTAGCTAATCTGTATACTAAATTTCTTCAAGTGCCAGTGTTTTCTTTAAAATTGTACCGTTATATCGATATTTTTTAAAAACTACATCGGTACCGATATTGAAACTTAAAAAAAATATCGATACGATATATATCGATACTTTTTGGCACTTCTGAGATCCCTAACAAGCATACGCATAAATTTAATGGACAAATTATGCTCTGCAATAGGGTATACACACAACGTTTTGGTCCCATCTTCATTTTTTTTTCAAATGAGGCGTCGATAAATTCATCACAATCTGTAGAGTGACACTGGATATATCTATATTAGAATAGCTAAAAAAGCACCTATGATTTTATTTAAAATTAATGTGCCGCCATTTTGTAGATAATGTAATCTCATTTACGAATATAAAGGCTTTGATGGAGAGTCATGTCTAGAACATCCGTATATTGATAACAGCCCCTACAAATTTAGCACCGAATGTGGCGCTTTTTTTTTATTTGAACAACTCCATGTCAATAATGTGTTCGTTCAGTACATTTTCCATTTGGATATTGAATTGACATATTTCAACTTATGATTGCTTTGTGTCCCTGTTTTATTACCTTTGGGATAACGCTCACAGTTATTGACATAAGCGTGGGCATTCAGATATTTTAATTTTGACACATTTCAACAGAATGATAAACAATGAACATTTTACGAACTGGCCAAGTTTGTTTCATAAGTGGCATATATTACGCAGGTATTGAAATAAGTTTTGTCTAGCAACACCGGAGTTAATATTTGGATAAGCATAGTGATAATCAAAGTAAGACCAAAACCGTGGTAGTCTTAGTAATTATCTTGGTTTTGCTTCTTTAGTCTTGGTCTTGCGTACTTAATTCTGGACGTATTCTTAGTCTTGCATATTAATCCTAGGGATAGGAAAGTCGACTTTGACTTTAGTCAAGAATCGATCTTTGATAAAAATAATCGACTTTTTAGGGTCGAGTTGAGCCTGTCTCGAATCGATTCTCACTCGATGACTTTTCGACTTTTTTATACATTACTTAATATAATACTCGCCGCGGTTCTAAAAGGTTCTGAAGTTAGTCACAAACAGCATCGCAAATGCATATTTTTGTTGTTTTGTGGGAAAGAAAGATTCCTACCACCTCCCAGTTACCGGCACAGTATGTGTACTCGTCGGCGATTGATTAACGTTCGTTGTCTTGTTAATTGTTACTTTCCCGCTATAAAGTACAGTCCAGTACGCCATTATTGTTTCTTTGATTGTTCAAGATGCCTAATACGGTGACTCAGATGATAATTTGTCTGCTGAGAATCCCCAAAGTCCCACACTCAAGTACGACCAGGATGGATGACTTTATTGCAAGGAATTTGACCTTTATAGATTAAAGAAAAATTAAAAATAATAATATAGCGCGAGTTCGTAGTTTTTCAACCGACTATGCCTGCGCATGCCTCCATAATTTAATAAAATATTAAAAGTTGGTATACCACGATTTACTAAATTTCTAAAAAGTCGACATAAGTCACAAAAGTTGACTATCAGAGATGATTAATCGACTTCAAGAGTCAAAGAATTTGAAGTCGATTCCAAAGTCAAAAACCGATTTAGCGCGCGTTTTCCATCCCTAATTAATCCTGGTCTTGGTATTGGTCTTGCTCTTGCGTTTTTAATTTTGATCATGTCTTTCGTATTGAGACTTGGTCTTGGTCTCGCATATTCACATACATACCTCTTTAATAATTTTTTAAGCATCCGCTAGCTAAGCTAGCTAATGTCCTCTATTATCTCTTTGCGCGTCAGAGCTGAGCACAAAATTCATTCAAATTGTTGTTTTCTGAAAAGAGAAGATTCAGTTCTATAGAATGGAACCATTTCTAGATGGATTCGAGTTTACAATTGCTTCGAAAATTGCAGTTGAAAATCACGAACAGTACCTGTCAGTTGGTCTGTACGTACGTATGTACGTCCGAGCTCTATAGATCGCAATTTATAACGGAACACCTTAAATTATATATTATTCACTTTGTTTACTATCATAGCAGAACCCTATTTAAATTCACTAAAATACATTCAGTAGTTTAATTTTTATAAACAATTTTATTTTATATATTTATATTTCAAAAACATTTTTAATAATTTTATTATTGTACAGCTAACAGCTAATGTAGTAGACTGGAAATTTCAAACAAATATTCCATTTTTTATATAAAACGATAATAAAAATCAATAGTAATTATTTTTCGAAATATATTCATTTGAAGTCATAATTTTTAGTTTAGTCTTGCGCATTTTGTCAATGTCTTGCATACTTAGTCTCGGTCTTGGTCTTGTCCAAACTGTCTGATCGGTGTTGGTTTTACTTTTTAGCAAGACCAAGACGAAGACTGCAAAACCAACATCAATTTTACTCATCACTACGCACGAATAATCTCTTTTTTTAAATGTTTTTTAGAGTTCCATACCTTAGGGTCTAACAGAACTCCATTGTTGTGGCAACGTTGTCTGTCCATCTGTCTGTCCAGGACTTTAAATTTCTAAACGAAAAGAGATATCGACTTGTAATTTGGTCCAAAGACCAAAAAACCTTACTTAAATTTGTAAAATAGGTGGCTTCTACAATGAACACTTAATAGATAGATAGATATTTATTAAGTCAGATGAGACATAGGTAGATCCATTCGACATGTCAACGAAATACAGAATTAAAATTATACACTTATCAACAACATAAAAAGTTCACTAACTGTGTAAAAGGCCATTCTGAAAATATTTTCAGTAACATTTACCGTAAAAAAATTGAATGACATTAAATTCTCAATAAAAATATTAAATTCGAATCGTATGGACAAACCGCCTATTAATAATGTTCTAACTCTACTTTTAAAAAGGCCTAGACTCTATATATTCTTGATCCAAGAGGTAACATGTTGTAGTAATCTGCACCTTTAGGTACATAGTGGATTGTTGCTGTATCTTGTAGTTCTGTATCGGCCTATGTAAATGTTATTAATGTTACGGATATTGTAATTATGTATATCAGATTTAAACTATTCATTTTTGCTTAACATATATAATAAGTTCAAAGATAATTCATACAAAAAACACAAAATTTCTAGGGATATATCTTAATAACATTATCAACTGGTCGTTTCACGTCCAGTAGGTTTGTGATAAATTATCGTGCATAATTTTTGCTATTAGGCAGATCGTAGAGGTGGCGTCAACTGAAGCTGTGATCTCGACATACTATATGTTTCATAGCGTAATGATGTACAGAATTATATTATGGGGTAATTCTCCTCACACATCCAAAATCTTTAAACTTCAAAAAAAAAATTGATAAGAATAATAAGCAAAGTCAAATATACTGAACATTGCGCTCCCCTATTTATAAAACATGGCATTATGTCATTGCCTTCTGTGTACCTACATGTATCAAAGTTTGATATATGTAAAAACAAACATGGACCGCTTCGAAAACCATTCAGACTATCATAGTTATAATACTAGAACAAAAAGTGCAATTTGCCTGCCACGAAGAAGGCTACATATATCCCAAACTGCCTCAGACTACATGGCGAAAAAGCTATTTAACAGGCTGCCAGAGTCAATACAGGTTTTACCTATAAAAAATTTTAAAAATAAGCTCAACAGTTTCTTTAAAAAAAACTGTTTTTATAGCATAGGTGAATTTCTGACGTTTTGTAATCACAATTTTGACTTGTAATCAATGTGATATTCAAATAAAAACTATTCTATTCTATTCTATTCTATTCTATACAGACCGAAAATATAAGAATTTGTTGATCAATAAATAGTTGTCTGCACGATTGTCGTTTACAATTAATAAATTCCCGATTGCTTTTCTATGGCATCAGTATTGCGATTATGCGTCCGTAACACAAAGATTTCGAACATATTAACTCTAATATCACGTACATAAAGTGCTCGGCTCGACCGCTGCCGGCTCAGCAGCGTTTGTAATTACTTGGGATCGTCCGTGAAGGGAGCTTGCGGGTCTTTTGATGTTCTGACACGGGTAATTGGTGATGTATAAAGCGCCAATGGTAGCTACCTGCTTTTCCAACCCACTCATCTAAACGGGACAGATAAAGAAAAGCTTGTCTATTCGCCCTTGTTAAGCTTTCGGGCGGGAAAAAGATACTCGACAAAAGATAATACCCACGAAACATGTGACGGGCGAATTAATTACAGTGTGAAATGACGTGTAAGTCATTCCAGTCAAATTAAAATTTAACGGTAATCATGTGATTTGACACAGGAAGCTGTAATTATAATAAACATGATCATAACAAATTTTGAGAAGAATTTTCTTCATTCCATTTTTCGTCTGAAAAAAAGTAAAAACTAGAGTATGCTTAATCATTACCCCTTATCGAATTAACAGCTGGAACTTATATTGTACAAAATAGAACGTCTTTCAAAAAAAAACTTAAAAGAGAAAAAAATTAAATTTGAATAAAACTAAATCAATTTAAACACTCATTGATTGCAACGTTTCGTCTTTATTCAATCAAGACTTTTTCAAGCTCTCAATATGTTTAAATTATAAAAACCCGGGTCGCAGTGCCAAAACCCTGCCGACAATATAGTGTATTTGCTTGTATAGGGCCGTGTGGTTCTATACTTTTATTATGTGAAATTAAGTTTGTTTTTGGGCAAAATAAAAAATTTAACCCCTTAATACACCCCTTAAAATAACATTTTTTTTCTTAATTGTAATATTATTATCAATCTAACGTCTACATTGAATTAAATACACCCTTCAATAAATAAGTCACTATCTGCAAACTAGTGTTTTCATAAAATTTGTAAATCCGGTCCTGTCGGGCCGATTTTATTAAAATTTTGGGGACACTTTTTAATTACTACCAAAGGGTTAAATTTCAATTTTGAAACGATTCGGAGAATTTTTTCGGTATTTTGGGGCCCAAAAACATGTTTCAACCCCTAAAAACTACCCTTAAAATAGCCCGATTAGGCCCATTTTAAATAGGCTTCTTTCGGTGATGGATTTCAACACGTGGTCCAAATTTCGTTGAAATCAATTAACTCTTTCGAAAGTTATTGCGCGTACACACACACACACACATATATATATATATATATATATATATATATATATATATATATATATATATATATATATATATATATATATATATATATATATATATATATATATATATATATATATATATATATATATATATATATATATATACATATATATATAAACATTTTTAAAAATGGTGCCAAAGTGTTTAGGAGGTTATGAAACGTCGAGAAATTTTGGTCCGACCCCTAGGTCCCGCCATCCGACCGACGCCAATAGTGTATGTTGCCATATGGCAAATACACTAATAAAACTATGATATAAAAAGCAATTTCGCATTACAAAATTCAATTAAAAATGTTGTAATGCGAAATTGCTTTTTATATCATAGTTTTATTATAATTTAAATATATTGAGAGCTTGAAAAAGTCTCGATTGAATAAAGACGAAACGTTGCAATCAATGAGTGTTTAAATTGATTTATTTTTATTCCAATTACCCGTGAAACTGATTTCTATTATAACATATTCTGGAATTGAACTTGAAAGATGAATTAAATTTGAGGTTGGCACTAATTTAATTACTAAAACTTTTTATAAATATTGTACTTTCAAAACTTTATTTTTTTCTCTATTTAGTTGTTTCATGTCCATCCCTGTGATTCGATGGATATAAATCTTTATTGAGCAGCGTGACAAGCGTAATTCCGTCAAAAAACAACAAAGCGATACAAATAATCGTATTAAAGAGTCTATATACAACATAGTATTTGATGTTTTAATTTCTACAAGCTGCAGAACGTTTGCTATTTAATTGTTAAACATTCATTGTTACAATGCTAAATCAGGCATGGCCCAGCCTCTTTATCTACCTTTGAATTACATCTTTGATGTACCTAGGTTGGATTAATAAAGAAAAAATGGAAATTTACCTATACATTCATAACTCTCGCTATAGAGACGATTCATGTCTAGCAGTACCTAGCTAAAATAATCAGCTCTCGCATGTAGTGGATTTTATGTTACAATTGCTTTATTATGAAGAATTAATTGTTTAGATATCGCATCGTAGAGTAACTGATAACTCATTCCGCCGCGAAAGTGGAAAGATTCTGGTTTGAGTCCAGACGGTGTTGGTGGATAAAAATAAATTTTTCTGATTTAGCATTGTAACAATGAATGTTTAACAACATAGTATTTATTTGGCCATGACATCAAAAATACATTTAAATATGACAATTTAAATCAGTAACACATATTACATAATTCAACAAATTACAAATTATAAAAAACATTCGAGAGAAACATTGCTTAATTAAAAAAATGCTTTAAAATACGTTTGAAACCTTTGAAGTCGCTGATGCATCGAATGGATTTAGGCAATTTGTTGAAAATTGCACTGCCTTTCTTTGTATATAATCAATAATCATATACATTATTTTTATGGAAAAAATAGTGATACAGTGTAACCTTAATATAACGAACCTCAATTTAACGATTTCCTCGATTTAACATGTTTTTTGAAATCCCCTAGAACTGCCCGTCAGAGTTAATGCAAAATATATATTACGAATACTTTTGTGTCAAAAACCTCTTTGTAACGAATTTTCAATTATTGCAGAATATAAATAGAAAGTATAATTTACCTCTATTTAACAATTTTTGTCAACTTATAACCTTTACATAACGTATCCTACAATCAATCACACCCAGTTCCACAATAACAATAACAATTCATGTCTCGACAGGCTGAGACACGTTACATTTATCGTAAGACAACCATTGTTGTTTCATGTAAAGTAATATAAACACTTCTGTTGATTACTGTTAATAGTAAATTTAAAGTTGCAGCGGCTGAAAAATGAAAAAAATGTTCCTTATCGTTCGCAGAGATACGAAAAATCATAAAGTATGTAGACGAGAATCCTACAAAGAAAAAATGAGACATCGCTAAAGAGTTCGAAATTCTCGCAAGTACATTGGCCACAATTTTAAAGTTTAAAGGTAGGTTTTCAGAAGAAAATGGGTTTTCTTACCTTGTTAAAACGAATCTTAGACCAACCTAACCTCTATATAACAAACTTCATTATAACGAATTACTTGATATAACGAATATTTTCTAATTCCCTTCAGCTTTGTTATATCGAGGTTGTACTGTATTTTGTTTCACATATTTAGCCAATATAGATATGCAAGGGAGTGTGAGGACGTTAAATTTGTTAAAATAGGGACAATAGAATACTCTATAACAAAGTTTTAAAATTAGGTTACAATATTGATCTATAAATACCAGATATTTTTTAAAACATTGATAAATCTGAGAAAAAATACATTCATTCAAGAAGAATTCTACAATTTGTTATGTTGTAACAAATATATTATGAAAACAAAATACAATTTTTCTTGCATTATACCCGTAACGTCCACCACATTAGACCCGTAATGTCCACCACATTTAAATAAATGAATACTAAAATGCACTATAATACATATGTAAATATTTACTATTTTCGAGTCCGCGCGGTGGTATTAAATTTTAATTATCAAAACAACTCATATACTATCATTTAATACTACACAACAGCGCTATATGTACTATTTAGTTTTTCAGTGCTATTTTCTAGTCTGCACTGTGGAATTAAATTTTAATATTTAAAATAACTGATATTTCTCGTATATTCTTATATAGATACTATTATTTTAAGGGGTGTAAATTTTTTCTAAGTTTTTTTTTGTTCACTTCTAGTGGCTTTGCAATATGTATTGTGCATGTTATTAACAGACCCCTTTTTTATTATTTAAACATTAACTAGAAACAAACTACTGAACCAATTTTAGTAAAAATCACACAGACTTACCTCAACATCTACCTGGACATAATAAAATGAAAACCATTCAATCCAGTTAACATTAAACTAGGAAAAAAAACTATATACAGGTAAAATTGATAATATCCTCTGTTAAGGATTCAAACAGCGCGCCACTATGATTCAAACAGCGTGCCACTGCGCGCGCATCTGTGCACGAATCCACAAGACGCTGTATCGCAATATTCATATTTTTATTTTTGAATTGTTATGTTCATAATCTTGTGAACATTATAGAATAAATAGTTTTCATTTATATGTAAAAAACATCTTGTTTCATTTCACAAGCAAAAACAAACTCTTTTAAAAAGAGTGCTTAAGAATGAAATAAAACTTTCACTCTCTTACTCACCAGTATAATTTTACGCCCTCTCTCGTTCACATGCACTAACTTTTGTGAAAGACTGTCAATTGTCTTCTTTTTCCGTTCACTAGATTATATAAGAAAATAAATTTTAAAATTCATTACGTTTTAAGACTTAAACAAACATTTCCGGCAAATTCTCGCTCTCCTGAAATCTGAATATTCATTTCACAATTCAATCAATTATGTTGTCTCCTTAACGAAGTATGTTCGTACGTACAAATCTGATTTCAATACTGGTATGTGTTGAGAGTGTGCACAAAATTTATACTGTTAAGCGCTAGTTTCCCAAAATACTAATACCGTAACATAGCGACCGTAATATGGCGGTAAATTATGTAAGAAAAACATGTGCTTAAAAGTAAATGGATGCCGCTTTTTACGTTAGGGTAATTCCGTCGCTTTTGGGAAAACCACATCAAATTACTACTATGCACATGTTTTTTACGTAAATCACGATCACATTGTGGCCGCTTTTTTACGGTGTAACGGTACCGCTATCTTAGGAAACCTGAATTTTAGGCAACATTACTTTTATTGATAAAAAAAGAAAACTGTAACTGATATTTAGCAATTGTTTAGAAAAAGGTCCGGTGCCAAAAAATAACTGCTACCGAAATTATACTATTCGTTGCAACTTGGTTTAAAACGAAGACAGTTTGGAGTAACGGTTAGCGTTTTGGCCTTTTATCAAACTGTCGCGGGTTTGAATTCCACCTCGGATGTTTTGTGACATCGTTAAATTTAATTTGATGTAATTAGGCTCTAATGATCTTAGTTATCAAGCGTATATAATCTACAATAAAACATATAATTAATACGTCTCTGACAAATGCAAGCTAGACGCGTAAAATAAAATCGTTTATTTTACTTTGCAGCGATGCCCTCCCAGCGTCCCACCCTAGCTTAATAGCGCAGAAAAATCGGGGAGCATCGGTTCGTTACGCGTTCAACAGCCTTAATTCAATTCACTCTACCGTGCGTAAAGAAGTTTTGCTTCAACAATTACAAAGAAGTTAAAAAAGTGATCGAAGACAATTTGCGACGGAATTGAAAATGCAGTCGTGCTTTCAGCACCTGTAATAAATTTAAATGCATATTTGGTACGTGGATGTAAAGCTCTGAGCACTGTAACTTTGTCGAACGCGTCGTGACAAAAGGTAATTATTACGTCACGATAGACCCGGGCTTTTAACTCCGCTAACGAAATTGCGTTAGTTAGGGTCAATATATGACTGTGTCGACACATTTACAGTTCGTTAATTGAAAAAAAAAATACTTTTGCATTCACTTAGATATATGCAAAGTGTTGAATGTACTAAATCACTAATTGATTAATTAAAATAACAAACGAGGAAAATTCATTTTGGAAAAAGTGAGTAATCGCAAAAACACTCGAGTTTTATTCATATAGACACAACCATAGCTATCTCTCTCGTTGGTAACTGAAAAAAACCCGGGTCGCAGTGCCAGAACCCTGCCGACAATATAGTGTATTTGCTAATACAGGCACTGTGGCTTTATTATGCAAATTTACGTTGGCTTTTGGGCAAAATAAAAAATTTAGACTCCTTAATACACCCCTTAAAATAACATTTTTTTTCTTAATTGCAATATTATTATCAATCGATCCTCTATACCAAATTATATACAACTTTCAGTAAATAATTCACTATCTACAAACTAGTGTTTTCATAAAATTTGTAAGTCCGGTCCTGTCAGGCCGATTTTATTAAAATTTTAGGGACACTTTTTAATTACTACCAGAAGGTTAAATTTCAATTTTGAAACGATTCGGATAATTTTTTCGATATTTTGGGGCCCAAAAACTTTTTTCAACCCCTATAAACTACCCTTAAAATAGTCAGATTGGGCCCATTTTAAATAGTGTTCTTGCGGTGGTGGATTCCAACATATGGGCAAAATTTCGTTAAAATAAATTAACTCTTTCGAAAGTTATTGCCCGCACATATATAAGTATATATATAAACATTTTCAAAAATGGTACCAAAGTGTTTAGGAGATTATGAAACGTCGAGAAATTTTGGTCCGACCCCTAGGTCCCGCCATCCGACCGATGCCAATAGTGTATGTTGTCACATGGCAAATACACTAATAATGAAATAAAGTATGAAGTTTACTTAATAATTATCCTTTGTATTTCCGTTTAAACTTTTGCGTCTAAAAGTTTCCTGAATTTCATTTAGAGGACGTTTAGACTATCGCTTAGGATCTAATAAAAGCATGTTTTCTTTCATATTTCTAGACACCTCACCACCCCGAATAAAATTCACCGAGCTAAAATTTCTGTCTTCTACCATTATCACCAAAAGGATCGCTCAGAAAAGCCCGAAAAAAATCGGGAAAATTGAGAGTTACGTATAGATTGAAAGAAAATTATCAGGATTGAAAAATTCTAAGGCGATCAATCGTTAATATATAATTTAATCGGCACTGTTTCAAATTACTGACTGATATATAGTAAAATCGATCAATATATACAGACTAGGTTAGCTCTGCACTCGACGAGATTTATAATCGATTGTGATTTTTTTAAAATTTACTCTTTATTAGTGTATTTGCCATATGGCAACATACACTATTGGCGTCGGTCGGATGGCGGGACCTAGGGGTCGGACCAAAATTTCTCGACGTTTCATAGCCTCCTAAACACTTTGGCACCATTTTTAAAAATGTTTATATATATATGTATATATATATATATATATACGTATATATATATATATATATATATATACGTATATATATATATATATATATATATATATATATATATATATATATATGTGCGCGGGCAATAACTTTCGAAAGAGTTAATTGATTTTAACGAAATTTGGCCCACGTGTTGAAATCCATCACCGCAAGAAGCCTATTTAAAATGGGCGTAATCGGGCCATTTTAAGGGTAGTTTTTAGGGGTTGAAAAATGTTTTTGGGCCCCAAAATACCGAAAAAATTCTCAGAATCGTTTCAAAATTGACATTTAACCAGTTAGTAGCAATTAAAAAGTGCCCCTAAAATTTTAATAAAATCGGCTCAACAGGACCGGACTTACAAATTTTTTGAAAATACTAATTTTCAGATAGTGACTTATTTATTAAAGGCTGTATTTATTTCGGTGTAGACGTTAGATTGATAATAATATTACAATTAAGAAAAAAAAATGTTATTTTAAGGGGTGTATTAAGGGGTTAAATTTTTTATTTTGCCCAAAAACAAACTTAATTTCACATAATAAAAGTCTAAAACCACACGGCCCTATACAAGCAAATACACTATATTGTCGGCAGGGTTTTGGCACTGCGACCCGGGTTTTTATATTTAATATCCTTTTAATAAAGAATTTGAAAGCCTAAAAAGAACAAAAATCAAGATAAAAAACTCTAACGCGATAAACAATTCAAATGTTTATTTCTTTATATCTGCAAAACCAAAATTTTGCTACAGAATACACAGGTGAGGAACTGGTGGCACGGAAGTATAGCTTGCACTTGACCGATTTTTTTATTAAGTGGGCCCTGTTTTTATATTGGAAGCTTATTTTGTATTTTTATGTTAGACGCTGTCGAGATTTCGGTTCTTTTTAATTTTTTTCATTTGACGCTTTTTACTTTTTTGAACAAGTTTTTGTTGAAACTTATATTTATTTATATAGCATAACCAGTGATGGATTTAGGTTCGATGCCGCCCTAGGCCCCGTTCAATATGGCGCCCTTTTTCCTCTATGGGTAGCTGATTATTGAAATTGAACATCTAATAAAGCCAGGGAACCGTAAATTTGGACAACGGATGATAAATTAATTAAATTTATTTTTAAATTGCTCTGTCCTAACATTGTTTACTTTTGAAATTTTGTCGTCTCTAAAATTTTGCCGCCCCTAAAATCATGCCGCCCTAGGCCGGGGCCTCACAGGCCTAATGGTGAATCCGCCACTGAGCATAACATATTATATATTTTTGAAATTTACTCGCCCTTAAGACTATTAATTTGATATCTCTCTAAATAGAATTTCCGGACAATACGGCGATTCTAGGATCTTCGAGGGATCAAGAATGTTCTATCAATACCACATTTGTTCGAATCGATTTGTCCACTCCAGCCTTAAGCAAAACATTTGAACATCGTCATATACATACACAACAAACGCAAAACCCTTTTTTGGCGTGCCCCAGTCGGGAAAAAACTCACCTTGACACGTGGTTTTGCTCAAGTCATTGTTAGTATGAGAAGAATTTCTGTTGTAAAATGTTGAATTTATTTATTTTTTATTAAATTTTTTTCTTGCAAAATGTAAGCAAAAATATGCATAGTAATACGGGTGGAGTTTATATGTATGAGTAAAATATAACCTGTGACATAGGTCATCAACAGTCTCTCTATACTGAGATAAAAGGTATTTAGAATGAGTGTATCTGCGGTTGCAAGAAAAAACGGTTTACGTAATTTTTTTCCTAAACCCACAATTTTATTTTTCCATTCTCGCTCCACATTTGGGAAATGGTAGATACTAATTTAGGTCTAAAGTTTTGTGCAAAAATGTTTGTCTCTAAACTTTACAATTTGAAAAAAAAACAACTATTCTTTTGTTCTGAACTAATTGATCTATCAGAAATTGGTTCGTAACTAGCACAGATATCGGGGAACTTAAGTACATAAATTTTTAAAAAACTGTGTCGAAATCTACAACCTTCTCTTTTTTGAAGTCGTTTAAAAAACGAAGTGGATAAGTTGACCATATGTATCCATAGACACGAAAAGCAAATACAATATAAACATTTATTATAATATATTGATAAGTTAATTGAGAACTTGTATATAAATAAATTGATACTCAATTTTCAAAATTTGCAACGTTTCGTTGGTTTATTTCCAACTTCTTCAGGCAAGTTACAAGAAATACAATTAATACAATTAATTACATTGATAATTGTGTAACAGAAGACATATCTTGTAAAATTAGAATTATTTTTTTTTATTTTAACAATTAAATAAAATTGTAATATTTACTTTTGAGGTTAGCATCTTCATTGAAATATTGTAATGCATATAACAAGTCGATTGAAATTATAAGACCAGATAAACATATTATATGTAAAGAAAAGCTTCACATCAATTTGACAAATATTTTACTAATAATGATTATTGACAACACGAATATGCTAACCATAGAAATAATAATCATTATTAGTAAAATATTTGTCAAATTGCTGTGAAGCTTTTCTTTACATATAATATGTTTATCTGGTCTTATAATTTCAATCGACTTGTTATATGCATTACAATATTTCAACGAAGATGCTAACCTCAAAAGTAAATATTACAATTTTATTTAATTGTTAAAATAAAAAAAAATGTAATTCTAATTTTACAAGCTTTGTCTTCTGTTACACAATTATCAATGTAATTAATTGTATTAATTGTATTTCTTGTAGCTTGCCTGAAGAAGTTGAAAATAAACCAACAAAACGTTGCAAATTTTGAAAATTCAGCATCAATTTATTTATATCCAAGTTCCCAATTAACTTATCAATATAAATAAACATGGATGAGAATCAACACACTAATTTATTATAATACTCGCCACGGTTCTGAAAGGTTCTGAAGTTAGTCACAAACAGCGTCGCAAATGCATATTTTAGAGCCGTCCTGGTTGTTTTGTGGGAAAGGAAAACTCCTACCACCTCCCAGTTACCGGCACAGAACATCCGCTCGTCGGTGATTGGTTATCACGGGTTGTCGTGTCACTTGTCGCTTTCCTGCAATAAATTACAGTCCAGTACGCTATTGTTAAGTTGTTTCTTTGATTGTTAATTGATCAAGATGCCTAATACTGTTTTGCATAGACAAGCACGAAAAATAATTTTTTGGATGACTTTAGGCAGGGAATTAGACCTTCAGATCAAAGAAAAATTAAAAAATTAAAAATAATAATATAGCGCGAGTTTGTAGTTTTTTAACCGACTGTACCTGCGCAAGCATCCATTTGCATCTAACTTCAGAACCTTTTAGAACCGTGGCGCGTATTATACTAGTTATTATCCTCGTATTCGCGCGCGTTATCAGAAGGTTTCGTTTCATTTAATATATATTATGTCAAATAATATCAGTATTTTTGGAATCGGAATGGTCCCGTTCCTCCAATTGGTTGATTTTTATTTTAAAATTTTAGCTGTGCTAGTTTGTGAAGCACATATAAGTTTTCAAGAGAATCTCAAAAGCTACATACAATTCTGAAAAAAAATAGTTTTGAGATTCTAAAGAAAATCCCTGTCAATTAATTTCCTGTATGACTAATAACAAAGATATATTTTTTCTACCAAACTTCAAAAATGTACGTTAGTAAATAAATTTTAATCAATAGATTAGAGATTATAGACGATCGTCAACTGAAATCAATAACGAGTATAAATTCCAATCGAAACCGTGTCCCTGCTCTAAATAATGCCCCTGCTCAAAATAATGATCGACAGAGCGGTTTACTTTCATTTCTGGATTATTAAATGAACTGAAAGATAAAATCCTTATCAGTCGTGTTTTATCGAAAATCTGGCATGAGCCATTTTGTCTTGATGTCACAAATGTACAAACTAGGGCTGTATACTCTTTGCTTGTAAAAACGAAATAAAACGACTTGTAATGAATTTTCTCAGAAACGTTGCCTGCACATTTAAACCGTAGAGGAAGGCGTAAAAAAATAATTCATTGATTTATAGGTATTCGCAATAACAAACACACATCGTGCGAGTATTTTTTGGAAAAACGCTTAGTATTTATTTTCTACCCTTATTACCAAAAGATCTGAAAAAATCATGAAGATTGAGAATTAAGTAGAGATTGAACGAAAACTATATGACTTGAAAAATTTCAATAATCGCTGACATTATATGGACCAGTGATTATACATGTAATCGACCTCAATTTTTATAGTGTACTATAAAATATTTTAACGCTCCCACAGTATTGCCAGATTTCTCGTTTGGGATTGGTTAAAATTAGTACAGAATCTGCAAAAATTATTGGGCTTGTTAATAACAACTCTCAACTGCATGTACTGCATAAACCAGCATAAACTTTTTACTATGACTGTCGCGAGGGTACTACCTTAAAATTAATTGATGCACGTCAAACTGGTATATAGTAATAACGAGCATTGTGTACAAGTTCTGCTAACTTGTTGATACCGCACAAGATGCCGGTATTTGGTTCGAGCACCACGTGTTGGCTAAAATGTTTTTTTTTTTTATTATTCTCTCTGATGTTTGTCCTGGGACATTATATTGGTAGAATAATTTCAAATATCAAAATGAAGTATGCAGAAATTGAATCCCTGTTTCATGAAAAAGAATATTAAGCTCAATTAGTTACGTGCCTTTGACACCAGGTGTTTTGGAGATACGACATGTCTGTTTTTGATGTTGGAAAAATCATCATATACAAACAAAAGTTTCATTATTTGTTTTTATACGGCTCAATGAACGTTCGTATGAATGATTGGATCTGTTTCATCAACGGCATTTTGATAATTACTGCATATACCTACAGTACGTAATGAAACGTATTCAATTCGAACCAAAAAACACATATTCACTGAAATAAATCGTAAAGAAAACTGAACCATGCAGACTTTAGATTTTAAAAAAAAGTAAAAATCAGCTTACAAGTTTCAGACACATAGGTACTAGGCACATTATATCCCCTCGATACAGAGTCTTTAACTCTAGTGAGGGAAAAATATTTTTAAAAACTCCTTGTAGTTACAAGTTACACCTTTATATTACAACAAAAAGAAAAAAAACATTATTATCTATATAATAAAAATGCTGTTCGTTGGTAAGCGCATCACTTGAAAACGGCTGGACCGAATTGTCTTTTAAATATTCGTAATAGTCCGAATCAGGTTTTTAGAAAAAGAAAAATTAAAAAAAATTGCCCGGCAAGTGAAAAGTTTGAGAAAAATTGAAAGTGATTATGTTTGTTACGTGCATAAATGTCGTTTGACAACTGATTGTCGGACGTAGCCCCGCGAGGCAAGACAGCAAAGGCTCGACTACTGTTATTACCGAGTGGGGCGTAGCCCCGCGATGTAAGATAGCAATATGCGGCGTAGCCGAAGGCTCCACTACTGTTATCGCTGCCGTATATACGAGTACAGGTATTTCAATTCTATAGCTTTTCACGAATTCACAAACAAATTTATTGATGCAGAACAACGTCCGTTGGATCAGCTAGTTAATTAATAATTACAAATGTAATATAAGGTACTAGGGAAACATACAATAAAAATTATTTTGAATATAATTTTTAATTCTAACTTATTTTTTGAAAGACATTTTTTTAAATGTAACTCTTTCACGTATAAAAATGTAATCTTCAATAATTCTTGTGCCCTATTTTACGAACCGTCATTGAAGCGAACGTGTTTTTGACATAAGCTGCAACATGTTTGTACCATGTATATAATGAAGATGTAGGCAGTCGATAACCACAAATGATCATATTCTGTTACATAATCTCTGGAACTATGCCAGACATATTATATTGGTGTTGGCCTTCCACCCATGCAAAACCCAAACTCACCAGCTTTTCACCTACAATGAGGCCACAACCCATGCAATCAGGGAATTGTCAAACATTATATAATTCTGTGACCAAAATGCAAAATTGCCGTCACCGTAATTCAAAAATTCTCATTTCTGATATAAGTTACTGTTTTAACTTAACATACACCGTAAGAAGAAAATTCCAATTCTATGTGATACTAAATGCATTATCTCTTATGACGTAATTAGAGCAGTTAAGTCAATAACGGTATTATGATACTGACATCATCACGGCAAAACATGAGTTCAATGAACTACGTGCGACTAGGCGTTCTTTTGTTCGTCAGATTTCCTCACATTTTCTTACAAAACAAGTCAGACGCTTATATAATTTTACAATATTATACTTGGCAACATATGAGCACACTAATGCTATAAAAAAAATGCAGAACAGCCTCATTGGCAATATTTTTTCTATATATGGAAACCAAACCGAACTAAGTTCCAAATTATGAATGATATGAAAAATGTCAGCGTAATTTCCTAGAAAGTTCTTAGACGGTACCTAGACAATACTGTTACAGGTATAAAATATACACAAATGAACCACTGATCCGATTGACACCAAAATCAATAAACCCAGAGTTCTGGCTAAGACAAACATTTTAAAATTTCATTCAATTCAGTGTATTTTTGTGATCGAAAGAATACTCTACGAGCGCAACGCGGAACGATATTTTTCTTTACATTTATAGTAAAATTCAAACAAATAGCTATAGTTTGATATTATATTATGGAACACGCATTGTTAAAGTTATAATGCAATATTAGAAAAATATATTTTCTTTATACCCGGTCGAAAATACGTCGATTTTAAGGCAGAAAGCCTAGCATTTATGCTCTGTTGAAATTATAACCCGCACGCCATCTATAACAGCAGGCCAAAAGAAAGTAACAGCGGGACGAAAGAGTTTTTTTTACACAGATACGTAAGACTGCCGCCAGGCAGAAGTAACTAACAGCTGTAATTGCGTAACCTTAAAATTGCTCACTTGAAAGTTATTAGTCTATTTATTTAATGGTGAAAGTACGTACTTTCGACCGGGTATAAAGAAAAATAGAAAACGCCACACGGGCAAAAAGTTGAAAGCCCTGAACTGCGCGACATATTGTCGATATCATTTTTATTCGAAGGATTTCGTGTAAAACCAATTTTGTGACAGTATTTTTATTTAAACAAAAATCGGCTGGACTGATTTTTATAAAACAAATCTGGATCATATTGACGTTAATACGCGTCGATTGGTATCTTAAAAAAATCAATATCATTTTTTATTCACAAGATTTCGTCTTAGAAAGAAATGACGCTTATTAACGTCAGTATGACCCGTCCTTTTTTTTTAAATCAGTTTTGCCGGTTTTTGCTTAGAAAAAAAGATTGCAAAAAAGTATATTTGAGCATTTTTTGAAAAATATTTCTCGGGTGTAATTTGTAAAGTATCTACGAGATATATTTAATGTTCAGTACTGATCACACTAGAAAGTTAGTCATGTGGGCCTCAAGAGTTGCACTTGGTAGAGTCCCAGTAAGCGACCCACCTCACGGCTTGTTATTATTTGAAGATCGAACATTCAGAATTTGACTTTATCTCAAACACGATTTTAGGCCCTATCAGCATACAATCATATTTCCTTACAGAACATGGAAATAAGAATGTATTTCAAGAATATCGCAAAAATCGACATAGCTAACTTGGTCTTTTGGTCACAGACATTTATTATTCATATTCATATTATTCACGTATGTAGTACCTGCATGAATACCATATCCGTACCGTAATTCAAGGTAACAGCACCAGTTATGGAACAATTATTGTGGTGAACATTTGCTAGAATAATAGAAAACACTATCACGGGTAATTGGAATAATAAAATAAATCAATTTAAACACTCATTGATTGCAACGTTTCGTCTTTTCTTTAATTAAGACTTTTTCAAACTCTACAAAAAATGTTACTGTTTTCTATTATAACATATATCTGGAATTGAACTTTAAAGATGAATTTGCTAGAATATTTGAATGTATTAGCCTTTACCGTGACTTGGCTCTCGTTAATGTCAGTTAATGTTCGTCACTATAAAAGAGGCATTAAAAGGTTTTAATTTTTTAGACATGTAAGTATAGTAAATATTATCAGTTGAACTCAAAATAGGAATAATTCAGTTTAAACTATCGCAAAAAATCCACATAACTAACTTGGCCTTTTGGTCACAGACATTTATTATTCATATTCATATTATTCACGTATGTAGTACCTGCATGAATACCATATCCGTACCGTAATTTAAGGTAACAGCACCAGTTATAGAACAATTACTGTGGTGAACATTTGCTAGAATATTTGAATGTACTAGCCTTTACCGTACCTTGGCTCTCGTTAATGTCGGTTAATGTTCGTTACTATAAAAGAAACATTAAACATTTAAATTTTTTAGACATGTAGGTATAATAAATATTATCAGTTGAACTCGAAATACGGATAATTTAGTTTAGACTACATCAAAAAGAATCGCGAATAAAATCTTCCATCAACTAATCTAGTGCTTCATGAACTTAAATCCGCGAACCCTAGAGGCTTTTGAGTATATTCGAGGGATTTACGGACTCATATCTGGGATATGTCGGAATAAAATGTCAGAATAGTTGAAACTACCTACACATCACAGAAGTGAAACTTACTTAACCATAATCTACATACAATTTTTTTATAATAAACTAACGATTTGCCTACGACTTCGTACACGTGGTATAGTAGATATATTGTATCTGGTTAAATTCTTTTATATAACCCCCCCCCCAACCAGTTCGGGTAGTGTGTTTAAAAGATCGTCGAACATGTATTTCTTTTTTAACTTAAGTAATTTCAGAGATAGAGCGTATTCTTTATGAAGAATTTTTTCAGGCTTCATCAAAAATGCTGCAGCCTAGGGCGCGAGGATCATGGGGGGCACGCGTTAAAATCGTGTACTACTCTACTCACTTACTTTTTAGGCCGTCCGTAACACACCTGGCGGGGGCGCGTCCTCATAATTAGCCTAGGGAGGTCAGAACTCTTGATCAGTCGCTGGCTCACATACACAATTTTTCATCTGAAATAAAATAATAAATTGTAAAAAATAAATAACGAAATTGTTTCAGGTACTTTAATTAAACAAAAAAAAATCCAGTCAATTGGGCGACAGAACCATTCCAACTTTAAAAAGATTCACATCTGACATATAACAAATAAAATAAAATTTCTGTTAACGCGTGGAGTGACGCGGGTAACGGCTAGTAACAAATATGATATTTGCTATTTGTGTCCATGGCTACACAATATGGTTTAACATATAAAAATTAATCAAAGCATGCCTGTCAGCTACCTAATTTATTTTTGATCGATCCTTAGAAGAAAAGAACAGCTGATTTTTTTTTTCAAAATTTCTCCGAAACTGTAAAGTTTTGAAAACATTTTTTTTTTACAAAACTTTCTTAGAAAAATAAATATAACTTAAATCATTATGGAAAAGTATATCATTAAATGAAAAAAAACAACGTTATAGCATTATAGCATGCACCGATTTTCCCCAAAAACAATAGGGCATACCAAACATCCTCCCAAAATTTGATTTCAATCCGTTTATCCGTTTGACCTGTATCACAAACAGACGCACAGAGTTTTTCCAAAAATATGTTTTTTGGATTCGGAGGACCTCAAAACGAAAAAATATTGTAAGATTTTGGAAAGTAAATTTTGACCTAAATTAGTACCATTCCCCGTGGGTTGGAATGGAAATACAGTTAAAACTAGTGTACGTACCTAAATATGTGTGGGTATTGAAAAACCTATTATAAAAGTAAATTCAATTTAATCCAATTTGTTGTCCAATATAAAATTTGAAATTTATAAAATATTGTGTGTAAAATTAAATACAAACCACGGTTTTATCACATAACACCTATTTGTCAATATTTCGAAATAATATAATACAGGTATAATTGAAAAATATCTTTTTTTTCTAATTTGATATTTATGTGAAATATTAACAAATATACAGAAAACGAAAATTTATTGCTAGGTACTAATAAATTTAAAGTTTGAAATATGGTTTTATTTAAATTATAAATTAAAAGTGAAAATGCAAAATATGACCGCAACAGCCGTAGCCGTTATATTAGAAATATGATCCAAGAAAACAGTTTGAAATATCTCACTTCAGGCGTCTCATATGGCTAAAAATGTTTGTAACAAAATAGAATTAAATTTTTCGCAGTATATGCTTTATACATTTTTTCTTTGAACTGAATATTTTCAGTCCAGCAGCTAAGCGAAGTCAAGTATTTATGACAAAATTTTGATTTCATACAACTTATAAATATTTGTTCGATCTTGACTAAATTTTGTATTCTTATTTTAAACGTATTGACCTAACGCGTTTGATATTTTCGGCCGTTATTGTTTTCAATTCTAAAGCAGTTTTCCTCCGGATTTTTCGCGTGTCAGTGGTACGTTCGTTGCAAAGATCGCTATCTGTGTTGAAAATATTTATTAAAATGGATAAAATTATGTATAATTGTTCGAAGTATATATACATATTTTCCAATACAAAACTTTGAACACGTTACTTACATTATTTTCCGTTTTACAATAAGTTTTCCTCCGAAACTTTCTATACGTTGCGTCGCGTCCGAGGGAAGTTTGTTCTAGGTTTGTAAATATTAAACTTGCAACGCTAAATCGTTAGATTAAAACGCTTGAAATAAGCATACAATATTTAGTTGAACAATTAATTATTGGTAAATTGCAAAACAATATAAATTTTCTTCATACTATGCCAGAAGTCTGTTCATGCGCACTAATACATGAGACGTTGAGATTGGCGACTTTGTCAAGTCACATGTTGACCCATAGATGTCCATATGTACGCGTATAAATATATCTGGTGTTATACTGACATTAGATGCATGTGTCATTACGTATATATCCTCAACACTTCAATCACTTCAAAGTAAGTAGTTTTAAGTGTATTTGCCATATGGCAACATACACTATTGGCGTTGGTCGGATGGCGGGACCTAGGGGTCGGACCAAAATTTCTCGACGTTTCATAACCTCCTAAACACTTTGGCACCATTTTTAAAAATGTTTATATATATATATATATATATATATATATATATGTGTACGGGCAATAACTTTCGAAAGAGTTAATTGATTTTAACAAAATTTGGCCCACGTATTGAAATCCATCCCTCCCAGAAGCCTATTTAAAATGGGCGCAATCGGGCCATTTTAAGGGTAGTTTTTAGGGGTTGAAAAATGTTTTTGGGCCCCAAAACACCGAAAAAATTCTCAGAATCGTTTCAAAATTGACATTTAACCCGTTAGTAGCAATTAAAAAGTGTCCCTAAAATTTTAATAAAATTGGCCCAACAGGACCGGAGACTTGCACATTTTTTGAAAACACTAATTTGTAGATAGTGACTTATTTATTGAAGGGTGTATTTAATTCGGTGTAGACGTTAGATTGATAATAATATTGCAATTAAGAAAAAAAATGTTATTTTAAGGGGTGTATTAAGGAGTCAAATTTTTAATTTTGCCCAAAAACCAACTTAAGTTCGCATAATAAAGCCATACTGCCTGTATAAGCAAATACACTATATTGTCGGCAGGGTTTTGGCACTGCGACCCGGTTTTTTTTATATATTGGTGAAAGTGTGTACTTTCGGCATGGTATGAAGACAAAATAATAGTATACACCACACGAGCAGAAAGTTGAAAGTCCTGCACTGCGCGACAGTGCAGGAAATTCAACTTTCCGCTCTTGTGGTGTAATATACTATTGTTAACGATACTTGACTTCGCATGATTGCTGCACTGAAACTATTCAGTTTAAAACATATTTTGCAGTACCTTCCTAAGATTTATTTTATTTTAGTTTTGCCTATAAGGCATTCTATAAGCGAAATATTTCAAAGAAGCCGTTTTTTGTATTATTTTGTCAAAATGACGACCCCGGCGGTTGCGATCACATTTTGCATTTTTCTTTATTTCATTCAGAGCGTCGAACTCTACATATTCCCAAAGTTTCTAAACTTACGCCGATTTAACTCACTTATGCTATTTTTACTGAACTAATAAAAAAATCACTTTGAATCCATTGCTTGCACACTTTTATTTTGTCGGCTACATTTCATACACTATAAGGTATATTCTATTAGTCATTTTTTAGTTGATATTTTGCGCGAAGTGTTAATCGAAAGGATGAATTTGATCAGTTAAAGAGTTCTCTCAAGAGCTAGAAACCTATGTGACAAACGTACATATAATGATCCACCCCTTGGGTACGTTTGAGTACTAATTATATTTCAAAACAGCAAATAAAAAAAATCTCATGGAAATTGAAAAGTCAAAGGCTTTAAATAAAAAAAAAAATCCGTTATCGAAAATTGCAAATTGGCACAAACTCTGTCAATTTATAGTATATCAGTTAATAGAAGTCTGCTGAAAATTCATACGAAATCGTAAAAGTAAAATTCGGTTGTAAAATTTTATGTATCGTATAAAGTAGATGTGTATATATATTTTATATACTACATTCAACATAAACAAAAATGTCTTCAAAATATATTGTTAGATATTTTTGTTTTAATCTTCACAAAAAAACAGAAGGTCGGTATATTTCATGACAACAGATCATCTATACACATAAATAAAATTGAAATGTCTGTCTGTGATTTCGGAATAAATCATTTTTCCCACGTTTATATGGTTATTCACACATTAGCAAAACTTAAATTTGCGTTTTTTTGTCTGTCTATTTGTTTGTTTGTCAGGGCTTATCTCCGAAACGGCTTAACCGATTTTGACGATACTTTCATTTACAGGTAGAGGACTTTTAAAAGACTATTTCATACTGCTTTTTACCCCGGAAATGTTTGGGGTTACTGTGAAAAAAATTAAAAAATGTAAAAATTTTCTCTTTGTCCGGGCTAATCTTCGAAACGGCTAAACCGATTGTGATGGCTCTTCACAGACAGATAAAGGGCTATGCTAGGAGTGATCTAAGATCAATTTTTTCCCAAAAATAAACCTTAAGAGGATGAAAGAGGGGGTAACCTTCATAAAGGATACGGTGTATTTCTGTATTGCTTAAGATATAAATGTGAGACTCGTGAAAAAATACGCTTCTTAGAAAATAAAGACTCACTTTTGAACACATCTACCTGAACGGGATGATGGAGGATTTTATATAAAAGAGCTGCAGGTACAATCTATACCACATGAACGAAGTCGCGGGTAAACTTCTAAAATTAAATAAAAACAATTTCAAAAGCGCATACAGTTGCTAGTCTAAAATTTACTCATACGTCGATTGTCGTTAGTTTTGAAGACGAATTATCGTCATCGTGATCTTCGAGGATACAAAGATTCTTGAATTAGAGAATGAATATGACCCTGCATGATTATTTAATTCTATATTGTTCTGTGTAGAAATTGTTTTTTTCCCTTTTTTTATCTACTACAATTGTACCATATGTTATGTAACTCGAGAACCGGCGAACCTATTTCCACTAAATTTTCATCAGCTTGAATATAAGCTATGTTCAATCAAAATCGGTTTTGTTATTAGTGTATTTTCCATATGGCAACATACACTATTGGCGTCGGTCGGATGGCGGGACCTAAGGGTCGGACCAAAATTTCTCGCCGTTTCATAACCTCCTAAGCACTTTGGCACCATTTTTAAAAATGTTTATATATATATGTATATATATATATACATATATATATATATATTTATATACGTATATATATATATATATATATATATATATATATATATATATATATATATATATATATATATATGTGTACGCGCGATAACTTTCGAAAGAGTTAATTGATTTCAACGAAATTTGGGCCACGTGTTGAAATCCATCACCGCAAGAAGCCTATTTAAAATGGGCCTAATCGGACTATTTTAAGGGTAGTTTTTAGGGGTTGAAAAATGTTTTTGGGCCCCAAAATATCGAAAAAATTCTCCAAATCGTTTCAAAATTGAAATTTAACCCTTTGGTAGTGATTAAAAAGTGTCCCCACAATTTTAATAAAATCGGCCCGACAGGACCGGATTTACAAATTTTATGGAAACACTAGTTTGCAGATAGTGACTTATTTATTGAAGGGTGTATTTAATTCGGTGTAGACGTTAGATTGATAATAATATTACAATTAAGAAAAAAATGTTATTTTAAGGGGTGTATTAAGGGGTTAAATTTTTTATTTTGCCCAAAAACAAACTTAATTTCACATAATAAAAGTATAAAACCACACGGCCCTACACAAGCAAATACACTATATTGTCGGCAGGGTTTTGGCACTGCGACCCGGGTTTTTTTCAGTTTTAGTTATTACTGGTCTGAAAAAAACTGAACGCTGTATTGTCCCGAAAAGTATTTAACCGATTTTTATATCGTTTCCATGAATAGGTTAAGAAGATATTTGCGAAGATCTTAGACTAGCTAAACATGGCCTGTTTATTTATTTAAGTAGTATAAACCATTGGCATATAGATATGTCTACGTAACTGTCCAGTCGCTCAAGTACATTTTTTGTTTTGCATATTGTTAAAAATCTAAAATACGCCCCTGTCTTTGACGTTTATTTCTGATTTCATAATTATTATTTTTTTGTTACGTAATTGTACTTTTATTTATTTTAAGGACAAATTTGTGTTAATTTTAATCGAACAGAATAATTTATTTAAAACAGTGTTAAAATATAATTTTATCAAAGAACATCTTTTGTTTTTTGGTCTCAACGCACTATAAAACCTTATCAAATATTTCACATTCCTTTACCTATTCTCAGTCCACTAACACATATTATATTTTGTTCTCATTTATCTTAAATATAAAAAAAAAATAAAATTCATTCAAAAAAACTTTCAAAACAAAACAAAACAAAAGGGTGATCATTTTTTATTTCACGAATGCAGATTCGTTAGTGAAGACTACAGACATAACAAAAGAATAAAATGACAAAAATGGATTTGCTATCATGTGAAACAAAATTGTTCTCGATCAAAAAATATTATACGAACATAGAAATGTGTGTAGATTTTTTCACAATACGTTTTCCAATTTTTTCTTTGAACTTCGTACAATAAAAAAAAGCTTGTATAGAATTTCTACACACATTCTTTAAAGAAAATATCAGTAATATGAATCGTATGATCATAAGTCCGTTTGCTTCCTTATATAGTATATATATATTTTTTATACTATCCCATTCCTGTATAATATTGCTGCTTTACATTCATGTAAACAGACATGTAAAGTGATCAATTACGTACTAGTGCGTTAAATTAAAACAAAACTGGGCGGTTATTTCCACAGTAAATCACTGTTTGTATGTTGTTATAAAAAACAACATACAAACAGTGATTTATTGTGGAAATAGTATAAAGCACCCAGTTTTGTTTTAATTATGCATCACAAGTGAACTGTTAAAAATTATGAAAATGGAATGAAACAAGCTATTTTATAGAAGGTGCGTGCAAAAAATACCATACATACCTCGCGCTTAATGATATTACTCTCGTGTGACGGTTAAAGAACGTTGGCTCTCGTTAAAAGCATAATGTGACAACTTGTCAGAATATAACCTATTACGACACTAGGTATACAATCTACTATTTTGACAACGAAAATAATTTATATTCTCTTCTTATTGAAATTTGCTTATTATAATACCAATTTTAAAACTTCGATTCTTTTTTTCGAGAAAAAATTATGACACTTCCATATTTGATCGAAATTTCGCCAACTTACTGCTGCGTCTAAAGAAACATCACTTGAAAATAAGTTCTCTAGCTGTCAGGAACACGTTTTTAGCTTCTACTCAAAAAAAATGTTTAAGGACATAATGCGATTTGAAAAGTTGCTCCTCACTTCAGCTCGGGTTATCCGTGCCGGATTTGATAATTTAAGGCCCATGGGCACAAAGGGTGTGGGGGCCCCTACGTAAGGAGATTAAAACTATTAGTTTTTCAATGAAAAATAAATATAACTAATTTGTATATTTTTAAAATTTTAGATCAAAAAATTGAATGCAGATGTTTATCTGAAAATTCATTAACCTTTAACTACTGAGGTAGATTTAATTTTACGTAAACACTGACGTGGGGGCCTCAGAGGCCCGTATATATATGTGCTTATATTAAAAAAATATTGGGTTTTTTAGGACTTAGTGTTTAATAATTAGCTTAATAATTAGCTTTAAAATCAATAAATTAACTTATAAATCTTACAATGTTAATTTTAAATAGTTTTCCTAGCAAATGGCACATCAGTAATTATAATACTATAATACGAACGAAAATCAATTATTGCGAATTAGGCCCACGAGAAATTTTCAAATGAATTTACTTACCAAAATTACGCACGCAAACACGTGCATAGCCGTTGCCAGCCTCGGCGGTACTAGAAGGTACGCGTGTATCGTGCGTGAGTGAAGGGACTAATTCAAAAATTTTACTTTCTCACCCCCACGTCAGTAGTTAAACGTTAAGAGTATCGATGATTGACCATGTATACTTTGTAATAATTTTTTTTGAGAAAGTGAATATTGCTTTAGGTTTTGCGGACCCCTAGTTTGTGAGGGCCCGTGGTCCTGAGCCCCAAATACTCTTATGTAAAATCGGCACTACTAGTTGTACCGAAGTGATGTCTAGAGGATTGCGTTTTTTGAAAAAATATTTCAGTGCACACATTTTTAGACATTTCTTAAAATTGTGCTCGAACTGTATAATAGTTGAAAGGGACTTCTTTAGCTTTCAAATGACACCTCAAAGATAATTATATCTTCGTTTTTTACAAAGTTATAAAGAAAACAAAGTTCTTAGCACATCAGATTTCCTGACACTTTATGAAATCCGGCATAAATTTCCTGAATAAAAATTTATAAATATAATTCTCGCTTTAATTTAAAAATGGAATTCAAAGCACATAGAAAACGAAAATAAATGATAATAAACGATACCTTACATTTCATTTCTTTGACATTTGAAAAGAAGTTTTCTGTTGGTGGAGAATTTCGTAGGCGGCTGTTCATTCAGTCCTTTTGTAGCAAACAAGTCTTTGGTCGTTATGAGCTATACGGAGCTATACGGTGCAATTTTCCAGCGTCGAGAAGATTACTGTTTTTGTTTTCCCGTTCTTTTTCTCCACTGAATACGTACTCGGAAAATAAATAGCTATCTTTCATAGTGACTCGTTGTTCATTTAATACTACGTAGATATTAAAAAAAAACTAATAGATATTCACTACTCCGGCAAATTACTGACTCTTTCAAGCGGATCTTTTGCATGCCATATTTATTCAGTTTAATTAGGGATACATGACAAGATACGATTATTTACTCGCATCCTATTAGTCGGACACCCGTTTCATGAAGTGTTTGATTCAGGTAGAAATTTTATACAATAGTATATATAGGTAAGTTGTATAGGTATAGGTATAGGTATTGGGTAAGCCAGGTACTACGCATATACGGTTGCCAACACTCCGGGTTTCGCTCGGAGACTCGGGGTTTCGAGAATGATCCCCGGGTTTCCGGGTCAAAGGCAAATTTCTCCGGGTCTGAGGCCAAACGAGTTTTGGCTCTTTTTTTCCGTGAAATTTTATTATATTTTAGATTCCTTCCAATGTTTTATCACGAAATATAAACTGTGATATCAACTGCAGAACCACTGAATGTTATTCTGTCAGTTCATCATAATTAAAATACATAAAATACACAACAAAAAGTGATACTGATTTTATTTTTCTAACACCCCCCCCCCCCCCCCGGAATCGGATCCCAGGGTCAGACTACGGACCGAGTTGGCAACCCTATACGCATACAGGAAAGGTTTAAAAAAACATGTACCAAAAAAGTGTTTGATTCAAATGCCAACAAGTACTATTCGAAAGTTAAGTTGATTTTAAATAAATGAGGCAGACACTTTTGGAGGGGTTACAATACACCAAAACACCCCAAAAGTTGAATTTTCAAAAATGAAAAAATAAGTAATTGATTCACGCTGAAATTTTTGTAGCAACTTCATTAGATATATTTAAAAATATCTGCAAAAAGCCAGACAATTTTTCCGGGGTTTAAGACTATTTTTAGGAACCTATTTATGGGTACTTATGCACGATTTAAAACACTTCCTACTTAGGACAAGCAAACACTCATTAACTTTTATATCTTACCTATATATACCTACTATTGTATAAAATTTCTATCTGAATCAAACACTTCATGAAACGGGTGTCATCAGTTCTTGGACTATATAATATTATTGTAAACGCAAAAATTCGTGTGTATATGTGTGTTACTCAATCACGCCACATAACGCAACGAATATGAACGAAATTTCGCAAGTATGATCCGTAATAACACAGAGGCTACTTTTAGTGGAGTGCCGTTAGGTTTATACCTTGGAATCCAGGGCCAGGCAATGAATCTTCATAAAACTTTTGGACTGCATTGTTAAAAGCTCAAATAAAAAAGTTAAAAAAAAAATTGCGATCTCGATTGTGGGGTGGATGCCACCCCTTCTCGGGGGTGAAAAATGTTTCGTTGAAAATAAGCACGGAAATGGATAGGTTGACTAATTCTAAGCAACTTTTGTTCCATAAAGTTTTTTCTGAAAGTCCATACTTTTCGACTTATTCGCGAGTGTAAGTGTCCATTTTTCAACCAATAAACCCACGTTTTCAGATGGTTTTTCCCGAATATCTGAAAAAGTAAGTATTTTATCGAAAAAATCATTCTTAGTAAAAATGTAGCTTATAAAAAAACAAAAATAATGGTGAGTTTACAGTGTCTGTAGATCCAATACAAACGGAGAACTACCTTATTGAAGGTTGGTTCTTATTCGTCAATAGCCAAAATTGAAAGTTTCAACGTGAAGTTACCAAAATACAATGCATTTTTCCGGGGAAACTCATGGAACATTTTTTAAAGTGCTTGAAAGAACCTTTATTTTCATTTTTTATAAAAGTCCCTAGCATCAAAACTAACTGAGCTCTGACGAAAATAATGTTGGTCCCTATTTTTTTCGGCGTCAAAAAATGTGAAAGTCACCCCCTTATTACCACCCAAATTAAAAATAATGGTTGCCACTTCACAATTCACTTTATTTGTGTACTTGTAACATGCTCTAGAAGTTTGACAGTTGCTTAGAATTAGTCAACCTATCCATTTCCGTGCTTATTTTCAACGAAACATTTTTCACCCCCGAGAAGGGGTGGCATCCACCCCACAATCGAGATCGCAAATTTTTTTTTTTTTAACTTTTTTATTTGAGCTTTTAACAATGCAGTCCAAAAGTTTTATGAAGATTCATTGACTGGCCCTGGATTCCGAGGTTTTACAATTTTTACGTCTAACGGCACTCCACTATTTTTATTCCGGCAGATTCAATAGTTCCCGAGGGATAAGACGACACTTGATTTTCTGTTTTTTACTTCATACACGCGACAACTATTTGAACTAAATTTTATATGGACAGAGTTTGTAACTAGGAGTAATTCACATACGCCCAATTTTATTCACTCCATCAAAATATGGTATGTTCGGTTTTTCGTTTAGATCACTCTGAGCGCTCTGACATGATCAAATTTAACATTTATATGTTCTGAAAGATATCTATCATGCGTTCGAATGTAACATCTGGAGAAGATCACGGAAAATAAACGAGTAAACAGATTTAACCACTTCAGAGCAATAGTTTTAATAAAATTAGAGTTTAAAAAAACTAAAATAACACGCTTTTATGAACTAAAAAATGCAAAATAATTTGACAACAAAATTTGCTTTACTGTAAAAAGCGTCGGGTGCTATCTATTTAAATTTAATAGCTCTACGTTACATAAAACAATTTATTATCGATATTAAGCACTCCACGCTTTTTACAGTAAAGTTAATTTTGTTGTCAAATTATTTTGCATTTGTTAGTTCATATAAATGCGTGTTGTTTTAGTTTTTTGAAACGCTAATTTTAATTATAAAACTAAAAACAATATTGCATTTGATTATGGGGTAGGCAACGCAACGTCCGTCACTGTACAGCGTGTTAGCTTGATTGCTGTAATTTGTCAATTTTTTCTATCCTGCAGATCCTGGTCAGGATAATGGACCAAATTTATAAAATTATTGTATTGCTATCGGTCCTTGATAAGTGTGCAAAGTTTCAGTTTAATCTGGCGTTTTGAAGTAGGTGAATTTCACGTTCAAAGATTCCTTTACAAACAAACATACATACAAGATAAGCTAATAAAAGAGTGTTAAAAAAACCCGGGTCGCAGTGCCCAAACCCTGCCGACAATATAGTGTATTTGCTAATACAGACAGTCTGGTTTTATTACATGAACTTAAGTTTTTTGGCAAAAATAAAAAAATTTACCCCTTAATACACCCCTTAAATTAACAGTTTTTTTCTTAATTGCGAGATTACTATCATCGAACATCTACACCAAATTAAATACACCTTTCAGTAAATAACTCACTATCTGCAAACTAGTGTTTTCATAAAATTTGTAAATCCGGCCCTGGCGGGCCGATTTTTTTCAAATTTCGGGAGCACATTTTAATTGCTACAAAAAGAATAAATTTCAATTTTGAAACGATTCTGCGAATTTATTCGGTATTTTTGGGCCCAAAAACTTTTTTCAACCCCTAAAAACCACCCTTAAAATGATCCGATTGGGCCCATTTTAAATAGGCTTCGTGCGGTGATGGATTCCAACATGTGTGCCAAATTTCGTTAAAATCAATTAACTCTTTCGAAAGTTATAGCCCGCACGTATATATATATATATATATATATATATATATATATAATATATATATATAAATATATATATATATAAATACATATATATATAATTTTTCCAAAAATGGTGCCAAAGTGCTTAGAAGGTTATGAAACGTCGAAAAATTTTGGTCCGACCCCTAGGTCCCGCCATCCGACCGACGCCAATAGTGTATGTTGCCATATGGCAAATACACTAATAAGCGGAAACACGTGCTGTGAGAATTGATTAATATCGAAGATTATTTGTACAAGATAATTTTTCAATAAATAAAAATAAGCATAATTATGGTTTATTATTAGAACAACGTATTAATAAATAAAAAACGTGAAAAATAGAGAGTATATGTATCGGTTTAGTAATAAGTAATTAAATTTGGTTGTGCCATATTATTTTGACGTTTGGAAAAATCTGTTAGATTGCGTACGGAAATATTTAAATGGCTCGAATTGCTTGCTTGTCTGCACGTGGCCAAAAATCTGCTCGCTTGCTCGATCTATCATGTACAATACCGAACGCACCGATAACAAATTCAAGCATTTTTATGTTCAAACGGATAGAGCCGCGTGCAAAAACTAACTTACGGCTCGACTTCAACATAGTCGACTGTTTAGGCGCAGGGTTAATAAGTTTATTTGCAACTGTTGAATCGGTCGAATAAATAGTTTTGTGAATCGTTTAGTTGGATCTGTGATTTGCTAACCGAATAAATGTGCAATTAAAATATGCGCTATTGACGCCGAACTGTGTTGAACACACGATATTTTACACTCAAAACACTTAGCATGAAGTTTTGTATAAACGCATCATTCTAAAAAGCTTTTACGTAATAATTTTCAAAGTTGTGCCATCTGCTACACTTCGAGGGTGAAGACTTTCAGAATGTACACAATAGAAGGTTACGCGTTATACAATTTTTACAGAGAATTGGCAAATACAAAGAAAAATTATCGAGTTAATGACTAAGCGGTACAAAAACACTTTTAACTCTTGTAAACATTCACAACTGTCTGCAAATTAGAAAAATCTCTATCCGCGATTTTAATGCAGAATAGAACAATGTGGTAATAAATGGTTATATCAATATATTTCAGGTCCAGTGTAGAACTAATTTATTAAATCTACGATAAATATTATATAATATTTATAAATATTTTCAACCAATATGATTTTGAACAAGACTAGTTACCAAATTCAGCTGTCATATTTCTATTAATATAGTGGAGACAAGAACTATATCAACTTTCCAAAAAAATGTCGTCCGATGTCGCTAGTGTACATGTCTATATTTATTAGGAATACCTGGTTTATGTAAAGCCCCAAAGTGATTTTATTAGTGCTCATGGACACTTGACTTCTTTAAAATTAATAATTTACGAAACAGTATCAACAAATTGAAATATCGAAATTTAAGGTTAGTGTATGAATACGTCATACGAATACTACGGAACCCTATCATGTGTGTGCCGAACACGCGTTTGGCCGATTTTTTAACATTATAATTAAAATATCAATGCTATTAAGTTACTGCTTTATTTCTACACTAAATTATACTGTACTGACAACGCGGGCAAACTTATTTAATGAACGTGAAAACAAGGTATTTAGTCGGTTCCTTTTCTTCAGTCGTTACAAAACGTTAAATATAATATTATGCTTGATTACACTACCTTATAAAAAATTTCGAACGTTTTGTTTATGTGTACTATTGAGAAACTTTTTAGTAAAGGCGTTAGGAAAAGTTAATTTCATTTCATTTACATTGTACAAATGTTCTCCAGTTAGACGTTCTTATTGAAAAGTAACATTTTCTTCATTGAAAATTTTCAAAGAATATTTAATTTCTTTTAGTTCAAGAAACGAATTAACACTTTTATTAAAAAATTCTTTAATAAAAAAGGTACATGTAGCTACTGTATAGAAGTTTAATTTAAAAACAAAAGTTGCTTTTAGAAATATTCGATTTAATTTAAATTTTTGTCATTCCATTTAAAATTTTCAACGCTTTTGTATCAGAAAAGTTTTTCGTTCAAATATAATTTAAATTAGCTAAATATTTTTCGACTATATCGAAGAAAAAAGCAAGACCCAATGTGCTTTAAGGTAGTTGTCGTGGTTAAGGCACACCGTCAGAAAATTCTTAATTTTTGTATACTTATTAAGGATATGATAATACAATTACCCTGAAAATTTGAAGTCGATCGACCGTATATAATCCGAGATAAATTCAATTAAAAATTGGATAATTAACATTGATTGTATACGATCTCTGTAGTTCTGAACCAGTTTCTTATTTATAAAAAAAGAACTAACTGTCAGAAACTTTCCAAAAACTGGCAGTCTTTCAATGCATTTGTTATGAGTTTAAAAAAAATAAGAAAAAATTTGACCGTCTAATTATTTATAAATAACGGTTTAAAGTTCAACAATTTATAGAAAAGTATACATGCATATGAATACTGTATGGGTTACATTTCCACGGGTACAGTCTTGCGTACAAATTATGGATCACTTAGCTACAAGCTAGTATACTTTTCTAGCGCGTATAATCTATAACTTTTTGACAATATTGTACCACGACAACTACCTTAAACCACGCATTAGAATGATCAATTGACAGCAGCACCCTTGCAATAGCATCTTTTAGCCTCATAGTGGGCACCAGCCAAAAATTGAAACGTGCGAATGATTAGAGCGAGACAGAGCTAAAGTAGGTCACACCCACAATATATCTTTTGCCTACTTCACCTCTTACCGCTGGGTCTCAACACAAACTGTGTGAAAGTGATCCAACACTGTTAAGAAACTTTTGCCACACACGATATCTGCAGATGTACAAACAATGGTTTCAACAAAATGCAACGGGCCAACAGACGCACCCTATTCTTACTACATAAACATTTCGAAAATAGAATAATATCTCGTAGAACAAACGTCCAGTGCACACTTCATTATTATTATCATTATAATTTCAAAATGTTAACGAAGTAAGAATAAGGCGCGTCTGTTGAAACCATTGCAGGTGCACTGGTAGAATTCGTGCGGGGCAAAAGTTTAATAAATCTCTCACAAAAGGTGCAATAATGTTGTCTCTGCACGGTTTTGGTTAACAGTAACTGTATATGTTTGTCCTCGTCCTCAATGAAATAAGGACCAATGATCCCATGTCCAGATTCAGCACACTGGGGTCATTATGCCGTCCATTTCTGTATGAGCGGCAACAATGCTCTACTATAAATACTTTTTCCTCAATATTGTGAGAACTATTTTCAAGACGATTTTAACAACACGGCAATATTAATATGACTATTATTGACAAGTAATCTGTATCTAACAAATGTATATTACGCATTTCCACAGAACGCTAAATTTTGCTACTGTTTATTTTGGCGAATACTGTATTTTAGATTCGAATACTCATACTTTTTGAAGTGAATCTTTTTAGCGAGGAGGTATTTGTTTGATTTTTTTTTTGTTACCTACTTTAAAGAAGAAATGATTCAACGACAAGGAAATATTTTATTTTGCGTTGACGAGGAGGAAGGGTCTCTTAACCGTTCTGTCCAAACACTATTTTTATTTTGTATTACGTAGACAAGGAGAGGGGCTCCTAAACCGTTCTACGACTAAAGAAGTTTCACTTCCCCGCGAGCTTATGTGAATAAGAACATATTTTTATTTCACTTTATGATAAAGAAAAGCATATAATTATGCTTCAATTAAAACTATTAGCATTCCGTTTTATTTTTGATATCTTATCACACGGCTTAAAGTACTCTGGCTCTTTTATCGGACGTCCACGATGTCTTTTATTATAAATTAGCACTTTCCAAATTCTAATCTAAAAACTAGAAAGCAATAACTAGATTATTATATTTATTAGCAAATTTTTTGCTGAAAGCCACCAACAACTATAGCTATTTGGACTTAGCACCCATTCATATTTTTATTTTATTATTTTTAACAATAAATCGAAAATCCATTTAACCAGTTCTTGGATTAAAACCTGAGAACTGAGGGCTTGTATTATAGCCATGGAAGCATCGTATAAACAAAGATATTGCTATACGTTCGAATATTCTCAAACACAAAAAACAAAATTAATAATACGTCGAACACCTTAACTGGTACAGTTGATAACTTTAAAAGGATGATAATAATATTTATCTTATTATACGAGAGTAGGATTGTTAAAAATGAAATGGATAAATAGCTAAATGGTTAAGCGAAATATTAAGAAGTAAACTGTATTTAATAAAAAATCTTAGAACTTATTGATTTTAAAAAGTTCTTTGGAGCATAATTGATAATTTATTTACATGCTTCGATTGCTCGATATTGGAATTTCCAAGAAAAGCCTCTCAAGATGTAAAAAGTAAAAAAAAACGTTGAAAAAAATTGTATTTTAAAGTATAAAAAATTTATAAAAAAGAAACATCGATCTTTGACACCAAATAAAGTAAGTACCTACGTACATAAAAGTTTCTCATGAAACATAAGTTGCACAGGCTCTAAGCTTCAGAATAAAATCTAACTTACCGAGAACAAAGATAGACAATCTAAAGATAATATTATTCTCTATATTCGTCCTTGTATTTTAAGCTTTATTAAATTTATGTAAAATACATAGTTCTATAAAATTTGATATTATAGTAAACTCTTCATTATTTGTAATATTGTTTAAATTTTGAAACTGTTGTTTTTCGTTACAAATTACTTAAAACTTCTTAAAAACACTGCGGTGAAGCCAGTGTATTATCGAAATTCGCGTTTACTTTACCCAATTTTATTTATTTTTTCTGGCATTCTAATAAAAATATATAGTTTAAGCTATTTAAGGCAACTAATAAAAAAAACTTAAAAAAAAAATATTAACCTCGTTCAAAAAAATCACTAAAAAGATGAAAATAATGAAATTTTGAGGTCGGCGTCCATTTAATAAAAGTAGATATGTAATTAACAGTTTTTGTAATGAAATTAGCTCCGACCTCAAAATGTCATTATTTTCATCTTTTTAGTGATTTTTTTGAAGGTTAATATTTTTTTATATTTATGGTTAGCGGGTACTTGGACATAAATAAATAAAAATCCTAAGTTTTATAAATGACAAGTAGATATTACTAAAACATAACAAAGATTCTAAACTATAAAATTGCTTGAAAAAGTAGGAAAACTGCCTACGAAACGTCGCAAAATTTATAAAACTTAGGATTTTTATTTATTAATGTCCAAGTACCCGCTAACCATAAATATATATTAACATAATGGACGATATCAACTCGAATAAGTTAATTTTTTTTTTTTTAAGTTTTTTTATTTTTGTACTTTTTAGTGGTGGATTTCATTTCGCACATTTTTGAAGATTTCTCCAGGATTCCATCATCAGATCCTGACCTAATGACTATGGGACCACCTGGAATGTATACCCTTTCAAACAAAAACAAAAAATTCCAAATCGGTTCAGGCGTCTTTGAGTAATCGGGGAACATACATAAAAAGTAAAAAAAAAAAGATTCCGACGAATTGAGAACTGTCTCCTTTTTTTTGAAGTCGGTTAAAAAATATTAGATTGTGTATCTTGGCCCTAGGTCCTAAGCTTTCTAAGGCATAATGAAATATGTTTTCGACAAGATGTTACATTGTGTTAAACGAACGCGAGTAATAATCATGCGAGTCATAATTACATTGTATTCTAGATATGGGCTATATCTTTCGTCCTATATCTTATAATACTTATAGCGGTTTTTGTCTTCAGTTTCAGTATTTTCAACATATTTGACAATACATTTGTTATAGCATACTTAACGAATATTTCTGTTTTCATTAAATATTTTTTGCACTATCCCCTATAAAATAGCTGTTTTACATGCGTGTATAAAAAGTGGCCCATTCTGCACTAGTACTGTAATGGAAAACAAGACTGGGAACTTTCACAATAAACCAATCGCTATTGTTTCTTTTTTCAATAACCTATTATTAGAAGTGATGTTACCGAGCTGGGTAGAGTAGTGGTGACAGCACTAGACTCGCATTCGGATGGTACCGGGTTCGAATCCCGGCGGGGGCAGATGTGGCTGGGACTTTTCCCTACTGCCTCTCGCCGAGAAACGGTAATTCCTGTACCGGGCATCTTGATTGAGGTTTTCCATGGTTTTCCTCAATTAATTCCAGATAAATATCGAGATGGTTCCTTATTTGAGGCCATGGCCGATTACCTATCAAACTCCTAGTTCAAAAATTACCTACCTTATCCTAATTTCTTATAATTCCTTCATTCGCTCATTGCTATTACATTAGTTAAAGTTGTAAAAAAATGTAGAAATAACGGGAAGTGGTAGATGAAAAAATAGTAATGGTGCGAGTGGCGTCTGTTATGACATAAAGTCGAGAAACGGACGTTAAACGCATTATTTTTATTATGATTATTATTATTATATTATTAGAAGTGATGTTAGCTCAAATGTAAACTGTCAAAAATTTTGAAAATGAAGTGGAAACCAGCTATAGGAGGTATGTGCCGAAAATACAGGATATATTTCGGGCAGAATGGTAATGTTTTAAGCACAATATCACTTAGTCGTGAAATTTACTCCATTTTAGATCTATAAAACTATAATGGGCATGTGTAATCGAAGATATACTGTAAATAATATGCTGGAAAAGAAACGGTTTATTATCCGCGAAGAAAATGCAAGGCGGAGTGTTAGAAAAGGTTTGCACATTATATTATGATGTGATGCGGTCTTAGAGTTCAGAGATAATGATTATGATAAAGTTCGTAACTAAGTTATGTTTTCTTATGTTCTTATCTTATGACAAAGTTGTTTTTTGACATTAACTTTAAGCAAAAAACAACTTTCTGGTGATATTGTGCACCATATTATTTTTAATAGACTATTGTTATTACCAATCGATAAAATCTGTTTGTATGATATAAACAACTAACTCAAGTGTTAAAACGAGCCACGAAATCGATAATAAATAAAGATTCTAACTCAAGAAACTAAATTTTTGTTGAGACTACCAACTACCAGGATTAAACAAGGAGATTTATTAGCTCATTGGAAAATTTCAACAGATGAAAGATCACCTAATTTTAAGAAAAAAACTGAATTTACGTTCCATTTCACTTATTCAAAGAATTAAATATATAAACATTCGTTGTTTTTACTTGAATGCATTCGTTGTTGTTTTTAGTTTTTTTTTATTTTTCATTTAGATGAGCATTAGATGAACTTTCGTCTGTCAAAGTTTGTCAGTGTGCAAATAAATCATCATGTTATCTGGCTCGTAAAAACGATGGACATCAGTACCAACATCGAGACTTCCACCATAATATGTTAATGTTTCCATCTTTTTTTACTTTTTATACAAAGTGATTTATTAGCTCACCAATAAACTTTGGTAGATCAAAACTTGTCTAATGCCCATTTAATTAAAAAAGAAACAACAAATGTTTTGCTGTGAACAAGTAAAAAAAAACCCGGGTCGCAGTGCCAAAACCCTGCCGACAATATAGTGTATTTGCTAATACAGGTACTGTGGCTTTATTAAATGAAATTAAGTTTGTTTTTGGACAAAATAAAAAAAAAATTGAACCCCTTAATACACCCCTTACATTAATAATTTTATTAGTTGAAATATTATTATCAATCCAACATCTGCACTAAATTAAATACGACCTTCAGTAAGTAAATTCGTATACGCAAACTAGTGTTTTCATACAATTTGTAAGTCCGGTCCTGTCGGGCCGATTTGCTTATAATTTCAGAAGCACTTTTTAATTGTTACTAAAGGGTTAAATTTCAATTTTGGAACGATTCTGACAATTTTTTCGGTATTTTTGGGCCCAAAAACTTTTTTCAACCTCTAAAAACTACCCTTAAAATGACCCGATTGGGCCCATTTTAAATAGGCTTCGTGCGGTGATGGATTCCAACATGTATGCCAAATTTCGTTAAAATGAATTAACTCCTTCGAAAGTTATTGCCCGCACATATAATATATATATATATATATATATATATATATATATATATATATATATATATATATATATATATATACGTATATAAATAAATATATATATATATATACATATATATAAACATTTTTAAAAATGGTGCCAAAGTGTTTAGGAGGTTATGAAACGTCGAGAAATTTTGGTCCGACCCCTAGTTCCCGCCATCCGACCAACGCCAATAGTGTATGTTGCCATATGGCAAATACACTAAAAAACTATTAGATAATGTTTTTATGTTTAATTCCTTAAATAAGTGAAATGGGACATATACAGTTTTTTCCATAAAATTAAATAGATGAGTTTTCATCTGTACCTACAGGCCTTGCTACCAATTCATTTATGTATATTCATAGAAATAAAATAAATATTAGTAAAAAACATTTTAAAGAATTTATTGAAATGTACTAAAAAGGAAAACATAATTTAGATCCATAATTATAAAAGTGTGAGCTGTAATCTATATGGTCATTTATTAGTCACAACCCACGCTTTTATAATTATGGCCCTAATTTTTTTTAAATTATGTTTTCTTTTTTAGTACATTTCAAAAAAAGTATTTTTTACTAATATCTTATTTTATATTTATAGTTTTTTTAAAATGTTTACTATTAAAACACTCATTAAATTATTAAAACTAATTGATTATTTAATTCTACAAAACGAGTGAAACATGTTTTGTTATCGGTAATACGCGTACAAAATTTCAAATCGATCAAGTGTGTGGCGTCCGCAATATAAGGATTACAATGACGTCACATAGTTTATCGTTCATTTGATTACCCAATATGTCAAGTAGGTTGTAAAGAAAAAGATAATCCGCCATTTTGGGGCGTCCACCGTGTTGGATTACAATGACGTCACACTGCTCAAACTTTTTCATTTTATAAAAATGATTTTTCGGGAAAAAGGACTTTTTTTTATAAGTAAACACTTAATATTTTATTTACAGCGACGTTTCGTTCCTTGTTTGGAACTTTATCAAGCTTTAATAACTATTAAATGTTTTGATTAAGTAGATATAAAAGTTAATATATACATGTGAATATAAATTTGAGTTTAACAATTATTAATAAAAAGTTATAATAATTTCGTTTTTTAAAAAAAAATGTTTTTTCGGTTGATGTTCAAATTAATAAATTTATTGACTAATAGTCAATAATAGTCAATAAATTTATTAATTTGAACATCAACTGAAAAAACAGTTTTTTTTTTAATAAACGAAATTATTATAAACTTTTTATTAATAATTTGTTAAACTCAAATTTATATTCACATGTATATATTAACATTTATATCTACTTAATCAAAACATTTAATAGTTATTAAAGCTTGATAAAGTTCCAAACAAGGAACGAAACGTCGCTGTAAATAAAATATTAAGTGTTTACTTATAAAAAAAAGTCCTTTTTCCCAAAAAACATTTTTATATTAATTACCAAGGACAAAAAAGAAAAACCCGGGTCGCAGTGCCAAAACCCTGCCGACAATATAGTGTATTTGCTTATACAGGCAGTGTGGCTTTATTTTGCGAGCTTAAGTTGGTTTTTGGGCAAAATAAAAAATTTTACTCCTTAATACACCCCTTAAAATAACATTTTTTTTCTTAATTGCAATATTATTATAAATCGAACCTCTATACCAAATTATATACAACTTTCAGTAAATAATTCACTGTTTGTAAACTAGTGTTTTCATAAAATCTGTAAGTCCGGTCCTGTCGGGCCGATTTTATTTAAATTTTAGGGACACCTTTTAATTACTACTAAAGGGTTAAATGTCAATTTTGAAAGGATTCGGAGAATTTTTTCGGTATTTTGGGGCCAAAAAACATTTTTCAACCCCTAAAAACTACCCTTAAAATGCCCCGATTACGCCCATTTTAAATAGGCTTCTTGCGGTGATCGATTTCAACACGTGGACCAAATTTCGTTAAAATCAATTAACTCTTTCGAAAGTTATTGCCCGCACACATATATATATATATATATATATATATATATATATATATATATATATACATATATATATATAAACATTTTCAAAAATGGTGCCAAAGTGTTTGGGAGGTTATGAAACGTCGAGAAATTTTGGTCCGACCCCTAGGTCCCGCCATCCGACCAACGCCAATAGTGTATGTTGCCTTATGGCAAATACACTAATAAAGTCAATTTTTCATTTTATATCCGTACCAATAAATAAAAAGGTAATCCGTCATCTTTAGACGTCCGCCATTTTGAATTTTTGCGATGTTACCGAATTTATACACATGTGCAAAATTTCCAAACTCCAGCTTAATTATCTCTAATCTAAATTTTGATTGCAAGATTTGACTAAAACACACTGATTTACTGCCTGACTGACAGACATAGCAAGTTAAATAAAAGCGTTTAATTAGTGTATGTTATTTCAGATTTTTAAACAATTTTTTTAACTTTTTGTACTTATTCAGGTGCAGAAGATCAGAAGACATTTTAGTAATTCTACACTATCAATTTAACCCAAATAATAATAGGTTTAGTGTACAGTTTAAGCGAGGCTGCCCGCCAAATTCGATATTATTTTATGTGAGCGAATATGCCAACAAAATCGGCACATGTGACGTTGGTACAGACAGGTACAAATTCTAGAAGCATGTTTTTTATCTAGGTATCATAAAACACATACAAAACACGCAAGAAAACGAAACTAAAGCAGAATATGGCAGCAATGTAAAATTTTCTTTCAAAAAATAATCACATAAATAAAATATAAGTTTCATAACAATAAAAAAAACCCGGGTCGCAGTGCCAAAACCGTGCCGACAATATAGTGTATTTGCTTATACAGGCAGGGTGGCTTTATTACGCGAACTTTAGTTGGTTTTTGGGCAAAATTAAAGATTTGACTCCTTAATACACCCCTTAAAATAACATTTTTTTTTCTTAACTGCAATATTATTATCAATCTAACATCTACACCGAATTAAATACACCCTTCAATAAATAAGTCACTATCTACAAATTTGTGTTTTCAAAAAATTTGTAAGTTCGGTCCTGTTCGGCCGATTTTATTAAAATTTTAGGGACACTTTTTAATTACTACTAGCGGTTTAAATGTCAATTTTGAAACGATTCTGAGAATTTTTTCGGTATTTTGGGGCCCAAAAACATTTTTCAACCCCTAAAAACTACCCTTAAAATGTCCCGATTACGCCCATTTCAAATAGGCTTCTGGCGGTGATGGATTTCAATACGTGGGCCAAATTTCGTTAAAATCAATTAACTCTTTCAAAAGTTATTGCCCGTACACACATATATATATATATATATATATATATATATACGTATATATATATATATAAATATATATATACATATATATATAAACATTTTTAAAAATGGTGTCAAAGTGTTAAGGAGGTTATGAAACGTCGAGAAATTTTGGTCCGACTCCTAGGTCCCGCCATCCGACCGATGCCAATAGTGTATGTTGCCATAAGGCAAATACACTAAAAACTATTGTTACTTACATTTTGAAGGAAGCAATTGGTGTGTGGTTATTTTCAGCTGAATTTATGTTTCCAAAATACATAAAAGTAGTGTCTGCACTCGGAAATGACTGTGCAGTCTTTAAATGTACGTCTGTAAAGAATATAATACAGGACGAAGATTAAAGGATCTTTTAAGAAGTAAAACTTTTAGAAATTAATTTGATTTTTATATTTCTTCTTAATTATAAACTTACCTTTATTTCACAAAAAAGTAACCGAACTTTTTTCTTCCGTATTATTTACAGCCAAGAAGGATTTGTGGTATAGGGTGATTAGTAGAATTCAAGAGGTCAGTTTTTTAACCAAACTCGAAACCTAATTTAGAATTTTTTTCTTAGCTTCGACCGAACCCGTGTTTGTATAATACCAAAAAATTACGAAAAATAGTTATTATTGTAATACGAACCTATTGGCTATTACATTGAAGTTGAGATGTATTTTTAAATAGAAAACAGTATCACGGGTAATTGGAATAAAAATAAACCAATTTAAACACTGATTGATTGCAACGTTTCGCCTTTTATTTAATTAAGACTTTTTCAAACTCTCAATATCATTTAAGCATATTGAGAGTTTGAAAAAGTCTTAATTAAATAAAAGACGAAACGTTGCAATCAATGAGTGTTTAAATTGATTTATTTTTATTCTAATTACCCGTGACACTGTTTTCTAGTATAACATATCTGGAATTCAACTTTAAAGATGTATTTTTAAAGTAACACTTCTTTAGACACGGTAGGGTAAAACCGATGCACGAGTTCGACAATGTAACGAAACGTTCCAATACTGCACTACCAAAATCAGTTTTTTGCAATTAAATACCAGTTTTTCTTGCGTAATGTGAAATACATTGTCTCTTTTTGAAGTTATAGTTCTTTTGGCTCGTTGAGAGTAAAATTTAGCATGCAACAGAAGCTGCACACGCACAACTAATGAAAATTCGATAGTATGAAGTCGGCCGCCCTACGAACATTCAAAATTATAAAGTTGGGCATAAGAGATCCTTATTGAAATGACAGATGAACAAAATCAATGCACATGTCATCTGGAAACTATATAATAGGCTAGACAATTGGAATCGTTAATTACAACCAATAGTCGTTTTAAGTGTCATACAGAGAAGAAAAGTGTAACGAAACTCTTCTTTGTGGTGGTTTAAAACTGATTTATTTACAACAAACGAAATAAATACAAAGCAAATAAACTAAAAAGTACTCTTCTTACAACAATGAAATGAACTAAACTAAACAATCAAACAAACAAACGGATTCTTATAATAACACAACAATAACTGTAGAACAATAATTATATACACACACGACTATTTACAACACTCCGAAGTTTATGTAGACGATGTATTTATGTGTGGGCTCAATGATTGTCAACTGCTAGCTCGCTATGTATTCATTGAGTCTACCCACCGACTGACTATGGACTGAATGCGTGTCGCGCCCCACATGCGCTGTATTTATAAGCGTGTACATCTCATTCTCGATCATTCCAGAAACTTCTGTCAGTTTGTTCGAGAAACCTATGTCATTTCCAGTGGCGTAACAATTGGGGGCGCGCCACAAAAATAAAAAGTGTTTTAAATAGTAGAGGTTACTTTTTATAAGTATTATTCTTAAACATTTTGAAAATTTTATTTCAATAAATTATTTGCATGTATATTAAAATTTAGTTTTTGATGACGCCAAAGAAGTATAACTTCAAACGCGCGTACATAAGTACAGGCACCTATTTTTTACTTCTGTACTTAACGTTTGTAGTTACTTTACTTTTAGAACATCCTCTCTGCATCCGTACTTAATCTATGTAGGGTTGCAGTATGTATGTATGTATGTATGCAGTAGGAAGTATCATGTAAAATGTACACACAATAGAGGTAGCGCTTTCAGTATTCCTTACGTATCCTTCCTTCCGCTTTAAGTGTCCTTATATGTTTCATCTGCTGAAAACGTGATTATCGCTAGTTCATATTACACTAATAAAAAAGCATTTACAATGTAAACTTGAGGTCCGTCAGTGCAACAAAAAAACTGATATGAAGTTTTGAGAGTGTAGTAAGAATAAAATTAATAAAACCAACATTCCTGACGAAAAATCAAATCATTATTTTGTAATAATAACAAAATTAATATGATATTTATTTAATCTAACTGGAATACAAAAATGAACTTTATAATTGCGTCGTCTATCAATGAGTTCGTTCTATGAATTTTTTTCTTACAGCACTCTCAAGACTCGAAACTTGATATATGCTATTTTTGTAGCACTCACGAACTTCAAGTTTACATTTTAAAGCTTATTTATGTCACTTATTTTTGTTTATTTGTTTAAAAAATAGAAAAAAGAATGGTGGTGGAAGTCCCGGTGCTGGTGGTGGGAGAGCGTGTCTCCGGTCACGGCTGTTATGCTTTGGTTAATTTTTACACGTAAAACAATATTATGTAACCATGAAAATAAATAGCTGGGTAGATTAGTGGTGACAGCACTAGACTCGCATTCGGGAGGTACCGGGTTCGAATCCCGGCGGGGGCAGATGTGGTTGGGACTTTTTCCTACTGCCTCTCGCCGAGAAACGGTAATTCCTGTACCGGTCATCTTGATTGAGGTTTTCCAAGGTTTCCCTCAATTAATTCCAGATAAATATTGAAATGGTTCCTTATTTGAGGTCATGGCCGATTACCTATCAAACTCCTAGTTCAAAAATTACCTACCTTATCCTAATTTACTATAATTCCTTCATTCGCCCATTGCTATTACATAAGTTGAAGTTGTAAAAAATGTAGAAAATAACGGGTGTTAGTTATAGATGAAAAAATAGTAATGGTGCGAATGGCGTCTGTTATGACATAAAGTCGAGAAACGGACGTTAAACGCATTATTATTATTATTAAATAGCAAATGTCATAATATTTATTACTAGTCGTTACCCGTGTCAACGCAAGCTTTAACAAGAATTTTATTTTAATATCAAATGTCAATATTTAAAAGTTAGAATGCTCCTGTCACTGCAATGTTTTTATTGTTTTCCCTTCGGGTAGATAGAAAGTGACTGAATACATACTCGAAACAATTGTTTTAAAAGTGAACAAGTATTATTTTCTTATCGTCATGCCTGTGAACAACCGACGAAGCAGCGTGTGGAGTATTTTGGAATGTATACTTATATAAATTTTGTATATATGCAACCATAATCGCGCATATATGCATAATTATACCGTATGTCGTACGTAGGATCGTTACCTCACCACCTTATAAAAGTGGATCTATAGATCAATTTTACACATTTCTAAAATTGTGCTTGACCCTCTGTTCAGTTCGAAATCCGGCGAAGTGGCCAAACGTTGGCCGTGCGTGAAGTTTGTCGAACTCCTTCCAACATATGTGTACACCAGCGTTGCCAGATTTTTTTTTTGCCAAGTCGGGATTTTGGAACTTTTTGAGTGAAAAAAGCGGGATTCTTTCGTCAAAAGCGGGACATAGTAAAAAAACGTATATAATCAGAAGTTTTTAAATATTTATCTTTTTATTTGAGTTCAAATTACGTTTACGTGACAATAGATTGCAAAAATAACCATAGAAAATGTATTTTAATAAAAATATGATATTTTAAATTAGATTTACCCTATCGTTAAATAGTTGAGTCTTATTCGTCTTCTGAATAAAAAAAATAAAAAAAACAGAAATCAAAATCAAAAAAGTTTTATTCATTAGAAAAATGTCACGTTTCAAACAATAGTCTGAGGAGTGAGTGTTACAAATTGCAACTTACAATAAAAGAATAATTATTTACGCAAGGTCGAGTTATCCCCGAAAAGCAGGACTGCGCCTGTCCCGCGCGGGACATTTAATTTTGATTTAAAAATCGGGACGTCCCGCCAAAATTGGGACTTCTGGCAACGCTGCTTCTAGACTATATTGAAAAGCTGCTCTAATTATTGAATTACCAAGCAGAAAGTTACTGACTATTTTTGTCAATTAAAAATTCAGTTTCATGATGAAGCTGAAGACGTATTTTGGTTCTCCATGCCCTTACGTATTTTATCTAGTACAGATTTGATCTGTAATTTTGTATTAAGTCTGAGAGATTGTAGATTATGATGATGATGATGATGTTCCATATCTCCTACGAGACCTTGGAGACCACGTTTTTCCACTCGTAGAGTCGTACTTATTTCTGGCTCTATCTGTGAGGACATTTTGATTTAAAAATCGGAACGTCTGGCAACGCTGGTGTACACAGACGTTCGGATACAAGTCGGTAAATAATGCACGCGTCGAAGAATGTTGGCGTTGTGCAATAACATGTATATTATATATAGAGAGTGCTAGATACTATGTGACGAATGTTTGGCAAATAGTACTCGCATATTACCATTCCAACCCACTAGTGGGATATTGTACTAATTTAGATCAAAATTTTACAATATTTTTTAGTTTTGAGATCTCTTGAATCCAAAAAACATATTTTTGGAAAAAATCTCTGCGTCTGTTTGTCTGTGAGCACGATACAGATCAAACAGATAAACGAATTGAAACCAAATTTTGGGAGGATGTTTGGTATGCAAATATGAAGAGCCCTATTGTTTTTGGGGAAAATCGGGCATGCACAAAAGAAATATAAACTATATCGTTGTTTCAACGTGTACTCCATTATCTGTATGATATCATTTAGGATATTATTAAAAAAAATGAACCTTACTCAATTTTAAGTATCCGTGAAAACGATATTAAAAATGAACTTACAATTAGTCTACCAATGTCGAAGTGTGTGTGTGTGGGGGGGCGTTCGCACGATAACTTTTGACAGACCTAATTGATTTAAACGAAATTTCGTCCACATATTGGAATCTATCACCGCACGGAGCTTATTAAAAATGGGCCTAATCGGACATCATTAAGGACCGTATTTAGGGGTTGAATTTGATTTGGGACACAAAAACACCGAAAATATTCTCGGAATTGAATCAAAATTGAAATTTAACCCTTTAGTGTCTATTGAAAGGTGCCCCTGAAATTTTAGTAAAATTGAGTTGACAGGACCGGACTTACACATTTTATGAAAGCACTAAAGCTTACTAAAATGTGTATTAAATTTGGTGCAGATGTTGGATTGATAACAATATTTCAACTGAGAAAAAAAATATTAATTCAAGGGGTGTATTAAGAGGTTATTTTTTTTTATTTTGTCCAACAACAAATATAGTTCACGTAATAAAGCCAAAGTTTTGGCACGCGGCCCCAGTTTTTTTCTTAATATTGTTTACTACAAAGAAGAATACTTTTTCCTAGAACATAATTGATCTTACAAAACTGGCTAGTCATCCTGATACCTACTTTATAATCAATGCATGCTCATAACTTTAGTACCCGTATATAAATGATAACCAATATAATCTGGCAATTACCGAGCTGGGTAGAGTAATGGTGACAGCACTATAATCGCATTCGGGAGGTACGGGTTCGAATACCGGCGGTAGCTGGGACTTTTTCCTACTGCCTCTCGCCGAGAAACGGTAACTCCTTAACCGGCCATCTTGATGGAGGTTTTCCATGGTTTCCCTCAATTAATTCCAGAAAAATATCGAGATGGTCTCTTATTTGAGGCCATGGCCGATTACCTATCAAATTTCTAGTTCAAAAATTATCTACCTTATCCTAACTTCCCATAATTCCTTCATTCGCCCATTGCTATTATTGAAGTTTTAAAAAATGTAGAAAATAACGGGAAGTGGTAGATGAAAAAATAGTAATGGTGCGAATGGCGTCTGTTATGACATAAAGTCGAGAAACGGACGTTAAACGCATGATTATTATATATAACCTGGCGATTTTTTCTGACACATTGTATACATGAGCATGTGTGTTATCTATGTAAGCTCAAATATAAGCTGGTACAATGTTGTGAAGCTTCTACTGTTGTGATTCCAGCTTACATACCTTGTATATATTTTGGTTAAAGTAGTTAGTATATAAGGACATGTGTCACCTATACACATACGAAACACATATGTACCTATATACAATATTATGTGTTGTACATAACAAGGCTGGCTGAATTTTCTTTTTGTTTAAAAACGATTTGTACCTTCCGACTATCATGACTATGTAGCATCCCTAATGTAACAACCTTATTTTTGCTATGACCATGTCAAAATCCATTGCAGAGCACGTATATAATTTTTTTTTGTCAGTCGTTTGGTGGATACAGAGTTGGGCTATCTAGATTACAATTGAATAGGTTTTTTTATGTTTACGAGTTTTTCTGCAACAGCAAGTTATTTAATCTGTGAGTAACTAGTACCTTTTTAAGGGATACACTCAAAAGACTGGAAACATTTGAATAATTTTTCTTTGAGTTCAAGGCCCCTCACTTTATCTTTTACTTATTTATATTTTTTACGCTGTAAAGCGCAGGTACTTGTAAATTATAATTTTTTTTGTTCGTAAAATAGCGCTATTTGTTCAAAAATATTTTGTTAAAAAAAATTATGATTCAACTGAAACCTCAGTTTTTATTTAAAGTTATAATATAAGTACAGTAACGTCGAGCCCAACGTTATAACAAGTAGGCTTGGGTAATTCCAGTAATTCTACCGGTGAGGTTTTCTATCTTTTCTCAAAAAGATCAAAACAAATATGAGAGGCCCCATATTGGCTCAAATAGTGCACAATATCTAATAAGGACTTTTGTGCTTCCTCTTTTTATTGTGAATCTTGTCAGCAAATCGTCTGGATCTTGTTATGAGCTCCAAAAAATTGGCCACTAGAATACTCTGTGGAATGATTCCGTCCTCATCTATGTAACCAAAGTTGCTAGGCTAGAACCTCACATTCGAACATGGTAATAGTGGAAATAAGCATCTTTATGTCCATACTTCAACATATGAAATATTGTGTTTTACATCTTTAAAGTTCAATTCCAGATATATGTTATAATAGAAAACAGTATCACGGGTAATTGGAATAATGAAAAATCAATTTAAACACTCATTGATTGCAAAGTTTCGTCTTTTCTTTAATTAAAAAAAAAAAGAACATAGATATTATTTTCTTCAATTTTCAATTTTTATAATTGTTTTTTGTAATGCCAAATTGCATATTATATCATAGTTTTACTATCATTTAAGCATTTAAGCTTGAAAAAGTCTTAATTAAAGAACAGACGAAACGTTGCAATAAATGAGTGTTTAAATTGATTTTTCATTATTCCAATTACCTGTGATGGTGTTTTCTATTGTGTTTTACTGTGGAATTGCGCTTCTGATTGCTATCGAGTATTCAAAGTCCAAAAACGTATTATATAAGTACTATTTTTGAAGCTTAATATAGGGAAAGGTGTAAGCTACTATTTAAATAAAATAAAAAATTTGCAAGAAACGACATTTGATCGCTCTCTAATTGAGGTACTTCTCTCTAACGTGTGCAATCGGATAAAACATAATACACATTTCTGGAGTTTGCTTCAGTTTATTGATGCGATGTCTACGTAGGTAGAAGTTTTGCTGGGACTAATGTATGTATAAGAAAAATATAAAAAACATAACAACAACGGAATAATAATAATAACACGTCTACGCCTCGTTGACGCTGTTGTTGTTTTTGTTGAAACCTTCAATAATTTCTTTTTTTTTTAATAAATAAGTAATGTAATGGCTTCTTGTATTGTTTTTCGACGTTGTTTTCTGCTTTTCATACAAAGAGGTTGTGAAAGATATAAGAAATAATTAATATACCTAATATGACTGTTCCCTATTAAATATCAATACGTAAAGTATTTAGGGAGACATGACATTGTTTTGTTTCGAGTTTCTATGAGCTACGCTTAAGAAACAAACAAGTTTAATAATATGTTTAATCTCGTGATCAGAGGTATTAGACAAATTTTATTGTATTTTATTTATTTTACTTCATACAAGTATCAAATAGTTCTTCATATTGTATCTAGTGCGTGAATAACTATTTTATGACGCAGTGTGACATTATGATAAAACGAGCGATCAGCGAGTTTTAACAGTTTGTCAGTTCTATATACACGTCATAAAATATAGTATTTTTTGCACGTACCTCCTATAAAATAGACATTTTTCACTTCATAATAGGTACATATTTATATTTCTGATAATTCAAATTCTACCAAACTGGAATCTATTTAGATTCTTTACGAAGACAACGCCTACTTTGCAGTCTGTTACTCAAATGGTTTTAAATTGCAACTGACAGAGAAATTACTTTTGGATTGGTAAAATCACATTTATAAACGCCAAAAATCTGTTTTTTCTGCTGTAACTACAAATTTACGGTTTTTGTATTTTTCTCTTTACTTGTGCTATAAGACATTGCTGCTTGCCAAATTTCATGATCCTAGGTCAACGGGAAGTACCCTGTAGGTTTTGATTCCTTTGCAAATGTCAAAATATGCGGCAAAACGGCCGTATCTTTTGATTGTGTTGACTTAGAAGTTTAATTTTTTCACATCTCTAAGAGATTGCAGACCTGCGTATTTGATATTAATTTCATCTTGATATATCCACACGTTCCTGTGTAAAAGGGTCTTAACAGACAGACAGACCGTTCCTTTTTAGTGTAGACCTAGGGGTCGGACCAAAATTTCTCGACGTTTCATAACCTCCTAAACACTTTGGCACCATTTTTAAAAATGTTTATATATATATGTATATATATATATATATATATATATATATATATATATATATATATATATATATGTGTGTACGCGCAATAACTTTCGAAAGAGTTAATTGATTTCAACGAAATTTAGACCACGTGTTGAAATCCATCACCGCAAGAAGCCTATTTAAAATGGGCCTAATCGGGCTATTTTAAGGGTAGTTTTTAGGGGTTGAAAAATGTTTTTGGGCCCCAAAATACCGAAAAAATTCTTCGAATCGTTTCAAAATTGAAATTTAACCCTTTGGTAGTAATTAAAAAGTGTCCCCAAAATTTTAATAAAATCGGCCCGACAGGACCGGATTTACAAATTTTATGAAAACACTAGTTTGCAGATAGTGACTTATTTATTGAAGGGTGTATTTAATTCGGTGTAGACGTTAGATTGATAATAATATTACAATTAAGAAAAAAATGTTATTTTAAGGGGTGTATTAAGGGGTTGAATTTTTTATTTTGCCGAAAAACAAACTTAATTTCACATAATAAAAGTATAAAACCACACGGCCCTATACAAGCAAATACACTATATTGTCGGCAGGGTTTTGGCACTGCGACCCGGGTTTTTTCCTTTTGAGGTAGGGAACCCTAAAAATTGTAAAGCTTTTTAAAATGCTAGACAAAACAAATTAAACGGTAATATTCAAATTTGACAGAGCTCGTTCCAATACCTTTTTAAAAGAGTCGCGTCTAGGAATTCATTAGGAATCACACAGGATTACATTTCTAATAATAGATATAATTCACGGATATGAGAAATCATTGTATCAATTCGTTCATCGAGAAATAAGAGCAAAACGGAATTTATTCTATTTGAATTGAACACTTTATATGTAAATAGTATATAAAGAAAGATATCTACATATTATATTGTTAGTATGACACAAAACTCATCTATGTCCAAATTAAATTCATAGTTGATTATTTGGACTGCATTTGAGTTCTGAAAATAAGAGTAAATCTTCTGAAACGCTATTAATAAATGTTAATTTAAGTATCAGTATTGCCGTTTTTGAACGATTTTATTTAACACTACGTTTCGTAAATTAATTAATTAATTTGTTTGTTTCAAATATTGCGATAAATTTTTCACCAACTTCCCGTTATCCGCACGTGTGGTTCCGATGAAAATAAAATATTATAGCAACTGACTGGCCCGATTTCGTTTGGATATGAATAGTATTTTTAAATTTACACCGACATTTCGTTAACCGATTGCGTTGAAATTTTGCACACGTGTGTAGTTTCGATGACGATATATTATGGTAAATAGCTGACTGGCCCGCCTTTTATCGCTCTTTTTATAAAGCACAAAATGAAAGAATGTAAAAATAAAATAAGTAAAAAACCTTTTAAGTTTACCGTATTTATTATTGTGATGTACGTATTAGCGAAAATGTTTGCTTGGACTATAGATATATAGATATTTACCACAAAGGAGGTGAAAATTATACTCAATACACATATCACTAGTAATACAATAACTAAAAAAAAACAAAATGCCTCATTATAAAGAGACGTCATATGGGCAAGGATTTATTAAAAAATGCTTTTTAATATTAGAACGGTCCGTGATAAAATCAAGGAAATTGTTATTGCACTGTCAGTTCGGCAGTTTTTTAACGTTCCAAATGGATATTACTTTGAGCACGAGTGTTGTAATTCTGTATATCAGAAATTACTTTCAGGCTGCTCAGTTTTCACAATGATAATTAACTGAAATATTTAAGTAGCATAAAAAGTTAAAATATCTTCTTCAACAAATACCTGCCTACATGACTGTCTGGCACTGAGATTAAAAATAAGTCTTATTATTCTTTTTTGCTCCTTGAATACTCTGAGAATATTTGAATACTCTAATGTAAGACATAACACTGTAAGCCCTCTCTTATACCAAAACATTTAATAGAGAGTCTAGTAAAAACTACAGTAAGTTTAAATCTATGTTCATAAGATAAAGTTTTCGAATAAACATGATAATCTATTATTTATGCGTTCGTTAATTGTATGGAACCCTCGACGCGCGAGTGACACTTGCACTTGACTAGTTTTTATATTTATATGTAACTAGGCAAAAATTATATTCTTACTAAAACGGCTCGACAAATAATAATAACGGATATATTGTGACCATTCGACCAATCAAATCATCCAGAAAAAAGTGGTGCGTGTCCTTATATACGCGCGGCAGAAGTTCTACTTGGCGTGATCGCGATAATTGGTATTCACATTTTCGTTACATTGATAAATTAAAATAGGATGTCTATAGGGTAGAGGATGCAGAACCGATCCGTATCTAAGAACCGGGTTTTTCGGTTCCGAGTCCGCACAGAACCGGGTACCCGGTTCTTTTCGGTTCTTAATAAAAATGCCTTAGGACAAAATAAAACTACATCATAAAAATGATTTATCGGGAGAAAGGACTTTTTAATTAAACACTTAAAACAGCATTAATAACCATCATTTAATACTGGTCATAATTTCGCGTTTGATAAGACAGAAATTTTGGATTACGAACATAATTATCTAAAAAGAAACATTAGTGAAATGGTGTTCATCAAGTTAAATAATACAGTTAATCAAAGATCTGATACACAGATTTTAAGCTTGTCATATAACAATATGTTAGAACAATATAAAAAGAGTTTAAAACAAAAAACAATGGTTCAAATGAGGAGCAACCACATAAATGAAGTCACGTGACTTTATTTTACATGTGTATGTTAACGCTTATATCTACTTGACCAAAACATTTAATAGGTGTGTATAATTAATATCTGATATTTTATATTTCAATTGTAAATTTACAAATTGTATTTTAATAATTTAATTACAGTTATAAAGCTTGAAAAAGTCCCAAGAAAGAGACGAAACGTCGCTATAAATAACAAATAAATGTTTAATTAAAAAGTCCTTTTTCTCGACAAATAATTTTTATATTAATTACCAAGGACAAAAAAGAAAAAAAGTCAAAACTACATTATATTAATTTTTTGCTAATGTTGATAGTGATGTGTATTTAATCAATTAATTGTGTTGCAATTCTTATTACGCGGACCATAGATGCGGCTGTCATTTTACGGGGACGTTCCGTTACACATACACAAGTTTTTAAATTAATGTAATGTAAAACAACAAATAAGTACCTATGCCTACCTAATTTAATAAAAGTGTAATTAGAAAGTAAAATACATTTTGTTTTAGACATAAACGTAACATAAGTGAGTCAAATAAAAAAAAATAGCTAAAATTTACCCCACTGAACAAGAACCGGATATCATAATTTTGGACCCGGTTCTTTTAGCTCACTAGGAAAAGGATATACCCGGTTATTTTGGAACCGGGTAGAACCGGGTGCGTGCTCTAGTCTAGGGCGACGATAAACATAGTTGGAAAAGCATTTTTAAACATAGGTTGGATTATGTTTGTGGTGGTATAATTTGTATACATTTTACCTTTGTTCCATTTTAAAAAGTAAGATTTTTAGTGCCTTCATAAAATAAACTGTTTAACTATTAAAGAGTTTTCTACTATTGAATCCATAATTTAAAAAAAATACAAGTCCTATGAGGTTATTTAACTGTCAAGAGTTGTTAACAGCACTACAGCTTTTAAGAAGCTCCGTCCAATGTCGCTAGTAAAACCTACTTATTTTGACGTTATCAGAACACTTTCAAAACATAACTTCCGCATCATAACTTCAACAACGTAACTTCCGCAATATATTCGTTGCGTGCTGCATACGCAACTTCTCTACTAGACAAAATTTTACCCTCAGTGTGCCAAAAGAAGTATAACTTCAAAATGTTCAATTTAGGTCTAGTATAGTGCAAAAACCAAAGTAGTAGTTTTATATGGAACTGAAATAGATGTTCCCAATACAACAATAGCCAACTATATTATGCATGAAGTTTTGAAACGATCGTTGTGCATTTGTTTGCATTCAAGAAAAGGACATTTCTGATCTGTATTTTCAGTTTTATTGAACTTTAAAATCGTTTCAAAAATCTAATAAATTTTCAATAGTTATAAATATTCCTCAAACCAAACGCATTGTAGGTATTATATTTTATCAAGAAATGCAGTTTATAAATTTTTTTCCGTAACTCATCTTAGGGGCCATCTATTTACGTCATACGAATTTCATGGATTTTTGACCCCCACCGTACTTGTCACAGGCAGTCAGATTTGTGGAACCCCCCTACCTGGTGTGTCGTGACATATTTTGCAATTACACCTAGAACTGAGTAAATTTAAGTTTTTCGTTTAGAGTTAAAGTTTTGTGTTTTGACATGTGACGTTACGAGGTTTATGCCCCCCCCCCTTATTGTCACACAATGTCACACTTCGTCGACCCTTCCCCCCTCTTAACGTGTGACGTAATTAATGGATGGCCCCTTATCACCTATCATGGATATCGAAAATTATATGTTTTTGTGGATCCTAAATTTAATTGCAAAATGATGTTCTTAAAATAAAAAATTATACAATTTAAAACTAAATATATATATATATATATATATATATATATATATATATATATATATATATATATATATAACGTGCATACTACAAAAATGTAACAATAGACGATTCATTGTCAACGCCACAACAATAGAAATGTTGATATGGTTGCAGTACTAACGCGTGCATTGTTAGATGCAAAATAACATTCAACAATGTATATGAATACATTATTGTACCTATAGCCAATCTTTAAATTAGAATATGGCACAAAAAGCAAATGTTATAATAATATAATAATAATAATAGAAATTAGTTTCATGGGTAATTGGAATAAAAAATCAATTTAAACACTTATTGATTGCAACGTTTCGTCTTTATTAAATTAAGACTTTTTCAAGCTCTGGAAAAAATTTTTTTTTTTTACAAAAATTCACAATCATAATATAATAAAAATATAAAACCTTATGGATTAAATAATTTACTAAAAAGAAATAATAATTTGACTAACCTCAGCATGTTTAAATTATAATAAAACTTTGATATAAAAGGCAATTTTGCATTACAAAGATCAATAAAATTGAAAATTGTAGAAAATAATATCTTCTTTTTTTATTTTTTTATTTATATTATTTTCACAGTCAACTACAATTATAGTATGACAGTTGCTCAGTTTAACTAATTTTCGTTAGAGGTCAGTATAATTATTAAAATTTTTTGAATTTAAATTAAATATACATCACAGAAAATTGAAAATTGTTTTTGGCACTAATCAAGTGATAAAAAAATTAGGAAATTTAAATTAATAATTTCAAACTTTTAATTTCTTTATATATATAAAATACGAAAATCTTTCAATTACTCAAATTAATCATTTCAAATTTAGAATGTCATTGTACACTAAACTTAAGTTTTTTGTATCTGATCTTAAATTAACTGTCTTATTTAATTTGATGAAAGCCATTTCACTTAAATTTCGCTTGAAGTAGTTTTATATTTTTATTATATTATGATTGTTAATTTTTGTAAAAAAAAAAAAAAAAATTTCCAGAGCTTGAAAAAGTCTTAATTTAATAAAGACGAAACGTTGCAATCAATAAGTGTTTAAATTGATTTTTTATTCCAATTACCCATGAAACTAATTTCTATTATTACATATTTTGGAATTGAACTTTAAAGATGTATAATAATAATATTTATTAGCCAAATTGTCACAAGGTATATGACAAGTGGTGTAATTATATCGTTTGAGACCCGCGGCAAATTCATTCAATGGGACCCTCGCTCAATGTAAAGAAGCTCAACAAACGTTTTTCTTACAAATGCGTTCAAATCTTGATACATTTTTTTTTGTTTAATTTGTGTAGGTATGTACTTTAGTAATTAGTAGGTAACTTAATTGAATACAAAACTAATGAATTGTACTATATGTTGTAATAATAAATACTACGATCATTCTATGCTCACGACCCTCTCGAGCCGGGGGCCCGTGGTATTTTGCCTGCCCTGCCACCCTATTGTTACGCCACTGGTTATACGATAGAAAAGGAGAACATTGCGTTATATTGTTTTGCCATCGAGATCACTGATCACTGACGGTAGCCTTCAAAATTAAAGGATGTTAGTGACGCGGCACTCACGAGAGAGTTGATGTGGGAACATATGAGCTCATATTGGTTTTATTTAACAAAATTTCAAATTTCAGTTGGTTGAATCAAGAAATTATTCAGGTATTCTAGTCTTAAAGTACATTTTCAAAAAAACATTTTGCACTGTATTTTTTTTACAATTTGTGTATTTTTAAAAGATCATTTTTATTCGATCATTTTTAAAGTACTAATATATCCTAATATTTGGTGCATATAAAAATAAATACCTAATTGTCTTAAATTTGGCCGGTTTTACTACAGCTGCAAATGTAAAAAGTGTGCGTGTAATCTTTAACACACGGTTGAAGTAAAACATGTAAACAATACATACTTACATTGTTAAGTTTACAGTTTTTTTTTATATGTATACTGTATAGATATAGATAAACAGACAAAAAATTGAAAATTCCCTCTAGGAATCTTTAAAACTATAATTACAAACTAAGTTACGATTTTATTTGTTTGTATTCAACTAGCTTCTGTATAATTCATTTAAAAGAAAACTATCGCAGTATGTGAAGTTTATAATACGTTGCTACATATTTATAAAGAATGTTTTTGTTATATTTAGTAGTATAGATCCGCTATACTGCATAAACGAGCTTAGCAAGTCGTGCAAAAACGTCACATTTGTTCGTAACGCCGACTCACCGAGTAGGTCTTTCGCAAAATTCACAAAACGCACCTAAAGAAGTTTTACTTGGAAAAGTGAAATATGATTGTATTATCTGAAGACAGATGACGTCGCTTCGCGCACATCCATACGCACACACCCACACACACACACATCACATACTAGTGCAGTTATCTACTTGACTTAACCCTTAGTAAGGCGCGATTACACAAGCCATATATAATCGAATATAGAGTGTCTGGTATATCGCGTCTGATTAAGGGCTTATTGCGTCGAACTTCCATTCAGCACTTACCGTGAGGCGAGAGCTAGAATGTTTACACATCATAAATTTCAAAATATCAAACATGGTTGGAAGCGGCTAACTGTTTTAATATAAATTAACACACACCCTGTTCTCTTCCAATTTAAATAGTCAGGGTACTATTTAAAATGGAAGAGGACCCTAGCTTGTCACGCATAATAACGTAAAATATAAATCTGTTCACAAATCTTTATAATATTATATTCAATATTTATATGGTAGGCCCCTATTTTTCCTTTCTTACGGGAATGAAACCATTCTCTAATCCCTTTCAAATTTTATAAAAATTCCGTGACTAACGACACTCGCATAATAAAACAGATCTATTCTTATTTCTTTTGTCTTATTCGCGGCTTTGCTCCTCGATAAAGGTCCATGTAATCTAAATTTGGGCACCAGTTTGGCTTTGTAGAATACCAAGTAAGCCCAGAATTCGATTAGTCCCGTGTCTATTCAACAAAACAACAAAATTCGTGCTACATTTTTGTAAAATACTAGTGTCGTTTTACTGAATAATTCACTTCCTACTTAAAACTAAAACTTTGATCCAAAAATATAATTAAATTTTTCTTAATTAGATATTTTTATCGATTTGCAATCATGTTGAGTCGATTCCGACCACTAACACATCTGTATCTCTTTCAATTCCAAAGATATACTTAGACGTGATAATTTATTATTACTTATACGTTTTAAACGTTCTAAACTAAAAGAGATACGGACTTGGGTTCTATTTTCTATAACAAACATTAATTTTAAACATTTTTTCCGTATATCCGTATTTCTTTTTGTTTTCATGCGTTTGCAAAGCTGTGACTTTTATTGACTTTAAACGCCTTCTAGAACGTTTGATATTAATCCAACTTATAGAAAAAGTCACGCTAAATCAATATGGCACTACGACAAGTATTTTTAATTCATAAATTTAAATGTCGAAGACTATCTTATCTTGAAGAAAATTTAATATAATAAATTTTCTACATAGTCAACATTCTTCAACTTTAAATTACTTTGACATCTAACAAGTTAGGTTAGGTGTAGCGGACATTCTTACATTTTACTTCTGAACAAATAGACCGTAAAGTTTTTTTTTCTCTAAGTTTACACCGTGTTTTGTTTTCATGCATATTCCATCTCTTACCCAGCTACCAACTTTCGCCGACCTTGCTACCGGTTTACCGCTTCTACTGTAGTGAGTTTCTTGTTGAGCTATGCTTTGTCGTCGTACACACAGCGTACTTTGTGTCGCAATCAAAATGTCCTCAGCAGAATAAATTTAATCAGATTAACGAGTATTTACTACGTCAGAACCACGTGTACTACATAAATTATATTTTCCGGTAAGATAATCGTTATTTTAAGCTTTGAATGTTTACAAATTGTCTTGGTTGAGATGTTCAATTTACCATATTATTCCATATATCAAGAACATGCCTGCACTAAACTTCACGATGCCGACCTAACAAGATATTGATTTTATCAACCTAAATGACAAATAATTTGACTATGTAATTACACGTATAGGGACAATAAAATAACTTCTACTATTACAGTCCATGGTGAATTAGAAAGTTTCCCATATTTTTTACTTGAATAGAGTATGTCTTTAAATTTGCTTCCATAGTGGGAGGCGTTTCAGAAATCTGATGATAACAAATTCGGGGGATACGGTTTGATAATGCAGCTACATATCTATCATCTTCATCCAAAATTTAATTACGCCACTCGATAGCTGAAGGATCAAAGAATTCGTTACATTGAGTGAGGACTGTGACGCATCGCTTCTCTGCGTCACATAATGTCCGTTTAGTACAAATTTTGACTCGAACGTTGTTTGCATTTCAATCGTCAGCTCTCGTCGAGATCTATCGATTGCGTATATAAAATATTAATGTGAAATAATAATAGTAAATATATATGGTGTTAAAGTAAAATTTTAAAATAAAATTCACATAAAACACACGACCGTGTCTACGATACTGTCACATCCCATTTTTTTTTCTCCTAATCATAGTCCTAAAAATTGTAAAATTAATGACTAAAGGGTTTTTGTAATATTTTTAAAAATAACAAAGTTATGCTGCTTCAAACTTTAAGATGGACAATTCTCCACGCTATGTCGTTCTCAATACGGATGATGTCACGCGGCATAAGTGTCATATTTGTAGTACCTGAGAATATAGCAAGTTGTGAAGGCAACAGATAATTAACATTTGAGTAAATGTACAAATTAATGTAATGTCCAATTTGAAGTTGCAATATTTTTTTTTATTAGTTACTATAACTATCTACAAATATAATACATAGTACCACAAAACGTCCTAATAGTCGACCACACATCGATCAATCTCGTTTGCGACCCGACGTACAAAAAATTAAAAAAGGATCTCCATTGAATTTGAAGATATCGAAATAATGTTTTCAGCATTTTTAAAGTTATTCGTATTATTGACAAAATGATTAATAATATTTTCGTCACGTGGAAACAGCCTAATTAATTAAGATAAATTAGTGAGAATGGGATTTCGATTTTGTATTTTATTTTACATATTCAATCAACATTATATCCTCAAATTAGATCTTCTTCAGGGCTCTAAGAAAGACACAATGTAACAATTAAAACATTTTTATTTGTTTCATGTTGTCTGCAGGCTAGTGAATCTTACGTTTTAATTATACTAACAATTGCATATAGTTTTTTTAGAGTCCTGAAGAAGTTCCAATTTGGAGATGAAACGTTTAATGAGTAAAATAAAATACAAAATCGAAGTCCCATTTCCTATAATTGTCTTAACAAAATTCATTATATTTATATAGTCAACCAACTCGAAAAAATCAAACCGAGACAAAAGGTTTACTGAGTCAGAGTTGTGCAAACCGAGATATGAGTATATGGAAAACCTAATTCATCTAGGCTCTCACAAAACAATTCCAAAAATTAAATGAACATGAAACGTTTGCTTTATAGGTGAAACTAGTTCGCGGAAACATTTTCGCGAAAGTATCTACTGTCAACGACACTTTTACATGGAAAAAATTCCATAGATATCCAAGTAGATATCACAAAATTTATACCGCCTATGATCAAGAAAGGTTTATTGACACTATTAACAAATAAATTGTCTTTAAATATGAACAAGACTGAAAGAGTCCTGTTTGAGATGAGATCGCAGAGCACTGCTAACGCAACATTTCTTGGTATAAAACTAGATCCATCTCTTAAATGGGATCAGCACATTAATACACTAAGCAATAAGCTCACCAGTGCCATATATGCAATAAGACGCATAAAAGAAACAGTTACTGATCAAGCAGCACTTATCGTTTACAATTCTATCTTTCATTCCTGTATGACATACGGCGTCTTAATTTGGGGAGGCGCACCTTCTGCCGTAAGAATTTTCACTTTACAGAAGGTTGCGATTCGAGTATTGGCAGGAGTGGAAAGACATGAGCACTGTCGACCTCTTTTTATAAAATATGGAATAATGACTCTTTCAGCCTTGTACATTTATCATTGCTTGGTTTATGTCAAAAAAGAACAAAATATGTTTGAAACAAATTCCGAGTTTCATAACTACGACACAAGACATAAAAACACCTTTACTTTGCCGCTTCATAGACTAGCCACAGTTCAAAAAAATTACACATATTTGTCTCTAAAACTATATAACAAATTGCCTAATGAAATCAAAATGATGAAACTGGAAACTTTTAAAAAATCATTGAAGAACTTTCTATCAAATAAATGTTTTTATACCATAGAAGAATTTTTTAATCATAAATTTTAATGTTAATTTAACGTCTCATATGTATGGAAAAAATTTTTTGGATTTCAACCGGCCAATCGAAATGTTTCTCTTAAAGCAAAACGGTTTATTTAATGAGGATTTTATATTATGTTTTTTGACGCTATTTATACCAAACTTGGTTCTTTAATAAAGATAATCTATCTATCTAGTGCTTTTACAACACCAAATAAAATATTTCCTTACTTTTGGAATTTTTACACACTTTTTAATAATGTAAAAATCACAAGCACCAAAAATACAACTAATTTGCTACCTATCACTCTTTATGTATGAATCAAGTCTAAGGGATCAATAGGATAGTTGCAACTACAGATAGCCAAACAGCTAAAGTTGTCTATCGATGACACATTTCCACAGCGGGATATAAAGCAAGGTGAAACCTCGTAGTTGTAATTAGTAAAATTTCATTGCTTTTATTTTACTTTACTTTACCGAGCTGGGTAGAGTAGTGGTGACAGCACTAGACTCGCATTCGGGAGGTACCGGGTTCGAATCCCGGCGGGGGCAGATGTGGCTGGGACTTTTTCCTACTGCCTCTCGCCGAGAAGCGGTAATTCCTGTACCGGCCATCTTGATTGAGGTTTTCCATGGTTTCCCTCAATTCATTTCAGATAAATATCACGATGGTTCCTTATTTTCGAGGCCATAGCCGAAACTCCTAGTTCAAAAACTACCTACCTCTTATCCTGATTTCCTATTATTCCTTCATTCGCCCATTGTTATTACATAAGTTGAAGTTGTAAAAAATATAGAAAATAACGGGAAGTGGTAGATGAAAAAATAGTAATGGTGCGAATGGCGTCTGTTATGACATAAAGTCGAGAAACGGACGTTAAACGCATTATTATTATTATTATTATTATTATTATTTTACTTTACTTTACGGAGTAGCGCACACTAGAACAGAAACTAGTAACGACCGTTAGTGGATCCCCTGCATTTTCTGTCTAGCCGTGCTGGACCGATTTTGTTTACTATAGTAATGTGTCGTTTTTATTAACTAATTTTCATTAATAGGTTAAACCCAAATCTTTTTTTCCTAGCTTCTTCCTCTTCCTCCGCTACACATCCTCAAAATAAAAATTCTTGAACCGCATAATATACACCAATGTCCACCTTGCACACTCACTACTTGGAAACTGCAAAATATCTGCCGCGCACAGAACATGCGCTAAAAGTTGCTGGTCCGTGCTAGTATAGTGTGCGAAATCATGCAATTTGCAAATTCGTGCTGTGGTATAGGGTATGCGGTCTTTATGACCTATCCTGTTGTCAAGAATCAAATTAGAGTCCTCGCTGTGAAGCAAGCGTTTATGACAACAAAAATCTAATACTTATGAAAAGTTGGTAATTTATAACGTTGTATATCTCAGTTGACGCGAGTGGACTGGGCTACAATTTAAGTAAGTTCAATTACACGCATGTCAAAGGAAATGTACCAGAAACTACCCTACGACGGCATTCATTATATAAGCTTTATCTGACATGTACAAAGTAGGGATATAATATTATGTAGACGCTCTGTTTGAAACTGTATAGATATAGTCTTGATAACATACATTCCAGAATTGATGATACCCGCTGGTTTTTAGAAACAGATACCCGCTTTTGTTACCCAGTGGGACGTCATTGCACGTCATTCATTGATTATCTAGCTACAACAAATACTTAGAGTTCACAAAACTAAAAATATATCACCAGTTTTACGGAGAAAATATTCTTTTTAATAACGTTATTATTCTTGAAAAGTAGTGGTTGGTTGTACCGAATTACTGGGATATCAGCCCAATAATGCTTTTAGTAATTCTATCTTTGTAACTCAAAAACACATCAGTCATATGTTTACTATATTTAATTAAAATAAAAAACACTACGAATTACATAAATGACTCAAAAAAGTCAAATATAAATTTTTTTGCGTGACCCCCAATACCATAACTGCTTTTCATGCATGTATAGCGGTTATAAAATGACATTTTTCTTGCACTAGAGCGTTAAGTAAAGCGATAAAAATTCGCTTTTACCAATTCAATTGTTATATCTCTGTTAGTTGCCTAGGCCAGAATAGACACTGAATATTATACATAAATACCAATATGGCCGAACGTGAACAGTCTAAAATATTGCAATTGTACTCATTATTAAGTAAAACTCAGCCATTTTATAAAAAGTGCGTGCAAAAAATGTAATATCTGTCTTGTACGTTATGCTATTATGACTCGTGTGACTCTTAAATTCGATGACCCTCGTGTAACACAATGTCATAGCTCTTAAACATAATAACTGCATTTACGAACGAGATACATAAACCATTATTATAGCACTGAAGTATATCGATGACTTAAAATACATGTAGGTAACAGAAGCAAATTAAACAACCTTAATTAAAAAAAAAAACAGCGGAAGTCTTAGTCTCACTCTTGGCGCTAAGCAGAAAATTATTGACCCACGAGCCCACATACACTGTTACAAGATGTTATTTCTGTTTGAATGCCGTTTTTTTATTTTTACTTTTATGATTATTACGAAAGCAATTACGTTTAGTAAGCTAGTGTAGTGTAAGTAAATTACAGTGAAAAGTGTACGTTAAGTTTACCAAAAGTGTAATTTATTCTAGCAATTGTCAAATTTTGACATCTATGGCATAATCTACATTCTAAACTACACTACGTTCTCCTGCTGGTATTACACTTTTAGTCCGAGACTCGAATAACAAACACTTTTGTGTAACAAACGCAATAGTGTCAAAAGTGTCAACACTTTTTTACACTGGAGCACGATACAAGCACACATATTAGTTCATTTAAAATTATATTTATGAGTCAAGTTCCAAATTATCACTATTTAAATCTTTATAATGGTATTGATGTTTTGACCTAGATAAACACATTCACCTTACAATTAATTTGTTAATTGTATCTCGTTAATTAAGTAGGAAACACTGACTAGTTAGCAAAATAATTAATGAGACTACGTAATCTCGGAAAGCTCAAACTTATACATTCCAGAAATTACCCTAAAACAACATTTCGCTCTTTGATGTTCCTCTATCACATGCAAAGAAGCCTTTTGTCCCATTTGAAATGGTCAAACTGTATTTTAACAGCAACAAAAGTATATCCTGTTCCGGGACGCGTAAGAGCATTGCAAATTACTGCACTGTATAAAGCGATTCAAGTTAATGAAGGGGGTTCCTTCTCAATTGAAAAAGGGTTTTTTTTTGGCGAATTAGAATAAAAAGTTCTGAAACAATTTACTAGATAAAATGTGACGAAATAAAATCGATAAAAGATTTTCCTTCTAAATATATATATATATATTTTTTATTTTTATTTTTTGATAAATTATTTAGATTTACGCAAGCACTTTTGTAGATGTGATAAAATCAACGAGTTTTCCCTATACTTTTTGATATCTGTTTTTTTAATCTTTCGTAGCTTACATCAACTTAATGTTTTGTTGTGATGATATTGCCTTAACAGTTACATAAAGGATGCAAGATGCATATTTTAAATTGGCAAAGAGACGACTACACTCTTTTTGACTTTTGTTATAACGGTTTGAGCCCATTTATCCGTCAAAGTGCTAATAAAATGAATGTATCGTTTCTCTTTAAATTTAGAAACGTCGAATTTATAATAAAATATTCTGAAATCTTTTACCACTAGCCGGTATCCGCGGCTTCGTACGCGGTATAGATGAATCAATGTTATATAGCTTTTTAAATTTTATATATCGTTTTAAACTTGTTTAAAACTTGGACAACCTTGCTGCTGTTGGGCCCACTTGGGCTTCATCGTCCTAAAAATGTTTACAGTCAAGCAGTAAATAGGTGCTGTGTTTTTCTTTTAAAGGTATTTTTTTACATTTTAAATAGACTTTGTATATTACTCACTCGATTTACAGTAACAACATATTTTTATGTATGTAAAATTTACATTATTTCGACACTTGAATGCAATAATTTGTTTTCCAAAATTCACAAACACATCATGCGTAAACCGTACCAAAACGTCATCTATGAATATCTTGATCAACGACTTAAGGGGTAAAAAACGTTTTTTTTGTCATTTTTTTTTGGGTGGAAGGAAAGGTAATAAAATTATAATATTGGAGGAAGTTATTTAGCGTATATTTAAGTAACAAAATAGAAAATTATTATAAAAAAATATTCAGAAATGACGGCACCACAGCACTTTTCGCGAGGCACGTAGAATTTGAGGCTCTCTGCGGCACGCAGTGTAGCTGCTGCAAATTTGGATTTAGAAAAAAAAAAACACTTATTGTACATGCTTATAGCTAGAGAAATACGTAAGGGATTTTAAAAATATTGATTTTTGTGTGATTGGCGAGTATTTGAATTAAATCGTTAAATTTTCAACAAAAAAAAAAGATAATCATTTGTTAATAAATAATGATTAAATTAACTTATCGAAAATCCCTTACGTATTTCTCTTCAAAATCTTATTTTAAAGATATTGTAACAAATTCGAATGAAAAGAATGAAAATTGTTGGAGTTATGCTGCGTGCCGTTTTGAAAAATCGTGTTTCGAGAAAAACGCATTTAAAGTTTTGAACTGCATTATAGACATTATAGACGCGCTTGGGGAAGAGCTCGAAATTACAAGAAAAAAAATACTTTGAGGTATGAAATATTTTTCCCCATACCTATTCTAAAAGGTTCAAAGTATTTTTTAAGCCTAAAAAAAAATCGATTTTTTGAAAAATTTACAGTGGTGTTACCTCTTAAGGAATAAAACAGAATTCGACAATAAACTGTTACCTATATGTTTTCGTGTTAGTAAACTTCTATAGCACATCTTTTTTTGGAAAGAGTCTGTTCGTCTATTGTCTGTTTTTTAGTCTGTTTGTCTGTGAGCAGTATACAGGTCAAACCAATCAGCGGATCGAAACAAAATTTTGGTTAAATATAAAGAGTTCTATTGTTTTTGGAAAAATCAGCACATGCTCAGAATAGATATGAGCTATGGCGTTGTTTTTTTCTTTTATAATATATACTTTTCATAACGGTATGTTATTGTAATTATTTTTCCAAGAAAATCTTGTAAAACAATTTTTTCTTAACTCACAATTTTGGAAATATTTTACAAACAAAAAAGTAGGTGCTATTTTTTCTGAAGATCTGTCAAAAATAAATTAGTTATGTAGCTAATAAGCATGCTTTGGTTAATTTACAAATATGTCAAATATCAATGTTTGAAACTGAAATGGATTTGGCAGAAATTTTTGTATATTCTTTTAGAGACGACAACGGCTAATTAAAATAAGTCTGTAGGTTCTTTCTAAATTAAAAAAATACCAAGCGGAAAGAAGTTGGGGCCCTACAGAAAAACTGATAAAGAATTAAAAATCAGCATTCGTGCATTATTAAAAAATTTCTCATCTCTCACCATAATGGTCTCAGTTCCACTTTCATTGCCTTTTGCATATCTGTAGTAGAGACTACCGCTAATAATAAGTCCACTGACACATTTTGAGTAGAATGGTTGGTATCTACAGTTTTTCAGAGTGACATGCGGCTGGGGTATATCCTTTTACCCACCAGCCTCCATTATCTACCATCTAAGCCACCCATCCGCAGTGACGCCTTAGGTTTTAAGTCCATAGTTGGGATTCAAATGATTAATCCGTCAGACGTTACAGCGGGTACCGCTGTCCATTGTCATTGCGCATCCAGGGCCGTATTCATTATTTTGACGGCTACAAATATGAAACATGCCTTGCTTGTCTCTTTTGTGATTATCAGGACGCTTCTTATAACGTTTGCAAGGATAATGCTCTAATAGCACACATATGAAAGGAAATGTACGGGAAACTGCCCTCGGAGAGCATTCGTTATTTAAGCTTTATCTGACACTCCACAAATAACGCGTATAGATACAGTTTGTCTTATTTAAGATGAATCCTACAAACTACATACCTACTGTTATAGTATGCTACAGCGCTTAGATGCAACCGCTTTTTCTGTATGTTAATTGCAGAGTTATTATTTTCATGTACGTTATCCGGACAAAATAATAGGTACCCTATATTTTAATCTTCGAGTCAAAAATGGTAGCTCAACATTCAGTGGCTCGATTAAAAGCTGAGATAATAAAAAATGTTCTCAGTCGTGGGTGCTTTCAAGGTTGATATTTTTTACAATTTTTGTTCGGTTCGCTTGAAAATGAAGCAGTGACCCATAGAAATAGGTGTCATCTGGGAAATTAAATGCCATAGAATGAAAACTCAAGCTTTTCCCATTAAAATGTTTCACGATTCATTTTTCAAATTGTATAATACTTACTTCTTTTGGCGGGTGGAGAGCAAAATTTTGGCAGGCAATGGAAGTATAGCTAACGAAAATTCGGCAATATGAAGTTGATCACAAGAGAACCAAACTTAAATGGTGGACGAAATCAATACACTTTCTGCCATCTAGAGCTATATAAAACTATTTCTATACTAATTTATAAATCTATAGAGGTTTTTACCTTTGTTCCATTATAGCTAATTAACTATACATCCGATTGAATTGAAATTTTGTATGCATATAGAGAATACTCTAACTTAAATTATAGCGTACTTATTTTTAAAGGGTTGGGGGAGGGTAATATTCATAAAAGATACGCTGTCTGTATTTCTGAAAATGCTTAAACTAAAGACGTGATAGTATACTGTCCTAGAAAATAAAGAAATACATGTCAGGGTTTGGGGGGGGTAACATTCATAAAAAATACGCTATCTGTATTTCTGAAAATGCTTAAACTAAAAACATGAGACTCGGGAATAAATACTCTTCTTAGAAAATAAAGAAATACATGTTCGACTGTCTTTTGAACACATCTATCCGAATGGGGTGGGGGTAGATTTTGTATAAAAGAGCTGTGGGTACAATCTATACCACATGGACGAAGTCTTGGGTAAACTGCTAGTAACTATATATAACTCTAACTTTTATTATAACCAATAGCCGGTTTAAATGTCATCCAGCGAACAAAAATAAAAACCAAAGTAAAATTCTAACATTTAAGGTTAATTTTTGCAAGTATTATTCTTAAGCTTTTTGAAGATTTTATATCAATAAATTATCTGCATGTATATTAACAATTAAAGTACATAAGTGCACGCACCTACCTTTTTTTTAATTAGTGATTTTTAACTATCGCCTAATTCTGTCAAGAAAGTCAATAGATTAACTAAAAAATTAGCTAATGTAAGGGTCAAACGTCATGATTAAAGTCCAAGGACCGAAAATTTCACAAAAATAAATATTAATTTGATAAAGTGGATGTTCTTGACAAAATTAGTTTGCTTTGAAAACGCAAATAATTTGTATTCGACATAAAGCATACTTATGCACTTTAACCGCATATTCAACATAACAAATACCTACATGCATTCGGTAATTGCATTGTTAAGTGCAGTTGGCATATGTTTGTTATATCCTTGCATATAGCGTTCATAGTAATAGACAGCTTTGTGTAGAGCGACAAGCTTTTGCTCGAGGCCTCGTTTTAATGATAACCCTATATTTTACCCTGAGAGAATTTTGGCAAACATTAACTGATACTTTAAGTGCGGTTACGATTTAATCGTGTGTGATGTTGCGTGATAAAATTGGTCTAGCCGTTTTCAAATGATGACTTAAACGCGTACTTTTAAAGGATATATAGCCGTCATTCTTACTTGTCTAAGACAATTTAACAGACATAATAAAATATTACAAGAAGAATTTAAAGACAAGCTTTTCCTGCAGTGTATTAAAACGGAAAAAATTATTTTCAATAATTTAGGTTCATAGGTAATTATGAAAATGTAGATTGTAAGCTCTATAGTTAATTGTTCACGACTCACGCTTTTGTATTTATGAACCTAAATTATTAAAAATTATTTTTTTCATTTTTAGTGCACCACAATAAAAATTTGTATTTAAAGTTTTCTTTCTAATGTTTTATTTTCAATTTTTTAGTTACGTCTTAACGTAAGTATGCATTTTTCATAATGGAAGAAAAAGGTAATCCGCCATCTTGGAACGTCTGCCATATTGGGTTTAGAATGACGCCACGTAGCTTATCATATTCTACTCGTCAAACCTTTTCATTTGATATCCATGTCAAGGCAGTTATGAAGAAACAGATAATCCGCCATCTTGGGGCGTCCGTCATATAGGATTTAGAACGATATTAGATATACGGCATTGTATTGTCACCGGACACATACACGTATCAAGATTTCAAAGCTCCAGCTTTATTAGAACTAGTCGAAATTTCAACTGCAAGATTTGACTCAAGATGTGACGTTGAATAAAAACGTGTAATAAAAGTTAAGCAGCTGACAATCACGTTATGTGAAACTAACTTTACAAATTCATTTCGAACAGTAACTTTTGCCGCCTAACGTGACGCATTCTAACCTCAAACAATAGCAGTATTACGACGTCAACACGGTAAAACTAATGAACGACGTTGAGAAAGGCGTGATTTAATGTTTGGCCTTGTTGATTATGTTTATGTTTACATTTACAATACATGCATTGGATAAGAAATAGACAAACAACTGTGGTTACGTTATTTTAGAACTCTTATATTAGCTAGAGTCAAATTACGTCAATTATTTTAGAACGAGATCGTGAAATTTTACAAACAAAGATTGTATTTACACTAAACATACGGTATAGGTTTAAAAGCTGAAAGACAAAGTCACAAAACCTCCGTAAACGAACAAAGATACTACGAACATGATATAATACATCTGAAACATAAGTATCTATGAATAATGAACGAATATATTATTTTTTCAACGAATTGTATTTAAAGATACACATAATGTTGTCGCGATATTTTTATTGAAGATAGCCATATTTACCCTATGTTGTCCGGGAATAACAGCCCCCTGTTATGATAGCATAATGAGATCATTCCAAATATGTTATCTCGAATGGCTTCCAAACTGGCTGTTTCACGGTTTATATGTAGGTACCTGTAGCATATATCACAGTCGCGGGAGAAGAGGGAATACTGGTCTTACTTGACAACACGTCGGGATTTTATATAGATATTTGTATAAAAATAGATATTAGTAGATATTTTTACATACGCTTGTAGCTACGTACCAGGTGAATTAATTTAGTATAATAGCTTTTGTCTGCTATAATTGTTAAGAAACATTCATTGTTGTAGCACTATATTACAAAAATTTTTAGTGTTGGAATAATAAATTTTTCTAAAATAGTGCTACAACAATGAATGTTTCTTAACAATTATAGCAGACAAAAGCTATTATACTAAATAAAAATAGATGCCAAAAAATAAATAGATTCATTAAAAATAATAAAATAACACACAGCTTATTATATGATTTCTGGAATCAAGAAACATTTCAAAAAAAGTTTCATCAAATCTGATCATACATACAAATAATTTTATATAATCGCCAAGATCAGACATTCGGCTTTGGGTCAAAATCAATCAAAAGCTAACTATTAAGAAAATGCTTCGAGTCAATAGGTATTTTCATTTTAAAAGTCAAAACATGGAAAACAAAATGTTAGTCTTATTATTCATTATTTTCTCAAAGTGTTTCATGTTTATTTTTTATAATTTATTTTTATGTATTATATATAAATAGTATATACTTTATTTGCGGAACTCAGGAAGAGGGTCACTTGAAAATATTTAATGGATCACTTGGTGATCCGCAGATCGTAGGTTACCGACGCTTGGTATAGATAATGGTTTATATATACTCGTACATATATTATATATAAGAATGCTCTTGTTGAAACATATTATATGAATTTCATAACAAAAAACCTCCAAATACCTTGCCAATATAGTTTGACCTAAAGATTTCGTTGGAATACGGTAGGTGAATGAAAATGGGTCTACCTAATTATTAGCTATTAAATGATAAAACTTAAAGAAGAAGAAAGAGAAGCAAACATAATATATTTGTTTTATAAAATACAATATACTGTAGCGCGCCCCAAATTGTTACGCCACTGGAAATGACAGAGGCTTCTCGAACGAATTGACATAAGTTTCTGGAATGATCGAGAACAGAATGTACAGGCCTATAAATACAGCGCGTGTGGGGCGCGACGGGCATTCAGTCAGGAACAGTGAGTGATTTCAAGGTCAGTTGCTACAGTGCACTGAAGTGGGTAGACTCAGTGAATACATAGCGAGCGAACAGTTGGAAATCATAGAGTTCCCACATAAATAGATCGTCTACATAAATAGCATTATTACATAAATGTCAGTGTGTTGTAAATAATCGTGTGTGTATATATAATTATTGTTCTATAGTTATTGTTGTGTTTTTATTTATAAGAATCCGTTTGTTTATTTCATTATTAGAGAATTACGTCTAGTTCATTTCATTGTTGTAAGAGAAGTACTTTTTAGTTTATTTGTTTTGTATTTATTTCGTTTGTTGAAAATAAATCAGTTTTAAACCACCACAAAGAACAGTTTTGTTACAATACCATCTTTTTCACATTGCCCATAGAAACAATGTAACGTTATTTAAGGTAATCATGTACCAGTAACGCAATCAAAAAACATCAAACGTGGTCAAAAAACATCGCACGTCTAGCATTGACTCAAAAGCTTAAATATATATAACACGAACAAATCCACAGGTTCAGACTAGTATTAATAAAGATTACAAACGGTTCATCCTGTAAGGTATAGTATAATATCTGTATAGGTGGGTTAATGTACAATCATATGGCTCCAGTTGTATGTGTCTGAAGACAGGTCCCTAGGGCGCCCTTCATCTCTCGAGCAGGAACGGCGGTAGCACGACACGGTTATCCCCCGAGCAAGGCACCCCCTGTACAGAACGGGACTAAGCTTTTGCATTCACAACACACACACGCACACATACATACGCTATGCGTATACCTTCGGCCGCTCGTGACAACTTGTTTCCCAACTCTCTATCGCTTTACTCCTTTGTATGTGAACTAAAATTGTCCCGACAAACACGACCCACTGTCTTAACGGTACAATAATACAGTCAACTTTATCTATCTCGAATAAGTCGTCTTCCATCTCGAATTATTCAATAGTTTGAGTAAAAGAGAGTGAATTTTTTTACCTCGATATATGTTAATACTAGCCGCTACTTGCGGCTTCGCACGCGATTAAGCTAATGTTATAAAGCATCTTCATGCGATAATTTAATTTTTCTATTATAATATAATTTTTAAATCTTATTTTTTATTTTGAGTTTAATTAAAACTCGGTGATTCTACGGTTCATGAAGGATTGTTGAGTTTATGATTCTGCTTCATTATAGTCTTGTCTGGCGGGTCTGCGCTCCGCTCGGTAGCAACGACAGTGGTGGAGTCATCACTGTATTTTAAGTTTTTACAGTCAAGCAGGGCTATGGTTTAGCCTGACATTTAGTAGATACTATATGTTTTTCTGTTAAACCTATTTTTTATTTTTTTATTAATTTTGTTTATTTTACATCGACTTGATACATTTTCGTTCGAATTTATTATTAGTTGATATACTACTCACTCACTTTAAGCATATTTTATTATAGTACCTATATATAAAATTTATATTATGTTGACAGTTCAATACGATAATTTGTTTTCCAAAGTAAACAACCAAATTTAGCGTTATCTATGAATCTGTTTATCAATGACTTAAGTAGATAAAAAAAACATTCGACAATAAACTATTTTATTGACATAATAATAACACATTTAATAATTCAATTACCCACACCATGACGATTTGCACATCAAGCTGTATATGAACTGTCAATTGTGTTATTATTATTGCAAAAAAGTAAATATTCAAGTTTTGCGGATATATGTTGATGATTCGAAATTAATACTTTATATGCTTGATAATAATTTTTGATAGATTTCAATCAAATTTACCGTAGTCCTCGACATGACAAAGTTGTGTCATCAATGTTACCATTGTTTGCTATCGTGCGTTTAAACTTGGAACTAGGTTATCGAAATCTAGAGATTTCGAATAATTTGGGAACTGGTAGTTATTAGAAATAATAATATCGAAAATGAAAATATGAATCGGTACTAAGCTCAAAAAAATCCTGGCTGTTGGTGGCCTTTAAAAAATAGTTTTGTTTGATATAACAAGGTGGATGCACGACTATCAGAATTTTCATATTAATTTTCAAAATTTATAGAATATTTTTTCTATGTCCATTTTATGCGCAATCTGGGAGCATTTAATTCCCCACCTGTCTGCATTCAAATTTAACTGAAATTTATGTGCTTACGCTACAAACTGCAATCTATCTTATACCTGTTTGTTGCATGTAGGCCATAAATTCATTCATATTATAAAAATTTCATACATAAGTGGACCCTCTATGCGACATAGACATATTATATACAATGCACAGCGTTACTGCGGAAATTAACGTTTGCTTGCACCATATGCCCGACTCTTCGACCATATAGTGGCGGCTTATATTATAATCTCATTCGTATAGCGTAGACATATTATTTGTTTGTTTTTTTATAAGGGTGTCAAAACGCTCTGAATTTAAGCCAAAAATAGAGCTTCGGCTGTCAACTGATTGTATACTAATTCGTCAACATTTTGCAAAAATTCTTTCTCTATACAGAAGATAAAGGACAAATCTAGGTCTCTATGGACTGCTTTTGTAATTTATGTACGATTTACTAGAAAAAGTTGGCATTAATTGTGCCAAAAAACACACTTTTCAATGTCACACTACGACCTTATTGGTACTTATTTCACAAAACTGTTCCATCACAAACCTAAAGTGACTCTTCCTTTTTCGGAAAAGTTTTTTAAATCTTCAAAATATTTCCAAAAATTAGAGTAATCAATTGACAGCGGCACCCTTGCAATAGCATCTTTTAGCCTCGTAGTGTGGCACCAGCCAAAAATTGAAACGTGCGGATGATTTGAGCGAGACAGAGCTAAAGAAGGTCACATCCCACAATATGTCGTTTGCCTACCTCGCCTCTTATCGCTGGGTCTCAGCACAAACTATGTGAAAGTGATCCAACACTGTTAAAGCCACCAATAGCTAAGGCTATTTAGGCCTAGTGCCACTTTATATTAGATCTGGAAATTGGAAGCATGTCGTAGATATTTAGAATTACAAATCTTGTAATCAAGAGATTTTGTTTTTGTATAAATATGAAACTTGAAGTCAAGTTTTGCATTTAAATCTGTCAGAGATGTATTAAGTTTATTTTTTGTATAAATTAATGTGTTATGGTTTACACTAGCTTTTGCTCGCGGCTTCTCTCTCTTCAACGCTAATTTCGCCTACAGATTAATATCGATTTTATCGAGAACTAGACAAGCCGTCCAATTTTATTTTTTATGCAAAGAATATATACAGACAGAAGCATGGCCATCTTCTTTGTTTAGAGATCTAATGATATTCCACTGAAATGAAAGTTTTTGCACTTTTTTAAAAGTGTATTTATATTATTAAAATTATGTCAGCGCAGATTTGTCGTTACAGTGCAAATGTAGAATCTACCATTTCTTGAAAGTGCAGAACACATCACAAGTTTTCATTTTTGTCTGAAAAAATCGGGTCATTAATTTTAGAATTAAATGGCAACAAACACATTTTAACAAAAATATTAAAAGCGGAACTTAAAAATGCACACTTTTAATTTTACTGTTTTTAACCTGAATTGAAGTAGTATTTTCTAATTAATTTTTATATCCCCTATTTTTTAAAGATTAGTTCAAATTAACATTCTTATGTATCGCTAGAATATTCACAACCAAAATTTACTCCATTATACATATTTCTTTTGTTGAGGTGAAAATTTGTTAATGAAAGAATTTTCTAGATTTCAAAAGCCGTAAATTTGAGGCGAAAAGTATTTTGAACTAGCAGTCCGACCCGGCTTCACACGAATATGTGGATTATTTATTAAAGACTAGCGGCCCAGTCCGGCTTCGCCCGGGTGTAAATGTAATATATAAGATATAAAAGGTGAGAATCATTATCATTAAATTCTCAACGTGTATTGAATTTGCGCGAATTCTATCGCTTTTATTTGTGAATGTTCAAAGATCGAAGAAAAATCTTATTTCCCAAAAAGAAATTTAAAAAATTCTGTTGATCCGATCGCTACCAAACTTCAGAAGATCACCCGCTGGACTAATCTAAAGACTGTCTGAAAATTTCATCAAAAATGGCCTATCCGTTTGGAGTCCATAGATTACATATACATCGTCTTTTATCTATATAGATTATTAAAATGTAAAAAGTGGTTATTGTGACATAACGATAATAGTTGGACATATAGTATCGCGAAGTTTTTTGTAGTTATTGATATGTTCTTTAATATTGTAGAACATACTTTTGTTCTATCATCAATAGTTTCCGCAGCGCATGCGACGAAAGATGTTTTATGGCATTTTTTTACACCTTGGATTACGTTACTAAAGTTTTAGTAAGGATCCCTAATATTTTCTAGCAATAAATATAGCCTATGTTACTCAGGGTGAATGTAGCTTTCTAATGGTGAAAGAATTTTTTAAATCGGCACGGTAGTTTTTGAGTTTATTCATTACAAACATACACACAAAAATACAAATCTTTCCTCTTTATAATATTAGTGTAGATAAATGCTATGACGACATTTTTTATTAAATAACAATGGCTATATGCATGATTCCGGGTAAATGTAGTGAGTATGATATACTATACAAATAGATAATATTAATAAATAGATAGATAGATAGATTTTATTTACCACATTGGCAAAAAAGTGATTGGCAAGTTCATAAAAAACAGATTAAAATTACACATTAAAAGATTCATTTATACAATAAAATTCTCTGTTTACCAGGTCATTCTCTAACTTTCTTTTTAAGATTTGCAGTGGCAATGATTTGATTTCATTTGCGACAAATGGTTGTAGAGTTTAAGGCAGTTGTAAAGCACACCTTTTTCAAAAGTAATCAAAGAATGATCTGGCAAAGGAAAGTTACTGTTGCCCCTAGTATTATACTTATATAACAATAATAAACTAGGGTTGCAGAAATCATTGTCAAAAAAATTGATTTGATAGTGACCTTAGATAATTGCAGTCTTTATACATGCAGCAGCAATCTAAGATCGTTGTCAAACTCCCTGTCATTTAGAACATTAGATTGTACTCACAGAAAAACAAATGATTAATTTACATAGAAAAAGATCGCATTTCAAGCTAAATTTTGATGCGTAGAAAAATGTTGTTTCGAAGTAGAAACTATATTAAATGCAGCCTAAAAAAAGAACAATTTAATAGAGCAATCATTTTTCGAGCAGGATCGATTTCCAATTTTACGTTGCTTTTCTCACGAAGAAATATGTGTGGTCACAATCTAAGATTATTGTCAAATCAGATTTTATATAAATTCTGGATGAGTGTCTATAATCTAACATTCTTCGTTTTCAACATTCTTCGTTCTGCAGCCCAACATTACTTATCTCAAAACACCTTGTATATTAAACAAATAGAGAATGGCATTAACATTTACATTATGTTTATTACTACTTTATGTTTACAAATGTGAAGCTTTAATAAAGCCATGATAATTACGTAGTATATATTATTATGAAAATGTTATATTTGTTGGAATCTATAAGTAATAAAAGGCTTCAGAATAATATTTCCTTACGCAAATATTGCTTTTTATCGCTGGGATTTAGAGGTATTAGCATCGTTATGTTGGCATTTCATACATATACGTTCACACTGAACGTACACCGTGTTCAAAAATTTAAAATCTTACACCAATATACGTACTTGTATTTTATTTTAATTGACAAAATAAAATTAATTGTTATTATCATTATTTATGTGCTTTCAGATCCAGTATCATCATATATATTAATACGCTAAGGTTAAGATGTTTGCCTCCCTTTTTCGAAAAAACAACACAATTGCTCCACATAAATTTTATATAATTTTATAGATAATTGCGTGCTCTACCGACATCGACAACTAAAAAATCTATTGTTGCTTTTGTTTTTGCAAAATAATTAATTATAACAATTATACATTTATTCAGTATATGCAGCAATGCTGCCATCTGACGGTTCTAACTTTGAAACAACGTCAACATGATTGACGGTCGGTAAATTTTGTTTAATTTTTAATCAAAATTCGCGTATTTAAATACTTTTCGTATGGCGGCGCTTCAGCTCAACGTTTTCGATACTTGCGCCTCTATATAACAGTTTTAGAAAAATATTTTCTTGAACCGTCACTGAGCTTTTTAATGTAATACAACAAAAAGAAGAAAGTTATAAAAAGTGTGAGAAATTAGAAACGAATTTTAGTGCGAATTATTTGCACAGGTACCGCTAGTATATTATAATTATATATTATTAATTGATTGATCCACAGTCCTCTAAAAATATAATTATTATCATTATTATTATTAAACAAAATTGTAACGGGATCTCTGTCTGCAATTTCAATTTCATGCCAGTTGTTTCGAGTATTTTGTGTGATCCCTGCATGGGAGAATATATTCCCAGATTTTAGATATTACACTCCTTTTGGAGCGTTGAGACTTGAGAGTAAAATTTTAGCAGGCAACGGAAGTTGCGCGCGTACAGCTAACGATAATCTGCTACGCTAACGAAACTTGGACAGTCTGAAATTGGTGATTAGAGGCCCTAACTAAAATGACAGATTGGCGAAATCAATTCACGTTCTGTCATCTGAAACTACATAATATACTCGATGCCTATAACTTTTGATTACAACCAATAGTCGTTTTAAGTGGCATCCAGCGGAATTTATAATAATTATTTACTATAAATAATCAGTTTGATCAGACCAAAAAATTTTTAATATTGATTAAACTTTCATAATATTACAACGTTTCATCGGCCATCCCGACTTCATCAGGTAATCTATAGAACACATACATAATTTTTTTTTTACAGTAAACGTTATAAATTAATGATGAAGTCGGGATGGCCGATGAAACGTTGTAACATTATGAAAGTTTAATCAACATTAAAAATTTTTTGGTCTGATCAAACTGATTACTTAATTTATAATTTATATGGACCTGACTAAAACCACTATGGATTATTTACGGTTTTATAGCTGACAAGCTAACAGAAAACCAGGGTATGCATGTGTGAGTAAAGGAAGGCACACCCCAGTTTTTTGTTGACTTGTACTGCTATAAAAGAAAAATAATTATTATTAACTTTTTAGTACGCTACTCATAAAAGCGTGTTTTGTGTAGTTTGTTTAATAATTTATTTTACTGTTCTTTATTTTTATACTATTAACAAATTCAGAAATTGGGGTGATTTATTGTTTGTTAGCGATTAAGATGATCACCTCTATCCTTCATCATCAAACCCTCCTAGTCACAATATATTACCAAAAACAAGTCAAAGAAACTCAAACTCAGTGGAATTACTATTATCCATTTTCTATGACTACCTCCCATCTCCATTATCACCCTAGCTCGATGGTACCATATTGTTGTATTGTCATAAGTTTGCAGAGTTTCAAATCGATACGACAATAATTAGAGTGGGTAAAAACTGAAAAGTAAGTTGTAAGATGTTAACATTGTTAGGAAATTAGAGTTCAAGCTAATAAAAGCGTGATAACAAAAAGCCAGATCTCATTTTGATAGAACAGTCGGCAAAAGTGCAAATCTTCCACCGATTTATTTAATATCTAATCTCAAAATATTAGCCTCTACAAAAAATCTTGCATTTTTTTACCACGAGCATTGTGTGTGCGCTGGTCCTAAATCGTTCCAGGACACACGATACACAGACAACCTTTCAGAAATACCAATTTATCTGTCGTAGTTACGTTCTAGTAATATTAGCTACGTTATGTTGGCTCTTATCACTATAAGAAATGCCAACAGACGTATATATAACATGCTCTCAAAACAAGCAATCAGTTTTTATGAAGCCGTCCTCGCCATACGTTTCTTTTATTTTCTCCTTTTCATTTAAGAACTTTATTGCATGTTATACAATCCTACAAAGTAGATACTAAAGATAGGGGACTTGTATAATAAAAAAGATATTAAATTTGTGACTAGATTATTACCTTCTTTTATATAATTTTAAATATAGCAGAATATTTTTAATATGTTGAACTTTCTGTTAATTATTCACTTCAAAGACCTTATTGCATTTTAGTTTTTACTAACAGTCACATGTACCAACGGCAACATCCACTCTTTTTTGTCAGATATTTAATAACAGCACATCAATAATAAGTTAAAAAAACCCGGGTCGCAGTGGCAAAACCCTGCCGACAATATAGTGTATTTGCTTGTATAGGGCCGTGTGGTTTTATACTTTTATTATGTGAAATTAAGTTTGTTTTTGGGCAAAATAAAAAATTTAACCCCTTAATACACCCCTTAAAATAACATTTTTTTTTCTTAATTGTAATATTATTATCAATCGAACGTCTACACCGAATTAAATACACCCTTCAATAAATAAGTCACTATCTGCAAACTAGTGTTTTCATAAAATTTGTAAATCCGGTCCTGTCGGGCCGATTTTAATAAAATTTTGGGGACACTTTTTAATTACTACCAGAGGGTTAAATTTCAATTTTGAAACGATTCGGAGAATGTTTTCGGTATTTTGGGGCACAAAAACATTTTTCAACCCCTAAAAACCACCCTTAAAATGGCCCGATTACGCCCATTTTAAATAGGCTTCTTGCGGTGATGGATTTCAACACGTGGGCCACATTTCGTTAAAATCAATTAACTCTTTCGAAAGTTATTGCCCGCACACATATATATATATATATATATATATATATACGTATATATATATATATATATATATATATATATATAAATATATATATATATACATATATATATAAACATTTTTAAAAATGGTGCCAAAGTGTTTAGGAGGTTATGAAACGTCGAGAAATTTTGGTCCGACCCCTAGGTCCCGCCATCCGACCGACGCCAATAGTGTATGTTGCCATATGGCAAATACACTAAAAATGGAAAATTAGCATGTGGTGGAAGTCCCGATACTGATGGTGGGAAAACGTGTCGCCAGTCGTTTTAGGAGCTTTTTTTTAAATAATGTGTATGGTAATTTATTAGTTCAATAACAAATTTTATTATTAACCCGGTTTTTCCCACTGTTCCGATATTGGAACATATGCAGTTTTAGCCCCCACCATAAACATATTTTGAATCTATCGTCGAATATCATATCCAGGCCTGTTTAGTACACACCTACGACTTTAGAAGTGTAGTTGTTTTTCTCTGTAGTATATATTGTAGTGTTTTGTGCGTGTAATAATTTTTGTATTTCTGGAAATCAAAATGGCCTATAAGAAGTAAGTATTTATTTTGCTTTTTTTGTTAGTTAGTACTGCTGTGTTTGACGTTATTAGTACAATTATATCATAACAAATGATGTCACAAGTAACGAAGTTGATTTTTTTTTTACAGTTTGAGAAATTTTGTAATAAAATTGTATGTTCCATTATTGGAACAATGGGCATGAATGGCTCTATAAACATGCATTATAATTTTTAGATTTTATACAACAGAAGAGCTAATACAGCTTATGGAAGATGAGAATTTTTTGGTAGGAGATCTTTTTATCACCCCTCCTGACGACGGTGAAGAAAGTGCTGAAGGCAGCGGCAACGAAGACGAATGTAATGACATCAACCGACTTTGTGGGCCTCAGTTGAGAGCCCAGGCTTCAGCGAAAATTAGAAATATGGGCATAGTTTTTAGAATAGGAGAAGATGAACCTGATGATGATGAATTTGAAGACATTTCACTGAGCGTTCCAAGCGGTAGTCGCGATAAAAATGCAGCGAAGGCTACCCAAACTGCACACAAAGATGAAATAATGGAAACTAATGATAATACTGATAGCAATGAAGAAATGAATATGACCTTATCTGAAATTAAAAAACTACTTTTTCCCAACCAACAGGCATTGGTCAAAACAGGCAGACCTAATCCAAGTTCTTCCAGAATTTACACCACCAAAAACTATGACTGAAATTTCTACAGATCCGGTTGCCTGCTTCGAAAAATTCTTTGATGACGCCGTCTACGAAATTTTAACTAACTTTACAGTTATGTATGCGAAAATGGAAAAAAAGGAACCTTTACCTGCCAGAGTAGCTGAACAAGTAAGGTTTGATCAAAGCGGTCATTGGATTGTTGCAGCAGAGAAACAAAATAGGTGTGCTTTTTGCAAAAAAAATACAACAAAAGCATGTGTAAAATGCCAACTCAACTTACACGACTCATGTTTTGTCCAATTTCATACAAAGTAGACTAATTTTTTGTACTTATTTTTCAAATAAATTGTTTTTTTTTTATATTTTGTAATTTTTTTTTATATTATGATAAAAAAAATTCATGATGCTTTCATGCCCACTGTTCCATTTTTGGAACATGTTGAAAATCAAAGGTTCCTTTTAAAAAAAATTTTTTTTCACTCCTATCTAATTTCAAATAACACTAAGAATTAGAAAAACCCACTTTTCACAAAAAATTAAAAAAATAAATAATTCGGGCATAAACGGGTTAATAACATATTTATCACTATAAATTTATTTGTGCAGATAATAATATCGAAAAGGATTTTTTTTAATTTGTGACAGTTTATTACAATTAAATTAATATTTTAATGTGTTTGTGATGTTTAAAATTGTATCAATCTATAAAAATAATCATGTATATATTAGAACAATTTACCATCATTCGACCAGCTTAAGGTAATAAGTTTTTTACTATTTTACTACAATTTACCATAACATATTGATATGGGTTTTCATACTTAACTCTATGGTACAAAATGTTCTAATTTTCTTTCTTATATACATGTTCATAGGCCCTGAAGATGAAAATATAATTTTCGAAACGTTGGCCATTAGCGAAACTTTGGTAAAGCTTATTATTTATTGATCCTCAACCAAATATTCCCTTCCTGGTTCAATAAAACTTTGACAGATGAAAGTTCAAAAAAAAGAAAAACAACGACCTTTTTGATGTAACAACAACGAATGTGGTTTATTTCTTCAAATAATTGAAATTTGACATTATTGACATTTCATCACAATATTTTTTATCATAACATTTTTAATAAATTATTCAAGAGACACCTGAGAATTCTGAATGACATTTTTTTTGGTAATCTTTGTGGCTTCTAGACTATGTTGACATTACTTACTAAAGATGAAAAGCTGCTCTAATTATTGCATTACCAAGCGGAAAGTTATTGACTATTTTTGTCAATTAAAAATTCAGTTTCGTAATGAAGCTGAAGACGTATTTTGGTTCTCCATCCCCTTACGTATTTTATCTAGTACAGGTTTGATCTGTAATTTTGTATTAATTCTGAGAGAGAGAGATTGTAGATTATGATGATGATGATGTTCCATATCTCCTAGGAGACATTAGAGACTCGTAGAGTCGTACTTATTTCTGGCTCTATCTGTGAGGACATTTAGGCGATTTTTTAACATTCACAATTAAAAGCGATTGAATTCGCGCAAATTCAGTACACGTTGAGAAGTTTATGATAATGATTCTCATCTTTTATATCCTATATTATATTACATTTACACCCGGGCGAAGCCAGACTGGGCCGCTAGTAAATAATAAATTAGCAAACTCGAAATATTTTTCAAATCGTTCTAAAAACAGTTTGTTCATACAGAAATAGTTCTCAATATATTTTTGTACTTTCGCAGGTGACAGTTTAACAAAAAAGAAATGCAAACTTTTTATTTGTGTTACTTTTTGGCGATTTTCACTGTTTCCGTCTCGTTTTTTTTATAGCTGTTGACTTTCATCAGTGTGTTGTTTGAAATGAGAATTTACTTTAAAAGTTTTAAAATTAGATTTTGCAGAAGTTTAGATTTCAACTCAAATGTGTTAACGAACAAAAACGAAAAGTACAAGAATAAAATACAATTAAGAGTTCGAAACAAATAAACACAATTTTTCAAAATCGATAAATTCTATTCAGTTGGTACTTTTTCAATATAGTTTTCGTCTTAATATAACGTATATATTTTTATTACTGCCATATATTTATATAATCAACTTTTTTTGCAAACAAATATCTATGCTATTATAATAAACACACCAGCTCACAAATTTGAACCCCACATACCTGAAAGATCTAAATTTATGACTTAGTGTGTTTTGTTTTTAAACCGCGACGACATATAAATTCAACACACATCATTAATCTAATAAGGCCTTTTAAGAAACAAATAGTAGTCATTACGTTAAATCATGCTTAAATAAGTTAAAGGCTATTTGTACACGTTGAGTGAAAGTAAATCATTTCTCGGATAAAATATGAAGGCACTACATGCAATAACATGTGTATCTCTACAGTCAAATTGCCAAGTGGTTCATGTCAGAATTTTTCATAAAATACTCTTGATTGAATGTAATTGCAATAGTTATGTAGACAGGGACGCTACCAGGACTGATTTCAAGGGGATGCAAAATTATTGTTCCATAAAACGCAACCATGCCGCAGCATTTTCCAAGTAATTGAGAAATTGGCTGTTTTTTTTTTGTTTTTTTTTTTTTTTGGTTAAGTGCTTAAGACCTTTTAAACAACGTTACTTGAAACAGATATTTAATAATATATTTGAAAATACAAAAAAAAAAATTAACATAATAATTTATTTGGTCTTGACGCCACAGATATACATATTCTATATAAGATTTGCAGAATGTTTGTCAACCGAGTACTAATGCTGATCAGTATGTTCAATATTAGATTTTACAACCCTATAATTTTCGTCTTACTTTACCTTAGGTATGGTGAAATTTGTTAGAAAGGGACATAAAACGGGACTGTAATTTCTATATAATATAATTTCCATATGTCCTCGCTAATGACCTCAACTGTTAGCGTCTATAATCTACAATCTTTCTCTCTCTCACCATACATGATACCACTAAATCTTCAGCGCATCTTCAAAAATTGTTTTAATAATATCTCGTACGTTTCTTACACCATAATCCCGATGCTTCCACCATAAAACCGGTTTTATGAATTTGAAACGAAGAATAGTTTGATGTAACGGTTAGCACGCTGGCTTCGACTCCCACGTTCGTTTATGAATGCTTTGTGATTTGATTTAATTACATCCTACTGATCGTAATCGTCGAGCGTCTATAATCTACAATAAGTAAATATAGATGTAGTATGATTTAAACGTATATTATTTGAACAAAAAATATTTGGTAAGCATTTTTATTAGTATAACCGTTTGGATAAAATTAGATACTCCTTCTCATAAGTAATACCAGTGATTGTATAAATTTTGTAAGTTCGACCTTTGTTCTCCAATATTGATAAAATATTGATAAAATTTAAATTGCACTAAATGATTAAATTTGGATTTTTAACCAATTCTAATCATTTTTTCGATATTTTTTGATCCAAAATGTTTTTTCTACTTCTAAATATAACTCTTAAAATGATTGGATTGCGGCAGTAATTCTAATATGTGTATCAAATTTCGTTTAAATCGATCGAGAGTTATTTAATTTTTCGTGCTAGTTCTCTATTCTAAATATTTTTTTAGATAAACTTTTTCTCATAAGTCAATTATTAGGAAAGGAGATATACAATAGAATAGAATGTATTTGTTCAAATACCACCATTACATGGCATACATCATCTAATACAATTAAAAAACAAGTTTAAAACACTAAGTTCAAAATGTTTTCTACAGTATACAGGCCAGCCTCGAGCAACCGCCTCCTCACAAGATGCCTGAACTGCTTTAAAGGAAGGTTTTGAACATCGAGAGGCAGTTTATTGAAAAATCTCATTGACATGCAGACGAAACTGCTATGTGTTTTTTTGTAGTCGGTGAGGTGGTAATCTAAGATTATGCTTGTATCTTACATTATAAGAGTGACAATCAGAACTACACCTCAAGTTCACCATATTTTGTTTGACATACAATAACGCATGAAGACTGAACCGTGAAAACAAAGTCAGTATTTTATAATTAACAAAAATTGGTTTACAGTGTTCTTTAGGTGAAACCCTAGCCATAGCCCTAATGGCTCTTTTTTGAAGTACAAAGACTCTATTCGAATCCGTGGAGTTTCCCCATAGTAGTACACCGTAGCTAATTAAACACTCAAATAACCTGAAATATACTGTTCGTGCAGCCTCAGTGGATACAACATCCGAAATCCTTCTTATAACATATATTGCAGAATTAAGTTTTAAACAAAGCTGGGATATATGTGTTTTCCATCTGAGAGATTGATCTAAATATATTCCCAAGAATTTAACATTGGTGATGTAATCATTACTTAAATGATTAAAAGTCAAAATTTGTTTTGTCAACATTTGAACTAAGTTTATTAGCTGAAAACTAGTCAGTAGCCCTCGATAGTGTCTCACGCAACATCCCAGAATCAGCATCCTCACGCCTAGAAAAGAAAGTCGTATCGTCTGCATACAGAATTGTTGAAAATGGCTTCATATCATCTGCTAAATCATTAATATAAATAACAAATAACAATAGCTACATAAATAAAATAGCTGTTTAATTTAACATGCAAAACCCTATGTTTACCCATCACGTTCAACTGCCATATAAGCTAAAAACAGTCGGTATAAAGAACATGTAGATATTAGGGAAACAGAATAGTGTGAATGCAAATCGGAATCCAGAATGACGCCGGTATATCATTTCCGGTAATCTGCGTTATCACTCAGCCACGGCTCACTTGACTCCATGACAATTACAAAATGCACTGGCGTACCGCTACACTGAAATATGCGCCTTGTTATAATCATAAGTACATCATCTATAATCTATATTATGTCAGTGCAGTGCAGTACACTCCTACATTATTTGTGAACCAAATTTATCCAGACTGCTCTGACCGCTTCTTACACAGGACTATAAAAATAAAGATATTTATTTCTCGCAAAAAACAGGTCATGGACCGGAAAAATTTTCATACACATATACTAAAATAAAAATAAAAAATTATAAAAGTAACACAAAATAATATATAGCTGTAATTTGTCAAATACTGCGACCAACTTACAAATTACAGCTGTATATTTTGTGTAACTTTTATAATTTTTTATTTTTATTAATTTGTATTATCATTTTAATTATTAATTGTCTAAATTTTTCTATTATTATTTTACATTAAATATAGAAGTAACCACTAAATTATCATTAATATTGAGGTTTAAGTATTACACATGAGACAGGAGCAAGTCTCTTCATATAACCAGCAAAATGATGTACTTATATTAACAATATGTTGATACTTTTTCATGATTACCTGAGGAAGGTGGGATGTCCGACGAAACGTTGTAATAACATGAAAGTTTAATCAATATTGAGTTGTTTTGGTCTGATAAAACTGATTATTTACTTTATGATTTATATGGATCTGAATAATACTACTATGGATTTATATAAATCCTAAATAAAACAGAAACATGTGATATAATCGAATAATCATTTTCAATTTTCTTTTCGTTATCATTTATTTTAGTTACTTTTGTACACTCAATAATTGATAATTTCTTGATATTTCACATCTGTTCAACTGTCTCTGTAGGATCTGTTCTATGTAATAAAACATATGCTAAAATGACAACAGGAGCTATAATGAATCATTTGTCAAAAATCAAAATTTATTATAAACTCTTTTCATAGATACGGTTGTCCATTTTGCGTTATCAAGGTTTCTCTCATACTTTCCCACCGTAGAATCATATCCGTTTAATTTTGCGTTACCAAGGTTCCTTTTATGTTGCTGAATCATTCCCCTTTCAATTTCAAAGAAACGGATAAATCACCAATGAACTTTCACTTCAAAAATAACATAATATAATCATAAAAAGTATATATTATTTCATTCTAATATGCATTAAGTTACGCTACTGGAAGTGTTTTATATAAAGAGCCGAGAAATATTTTGTCATATAAAAATATTATCAATTTATGACCGTGGTAAAATCTATCTCCACTTCAAATGCATCCAAAATTTAACATATAGGTAGTATTATCATTTTTCATTTATAGGTACACGCATTTACCGTAATTTATATTTCCCTAATAATTGTAACCATTATTAATCTTGCACGGGCTAATTGTTGATGGTTAATAATTTGTTTTATTTTTTATAAAGAAAGCAAATTTCATATTTTCAAATAATCCACTATTTAAGCAATTTCTAATTTATAACTCTTTATGTACTTATATTTTTTTTCGTTTTGTGGCTTTGCAATACGCAGTTTGCACGTTATTAGCTGCCTTCTTCCTTAATATTTTATCACTTTTTTAAATAATAATACTTAACTACTGAACCGATTTAATTAAAATGTATGTGAGACAACCCTGAAGAGAAGAGTTTTTTTAATATATGGTATCTTATATCTCCAGCATTTGAGAACCAATTTGAACGATTCTTTTTTTATTCAATAGAGGATATTAAATAAAAAATGAATCGCCGAAATTGGTTCACAAATGCTGGAGATATAACACATAACAAAACTTCACAAATCGGTTAACCTCGCGAAAAGTTATGGCTAAACAAACGTTAAAAATATATATAGATGACGAGTTGATAACCTCTTAGAATTTCTAAAATAAATATCGATTGTTTAATGAGTGAAGGCCCCCGTAATTTAAGAACAACTGTCATATTAATATGTACTTCGCGGTTATTATTACTAACAAGGCACACGATAAAAAACTACCTTGGCAGAATATATTCTTATCTATTGAAATATAAAGACTAGGCCTGCATGAAAGGTGTACGAGTAATGTCTATTCGTTAGTACTGACTGTCGCAAGATAATCTGACTATAAGAATCGTACCAATACTTCATACAAAGTAGATATTCAAACTACTTAGTCAGATAAAATTATTTTAACGAATCGCTTTTAATTAATTTATAACTAAATTAAATTATAAAAATATATTTCTACACTAAATTTAAATAACAATTTATAAAATACTGTAGGTACTACTGTGTTTTTTAATTACTCATCAAAAATCTTAAAAATATTTTATCTAGTTCTAAACAAGAAGATAATCCGTTTTTCAACTGAACATAAATTAAATATTAATTAATTGACTTTATTTCTTTTTTGTCCTTGGTAATTAATATAAAAATGATTTTTCGGGAAAAAGGACTTTATTTATAAGTAAAACACTTAATATTTTATTTTCTTTTATTAATATAAAAACAAGGAACGAAACGTCGCTGAAAATAAAATATTAAGTGTTTTACTTATAAATAAAGTCCTTTTTCCCGAAAAATCATTTTTATAAATTAATTAACACATTTTAATACATTTCTTTAAGAATTTCTAGGAAATAACTAGCTAACATTATTAAAGAAATTATTTTACGAATAAAATATCGTTAAACATTTTATAACCTTACGCTCAGAGAATGTTAGTTAATTATAACAGAAAACTTTAATAGGTTTCTGTTAAGACTTTTCTTTCAAAGTTTTCTTAAGTATCTTATAAAATATGTAAGAAATGTTAACACTGCTTTTACACTTAGCTATTAAACAAAACTTCTAGCAGTATCAGTTTTCAGTAATTAAACTGAAAATTTATAGGGAACTGAAAACACTATTTCAGCATTCATACATGATGTTTTGAAATTTCGAAGCTTCTAAATATTTATTTCTAAATTAATAGACATCAACGTTAAAAAACATTAAAATGTCCTCCCTGTGAGATAGATCCTTTACTGGCATTAAAAGTAACTCATTACGCATAAAGTAACGCAAAACTAGTCGCATTATACTAGTTCCATAGTAAATTACTGTTTGTCTGCCGATTTTATTATTTCAACCCACTATTAGGGAATGATACTAATTTAGGTCAAAATTCCTTGTTCAAAATTTTACAATATTTTTGTCGTTTTGAGTCCCTTGAATTCAAAAAACATATTTTTGGAAAAAGTTTGTGCACGAAACAGATGAAACGGGTGAGCGGATTGAAACCAAATTTTGGGAGGCTATTTAATATGCAAATATTGTTTTTGCGACGTATGCGAAGAGACATATAACGGTCAATTATTATTCTACTTATTTTTCCAGGAAAATTTAGCTAAATAATTTTTTTTCAAAGCTTCCTAGTTTCAGAAATATTTGGAAAATAAAAAAAAATCACATGCTCTTTTGTTCTAAAGATCTGTCAAAAATGAATTAGATAGCTGACAAGCATGCTTTAGTAAAATTTTACATGTAAAACAATATTATGTAACCATACAAATGAATAACAAATTTCGTTACCCGCATCACTGCAAACGTTTACAGAAATTTTATTTTATTTATTGTAATACAGTGTAACCTTAATATAACTAACCTCAATATAACGATTTCCTCGATTTAACAAATTTTTCGAAATCCCCTAGAACTGCCCGTTAGAGTTAATGCAAAATATACCTCTGCACTACAAATACTTTCTGTCAAAAACCTCTTTAAAAAACGAATTTTAAGTCATTACAGAATATAAATAGAAAGTATAATTTACCTTTATTTAACGATTTTGTTAACTTATAACCTTTACATAACGTATCCTACCAATCAATCACACACAATTCCACAATAACAATAACAATTCATTTTTACAGAAAGTTCAGCTCCTTATTTTTAAGTCGTATAAGAGAACGAAAAATCATTAAATATGTAGACGAAAATCCAACATAGATTCCTGCAAGTACATTGAATTTTAAAATTTAAAGATTAATTCCAAAAGAAAATGGGTTTTCTTACTTTGTTAAAACGAGTCCTAGACCAATTTAACCTCTATAAATAACATACTTCATTATAACAAATTACTTGGTATAACAAATATTTTGTAATTCCCTTCAGCTTTGTTATATCGAGGTTGTGCTGTATATTAAATGTCAATATTTTCGAAGTTGGCCTAATTGGCTGGAATTTTTTTTTTTTTTATTTAAATAAAAAATGCTTCGGCATACGGCCATTAGCATAAAAAATACATGATAATAATAATAATAATATATTAATTACATGTAGTATGAAAATAAATTAAATTAAGATATTATATAAGATTAAAGGGATTCATTTTTTTTATAGCCTACTATTAGAAATGAGGTTTGCTCAAAAGTTAACAGTCAACAATTTTGAAAATGAAGTGAAAATAAACTATTTTATAGAAAGTACTTCATAAATTATCATATATACCTTGTGCGAAACGGCATTACGCCACTAGATATTATTATAGTAGTATTACTATAATATTATACTTATCAGTATATTATTATAATCTATAGTTAAGCATTAAAAGTGGTGTAACTCACAAAGTTTATTTATTGGATAATAATCTGCAATGTTGTATTTTAACGTAACGCGCATCAGAACAAACCAAATGGCGTAATCACCAAGCATATAACACTTGGTGATTACTACTTACACTAACTTGTAGAATATGTGGATTGCGCCCTTTGAGAATTTCTAACATGCTTAACTCAATTATTACGAATTTTCGAGGGTTATGCCTGTTTACCTATGATATAATAATGCATAATCTGGCACTTTAGAACTGTAATAAAAATTCCTGCCAACTGGGCGACAGGACCTTTCCAACATTAAAAATATTCATATTTGACATATTATAATAAATAAAATAAAATTTCTGATAACCCGCGCGCTGACGCTGGTAACGGCTAGTAACAAATATAATATTTGCCACTCGTTTCCATAGTTTCACATGTAAAATAATCATAGCATGCTTGCCAGCTATCTAACTAATTTATTTTCGACAGATCTTCAAAACAAAAGAGCTGATTTTCATATTTACATATTTAATATACTCCCAAAATTTGGTTTCAATCCGCTCATCCGTTTCACCTGTATCTTGTTCACAGACAAACCGACTGACAGACACACGGTACAAACCGACCAACAGACGCACAGACTTTTTCCAAAAATATGTTTTTTGATTTCGGAATACCTCAAAACAAAAAAATATTGTAAAATTTTGAAAAGTGAATTTTGACCTAAATTAGTACCATTTCTTGTAGAGTTAGAATAGGAAAATACCGGGTTGGAATGGCAAAACCGAAACTTCAGTTATAATACCCGCCACGGTTCTAAAAGGTTCTGAAGCAAATGGAGGCTTGCGCAGGCACAGTCGGTTGAAAAACTAGAAACTGGCGCTATATTATTATTTTTAATTTTTCTTTAATCTAAAGGTCTAATTCCTTGCATAAAGTCATCCAAAAAATTATTTTTCGTGCTGTACTAGACATCTTAATCAATTAACAATCAAAGAAACAACTTAACAATTGCGTACTGAACTGTACTTTATAGCAGGAAAGCGACAAGTGACACGACAACCAGCGATAAGCAATCACCGACGAACGCACGTTCTGTGCCGGTAACTGGGAGGTGGCAGGAGTCTTCCTTTCCCACAAAACAACCAGGACGGCTCTAAAATACGCATTTGCGACACTGTTTGTGACTAACTTCAGAACCTTTTAGAACCGTGGCGATTATAATACTTCCGAACGTCCTGAAGCGAACTATATAGATTAACGCTATCATTACTAATTAGCTGGCTTGAGCGGCCTATACGTCGTCTTTTGTCTTTGTATGGGTTATAACTAATTACCTGCGATGTTTTACAACCTGAAGGGATTTATTTTCCGTCCCGTTCCTGTGACGTACTTACTCATTCCTCTTGAAATCTGGTTTTCACAGGGCTTCAAAAAATAGTTTCATTAAATCAAAACAAACCACGACATTTAAAATTCCTTTACTACCTAATGTTTGGAATTTCTTCATACTACTTTGTAGTCACTAAATTTTATTTTAGATTGTACAGAACTACGATGTCGATAAAATTTATTAACTCAATAATCACATTTTGTTTTTGTATTCAGAAATACAGTCGTTTCTCGATAATTTGACACTCGTTAATTTGAATCTCTCGATTATTTGAAATTTTTTCCTGATCCCTTGAAATATACTCGATAAATTGAATAAAATCAATATTAATTGGCCCCCTCGGTAATCTGAAGTTGAAGGAATAGTATCTTGCCCGCCAACATGCAATAATTTGAAATCCGGGCTTCCCTACTCTCTATAATTTGAAACGTTTATCATGCACAGACCTGTCGATTGTTTACATAAATGAGATATGGAGATCTCTTACTACCCTACGCTTCTACGTCCTCAGAACCGACACACGTGACGATTTCTTCGAAGCTCTCATCACTATCGAAAATTCATTGAACAATGATAGACTGAAGTCACTTACTCAACAGAAAATTACGGACTTCTTTTCAAAATGAATTAGTGAATAATTGTACAAATGTTTAAAATAATAAATCACGAACTCTGATCAAACTCTTGTTACTTGATTTTTTTCCTCCCTCCCTCTTGGTTATTTAAACTCCTGTTATTTTGCACTCTTGGTCCCTTGAGTGACAAATTATCAAGAGTCGACTGTACCTATAAAACAAAAGATTATTTTTTTATGCTTTGCTCTGAAGTTTAATGTGCAGGCAACGTTTCCGGAGAAATGCATTACATGTCGTTTTATTATAAAATACACAGCCTCTTTTTTATTTAGATTAGGCATCATTTCTTTAACAACCTCGATTGCATGAAAGTTGATTTTTCAGTTGAATATGCACACGTTAGACGTTTGTGTCGTTTTAGACGGGAACTTTATCCTAACACAAATATTCACACTTTTTAGACATCAATTGTTATTGATAGTAAAGTTTTAACAACGGTATAGTCCCGCCGCTAAAGTGGAAATTTTCTGGTTTAAGTCCCGACGGTGACAGTGTTTAAAAATATTTTTTACTAATATTGCATTGTAACAATGGGTGTTTCTTAACAATTGTAGCAAAACTGTAGCTAACCTACTGTGATTATTAATAATATTCCAAAATTTCATTACGTCGATCTAGCAAATTTCGAATAATGCCGATAGAGATAGATTATAAAACATTTTAAAAACGGATTTTCAATCAAAACGTACGAAAAACGCGCCAAAAAACGAAGTTACAGACAGAAGTTCAATGGCTATTTTATACATTAGTAATGATTCCTCAAACAAGCTTTGATAACTTTGGTTGTAAAACATATGCAATATCTGTCAGACAAATTACACGACAAAATTCTAATAAATTGTACATTGAACCAAAAAAGTATGTTGTGTTTGTAAAAATGTTCATACCTACCCAAATAGTTTCTCAACTGATAACTTCTTTCATACTTATACCATGAAGTACAAAAGTAAGAAGACGAATCTCCGCAACCCGCAAAACAAAGCGTGTGGCACAAAAATCAGGGTTTTTCAAAGTTTGAAAAAGTGCCACATGTAATACTATTCTCAGTACGATCCTTTATCTAGAATTTTTAATTTACCATGTAATTTTACATTAAAATCACTTTTTACCGTATTTATTTAAAAAAAATATTCTTTTATTAACATATTTATGACATGTCCATGACAGTTCTTATATTTCATTTCGTTTCACTTTACGCTTGGTCGTTAGGTCTCGTTCTAGCGGCTAAATCTATAAAAATTGTTCCTCTTTTTTGGTCAGTGTCTAATTTACACAGATGCATCTCCTTTTCTTTTATCCTCCATGAAATGAATTTGATTTTTTTTTCATACCATGCCGAAAGTACGTACTGTTTGCTTCAATTTAAACTAGAAAGCCTAACATTTACACACTGCTGGAATTACTCGCATGCCATCTGTAAGGGCGGGCCGAAACAGTTTTCTCTGATACGGAAATACGTACTTTCGGCATGGTATGAAGAAAAATAGTATACACCATACGGCCAGAAAGTTGAAATTCCTGCTCTGCGCGACACATGATGCCCCCGGCTTCGCCTCGGACATCATGTTACGCGCAATACATGAATGTAAACTTTCTGCCCTTACGAGGTAATATACTATTTTATTACAGCGTAGTGCTCTTTCCCTCAATGAACTTTTTATATACACAAACAACGAACATTCATTAACTAAATATTAATTATGAGCATTTTGTTCAGAGATACAGACTCGCTGAAAGGCTCATAAATTATGTCACATTTTTGAGGAAATTTTGCATACGGCATGTTACGTAAAGAAATGCGAATGCTTTTCAAATAATAAATGTAAAAATTTTGAAAACCCTAACACTTAATCACCACGTTCCATTTTCATGCAATGTAATGAAAACCATTCTTGATATTAAATGTATTATAAGATATATATTTGCTTAGTTCCAGTACACTGAAATGAGAATTGTGAGGTATCTTTCAATGTTTATTCATGCAAAATACATAGGGTGTCTTATTTCACTGAAACCTTTGATAATTTAAAATTAAAAAAACGTACATTTTAAAAAGTTGTACTGACTTCAGAAGGAGGTTAAATTGATAAAGTTTCCTTTAGTTCTACAATCAAATTTATCAACCTGCATTCAAATAGAATTCGGCGCAAATATTTCTAAGGATTACAGTTGTTCTACAACTAAAGTCATTGGCCTCTGCGGAACGGAAGTATAATGAATATTATGTATTGTATATGTAGTCTATAGATCTACTTCTATATAGGTCTAGTTCAGTGATGGGTAAAATACGGCCCGCAAAAGGATTTAATTCGGTCCGCCGACGGTCCTTCAAAATGAGTAGTATATGGTCCGCGATACTTATATTTTGATGATCCAGAAAAATGAAGTAGAATAAAGGATGCGTAAAGGAGCCAGCTAACTAACATGTGTGTAATGTTTATTTATGCGAATAAAAGATTTCAAAATAAAAAGACATTTTTGTTAGAGTTCTGGCCCTCCTCGATTTTTTTTAAGACTTTCTGGCCCCCCATGAAGAAAGTTTGCCCACCACTGGTCTAGTCTTTATTATGTCTGGCCGTTTATTTTTGAAGTGAAACTTCTTTTGGCACGGTAGGGTAAAATCAATTCATGAGATTAAACGTATAACAAGACGAAGCAATGCACGTATATAGTATACTATAAAAATCAGTCGAATAACGTTGTGGTATTGGCTGATAGGTATAGTAGCTGCCCCGTAATCTAAAGGACGTTGATTCGACTCCAAGGGACAGTCCCATTATCATTTATTTTTTTTTTTACAATTATACCAGTTTTACTACTTCTGTAGTGTATAGTGAAAAATGCACAAGTCTCTTCTTTATTTGTTAATTTATATAGTTCCATTGCTATTGTTCTTTTTTCCATTTTGCGTATTCTTTCACTTATAATCTTAATCGAAATAACTAGTGGACAATCAATCACTCATCATCGAAACGTATGTGAACTATTTACATATGTGATCCCTTCTCAGTACTTAAACGATTACAAGAGTTACGAATCAGAAATATCAAAAATGTTTTTCACGATTTTTTCTCAGAATGTTTTGTTTTGAGAACATTCTTCGCAGATCTTGTATAAGTAATTTATTCTTTGATATTTTATCACTAGTTAAGTCTCGGAAAAATTTCGTTCACATTATTTTTTCAACATCGTTTATCTATCTTCCTTAATTTTCATTAAAAAAACTAGTCTCACGAATGTTATAATGGAATGTTTTTGTTAAGTAACGGTACAATTAAAACAGCCTGTACAAACAGACATTAAGGTATTATTTTTGGTAAGGGAAATACATAGTGTAATTTATTTCGAAATTGTAAACATCATTTATTATACGTCTTTAGCAAACCTTAATTAATTACGCTTGCATTTAGAATTATTTTTAAAATAATCCTACTTATAAATTATTAAAAACACCGCGCTTAAAGTTAAGCATAAACAAACTTTGGATTAAATTTAAATGTAAATTATCTCGAAATACATTAGGTTCTTACTGGAGTCATGATTTGTAGTTTTGATAACACATGGCTAGTATTCCTAGTGTGATTCTTGGTTTAAAAAGTTTGGAGATCGCTTTACTAGAGGGTCCAACACAATAGTTCCAGGGACTCCTTTGTAGTTACCCGTTACGTAGTAATGTAAAAGAGTAAACACCGGTTAATTAACCTGTTAAATATCCTCGGCAGAATCTGTTTATTTATTATTATTACAAGGCTGCACAGAAAGTTTTGCGCATGATTGTAAATTCTGGACGAGATTTTAATTTTATAACCAACTAGCGGCCTAAACTAGCGGGTCTAATTATCTATAGCCATAAAAGATGAGAATCATTTTAATAAAATTCTCAACGTGTATTGAATTTGCGCGAATTCAATCGCTTTTAATTGTGAATGTTAAAAATCGGAAAAAATCAAAATGACCAAAAAAGAAAAAAGAAAAAAAAACCTGTTGATCCGATCGCTACCAAACTTCACAGGATCATCCGCTGGGCTAATCTGAAAATTACCTGAAAATTTCATCAAAATCGGTCCAGTCGTTTTGGAGTTCATAGATAACATACATCGCCTTTTATATATCTATATTTTAAATACATTATTTAATTACAGTTCTTCAGATTCTGCTGTTGAAAATGGCTTTATTGTTTTGTTTTGTGTTGTTCTGAGAAACAGAAGACGGAAAGCGCCATGTTTGCCAGTAGATATTCGGTTAAATTTCGGGCGAAAATATAAATGTTAAAAAATAACCAGTAATTTTACATCTCTACTGTTACGTCATTGTAAACAAGACAACAATTTTGTACCTACATAATGTGTCAGAAATGCAGGAGAACGTATTCTCTTTCATGATAGAGTTTCCACATGCAGCCGGGAATGAAGTACAAAACCACTCTTTAATTAACACAATGAACACCACTTTAACTTCTAACTACCCAGAACATAATTCTCTGAAGAGATAACTTTTTCTTCTTATAATTGGAATATATTTTCAATTGTTTTCAGTAGGTGGTAACTTTGCATCTACTCGTATGTTACTTTAGCACTCAAAACTAATTAATAATAGGTGTGTTGGTATCGTGCTTCAGTGTAAAAAATGTCAACACCTCTGCCACACGGAAATGGGGGGGGAGGGTATCACCGAAATGTGACAATGTGTGACAAGGGGCAGGGGGGGTCAAAAGTTTTGTGATGTCACTTGTTAAAATTTAAAATACTAAAACGCGAAATTTAGAGGTGAATAAAGAACTATAAAAATCTACGAACGTGATCTATATTTATTAATAATTTACTATATTTATTAATAGTTAAGCATTCTCTCTATGAGATTATCTCTCATGCAACATCGTTTAACTTCTAGAGCGGCGTTGTGATGCGAGTGAGATACTCAAATTCACAAGAATGTTGAATAGTAAGGGCTTAAATAAGTTTAAGTCATCGGCGAGTGCTCGCTCGCTTTTCTACCGTTCCGCGCGTCGACTGTTTGCGAGACCTTCGACAAGTACTATCACACGCGCCGGCGCAGTGACTTCAATACGTTCCTATTCTTTACTTGACGATTGACTTTTGCCAAGTGACAGTCGCAGTTTTCTCAGTTTAATTATTTTAATATTTTTAATTCATTAAATTTGTGACATCACACCAGGAGGGGGGGTTATAAAAATGTGACAACCTGTGACAAGGACGAGGGGAGGGGTTCAAAAGTCTTAAAATTCGTGTGACGTAATTTATGGATGGCCCCTAAGTATAAAATATCGTACACTCGCCTGTTTAGTATTTCAGTGTCGAATTAGAAGTGTAAACTAGGGATGTCGAAAAAATATCGATATATCGTTATTTTTTATTTGATATATCGATATTTTTGGGCGATATTTAATATTTCGATATATCGATATAAAATTCTGAGTATCGAAAACCGATATTTTGTACCAGTAGGCACACTTGTATGTACTACCGCGAATGACTATAGCCGTTTAATTATTCCGAGAATATCGAAAACTCTACTGAAAAAGAAACGTGTTTTTACATAAACTTAATCTCTCAAACACTAATCCCTCTCTTCTGAGAGGGATTATTAATAATGATTTAGTAATAAATCGCCACTCGATAAACAGTACAATGGCCGGTTCATCTAATTCGAACGAAAGTGACATGGAAGTCACAGAACCAACTAACCTACTTACAAAGAACCGATATTATTTGCCTCCAAAACTAGAAGAAAATTATAAAAATCAAATTAATCAAAACCCGGATAACGAAAATGACAATAGTAATAACATTAAAATTCCACCCATCTTTCTACATAACGTGAATAATTACCAAGAAATCGTGAAAGACATCGAAAAAATTACAGAAACAGAATTCTCAACTCAATACAAAGGGGAGTCACTAAAAATCAATACTACATCAATAGATGATTTTCGTAAATTAACAGCCTTCTATGATAAAAATAGCATTAAATATCATACATTCCAGTCACCATCAGAAACTCATTTATCAGTAGTTATTCGTAATGTTCCGCTATCGCTCACAGAATTAGAAATCTCTTCTGAACTGAAATCACAGTTTCCCGTTCTAAAGGTTGTGAGACTACTAAATAAAGACAAAAAGCCTATGCCGCTCGTTGTAGCTGAACTCGAAAATAGCGAACAGAGCAACGACATATTCAACTTGGAAAAATTATTTTACTCCATTGTGTCGGTGGAACCACGACGCAAACACCGCGGTATACCCCAGTGCACAAACTGCCAAAGATACGGGCATACAAAAAACTATTGTCGGTTAGAATCTAGATGCGTAAAGTGCACAGGAACACACCACTACTCCAAATGTGACAAATCTCCCAACAATAAACCGAAATGTGTGAATTGCGGCGAGGAACACACGGCTAACTACAAAGGATGCAACTATTACACAGATATTAAAAATAAATTAACTAGAAATAAACAAACAAAAAATAAAACACAAAACGAACAGCAAAATCAGGCAACAACTAGTAATTTATCCACCAGCACGTACGCTGATGTAATCAAACAATCTAAACCAGTGAACCCAAAACAAACCCAAACTCATACTCCCTCAATAAACCCCACCCCAGAAAAGGAAAATTCCTCTAACCCAACCAATTTCGTAGAAATCCTACTCGATCTAATAAAACCCCACATTAACACTATAAAAAATTTCGTTATGACAATAATAAACTTTGTAATCAACAATGGCGACAAATAATAATATAATAATACATAATTTAACAATCCTAAATTGGAACGCTAACGGACTCAAAAAACAACGTTCACTATTCATCGAATTCCTTTCTAGACACAACATAAATATTGCATGTGTCAGTGAGACCCATTTAATAAATAACGAAAAATTCACAATACCAGGCTACAGCATTTACCGACAGGACAGAACAGCTCCCCGCGCTTCTGGCGGAGTCGCAGTGATAATTAAACGTAAAATCAAACATCACCAAGTAATACTCCCTGAACTAAATAACCTCGAAGCAGCAGCAGTGGAACTAAAGCTCACCAACTTCAATAATCCCCTATGCATCGTTGCAGCTTATCTTCCACCGAACAAAAGATTATTGGACCACGACATTAGCAGTATTTTTTCATCCAACAATCCAACACTGCTGATCGGAGACTTAAATAGCAAAAATACTCTATGGGGATGCAGGACCAACAATCCAAAAGGTGTACTACTGAACAACATAACAACCAATCACGGAATAATAGTCACAGCACCTAACGAGCACACATATCATCCATATCGAGATGATCACCAATCCGACATACTGGACATTGCATTAATTAAGCATTTTCGACTGCCCATTCACCAAAACGTCGTTGTTGAACTGAACTCAGATCATCTCCCAGTAATAATGTCATTTCATAATCAACCTGAGCAATCCACACCAAACGCTAGACTTATTAACGGACCAATAAACTGGGAAGTTTTTCAGACTTCCTTGGATCAAGAGCTAAAACCCAACATTTCTGCTTATTCTATCCTGGCAGTTAACCAGTGGATCGAAAACTTCAACAGAGCGATAAAAAATGCTATTAACTTTTCAACTATCAAATTCAAAACTAAACGACGCAATAATTACGCAATGACTCAACCACCGGCACATATATTAAATATGATAAAAGAAAAAAATCGCCTACGTAGACTATGGCAAACAACTCGATTACCGTACTACAAACGGCAAGTAAACCAGCTAGCACACCAAATCAAATGGGAACTTGACAACTACAGAAACGAATCCTACCACGAATACGTAAAAGGTCTCGATCCGCGCGATAACTCTATGTGGAAAGCTACGAAACACCTTCTACAGAAACCAAACATCATCCACCCAATCAAAATTGATGATAATATTTACTCAAGCGATGCAGACAAGAGTCAAATATTTGCTGAACACTTAGAAAAAGTATTCAGCACGAGCTGTACTAGAGAGAATGAAGAATTTTATGAACAAATAAAAAACCATGTACGAGACAACATTCCAGTAATCACAGACAACATCGAACTTACAACTCCCAAAGAAATCAGAGAGTACATTCACAACTTACCCAACAAGAAAGCACCAGGCCATGATTTAATTCCCAATGTAATTCTGAAGAAACTCACCAAGAAAGCACTGGCTCACCTCTCTACAATCATGAATGCATGTCTAGCAATAGGATATTTCCCAACCACATGGAAAAAAGCACAAATAATTCTGTTCCACAAGCCAAACAAAAATAAACATGAACCATCAAGTTACCGGCCAATAAGTCTGCTGCCGACATTATCCAAGGTTTTCGAAAAAATAATCCAACGGCGCTTAAACAAGCTCACAGCTAAAGATAACATAATCCCACCCCACCAGTTTGGATTCCGAAATAAGCACTCCACTCAGCATCAATTACTTCGGCTAACGCAAAAAATAAGCGAAGGCTTCGAGCGTAAACAACACACAACTATAGCATTCCTTGACGTAGCCCAAGCCTTCGACAAAGTGTGGACTGAGGGTCTACTATACAAAATCACCAAATTAAAGATGCCTAGCTACCTAGTTCACATTATAGCTTCGTTCTTAACCGATAGAATGTTCGTAGTGAAAATCAACTCGACGTGCTCAAACCCGCGGAAAATCTTTGCCGGCGTCCCACAAGGATCTGTGCTCGGACCCACCCTGTTTAATTTATATGTGTCCGACATTCCAATACCAAATAACGCAGATCTTGCAATGTATGCAGATGACACGGCAATCATCACACAGAACGAAGACATTAACATAGCAGTAGAACAACTACAACAATCAGTTGATGAACTCTCGGAGTGGTTCAACAAGTGGTGCATCACGCTGAATCCGACCAAATGTGAAGCCAAGATATTTACTCTTCGCCGCCCTGCACAGCCCAGGAATATAATAATCAACGAACGCGAAGTAAACTGGAACCCACCAAACCAGGCAGTCAAATATCTTGGCCTTCACTTAGACAGAAGACTAACTTGGGGCTATCACATAAATAAAAAATTAAATGAATGCTATGCTAGACTATCAATGATGTACCCAATCATTAACAGAAAATCACCGTTAAAAATGCAATTTTCTAAAATGATATATTTAACCATACTTAGACCTGTCTTAACTTACGGATGCGTAATCTGGGGTACAGCTACGAAAACTCACATCAACAAAGCACAAATATTTCAAAACAAAGTGTTACGCATAATTGTTGATGCTCCCTGGTTCGTCCGTAACAATCATATCCACAATGAACTAGGTATACTAAAAATTGAACAATATATAAAAAATTGTGCAGCAAACTTTTTTGATAACATCAATGCTTGTTCTGGTGCCGTCTGCTATAGTCTTTCGAATAATCCAGCCCCCAGAAGACTTAAACGCAAACTATCAATCGATCTAGTGACATAAGTAACGATCTGTTAGTATGAAATGTGAACTAAGAACTACAAACGAGTTTAGTGACAAGGAAACCTTACTGGTCGACCTATAAAGTGATCTTACAGTGACAAAATATCAGCATATGAACACTGCTATGAATAGCCCATGTGTGCTGAACTAGCAATAATTTCAACAAAAAAAAAAAAACATATGTTTTTGGAATACACTTTTAAGTCCGTTCCAAAAACAACAACAGTGTATAAAGCACGTGTAAAACACGTTTTTTTTCACCAGATTTTTTTATGTTTTCGGAAGTCAAAATAGCTATTCATTCTATAAATAATGAAATAATACAGGGCCCAAGATGGAGCCCTGCGGCACTTAACACTCTATTTTGGCGTACCGTGATTCGCCTTGCTTCGTACTTACTTTTTGGTACCTGTCTGTAAGATAGGATTAAAGTAATGCGAGAGGTGTGCCTCTGCAACCGTAGTAATGAAGCTTGTTGGGAGATCGATTACCGATTGATACGAGTGCAACGTGTTTTTTGATACTCTGCAGTTTTTGTATAATTTTCTATATTTCTAGTATATAGCAAAACCGATTTTCTCTTTCATTCTTCTTTATTTACTTTTCTCTATCTGTGAGTACATTATTTTACTTCATTTTTTCTTTTCTTTGCCTTTTCATTCTTTAATATTTTTTTTATAATTTATTAGGTTATACATTTTTTTTTAAATTTACAGCGACATCTGTTAGTCAATAGACTAGTCAGCTGCATGATACTAGTGGATTCGTCCGCAGTATTATGCAGATGGATAGGCAACCAAACCTCCACCTAAAATGAGTTTTAAACCTACCACAAAAGATTTCCCACACCTACCAAAAACACAAACCAATGTAACTACTGCATCACAGATATCCAATGAAACCAACGTCAATACTGATAACATAAACCAAATAAACACTACCACTATGGAAACCAACACAAGCGCACATAATATAAATAACACACACAATAATCAGTCATATGCTAATACCGTTAAAGAATTCCAGTACCCAAAAAAATCTCAAGCAATTATTTTAAATTCACTAGAAAATACCAAACTTAGAAGTTATATACTTGCAATAGGAGATATTGTCGGTCCTAGTAATATAATTGTCGCCTCCCGTATTTCAAATGAAAGAATTTGTATCTATCTGTCTAAAGACGAAATCGTTAATAACCTCATACGCGAACACGAAACAATTACAGTGTACGACCGAAAAGTTAACGTTCGAAGGCTTATTACACCATCAAAAAAACTGTTACTATCTGGCATACATCCATCAATAACAAATCATTACCTAGAAAATATACTTGATCAAATGCACATTAAAATGGTTTCTCCAGTTAACTTTGTCAAAGTAGGAATGCAAGATCAGGGATATGGACACGTAGTTAGCTTTAGGCGTTACGTTTACATTGTACCCGATGAAAAAATAGAAATTCCGGATTCTTTAATTATAAAACATGAGGATGAAAACTGTAGAATATATTTGTCCATTGAAGAACAAAAATGTTTCAAATGTAACGGATTTGGTCACTTGTCTTCAAAATGTACAGTTTCGATTCCTGAGGCAACACCAATCCTTCCGACCAATAGCAAAAAACGCCCACCACCATCCACAACAACCGACGCATCCCCGGAGATCCCCCAAACGTCAGACTTAAATCATGATCTCTCACTGGAAACAACAGTTCCTTCCTCTTCAGTTACCATAGACATAATCCCACCAACACCAGAAATAGCAGATACCAGTGACCTCGAAACTAGTTTACCTCAATCCCAAGAAATATTTGCAATACCTGAAACAAAAAAAACAAATGTCATTAAAATTTCAAAATCATCACGAGAAATAAAAAAGCCCAAATTAACACACACAAAATCTAAAAAACTAAAAAAATATATGGATGAAGCATTAGAACCACTTAAAACAATTATGAACCAAAACCCCGCAGACTATATTTTCACATTTGATCAGTTAAAAACATATTTGAAACTAATGAAAAACTACGACAACATAATAGAATTTACCAAATCTTTTTCGGATGAAATAATTGATGTTATTGACATGCTCACCGATCTATATCAAAATCTTACTAACCCTACACTTAAGGGGAAGTTTACCATAATTATAAAGCAATTAAAGGCGGGTTTAGAATATGAAAAAGATCCAACAAATCGTTCCCTTTCCCCAATGGTAATAAATGTGTCTGATTTTACCAGCTATACAGATACAGATTAAATATGAGCATAATACAGTGGAATATGAATAGTTTTTTTAAACGGATAAATGACCTGAAATTATTAATAACAGAATACAATCCAGCAATTTTATGTTTACAAGAAACCAATCTTAAACAATCACATACACATTCCATCAGAGCATACAACATATATCGTAAAGATAGACTTACAGATCACGCCAGCGGTGGTGTTGCCACACTAATTCATAACACACTCCATTCCGAAGCAGTAAATATCCAAACACATTTGGAAGTGGTTGCAGTAATAGTACACTTTCCGCAAAAAATAACTATTTGCAACATCTACTTACCCAACAGTCAAACCATAGATATAAATGATATTAAAGATTTAATCAGTCAACTTCCATCTCCCTTTCTCATTCTTGGGGATTTCAATGCCCATAATTTATTGTGGGGTAATAGAACAGATCAGAGGGGAAAGCAGATAGAGAAATTACTAAATGAAGACAACTTAATATTACTTAATAATGGTCAATATACATATTTTAGTTTTAGCACTGGCAATATGTCTGCGTTCGATCTCTCCATATCCCACCCACAACTAGCAATATCTCTAAATTGGAGTGTACTAGAGGACCTGTATGGCAGTGACCATTTTCCAATCCTTATAGATCTTCACACTCCTACAAAATCTATTTCTCACTTTCTTAAATGGAATCTAGAAAAGGCCAATTGGAACAAATACCAGACAGAATTATTGAAATCAGAGTTCACCTTCAACGAAAAAGACAACATTAATCTGATAGTAAGTAAATTATCCACCAAAATAATTTGTGCAGCTCAAGAAGCAGTTCCATATAAAAGACCGCCCAAAGCGAATCGTACAGTCCCGTGGTGGAATGACAAATGTGAAACTGCAATCAAAAATCAAAAAAAAAGGCTTTTAACAGATATAAAAAACAAAAAACGGTCGAAAATTTTATACAATTCAAAAAACTTAGAGCCATAGCAAACAGAACAGTTATCCAGAGCAAGAGAGAATCATGGGAATCATTCGTCCACAGTATAAATTCATCCACAACGAACAAAGAAATCTGGAACAAAATAAAAAAAATAAAGGGAATCGACAGTAATTTTAGTATATCCGCACTGAAAATCAACAACAACATAATCACCTCGCCTGAAGATATCGCTAACGTATTAGGAGAAGAATTTAGCAAAAACTCTAGATCTGAAAATTACAGCACGGAATTCATAAACTACAAAAACATGATTGAAAACACGGTGATAAAAAATGCCACCAAAACACATCATGATTACAACCTACCAATATCTTTTACAGAATTAGAAACAGCCTTAGAAGAATGTAATGATACCAGTCCAGGTCCAGACAACATTCCGTATGCATTCATCAGACACCTTCCGGTCGAAGCGAAACACACTATATTGGAATTATACAATTTAATCTGGACAAGCAATAAGTTCCCCTTAGCATGGCAAAAGTCGATTATACTCCCCTTATTAAAAACAAATAAAGAAAAAACAAACCCCCAGAGTTACAGACCAATATCACTGACTAACAGTCTCTGTAAAATATTGGAAAAAATAGTAAACAATAGATTAACATGGATTTTAGAATCACGAAAATTAATAAATTCTCAACAATGTGGCTTTAGAAAATTTTACTCCACCCTCGACCAACTGGTTAACTTAGAAACAAATATATTGAATACATTCGCAAAAAAAGAATATCTAATTGCGATTTTTCTTGACCTAGAAAAGGCCTACGAACGTATATGGAAGCGTAATGTGATCAATATATTATTAAGCTGGGGCATAGAAGGAAATCTAATAAATTTCATTTGGAACTTTCTAAACGACCGGTCCTTTCAAGTCAGACTAAATACATCACTATCTAACGAATTCTACCAAGAAAACGGAATACCACAAGGGTCAGTACTCAGTGTTACTCTTTTCCTAGTCGCAATTAATAACATCACAGAAAATATAACGTATCCAGTTGAAATCGCTATGTATGCCGATGATATTGTACTATATACAAGCAACAAAAATTTAAACTTAGTTCAAACCAGCCTACAAAAATCATTACACGCACTAGAAAAATGGACTGGAAAAACCGGTTTTCAATTCTCAACGACAAAAACAAAATGTATATTGTTCACAAAAAACAGAAAATTTAAAAAAAACCCAAACTAACCTTAAATGACCGGGAATTGATATACTGTAAAGAAGTCACCTACTTAGGCATGATACTAGACCACAAACTTACATGGATTCCACATATCACCAAATTAAAAACCAAGTGTAAAAAAAGTCTAGACCTTATGAAAATCCTATCCAATCATCTATGGGGCAGTGACCAAAAAACGTTACTACAAATTTTTCATGCATTAATACGCTCAAAAATTGATTACGGCAGCCCAGTATATGCTACTGCTAATAAAAACATATTAAATATATTAAACATAATATCCAACAACGGCCTCAGAATTGCAAGTGGAGCCTTCAGATCTACACCGATAACGAGCCTTTTTTGTATTACTGGCGAAATTCCAACACACATCAGACGTGATCATTTGAGCCTAAATTATTATGCTAAAATAATTAGCAACGAATCACATATTAACCATAAAATATTTAAACGGCCAAAATTTCCTAGTATATATGAAAAAATGGCAAATTTACGCAGACCATTACCGATAAGAACTAAATATTTAATCAGTAAATACGAAATTCCACAAACAACGCTTACGAAAACAACTCTTTCCGACATTGAACCATGGTTACTTCCCCATCCAAATGTTAACATAACTCTCACAGATATGATAAAAAGTGAAACCCATCCAGAAATTTACAAAGCGCAGCTTAATCAAATTCTAAGCAGTTTTAACGACTTTGCTCACATATATACCGACGGCACAATAATACAAGAAGAGACAGCATGTGCATATGTGCATAATGATCATGTTGAAAAATTTAAATTAAATGCGTTCAATAACATCTTTACTGCCGAATTATTTGCTATCAATAAAAGTCTTCAATATATAAAAACTATAAATAAAAAATCGGTAATATTAACAGACTCAACAAGCGCCCTTCTAGCAATCCAAACCATGTACTCTAATAATCCCTTAGTCCAACAAATCCGTAGATTTTGCCATGATTTACAACAGCAATCAATTTCGGTACACATGATATGGATCCCGTCCCACATAGGAATTATTGGTAATGAGCGGGCAGATAAATATGCTAAAGAAGCGATACGCACAGAAATAAACCCTGATCACAATACAGTTACACCGTCAGAATTAATAACCGTTATAAAGAGAAAAGTCAGAAATTTTTGGAACCAAGAATGGGACAATGTATCGGAGAATAAACTTAGAAAAATAAAATCCACAACTGAAAAATGGGAAAACCCTATAGCTCTTACAAGAAAGCAGGAAGTCACCATCACCCGTCTTAGAATCGGACATACAAAAATAAGCCATAGTTACCTAATGTCCAAAGATATCCCTCCAGTTTGTTTCATATGCGACGAAGGAATTTCCGTGGAAAACCTTTTAATTGACTGTCCATTGTATGAAGCCGAAAGACTGATCACAGGTCTACCAGCAAGCATTGAAGAAATCCTTGGGAACACTAAATCAAACATTAAAAAATTAATAGAGTTCTTAGACATTACGAAATTAATCAATAAAATTTGAAATTTAACTTACCTTATATCACATTGTGATAACGTGTTTATTATAGTTTATAGTTTATCGTACAATATGTATATCATATAACGTTTTTGTGTTTTTGTGTATTGTTTTTTGTATATTGTGCTAATGACCTTAGCAGTCGATGCACATTTTTGTTTAAATAAAAAAAAAAAAAAAAAAAAAATTAAGCTTGTTAAGTAAAATTTCATGTTGTACACTGTCGAACGCTTTACTTAAGTCACATAGGGTTAGTGATACATTACGTTTATTTTTGTGGTGATATAAAATATTTTCAATGACTTTAACTAAAGCGTTGGACGTTGAAAGATTCTTTCGAAATCCATATTGTTGACTATAAAATAAATTTAATTTTGTAAAAAAAGTTTCTAGATTATTTTTTATTATAATTTCAAATACTTTAGATATTATCGGGAGTATTGAAATAGGCCTGTAGTTTTTAGGATCATGACAATTGCCTTTTTTGTAAATGGGAGTGACTCTAGCTAGTTTAAGACAGTTGGGAAAAATGCCAGTTATTACGCAATTGTTAATAAGAGTAGCTAGGATATTGGCTATATAATGACTGGGAAGTTTTATCGAACGTACATCAAAACCATGAACATCTCTGCTAGACGTGGTTTTCATATTATTTATAACTCTAAAAACTAAATTTTCATCCACAGGGCTCAGAAACAAAGATTTTGGATTGCTATTAATTTTATTCAAAAGGGTTAAGGAGTCAATATTAATGTTGGGTATATCATTAAGAATTGAAGAACCTACACTGAAAAAGTAGGCATTAAACTCATTTGGGGAAATATTAGTAATTTCCTTCGAGTTAGACTCATTTGTTTCGTTTTTTACAGAAGTCCATATTGCTTTTGCCTTGTTAGAAGCTTCAGACAAAAAAGCGTCATAATGTTTTTGCTTTGCTTGTATGATAGCATTGTTGTAGAATATTTGGTATTTTTTTCTGTACATTCTAAGTTCGTTCGAATCAATCACTAAGCAGGCTTCATTCAATAATTGAACTGATTCTTTAATAAAGTGGATATCCTGAGATATCCATTTATTTTTGTTAGTATTTTTCTTAGTTCTTGATAATCTAAGAGTTTCAGAAAATGCTTTGCCATGGCATTCACACAATAAAGACAAAAATTTGGAAAAAGCAATTTCACTATCATTAATTAGTAGGCATTGACTCCAGTCTGTTTGGAGCAATAAGTGTTTATATAAACAGATATTTTCATTGTTGAAATTTCTAACGCGAACATACGTCTTAATGATTGATTCGTTTGAAGAAATATTAAATTTTGCTAGCTGACCAAAATGATCGGATATTGTTTCTCGTAGCACTCTTGTGTTACAGTGTACCATATCTATGTTTGTTAAGACATTATCTATACAAGAAGCAGTATCTAATGTTACTCTCGAATAATCTTCAAATAAGATGTTAAAATTATAAGAGTTCACAATTTCTAAAATGTTTTTGTAATTATTGTCAGATTTTTTAGAAAAATCAATATTAAAGTCACCAGCTAAAATAATGTATTTACCTGTGTTATGCAAACTATGCATGACATCATTTAGTGTACTGAGAAATTTACTAATTTCAGTAGCAGTGTTATTAGGAGATCGATAAATAGTGACAATAATGCAATTGTAATTTATGAATTCAACAGTAGTTATTTCAAAAGTTTTTTCAGAGCAAAAATTAACAAAACATAATTTACGTGATTTTACGTGATTTATCATTTCTAATAAAAATTATTGTACCGCCGTTTTTATACAATATGCGACAGAATGCATTACCAATATAGAATTGATTAATTTTTGTAGCATACAACTCACTCTCTTTTAGCCAGTGTTCAGTTATACACAGTACGTTTATGTTAGAATTGGCTTTTAGGACAATTTCCAATTCATTAAGTTTATTTTTCATGCATTGTATATTTAAATTTAAGACATTTAAAGTGCTATTATCACATTTCTCATTCACCAGATCACTAGTGTTGATCACTTTGTTGTCCTATATGTTTGGTCGTCATTATTTGAAACGAAAACATTGAAGATATTTTTAAAAAAAGTATTTTATTGAATCATAATTATTAATATACACAATTATTGTCTTACACACTGGTGTTTAATCCATGCATAGTGCATCTTACCTTCATCATTACATAAATACAATACATTCACATGATTAGATTTTCTATTATTAGTAACATACAAGATAATTAATTCATTGTTTTCATTCAATCCGTAAACATTAACACTTATACTGAGATTTTGTCTCTCAAACTTAAACACATCTTTAATTCTCAATGGAAAGTTTATGTTTTTAAAATTTAACACCGTATCGTAATGTGCATACGATGCTGAGCGGTGTGGATTATTTTTCACTGGGTATAACGCAGCTATTAAACTCCAAGCAAAGCAGGCGTTATCGACGTTTTCAACATTCACCACGGCTTGCTTTTTGAGAATTTTCCTAGGCAGTTCTATGAAGCTGGAACCTCGCAATGGATTGTACTCACTTACATTTAATTCTATATAGCGTATCTGCCCTATCGCCTAACCGCTTTGAATCTCCTGAAATTCTTCTGTTTTCTTTACAATCTTAACAGCCATCTCATCATAGACAGTAGGCGGATCACTGCCCTGAGTAAGCACTAGGCTTTTTGAATTAAACGATTTCAGTTCGTACATCATCGCAGCGTTGTTCTGCTCCTCCTCCCCCTCCCCATCGTAAGCGTTCACCTTATAGAAGTCTGCAAATAGTTCTAAATTGAATTTTAAAGCTACATGACGCTCCAAACAGAGCACGAGCAAGTCGACTATGTCGGATTTGACCGATATTAAAAAGAGCTTCACATCTAAATTTGACTTGTTGTGATTATTAATTTTATAGGAACAAATACGTTTTTTAAAGGCCGACTTGCAAACTTCTATATTACTGCGAAGAGCTATAATCGAGTTTTCTTTATGTAAAGTGCTGTTTCTGTGTCCGAGCAGCCCTTTAGACGGTACAAGAATGCCGCAGGGCGCAGACTTCACATAATTGTTCGTTTCTAACTCGTTTCACTGGCCCACTTTCACGCTCACTGCTGCTGCCTTGTTTTCTCGTAGATGCAACAGCCAACACCCTCATAGTCCATTTGAGAAATGTCTTCTTCTTTTGAAACTACACGATCTTTTATAGAATGCGCACTTGCCAAATGGCGTTTATGTTATCGGATCTTTTAAAATACGCGCCGCATACAATACACTCCGAAATTTCTATTTTACCATGAATTTTAAGATGTCTCTGTCTATTATTCTGCTTTGTGAAAACTTTATTGCACACACTACACGCAAACATTTTTGAGTATTTATTTTATATCTGTCTTTATTAAAAAATATTACATTATCTTAATCTACTTATTATATAATCTACTTATTATACATTTAGATAACCTCTCTCTAGTAGGTTCTGAAAAAAAAGAGAAAATTGCTTATAAAAAAAAAAACATTCTTAGATTTGAAGTTGGAATTTTGAGATATTATTTTTTTACTTACTCAGTTCTGTGAAGAAGAATTAGACGTTGATGGTTGCGCGGTGCTTATATATCTGGAAGGTTTACTCGTTTTCATTTTTTTCTTATTTGGCTCTTCTTCTTTTTCTTCTTGGTCATCTGATTCAACTGCACTTTCTTCTTCTCGATCGTTTTCCACAAAATTCACTATTGATGTCTTGTTTTTATATTGTCCTATGATCTTTTCACCCTTGTATACGATTGATGTTTTTCATATTGTAGGAAATTTATAAAATTAAATAAACTAATACACAAAATTCTCAAATCAAACAATTATATTTATTAATTTAGATACAATATTCGAACCCGTACACGTTTCAATTCAATCTCTATCTGAACACATTAACAAAAATATCTATAAATTTATATCGTGTTGCGTAAGCATATTACTTCATTACTTCAGTTTCAAAATGTAGGTATAGCGGTACGAAACAGGCGGATTTCCCACACGGCCAATTCTGACAATAGTATCGCCCCGATACGATCAAACTGTAACACAAAACAAAAGCGAAAACATTTTGAAGAATACCAGTAATTTAAGAATAGACTCTGAATTCAACAATATAATTGACTTTACTCAATTTGAAATAAAGACAATAATTGACAAATATCGGCAGTCAGCAATATGACACCAAACAAAAATCTCAAACAATAAATTAAAATTTTAGCCAATTGGACGACAAGATCATTTTGACTTCTAAAATGTTGACATTTGGCATGTTATAATAAATAAAATAAAACAACCTGATTACAAAAGATCAGCTGGTACACATATTAGTACATTCATCGCCCTCGTACTCTGCCGCAACTCTAACGTAGATTCCAAACACCAGCCTCATCCTTATTGTATCAGCAATGTAGATTGTAGTCACGCTCCGAAAATGATAGTTATCACTTGGACGTCGTTTCGATATCTAGTGGCGTCATACTTTTCTTTTCGCATCTTGAAATACTCACAAATATCGGCTTTTAATTAGATCGGATATCTTCAAAATATCCAAAATGACAGCATCCGTTTTTATTTTAACGCAATACATACGCAATCTTCTAATGATCATGATACACTGTGCAACAGACAGACAACCGAAGAAAGTGCGCGACCCATTAGACAAATCAAATGTATACAGTTTTTATTCCGTTCTTATATGCACAAAAACTATTTCGACTATGCGGCATTTATATGTAAAATTTTCTCCTCTTTCGTTTAAGACAGGTTTCGAACCGATCTGATTTTACTTCCATCCAAAATGAAATAAAAATTGCCCAACGCGCAAAACATTTCAAAATACTTCAAAAACATCGTTCCCGTTTAAGTTACTTTCCCCTGGGACCAAAATTCAAAAATTGGACGACGTTAGCACCAAATAGACCCCGAGACGAATCAATCATGAAAAGTCTTTCAAAGTCGGTTAAGCCGTTTAGACCATACGCGTGACATAAACAGTGTGCCAGATTTACAGACAAAGTGAATGCATGCAGGCGCCCCATCTTACGATATTCACGCTTAATAAGTCAGAAATGTATTTAAATAAACCCCGAATAATCTCCAGTCATTCTTTTTTCTTTCTTTTCCTATTGGCATCTTCGGCTTTATTCCAACGGTCCGGTCTTCTTAACCTTGTAGAAGAAGAATTGTAGACTATAGACGCCTAACATCTGATGTCATCACATTCTATAAAATAAAACAATACAATAACCAACAAGCATCCAAACTGGATCTTGTACTCAGATGTGCCACGTGTACTTGTAGTGTCACACAGGACATCTATCAGCGGTACAGCACTAGTTTTTCACGATCCGTTAACTCAGAGGTATCTCATGCACTCGTAATGTCACTGATGACATTCTTCAGGAGTACGACACTAGATCTACAGGATCTGTGAACTCAGAGATATCTCATGTACTCGTAATGTCACTGATGACATCCTTCAGCAGTACATCACTAGTTTTCCAGGACTTGTGAACTCAGAGGTATCTCGTGTACTTGTAGTGTCACACAGACATCTCTCAGAGGTCACGAATACTTGTTTCACCAGCATTCTCTACTTCAACTTCAGGCCACAGCCTAACTTTAACATGAACCACAACCATTTTTATCGCTCGTGAGCTTAAAACAAGTTCAACCATATATCTCTCCCTTTCTAGGATTCTCGGATCCTATAAGGCCTCGAAAACCTCGTCTCAAGTTTTCCCTTATTTTCTCAAAATCACCAATGTTTAAGGTTAAAACCAACAACATAATGAGTTGCTTTGAACCCCAAAACAACTGTATCTTTCAAACTTACAACAGTCGTATTTTCCAACAGTAAAACAATCGTTCAACCAAACAACAATGGTGTCACCATCAGTGAACTTTTCCACTAGATGTGTCCAATAACTAGCATCTAAAGTTTTGGCTTTACAGCCTAACAACAATTCAGTTGCCTTTCTCTCTTGACCAGTACGAGTCTGAAAGACCTACGCACAATCGGCGTATCAATAGCCAATCTAATGCAAGGCATTCCGGTCGCAACCGATTCCTCAGATTCACATCAAAACAATCGCTGAAGATTCTTATCATTCAAACGACCGCTATATATTAACACATAGCTCGCCCATCGCTGACCAACAATTACCTGTGTGTCTGAATTTATTTACTGCGCTGTATATGGTAGTACCAGATGCATCACACACAAATTCAACCAGGTCAGTTGCAACTACATCTCTTTCCATCATGGATTCTGATTTCTGTCGTTTTCAGACTTACCCTTAACATCTGCAACTTCTGTCTCAAAACATTCGTTACATCTCGCTACTACCTTTTCCATTTATATATGCACAAAAACAAAATATCAACTGGAACAACAAAATATTATATGAAGAATCATATCTCGCTCGCGCACACACCAAACGCCAACAATTTATTAATACCGTCACGAACACACGTGAGACACCATACACATACCATAAATTGCATACGTGCTGGACAGTATATATAAAATAAATTTTTGTGACGCGTGTGTCTAGCGCTCGCTTAAGAGAGAGATTTCTTCTGTTAATATTATTGTCACAAAATTGCATATTTATAGCAATATTCATTTTTCATTATAAACACACCACATCAACTTCAGTTTTCACCTAGGGCTTAGGATTGACTGATTCGTGTGCAACGGCTGTTCACACGAAACCTTTCTCCATGTCAGTCCTCCAGGACCTCGCTAGAGTATTACCACAATCAGACTTGACGTCTGTACTTGAAAGACACCATCAGCCACGCAAATCAAAGTCGGCCCTGTCTGATAGACACTGCCTGCGATAGCCATATCATGTCCGTCATTCAAACTGACAACGCTTACAAAAGTTTCAGTACCACTCTCTGCAGTTTGCAATTGTAGCAAATCTCTACTTGACAATAAACGCAAACAATCAAATTTGTAACAGTTTTTCCTTAACTGTTTTAATTATCATTTTCAATTCATTAAAACATCGACAATTCAATATTTCATCGTCATAACTTCAGCGTTTAGCTCCATAGTTGCCACTTTTCTCAAAAACACGTTTGTGCCTTCTGAAGAGTAGAATCATTATCGATACACTTTGCAAATCAAAGTCCAAAACCAACTTTATCTTGTCAACAGCACCACTTCATTCTTCGAAGAATTGAATTCACGTCAATCGAAAGTTCAATTTCACAAACACACTGTATTTATAATTATTCATATCAAGAGGAACGCCATTGCTCCGTGATGATTTCATATGATATAATAATTATCATTTTTCTGTTGTTACATAATTGTACTCCGACTTTTATAAGGTGACATTCTTTGTTAATTTCATAAAACATCATTTCAGCAATCTTCTTGTATTAACAGGCATCGCTTCTTCTTTTTCAAACGTACTATTAATTAATCCATTCCTTATACTTCAGTATATCAACAATAACATTTGAACATCTTTCAGCATAACGCATCACAATTTCAAAATGCACGCAACTTTAGTTTTCTTCATTCGTTAAATTACTTTCCAATGACCTTTAATTTCTGCCACTTCGAATTTATTTTTCAGTCATTAATTTCAGCAAACTGGCCCGTGTCGTTTACACAATTTCATCATTTTCCGCCAAAACAACATACACATTAAATTGATCTTTATGCTCGTAACAATTCTCATTTTGTAAGTTATCAACACTTTAAGAATTTAGCATCAGTTATCATCTTCTATTAACTGTTAAAGTTGTGAACCCGGCTTAATTATAATTGCATAACTTAACGGTTATTAATTAACACAATACACCACGTATATTTGCAAAACTTACACCACACACTATTATCAGATCTGTTTTCATCATTTTCACTGTTATACCGATTATCAGAAACATCAGTGTACACGAAAACTACTAATATCACATAATATATAAATCTCGTATCGCGACAACGACATAAAACTCATCATTACATAAGTCGTAACCATTTACCGCACATTATCAAAATTTCGTAAAATACTTAAATCAAACCGAATGAACTGGTGTGAGCCTATACTTTCGTTTTCCACTCAGCTTCCTGTTCTTTGATATTTATCTATGCGTCATCGTGAAGACCGAAACTTTAGGAGAAATCTGTCCAACAATTTTCAATTTAGAAAATTGGCACGTATTCGGCCGCAATGACGTAATGCACTCTGTTCCACTTTATTTATGGGCGTATTTAAGGTAATAATCCCGCTTCTGATGTAGGAAATTTATAAAATTAAATAAACTAATACACAAAATTCTCAAATCAAACAATTATATTTATTAATTTAGATACAATATTCGAACCCGTACACGTTTCAATTCAATCTCTATCTGAACACATTAACAAAAATATCTATAAATGTATATCGTGTTGCGTAAGCATATTACTTCATTACTTCAGTTTCAAAATGTAGGTACAGCGGTACGAAACAGGCGGATTTCCCACAATATTCATTAACTCCTCTTTTTCAGTAGCACACATGTTTTGAAATCTAGCCGGTAAAAAAAATATTCCATTCTCTTCTGTAAGAGTCATTTTTATTTTAGATCCATATTTCGTATTCATTATTTGCATTTCGATTTTATATTTTTTATAGCTTGTTACTTCACCTTCTTTTATAATTAATTTAATTTTCTTTTCGCAGGATAGAAGGCCAGAAATAAAAACAAATCTTCTTATTAGTTTTTTTATTTGTCTAACGTTTCGGCTGTCAATTCCAGCTATCCTCAGAGACCTAGTTTCAATAATAAAAATTAATAAATATTTTGACATCTTTATTATTACAACTATGCAAGTTTATTTTATCTTACCTAAATTCTAATAAAGTCGATATTTTAAAAACATAATTGTCATATTCCATACAATATGGTCTTTCTATACTAATTAAACCTATTATTTTATTTTATTTTTTTATATACCAACTAATTTTATCCACTATGCCTTTAATATTTTTTAATTCTTATAACACACTGTTCACAATCTTATCTAATGGCGGAAATTATTCACAAATGCCATACTAAACTTCACCTCTATATATTAGTATGTTTACATGTTCTTATTTTAAACTAATTCATTTTGTTTGTTTACATATAACTTCTTTATTCTCTTATTTTTATTTTTATTTTAATTAGAATACAATATTGAATGTACTGAGGAAAAAACTAGTTTAGTAAAACATTGCATTGATAAAGATCATATATTTGATTTTGAAAACGTTAGCATATTACATATAGAAAAAAAATTAACAAAACGACTATGGTTAGAGATGTTATATATAAAAAGTCTGAAAAATACAGTGAATAAAAAAACGGACATTGAACAAATGAATAGAATTTATGACAACGTGCTTAAAATCAAAAATAATGAATAGTCTAAGGTAAAAATAAAAATAAGAGAATAAATAAGTTATATGTAAACAAACAAAATGAATTAGTTTAAAATAAGAACATGTAAACATACTAATATATAGAGGTATGAACAGAATTCTGATATTAATGTTTTAGTTTCGGAATTGATATTACGGTTGAACATTCCGATATGGAAGCCCTACGCGTGTCCACGGAACAAAACCTCTCCTCAGTATTTTTGCAGGACATAAAATATTTCTCAGATTTTCTCAAATGTGATGTTAATTCTTGTTTGTCTTTTTTTTAATTAATTCATTTAAAACATGACCGACGGGGAGAACAGACTATTAATTTAAAGTTAAAGAATTTTCTAGCAGACTAGTTTCTAATTAAAACTTTCCTATCAGTGATTTGTAATTTAAAGTTTTAGTTTGTATCAGTATTCACTTTGTTAACATAAGCATCAGCTTTCATCGAGAACAAAGCGTGTTTGCCGTTTGGGCAAAAACTTTACTGCTAAAAATAATTAATTAAAGGGATGACAGGGTTGTGAACATTTTTTATAGTGGTTTTGAGGAAATCAGGGCAAAAAAGATTAAGATTAAAATAGAATGGGGTGGTCTCTTGGCCCAAATGCACCACATCCTGAAAGGATTTTTGTGCTTCCCCTTTTACTGGATCTAGTCATCAAATAATCTGGATCTTCTTATGAGCTCCAGAAGATTTGCTACTAGATTATCCTGTGGAACTATTCCATCCTCATCGATGTAACCAAAGATGGTTGTTCTCCTGTAAGTTAAAGCCTCACATTTGAACACGATATGGGTGGCTGTTTCATCCTCCATTTCGCAAAATCTACATAGTGTTGATTCCTGATGTATCCCCATCACATGTAGATGTTTTCTCAAGAAAGCATGATCGGTTAAAAGCCCAATCACCTTTCTGAGTATCGGTCTGCTGAGTCTAATTAAGTCCTCAGTTAACTTTGAGGAAGGACCTGCAAGCATTTTCTTCCCAATCTGAGAGATGCTGCTCACAGGTCCATCTCCTGACAGTTTGCTGGACATTTCTATAAGAAATGCCACAGACTGGTTCAGGTCCAATGAATTTCTCAGAAGCCCCTTGTCTAGCAAGGGTATCTGCACTTTCATTGCCACGAATTCCTTCATGACCCGGTACCCACATGATACGAACTTTATTTTTCTGACCCAGGTCATTTAGAAGTCGGTGACAATCCCAAACCAGCTTAGAGCTGAATTTGTAGGATTGCACTATTTTTTTTAGATCGTCATCCTTGGCTATAATATTGATATTTAATTCTGAGTGATAATTACAATTTTTTACATTATTTATTTCAGGTAAATTGTGTTCAAATAAAATTTAGGAGATACCTTACTTTTTTATTTCAATATTCACAAAATTTATAGGTAGGTATGCATGATAATTAATTCTGAAATTTTATTTCTCGTAATTTATGCGCATTTTTGTACATCAGTCCTAATTTCGCATTGCGTGTACTAATTAATTTTACTTTTAGCGAATGGAATGCGTCGACACACATACTCATGTATAAATGATGGTAGGTGAATAAATTACAAAAAATACATAATGCAGGCAAGTTCTGTAATGGTTCATAGTAAAAATTGACTTTGTAATATTATTTATGTATTATGCGAATCTATATTTTAATAAATAAATATGAACGTTTTACGTTGCGTCTGTCTTTATGTCTGTTAGTCCACAGTATGCTTATAACACGAGAACCACTGATCGGATTTACATTATATTTTTATTAGTGTATTTGCCATATGGCAACATACACTATTGGCGTCGGTCGGATGGCGGGACCTAGGGGTCGGACCAAAATTTCTCGACGTTTCATAACCTCCTAAACACACTGGCACCATTTTTAAAAATGTTTATATATATATGTATATATATATATATATATTTATATACGTATATATATATACGTATATATATATGTGTGTGTGTGTACGCGCAATAACTTTCGAAAAAGTTAATTGATTTCAACGAAATTTTGCCCACATGTTGAAATCCATCACCGCAAGAAGCCTATTTAAAATGGGCGTAATCGGGCCATTTTAAAGGTAGTTTTTAGGGGTTGCAAAATGTTTTTGGGTCCCAAAATACCGAAAAAATTCTCCGAATTGTTTCAAAATTGAAATTTAACCCTCTGGTAGTAATTAAAAAGTGTCCCTAAAATTTTAATAAAATCGGCTCAACAGGACCGGACTTACAAATATTTTGAAAACACTAATTTGCAGATAGTGACTTATTTACTGAAGGGTGTATTTAATTCGGTGTACACGTTAGATTGATAATAATATTACAATTAAGAAAAAAAATGTTATTTTAAGGGGTGTATTAAGGGGTTAAATTTTTGATTTTGCCCAAAAACAAACTTAATTTCGCATAACAAAAGTATAAAACCTCACGGCCCTATACAAGCAAATACACTATATTGTCGGCAGGGTTTTGGCACTGCGACCCGGGTTTTTTAAACTTAACTTCACGCTCCGTATATTTGGTTTCATTAACTATATTTGTTTCAAACCTTGCAACCGATTTTTCACCTACTTTTCGTTATCTAAATAACAGTGGGGTAACAATTGAGTGGCAGGACGAGCAAAATGCCTTGGGCCCCCAGCCCAACAGGGCTGTAAGCAGAGCTGGATCCTAACTTTTATTATTACCACATTTAGTAAAATTTATTAGTTTTGTAATGAATTAATTTAAGATATTTACTAAAGTATGTACACAACTTAAACAAAAAAATGTATCAAGGTTTGAACATATTTGTAAGAAAAAGATATCCAGTTTTAGAACGCATCCGATACGTAATAAAGTCCTCGCCACTTGTAAACGCAACTGAACGTAGCTGAAAGAAATGAAGTCTCAGTTTTCGATACACTTTTAAGACACGAAGTAGAAAAGTCATCTTCTATAGGAGAACTTGCTGATTTATTAATCATAATCATTTTGTTTCTTCAAGCTTTTCTAAAGTGTGCACTGCATCCCTGTGACTATGGCTAACGCCGAGCGATAATTTTCAAAATTAAAATTGATAAAAACTTATATGGGATAATAAAGGTTACGCAACTTAGCTATTCTATCCATCGAACATTCCAAGGCCCAAAATTTAAACTTTGATTGTCATTAACACTTTTGCTGAACAGAAAGCCCGAAAAAGGGAATTTTAATAACTATAATTTTGTACTAAAATTTAAAATTGTGATTTCAATCGAATATGTTATTTAAATTAAAATTGAACTAAGTAATTCTAATAGCGTTTGTACATACTTCACGTGGGGATTTATAAAAAAAAATAACAAACTATAACATTGGTTGAGCTTTTTTACAGAGAGGGAGAGCCCCGACCGATGAATTTGCCACGGACCTCAAACGATATAGTTACGCCACTGATTTAAACTATTAATATTGTAAATATTTATTGAGCATATTTACAAGGCATTATTTTTGGTTAGAATTGTTCATTTTAAACGTTTCGTGGGTGGTTCATAAAAATTGTCTGATTCATACTGGGTACACAAAACATTGTCAAAAAAATTGAATTTGATAATACAACAAAATATCCAATGAGATAAAAAAGTTGCCTCAAATAAAAAAAGCACTTAAAAAAGTTTTAACCCAGCAATCAAATTATACATAATAGTTAAGAAAAAATAAAGTTTAAAAATTGACGCTATTTATACATGTTAATGTTAAAGAAATAAAGACTATTATTATTATTATGACCTTAGATTGTGATAATTTAATTACAGTTTTCATGCATGTAAGAGCAGTCTAATGTCGTATTCAACCTCCCTGTCATGTACAACATTAGATTGTATTCACACAAAAGCAAATGCTTGATCTACACAGAAAATAAAGATCGTTTTTCAAGTCAAATTTTGGGAAAAATGTCGTTTCGAAGTAAAAATTATGCAAAAAACTATGTTAAATATACGTAGGTATACACAGTTTAAAAAAAAATATAATTTCAATCGATCAATTATCTTTCGAACAAAATCGAATTAAAATTCTACAATGCTTTCTTATGGAGAAATATGTGTATTCACAATCTAAGGTCTTAGGTCATTATCAAATCAAATTATTTGATAATCCTTTCTACAACCCAGCATCAGCCTGAAAAATCGGCACATGATTGTCGACGTCTTCTTCTCTTTCTTCGGCAATTTGAAGCTCGGTGACATTATGGCAAGAGACACCGGAGCAAAATTTGCAAAGTGCCGAGCATTTGAGGCCTGCTTTTACGCAAGTACAGCCGCCTCTACTAGAGAGACGCATGATAAAAATTTCAGAAGGGAGGGGGTTTCCACTTCGCTCATCATTATTCTTGGAATGAGCCTCTGGTCGGTCTTTTTCCATCCCCATTGAGTGGAATCTTTTTCCACCCCCAACCACTTCTGGACTTGGTGGTAAGTTCGATAAGCGTGCAATGTTGCACCATCTTCTGTTTGAAGCAAATGGGAATGGTCAACCTTAGCAAAGGCGGCTGTTTTTACAATTTTTTGTAGCGCAGGCTGTGGAGGGTATTTTGAATGTAGTCTCCTCCATACAGAGCTACTAGGCACTTCATTCCGGCATCCGCGATGGCTTGAAATTAGGTTGGAGGAACACTTCAGCTTAAATTTGCGAAAAATGTAGTTTTCCCATTTTTTGGATTTTTAAGATTTGTGAGTAAACTATATGACCTGCAGACGTCGTCTTTTGCTTAGTAAAGCTAATTGCATATACTACAACATCTATTCCTATGATTTTACCCGATATCGGGGTCGAAAATTGACCAAATCTTAAAAGTTCACTTTTATGTTAAAAATTATCAATTTTTGGAGAGCCGTATCTCGGTAGGTATTGAACCTACAAAGCTGGTTCTAGTTTCAAAGCAATTTTAGTCTACTTTAAACACGTATAAAAGATATTTTATAAAAAACGCATAGTTTAGGACTTACATTAGGAATACCAAAAAAAGTGCGAAAATTTCGCGGTTTTTCGAATGCTATAAAGTTAGCACAGGTCTTTCGAAGCTGCAAACTTGGATATACGCCACTGGTAGAGTCCTAACAACATAATAAAAAATCAGAACTAGCCGTTTAATTGCGATTTTAATGTTCGATATGACTATAACCCGCCAAAACGCAATATACTCTACCAAAACGCAATACACCCCGTCAAAAAGAGAAACAGTAGAAAAATGAAATCCAGTACCCGTACAAATAGTGATAATTTTATTTATACTGTAGCCCTATAAATAGCCACTTCCTATTTTTTGTAACTTTTCAAGTGTGTCATATGCATTTTCAAATCAATTCAGCTGCTGTAAAGAGTTACCCGCAACCGAAAAACGTTCAAGATATTAGAGCTTTTATTGTATTAACCGGATATTACAGACGTTTCATACCCAATTTCTCGCAAATAGCCAAGCCACTGACACAACTAACACAAAAAGACGTTGTATTTAAATGGCAAGGATGTTTTAGCTTATCCCCGTATAAAAATTTGTTTGGGGACCCTTCCCCCGTTGAAGTAAATGACTTAAACGGGGAAATCCCACAGCCCGCGATAACCGATGTAGGGTGTTGCCAACTTTTGAACGCACACTTTACGCGGGAAAAAAATAAATTGCTTTTATTGACTTTTGACAAATTTCTGAAATAAAAAAAAAATTGGGAAGTTTTTATTAATTTTTGCTTACGCACGTTGGGTGCCCCCGTGGCCCCGTATAATTGATACGGCAGTAGCTACGCCCCTGTTATGCACGATTTAAAACACTTTCCCAAAAATAGTCAACATCCCTATTGGGGTCTGGGCACACCGTATGCAGATTTTTAGGTGCACACATTTAGGTTGGAACACATTCAACGTGTACATAAATAATACAACAATCTTATCAAAACATATTTAATATAAATCACAATATTCGTATAAAATTAGCAAACCAATCGATAAGATATGTACCGACCGGCAGTCTCTGAAGGTCGAATGATTTTAACTACTTGTCCTCTCTTTAAGCCAAAATATCGTGCGACAGGATCTCCAGCTTGAATTCTCATAAGCATGTTTTCCTTCAGTTTACTGCAAAATTAAGTTTACAATCAATATTTTTCTAATAAACACGAAAATGTTATTTTATTTTCAAAAATCAATTTCGTCTGCCAGTACTAATTAAAACAGCATTTTCAGTTCAAACCTTTGTCCTTTTTTAGATTTTCGAACAAATTTCGTTCAATAATATTTCACAAAAATAAACCTAGATATAAAAAACCTTTTAAAAAATGAACCCCTTTCAAAACCGCCACTAAAAAGAGGAAAATACTAAAATTTTGAGGTTGGCGCCAATAATTTAATTACTAAAACTTTTTACATATCTACTTATACAGGATGTTCTGCAAGCTCTATGACAAACTTTGACAGATAGTAGGTCACTTGATTTTAAACATATTTTTTTTAATAAACATGGATCCGATTCATTTTTGTATAGAAGTTACAAGCATTTAAAAAATCAAAAACATAGGCTGATAAATAGAAATATCGGTTGTTATGACAATAATTATGGGTCAAGGAGGTCCAGTATCATGGCCACCTCGTTCACCCGATCTGAATCCTCTGGATTTTTATTTATGGGGACACATGAAGCAGCTGGTCTACCATCTTGAATTCTTTCAAGTAACTGCTGATGGGTAGCGATTTCAACATGGTAGACCAGCTGCTTCATGTGTCCCCATAAATAAAAATCCAGAGGATTCAGATCGGGTGAACGAGGTGGCCATGATATAGGACCTCCTTGACCTATAATTATTGTCATAACAACCGATATTTCTATTTATCAGCCTACGTTTTTGACTCTTTAAATGCTTGTAACTTCTAAACAAAAACGAATTGGACCCATGTTTATTAAAAAAAATATGTTTAAAATCAAGTGACCTACCATCTGTCAAAGTTTGTCATAGAGCTTGTAGAACACCCTGTATAAAACTAGATTTTTTAGTTTTTATTTCTTACTTTTCAGCGGATTTGAAATATGTAGTTTGCACGCCATTAAATATATTTTTGTTGATATTTCAATACTAACACTGGAAATATATATAAAAATACGAAACCCTAAAAAGAAAACTACTGAACCCATTTTAAATAAAATTTATGCGAGAGCATCCCGACGGTACGGTCTTTTAAAAAGAACAAGGGTTATTAAAATCGGTTCACGACTGGCGGAGATATCGCGAAACACACACAAAAAACAAACGCGTCCAATCGATAACCTCTCTCTTTTTCTTTGAGTTCTTTAAAAAATAAAAATACTAACTATCTAGCGAGAAGTTCTTGTTTTTCTTCAGGTGTCATAACAACATGTTCGGGCACCAGTTCATGCTCGGTTATGTTGATTAGGAGTTCCGATTCGAGGAACTGCTCCAGTATATATTTAGGTGCCATGTCGACGAGCGACTGTTTAGCAGAAGGCGTCATGCCTTGCTGAACGACTATAATGGCACGGTGGATATTCTCATCCTGCATACGTTGACAGTACGTTTTGATTGTTTTAATGCCGATTTTCGGTTCTTCTGGGAAAAACACGAACATCTGATCTGTCGGATCGTCGTTGTGAGCTACCAACACAATTAAATCACTTCTTGACGGCCTTTTCTCACTAAAAAATATAAGAGCAAAATATTTTGCTTACTACACAGTGCAAGTAAAAAGTAGCGTTTAAAATTCGTTATATTTAACTTTTGGACAGGTCAAATTGTGAAAGATGATCTTAATGCATTCTTATCCCTCTTGTCCCCCAATTTGGAAGTTTCAACTTAACAAAAATAGGTACTGATAACGATAGCGTCACATCACGACAACAAGAATAACTTTAAAAATGCTAGAAAACATTATTTCGATATCTTTAAATTCAACGAAGATAATCAATTTTTATACGCCGGGTCGGTCATTGTTACGCTCTGCGGCACGATGTGTAATAGATAAGTAAAGTTTCACTTAAACTTGTGTGTTTAAGTTGTTAAAATGTGACAAAAAATTCACAGTACTGTAAATTCCTCCAGTGAGCGTACAGAATAGCACCATAAGTTAATATCGCCAAAATACATATGATGAGTAATTTCGATAAATATACTACCTTGGTTTGTCACCGAATTGGTCTTTAAATTGGTCTAAAGTTTGATCCAACTCGTCTTGTGTTACTAAATATCCTCTGTCATGGCAAAGCTGCATAACGGTTTTACGTATTCTCCACAGTTTATATGTTTCTGCCTCATCGTCCATTGCAAACTTATTTAGTACTATGAAATACAGTTGATATTTCACTAAAAATATAAGGTATTTAAATACATGTATCGTTATTTTTGAAAGTTAGGTTATTTTGACATTTTATTTTTTAACTAAAATTCCCTCTAAACTCGTAATGTCTGGTAATTATAAATACGTATAAAACTCTATTTTGTAAAATATTTCAACTACCTTTTTAACTGGCTTTACTCCAGATAAATACAAAACACTAACACAAATGAAAGAACGATGTTCCCTGTGTCAAATACACCATCATCTCTGATCTGCTCTGTGATGATCGGTTACTTATCATAGATATAGATTATTTACTCCTCCTTCCTTTTACGTCATGCCGGCCACCGATCTCTTCATTGTGGATAGGGGAAGGCCAAGGATATAACATCGTTGGGATAGGCACGACGTGTATTTATTTACGACAGTCGAAACAGCTGACTAAATAATGTCAAATCGAACAATAGAATTCATAATACAAAGTCTACAAGGTAAATGCCAATAGGCTTAGACATAGACATAGACAAAGGCATATTGTGATATAGTGCATATATTGCGTAAAAACAACAGTACGTGATAATATGTAGTAGGTACCTACTTGTCGAGTTGTTATTCATTCTATATTTTGTTTGATTTTGTATGGTTAATATAATTTTGATACGTGATAAAATTTTGACAGTTGATAAGATTAAATTAAGTGAGACTACAGTTTTTAATATTGTAATTATCACATCTTTGTACATTAAATTGTAAATAATATTATTAAGTACTTTAGTTTTAAGTAAGTACTTGTGCACTTAAAATTTTATTAATGCAATTGGAAAAATGGACAACATAAAAAACAGTTTAAACGGTCTTAAAACGATCGTCAATATTTTTTTTGATCAAAAAGAACCGTGGCAAATCAGTGCCTTCACTGCGTCTTCAGTTCTATTATCTGTGTGGCTTTGGAACTTTTTATTTCAAGACGAAAGTAAGTAAATTATTTAAAATACTTACCGCTGTGTTTTTTATTAAATATCTTCTTTAAAATTTTAGACTTATCAGAAAGATTAAAAAAGCAAGCTTTTCGATTAGCAAGATTAATTCCAAGTGTTAGAGATCAAATCGATTCGGAATTAAAAAAAATAAATTCTGAATTTGAAAATGAAGTATCAAAAAGGACGTTGGGTTTAACGTACCAATCGACGCTTCCACCAAAAGGCTTAGGCCACGATGAAATATTTGAACTTGCCAAACAATACGTGGATTTAGGTATGAAATATCCTACGTCAGTTCGTTTTCTTTTTCTAAGATAAGAGCTTAGTCAGTATGACTTGTTTCTCAGTTTCAAATTTTTATTTCGGAAAAATTTAAACACAGCCATATTTTTATTTTACGTATTTATTATTGACGTCGGTCAGATAGCGGGACCTAATAAGGGTCGGACCAAAATTTCTCGACGTTTTCTATAGCCTCCCGACCAATTTGAATGTAAAATATGCAGTATGCAAACGTGCAGCATTTAGCATTGGCATAAAATGAACGGATCAGAATGCGCCACGACAGAAAATATCTGTCTAACGGGTGGGTCGAAGTTAAATGAATGGCAAAACTTCAAATTCATAAACGCTCCTTGCGGTTCGATTCTACACCCCTTTCTCTTTGCAGCGTTTCATACGTAAGACTGTCAATCTCGACATGAATCGATTTTACCCTGCTGTGTTGAAAAACAAACAAAAACACATTTACGCATTATTTCTCCAGGTGACTTCAACTGGAAAGGCGGCCATGTGTCCGGCGCCGTTTATTATTACGATGAGAATTTGATTGATTTAGTGGCAAAGGTTTATGGCTTAACGTCGTACACAAATCCTTTGCATCCAGATGTTTTTCCCGGCATATGTAAGATGGAAGCAGAAGTTGTACGCATTACTGCAAATCTGTTTCATGGAACAGAATCGGCATGTGGCACTGTGAGTTTTGCTTTGCAGTAATTAAAAATTAGTTGACAGAGAGAGATTGTACATTATAGACGCTCGACAGCCGAGTAAATTAGTTAATTTAGTTTGTTGTTACTTGTGTAGCTGCTAATTTTAAGCGCTGGGGGACGACCTCGCTGTCAAACAAATTACATTTTCGCTCTCGCATTTCATTATTTACTCACAAATAATCCTTTCCGGCGACAAATTCTCAGTTCTGTGCGCGGCGTTTTTCTTTTTGCTGACGGACTATTGGCTCCATTAATGTCAGATTGATTCGAAACCTGTCTTAGTGAACTAAAGAGGCGAAATTTTAATATAGATTTTGTACAGAAGAATGTGACAAAACAGTTGTTTTATATGGATTTATAGCTAATAAAGACTGCATTTTTTTACATATGACGTCATTTCTAAAATTTACTGAACTTTAATATTAAAATTTGTACATTTTACGTTTGCTCTAAACACCACACTGTACAACTTTCTCGCTGAGCTGCAGATTTTCCGAAACGCGCGAATAACGTCATTTTGTACGACTATTAATGACGTGTTTTTTTTTTAAATATACGGGTTTTTTGGCTTCTATACTTAGTATAATTTAATAATAAACTTGCTTTATTCAATAATTAATAATACTGAAACATGATCGAAATTGTTTGAAGCGTTTTCGTGAAAATCACAATTTTCCATGTGTGTTCGTCGGCAAACTGCCCCTTGTTGATATTTCCAAAACGAACAAACGGCTGGCTTGCTTAATATTTGAACAATAATGACAGCGGATCGTATTTGCAATTTGTTCAGATGACGAGCGGCGGCACGGAATCGATTCTAATGGCGTGTAAGGCGTACAGAGACTATGGCCGGGCGACGCGCGGCATTAAGAAACCCGAAATAATAATGCCCGCGACGGCGCACACCGCGTTCGACAAGGCGGCCCAGTATCTCGGTCTCAAAGTCAAGAACATTCCAATCGATCCGCGAACCACGAAGGTCGACGTCAAGAAAATGGAGAAGGCCATAAGCGGCAATACAATAATGGTAAATATATGCGGCGTAACGAAACTGTCATTTTGTGGCGTTAAAAATATCATTATATACAAATTGCAATTATAAGTCGGTTTTTATCTAATACACCTATAAATTATTTTTTCACAACGATTAAACCTACTACATGTGTAGAACTTTAAAAAATAAAACTTCTATTTTACATTATGCAGCGCGTGACTAAATTTCTTAATTATAACGATTACTACTTGCGTCGAATAGTCTGTTTATAAAATAGCGGATCGCTGACCGTTCGTACGCCACAGGTTTTTGTACTGCTCGAACACTATTCTGAGGAATTCTGCGCGCGACTAGACGCTTCTGCTGCCCGCTCTAATGTATAAAAACAATCACGCACTGCATAATTTTAAAAGAAAAAATAATTTAGTAGATTAACGTGACTTTTTCTTTTACAAACATGGTACGGCCTAATCGTCCTCTAAAAGTAAAAAAAATTGTATTTTACATTATATAGTAACTTGATTACTAAAATATATCTTTTACGACTTTTGATATTGCGATAAATTCGCTCAGTGAGAAAATTTGACTGAAATTAGATTCGTCGTCTCTTGTGTTTAATATATTGAATGTATCCCAAACATGTCCGAAACAGAGTATGGTATCAGAAACCCAGCATAAAGCTTAGAATATTTACTTTCGGTTAAGATTATTATTATTTTTTCGTTGTTGCAGCTAATATGTTCAGCGCCAAATTTTCCATACGGTACAATGGATGACGTTGAGGCAGTGTCAAACCTAGGCGTCAAGTACAACGTACCGGTTCATGTGGATGCCTGCTTGGGTGGTTTTGTTATTGCATTTATGAAACGAGCCGGCTTCAATTTACCTCCTTTTGATTTTAGTTTGCGCGGGGTTACGAGTATATCGGCCGACACGCACAAAGTAAGATTTGTTTCGTAATATTTTGTCCGTTCGCGAAATCTCGCCGTAGAGAGAGCAGATGTTCGTACGTATTAAAAATAAAATATAGTTGCCCCTTGGCGGTACGAAGTCGTCTCATTTTTTTAAATTATTTTTCTTCGGAGATCTGAATTAATTTTGACGAACTCTATTTCCGCCTGGATTTAAACGACGCTCCTGGCAATTATCGACCGAATATGAAAATCTGAACGAGTCCGAGGGTCGCGCAACAAAAAAAAAGGTGTGCCCGTTCACAAACCCACAATGGAAGCTGTGCTCCGTACGCGTTTTATATATTAATGTTCAAAATTTACGTAAACGTAGATAAACGATAAGATTATTAAATTTGAGTTTGTTTATTGATTTTCTTAACAATGGACAGTTTACAACTCCCGGTGCTTAAGGTAGTTGTCGTGTTACAATATTGTCAAAAAGTTATAGATTATACGCGCCACAAAAGTATACTAGCTTATAGCTAAGTGATCCATAATTTGTACGCAAGACTGTACCCGTGGAAACGTAACACATACAGTATTCATATGCATGTATACTTTTCTATAAATTGTTGAACTTTAAACCGTTATTTATAAATAATTAGACGGTCAAAAAATTTTTCTGATTTTTTTTAAACTCATAACAAATGCATTGAAAGACTGTCAGTTTTTGGAAAGTTTCTGACTGTTAGTTCTTTTTTTTTATAAATAAGAAACTGGTTCAGAACTACAGAGATCGTATACAATCAATGTTAATTATCCAATTTTTAATTGAATTTATCTCGGATTATATACGGTTGATCGACTTCAAATTTTCAGGGTAATTGTATTGTCATGTCCTTAATAAGTATACAAAAATTAAGAATTTTCTGACGGTGTGCCTTAACCACGACAACTACCTTAATGCGACTGAAATAATGTTTTGAAATAATAGATTTTTATCGGTTCAACAGTTCAGATCTGCGTTTGAGAATATTCACTTAAGTATTTCCTTGTATCGACATTGTAGCCGATGATTATTTTGTCGATCAGAAGTTTACGACCGACCGATTGTCGATGTCCGGCATCGAAGCCATCTCCGTTTCTGTAATCGGTGTCGTAAAGTCTTTGACTCGACGGTTTGTTCGGAAATTCGATATGCAAAAAATATTACCGAACCCATTTGAACAATTTTAATTTCAGTACGGATTTGCACCGAAAGGATCGTCAGTTATTTTATACTCGGATAAAAAGTATCGACACCATCAGTTCACGGTCACGACCGATTGGCCCGGCGGGGTCTACGGATCTCCGACGGTCGGCGGTTCAAGGGCCGGTGGCGTTATTGCAACGTGCTGGGCCACTCTCATGTACTTTGGTTTAGATGGTTATGTCAAAGCCACAGAAGAAATAATAAATACAACAATATACGTCGAAAATGAGTACGTATCATTATTATTATTACTGTTATTACGAGAGAAAAGTTCCTTAAAGAATTTTGCATCGACAAACAGCCAAAACTTCAGGTTCGCCACCGCCACGCAAGGAATAACTACAAAGTCCGATAGTCGAGTGTTTTATTCAAAATTAAAACACTCTATAAATCATTTACAATGACGACTCGCTGGGTTTTTTCATATGCTTATAGTCCGTAAGACTTTTCTACATGAGCCAGTAGTCGCTGATTTTTGTAATGATTGTTAGAAACATTCATTGTTACAATGCTATATTAGAAAAATTTTATTTTTGAACAATTGTCACCGTCGGGACTCAAACCCGAATCTGTCCAATTTCGCGGCGGAATGAGTTTTCAGTTACTTTATGGTGCGATATCTTATCAGTTAATAATAAAGCAATGTATCATTGAATTCATATCATACGAGAGCAGATTTTACTCCGTAACACTAGACATGAACCCTCTCATTAGCGAGAGTTACGTATGAATCCGATGAATCAGATAGTCTTACGGGCTATAAGCATATGAAAAAACCCAGTAACTATCAGCTATTTGCTTATGTAGGAAAAATGTTAGAAACTTTACCATAAGATATAGGTGTTGCAATTATACCTACCGCCTAAAGATATACAGTTGCAATTACTGTGACTTAGGACGGATTAATAATTAGATAAATGGAAATTTTCATCTGATTGATTCGTAACTCTCGCTAATGAGAGGGTTCATGTCTAGCATTGCGGAGTAAAATCTGCTCTCACATGATGTGAATTCAGTGTTACAATTGCTTTATTATGAAGGATTGACCGATAAGATATCACACCGTAGAGTAACTGAAAACTCATTCCGCCGCGAAAGTGGAAAGATTCGGATTTGAGTCCCGACGGTGACAGTTGTTCAAAAATAAAATTTTTCTAATATAGCATTGTAACAATGAATGTTTCTAACAATCATTGTAATGACGCAATTCTTAATTGTTATTTGAATCGATAGTTGCCATTATGACAGAGACTATAACCGCGCCCGGACCGTTAAACGAACGATTATTAAAATAAAGAAGGTGAACGTCTTGAGCGTTATAACTTATAGTGCATAATAATGTAGATTTTAGTCATAATACAAGCATTTTAAATTACTTTTCTTTTCAGGCTACGAAAAATGGATGGAATATTTATATTCGGTAAACCGACAACTTCCGTAATAGCTATTGGGTCGAAAGTGTTTGAAATATACCGTCTCTCGGCCGCACTCAATCGGCTCGGTTGGAATTTAAATGTTTTGCAGTTTCCTTCGGGGTCAGTTTTTTCGCATATTATATAATTCAGAATTGCTACTAATTAATATTATTGTAAAATTGTGGAACTACCGAACTGGGTAGAGTAGTGGTGACAGCACTAGACTCGCATTTGGGAGGTACGATTCGAATCCCGACGGGGGCAGATGTGTCTGGGACTTTTTCCTACTACCTCTCGCCGAGAAACGATAATTCCTGTACCGGCCATCTTGATTGAGGTTTTCCATGGTTTCCCTCGATTAATTCCAGATAAATATCGAGATGGTTCCTTATTCAAGGCAATAGCCGATTACCTATCAAACTCCCAGTTCAAAAATTACCTACCCTATCCTAATTTTTTATAATTCCTTTATTCGCCCATTTGTTATCAGTTAAGTCGAAGCTTTAGAAATATAGAAAATACCGGGAAGTGGTAAATGGAAAATAGTAATGGTGCGAATGGCGTCTGTTATGACAAAAGTCATAAAAACGCATTATTATTATTGTTATTAAAATTGTGAAACTGAACATGACGTTTTGATTCTAGAATTCACATTTGCATCACTCATGTTCACACAAAAGCCGGCGTGGCGGACCAATTTTTGGACGACGTTAGAAGAAACTTGAAAGAGCTCTTAAAAGAACCCACGGCGCCGGTTGAGGGCAAGGTATGGCGATGCGGTTGTTATTTAATTTTTTCAAAGGCCATCCTATACTTAGAGACGAACTTCTCGACGAGATGATTCTTGTGTCGATTGTCGTACCTAGTTTATTTAATGTTGCCGGATGGAATACAGCTCCGAACATATTGTTTATATCGAGTATAGCTTGCTTGCTTGCATGTGACCGATTTCTCTTTGATGAAAATTTCAAGATACTGATTGAAAAAAGATACCTATGTAATAGATGATATTATGTAAATATTATGATCGAATATATTTTTTGAATATTGGTTTTCCAGATGGCAATTTATGGCGTAGCCCAAAGTATTCCAGATCGTTCAGTCGTTGGTGATTTTACTCGGTTATTTTTGGATTCAATGTACTACATTCCAGGTCTACAAGTGAACGGCAATTCAAATGTGATTAATAAAAAATAAAATTTATTATAAAAATGAAATTATAAGTCTTAACAATTGTAATAAAATATTTTCATTGTAAACATTATTATAGTTTAAACTGCAACGGAGGACTAGCGAGCAGCTCCTTTTTGTTTTGTCGAGATCAAATTTTTGGAGTCAGTCACAGAGTTTGGTCAATGAGTTCATCTGTCTGATGTCTTTTATCAGCCCCTAAAAACCAATCTTAGAATGACCCGATTGGGCACATTTTAAATAGGCTTTGTGCGATTTCAGCATGTATACCAAATTTAGTTTAACTTCATAGATCACTTCTTGAAATTTGCGGACCTTTTTTATGTTTTTTACGTTTCTTTTTTTCCTTTTTAGGCGATTCGCTATGTTTCTCTGTCACATCGGCTTCTTCTTCTTCCACTATTTCTGCTGAATCTATAGTAAAATCTAAATCTCCTCTTTTCAAATAATATAATTCTCGATACACTAAACCTAATATTCTAATTGTATTCTTATCTAAGAGATGTTTCATATTTGCACAAAATGTAAAACCCCAATTAAATAAGAAATCATAACGTGAATTTCTCTTTAATATATTGCGACATATTTGCTTGTGTCGTATAAAAATTTCACTGAAGAGTGCTGTGTTTTCCATGACATTTGCGAGGGTATTCTTTAGTGTTTCATTTGCTGGAAAATGTGTTACTTCCAAATATATTCCATTATTTTCTAATTCCGTTTTACTCGTATCTATTATTTCGAATAGTTTTTTTGCTACTGCGTTTATCATCTTGTCTGTGTGTTCTATGTTTAACTTGTCCCAGCTGTTTACGGCTTGGATTTGCTCGCTGCGACGAAGAGCAAAGTATTTCATGACTGAATTGTTTTAAGAAAAATCAATAATAAAATTCGTTTTCTAGCAGCTTTTTTCGTTTGTTTATAGAAGAATGACTCATCAAGAACGACTTTAACGATCTTGACAAAATTTATAGAAACTAATTGTCTCAGTTCCCGAGCGTCTATAATCTGCAATCTTTCTTTCTCTCTCTCTTAATGATATGACACATGAACATAAAATTAAAGGTCGATTGATTGATTGTAGATTATAGACGCTCAATATTTAAGATCATCAGCGTCTATATAGGTAATAAAAATATAGCAAAGCGAAATTTAAAACAAAAGATAAATTAAAGATCGGACTAGTCTCATACGCAGGGGGTGTTTCATCTAAATTAACGCAAGCAAAGGCTAATATTTAATAAAAATGTATAATTGCGGTATACTAAAATTATGAATGACAAAGGATACAAATTTTTTCATCATGAGTTGATTCTGAAGACTGTTTTTCATCAATACATGTGGTAATATTATAACAAAACGTACATACAATAAGATAATAAAATATTAAATACTTCATTATCTTACACTAATGTGCTTTAACGTTGTTAAGCGAACAGTTTGTACTCAAAAATAAATTCCCAAAACCGTACTGTCAAATATATTTCAAATGTCAAAACAATATCAGTGCATCAAACCCCAGTTTCGTAAATGCCCAGCTCCCTAAATTTACTATTAGCTCTATGGTTTTTACTCTGCCTAAATAAATATTAAAATGTTTCAACCCTTATCTCTGGGACAATAATTCGGGAAAAGTAGGTTTCGCGTGGTTCTCCCCCACACTTTACGGCATGCCTCTATATATACCGCGGAAGCTTATTCTCTTTACGAGACTTTATACTATATTTGGCATTTTAATATTCCAAAATCAGCTATTTTAACTGATTCTCAAAGTGTAGTAATGACAATAGACTCCCCAAATATAAGTAGCAACTCTTCCAACGTAATATACTTAATTAAACAACTTCTGCATAACATTAAAAAGTCGAATCATGAAGTAATAATTGCATGGATGCCATCACATAACGGCATTAAAAATAACAATGTAGTAGATTACCTAGCTAAACTAGCCATCAATAAACCTCCAGATAATAGCCATTATATCCCTTATACAGATGTATATCCTAATGCTAAAAATAAATTATTACAGTTACGCAAGCAGCATTGGACCAATAATTCAAAACAGACAGGGAAACAATATATAAAATCAAACCCAAGATTAATCTAATTCCGTGGTTCTCAAATATAGAGGAAAATAAAGGATTCATCACCAGGCACAACAGAATTAGAACAGGACATTGTAGCAGTTATACACACCTAAACAGAATAAACATTTACAAAGTACAATGTGTAAATGTGATACCTACTGGGGAAGGAAATCTATATCATATCCTATTCTTATGTCCACTTTATATAAGACATAGGTACTGACAAATAAGAGTAACTTACAATGGTGTACTAATTGGGACCACAAAGCACGTGTTCTGTGATTGGGACGATGTTATCCAGGTTCTATCCAAAATAGACACACTATACCTATAAGGCAATTTTCCTATATCTGAAGAAAGGACAAATAAAACCATAAAGTAATAAAGCTGAAATTAATCAAACTAAACACTACGGCAACTGGGCAAAGACAAGAGTCCGGCAATTAACAATAATAATAAAAAAATCTCTGATGTTTATCTGGAGCAACATAATATACTATCCTGAAAATGGCGGGATGTTTTAGGAAATACAAAAGCTTTAATGAAAGAGTGAAATTAAGAATCTGTATTTTAATTTTTTACTTCAAAGACTCCAGCAAATATAATTGCTCTCCGGTAACCTTTCGTAATTGCTGATAATTATTCTCAAGTTACTATTGCTACTTACTACGAAATTAAAAATGATCTTGTTAACATTTTAGGGGTCGCTGGATTTACCGTTTTTATTGGTTAATAAATGAAATATCAAATAAATGTATGTCGATTGACGATTTTAATCAAATAAGAAAAGCTTGAAATAAATATTTTTGCTTAAAACATTTATATGCCAAAAATTTGCTATCTTTTCCTTTTCGTTATGCAAACCATTGAGAGAAAAAAATACCGTTCAGCCATCTTGTTATTAACTTCAATGTAATAGACGCCATTTGTTCGTGGCAGTGTCATGTTTACAGTTTTGAAGTGGCATTTTTGATAAATAATAATGTAAACTGTATTTGAATTGATTAATGTTTGCAAATATGAAAACTTAAACTGTAAAATAGTGACCAGGTTAGTTTTATACATATTTTGTGTGGCCGTCGGTGTAGAATTTGTTATTTTTTCGATGTTTACCCAAATAGGCGCGAATGCCCAACAAGGATCGGTTGCAGATAGTTTGTGTGTAATCATATTCTGATAAATTGCATTTTCAGGCTATTTTATTTATTTCTTCGAAGTGTAACTTGAACCTGAAATATGTGTGGTTATAATTCAGTTTTGTTAATTATAGATAAGAGAGGTGAATAGGTACACAATCAAAATCGTCTTGGATTTGAATAAAAAGGCCAAACTATGTTTTATGCTCATTTTGTTTTGGCCAAAAAGGGCCCGTTGGCCCGAATTTGGCTCGCTGCTCACTGGGACAAAAAGTTAACTAAGGCGCACGTGTTCGAAACAAACATCGAAAAATCTGTCGATGGCATTTTGCAGCCAAAAGTGAAAATGGCACTACGGACATCTGGCCATTTATTGTTAGGCGTCGTCAGAATATACTCTCGCAAAGCTAAATACTTGCTTGCCGATTGCAATGAGGCGTTTGTCAAAATTAAAATGGCATTTCGACCGGGCATGGTCGATTTGCCGGAAGAAAATCGAGAAGCCGCCGTTAATGCTATCACATTACCCGAAGTGTTTCATGATTTCGATACCGCAATGCCAGATTTAAAGTAAGTGTTGTTTATTTATTTTTTCATGGCTATTTTTTTGTTTTGTAATATACGTCGGACATCACAATTTATTCACGAGAGAATATTTATAATTTCATGCCAACTTCTCTTTATAGCGATGTAGATATAGAAGCGCAATTCACGACATTGAACCGTTCTCGCGTGGAACAAATTACAATGAACGAAGATTACGGCAACGTGCCGTTCGCGACAACCGATGACGGGTTTGGAGAATTGAGTTTCGATCCGGACGCACCGGAAATAAATAAGCCGCCGGAGTTTGAACCGAGCATCGATCATACTCCCGTTCTGTACGGCGAACCGATGACCGTCGGAATTGACGCACCGTCAGACAGAGAACCAATGCCTTCCACTTCGGCCGTGAGCGACGTACCCGAAGCTATGGATGTCGACCAACCCGTCGAAAATGATTTCAACGAGACTGACGTCGACTTGGGTAAATTATTTCATTCTTTAAATCCAACACACTTTTTAGGGTTCCGTACCTCAAAAGGAAAAAACGGAACCCTTATAGAATCACTCGCGTGTCTATCCGTCCGTCTGTCACAGTCAATTTGCTTCGAATCTACTGCACTGATTGAGTTGAAGTTTGGTATTCGTATGTAAGTCAATGACCCAAAAATGGACGTGTAACGTAAATAAATGAATTTTGAACAGGGGGGCCACTTTTGGGGGACAAATTAGGAAATTAACAAGAAAGTTTTGCAAACTGTACCGTGTGACATAGTAAGTTTCTCAAATATATTTTTTTATAATTTTAAAATAAATAGTTTTAAAGTTATTTAAGAAAATAAATGAACAGTTGACCCCCCCCCCACCCTTATTTCTTAAACTACTTTTTTTACGCATAAACCATTCCTGAACTTTGCCGTTTTCGAGTTTTAACGAGCCTAACGCACGGCGATTCTTTTTTATATAATATAAGATAGAAATACAATACTGTTGCTCTGAAAACGCACATAACTTAATATTTATGTTTTATTTCGAATATGGTTTTCACGAGCAGCCGGAGGTCTGTTTGAAGGAGGCTTGTTCGTAGACGCAGCCGCTATCGGCGACTCCCATCCGTCGATCGACGCTAACACAATATCGGAACCCATTGCGCCCGTCAGTCAGGATAGCGACGACGATATGGGAGACTTTGGAGGTCCGCCTTCCGTCGGCGGTCACAGGTATGATAAATTTCCTTGATTTTAAAAGTATTGTACTGAAATACAGGCGCTGGAAGTTTTCAAATTAAATCTATTGTTTCAACAGCACCGATGAATCGCGGCCTGCATCGGCCGTTCCTCCGACTGCCGATGCAGTCTCAAAGGAAACTGCCCCGCTCGTACCGCCTCCGACCGTAACGTCGGAGGAAGCGTTGAGCGAGCCTCCGGAACCTATCGAGCCGCCGCAAAGCATAGCGCCTAACGAACAGACTACTTTACTGCAAAACGAAGAGGAAAGTTTCGCTCTGGCACCGGTTGACGCTTCGGCACTTAAAGGTTAACGCTTATTCAGCACAGTTCAATAGGGACATTGACTATTTTTGGGAAAGTGTTTTAAATCGTGCACGACTACCTAATATAGTCTCAAATATTTATTTTTATTCAAACACGACTCAAGCTTTAAAAATCACATATTTTAAATTCCGCTCCAAATTTCGCTTCAAAACGCCAATACTTGTTACGTGGCTGCCGTGACGTCATACAGTCATAAACGCTGGTAAACTGATGAGATGATTAAAGGTTTTTTCGTAGTTCTTGCTATAGTCATATGCAATTTAACGTTTTCTATAAAAAAATAATAATGAATTACACACTCTAAATATTAACCAAACAATGAAGCCTTTTGATAGCGTGAACAGCGTCTGATTATGTTTATGACTGAGTGACGTCATGGACCCTGATTGATGTGTGTTGTCACGTGACTTGAGAGTGATTTAATTACGTCTTATTTATTAAATATTGATTAAGTTCCTTAAAAATAAGAAAAAATATTGTGTTTTTTCGTATTTCTATCATAGAAACTACCACTTAACGGTAAAATTATCTTTTTATTTGAATACAGTCGACATCCCTATTAGTTCAATTCAATATATTAATAGGTATTTTCTTTTCTCGAAGGTTTCACAAAAGCAAAACGCAAGCGGAAATTAATCGTCGACGAAGTGAAAAACATTTCCGGTGAAGAAATGAAAAATCAACTTTCCGATACGAGCGATATCGTTACTACTTTGGATTTGGCGCCACCGACGAAAAGGCTCATGCATTGGAAAGAAACAGGCGGGGTCGAAAAACTCTTTGCACTTCCGGCTCGTTCGATACCGGCTCGAATTCTGTTCAAAGTAATTGCTTTGCGTTTTCTAAAACTGACCGTAATTGCGCACGTACGATTTCTAAAATGTTTTTCCGTTCACAGAACTATCAACGACACTTAACGACGCGGGCGTTCGGCACGGAAGATTTCCCCGCCCTCGGCGATCCTGGCGACTTGCAAATAGACAAAAAGGACAACCAACAGCAAGGAACAGAACTATTTAAGAGACAGACAAGAAAACGAAAATATCCTTCAGGCGAAACTGTAAGTTCGTTTTGTATTGAAAAATTTTGTATGTCTTGTCGCAAATGTCACTCGGGTAATTCAGAGAAAAATTGTAAATATCTAATAGTATACGCGATTAACTGAGAAAATTGTCGTTGAAGGATGGTATTTTCAAATTGATCAAAGGATCCAAAATAACAATTCATATCCTTAGAGCCCAAATACATACTTTAGGAAGAATTTTATACGTGGTTAAATTTTTAAATACAGTACAACCTCGATACGTCAAAATCCAAGAGAAACATTAAAAAATTTAAGTTGTCGAGTTTTTTACTTATCGAGAGTTGAAGTTAGAGAGGTTTTCAGAGTAAAATTTTTAACTTACCAAGATTTGTGGATTTTATACAGGATGTGTTTAGTTCAATAGAGCTTACATACATTTTTTATCTATTCATTTAGAATCAATTATTTATATATTTATTAATTTAAACAATCAATTATTTAATCAAATAAATCAGTAAAGCGATTTAGTGGAAGACTAAAGTGAAAATCAATTAAGTTCTTGGCAAAACCTTTTGTTTGGATACTTACTCATGATGGTTCACTGATAATACTTTAACTTATGGAGGTCACCAAAATATTATTTTAAGGTAGTTGTCGCGGTACAATATTGTCAAAAAGTTATAGATTATACGCGCCACAAAAGTATACTAGCTTGTAGCTAAGTGATCCATAATTTGTACGCAAGACTGTACCCGTGGAAACGGAACCCATACAGTATTCATATGCATGTATACTTTTCTATTAATTGTTAAACTTTAAACCGATGTTTATAAATAATTAGATGGTCAAAAATTTTTTCTGATTTTTTTTTTTTAACTCATAACAAATGCATTGAAAGACTGTCAGTTTTTGGAAAGTTTCTGACAGTTAGTTCTTTTTTTTATAAATAAGAAACTGGTTCAGAACTACAGAGATCGTATACAATCAATGTTAATTATCCAATTTGTAATCGAATTTATCCCGGATTATATATGGTCGATCGACTTTAAATTTTCAGGGTAATTGTATTATTATGTCCTTAATAAGTATACAAAAATTAAGAATTTTCTGACGGTGTGCCTTAACCACGACAACTACCTTAAGTTATCGAGGGCAATGTTCAGAATATTTGTGTAAGTTACCGAGGTTTTGTGATTCAAGTCATGGAAGTTTTATGCTTTCAGGGGAAGGGAATTCAAAAAATGTTTAACTTACAGAGGTTTTTAACTTATCGAGGTTCTACTGTAGTAATGAGTCATTAAATATCAATATTTAACCAAAAATGATATAATAACATAGTCGCCGTGGAACATTAAAGAGCATATTGAAAACTACGTAGCCAAGTTTTTCTGTTGTTGCATAATATCAACCCTAACATTAGACACTTAAAAAGTCGCAAATTATTCCTCCAAACCATTAAAGAGTCTTTTATTGAGAACTACTGGCACTTGTTTTAAATCCGCACATAAATTTTTTATATTTTCTTTTATTTGTTTATTTGTTGTCAACATATGTTAAATTTATGCTAATATTTTTTTAAAACCTGTTATTATTAAAATCAAAGCCTCAAATCAATTGACAATTTTCTTTTTCAGAGTGAAAATCCCATGCATGCGCTATCTGCTGAAGCTTCACAAATAGATTCAATACAACAACCTCCGACACCTCAGACCTCGCAACAAAACAACGATGTCCAGATTTCGTTGACAGAGATTCAAAACGACCCGTCCGTACCTCCGCGACCGGCGTCCGATGAATCGCCGGCTCTCGAAGCATCTTCGGTGCCTCCGGCAGCCTTGGCGATGCCGTTGACGTCGCCAGCAACTCCATTAGGGCCTCCGGAGACTCCGATGATGGCCCCGGCGACACCGCTGGGGGCCCCTGCCACTCCTTTGATGCAGCATTCTATGGTTCCGACGCCTCAGACGGCGGTGCAAAACGATGACTTGGACGATCCCGGTTCGGTGATGCCTCCTCCGGCGACTCCATCGAGTTTCTTGCAGCCTCAGACGCCCGGCGTCGCTACCCCGATGGACGTCGATATACCTCATCTGCAAGCCGACCAAGTTCATTCATTGCTCGAAGGCGACAATGATCACCGGATGGAACCTCCGATGACGCCCGACGAGGACAGAATGCTCTCGCATGGATTGGAAATGCCTCAGACGCCCGGACAACCGCAGCAGCTGAACGAGTCTTTACAACTGCAATTGCAACAGCAACAGCAACAACAGACGCTATTACACCATCAGTTACCTCATCAACAACCAGAACAACACCGGCTACAATTGAACGAACATTCGACACAACAACTTCAGGACCGGCAAGATCACGGCCACCAACTGGACGCTATGTCGACAATGGCAAATATGGGATACGATCAAGTACGAACGGCGTCGTAAATATATACTCTAGATCAGTGGCTCTCAACCTTTTTCAGCTGGCGACCCACCTTTCCTGGTTGGAGAAAAAAAAAATAGGAGGGATGTAGTGGTTCTGTTGTCTGTACCAGATACTAAAAATCAAGAACCAAGAAAATATTCAAAACACAATTTGATTTGTTTCTTGTCTTTTCTGATGGTTTATTCGATGGTTTCTGATAGTTTTAGGATCCCACCGGTTGAGAACCGCTGCTCTAGATAAAATAGACACAGGATATTTTTTTATATTTAATAATGAATTTTTAGATGGCGAACATGGGATACGATGAACATTTGCCAACGACGACGCCGGCCGGAGCAGCGTCCGAAAGAGTCGGAACTCCATGGCATGAGGATTACGATTTCCCTCCGTCGGCAGGACCCGTAAGTTTACTTATACATTATTAAAACGGGCTCGACTGCCTGTTTCCTTATATTTCCCGCCGCGCGTGTACGGTAAGACCTCGTTTAGCGCTGTTTCTAAAAAAAAAGTTTAGCTACTATAACGTAAATTATGGATCAGTTTGTACCAACTGATTCAAATGTCGACAGCTTGCTGAACGAAACAGAAAAAGGCAAACGACATTAGGTGACGTCCTCACAAAAAACAAGTTACGTTAAATGAGGAACCTTCATCATCACAAACATAACTTCTTACTTGAACTTTTATTTGATTTTCATAAATGTTTTAGGAACAAAAACCGATATTAGCAATTACTAAATCTATAATTAATGTGATAGAAAAGTATTTAACAGTAAATATAACAACATTAAACAGAAAAAAACTAACAAATTTTCTTATTCTCGGTTCTGTTTCACTTACGCCTATTATTTACGTATTAAAACGATCTCATTTGGCGCTGTTTTGTATAGCGCAGGCACTTATTGGAACGTATCTTACTGTACTCGTAACATCAACGGTTTGATGTCGATGTACATATCGATTCATAACAGTAGTAGGCTAAGTAAGATCCCTCCTAAAACTTTTACATTTTTAACAATTGCTTTTGTTGTTTTATTTTTGAGACTGACTGCGGCGGTCGTGGAAAACTTTAGCTTTAACTAACACTGAAATTGTGAAAAATTCAAATATTGAACAGCCATTGCCACGAAGATTGACGTAGCATACCTGTTTGTCTGTTTTATTGATTCGGAAGCGAGGCTGTAGGTCGTAGAAAAATGTTCTATACATTTGCATCCTGAAAATTTTCCCATCTTAAATCTTCGGCGTCGTGCAAAGATCTACTGAGCCCTCAAAAACAATTGAATATGAACAAATAACAATTAAAATTGTATTGAAATGCGTCTTGAATTTCAGCTGGAGGAGCAGCAAACCGACGAAACAATTGAAGAGTTTGAAGAGCGCGTGTTGAATAAACGCGCTGCCCAAATGTTCACCGCCGTGAAGAAAAAATTGGTACTGCACGATCAATTATTCTTATCGGAAATGACTATCCGAAATAATCGGAAACAGGTATTTATACTAATGACGTTTTTTGTTTTATAGAAAAAATCTTTGATTGTTTCGTATTTATTCTTGTCGATGAAAACATCGCTCACACTTTTTTTCAAACGTTTTTACGTTGCGTTGCCTACCCTGTATTATTTTTTAGTCTTATAGTTAATATTAGAATTTAAAAAAAAACTAAACTGAATTGAAAAATGCAAAATAATTTGACAACAAAATTAACTTTACTGTAAAAAGAGTGGAGTGCTAAATATCGGCAATAAATTTTTCTTTTTAATAAATATATTTCCTACGTTTATAGTACGTAAGACCTCTACATAAAGTGTAGCTGCCTAATGATAATTGTTAGAAAACATTCATTGTTACAATGCTAAATCAGAAAATTTTTTAATTTTTATCCACTGTCACCGTCGGGACTCAAACCCGAATCTTTCCATTTTCGCGGCGGAATGAGTTAAGATTGAAAAATTTCACGTTTCATTCATAGTCTCACTGCTGAGAGGATTCGTGTCTAGCGTTACCTAGCTAAAAAAAATCGACTCGTATTTAGTGAATTTAATGTTACAATTGCTTTATTAGGATGAATTAACTGTTAAGCTAACACACCGTAGAGTAATTGATAACTCATTCCGCCGCGAAAGTGGAAAGATTCGGGTTTGAGTCCCGACGGTGACAGTGGATAAAAATTTTAAAAAATTCTGATTTAGCATTGTAACAATGAATGTTTTCTAACAATAAATTTTTCATTTATTAGCTAATTGTGAACGTAGAGCTATTATGAAAACTAGAATAGATAGCACCCCGCGCTTTTTACAGTAAAACTAATTGTGTTGTCGAATTATTTTGCATTTTTTAATTCGTAAAAGCGTGTTTTAGTTTTTTTAAACTCTAATTTTATTATTTTTAATCTCATTTTAGGCAGCACAGAAGTTTTACAGTCTACTTGTACTGAAAAAGTTCCAAGTGCTCGAATTAGCGCAAGAAGGACCTTATGAAGATATTCTGGTTACAAAAGGACCAAAGTTCGATAATCCTGCGATGTAAATCGTTATGTTGGCAAGAGTGCGTGTGTTTAAGCGAGTGTGTTTTGTCACGATCGGTGTAACGATGTCTTCGTACAAAAAAAAAAAAAAAAAACAATAACAGCGCTGCCATCATTCTTCTCGACACATCGTACTAAATAAAAAGTCTTGACGCTTTTCCGGGTTATTTGCTGTTTCGAAATTACTTTTTAATGTCCATCTGAACAATTATTGTTTCATAAAATGTTTCCAAAACAAAAAATACGATTTCTGTTGCGTTTGTTTCCAATGGTTTCGCCGTTTTACTACTTAATCCCAGTAGACTTTTACAAAACATAAAAAATAATTTATTTTCAATTGAAAAAAAAAAATTTCTAAGTGATTTTTTTTATGTACCGACATAATTAAAATACAATACGATTATGTCGCGGCATAGATTTAAATGCTTATACATACGAAGAGATACTTCTTACAATAAGGAACATATTTTTATTATCTTATGACAAAAATAATTAAAAACAATGTATAATACTCGCCACGGTTCTGAAAGGTTCTGAAGTTATTGACAAACAGCGTCGCAAATGCAGATTTTGGTTGTTTTGTGGGAAAGGAAGACTCCTACCACCTCCCAGTTACCGGCACAGTACGTGTATTCATCGGTGATTGGTTAACGTTCGTTGTCTTGTCAATTGTCGCCTTCCCGCTATAAAATACAGTCCAGTACGCCATTATTGTTTCTTCGATTGTTCAAGATGATAATTTGTCTGCTGATAACGCCCAAAGTCCCACACCAAATACGAGCAGGATGGATGACTTTAGTGCAAGGAATTAGACCTTTAGATTAAAGAAAAATTAAAAATAATAATACAGCGCGAGTTCGTAGTTTTTCAACCGACTATACCTGCGCAAGCCTCCATTTGCATCAAACTTCCGAGCCTTTCAGGTCCATGGCATGAAATTAATCCGTTCTATTCTAATTATGTTGTGAGAAAAAAAATAATTTTATGATAATTTTCCTGCTACAATTAAATAGTAAAACGGCATAGATATTTTCAGTAGTCGAGCCCATGGTTTTTAGAGTCTCGATGTCGTAAACAGAGATGCTACGGGCGTCTCGCGTCGACTTCGGAATCTTTTAACAGATCGCGTCGAATCGAAGGTCTGTAACATTCCTGATCATAATGCGGCAAATAATTTGGAGAACGAACCGAGACGAAATGTCAATAATTGTATCGAGTGGAGTGCTAGCAGTACTAAATATTTTTTATTTTCTGTGTTAGCAGAACAAAAGAGGTACAATTTTATTATAATGTTATATAATGATACATATTATATTAAAAACAATATTATTCGCCGGCTTTATTCTCGAAGCTCACTTAACTTTCTTTGTAACTGATTTTTGTTTGCTTGAAATTTTGTACAGGATATTTTTTCTTTTTATTTATACATAGGTACGGTCATTTTAGATTTGTATTGGAATTATTTTTAAGTTTGTAACATTAACTTTTCGTTTTATTTGCCAAAGAAAACATTGTCTCGTTTTTTATTATAAAAATTCGATGGAAGAAATAATGTTTAAATGAAAATATTGCATGAATATGATTTTCACTTTGTATTTGAATTTAGAAGAACAATATCGACCGCATTACGGTTCTGAAATAGTAGAGAGTGAGTCGTCATTATAGTACTCACTTCGGTGGAAAGACGAAGCAATGAAATAATCCACATGTAAAAACTGTTCCGTTTATATTGTGATGTATAATTGAAAAATTCATTATGTAGTACTTGAATTTCGCGCCTCGAATTAATTTTGTAAATCTTTCAATGTAAAATATTATTTGTATAACTTTAGCATCACATACTTTTCACGAAGGACAAAAGGCCTCGTAAAGACCTGCCGCCCGGAGCCTCGCAGTGGGTAAGGCCGCCGCTGCAAATATTTGTATTAAATTTCTTGAACGATTTAAGATTTTTCTAAATTCAAATATGTTGTTTATGTATGTGTACAAAACAAAGAAAATCGTAGATATTTTCAAAATGTTATTTTTGTATTTTACTTCATATTTTATTTAACTAAGAAAAATGTATCTTTGTGACTCAAAGCTGTATCTTATTTGCAGTTTGTTTGTATAATTATTTAAATACTTGACATTTTATTTGAAATTAAAAAATGTCAGTGACATCGTACTGGAAAGGGGCGGAGCTAAAAAAAACACGACGATCGGAACTGATTTCTAAGTCTGTGCACTGCAGATAGGATACGGCTCGATGTGGTTTTCGAAAAAATTCACAGCGGTCTGAAAATGTTTTGTTATCTTCATGTATGAAATCTGTTAATTTTTGTAAATCGAGTACCCGAAACAAATACCCGACGCAGTGCATTCTCCAGAAGCCATCCGTAAGCTGCGGGACATCGGCGCCGGTATAGTTTCGAGCTTGAACTTTAACACACTGTTTGCAGCCGATCTTTACTGTGCATTTCGCTATGCTAGCTGCCGTCGCAGAATCGGAGAAATAGCAGGAAAATCGAGAAAAATATCAGGAAATTCAGTGACACTATTTTCGTGTAAATATTCAAAATTCATATCAATGTCCAAATATCGCGGATTAAAAATAAAAATCATGAAGCACACAATTATTTTTTATTTTCAGTATTTTAAAATTGCGCCACCGGGACACGATATAATTGTTTTAGAATTAATATCGGCAAAGGGTAATTTTCGGTTCAGTTACTGAGAATCCGAAAATTATCGGGCTGAAAATTTTACAGAATTGAATACGCGCTTTTTTTTTAGAATTTGTATTTAAGTTGATACCAAAACATTTTTATATAAAGCCTGCCGTCCACTAAAAGTGAACCTGTCCAGTGTTGTGAGCCGTTAAAGTAGCAAACTATTCGCGAATGAATGAATAAATTGTAGATTATAGACGCTCAACATCTGAGGTCATCGGCATCTATAAACTATTCGTAACGTATCGGTTTGAATGTGTTCACGTGTCCGACACTATGGCCGTGTTCATTGGCATTTTTAAGCATCCATTTTTATTTATTGCACATTCGCAATAAATAAAAATGCCAACGAACACGGCCTATATTTCAGATAGTTTGCCGATTCCATTGATAATCCAGCTTCACTCGTATTGGACGACATGTTTAATTAAATAGTCGGTTGTTTTATGCCTTAGTTAAGTATTATGTGATCGAATTAATAAAATCTTTACAAAATTCGATTGTAAGAAAGAAAAGGTTATTTATTTTTAAATGCCAAATGTTAATGGATAGATAAAATTTGTGTTGTACATTTTTATTAGATAACAAAAAAATTATAAATTTTGTAAATTGACACAAGTTTGATTTTTATATTTGGCGATAAGGTTCCCCACAGATCGACGCGAGATCAAATTTTAGGGCGGATATTGTCCGAGTGTAAATCATAAACAAGAAACCAAGTTTAAATGTAGATACTTTTTTTCATACGGTTGTGTTCGTGTTGCTGTTACAATAGTGTGTTTTGGTGTAGGAAATAGGCAATTACAGGCTATTCTCGATTGCAGTTCACCGAAAGTCACCAGAATTGACGAAAAATACACTCTGTAATGTATCGCAGAATATATTTTCGTCAATTTTGGTGACTTGCGGTGAACCGCAATTGTGAGTCATAAAATGCAAGTTGATCAGTCCATCCATTCCTACACAATGTACATTTCAGTTGCAACGCGAACAGAGCCGTTTAAATTAAGGAGTTATTTTTAAAAAAATATCCTTGTCGTTCGCGGTAGCTGTGCTCTGTGAGTTTCCTGCGAATGACAATTTTTCAAATTTAAAACAAATGTACGCCAAATTTTTAAATTGTGAGCAGTTTCGTAGCTAAGGTCATGAGAGCCCGGGGCAAGATTTGATTTTTGCGCCCCCCAAAACTTATTTTGTACGTGCGGGTCTGTGAGTTCGTTTCCTCAAGGTTTGCGCCCTTGGCCAGCCCCTAGCTACGACTTCGATTGTGAGATCAGTAATTCTTTAAAAGCCCTCTTGAGGCATCACTGATCAATAGGAAGATTAATTGCACGATTTTTTTTTTTATTATTATTTTAATTTTACAATAATTTATATTATTTTGTAAATGTACAATAAGTAAATTAATCATATTATTGAAATGTTTAAATAATTTAAAATGTAATATTTTGACTTGTTACATTTAATAGTCTTTATAAGATGAATAATTTGTGAACTGTAAAATTCAAAGGTTAATTTTTCAGTGATATCTCCTTTGATTTTTTCAGCACTTTAAAAAAATGGATAATTATTTAAATAAATAAAAAATACTAAGAAAACTGTTTTAATTAAAACAGAAACAACCCAATCGATGATAACTTTAGCGAAATGTGTTTCGGCTTCTGAGCTGCTTTAAAGTAGTGCCCTCGCGACAGTCGTAGTAAAAAGTTTATGCTGGAGTGTACAGTACATGTAGTTAAGAGTCATTATAAACAAGTCCAATAATTTTTGCAGTTTCTGTACTAATTTTAGCCAATCCCGAGCGAGAAATCTGGCAACACTGTCGGAGCGTTGAGATATTTCATAGTACACTGTAAAAACTGAGAAGGCCGATTACATGGATAATTGCTGGTCCATATATAAACACCAAATTTGTTTAATTTCACAGCGAAAGTCCAGACTTTTATACAGTTCTCCTTGTAAAAATAAATAATCGTGAACAATTACCTAGAAAATTGAGGGAATTTTACTTTAACTTTCAATGTAATTTTACGCCTATTTTTTACAGTGTATGTTGTACTTATACTATGATATATCGTACTATAAGCAGCCTAACCTTTACCGGGACATGTGTTCATTTATTCATCTACAAAAATTGACACAGAAATATTATTAAACTGTCTGAAAAAATACATTATAAAGGACGATTTATTAGAAAAAAAGTTCGCGATTTTTAAATAGATAAAATTAGTACCTATGTTGTACCTTAGATAAATTATGCATTTTAAAATTTCCAGCGCATGCGCCCTTATATTTGTTTCGCGGGTTAGATAAGTATGCGTTGTTGCCAGATCGTTTATCGTATAAAATTTCCTCTGCTGAATTACAGTAAATTTTCCATTATTATTTATTAAATATCTCTAAAACTGTGTTGTAACTGTTAATTAACGTTACTTTAGTTTTTTAAAAAGATCCTAAAACAAGTTTCTGAGATACAAAAATATTTGTGGGTAAATTTTTCGATACCCCGTGTACCGTAATGTATAAGAGCCTCAAAAACTCGAACTTTGGAATTTAATATCTCTGAAACTGTGTTGTTTAATTCTGCGCCAATTGATACAGAATTACATAAACATTATTCTGGCTAAATTTCAAACAAATCCTAAAAAACGGGTTTAGCGAGGGTACTACCTATAAGGTCCACCTCCGCCGAATCGACTCTGATCGACTCGACGCGGCAGTCAGACCGCAGTGTATAACGGACGTCGGTAGGTTGCCGAACTGATATCGTACTGTACTCTAGTGTATCCCAAAACTGCCGAACCGATTTGATCCGATTCAGTTGGTGAGGACTTTTGAAGGTCCAGATATCCAAATTCTATAGTAAGAGGCATTGAACTTTTTTGGGCAGTTATTTCCAGACTATCAGATAAATGTTTCAAAAAGAACACCCAAAGCGCAAACTTGAGTATTTTCAAGATGTTAACTACTAACCTAATGGACTTTGAATAAGTTGTAAGATTATTTGAAAACAAAATAAAGTTTTCTCCATAAATATTTATAAAGATACAAGCACAGCGGCAGGGCCCAGGGGCATATTTCAAATTCATTGTATTTTTTTTCTTCCTACAAAATAAGGTTTGGGGGGGGGGGGGGCAAAATTTAAATCTATTGCTTTGGGCGCTCATGACCTTAGACCTTAGCTACGATAATGTATAGGTATTTTAAGTTATTTAAGGTTTAATTTTGAAAAGTATTTTTTAAATTTATCTCGTGGAACGCGCGGTTACACAACTATTACGTCAGAAATTCTAAAATATTCTAGAAGCGCGGTTCCATTCAGTGGACACACTCACGGGAATATATTATTTTATTGATTTATTGCAGGATAGAATGAAAGAAAATTAAAGAAAATTGTACGTGCGACTATAATAGAGATTAAAACAAATCGATTTTACAAAGAAGTGAGCTAATGTAGTGCGTGTTTTGGAAAAACAAAATATTTATATTGATATTTATTTCAACATGGCAACTTAAAACAAGTGAACACGTGAGGCACCGCTATTCAGTCCAGTTTTCGCAAAGAAGCACGTTGTCATTTAGCCGGCATTTTTTTAGTTAAAAAATATAAATTAAATCAGGTATTGTCTATTAGTTATTTAAAATAATATAAAAACAAATATCTATAAAACGTCATTGTTAAATTTTATTAATATGCAATAATTTCAGAAGTAAAATCTAATATAATTTGGTTTTCCGGAGCAACAAATTTGTGCAAGAATTTTTTCATTTTTTTCTACTTGTTAACTTAGAAACTAAATTATTGTTGTACAAAAAAAAATGCCCAGGCGTTATTTGCATTTTTATTTCGCATTTTAATTCAACGATCATTTTTTTAGTCATGTTCCGAGCTGCTTCTACTCTTCGCGTAGTTTGCCAAAGAAAGGCAGCGCTGAAAGTTTTTAATAAATACTACGCCAAAGATGTCAGATTTGGAGCAGAAGTTCGAGCACTTATGTTACAAGGCGTTGATATTTTAGCCGACGCTGTTGCTGTTACAATGGGCCCCAAGGTAAGGATCTAAAAATTGACATAAATTGCTAGTCTGATTCCCCGGGAATACTTTATCATAGAGAATCTTATAATACATTTTTGTTTGAACAAAATCAACAGTTTCCTGTTTTGTGCATCTCGTAAGTGTCAAATAGTTCATTACAAGGGTTATGTACAATTAAAAAAATTAAGAGTCAATAAAAAACGCAAAGTTGCAAACGGTCTACAAAATATATATCTCTCAACATTTAAATAGGCAATTAGAATTGTCTATTTTTCAACCATTTCTCAACTAGCAATATAAATAGTATAATTTGCTTATCATTCATCCATTCATCGTACAAAGTTCAAATAGATAAGCAAGGGGTGCATATGATAATGCTAATTAAAAATTTTGTTTAAATTAACGTCGCGAAACATTTTCCGAGATACAATGTTTAAAATTAGAATTGCATTTGCTTTTTTTTTTCCACAAGAATTATCCATAAAGAGTATTGAATAATTTTTTTTAATTAATTGGTGACATTGAATTCCTTACATAAAAAATTTTAGCCGTTTGTATTCTGCATATTTTTATTAAAATTGAAGTAATTTTAAATGATGCGTGCAGTGTGATTCAGAATTTTCTTTATTATATTTTTAGGGTCGTAATGTGATCCTAGAACAATCTTGGGGTTCCCCAAAAATTACTAAAGACGGTGTTACAGTCGCAAAAGGGGTCGACTTAAAAGACAAATTCCAAAATATTGGTGCGCGTTTAGTTCAAGATGTAGCCAATAATACAAACGAAGAAGCTGGAGACGGCACAACGACTGCGACGGTTTTAGCCCGTTCGATTGCCAAAGGCGGCTTTGAATCGATGATCAAAGGCGCTAACCCGATAGAAATACGAAGGGGCGTAATGATGGCGGTCGAAGCTGCCAAAGAACAATTGGCAAGAATGTCAAAAACAGTAACGACGCCAGAAGAGATCGCACAGGTGGCGACCATTTCTGCGAACGGAGACGCTACGGTCGGCAAACTAATTTCAGATGCAATGAAGAAAGTTGGACGGGAAGGAGTCATCACTGTAAAAGACGGAAAGAAATTAGTCGATGAGCTTGAAATTATCGAAGGAATGAAATTTGACAGGGGATTTATTTCCGCCTTTTTCTGTAACACAACCAAAGGTATTGTATAGATATTTTCTTTTTGTGTCTAACTCGTCCGATAATTTATTGTCTTTTTTAGGTCAACGAGTAGAATATCAAGACGCGTTAGTTCTTTTCTATGAAAAGAAATTACAATCACATCAGCAAGTATTGCCGGCTTTGGAACTTTGCCACAGTTTACGAAAACCGCTGGTCATCATTGCTGAAGATATTGACAGCGAAGCGCTCAGTGCCATTGTGTTGAATAGGTTAGATTTAAAGAGTTCTGCGATTGTTTTTATAACAGCTGCCGCACGTTTCGTGAATTGTTTTTAAATTGCAGATTGAAATTGGGTTTGCCAATTGCCGCAGTAAAAGCGCCCGGTTTCGGCGACAACAGGAAAGCCACCCTGGAAGACATGGCCGTTGCGACCGGCGGGACATTGATTGGTGATGAAGCGTCGTCAATTAAAATTGAAGACATTCAGAAGAACGATTTGGGAGAGGTCGGAGAAATTATCATCACCAAAGACGATACGCTTATGCTTAAAGGAAAGGTATTGACAACCGACAAATTTGTCTTGCTTCGAGAATTACACATTTTCAAAGTTCATAAGCTATTCTCTCATGGCGTTCAATCTCGCATTTCAAATTAAATCGTTTTGACACACAAAAAAAACTGCTTGAGTTTAAAACTAGCGGTTTGCCCGCGACTTTGTCCGCGTGGTATACTGTAGATGCGTTGTACCCGGTTTAATTCTTTTTTATAAAATCCACCCCCACCCCGTTCGGGTAGTATGTTCAAAAGACAATCGAACATGTTCACGACATTTTTATTATAGATAGATATTGGCCATATACTTATTTGAATCGAATTTTGTTCACAATTTCATGGGTTTTAATTTTTTTGCGCTGAGCCCTAATTGTTTTTCTAAAATAAAAGTAACCTAAGCTACTCCTTATAACATCAGCTATCTGCCAGTGAAAGTCCCATCAAAATCGGAGAGCTGGCACAAACAGACAAAGATTTTAAAAATTGTTTTTTTGATATAAGTACCATACATACTTTCATTTATGCATTTAGTAAAAAGCTGTTATTTTGACATAACAAACGGAACTTTCAATTGTATTTATATCTATAGACCGCCATTTTATAATACAGTAACTGCTCAGTGGCGTACGATTTAAAATGATTGATTTCGTTTTCAGGGTAATAAAACCGATGTAAATAAACGCGCTGACGTAATTAGAGATCAAATTGAAAATACTACATCTGAATATGAGAAAGAAAAATTACAAGAACGATTGGCTCGCCTCGCATCCGGAGTAGCTGTGCTCAAAGTCGGAGGCTCGAGTGAAGTGAGTTCGTCGTCGGTTTTATAAATATACCGGCTCCCGATGTTGAAAGTTTTAAACAATTTAAAAATAAAATGTAATTTCCTTCACTTTATAGGTAGAAGTGAACGAAAAGAAAGACCGCGTCAACGATGCTTTGAACGCGACACGAGCGGCCGTCGAAGAGGGTATTGTTCCCGGCGGGGGCACCGCCTTACTGAGGTGCATTCCTGCACTATCCAATTTAAAACCAGCGAACCCGGATCAAGCCAATGGTACGATGAGTTTTACTTAAATTTAAACGGTATGTGGGTAGATCAATAAGTACCCGTGTTTGGCCACGATTTTTCGGGATTCCAAAGGAATCGTCCTCATCGATTTTCTGCAGAAAGGAAAAACTATCACCGGGCAGTACTACAGTGAGTTGTTGGACAGATTCAATGAGAAATTATAGGAGACACGGTCCCATATGGTGAAGAGAAAAGTGCTCTTTCATCAAGACAATGCACCGGCACATTCGCTGGTTGTCGCGGCCAAATTGCACGAATTGCTTCCGCACCCACCTTACTCGCCCAACCTAGCACTCAGCGACTGTTTCCTCTTCCCTAACTCAAAGATATGGCTCGGTGGAAAAAAATTCGACTCAAATATAGAGGTAATCACCAAGACGGAAGCGTTTGAAGAATTACATTTTTTCAACAGGTTAAACAAATGGCGCGAACGTTGGGAAAAGTGTGTAGACCTCAAAGGAGACTACGTCGAGAAAAAAGATGTTGAAAAATATTGCGTTATTATTTCAAACACGGGTACTCGTTGATCAACCCGCGTGTAATGATTGTTTGATGACAAAAACAAAAGAACCGTTTGGCTTTTAAATTATAATGTCGCTGTTTTTATTAGGTGTGGAAATCATTCGCATTGCTCTTCGTCAGCCGTGCATGCAAATTGCCAAGAACGCCGGCGTAGACGGATCTGTCGTGGTAGCCAAAGTCGAGGATCAAGGTGGCGATTTCGGTTATGACGCTCTCAACGGAGAATATGTAAATATGATTGAAAAAGGCATCATCGATCCGACCAAGGTTTGTAGAATTGATTTAGCATCGTTGCCGTACGCAATTTTTTGTTTAGACTACCCCTTTGTGGTTATCGTAGAGAGATTTTTCTTTGTTGCCCGCTTCGCGTTGACAGCTCTTTTTTATTCAAGGTCGTACGTACAGCTTTAACCGACGCGTCCGGAGTAGCATCGTTGCTGACGACGGCCGAAGCAGTCATAACGGAAATACCGCGCGAGGAACCGGCAAACGCAATGGCCGGCGGCATGGGAGGAATGGGCGGCATGGGTGGTATGGGCGGTATGGGAGGCATGATGTAAAGATACATCAGAAATGTGCTTCAATGCCACATCACAAACATTCGTGCATTTTGTTATTGTAATATAATTAGCTCGATGGAATAGATCGAACAACTCGACGCCGACACCGGTCTGCATTTTGATTAATAATGTGTTTGTGAATCTCGTCGTATCAAGAATTCAAAAGAACTCCGATGTTGCGAGTTTATTTCGAGCAAATATCATAAAAAGAATTACTGTTGTTTGGAATGATTGGACAATATTCTTTTAAAATGTTTTTCGACTATTTCATTGTGTAAGAACTGATTTTTTTATAACGTGTAGAGATTTTTTTCAGTGAAAAACAGGTATTCAAAATCCATACTAATTGCCGCCACGTGATTTAAGTTTATTTTTTTTTTTAGTACAGTTTAGGATAATTTCGGTACATTGTTTCTCCTATAACAACAAATGATATGATCACTAGAGTAATTATTGTTAGTCTTCTATGAAATTTAAAATTATTTCCTAATTTTTAGTAGCTGTATTTTTTATATACATTTATATTTTTTTAAACGTTTCATTTTACATAGTTCAAGTGAATGTAAATTTTCATAATAACTGATATAAATAATTGAAAATTTCGTTTTTGTAAACAATGCAAATTGATTCTAGTTATGTTAAAATAAAATGTTTATTCAAATTAGATTTTTTGTCATCCTATAAATCTCTACCACATGTTCGTAATTAGTGCTTGTAAAATAGTCAACCCGTGTTTGCTAACGACCCTGGTGTTCAGAAACGTTACCGGTGAAAGTATTAATTAAATTTCAGTTTATCAAAGCTCAGATAATCTGCATTGTATGGGCTTAAAATGCAAAAAAAAGGTGCATAGTAGACGCCGAACAATACCCTACCGTTTGATTTAATTAAAATGTTTAAATTTATTTCCACTTGCTTTATAAAAATTTTTCGTGTCTCAATTGATGAATCCAGTCTAAACATTTACAAACTACTTGCACATTGCAATAAGTGCGTCCAAGATGACCCAACCCCACCGTGATTAGTAATACGCGCCTTGATAGCTGAGTTCTTTGGTGCACACGGCATTTTAGTTTTGTTTTGCATCTATGTTATTCATCTGGTTGGTATTAAACGACAAGTGACCTCAGCTGTCGAACATCTGTAATCAACAATCCGCGACCAAAATCGTCGAGGTCAAAAAATGCCAATTGAGGCATCCTTGTATAGAGTGAACAGTCGGAGCCAAAATAAATTTCGTTAGTTTTATAACCACCTTCACACGAATGACGAATCAAAACAAATTTTCAAAACAGTCATTCCACATTATATATCTATTACTTTTTATCTGATGCGGTTTGGATATCGTTGTCTCTTTTCGTGTGACAGTGTTGGATTGATCCTAATTCTCGTATGATAAATAAAATTTTGTAAAATGGTGGATTGTAGACAGGGTAGTTGCAGTTTTAAACAGAATTTCATTAGTTTTTAAAGTGCTTCTTCGTGTAATGAAACGATGGACGACTCCGAGAAAAGTCCAGCCGTCGTTTCAGACAAAGTTTGCCGTTCCTGTATGAGCGTAGGAACGGACATGAAATCTGTTTTCAGCCAAGCAGAAATGGCGGGGCACGAAGCCCAACTAGCCGAGATGCTTATGGCATGTGCTTCGGTTCAGGTATTTGATGTTTTTTATCGGTATTTAAATTTGTAGACATATTTCCCACTTCGTATTAGGAACGGGTCGGGAAGCCTCACTCGCCGCCGTCAATATTTACGGCCGTTTTGTTTTAGGTTGTATCGGGCGACGGTTTGCCAGGAGTCATATGCGAACCGTGTGTACATCAGCTGAGCAGCGCTTATTCATTTAAGCAACAATGTGAAAACACAGACACCAAGCTTCGACAGCTACTGCCAAAAATTAAACAAGAAGATAAAGACTCGGATTCTCTGAATATTGTCGTCAAACCCGACATCGACGTGATGGCAGAAGATTTTATGTATCCGGACACGCAGTTCGACGACTATTCAGACTCGGGCGATGAATCGAAGCGCATGAAGCCGACAAAGAATTCGAAAATTTCAGCAAACCAATGCAAGTACTGTCTGAAAAAATTGGCTTCGAAAGAAGGATTGAAAATACACATGCGAAAACATACGGGGGAAAATTTGAGGCACTGTCTGGTGTGTAATGCTGGATTTACGAAAACTAGTCACTTAACTAGACACATGCAGGTTTGCTATGTTTTCTTATATTGCTTTCTCAAAGAAAGTCACTACCGCTTTGTGACTTTTCTTTCTTCTCGCGGAGATAGGCACTGAATCTGAGCCTTTTGCACAAAACAAAAGAGAGATATTTATGAGAATTGCACGATTTCCTTTTGTTTTGTGCCGGTATGAATAATTATCTTAGTAGTCGCAGTGAAAATACGATTTTAAATATGTAAATAGTATTTCATCAAATTCTATAATTTCATTTAAATTCTACGCACAATACGTATTTAAAAGCCGTTAAGACAGTTTACCAGCTAGTAAGTTTTTTGTACTAATTAGTTCATCTCAAGATTACTAGAAACTAAAATTGGGCGTTAGCATTATTGAAGGTGTGTCTAGGTGGGATAAACATACTTGAATAACCGAGCCACGGGCATCGGTGACGCGAGCAATCGACTCGACCAATTGCAGACGTGACCGTGTTTATAGCCACTTACGCCCAGTCTTCTAGTAATCTTGAGTTTATCTGACGTACACATTTCGATTGGTTGCATTTTAGGAGGTTCATTCCAAAATTAAATCAGAAACCACATCTAAAACTCACGTGTGCAATTTGTGTGGCGAGGGATTCACAAGAGCTTATCATTTGTCGAAACATAAAAAGGAACATCGTGAAAAAGACGAATCAGTCGGTGATGGTATCAAAACCGAAACGCCGGAAAACAATGACGAAATTGACCTGAACGATAGTATGGCTGCAGGTATTTAATTATTTTTCATAAATATATTTTTTTCTTTTTATGAACTGCTTCACTTTGTAATATGCAATAAAAACCCGACGTCGGAACAAGCAAGATAGTTGTTTGTAAATTATTGAAACCAATTGAAATGTGCTTTCTTAAATTCGTGTTCACATTCGAAATAGTATGTAATTTGACAGCTTGTATTGCTTGCTTGGAGCTCTAGGGTCCTATTTTACAATCTTAGTTACACTGATAGTCGAGTAGTTCCGGCTAAATTCCGAATTGAACACGTAATGATTCCAGAGCTCAAAAGAACTGGTTCCCGAAATCATATTCGCGGAACTAATTGTTTTACTGACTTTAATGATAATAATAATAAGTTCTTTATTTTATAAATAGAGACACTAAACAGGCGAAGTTCAGTTAACAAAATTTCCTTACAACTTAACCTTTTGATTAAAGAAAAATACAAATAAACATATACTGGGTGTCTCAGAAATCGCGCACCCAATTGTTGGGATCGAGAGAAAAATATTGTGTGCCCAAAAATTCATGTTGGGAATTTTTTGATAACATAGTTAATTAGTAATTAATTAATTAATACGTTTTTCCGTAATAAATTTTAGATAATATAATGAACGACGATTCTGACAATAGTGCCGGAGATCCGAGCTATGCAACTCAGAAAAGAAAGTCGAAAAAGTCAACCGGAGAAGAATATCCGTGCAAGGTATGTCACAAAGTTTTGACAACGTCGACCGGACTTGAAATTCATATGCGTCGACATACTGGTCTCGATCTGTCTGCGTGTCATGTAAGTTTTTATTGTCAAATTAATAATCGTTGATAATGTTTGCGTAAACGCGTCGACGCCGTTTACTCGTATCTCGAATTTTATTATTGAATGATCGAGGACTCGATACTCGTAATCGTAACGTGGACGTTGTTTTTTCTGGGACGGAAATCGAAATCTACTCGTATTTTGGGAAATTTATGGAACGGGATCAAAAACCTTACCGTTAAAAATTTTCGAATCGGTTTTCAATTCTAAAATAATGTGGGTTATCTCAAGATACATTGAATTTAAAACTTTTTTGAAACCGTAATCGGGAGCATTTTATAGATTTTTCAGGGAACAAAAACTGGCACCCAACCGAATTTTCATCGAAGTAGTCGCGCTTTTCTTTTTTTTTTACTGAATGAACGTGATTATTTAATCGTTACGTCGAAACAAGACAAAAATTTGCTATCTGATTTCGATATATTCAATAAAAAAAACTCCGCTACTGTTATAAGACATTCGTAACATTTCTGATAATAGTAAATAAAAAATTCAGTTGATGAAATCCAGAAAAACGGCTATCCTAAAACATTCTATATTTGGCATATTAATATTTTGAATGAAATAGGTCTAAATAAATCGTTATACGGACTCACAGACATTGACAAGAATGAGACCACGAAAAATCAATTAATCCTAAAACTGGTCGATTTTTATTCAGTTTAAAAATGTCGGCTTTATAAAATTGATGTTCTTTAGAAATTAGGATTATTTTCACCATTATGACGTCACGAGAACAATACTTCCTATCTCATGCAATGCGAAGAAAAAAAATCGAGCTGATTTTGAAAAACGTTCGTGCTCAATTATATTATTTTGTCTTAGCAAATGTCTAAACATTCTTTTCAGTATGTTCTCGGTATACCATGTTCTCCATATACAGGACGATTTTTAAGTTGATTCTTTTTTTTAACAGCGTGTAGAAATCAAACAGACGAAAAAATATTTGGTAAATGTGTGTTTTAGTTTCTGATGTCAAAATAGGGTTAAAAAAAACGGTTTTTTTGCGAAAATAGCATACTGTGGTGTAAAAAATAGATTACAAACGACGGAAAGTGTCTATTTCAACAATAAATTATTTAAAAAACACTAAAAAGTGTCGTGAGTGAGGGTATGAAAAATACGAAAAAATGTGAAAAAAGGTGTAGTGCTGTAATGTACCTACGTGTATTGCGTTTTTGGGGGATTATATTTTCCACCGTTTGTAATTTCTTTTTACACCAAAATACGCTATTTTCGCAAAAAAACCATTCTTTTTTTAACCCTATTCTAACACTAGGAACTAAAACACACATTTACCAAATATTTCAAGCAACTTTTTTATCAAAACTCAAAAATAAGAGAGAAACAGCCGTTCAAAGTTTTATTAAATTTTGAGGTGGGTCCTTACGTTACGATTATGTCAATTGTCACTATGGAAATATGTCATATCGTTATCGCTACTACAAGCGTGTACAAAAGCATGACTACGGCGAATCTGTGTCCAGCGAAACGGGGAAAACTTCGAACAATTTCTGTGAATACTTCATAATTAAAATAAATAATTCAAAGGATTGTTTATGGAGCAGATAAATTAGTTAATAATTATTTTGTTTAACACAACGTTTCGTAATAATTTATTACTTCTTCAAGTGCTCTATAAACAATAATATAAAATATAAAAATATGTTAGAAATACAAATATAGAATTAACAATAATATTAAATATACATACAACAATATTACATATTAACATTATTAAAATTCTTATTATTATCCTTTGAATTATTTATTTTAATTAAAAATACGGAGCTGAACTTTCTGTAACATAACATATTTCCATAGTGACATAACTTAACGCCAGGATCGACCTCAAAATTTAATAAAATTTAATTAAACTTTGAAAGCCTGTATCTCTTTTGTTTTTGAGTTTTGATAAAAAAATTACTTAATTATTTGATTTCTGCACGCTGTATAATCCTATGTTTGACACCTTATGGAAAATGTCGTTTAATGTTTAATTGTGAACTCTAAGGCTCGATAACTGAGGTCAAAATCGTCTAGAGTATTTAAATTTAGTTAGCACAAAGAGCACGCAGTTCTGTAATTCCGATAAGCTCGCAGTTTTCGTATATTATGAGCGACGGAAATTCGATAGCATTGTTTAGTTGTAATTGTAATTGTTATATTGTTGTATGTGGAGTGCTGATTGAATTGTTTGGTTTTTGTGTGTGGGATTACTGTCTTTGGGTTAATTGTGGTAACTTGGACGATGGAACCGTCTGCACACAGATATGTAGTAAGACATTCACAAAAACAAACCATTTGAATCGGCACCTGACGTCACACGGTATAACAGCTGAGCGAGTGTTCAAGGAGCGGAAGTCGGAGTGCAAGTCCAAGGTCAGCATGCCGTGCGAATACTGCGATCGGAAATTCGTCTACCGCAAGAGTTTTCAGCACCATCTGAAAACGGAACACGGAATAAGTGACGACGAATCGTCGCTCACCAACTTCATCAAGACCGAAGAACAACCCATCCAGCCGAAAGTAGAAGAAGGCGAAGTTCCGGCAGACTTACAGAGTGAAATTCAAAGTAAGTGTCTTTTTTTTTCGAGTGTAGAATTTGATTATCGATCGTTTTAAAAACTATAAAATAACATAAAAATGATTTGTCGGGAAAAAGGACTTTTTTAGTAAACACTTATTTGTTATTTATAGCGACGTTTCGTCCCTTTCTTGGGACTTTTTCAAGCTTTATAACTATTAAATGTTTCACCGAGCTGGGTAGAGTAGTGGTACAGCACTAGACTCGCATTCGGGAGGTCCGGGTTCGATTCCCGGCGGGGGCAGATGTGGCTGGGACTTTTTCCTACTGCCTCTCGCCGAGAAACGGTAATTCCTGTACCGGCCATCTTGATTGAGGTTTTCCATGGTTTCCCTCAATTAATTCCAGATAAATATCGAGATGGTTCCTTATTTGAGGCCATGGCCGATTACCTATCAAACTCCTAGTTCAAAAATTGCCTACCTTATCCTAATTTCCTATAATTCCTTCATTCGCCCATTGCTATTACATAAGTTGAAGTTGTAAAAAATGTAGAAAATAACGGGAGGTGGTAAATGGAAAATAGTAATGGTGCGAATGGCGTCTGTTATGACATAAAGTCGAGAAACGGACGTTAAACGCATTATTATTATTATTATTATTAACTATTAAATGTTTTGGTCAAGCAGATATAAAAATTAACATACACATGTAAATAATGTAAATATAAACAATTGTTCATTAAAAAGTTTGCAATAATTCCGTTTTTAAAAAATATTTTTACGGTTGTGTTCAAACTATTTTACTTGATTGTCTTGTTTTGATTAAATATCTCTTTGAACTGAAACAATTATTTATTTAAACTTTAAAATAACAGAAAAAGATACTGTTTATCAATTGAAACGCGTTTCGCAGGACTTACCGAGGGTGTGGGCTTGGAAGATGAGGAAGACGAAGTAGATCAGGAAGGTTTCGATATGAACGATAAGAAAGCAAAAGTATACGAGTGTCACGTCTGTCAATATAAATTCGATAGAGCTAATCATTTGACGCGTCACATGACTCTGCATCGGGCGATTCTAACGCACAAATGCGAGCGGTGTGAAAAGGCGTTCCTGACAGAAGAACACCTTGCACAGCATGTACAGGTAAAAAATAAATTGTTAATTCGTTTTGGACTTTATCCTCTCGATTAACATTAGATATTTACATGCCTTAATATAAGATATATTTTATTTCTACAAAGCTGCAGAACGCTATATAATTGTTATAAACATTCATTGTTACAATGCTAAATTAGAAAAAATTATTTTTTATCCACCAACACCGTCGGGACTTAAACTCGAATCTTTCCACTTTCGCGGCGGAATGAGTTATCAGTGGTGCTATATCTAAACAATCAATTCATCATAGTAAAGCAAATTGTAACATTAAATTCACATGCGAGAGCTGATTTTTTTATAGATATGAATCATCTCAGTAGTGAGCTATGGATGAATGAGGTAAATTTCCATTTTTTATTATTAATCCAACCTAAGTACATATGTAATTCGTAAGCAGATACAGAGCTATAGTCATACCTATGTGGAAATATAATATATGGAAATTTTTGAATACGAAATATTCCGTAGAGTTTTTTTCAATATAAGATATATTGTATTTCTACAAAGACGGTGTTGGTGGATAAAAAATAATTTTTTCTAATTTAGCATTGTAACAATGAATGTTTATAACAATTTACATGCCTTTTTATGGATTTATTTCTTGTTGCAGGAATATCATATCGATAGACCATATGTCTGTACTACTTGTGATAAACCGTTTGTAAGAGGAGAACACTTAATTAGACATTTGAAAGTTCACGAAAAAAAAGATGAAAGTGAACATAAATGTTCTATTTGTACCAAAGTATTTCAAAGGTATTTAATCGTTATTATTCTTGCAGTCAAACTTGGTTACAACGAGCACCAAGAAAACCGAAAAAAATTTCTTAGAAGGATATGTTTAAACCATTTACAGTCAAACCTGAGTGAGTGAGAACTGGGTAAGCGAGAGTAATTGCCAGGTACCGTCTTTGTAACATTCTAAAACGTCAATAAGAGAAAGACCTCTATAACTGAGACTATTACTTATCTGTACCTCTATAAGCGACAGTTGAACACATTAATAGTTCCACGAAATTTAAGGATGAGTCATAAATAGCTGAACTAACTAACATTGTTTTTGTATCATTGGTTTTATTTTTTGTATTCTATTCGAGTAGCCAAATATTAGTAGATTTTTTGTTTTCTTTTTTTAGCATCTGTAATACATATATGTTTATCACTTCACATTTGCTGTATTTTTATAGACCTATATAAGTAAGAAAAACCTCCATAAGCGAAAAAGAGATCGCTATCCCTGGAACTCTTGCTTATCCAGGTTCGACTGTATTTAACTTTTTTGCGCTATTTTTGAACACTCTCATCGGGTGAGAAACGCTACGTAATAGTTCCCTGACATGAATTAAAGTTTATGATTTTGCAGGAGTAGTTCGGGAAATCCATTATCTTAATAAAAAAAGTAGACCAAAACCCGAATTAAAATCAATCCTTTATTTGTTTTAGACGATCGTTTCGGCTATTTGAGCCATCGTCAATAAAACTTATATTGATTACATATAAGTTTTATTGATGATGGCTCAAGTAGCCGAAACGATCGTCTAAAACAAATAAAGGATTGATTTTAATAGGCATTTTGGTCTACTTTTTTTATTAAGATAATGAATTAAAGTATCTATGCGTCTTATCATTTTAACTGTTCTCTCGTTATTTCTGTGCTCGATTTAACTTAGTTCGAACGTATTTGTTTATTATTACTACATAATTTAGGGGCCATCCATACAATACGTCACACGAATTTCATGCTTTTTACCTCTCCCCCCCTCCATGGTGTGACGTCACATATTTTGCTGTTTTACACCTAGAACTGAGTAACAATACGATACAAACCTTATATAGCCTATAGATAGAATATTTTATTGTTTTTCGTTTGTGCTTTAATACTTTAGATTTTAACACGTGACGTCACAAGGCTTATGACTTCCCCCCCCCCATTCCCCGTGTTCGTCGACGTATTTGTGGATGAGCCCATGCGGCAAGAAGAAAAAATACATGAGATATTTTTTGTCTGCCACTTATTACACTATCTTGCATTGAGAATATGAAATAATTCGCGATGTTATAATAATATGCTTTAACGTTTGTTGAATTTCTTGCAAATAATTAGAGCGGATCATTTGGCGCGGCATGTGAAATTACATTTATTACAAGATAAACGTCACATATGTACCGTCTGTAACAAGGCCTTTAACAGATTAGATAATCTACGAACTCACCAACGCATCCATTCTGGTCAGAGGGATCCCGTTCGTCTGCATCTGTGCGTCTATTGTGGAAAGGAATTCAACAATTCCAGCAACATGGTAAGATTCGCGACCAACATAAATTGTTATTCGAATAACTACAGTAGGACCTCAAGTTAAAAACCTCTGTAAGTTAAAATTTTTTTGAATTCCCTTCCCCTGAAAGCATAAAATCTCCATTACTTAAATCACAAAACCTCGGTAACTTACACGAATATTCTGAACATCGCCCTCGATAACTTAAAATAATATTTTGGCGATCTCCATAAGTTAAAGTATTAACAGTGAGTCATCATGAGTAAGTATCCAAACAAAAGGTTTTGCCAAGAACTTAATTGATTTTCACTTTCGTCTTCCACTAAATCGCTTTACTGATTTCTTTATTTAAGTAAATAAATAATTGATTCTAAATGAATAGATAAAAAATTTATGTCACCTCTATTGAACTAAATACATCCTCTATAAAATCCACAAACCTCGGTAAGTTAAAAATTTTACTCTGACAACCTCTCTAACTTCAACTCTCAATAAGTAAAAAACTCGATAACTTAAATTTTGTAACGTTTCCCTTGGATTTTAACTTATCAAGGTTCTACTGTATAAAGAAAAAATATCTGAATATTTTCGAATTCGTAATTTCCGGCAGATCGTTCACATGCGAAGACATACCGGAGAGAGACCATATAAATGCGCCGAATGTGGAAAAGGATTTCCGCGTTCGCACGATCTCAAGTGTCACGAGAGAACTCATTCGGGCGAGCGACCCTACCTGTGTACGCTGTGCGGAAAGTCTTTCAATAAGAGCAACAAATTGGTATGTTCAATTTTTGTAAATCGTATCTTTTTTTTTATGCTCGACTGGTGGCCCGGCCCGGCTTCGCACGGGTAGCACTAATTATCTGTAGTCATAGAAGGTGACAATCATTATCATAAAATTCTCAACATGTATTGAATTTGCGCGAATTCGATCGCTTTTACTTGTAAATGTTCGTAAATCGAAGAAAAATCAAAATTGCCAAAAATTCAAAAAAAAAAAATATTCTGTCGATTCGATCGTTACCAAACTTCACAGGATCACCCGCTGGGCTAATTTAAAGATTATCTGAAAATTTCCTACAAAATCGGTCTAGACGTTTTGGAGTCCATAGATAACATACATACATACATCGCCTTTTATATATGTAAAGATAAATGGATAGATGATTTGAATAATGATAATAATGCGTTTCACTTCTATCTCTCGACATTATGTTATAGCAGATGTTACTCGTGCCCTCGGTGTCCTCTGTTGTTTTCTAAATTTTTAAACTCGAACCGGTTTATTAACGATCGAGTACTTCTGCTGTTCGACCGGTACTCAAAGGCTTCTGCTGAGTACTATTACAATAAATGTAGACTCTGTGATTAGATTAGTCTAGATCAGTGACTCCCAACCAGTGATCGGCGAGAGCCTCGGAAGTGTTTCGCGGGAGGGCCTGGCAGCACAAAAAACTGCTGTTAAATGAGAATTTTAAAAGCGAGATGCCTCGAACGAGTTATGCATACCGAAGACTGTCGTAATAAAGAATCTGTTTTAAATACCTTTGAATTTGGTTACAACTGATTAGGGGTAGGCGGGGGGGTATGGCACGGGTGGCCCGTACTGATTCGTCAGGATTAGTGGTCCACAGACTGGTGTGGGTCGGGAACCACCGGTTTAGATTATAGAATATAAGATATATTTTATTTCTACAAAGTTGCAGAACGCTATATAATTGTTATAAACATTCATTGTTACAATGCTAAATTAAAAAAATTTACTTTTTATCCACCAACACCGTCGGGACTTAAACCCGAATCTTTCCACTTTCGCGGCGGAATGTCGGTGGATAAAAAATTAATTTTTCTGATCTAGCATTGTAACAGTGAATGTTTATAACAATTAGATTAACACCAATCTAGACTAAGAGGTTTGAAATTCGCCAGGTCCGTCATACGAGAGTCCATACAGGAGAGCGCCCATATGTATGTTCACTCTGCGGCCGCGCGTTCACTCAGTCGAACGACTTGGCCCTGCACATGAGACGGCACACGGGCTCGAGGCCTTACGCGTGCGGCGTTTGCCCGGCCAGATTCATCCAGTCCGGTCAGCTGAAGGCCCATCGTCGGTCGCAGGGACATTGGGTCGAACAGGAACAGCAGTTCCGCGGCAACAGAGTGGAACCCGTCCATATAGAAGGCTTTGTCGAAACGCCGATCAAGCACAGGAACCGCGTGAGTAAAATAAAAATCGAACAGCTGTTGCCGCTGACGACGTCGAGCATAGCTTCGAGCATAGCGTCCGGCTTAGTCACGAGCATAGCGGCGAACATTGCGTCCGAATCGACAAACAATTCTACGGTTTCGGCGTTTCTGTCTCCGACGACGGAGAACGACAGCGGCGTCACGATCACGCCGCTGCGCAACACGGAACCGAATACGACGAGTGCGTTCGTTCCGACGACTTCGTACCAAAATAGTATAGCTACCGCGTCGAATTCCTTTTCGGACAATGAGAATTTCAGTTTTCAGCAGTACGGGTAGTTAACCGTCGTTCCGTTGTTTAAGAAAATAAAATTATGAGATGGATATTTTTCCACGAAACATTTATTAATTTTTACAATGGCTGAGATCGTCGGTTTCTCTGAAGATCGCTGTCAAAACGATGGGAGACGTGCGAGCAATCTAAGAATAAAAACCGCGCGGTCGTTTCACTATCATTTTTATGAAAATATTCACACAAAAAAAGAGAGAAAGAAACGAACACACTATTGAATATTGAAATGTCGCAGTTGTTTTTATTGTAGCACTTCAGATTTTTTTCGAAACGCAGTAAAAGTAATTACATTTTGGCAAGCGAAGTTTATAAGTCTCTGTTATTTCCCGTTACCTGTTCATTTGACCCTCGGTTTGCATTATATAAAAATATATTTGTTATTATCTAGAAAAACAAATTTTCAGTCACGAGAAATATGAGAAAGTCTGATTTAACATTTAGCATTATGTAATAAAATAACAAGTATAGTGAAAAATCTGAAGTGCTTATGCAATTATTGTATGTCGACACTTTTTTTGAATAATAAATAAAACGCTAAAATATTTCCATTTGCAAATTTAGAACACTATTTTTTCAGAATTAAAAACATTTTTCGCACGACCCCCTATAAAATAGCCGCATAAATTACCCATTTCTCACTAAGGAAACAAAAACAGTGAAGTTTTTCCCTGTCAGCTGCCATTTAAAAACACACATGCAACAGAGACAGCAAAGTAGGCGTACTCTTTGTAAACATCCCAAATAAAGTGCAATAAGGACTGAAACGGAACTTTTGTCAAACATATAAATGTATACTTATTGTGAAGTGAAAAATCAGCTATTTTATAGGAGATGCGTGAAAAAAAATGTAACCGTATTTCGATTGTAATGCTTTTATGACTCGCAAGTCATACGTAAAATAATGCATTACGATCTAAATACATAAACTACTATTTTATTCTTTTATAAATGATAGATATTTATTAACGTTTGTGTTGCATATTTTTTATGTTTAAAACTAATAAACGCTTCGATCTCGTACCGAAATTCCGCAATTTTTTAAAAACACACTCGCTATAAAAGAAAGCGTTTGTACTTTTACTGCACTTTACTCGTAGAGTATTTGAAAGATTGATGTAAATATTTTAGCACTTTTGTTTATTATTGAATTTATGATTGATTACTATTCAGTTTTGGTTTGACTGAAAACAATATTAATTAATGTTAGATATTTTAGAAAAATATTTGTAAGACAGTGAAATTGAAAATAATAAATGTTTTTAACTTTTTTTTCTTTTTATGACAGTACTTTTGAATATATCAGGTTGAAAAGACAGTGTTATATTAATTTTATGATTTATTTTACAATTTTAGAAATTGACCAATGATAAGTTGAAATATTTTTTCATTAGCATTGATTCATTTCTAATTTGAAAGGGTTGGACAAACCAAAAACATGTATTGTTTACTTTGTTAGTGTTTTGAAACAATTTTTTACTAGTACATTTCAAGATTGTAATTATTACAGTTATAATAATATACTATTATTAAATATACATATTTTTTTCATTTTAGACTTGCAATAAAAAATTTTGTTCATATGCTCGGTCTGAAGTGAAAAAAACAACTAGTAAAACATATAGTGCTTTGTAATTGAAAATATTTATAATATTAAGTAGTATACTATCTAGAATTTAAGAACAGGCTATATTGCGAAAGGTTCAGTATTTATTTTGTAAAAATTTAACAAATTGAACATCCTACTTTTTTACAGTGCAGATAATTAATGTTTTTCAAAATTATGTGGCTTATTGCTGAACGGATGTTCAATTTGTTCGGTCATTCTTAAATCATTTTAATAGTCTCGTAGTTTGTTTAATATTGTTTCCAATTATTAAGCATAATACGTGTGAAAACAAGAAAAAAAAATATTGACGGTACTGTTATTGTACTAATTTTATTTTTAATAAAAAAAGTGTTTATTCTTAAAAACAGTCATTCGCTACAGGATTGCAAGACTAGAATATCTTGGATTTAAAATAGGAATTACAAACCAAATTAGGATCTTTTACAAGAATGTAAAATAAAAACTAAGTTTTTTGTAAGGACATGACTTGTTTTTTAGTTAGGATGGAATCAAATTTTAAAATATTATCGTTTGGCTACTCTGTAAAATATTGCAGTTTTGCATTATCGATAGGTATAGGCAGTATAGCTCAACATTTTTCCAATAGATTTATTTTAAAAATCTCCCAACTTTAAGGTATCCCACCCTTACAATCCTGTAGCTATGTGCATTAAATACACCTTCCATCGAAAACTACTGGTCACTAATTTCACGAGCTAATTTTTTCTTTAAAATGCTAATAATATTTGGATCTATTTTTTGAATAAATAGTTTTTAAAACTAATATTTGATGTAGAGATAAGACTTGTCGGGCGTCTCAAATTTAATATTAATCTATTAAGTGATAAGCCGCTATTCTATGGTGTGTATACATCTGTCATCTGTGTTTAATTGATGACTTTAAAGAGAGATTGTACAAAATTTCAACAATAACACAACCCAAAGGTTTTTTAATTTTTCCTAATTTAAAATTTTTTTCGGCGAATTATATGCCGAAATGTGGACGATTTCTTTATAACAGCTTATCTGTACGTTTAGAAGTAAAAAAACTATTTTATATGAAAATAAAAGTTTCGTTTAGGTCGCCATGTTAATTATAAAACCCTATAGGCACGCCTATGTGTCGAATGCATTAATCGATGGAGAACTCGTTCGCTCATAGAAAGAGTGCGCTACAAGGCAACCTTCACAGGTAAGGAGGGACGAAACTATTGAGTTGAGTTTGCAAATGATAATTTTACACATCAGCTGACAGTGGTGCCGTCATTTTGGATGTGAAGTGGCTTTGTGGATGGTTCGAGCGCGTCACGAAATTTAGTTTGCCATTTTAAATCGCGTAAAGTATAACGAATTTTAATGAATAGTTCCATAATATGAAAAATGGATAATCTTGAATATAATTTTGAGCGCATTTGTCGCGCCTGTAAATCGGAATCTGATGAAATGCAGTCTGTTTTCGAAACAAATGAAATAGCTGGACGACCTTCTAAGCTTGCCGAAATGCTCATGGCTTGTGCTTCAGTACAGGTAACATGTTTGTTTGTTAATAATAATGATAATATTGTGTTATTTGTAATAGTCGGCAGAGTTTCGATTGAATTAACCTCTGCGAGTCCATTATAGTGTTGACACGAAGACTTAAATTTGTTATGTAAAAAATCCTAAACCCTTTCAAAATTATTATTGTAGCCACATTTTTTTCTATAGTTTAAATTCCAATATTATATATATTATACTTATTCCAAAAATCATTACTGAATAGAGTGTTTTTATTGTGTGCTAACTGATATAATTCCTGTTGCATCTTCATACTCGGTTGAAAGTACTTACTTTCGTATCAGCGTGCATGAGAAAACTGTTTCGACCCGCCGTTATAGATGGCATGCGAGTAATTCCAGAAATGCATAAATGTTAGGCTTTCTGTCTTAAAATCAAAGCCGAAAGTACGTACTTTCGACCGGGTATAAAGAAAATAAATTTGTTATTGTTTTAAGACATTGATAATAATCTATGAGTAGTCTTTCTAAATGGAGCTGTGCTTTTTATAGGTCATATGCGGCGACGGCCTCCCGGATTCAATGTGCGTTACTTGTGTGCGTCAACTCAGCGACGCTTACACGTTTAAAAGAAAATGCGAAGGCACCGACAATAGTTTACGAATTTATCTCAAGGAAAAAGGCATTAAACAAGAAGGACTGCTGCCCACTGTCAATGAGAATGACTTAGCGAACACAATCTTAGAATTTAATTCTTTGTACAATAATGGCAGCGGCGGTATAAAAACAGAGCCGTCTGAAGGACTGCACATCATTAAAAACGAAGATTCTGTGATTTTTTCGTGTAGTATTTGCGATAAAAGATTCGCGTCTCTGGAAGGTTTGAAATATCATAAGAAACGCCACACCGGAGACGATTTACACAAGTGCAAAATCTGTTCGAAAGAATACACTCGATTGAGTCATTTACAAAGACATATTCGACAGCACGGCCCCAGAAAAGTACACATCTGTAAAATTTGCAATAAAACGCTTACGAGACTGGAACACTTAAAACGCCACATGATAACTCACGTAAAAAACAAACCTCATACTTGCGAGACCTGCAAAAGAGGCTTCAATAGACCGGACCACTTGATGAATCACGTGAAGCGATGTAAAGGCGATCGGCCGTATGTTTGCGAAATATGTAACAAGGGCTTCAGTCGCGAAGACAGTTTGCAAGTGCACATGAACTCCCACGCCAACAACGTCGATCTAAAACCTATGCTAGAATCGCTCGACGATATAGAAAACCATTACATCGAAGTCGAAAATTACACCGGCTGTTCGGATTTTTCCGATTTCGAATCGTTCGACTCCGAAAACGAGTCCGTAGAACAGCCTAACTTAGAACCGCAAGTGGACATAGTCGAGTCGGACGATTTCCACAAACAGTTGGACGACGACGACGACGACGAGGATGACGATAATATGGACGACAGAGACGACATCAAACCAGAATTCGATATCGACGACGTCGATTTAAAACCGCCCACTCCGGAAGTGCCGATCAAACGCAAACGGGGCCGGCCTAGAAAAGGTGAGGTTCGGCCACCGAAACCCATTAAAATGAAGAAAAATCGAAAGGAGCACATCGAATTCAGGGCGTCCCCGAACGCGGCTGGGAAATATCCGTGCGACCATTGCGATAAAGTATTATCGACTTTGATCGGTTTGGAGATTCATATGCGCAAACATACGGGATTGAAGTTGTTCTCTTGCAGCGTGTGCAGTAAGAAATTCACGCGTTCCAATCATTTGAAACGACATCTTTCCATTCACGACGAAAACAAACCTTATACGTGCGACATTTGTCCGAAGACGTTCTCGAGGCGGGACCACATGCTCCAGCACGTGAAATTGCATACCGTGTTAAAGGAGCACGAGTGCGAGGTGTGCCGACGCATGTTTGCCAAAATAGAACAGCTTCAGAAACACAAGGCCGTCAAACACAACATCGGAGAGAAAATCATGAATGAAAAGAAGTACATATGCGAGGTGTGTAAAAAGGGCTTCACGACTGAAAAATATCGCGACGTTCATATGAGAGGACATACGGGCGATAAAGCATTCCAATGTAAAACTTGTATGAAGAAATTTAATTCGAAATCGCATCTTACCGAACATGTTAAGTTCCATAATGAATGTTCGAAAAAATTCTTGTGTTCGGAATGCGGCCAGCGATTTATTAGAAACGATTATCTTGTCATTCATATGCGAAGACATCGCGGCGAGAAGCCATTCAAGTGTAAATATTGTGGAAAAGGTACGATCGAATTTTATTTTTGAACGTAAAACCGTCGACTACCGTGACCGTCTGGGTCCAGTGCCAATAATTTATTTTTTAAATTATCATCTTTTATCAAATGGAAATCTTCTGCCAGTTTTCGGACTACAATTTGGTGACTGGGGTTTTTAATATAGTAGGAGAGCTGTTAGACATTTTTGGGTAGGTATTTGAGGTACTGTGAAAATTTGTACAATATCTCTTTAGTAATATCCAAATAAAAAAACACAAACCTCGCTGGAGGGTAGCGGAACTTAACCGACTCTCAGATTTTTAAATTAGCAAAATTTTTTCGCAATAAAAAGCCCTTGAGGCGTTTTGAACTATTTAAAGAGTGGAAAAAAAAGCCAGATTTTTTAATCGAATCTAAAACTTAGGTGTTTGCAAAATTATATTTTTGAAAAATTTTAAAAATATATTTGAGGCATGTTGAAATTTAAAACAGAATAATATCGATAACTAAAAATAGATATATTCAAAAAAACAGCTCGTTTCGGTGGGACATTCTACCTGCCAGGTGATTAAAAATTTGGGGGTCGGTTAAGTCCCGCTACTCTTCAGCCAGGTCTGTTTTTGTATTCGGATATTACTAAAGAGGTATTGCACACACTGCCTCAAATGCCTACTTAAACGTGTCTAACAGCTCTCGGACTAATAGACGAGCCACAGAAATGCCATAGCAATGATCTCACTTATTCGAAAAATTTAATTTAATTTCTTTTCGGCTTTGTTATTGCGATGCCGCTAAAGAAATTGAAATACAGAAGAACCTCAATTAGTTAAAAACCTCTATATGTTAGAAATTTTTTGAATTCCCTTCCCCTGAAAGCGTAAAACCTCCATTACTTAAATCACAAAACCTCGGTAACTTAAACAAATATTCTGAACATCGCCCTCGATAACTTAAAATAATATTTTGGTGACCTCCATAAGTTAAAGTATTATCAGTGAACCATCATGAGTAAGTATCCAAACAAAAGGTTTTACCAGGAACTTAATTGATTTTCACTTTAGTCTTCCACTAAATCGCTTTACTGATTTCTTTGTTTAAATAAATAAATAATTGATTCTAAATGAATAGATTAGAAATATTTATGTAACCTCTATTTAACTAAATGCATCCTCTATAAAATCCACAAACCTCGGTAAGTTAAAAATTTTACTCTGACAATCTCTCTAACTTCAACTCTTGATAAGTAAAAAAGTCGATAACTTAAATTTTTGAACGTTTCCCTTGGATTTTAAGTTATCAAGGTTCTACTGTATATTTTGTTTTATGCTGAATTTAGATGAAATTCTTCAGTTATTAATAGTTCAGTGTAATATTGATATCTTTTGTTATTGTAAAGGTTTTCCTCGTACGACGGATCTTACAGTACATGAAAGATACCACACGGGAGAAAAAACACATTTGTGCATGGTTTGTGGCAGAGGGTTTGGAAGGTAAGAAAACAGAACAAATGAAAATGAGTACGCGCTAGAAGTTATACTTCTTTGGCATGATTAAAAACTAATTTTTAATTCGCATGCAAGTAATTTAAAAAAACCCGGGTCGCAGTGCCAAAACCCTGCCGACAATATAGTGTATTTGCTTGTATAGGGCCGTGAGGTTTTATACTTTTATTATGTGAAATTAAGTTTGTTTTTGGGCAAAATAAAAAATTTAACCCCTTAATACACCCCTTAAAATAACATTTTTTTTTTAAATTGTAATATTAGTATCAATCTAACGTCTACACCGAATTAAATACACCCTTCAATAAATAAGTCACTATTTGCAAATTAATGTTTTCAAAAAATGTGTATGTCCGGTCCTGTTAAGCCGATTTTATTAAAATTTTATGGGCACTTTTTAATTGCTACTAATGGCTTAAATGTCAATTTTGAAACGATTCTGAGAATTTTTTCGGTAATTTGGGGCCCAAAAACATTTTTCAACCCCTAAAAACTACCCTTAAAATGGCCCGATTACGCCCATTTTAAATAGGCTTCTTGCGGTGATGGATTTCAACACGTAGCCCAAATTTCGTTGAAATCAATTAACTCTTTCGAAAGTTATTGCGCGTACACACACACACACATATATATATATATATATATATAATATATATATATATACACACATATATACATATATATATAAACATTTTTAAAAATGGTGCCAATGTGTTTAGGAGGTTATGAAACGTCGAGAAATTTTGGTCCGACCCCTAGGTCCCGCCATCCGACCGACGCCAATAGTGTATGTTGCCATATGGCAAATACACTAATAAAACAAACGAACTGGAGTGAGATTAACATAAATACGGCTAAAAGAAGTATAACTTCAAAAATTCCTTTTTTTAAAACCCATAAGGTTGCTCTAAAATATCAGCTTGTTAAATTCTTATTTCAGAGTAGTGTTAATTCTGAAAATTCCTTTCATTTCTAAAAACAAAAAACAATTTTAGAAGAGCTGAGTACTCAAAATTACTAGAAACTAAGGTTGGGCGTTAGCATTGTTGAAAGTGTGACTGGGTCAGACGCGTGAGAGGGCGGGGGAAGTAGGCTTGTGACGTCACATGGAGTCTTTTTTCAAACTGCTGGGATAACAATTAATTGAAAAACCAAGCCATGGGCGTTAGTGACGTAAGCAATCGACTCAACCAATCGCAGACGTGACTGTGTTTATAACCTCTCACGCTCAACCTTCTAGTATTAGTAATCTTGGAGCGCATTACTGTTTTTTGGCAGATTTCGCACTGAACGACGAAAAAAAAGAGGAATTGTATTTAAAATGATCGATAATGCAATTGAAATTTTCACGCAGGGCTTACAACTTGACGGTTCACATGAGAACACATACGGGCGAGAAACCGTATCAATGTACGTATTGCGACGCAGCCTTCGCCCAAGGAAACGACTTGAAGGCTCACGTCCGTCGACATACCGGCGAACGCTATCACTGCGACATGTGTACGGAATCTTTCCTGATGGGCTACCTGTTGACCCAACACAAACGCACGGTTCACGGCGTCATCGTCCATTCGCATATCCGACGCTTGCAGCCCAGTGAAAAAGTCAATCTGCAACCGATCGGACAAACCATACAGTTACCTACGCCGTCTGTCACGAGGCCTTCAAACATGCCCATACCTATTCCCGTCATACCGACGCTCGCTTCTATACCGTTAACGCTCCCCCAACCGAGTCTGCCCGATAGAGTTGCATAGCAAACTATGCAAAGGAAAATCAGGAATAAATTCAAAACGATTTCACATTGAAGTTCGGTAAGTGGAAATATTAAAAAAAAACTATATTAAATAGATGGAAAGTTGTCCGAGGACTTAGGATCAGTAAGTCAATACTAAATTTTTATTTATCGCAACGTTTCAGAATTTATTATTCCTTCTTCAGGCGGCATAAATTATTTATGTATTAACTGTTTTATAAATTAGTTGCTTTGTCGTTTCCATATTAGTCTATGTAGTAACTAATTTATAAAACAATTAATACATAAATAATTTGACGCCTGAAGAAGGATAAATACATTCTTGAACATTGTGATAAATAAAAATTTAGTATTCACTTATTGATCCTAAGTCCTCGGACAACTTTCCATCTATTTAATTCATAGTCAGGATCGGAACAAGCTTTGAAAAAAAAAAAAATACGCCACAAATTCCTACACTGCGCGACATGATGCCGAGGCGAAGTTGAGGGCATCATATGTCGCGCAGTTCAGGGCTTTCAAACTTCTGCCCGTGTGGTGTATAGTATTTTTCTTTATACCCGGTCGAAAGTACGTGTTTCCACCATTATATAAAAAGACTAATAACTTTCAAGTGAACCATTTTGAGGTTATACCCAATAACAGCTGGCTGGCAGCAGTCTCACGTATTGGTGTGCACGAGAAAACTCTTTCGTCCCGCTGTTATAGATGGCGTGCGAGTAATTCCACGAGAGCATAAATGTTAGGCTTTCTGCCTTAAAATTGAAGCCGAAAGTACGTACTTTCGACCGGGCATAAAAAAAAAGAATTGCTTCAGACCGCACGGATCTATGTGAACACTTCTTGAGTGTATTGTGTTTAATCTCTTTCTTTCTCAATATCTATCTCTCTCCATCGCGTCGCTTTTTGGTCTACACTAAATTATAACTGAAATGACCTACTAACAAGTAATTGTTACTTTTTTTTTGTTGTTTCAGATTTGTGCACAGAACTGCTACTCAAATGAAAATTAAAAGCAAAACAAGAAGTTTAGATGAACAACAAATAATCGTTGCTAATTTGTAAATTGTACATTACCTTATTATAATAGTCCTTTTGTTGAGATTTATTCTTATACATAGTGTAGCTTGATTAACAGCCCGAGTCGGTGATTTTGTTTATAAACAAGTGTGTTTGTTTAGTTTCGAACGTTTTGAATTTCTGATAAGAATTATTCATTAATAGTTTGGATTCGATTATCTGCATTGACCCCGTGGACACCAGAACTGTTTACATAAAACTATCCTGAGAAAATCGGAACGAATGAGATTTAATATTAGGTGTTTTTGTTGCCAAGTTCTAAACTACTAAAGCACTTGTTGGCAACACGGGACTGAAATTCTCAGACTGTTTGAACCGGACTCTAGGCTTCTAGCTATTCTAGGAATCAAAAACTGCTAGAACCAAACTCAAACGGTCCATAGAGCTCGATAATTTTACCAGCAATCACGCTGTTATGTCCATGCCAACAAATACAGTAAAACATCGATATAACAGACCTCTATTGAACGAACTTCGAATATAATGGACAAGAAATTCGGTCAGATGTAAAAAAATTAAAAACGTTAATATTATACTTGTTTAAATTCAAGTGTGAACAATTTTTAGCGGCTATGATAATCACGTCATGCGTCTAGCACTAGAATTCAAGACATAATGTCTTTCTGCTCGTAGACTGCACCTAGCCGGAACAATAGTAGGTCTATGAAGGTGCGTTTAGACGGAGTAAAATTCACTCGCGAGAGCGAGAACGGCCGATATAGGTGTGTTTTTTTATTTATTTTAAACCCATTTTCATAAAACGGACTTTCGGCTTTAACGGACACCCCCTCCCCCCAATTAGTTCGTTATATCGAGGTTTTACTGTACAGCTAAAATGTATGTACATGTCAAAAATTGGTAATGTGTATTACCAACGCAAAAAATTCACTTAGGAATGAATTATTTTGTGAGCTGTGACAAATGGCAGGCTAATTGTCTTGGAAGGTGCAGTCGTAGCAAACATGACTTCCGTATTTGACGATCACAGACTAACTCTCATTGTTACAGATTTAAATTAGCCGATTAACTTCACAGAATGCTCATTGGAAATGTGCAATGAATAAAAATGTATATAATTATGTCGATTTAAAAATACCGTCTTTGTGTTTATATGTTCCGGATTATCGGAAAAATTTCAATTGCCCTAAAGCCGCGTACAGAGAGCTGTTCCGATGAAAACCGACAGCAGTCGGCGCGTGGAACTGGAAGCAATTCGGAGACGTTCGTTACAACCGTGCACACCGAATTTCACGTTAGAGTTTGATGATCTTAATTACCGTTCAAAACAAAACTTGTCGCTTGAAAAAATTGAAATGCGTTCAGAGGCGCCGTACACATTGAACACAACGGCTACGAATATTTGAAAACATGTGCCTTCGATTGGGCTTTGATCTGTATGCGGCTTAAGAGAGAATGAATTAGGAGATCTTAATACGTAATACTTTTCCGATTGAGAACATAAACATTTTCCAGAATCGTTTGAAAATAGAACAAACACAGCTAAGATTAATTTGAATAAGAAAGTCGTTTAAAATAATTAATTTTATGTATATAAATACTGTATTTTGAATAAATAGGTGGATGTAATGATGCATGTTTTCTTGAAACTGTGTTTAATATTTTAGTTAAATATATGAATAGGGTGAAATATTTCAAATTTGTAAGTCGATGTATATAATTATGTATGTGAATAAAGTCACTTATATATATATATTTCACTTATATCATTACATTATTTATATGTACAATATTGTAATAGTTTTTGTTATTGTGAGTACATTAATTAAAAAAATATGTAGATGCTCTATTCATTAACAGATTATTTTTCCAAGTGTTTCCTTTTTCAAGTTTCATACCAAAATAGTAAAAAAAAGGAACCCTTATGGCGAGACTTCCTTATATTCCACGGTTGGTTTTCCCAGTAATCGCAGGGTGGTATCGACTTGAAATTCGGCATATAAAGTTGATATGTCCGCACCTTGCTCAAGAGTAGAAATCACAATTTATTTTTTTACTTATTTTTGGGAGGTTACAAATTGGTAAAAAATATTCCTTTCTTCACCTGGTTAAAGTAGTTCAGGCGATACAATCAGGCCTGGCAGGTATAGTGGGTTGAGTGGGTAGCTTGACCCACTCGAGAAATCCCGAGTAGGAAAACATCATATATCATTAACTATGATTCATCTTTAAAGTTCAATTCCAAAATATGTAATAATAGAAATTAGTTTCACGGGTAATTGGAATAAAAAATCAATTTAAACACTTATTGATTGCAACGTCTCGTCTTTATTAAATCAAGACTTTTTCAAGCTCTCAGCATGTTTAAATTATAATAAAACTATGATATAAAAGGCAATTTTGCATTACAAAGATCAAATTGAAAATTGTAGAAAATAATATCTTCTTTTTTTTTATTATTTTATAAATAAAATAATAAAAAAAAAAAGAAGATATTATTTTCTACAATTTTCAATTTGATCTTTGTAATGCAAAATTGCCTTTTATATCATAGTTTTATTATAATTTAAACATACTGAGAGCTTGAAAAAGTCTTGATTTAATAAAGACGAAACGTTGCAATCAATACGTGTTTAAATTGATTTTTTATTCCAATTACCCGTGAAACTAATTTCTATTAACTATGATATTTTCCAAATTTCAAAAATACGAATGGAGACTGGAGTAGAGGGCTCGTTCCAGAGTTCGTGCGCTTTGTTCGTCTACTAATCACGATTCCAGGGTCATCCTGTTCAAATGAGCGAAGTTTTTCTGTTCTTCGTCGACTGAAAACGTATTTAAGATCAGCAATGTTGCAAAATTGTCTCAACAACGTCGCTCTCTTACATAATTATTTGGATATGACCGACGAACTCGATCTGGAGAAACTGATAAATGAGTTTATTTCGCGAAATTCGAAACGTGCTAGTGTTTTTGCTTTGCGAAAATGAGTTTCTTTTGGCAAAATGACATGTTTTTTATGTCATTATTATAAATTTGAATAAAGATCACAACGAAAACAATTGTAGCAATTTATTTTTTATTGTCCATCCCCCCCTACCGATTCCCGCTAATAATTAATCAACTACTCACTCGGGCCGGACAAGACCTGCCGGGCCTGGATACAATCGACACTAAAAGAGCATTTATAGCTCTCGTAATATACTAAACATATACACGTAACAATTTTTTTTTTTTTTATTTAAACAAAAATGTGCATCGACTGCTAAGGTCATTAGCACAATATACAAAAAACAATACACAAAAACACAAAAACGTTATATGATATACATATTGTACGATAAACTATAAACTATAATAAACACGTTATCACAATGTGATATAAGGTAAGTTAAATTTCAAATTTTATTGATTAATTTCGTAATGTCTAAGAACTCTAACGTAACAATTTTAATTTGGTTCTAATAGTCTAAAATCTTTTCGCTGATAGCCTTAGCTGTCGAGCGTCTATATACATATACATCTAAGTCCTAATATAATAGAAATTGAAAGATACATTATTCTATTTTTATGTTTTAAGATAGCAATTAATTTGTTAATGGGTACAAACTACAAACGTATGCATTGTAATTTTCAAAAAAACTTCAGGCATTAAATTTAAAAATAAATTATGAGAACAAGTTACTCCATCTAAAATATTTAAAAATTCTTTGTTCCGTCCATCTATTGACCTCTTCCAATCCTTCTTAAGTATTATACGCATATTTCAATACGTCTGCTTTTTGCCTGTCCCTCTGCTTGAAAGTGCACCTCTACTGGTCTCTATGGCCACTTTAAATTGCGGGCGCGCATGGCGCCTCATAAATGCAGCGACGCTATTGGCTGTTCGTTAAAATTCCTACCCAGAATGCCGTTCGTCGATGTTTTGGAAGCCGGTAGTAGTGCGTCTTTTCCGGCTCCATTGATCTCTTTGCATCTGACGCTGAAAGTGTAAAGACGTAGTGCGACTAAATATAATATTATTATAGTATTTATTTTATTCTAATGGCTGATAACCAAGACTATCAAATGGGGAACGGCGAAGATTTTTCTCAGGACGTTAAAGCCGAACAGAACTTTGGTCAAGATGTAAATGGGACTGAAAACGGCGGCGGCGATGCTCCCGCCGATAGCGGCAGCGCCGAAGCACCTGGACGCGATGACGACAGGTAATTTATTTATCTTATATAATGTTGTTTTCTTGTTGTTGTTTATCTAAATATAATAAGTCTTATCAAAAAATGGCCAGAAGGTAATTCAAAAGACTAAAAATTCTTTGGCATGAGAATTTCACGGTATCACGGTTGGCTGATCGGCTCTGGATGATTTTAATCAGTCAACATCTCGTACAAATAGTTGTAATCCTCAGTTAAATAATAAGTATAATGGTTATTGTTTGTATTAATTTTTGATAATAGTAGTATTTTAATATTTTTCACAGCATTTCTACTTTAAATTTTATCATTTGTTTTTTTACATCTTGTTTTTTTGCTAAATACAAATATGGCGGACGTAGTATAAGCTTCGGCGTCATTTTATTGATTTTTCAGTATCGGTATTGATTCGCAAATTTGTAACTTAGAGTTTTGCAGGGGGCACATAAAACATCTCAAATGCGACCAATCAACCGAATAATAATATAGTAATCGTTATTTTTATTATTTGCTAGTGTTTTTTTCTGATTTCGGCAGCTTTTTCAAAAAATTTCAAATGGAAGTATTATTATGTCGGCGTTTTGGCACAAAATGGTTGTTTTGTCATATTTGACTGAATGATATGTAGCCTGTAGTAATAAATGATTGAATTCGAGGTTGGGTTGTTCAGATTTCGCATCAAAATTATGATCGTTTGATTTGGCCTGGCCTAAGCAAAATGTAGGCTGTGAAGGTTAGCACGTTGATGTGTCTGAACTAACCACACTTCCTTTCCCCAGGTGTCACTCAGGTCGAGCAATAGCCATAACGTTCAGTGGATCATCGTCAGGAGGCGACTGGGTGCTGCGGTTACAGCCCATGGTAAATCCTTGGGTAGCCTTTTCCAGCCTAAATTGAAGGCACAAATAGTTAAACCTACCGTTAGCATTTGCTCATTGTCTTTGGGCTAAAGAGCCGTATTATATTTCATGTCATATTTTCCATCTTATGAATTAATTTTTATTGTAAATTTTTTTCTCTGTAATATGCTTTTTGTCACTTTTCTTAATTTTAAATTTACAGATATTTAACTTACAGTTTTTAATAGTTGTTCGAGATTTGCGGATCCAATTGATTGAACTAATTACTTTTGCTGCTTTCGTTTCTCTTTTTCAATAATTGTAAATTACATGTAACTTTAAGCATTCTTTAGCAACGGTCGGGTAGTAATGCTTAGGAAACAACAGGAAATCCCAATACTGACTCGATTCACTTTAATTTTCAGAAAACTATTTGTCGGAGGCCTCAGTTGGGAAACTTCAGATAGTAAGTACTATTTTTCTTTTTTTTTTTCTATTTTAAACCCGATGACAAAATGTACTGCATAAAAATTGATTTTAAGCGGTGTTTTGTGACTTTTCCGCTGACGGAAGACAATAATTTGTATGTTTATTTTTCAGAGGAATTAAGAGATCATTTTGGAGTATATGGCGACATAGAAAGTATAAATGTTAAAACAGATCCCAACACAGGTCGCTCGAGAGGATTTGCTTTTATTGTATTCAAGCAGCCAGACTCGATCGACAAAGTCCAAGCGGCCGGCGACCACGTTATCAACAACAAAAAAGTCGATCCCAAAAAAGCGAAGGCAAGACACGGCAAAATATTCGTCGGTGGTCTCTCAAATGAACTTTCAGATGATGACATCAAAAATTTCTTCAATCAGTTTGGAACGGTAATTTTTACTATTTATGATTGCGGCACAAATTCGAATAATTACAGTGACTGACATTGTTTTTGCTTTTTTTTAACAGATAGTAGAAGTAGAAATGCCATTTGACAAAACCAAGAACCAGAGAAAAGGATTCTGTTTCATCACTTTCGAGTCAGAACAAGTAGTTAATGAATTATTGAAAACACCAAAACAGACCATAAACGGAAAGGAAGTAAGTTTCGTTTTGTGTTCCCCGACCGCATTATGACGAGTTGATTTGTGGAAATTAATGAAAATGTTTGGTTTTTTTTCAAGGTCGACGTAAAGAAAGCGACACCGAAACCAGACGGCATGGGCGGTCCTAGAGGTGGTCGAGGAGGCCGAGCCGTTCGCGGTACCCGCGGCGGCAGAGGCGGCTACGGCGGCAGCCAAGGCTGGGGTCAAGGCTATGGAGGATACGGTGGTTACGGCCAGGGCTACGGAGCCGGCTACGATGGATATGGAGGTTACGGCGATTACTACGGAGGCGGTTATGGCGGATACGGAGGCTACGGCGATTACTCAAACTACGGTAACTACGGTAAATACTCATTCTGGAATTAGAATAATGTAAATGCCTGACTGCCATAATTTCTGTTTTTCTTGTTGTGTTTTGAAAGACTCGTTTCGAGTCACAACGCGAAAAACGTTTTAATATTTTTGGTAATATTTGTTTTCATATAATTTTTACTCTTCAACAAAAAAAAAAAATGATATCACGATTTGTATTTTAGCTTTGTGCCAATTTTGAATTTTACGATTAACTGTTTTTATTTTTATGATACTCATTGGTAAATTAATTTCAAAATTCAGAGGAAATAATCGTTGCATTTCATGAGTTTTAAAGTATGGTATCGATATATATAAATAATACGATTTTAGTTCAAGGTCTACATTTGGAAATTTATTCTTTTATCTATGAAAATAAATATTCCAACGTGTCGGACAAATGTGATTTAAATATAGTATATTATTATCCATTTGTGATCTCAGGGAAATGCAACTACCAAATTATATATGTGCTATTCCCAATGTATTTGTGTCAATATAAACGCTTATTGAGTACGCACAAGACAGAAAAACCAAAACAAAAACAAAAAACAAAACGATAATATAATAATCTCTTTTCTTCTCTCTCTCTCTCTATCTCTATCTATCTCTGGCTCTTGTGGGTACTCGCTATTAAATAAGTCCGATATTTATTTTTTGACATATATTATGTAAGAACATAAAAGTACATACTATATATTATTATATATTATAGATTTACGGTATATTATATATTATTATTTAAGAGTTTAACATGTGAAACAATATTATATTGTTCCTGCAGATTTGCATGTTTTGAACATCCATGTTATGTATGGAAAATACATTGTGAAATATACTTGCAGCTTTTTGAATAAAGCGATTGTTGAAATCAAATTTCATAATGTGTTATTCCATATGGATTTTACCTCCCTCTCACGCTTCCAACTTTTCTGTTTCAGTCAGTAAATAATTTGTGACGACTGGTCTTTCTCACAAATTGTCTTGTCTAAAACAGAAAATATTCCTAGACGGCTCTCTGGGTTATTTTTTTTTCTTTTTTTTTTACAATGTGGTGTTTGGGTGAACGTTTTGTTTTTGATTTTTTCGAAATTCGTGTCCCTTTCCTCGTTTTGAATTATTTTTTTGGTTACTTTTTTCCGACCGTTTCAAAATTAATGTTGCATGTTTAACAAAGATAAATTTCTAAAATAAACGAAAAAAGTTCATGTGCAATTGTGGTATTTGAAAGAGAATAATTGAAATAATGAAATTAAAATATAAAAAAACTTTTCTAGTTTCTCTTATGATTTAAAATCGTTTTGTTTTCTGTGCTGCCATCACCAGACTATGGTAACTACGGTAACTACGACGGTGGTTATTCTGGTGGGAGGAGCAGTTCACGTGGAAAAGGTACATTTGTTGATACCTATACTTTTTTTTAAAAAATAGATACCTTGAGAGAGTATTTGTAGTAGTTTTCTTTTATTCCTGCTTTTATGTAATTTTTTTTTCGTATTAACATAGTTCTTCCCTTTTTTTCTATTTTTTAATTTCGATTAAGTCATGCAACAAAAAATTGATGCTTTTCCTGACCTCACCTCCTCTTAGTAGATTCACTTTTTTATTTAAATTTTAATTTGCACATACAATAATAGTTTTATTTTTCATCTTTGTATTTGTTACATGTAGTACACCAAACTGTTAACTTAAAAAATACATCAAAAGAAAAACAGTTTAAAAACAAAAGCAGAACATTTCAGTGTAATAATAATAACTGACTGTCTTAAAACGTGTTTTTATTGTTTGGCCAAGTGATTTAAACGTACCAATAACAATTTGCAATCGTTCAGATTTCGAGACAAACCCGGCTCGGTCAGTTACTGGACCCTCGATCATTTGGCCATCCGTTTGTTTTGTTGTAGTATATTCTGTGAGTCTCGGCTGTAAATAGTTGTTAAATGTGTGTGTGTTTGTGCGGACAGTTAGTTTGATTTTGAATTTGATAGTTACATAAAATAATTCTGCTTGCACAGGTGGAAAACAAAGAGGTGGAGGTCGTAACCAAAGGCACCAGCCCTACTAGGACAATTTCATCCTCCCATTGTGTATGTGTGTGTTTGTTATTTGGTAAGTGTTCTTTTTTTCTGACTGAACAATATTTTATTTTTTTACCGATGCGGGTCTGGGAATTAATATTTTGCAAACATCCATATTTTTCTCTAGTATATCGAAAAGACGTAGCGCGCGCGAACAGTTTTTTGAAAGAAAAAAAAAAAAAAAGACCAGCGCATAACTCATACACCGCGTGACGATGAAATTATATTGCACTGGTTCTTATTGGGGCAGCGCTCATTGCACGAACACAAGGGCGAATCAGTGCTGCAATATAAATTCATAGACGCTGGCACGTTAGTTACCAAAACACAGGGTGTTTTTTCTTTCCACTTTGGAAGCATGTTGTTTTAATTTCGTGCGCGCTAGACCCGGACGGAAGAGATGTGCACGTGATGAGTGAGGGTGTTTTTTTCTCTTTTCATTTACAGCATATTTTGTGCACGAGTCGCGAAGTTCACATTTGCACAAAATGAAAAATATTTTGACATTGCTTTTTTGGTCGCAGTTGCGATTTAAGGCTGTCTCAAAGTAATATTTTTTTAAAAATTTCACAAAAAAGTGTACATCTCTAATAATATATAATAATAATAATATGTCTGTTTTTACGGTACCGATGATGAAAAAAAATACATTGGTCATGGAACATATTAAATTTGGCTTATAATATTGCAATTTTTTTTTTTTTTGTTGGAGGAGCAATGCGAACGGAATATGGTAATCTAAAGACAGGCAAATGTTATTTCTAGTTTTAAGAGCGTGTTTCAAAGTGAAAATATTTTTTTTATTTAAATTTTCGGATTTAAAATTCGGCAATTAAATTGTAGATAATTTGGAATTGATTAAATCAGAAGGTTTACCAAAAAGATATGCTAATTAAAAAAATTTAATGATGATATTATTTTAAAAAAGTCAGTTCTGCTTCTGATTACCTTTGATGTGTTTTTTTTTCTGATTTTTAGGCGCCTTTTTTAGACAGTGCAAATAATGGTGGATGCGTGACTACTGAACGATAATTGTTTGTTTTGTTTTCAGATAAGAAGAGATATAAGAAACATTAAGTATTTACTTCCATCGACGACACTGTCATCCACTCATCATTCCATTACTAATTCATCATTCAACCACCAATTACATCAGCGCTAAATCTCAATAGTCGATTAAAAAAAAAATTTCCATAATTTATACAAACAATTTTTGTTTTTGTAATTACAAAAGTGAGAGTGAATACAGACTACTTTAGTTCTTTTTTATTAAAGAAAAACAAAAAAATAACTTTTTTTTAAGTTTTGATAGTGCCCATTGCATTTAATTCACAAAACAACATGTCCATAATTGGCAATTTTAATTCTAGTAATAGTTATAAGATTTATAATATGTAAGTGCTAGTGGACAATGTACTTTTTGAATAACAAGCTTCAATAAAATATTTGTGTACATACGTAATACTTAAATTTTGTGTTTATCTTGGATTCTCCCTTTTGTGTTAATTGTAAACAATAAAGTATTATTAACATCAACGTTTTTATGATTAAATCTTCTTTTGTGTATCCAGTTTTGTCAGAGAATTGCTTGTTTTCAGATATAGTAGTTTTGAAATTTGAAGAATCGCGGAAGTGGGTTTTTTTGTCGCTATTTCATTAATCTGATTGATTGATTTTGTACGTTTATTGGATTGTTTTAAATGACAAATTGCAAGAACCTATCAGCTTAATTAACCGATTAAGTGGCGAAAGATGCATTTTCAGTGTTGGAGGGGTTATTATAGGGTTTTTTTATTTTCCCTTTTAATTTTCCATAGGCGTTGATTGCTAACTGCCATCTGTAATTACTTTGGTGCTTTCAGTGGAATGTATCGTGAAAAACCTTAGAAATGTCCAATACGATAATTATTTTATAAAGATTAAAACAGTAATTCCATGAGGAAAATGAAAAGATCGCTGCTTTGTTAGAGTAAAAATATATTGACAAAGATAATTTCATAAAATAATGACGTCAATATAGTTTTTTTGTGAAAACAGTTTATTCTAAATTATTAAAAAACTAATAATAATATAGAGAAATGGTAATCGTAATAATTATTATTGCTCACAAAAAACGAATTTGCCTGAGGGTTGAAACATCATAGATTTATGCGGGAGCTACTCATTTTAAATGATTTTAACCTTTATCGACTGATGACTGCTGCTTTTTTGAATCAGGCTTTACTGTAAACTTTGTTATGCGCATGAACGTTTGCAGCTGGGTTCGAGATTAATGGCTGCGTGAAAATTCTGCGCAGTAAGCATGTGCATGGTTACATAGAGCTGACACCCAGAGTGCAGTACTTGCAGGGAGAATTTACAAACTCGGTTTTCCTATTCTGTTTTTATTAGGAATTTCTTAACTAGTGCTTGGAAGTGTATGTATTTTCAGTGATTTTTCACGAAAATTGCAGTTTTCTCTTTGAAGGTAAGTTCAGAAATTTCTTCTAATATTTTATATTAAATATTACTGTCACCGGGTTTTTCTAATAGCGCATTGTCGTAAACTTAGGAAAGTGAATTATTCGGCGAATGAAGGTTACCATTGGGCATTCTTCTGATAGTACAATTATAGCTTGAAATGTTGTTATTATTCTGTTATCGGCGTGTTGCTAATATTCATTTATGTATTTTTGTTACGGCGTGTTTTATTAACACGATTGTAATATCGAAAAGAAATTGCTGATTTCTGTAGCGTGAAGACCCGCCAATCGCCATGTCGTGCTAATACTGCGTCCATGTGTTTGATTTTTTTTTATTTTGCTAGAAGCTACTGTACTGAATTGATTATTTTCAACGAAATATTTCTATTTCCGTTTTGAAACATGTGCTAAATAAGAGTAAATATCATTTTCTGGAAGAAAATAACCCGATTAGTAAATTTTCTTTGTTCAAATTTCGTGGAGATATCGCTGCCGTAGGTAGCCTATCGGTCTAGAATAGATTCTTGACCTGCAGATTAGTAGTAAATTGCGCTGAGTTTTTTTCTTTTTGTACTGCAACTATGAAAAAATCGGTTGTGAAAGCTCGTTGGTTTTAGGTTAACAAAATTTTAAAATCTCTTATGATTCTACAAGCATTTGAGCATTTAGATATCTATACGTTCGGAAGGATAATCTCTATGCCTAATGCATATACATACATAAAATTACTTTGTGAAATTGAAATTCATATTTTGGACCGTGACTAATATTTAAGTAGATATATTTATCAATTTGCTTAATGCTGATTTTTATTTATCAGTTGTAATGGTCTATTCTGTCAACTCATTCATTTATATTAATCATTTTATCTTGATTTCGATATTGACTTCAATATGGCTCATTGATAACTTATACTTATTTTGCATCAAAAATATATTTTGTTTGTAAATTGGCAGTCAACGCTAGTAAAAAAAATGTCTAAACTTTAAGTTTTGCACGAAACAGAGAAGATATATATACATTTTGTAGCTTGCCCATTTTGTGTCGTTGTGAAATTAGTTAGTCAGGAAATAAGAAATTTGAAATGCTTTCCTTAATCTCTCAAAAATTGCAAAATATTACATCATTTAAATATCCACCAAATGCTGAGAAAGCATGAAAATTTCAGAAAATTTGCATTTACAAATAAGAACTAAATGTGTAGTGTCGTTTCTGTTTTTTATTTTTTTTTTAATTTTGTATGAGATCCAGGTGGGAAAAAGCGTTTCCAAGATGTTTTCTGTGCGTTTTGAACATCTGAACCGATTTTGATTAAACTTGATTAATTTGTTGATACAATAAATTGAACTCCAGTTTACAGGGTGCATTTTCGGGAGTATCGGTTGTGTTTGTGTAAAAAGCTACAGAACACGAGCAAAATTAAATTAAGTAACTTTGATTATTGTACTTCTGCCTCTTTAACATCAAGAAAGTTTTCGCATTTGGCTGGCGCCTAGAGCGATCGCTCGTCTCGCTCTACCCCAAGACCGACGCAGCTTTTGACCATCGGGAAAAACAAATTAGCTGAGTGCCTGTCGATTTAAAAACAATGATTTTTGTCTTTGCTTTTTGATATCTGCCTGATAAACGTTTCTGATAATAAATTAAACATTTCTTGGAATATGTGGTAAAGAAATTGTACCTATCTACAATTAATTCAATAAATTCGGTAGCTGCTATAATTCGAAGATAATGTCGTGTTCGTTTTAAATGAACTTTTCTTTTTTGCTTTATACAGAAAGAAAAAGAAAACACTATGCGGATTTTATCTAGATTTACTTTGAAACAGTATAGACTCGATAATCTGAAATTTGAAAGTCCGCACTCTTTGGTAATTCGAACAGTCGTACTTTTCAGTTTCAGTAATCTATTGTTTTTAGACAGTGATATAATGTAGAGAGAACGCAGTCATTTTAAGTAAAAAACGAAATTCTTAAGTAGTTAAAAACGGCACTTCCAAATATCAAGCGAACTAAAATTACAGATTTTATGCGTCGATAGGATATATCGTAACGATATGTACTTGATTGCTAAGTAAAATTTATTATCTTGTTTATGTTTGCATATTTTATATAGAAGTTATTTAAGATCTAAACCATATTTTGAATTTGCGAAAACATATACCTCAAAAAAAGCTTTTAAATAGTATACCTACCAACTGCATTCAACTCCGTTCAGCAGTTCTCGAGATTAGCCGGTGTCTAGTACAGACAGAAAGACAGCTATTGACACTTCCTTTTATACATGTGAATGGATAGTTAAACATTTTTATATATTGAAAAATGTATATATCAGATCCTTTTGATGTTAATAATTTATAAATATTTTAGAGGAATTAGGATCAATGAAATTAAAAAATTTTTACTCTGTATGAATTGTAATATAACTACTTAAAATTTTGATTTGTTATATCTTAAAATAGTATAACAAGATAATTGAATTAAATCTAGTTATTAAAACAATTAATTAAGATCACCTGAACCTGATCCTAATTCCTCTAAAATATTTATAAATCATTTTTATATAATTTGCATTGATTTTTCACTCGGCACTTGGTAGGACATGATTAATAATAATAAATAAAATGCTCGAAAATTCTACAGAAATTATTTTTAAATTATTTCTTGACGATCGTTTCGGACATTAAGTCCACCCTCAGGAATATAAAACATATACTAGTATATATTTTACTAGCGGTACCCGTGCGAATAATTCGCATTAAAATTCGTTTCTAATTTCTCACACTCTTTATAACTTTCTTCTTTTTGTTGTATTACATTACGAAGCTCAGTGACGGTTCAAGAAAATATTTTTCTAAAACTGTCATATAGAGGCGCAAGTATCAAAAACGTTGAGCTGAAGCGCCGCCATACGAAAAGTATTTATACGTGAATTTTGATTAAAAATTAAAAAAAAAAAATTTACCGACCGTCAATCATGTTGACGTTGTTTCAAAGTTAGAACCGTCAGATGGCAGCATTGCTACATATACTGAATAAATGTGTAATGTTATAATTAATTATTTTGCAAAAACAAAAGCAATAATAGATTTTTTAGTTGTTGATGTCAGTAGAGCAAGCAATTATCTATAAAATTATATAAAATTTATGTGAGGCAATTGCGTGGTTTTTTCGAAAAAGGGAGGCAAACATCTTAACCTTAGCGTATTAATATATATGATGATATTCCTGAGGATGGACTTATTGCCTGGAAATAATTTAAAAATAATGTTTGTAGAAATTTCAAGTGTTCTTATTGATTTGTTATCAAACATTTACGTTTTCTTTAATTATAGGCTCATCCATTCAAGCACAACTGGCGCTGTATATGAGATAGTTAATTGCTCGGCAAATTCCTAGCAATTAACTGGATCAACACATTAGCTTGTGTATCACTAGCAGTGTACTTAATAAATACAATAGGAGATGGTCATGGAGGCACCCCCAAGTCCTCAGTGCGTCGGCCGTGAGTTTGTTCGCCAGTACTACACGCTGTTGAACCAAGCTCCAACCCATTTACACCGGTAAGTTTTGAAACTCATTAGTTCAGCAATCGGCAAATCACGACCGAATTCGGTCCTCGAAGATCTGCCGCCGCCAGTGCTCGAGAGTTAAGGGGATAGACACCTTAACTACATGTTTGTCGAAGGTACTTAGCCCCTCAACTCTTGAGTACTGACGGCGGACGGACAGACAGAGCTTTTCCCTTCGCTGAATACCAGCTGACTGGAAAAATAATAATGTTTCTCTTGTGAGAGAACTGCTGGAATACTAGAAGGTTGGACGTAAGAGGCTATAAACACGGTTACGTCTGTGATCGGTCGAGTCGATTGCTTATATCACCGGTGCCCATGGCTCGATTAATCGAGTACAGTGGAATCCGTTTATAATGACATCGAAGGAAATTGACAAACACGTCATACTAAGCGAACGTCATACAAAGCATACGATCGCTTAATCCGGTTCTTGTTTTTGAAAATCATTGAGATTGTCGAATGACCCACGCCTAATTTCTTTGCGAGAGATGACTTTGATTCTCCATTTTCTAATCTGCATATTATTGCATCTTTCTCCTCCATCGTAAATGCTTTACGACGTTGAGATGACATTTTTTTACATAGGATATCATTAAAAACAATGCGTGACGTTCAACTATCATTTACTCACTGAGATTCAAAACAAAAACAAGCCACGTGCCGAACGTCGTCGGGAATCAACGAACATTGCCGAAGGTGTAAAGAATCATGTCGGTCACTATAAACGGACAAAATTTATTAAAAATGGGTCATGTCACTGTAAGCGAAGTCATTATATCCGACTTTGTTACAAAGAATTTTATATGAAAACCAAACCTCATAATAATAGGCGGTTGGTCAATATAGGCGGAGTCATAAACGGATTCTACTGTATGTTTATCCCAACAGTTTGGGAAAAGACTCCATGTGACGTCACAAGCCTACTTCCCCCGCCTTCTCTCGCGTCTCGCCTAGACACACCTTCAACGTCACTTTCTAGTAATCTTGAGAGGACTGTTCCTTATGCAGTGACAAAAACACGCGACGATGATCTTTGTAAATTTTAATATAGATTCTACAACAATCAGTCATCGTTCGTTCACGGCGGTCTCGATGCACCGAACCGCGAGACAAGTCCCATGATTGGGCAGAAGCAAATTCATCAGAAGATCCAACAGCTGAACTTCCGCGACTGTCATGCCAAGATCACGCAAGTCGATTCCCAAGCCACTCTCGGAGACGGCGTGGTCGTTCAAGTGACGGGCGAGTTGAGTAACGCCGGACAACCGATGCGCCGTTTTACTCAAACTTTTGTTCTTGGCGCCCAGTCTCCGAAAAAGTACTACGTCCACAACGATATCTTCCGCTATCAGGTATACTATATTAGATAGCATACGGTTGACTATTTTTTTTTTTCAAAAATGTTTTAAAGAACTATTTTGCGGCAATAGACGCTGATGACCTGACTTGTTGAGCGTCTACAGTCAAACCTGAGTGAGTGAGAAACTTTCTAAGTGAGAGTAATTGCCAGGTATAATACTCGCCGCGGTTCTAAAAGGTTCTGAAGTTATTCACAAACAGCGTCGCAAATGCATATTTTGGTTGTTTTGTGGGAAAGGAAGATTCCTACCACCTCCTAGTTACCGGCACAGTATGTGTACTCGTCGGCGATTGGTTAATGTTCGGTGTCTTGTCAATTGTCGCTTTCCCGGTATAAAGTACAGTCCAGAACGCCATTATTGTTTCTTTGATTGTTCAAAATACCTCATATAGTGATTCAGATGATAATTTGTCTGCTGAGAACCTCCAAAGTCGCACACCAAGTACGAGCAGGATGGATCACTTTAGTGCATCGAATTAGACCTTTAGATTAAAGACAAATTAAAAATAATAATATAGCGCGAGTTCGTAGTTTTTCAACTGACTGTACCTGCACAAGCCTCCATTTGCATAACTTCCGAGCCTTTCAGATCCATGGCACTTACTATACCGTCTTTGTAGCCCTCTAAAACCTCTATAAGTGAGAAACAGAAACTTCAATAAGAGAAAGACGTCTTTCACTCATGGACCTGAGACTACTACTTGCCTGTACCTCCATAAGCGATAGTCGAACGTATTAATAGTTCCACGAAATTCAAGGATGAGTCATAAATAGCTGAACTAACATTGTTTTATATCATTAGTTTTGTTTTATTTTTCGTTTGGCCAAATGTGCGTTATTTGTCAAACTCACTACAGTCAATAAGTTTCATATACCATATTAGCCCGAATATAACGCGACATTTTTCGACCATTTATTTTCCGTTAAAAAATCGACTCACGCTAAATTCGGGGTTTAAGTAATGTAATATAAACAAGGACATTCCCGTTTTTTGTTGTTACTTACGCAATATTAATTTTGTTTTACATTACTTAACTTTATTGATATGAATGTAACCTGTGTTATTACCTATCATTACCTAAATAAATGCTTATCTGATTGAATTTTACTTTCTTTGAATTCTTTTATGAGTATTATTTTTTTTTCTAAATATCTATGAAAATTTCGGAGTCGCGTTAAATTCGAGGTCGCGTTATATTCGGGCTAATACGGTATATTTGCTGTATTTTTATAGACTTCTATGAGTGAGAAAGGTCGCTGCTGCACCTCTATAAGCTAGAAACTCGGGTTAGTGGAAAAACCTCGTAAGCAAAAAAGAGATCGCTATCCCTTGAACTCTTGCTTATCCAGGTTCGACTGTATATCTGTTTTGCGATAAAAATTGTGTAATATACTTAGTGTTTTTCCAACCAAATATATGCGAGTGAACTTAGATGTTTACGTAAATATGTTGTTGCAAACTTGCGATTAAATTTCCGGGACACCCGGCGCACTGTTAGCTAGAAGACGTTTTGCGGTATGTATTTGTACGCTTACGATCGTATCTATAGGACGAAGTCTTCACCGACGAAGAATGCGATCAAGAATCAGGACGATCGGAGCCCGAAGACGAGATTGTACCGGAACCGGCAGTTCAGGAAGCTCTACAGCCCATACCTCAGCAACCGATGGCTTATTATGCTGCTAACACCGTTACAAACGCCCCCATTCAACCTCCGGCCATTCAGGTACTTTTTTTCTATAGTGATGTAGCTTTCTATTTTTCTTTCGTAACTAAAAAGCATTTAGGGTTTTTTTTTTCTTAATTAAAAGTTTTTAAAACTTGGTTCAAACGTTTTGAATTTATGATCAATATAGAATTTTATTGCGTTTAGTAATTTGTAAGAAACTCATAACCGAGAGGAATACCAAAGTACTTTCAAAATTTTGAAGACCGTGGAATAATTTCAGTCAGTATTATTAAATGATGAAAAAATAAAGTTTAAAGACACTTCCCGCATATTTGTAGATCTAGCCTAAACGTATTTGTTTTTGCTGGAGGGAATTTAATATGCTAAAAAATTGTCGCTGCTTTGATCTTGTCATTATTCAGTTTATGAATATGCATAAATAAAGTGCAGCACACAGTACTTATGTCGTATTATTAGATATTGTTTACATTAAAGACTTGCGGAAAAAAAATTTTGAACATGTGTTTGTGTACCGTTATTTTGAAAAAGACTAAAAATGGTTGGCTGCGCTAAACATATCTTATAAAATTAATTTTGCTTGTTAGTTAGTTTTAAATCGCTTGTCGTATACAGCAAGACCTTGCTTAATGCCCTTTCAGTATTACGCGGTTTCTAAATGGAAAAGTTTAGCCATTATAACGTAAATTATGGATCAGTTTATACAAAATGATTCAAATGTTGATAGAAGTTTAATTGTAAGACGAAGTGTCATTGATGCAATATCTTGCTGTCGACAACAGCTTGCTGATTGCTGAACGAAACAGAAAGAGGCAAACGACATTAGATGACTTCTTCACAAAAAACTAAATATGTCAAATGAGAAACCTTCCTCATCACAAACATAACTTCTTACTGGAAATTTTATTTGATTTTCATAAATGTTTTATGAACAAAAATCGATATAACAATTAACAAATCTATAACTAATGTAATAAAAAAGCATTTAACAATAAATGTTACAAAACGAAACAAATTTTCTTATTCTCGGTTCTGTTTTTCTTATGCCTTTTACCTACGTATTAAGATGACCTCGTTTAGCGATGTTTCATATAGCGCAGGAATTTATAGGATCGTATCTCCCATGATAAGCGGGGCCTTGCTCTATTTAATAAAAAACAAAAAGAAAGAAAAAAAAAAGCCAACTAGAATGAGTAGTTTGAACTAAATGTTATATCATAGTGACATAAATGATTTATTCATTCAGTGACTGTATTCTGTTTAGGTACCCCATCACCCTCCGCAACTACCTCCTGTCATAACCCCCGCAAATGTAGCCACCGTCAACGGCAGCGTACATCCTGAAGACGTTTTGATTCCACAACAGGCCCAGCAGCAGCCTGTTCAACCGACCCCATTGACGGTCCCGGCGGTCGCTTCGGCTACCGTTCTGGGACTCCCTAATCAAGTTCCGCCGGCCCTCTCTCCTCCCATTGTCGAGGACACTCCCGTTCAGCCGGTGTCAATCGTCGACCCGGAACCGATCGAAGAACCCGATGTCGCGATCGTCGAAGATACTGTTGAGGAGGAAAAAACACCTGAACCGGAACCCGTTGAAGAACCTGCTGTTCAAGAACCCGGTGAGTTTGTTTACGTATACTTCAGATTCGATATACAGTAGAACCTCGATAAGTTAAAAACCTCTGTAAGTTAAAACATTTTTGAATTCCCTTTCCCTGAAAGCATAAAACCTCCATTACTTAAATCATAAAATCTCGGTAACTTAAACAAATATTCTGAACATCGCCCTCGATAACTTAAAATAATATTTTGGTGACCTCCATAAGTTAAAGTATTATCAGTGAGCCATCATGACTAAGTATCTAAACAAAAGGTTTTGCGAAGAACTTAATTGATTTTCACTTTAGTCTTCCACTAAATCGCTTTACTAATTTCTCTATTTAAATAATTGATTCTTTAAACAAATAAATAATTGATTCTAAATGAATAGATAAAAAATTTGTGTCATCTCTATTGAACTAAATACATCCTCTATAAAATCCACAAACCTCGGTAAGTTAAAAATTTTACTCTGACAACCTCTCTAACTTCAACTCTCGATAAGTAAAAAACTTGATAACTTAAATTTTTTAACGTTTCCCTTGGATTTTAACTTATCGAGGTTCTACTGTAGTTGGTTCCAATTTGGAACAAATCTAATAAAGAAATTGCCAGAATTTTATTGCAATTCGGATTTTAGTCAAGTTAACGAAATAGCAGCAAGGCCCTCTTTGCTAACCGCGACACCTATATTAATTATAGTCGGGACAAACCGTGAGAACAGTCTTGGCAATGTGTAGGTGAACCCGGTTTGATTTTCTACATTCTCCAAAACGTTTTGCAAGAAATTGCTCTTTTTATTGTTTGTTTGTTTTAGACAAATAAAAGTAGTTGTAGCTATTTTGAGGTGTTTTTAAATATAATGTTCACTTTATAAAAAACTAAATCAGTTATTATCTGCCTATTCAATCACATGAACTCGTTGAAAACGGGAACACTGCGCGCAGGCGCAGTAATTGGTTCACGTTATCAAAACTAGATGTTGTTATCTAGGAATTAGCACGCATTTGTAGGGCTAGGCGTCTGCGAATTGTGAGTGAATCGTTGTCTCATACAATGACTTAAATATTTCTCAATACATTTTTATTTTGTGAAAACGCATATTAGTAGACCCAGTGCAAACGATTTCATATTGTTCTGGGGGGAATTATAACATATGCGACATTAAAACCTTTTTGCAATTTCTCTGCACTGCAGACTTTACTTATTAAATGTCGGCATGCATGTTGCAAAATACAGTTGCGTTGACAAATTGTGCATAAATTTTTAAAAAATTTGCTGTTTCGGAGTCAGACTTCCGGATTATACGGCTACTGATTCCGGACAATTACCCTGAAATCTGAAGAGTATGTGAGCGATACTTGTTAATTATCGGTCATATCGATTTTAAGTTTTCTGTACTAATATAAATAAATGTTTCCTTTTTTAGTAACACCCGTGCTGAACGAACCTAAGACGTACGCAAATTTAGTGAAATCAGGGGGCGGAGCTAGTCCGATGTCGTTTTCTATGTCAGCCATGTCAACCAGTCCGAGCCAACCGTCAAAAACAACGGCGTCTTCACCGGTACGTAAAAATAATTGGCTCATACAATAATTTATCTTTTTTCTAACGGACGCATTAATCGTAATGTGTATAGAAAAGGACGCAAAAAAAGAAGTCCAACTGAGAAATATCTGTTTTCTTTTTCCAGCCGCCGGCTTCGAGCAGATCGGAGACTCGCGAACAGACACCAATGTCCAGTTCCAGTATTGGAACGGGTTCGTCGGCCGTTCTCGGTCAGCGAGGACCTCCTCGTAGAGGTGCGGGAGCAGTACGAGGTATGCCCAGACAGGACTCATCGCGTTCAGGTCCAGGACGAAACTCGTTCAACGAAGACGGCGGTATATAAATTCTACAAATGATATTTAGAATTTTGTATTCGAATTTTACACAATAAGCTAATGACTCCATCAATAGATAGTGAACTCGATCGAGTCGAAATTCAAATTTTAAATAATAACACATAAATAACAACGCATGAAAATTCTATGAAAATTTCAAAAATTTCGAACAATGAGTCTGCCCTCAAGAATATAAAACATAAAAAAAGAGAACGATCAGTGCGAATTATATCTATTTATTTGTTTTTTTATAGACGATCGTCGACGCAGTAGCGGGCCAGGAGGAGTGGGATCGCAGTACGGCGACAACCATCAGCTGTTTTTGGGAAACTTGCCGCACCACGCTACGGAAGACGACCTTCGGGAAGTGTTCAGTCAGTTCGGAGCGATAGTCGATTTGCGGATCCACAGTAAGCCGGGCGGAAAAGGAATGGTGGGCAGCACGCGCGTACCCAACTACGGATTCATCACTTTCGAAGACCAGGCCGCCGTTCAGAGTTGTTTGCAAGCCAGGGTATGCGTATTTTTCAGTTATTACAAATCCAACGGAAATAAAAAAACGATTACACTCTTAAAGCTGTCGGAACGCTCTGAATTTTGTTTGTGCTGAGACCCAGCGGTAAGGGGCGAGGTAGGCAAAAGACATATTGTGGGTGTGACCTTCTTTAGCTCTGTCTCGCTCAAATCATCCGCACGTTTCAATTTTTGGCTGATGCCACACTACGAGGCTAAAAGATGCTATTGCAAGGGTGCCGCTGTCAATTGATTACTCTAATTTTTGGAAATATTTTGAATATTTAAAAAAGTTTACCGAAAAAGGAAGAGTCACTTCAGGTTTGTGATGAGACAGTTTTGTGAAATAAGTACGAATAAGGTCGTGGATGACATTGAAAACGTGTGTGTTAGCACAATTAATGCCAACTTTTTTCTAGTAAATCGTACATAAATAACAAAAGTAATCCATTAGAGACCTAGATTTGTCCTTTATCTTCCTTATAGAGAAAGAATTTTTGCAGAATGTTGACGAATAAGTCTACAACCAGTTGACAGCCGAAGCTCTATTTTTAGCTTAAATTCAGAGCGTTCCGACAGCCTTAAGGGATGTGTAAACATTCAGATTTGAATATGATGACGGCTACACATAGCTTCAAAATTAAAATTAGAGTTTAAAAAAACTAAAACAACACGCTTTTATGAACTAGAACATGCAAAATAATTTGACTACAAAATTAGCTTTAGTGTAAAAAGCGTGAAGTGCTTAATATCGGTAATAAATTTTTCATTTACTAGTTAATTGTAAACGTAGAGCTATTATGATTTGAGTAGATAGCACACATGTTCTGTGCGGGCAAATGGCAGTCACATATCAATGCGCATGACAAAGTTTCGGCCCGCCTGTACAGACGACGTGCGAGTAATTTCAGCAGTGCATACATGTTAGGCATTCTGCTTTAAAATTGAAGCAGGAAGTATGTACTTTCGGCACGGTATGAAGAAAATTCAATACATGTAGGTAAATTCAAAAAGACTTCTGACAACGTTCATCGTGGTTAATGTTAAACGGAAAAAAATGGCACGTTTTATTTTGAACAAGCTGCTTGAAATTTGGGGCCATGTCTGTGATATACAGGGTGATTCATAAAAGAATTCCCAGGACTTTAGAGGAAGATAGTTTGTCCAAAAATATGATTTTTTTTTATAAACATGAGTCCAATTTCGAGATACAGGGGGTCTTTAGAACCGCTCAGCTCTTGCACACACTTTAACCTCTTAAATACCCTTATTTTAAGGTGTAGACAAAGTTTTTTAAAAAAGCCAGTGGCGTAGATTTAGGGTATTTTTAGTATTTTAACCCATCTAACTTCTACGCTACTGAACAAATTCGGTTTTGTATGATTTTTTAGAACCGCCAATGTTTTTTGAGCAAAAAAGGTACTCTTGGTCCATTACTCTAAGGAGATCCGTTTTCGAGAAAAATGGCATTTTATGATCAAAAACAGAAAAATTTTCTGTTTTACCAAAAATTTATTTTAATTTGGAAACAACTAGTTTATGAACACAACTTTGACCCCCTGTATCTCGAAAACGCTGGGTTTGCGGACCCATGTTTATAAAAACTTTTATTCATATTTTCCCCTAAAGTCCTGCGCATCTTTTATGAATCACCCTGTATATGTAGATAGTAGGTCGTCGTTGGTGAATAGCGTTATTATTTTTCAGCCTTTGTATTTCCCGCCAAACTGCGAGACCAGCCAGAAACTAAACGTGGAAGAGAAGAAGACGAGACCGCGCACCGCGATGGACGGCGGAGTCCGAATGGGCCCCGGAGGACAGGACGCCGGCGTGAGCGGCGGCCGACCAGGCAACGGTCCCGGTCCGCGAACGGGCAGCGGGGGCGGCGGCGGCGGAGGTCCCGGCATGATGAGGAACAACGGTCCGCCGCGCGGCCGGGGCGGCTTCAATCGTTCAGATGGCAGAAACAGCGGCGCCGTCAACAGAAGCGGCAACAGTTACAACAATAGGCGCTAATGGCCGGCGCCTATCATCTCCGAACAGAAACAACAACATCCCGGCCACCTACTGCGCTAAAGAAAGGACCGTTTTCGATTATTGTTTTACTTTTCCTTCGACCGAGCAGTGGCGATCGATGCAGCATATAACTAGCTCTGCTCGCGTAGGTGACAGATCATATATATACATACATACACATATATATAAATAAATATATATAATAGACTTTAATTATATATTTAATTAACAAAACAACAAAAAAGTAATAAATAATAACTTCTAGTTCTTTGGACTGATAAAAATATGGAAGTCAATCATGGTATTTGTGAAACAGCACTAACAATTGTCATTATTATTATTATCATTCGTTATTATTATTATTATCTTATTTTCATTTTTTTTTTGTTTTTTACAAACTGTGAACTGGATATCTTTCAGTGCTTCTTATTTAACCTGGCGCTATTGGTATTTGCCAAGCAACGAGCAAATATAAACCATCGAAGGCCCTGATTAACGAGTGGTTTAGTAATTGTGTGGTATAACATTTGAATGTATTTCTCGGTTCAGTCGGTACATATATTAAAAACAGATTACGAGTTTACTCGGTTTTTTGTTTTCGCCAGAATATTATTGAAACATTAGTGCCAAGTTTTAAACCTAATAAAAAAAAATAAATAATAAAAATCGTGAGTGGAGTGTTCATCGGGAAAACGTTATTTAAACTAGTATTGTGTGTTTGACATCATTGGCTGGTCTTGTGATATTTTTTTTTCTTTTATTCACCAATGGCATCTTTTGTTCGCGTTTTTGTTGGGATGAGGGTTACCAGACTTTTTTCTACCGCCTGATGGTGCCATTGGCAACTGAGGTATCTGTCATTACAAATTTCAGTCAGTACTGTCACCATTTAACGGCTAAACCGCAGTTTTTGTATTTATTTAATTATTTGATCCTTAATGGGGGAAGAATGACGGAACACAAATGTTTGACACATACCTTATTTACCACTAGCTCCATTTGACAAATAAAAAAAAAATGGTTACCCTTATTGAATCTGATTATTCTAGTGTTGCGTACGTTTTAAGAAATCGACCAATCGAATCGATTTTCATCAACGCTCTTGAAACAATATGTAGGTTGGACGAATTAACGCTTTTTTAAAACGATTCAGGCTTGTTATGGATGATGGAAATCCCGATTGCTAAGTGATTATTCAAATTAAATTGTACATTTATGACGAACACCGAAAAATTTATTTAGAAATTTGTAATCAGATTCGGCCGACATGCAAAATAACTGTTAGGTGTTTGAAAAATTGTTACATTTGGAGTACATAATCTGTATTTTGTAATTTATGTGAATGATTTTTAAAAATTCTTTATTTTTTTTTATTTATAAAAAGACTACTTTATTTTTGTTGCATAATTAGACAGTGACTTATTAATGAAAATTAGAATCTTATTACAAATAAAGAAATAATATTTTGATTAAACTTTGAACTTGCAGGCGTGACTTTCTCACAAAAATACAATTTGAGTCGAAAAGAATTTCTTGATTTGATTTGTAAAAAGAAATTTTATCAATGATCTTTCAATAACATAGAAAAAGGCCGATATGCAACAATTTCTTCCGTCAATTTTATACACAATGATCGTTTTTCAAACACTTGCCGGTTACGTATTTTTTTTTTATTTTATTGAAGCAACTTTGAATTATGTGCTACAGAGGGCATTTTTTTTATTGATTTGTCAGGAAATTTTATTCTTCAAATTACTAAGTCACTCCCTTTAGAAGTCTGATTATATTTTTCTTCAACTGCGAGCCAGTGGCATTTTTGACGACCTTGAGATGGCGAATCGCGATCGTCCCAACAAGTTGTGACCTGAGGGCGCGCAGTTATAGCGCGTCTATAATCTATTTTGGCAATAAAGGCCATGCCAAGCTGTTTCCTACTTCTGCCATGTAGCTCGAAATTTAGTTCGCCATAATTGCCAAACCACACGCTTGCAACTGAAATGTACCGCTTAATTTTACAACCCTATTATTTATGCAGCTGGCGCTTTTGAAAGAAATAATTATTTTTGAACAATCAATAAAAAAAAGGGAGCAAGGTTACTGAACGCACATATGTTTACGTCAATGGCTCGTACAGCATCGAAATGCTTCTCCTTAAATAAATGTCTGTTTTTGCGCAAGATCTTTTCGGTTAGTGTGAGCATAATATTCTAGTTGCTTTGCCATGCGTCATGACCGGGTTCACTGGTGTCATGGAATGGTTTTAGTGAGGGAGAAGAAGAATCATGGCCTTTTTATCATAATAACCATGTATATTATTATTATTAAATAATAATTATAAATTGACCTTGGATGCTTGTTTTCATTGATCACAATTATTTTTCAGAAAGATTTTGTCTAGTGAATGATTTTTTTTTATCTTGTGATATTTTTTATTGTTAGGGAACTGAACATTGTCTTGCTTTAAAATAAACTGACAATATCGAAACACTCTGAAAATTAGTTTTTAGGTGTGTATTACAATGATTATGTACTTCTTAATTAAGGTTTTGGATATAGTCTTGTAACCCGAATTATTTGCAGTGCGCTAAATATTATTACGTTTATCTACATCGGCGTGCCGCTCACTTTAAATAACAAGGTTGGGGATTTGATTATCCGAAATCTATTTCAATAATTTACGTCAATAAAAACGTTTTCTCGGAAAATAAAACTTTTCATTGAATTTGAGCATCTGGAGGCGTTATTTCGTGATTCCATATATGGAAGTAGTATTTAAATATAAAAAAATAAAGTCTGAAACTTGTTTGTTTCGTAATAAATTTCAGCGATTTATTATTATTATTATTAATACCTGACATTTGAAATTGGATGAGTGTTTTTTTTCGTATTCTTCTCGTTGAGTTTGTGTATAAGAATTTTTTATTTGTATTTTGTCCTCTGAAGTTTTTAATGGATTTGCAGTGATTTTATTAAAATTACATCGGCTTAAGATAAAAAAACAGTTTAAATTGTTTTTTTGATGTTGTGTTTCTGCATTTAGTGTGATCCTTCTCTTGCCTTACAAAGTGTCCTGATATTTTATGCATTTTTGTCAGTTTAGTTTTTAATAATATCCATTTTATATTAATTTTTCTCCTGTGATAATTTTTTTTCTATGTGTGTATTCAAGTAACAAAATTTGAGTTGCTTTTTTTCCTTTTTCGTTAATTTCATTTAACAATGACAATATATTTTAACGTTTATATTAAAATATTCAAATTTTGTTAAATGGAAATCTTAAATTATATGATTTTAAAAATACAAACACAATTACAGTCATAACGGCATTCCTTTTTTTTTTAACAGTAACTGACTATTGTACAATTTTCACTAGTCAAAAAAAATATACATAACATGTAAAAACGGAACCTGTTAATTTTTGTTTCCACGTTCTGTTGATTTCCTGTACAATAGAAACTCGCACAAGTTACAGATCCGCTATTCTTCTCCGAAAGCTCATACTTCCTATCGATTGTTTTTCCGTTTCTGCTTCAGTCTTCGTTCAGAGTAAAGTCTCGACTAGTTGGGGAGCGTCGAAGGAAAAAAGTGTATCTTTAACCAGACAGTTGCTAGAACTGTCAGGATTTACAATTTCTGCGAGGCTCTACTGTAAGTTTAATTTCCTTTGTGGCAAGGTCTAAGATTGGTATCCAGAGAAATAATATATATCATGATGCTATGCCCACAGATTAATTTTTTATTTGCTGAAGCGGAGGCCACGTTTCCGAAACGTCTGATATTAAAATTTTATTTCTTAAAACAACCATAATCGAGGGAATCGTAAAGCATATGCGCGATCATCTCCGCTTTTGTTCACGTCAAAATTTAGAAATTTGAACTGAAATAGGTTATGTTTGATATGATTTGATCAAGCTAGTCTTTCTGGGTTTAACTAACTGTTAGATTTTAAAGTAATGGATTTTTCTATGCAAAAAGTTTGTCGGTCTTGTATGTCTGAATCACAAGATATGCGTTCGGTGTTTAGTTCAGAACATAATACAAAAATATCAGAAATGCTAATGGCGTGTGCTTCCGTTCAGGTAACAATTAATCAGTGTCAACAAACTGTTAGCAATAGACAAAACGGAAACAATGCCCTTGTAAAAAGCATGTTTTGTTGAAGTCAGACTCTTCTAAAAGAAGCCAAGAAGGTCTGTACTGTTAAACGGTAACAGTTTTATTGACTGTCGGGTTTTAATGGTTTTGTTATGAATTTTCTTAAGAGAATTGAGTTGTTCTGAGACAAAAAAAGAAATCTACGGGCTATAAAAGCTGGTCTTGTATTTAAAACAAAAGTTATGAGCCCTATAATACGTGGACCGTATTGTCTGAAAATATTTTTAGTTGTATGGGAGCCCTTCCTGATATAAAGCACCATATCTTTTGAATTGAGAAGCATCAAATTTAATTGAAATTGATTCGTTGTTCAAGACTTATAGGTGGAACAGACGGGACAACATCTACAGTTTTATTATTAGTAGCTAATTGTCTTTTTTCCTTTTCTAGGTAACTTCAAATGACGGTCTGCCCGAGGCAATGTGTGTGTCTTGCATATATTTATTAAATTCAGCATTTTCATTCAAGCAATTGTGCGAGCGCACAGATAACACTCTGAGGGAATGTTTATTTAAATCTTTACAAAAGGTCGAGTCTTCTCAATTTAGCATCGAAGAAGTTGACATCAAAGAGGAAATTGAGTCGGACAACTCTTGTGACAAAATATTCTTGGAACAGAGTCCAACAATAAACAGAAAGTCGAGAAGAAAGCAGTTGCCTACATTGAAAAAGTTCAACAGTCTAAAAGGAAATTATAAATTAAAAAGAAAAAGCAAATTAATTAATGTCAATAACGTATTAAAATTAGAAGAAAATGACGAAAATAATATTGAAAATTCACCGGAATTCCAACTGACGTGTAAATTCTGTAACGAAGCATGCGTAAATAAAAATTATTTAACGAGACACGAAAAATCGCACGCCCTAGAAAATGTGGAAATTACAATAGGCTGCAGTGTGTGTGATAAAATATTTGTTTCGCGTCAGGCGTTAAAAAATCACAAAAAAATACATTACAAGCATTACAATTGTAAATTGTGCGACAAGAGTTTCAAGTCACCTCATGGATTATCGTATCATGTGAAAAGGCACAACGGAATAAAAGATTTTGTGTGTCCTGTAGAAAGTTGTCAGAAGAAATTTACGATCAAACAGGCCCTTTCCAAACATTTAACTTTACATTCGGCCGAGAAGAAACATCTCTGTTCCGAGTGTGGAAAATCATATTCGACGTACGATTCGCTCAGCTACCACCTTAAACAACATTTAGGCCAAAGACCGTATTTGTGTATACATTGTGGTAAGTAATTTCATTTTTATTGTTTACTAGCGACCCGGTCCGGCTTCGCTCTAGGGATAGTCGACTCTGACTTTAGAGTCAAGAATCGATCTTTTGATAAAAATAATCGACTTTTTAGGGTCGAGTTGAGCCTGTCTCGAATTGATTAGAATCGATTCTCACTCGAAAACTTTTCGATTTTTTTATACATTACTTAGTATAATACTCGCCGCCGTTCTAAAAGGTTCTGAAGTTAGTCACAAACAGCGTCGTAAATGCATATTTTGGTTGTTTTGTGGGAAAGGAAGGTTCCTACCACCTCCCAGTTACCGGCACAGTATGTGACTCGTCGGCGATTGGTTAACGTTCGTTGTCTTGTCAATTGTCGCTTTCCCGCTATAAAGTACAGTCCAGTACGCCATTGTTGTTTTTTTGCTTGTTCAAGATGCCTAATACGATGATTCAGATGATAATTTGTCTGCTGAAAACCCCCAAAGTCCCACACTCAAGTACGACCAGGATGGATGACTTTAGTGCAAGGAATTAGACCTTTAGATTAAAGAAAAATTAAAAATAATAATATAGCGTATAATAATAATATATTCGTAGTTTTTCAACCGACTATACCTGCGCAAGCCTCCATTTACATCTAACGTTTGTACGTTCATAATTTAATAAAATATTAAAAGATCTAAGTTTGTATACACGAATTACTAAATTTCTAAAAAGTCGACTTAAGTCACAAAAGTCGACTATCAATCGACTTCAAGAGTCAAAGAATTTGAAGTCGATTCCAAAGTCAAAAATCGACTTAGCGCGCGCTTTTTCCGTCCCTACTTCGCACGGGTAGCACTAATTATCTAATTATGGTCATAAAAGATGAGAATCATTATCATAAAATTCTCAACGTGTATTGAATTTGCGCGAATTCAATCGCTTTTAATTGTGAATGTTCAAAAATCAAAGAAAAATCAAAATGGCAAAAAAAAAATCTGTTGATCCGATCGCTATCAAAGTTCACAGGATCACCCGCTGGGCTAATCCAAAGTTTGCCTGAAGATTTCATCAAAATCGATCCCGCCGTTTTGAAGTCCATAGATAACATACATACATGTCATTGCCTTTTATGTATATAGATTACAAATTAAAATTTAGATCTTGCGCGTAATTAAAAACGGTCCATAACATACGTCAAAGGTTCCTTAATCGTTCGCTCTCGTTTTTGTGCAATCTTTAACAGCAAATAAATCGGAGGGGGACGGGGCAAACTATCGGCTCACGATGTGTTTTTTGTGACCCTTGCCATTGTTCCAAATAACAAATATCATAATAACCGGACAGTACAACTGAAAATTACATTTATTTTATGTAAGCGCTAGCTCAAATTAACCGGAGACACTCATTTATTCTAAGCAGGCTAAGGTGCATAGTAGCCAATGGCGTACTATTGGACCTCCTCGACAATATGTTGTCACGCCATTTTGACCTCAGAAAAGAAAACTTCCCGAAAATTACTAAAAACTTGAAGAAATATGTCGATGTATGTAGTATAAGAACCTGAATGAAATTGAAAAACCGTCCCAGACATCGGTGTGTTAGTTTGCCACTGATGGTAGCTTATGGTAAAACCAAACGTTGTAATAAGCAATTGGTTACGATGTGCGGAGTCTTAATAAACAAATTCCGCTGTATATATTTTTAATTTTCACTTTATCGGACCGCAGATGATACAATTTTTGATGTAATGAGCGTGTTAAGATCGTACTTTTTCCGTTAACTACTAATATAATAAATTTATTTCAGGCAAAACATTTAAGCAGTCGTGTCATTTAAAAGCCCACATGTGGGTCCATAGTGGAATCAAGCCTCATAAATGTGAGGGTTGCGGTAACAGGTACACCAGTGGACATCAACTAAAAAAACATTTACGAAGACATTGTGGCAAGAATATTAATAACACTACAGGTTCGACGATTTGTGATTCTAATACTGAAATAAAATTAACGACAAAAGCGCAGCCGTAATCCACTAATCGGGCGATCTTCGGCTTGCTAATATTCTGTCAATAATGAAATTCGCGTCTCAACTCCCACACGTGTAAGATCTGAAGAGTTCTCTCAAGCGGTGGCGTAGCTACCGGAGGGCTAGACGGTGCCCCCGGGCTCAGGGGGACCTCGGACCCTAACCGGCAAACCTCAAATTGATCTGATGAAAAATTCTCCCACCATCAGAATATGTAAATAAAATAGTTTACAACACGACTTTAATCATGGCAACTCGTTTGAAAGAATACAGGGGAATTCCCAACAAATTTCGAATTTTTGTTCGAAACTTGTGAGGAATTCCCCTGTATTCTTTCTGTGAACTGTTACTTGAAAAAATAACCAAGTATTCGAGTTCCATTATACACAAGAAAAATGATATTTTTACTTGAGAAACGCTATTCTTTAGAACATTATAATCTAGGTTTGCTCTGCTTTGCACCTTTAAAGTATTTATCAGTATTTATATATATTTTGACTTGATTGGTTAGGGCCCCAATTTTTTTTTTTTGCGCCAGGACCTTTGGTTGCCTAGCTACGCCTCTGCTCTCAAGCCTGAAATCTCTTGCTTGAGAGAGAAGTAAAGAAGCTTTACACATAAAAAATTATTCGGATTTCATTGTTGCTTGTTTTTAAATTATTTTATGTATTGATAATTTATATTTTTATACGTAAACGTTTTTAATTTATGCAAATGAATTTTTGTCAGTTTAATTACAAATAACTTAAGGTTTACGATTATTAATATTATTCTAGTCTTAAAAAATATGAATTATTAATTATTACTGCTGGAAAATTTTATAAACTTTTTAAAAAGATATTTTCTTTGCGGCAATGGCTTTGTAATTCATGTAGACAATAAATTTGAATCTTCATTAAACGGACAAATTTTTTCTGATTGCATGTTGATCACTTTTATGTATTATAGGTACGTTTTTTTCTCTCAACGTCAACAAAATATCAAGAAAAAGATTGCGACCGAAAAAAGTGTTCATAAAAACATTTTTTTCTTACTTGACAGATGATAACAGCTAGCTCACGAAAATGCATTTTTCGAAAAGATACATCCTTTAGGATGATATTAAAGAAAAGTTAACCAAGCAACTCCTATTTTATAGAATAGAAAAGAATACAATTTATTTGTAGAGCCAGTCTGGATACAAAGCGTCAAATTTCATTATTATACATATTTTACACGGTCATACAAACAAGTTTTAATTAAATAATGTCTTAGTTTATTTTTAAAACAAGTGGTGTTGTTTATATTTTTTTATGTCGGGAGGGAGATTATTGTACATATACATTCCGGAGTAGATTGCACCTTTACTATAATATGTCGTGTTAAAGTTGTTGATGTATATATTGTTCTTTTTTCTTGTGTTATGGTGATGAACATCCAAGTTTAGCTTGTAACTATTCAAATTGTTTTTCACAAAAATTATTGTTTCATAAGCATATAAGCTATATAAAGTTAGAATATTATGACGAACAAAATACTCTTTGCAAGAATCATATTTTGATATTCTGAATATAGTTCTTATAATTTTCTTTTGCAGTATGAACACTCGTTTGTGTGCTGTGGATTTTCCCCAAAACATTAGGCCATATTTTAATAGAGAATATGCCAATGCATAATAGACCATAATTAATGTTTCTGTTGAATGTTGGTTCCGTAATATTTTGATAGAGAAAATTATCCTATTCAACTTTTTGCAAACCATGTCAACATGTAGTGTCCAATCTAAGTTGCCATCAAGTATATTATTAGTATTATTATTCTAAAAATGTATCGGTACTTTTGAGTCAAAAAACATTTTTTAACCCCTAAAAACAGTTCTTAAATGGTCCAGTTAGACCTATTTTAAATATACTTCTTGCGGTGATGAATTTCAATGTGTGTACCAAATTTAGTTAAAATCAATCAAGTTTTTCAAAAGTTATTGCCCGTACACATACATATTATAGTCCAGCGTTTTCCATGGAAAACCAATTAGTGTTTCGTGAAAAATTATGTTAATTAGTAATAATAACAGCCTCGTATGATTTAAAACGGTGCGCCAACCTAAAAAATGTTTAAAGCTATTCTATAAAATAATAAAAGTGTTTCAGAATTTTTGAAGTTTTTCGTATTAGGATAAGTTTGGGAAACGCTAGTATAGTTTATGAATTCTATTGCTGAATCTATTATAAGCTATTTGTCAGTGGCGTAACTAGCGGTGTTCCAGGAACGCAGGCCCCCATGGCCTATACCTCTGGATTACAAAAAATCTTGAGAAACAGGAAATGAAGGTATATAGAATAAATCATTGATTGTTCTTGTGGTTTTTGAAAAGGTCGTTATCAAAATTGAAAATAATAAAAAATTATCTTCGAAATACGATGGGACAAGAAAGATTGAGCTCTCTGGCTATCATTTCAATTGAAAACGACGAAGCAAAAAAGATAAATGTACAGAACTTAGTGACAGAATTCGCGAATGCGAAAGCTCGGAAAAAAAAAATTTAAACATTAAATTTGTAACCATTATTTTTAATAAATACATTTTGTGACTGAAATATTTCGTATTTTATTAAGGGCGGGAGGGCACTTCCACCGAACACAAGTATTTTTGACGTAGTTACGCTACTGCTATTTGTATTTGGAAGAATAATGTAAATCGGTTCAGGGGTTTTCGAGTTTCAAGGCAACGTACATACAAGGTACGCAGTTCGTACAAACATCTGTTATTATGTTAGTACCTAAAGATTAATTTAAATGATGTTCCTGCAATATATTCTATATTCTATTCTGTTTATTAGATTCAGCCGTTTCTGTTATAGATTTTTTTTTTTTTTTTTTTTTTTTTTTTTTTTTTTTTTTTTTTTTTTTTTTTTTTTGGCCCTGGCTTTAGCCTTCAGCCAGATTTTTTATTTAATAAAACGTAGCGAGACTTTTTAAGTGTAAATCAATAAAACGCATTTCATAATCGTGTCAAATGGTTTTTGTCAGATAGCATCATATTTTCCTTAAAATCTGATTGCATAATGCACGAGTTGGCTGTGTATCTGTTCAATTTAGTTTTTTTCTGCACGTAATGGAAACGCGTCGTTTCGCTCTCTCGTGGCGTTGATATTAGATGATAAATTGTAGAATCATAATTAATTGTTGTGATAAAGAGTTTCGGTGTTTGTTGTAGATTATTTTCATAGAAGTATCTTTTCGGTAAATGTAAAAAACGAGTGTTAACTATTTTCTTAAGAATTCAACAGTGTTTGGCAGCTGTGGGTAAGATTGATTTTGAGACGTTAGTTTTACGTACATATTTTGATAATTGATTGAATATGCATAATATCCTATTTTAATATAATATAATATTCTATTTTAATGGGATTATTTAAACAATATGGAAATGATGTAGGTAATTTTCAAACGGGATATTTTTTTTTAATATTCTGTATTTAAATATAAAGTTAAAAGGTCCTATGTCTTTTTATGATCAGTTAATATTTTAGAAGATGTGATTTTTTTAAGTTTAAGAATCACGAATTTGACTATTTATAACCAATTAAAGATTCGCAAAAAATATGCCATGCCAGGCCCGGCAGGTCATGTTCCCTCCGTGTGGGTAGTGAGATGAAAAAAAAATTTTTTTCGATCTAGCGGTGATTAAATTAACAAACTTCAAAGCAAGCTCCCTCGAATTAACTCATATTTATTAATATGTGAAAAAAATGTTGTCAAATTCCATGTGGGTATTTTACCCACACGGAATTTTTCGTATGGGTATAGCTACCCACAAAACCCTGGTCATCCGCCGGGCCTGTGTCATGCGATAAAAAAAAGTCTTGCAACTCTACATATTATAATTGAGAAAACCCGTGATCCTAAATAAGAAAATTTTCATTGCTAATAATCATTTTTTAATGACGCATACTAGCGAGCCGGCGTAATATATCATCAAACAAGCGGCCCTAAGGGTCACAAGGCAAACTTTTTAGTGCTATAAATACAGCCCCGGATCTACGAATTTTTCGAACCGGCGCAGAAACTTTGAGATAATATAACCTGACCCCTTTCGCAGTGGAAGCAGGGTGCAGGTTTTATTATTGAAGATATTTAGTAATGAATAATTAGAATTTATTAGTATTTATTAAAATCAAATACTACATTAAAGTTAAGTACTAGATTTTACTTTTTTTTATTACTGGTCTCGATCCACTCTTGATATAACTTTAAAACGTAAAATTTAAGAACTGGTTTAATATGGTGTGTGTCGGTTGACGGATTTCTTTAAGTTGGAATTAATAATTGAAATTTAAAATGAAGACAAATTGCCGAGACCGACTTTACACTATTAAATTAAAACACAGAGTAACTATTAAAACATTTTTGAAAAGGGTATTTCTTAAAATCTGTATTCTTGTTGCAATTATGTAACTAATAATTGGTATCGCATAATGGATTTATTTCAGGGATGGAGTCAGACCAGTAATACTTTTTATGATAAAATATAAATAAAAGAAATTATAAAATATAAAATGTAATGTGACGGACAATACACATTGGACCCGTTACAGGCTCCTTCCCTTAAGGTTTGCTTACTCCGGCTTCTGTGAATACGGCTTTAACTGATCGATATGGGCGCGAAATCTTTGCGTAGTGGTGATGTCCTCCACTTCACAGGATACTGGGGTTGAAAAACGAATGATACGTCGTGGGGTCGACCACCGAGGTATAAATTTTTGATCTTCGTTAAACCCTGGAACTCCGTGAAGACGCTGTAGCACTAACTGGCCCACAGTGAAATTATGACGCGACGGGCGACGAAGGTTGTAGTATTTGGCGTATTTAGATCGACTCCGGTGTATCGCTTGTTCAACTTCAGCGTTGGTAGGTTTTTCAGCTGCATCGAGTATAACATCAAGTTTCCACTGTCTATCCAATGGTTGTGGAAGTTCTCTTCCCAGAAATATCGCTGCTGGTGACGTTTTAGTGCTTTCGTGATAGCTCGCATTATGTGAAAATTTTACGTATGATGTGTAGCTATCCCAATCTTTGTGTGCCGCCTCGTACTGCTTAAGAATAATGGTAAGTGCTGCCTTGATGTCTCTATTAGGACGCTCTGCCATGTTCCCTGCTGGCCGATATGGTGATGTCGTCACATGCTTGATACCCCATTGAAGACACATAGCTGCGAAAGTAGTGCTAGTGAAACAACGAGCATTATCTGATACAATAGTGTTCGGTGGCCCAAATTGCGACCATAGATTGGTAAGTCTGTTGACAGTAACTGTTGCTGTGGCCTTCCGAACTGGAATGATGTCTAACCATTTGGAGAAAGCGTCGATGACAACTAAGCAATATCGGTTGTTCTTAGAGCTATTAATTAGCGGACCAATGTGATCTATGTAGACCTTGGACCAAACTGAAGTTGGAGGTGTCGATGCTAGTGGAGCTCCTTCATAGCGGTTCGGGGCTTTGCATTGCTGGCACAGCTCACAGCTGCGAACGTAATCTCGAACGTCATGATATAAGTTTCGCCACCAGAAACGTTTGCTAATATGGCGGTAAGTTTTCGTTATGCCTTGATGCGCTCCTGTCAAACTATTGTGGAAGTAGTAGATGACCATTTGTTTTAGATTTAGTGGAATTACGATTCGTTTTAACTTCCGTCTACCAACTTGCTTCACCAGAAGATCGTCTTTGATCACGAAGTTATCGACATCTTCACCGGAGTTAATCCTGGTTCTGATGAGTTCGCAATCTGGATCAGTTCTCTGATGTCGCTGGATGGAGACGAATGATAAAGGTACGTCTTGAAGTAAATTCAAGTGTTCTGACTCGGGTTCGGAGTGCATTTGGTCGTCTTCTTCTTGATATAACCTGGATAATGCGTCAGCGATGACATTAGATTCGCCTTTGATGTGTTGAACTTCATAATCGAATTTGGTTAGTTTTAGGAGCCATCTTCCCACTCTTCCTAGATTCTTCGGGTGTCGGTGAAGCCACATTAAAGCTGCATTATCGGTTTGCAAAATGAAGTGTTGTCCTTGTAGAAATTGTTTAAATCGTTCTAGAGCCCAAATTATTGCGCATGCTTCGCGTTCGTAAGTTGTGTAATTCAATTGAGCATCATCGAACTTTTTACTAGCATAATATATCGGATGCATACCATCTTCATATTGTTGTAGTAGAACAGCTCCCATAGCGTGTGAACTTGCGTCGGTTTGTACCGTAAACATTTTATTGAAATTGGGAAATTTTAAAATCGTGGATGACAGCAGTGCCTTTTTGATTTTATTGATGGCATCAATATCTGCGTCGGAAATTTTGAACTTTACGTGTTTCTTCTTTAAGTGATGAAGAGGAGCTGCAATTGTCGAAAATCCTGGAATGTATCTTGCGAAGAATCCTGCCATGCCGAGAAATGACTGCACTTGGCGTAAATTTTTAGGAATAGGCATATTCTGAATAGCTCTGGCTCGTTCTGGATCTATAGACATGCCTTCAGCTGATATCACGTGGCCCAGAAATTTTAATCTTGACCTGCACAATTTCATTTTTTCAGGATTTATTGTAAACCCTGCTTCTCGGAGACGATTAAAAACAATGTCCAAATGTTTCAGATGTTCTTCGATATTAGACGAGTGCACCAATAAGTCGTCAAAGTATGGTACGACAAATTTGTATCGAACATCAGCGAAGGTGCCTTGAATAATTCGATTTAAGGCTTGCGGTGAAACGTTGAGTCCGAACGGTACTTGATTAAATTCGAATTGACCCATTGGAGTGGTGAAAGCTGTGTACCTTTTGGACGACGGTGATAAATTCAGTTGATAGAACGCAGAGGTCAGATCGAGAATAGTGAAGACAGATGAGCCGTGAAGGGATTGAAGGATGCTGTCTATATGAGGAGGTGGAAATGCGTCAAATATTATCTTCTGATTTATTCTTCTGTAGTCAATGCATAATCGTTTACCTCCGCCCTTTTTCTTAATCAAAAATGCGGGTGCGCTGTACGGCGAACGACTCGGTCGGATGATCTTTTGCTCCAGTAATTCTTGAATATGATCTTGCATCTCTTGAGCCTTGATTGGATTCAATGGATAAGGTGATTGTCTGACAGGTATATTATCTTTGAGGTAAATTTGATAGGTATAATTCTTAACACGACCAGCTTTATTGGAGAATATTTCATTGTACTTGGTGAGTAATTGTGATAGAGATGTTTCTTGCTTTTCAGAAAGAGCGAATTTTTCTTCAGTGGCACAGTGAATGTAATTTTTATTGGAAATATTTTCATGAGAGACAAATGGAATCGAACTTGAAGTGTTAAATGGGAAGGAAAGAGTTTTGTTATGGAAGTCAATACGAGCTTGAGTCTTCTTCAGTGTGTTGCTGCCAATTAGGAAGTCGTATGGAAGTTCCTTGATAACCAAGAATTTCATTTTCCAGGTGAAGTTTAGAATTTTTATTATTGCGGAATATCGCTGTCTAACGCATGTTTGTCTTCCATCTGCTAAGGTGGCATTTGTGTAAGTCTTGACAATCGAACCGATTCCTCTTTGATTTAGTTTTTGTGCGACGGATTTAGAACAGTAGTTTGATGATGCTCCAGTGTCGAGTAAAGTAAGAAAATTGACGTTTGATATCGATATTTCTATAACGGGAAGAGATATCGATGAATAATTTATGTCGACACTGGAATTTATTCGTTTTTTGGCTGAGAATTTCTTGATTGTCTTTTCTGGCATTCTTGGATAGTGTGTCCTGTTCGTTTGCAATAGTTGCAGGATTTATTTACTGGAGAACTAGCTTGTTCTTGATTTGATTCCTGGGTGAGATACTGTCGTTCACGACGTTGAATTTGATCTATCTCCGTGCCAATATGCTCCAACTCGCGTATAGACTGAGGAATTGTGCGGTATTTTATATATTCGAATGTATTTCGGTTTGTGTGAGCCCATATCATATCAATTATTTGTAGTTCTGACATTTGAACATCAAGAACTGTAATTTTCTTGACGACGTCTCTTGTGAACTGACTAAACGTTTCGTTTTCGTGTTGGTTTCTCCGGACGAGACGATCTACCAATATTGTGATATCGATTCGAGACAGGTAAGTATTCAATAATTGATATTTTATAGAAGCCCATGATGTGTGTGTTTGCATCGCAGTTGTCCACCAAGTTCTTAGATCGTTAGTTGTTTTCATTAATAAATAATATATAAATTGATTTTCAGGAAGCAGATTGGAATCGACGACGCTTTGTATTTCTTGCATGAAGTTGACCAAAGCTTCAGGTGCAGATCCATCGCAGGTAGGTATAAGGCGAGTGATATTGTCAACGTCCATTTTGATTTTAACAGGTATAATTTGTCCTTGACTTTTAGGTGGTGTCATTTGCTGAAGCGCCTGATTGATGTTAACAACCGTTTCGTGAGTACTTCTTGCAACATGTAATCCAGCACGAAGAAATTCTCTTGTACTGGGAGACGTAAGATTTCTTTCTTGTGGCGGTGCGTACGTTGTTGGATTTTCATTTGGTTGCTGTGATGTATTTTGAGATGTCGACAATTCTGCAGTGATTTCTTCACCATGAGGCGAACCAGGTCGAGCCGTGCGACGTGTATTTCTACTAGCCATGACGAATAAGCACTATATATTATTTTAATAAATTTGTTAGAAAAAATATTATTTCAGATTAGAATTGCGTAATTTTGTTAATTGCGTAATAGATACAACGTTTTAAATTGTTAAATGAATTATATAATTTGACACTTTTAATAGTATTTTAAATTATTTTAAATGTTTAATTTAGATTTTAAGTTTTTAATAGTATTTTAAATTGATTTATTTAGATTTTTAACCATGCTCTGCTACCATTTTTATAACCTGACCCCTTTCGCAGTGGAAGCAGGGTGCAGGTTTTATTATTGAAGATATTTAGTAATGAATAATTAGAATTTATTAGTATTTATTAAAATCAAATACTACATTAAAGTTAAGTACTAGATTTTACTTTTTTTTATTACTGGTCTCGATCCACTCTTGATATAACTTTAAAACGTAAAATTTAAGAACTGGTTTAATATGGTGTGTGTCGGTTGACGGATTTCTTTAAGTTGGAATTAATAATTGAAATTTAAAATGAAGACAAATTGCCGAGACCGACTTTACACTATTAAATTAAAACACAGAGTAACTATTAAAACATTTTTGAAAAGGGTATTTCTTAAAATCTGTATTCTTGTTGCAATTATGTAACTAATAATTGGTATCGCATAATGGATTTATTTCAGGGATGGAGTCAGACCAGTAATACTTTTTATGATAAAATATAAATAAAAGAAATTATAAAATATAAAATGTAATGTGACGGACAATACACATTGGACCCGTTACAATAAATTGTTTAAAAAAACTCAAAAATATATAATGGGTGGCATTTTTTGTGACCGGGAGGGGAGAATATTAAGAACCCTTTAATTTTCTTTTTAAAAATAATTTCTTATCAATTTTCAAACATATTATATGTATTCAGATTTTGGCGCCCCTTGAAAATGCCGCTCGGGGCAGGTGACACAATTATTAGTTCTGTGATGTGAGGAAATTAATATATTAAGCAATTCCACTTCTCCCGAATGTCATCTAAATAATAAAAAATACCCATACACAGTTACAATAAAGTGAAAAAATACCGACCCCGCCTGACTTTTCCATACCGCTGTAATGCTAAAATCTGCTCTTACTATAAATCTATAATAATTGATACAATAATATTCTATTTAATTTATGTAATTTACATCTCTTATAACTGACGTCGGAAAATTGTAGCCTGCGATGAAATATTTAGGGAGGGCCTTTTGATTGTTTGCACTGCTGTGTTTAGGGTTTCTTTCCACAGAGGTTCCTTTCGGGAACGTTAGCTATTAGGGTATAGCTGTAAGGCGCCGTTCGGCCAACTTTGTCCTTACGCGGGTAGGTCGGACAGGACTTCGCGATTTGTGACCACCTGCGATGGTGTCTGCCCTTAGAATCTTAGGCCTTGGCTCGGTCGAGACTGCCCTAGCTTCTAAGCGAAAGCCAATAGCTGTACCGTCCACCGTGAAAATCATATTAACTGTGTTTTTCGTCGTAAAAATCGCACTTGTGTTTTCTATTGTGAAAATCGAAGTGCTGTGTTTTTCATTGTGAAAATCGGTTGTGTTTTCCATAAGTGAAGGTCGCTGTGCTTTCTTTGGGTTAAGGTCTAGCGTCCATCGCGCTAGGAGCGTTAAGGTGGTCGAATTTTCCCAGTGGAATTCTGTGTATCGCGAGTTTTAGAGACAACACATTACACATATGTATATTATTTCTCATCGGATTCGAGTGTACGGCTTGCCATCTGTCTTCGCAAGGCATTGTTGCAAGGCACCTGCCGGTACATCGTGCACTTTTGTTATTCTTTAGCTAGCTGCGCATTCCGCGGTCCATGACCCCCATTACTAGGACATCCGCGTTGGACCGCACCTAGGGCTCTAGTTTCAGGACCGCTGGCTTCGTACCGGTACGAAAAAGGTTGTTCGGCAATCTCGTTCTTATAGCGGACTTAACGTCCTGTCCTCAGCAGCTGTGAGTCCGGTCACAAAAATAAATGTACGGCTGTTGAGATCAGAGTGAGGACCAGCGGACGCTGTGAAGGGCGGTGATTGTTTTTTCTCTCCGCGTATAGGTTTTGTGGAAAGAGTCTAACTAATTAACTCTCATTTCGCTCTGATGATTTTTTTCAGATAGCGTTATTTTCGGTCTTTTTCTATCACTTGTTTCTTTTACAAAATTTTTTCCAAATTTCTTCGAATTTTTTTACTTAAAATCGTGAAAAATCAATCGAAATTCATTATTTGTGTAGAGTTAAAGCGCGCTTAACTCATTAAAAATTAAAAAAAAAGTGCTTATAATGTATATAAGCACTTAAAAAATATCATTTTGGGACAAATGGTATTTTCTAGACTTCATAATAACAAAAATCTTAATTTCGTCTCGCCTAAAAAAGTTAAAAAGCGTTTCGAGAAAAAGTACTGAAAATACGCCCAACGATAGCAGATCTGATCTTCTCAACGTGGTCCACTCTCATAGAAGCCCTCCGTGAAATAAAGTTAATTTTTAAATTCATGTTTTAAAGTATTTTTTTCTTTTAATTAAATCAAACTAATTTTTTTTATTACTTCTTTGAAACATTAGTTTATTCATTTATTAGTTTCATATATTTACATAAAAAAATAATATTTTGCAATTTTTAAAACTGTAGTCAGTAATAATTAATCCGAAATAAATTAAATATCGAAATTCGTTTATCGTTGAAATCTTCACTCGATTTTTAGATTTTCTAATAACAAAAACGTAGTCTAGATCGCTTATGACCTCCCAGACCCACCCCGTTATCGACTGTTGATCCCGAAATCGTATTTGTGGTGTTGGTTATTTATATTTTCTCTCCCGGGCTACAACTCGCAGGTGTAGTTTAAGGCTGTCGAACGCTCTGAATTTAAGCCAAAAATAGAGCTTCGACTGTCATCATAGTTGTAGACTTATTGGTCAACATTTTGCAAAAATTCTTGCTTTATAAGGAAGATAAAGGACAAATCTAGGTCTCTAATGGACTACTTTTGTAATTTATGTACGATTTACTAGAAAAAAGTTGGCATTAATTGTGCCAAAAAAACACACGTTTTCAAAGTCACACTACGACCTTATTCGTACTTATTTCACAAAACTGTTCCATCACAAACCTAAAGTGACTCTTCCTTTTTCGGAAAAGTTTTTTAAATCTTCAAAATATTCCCAAAAATGAGAGTAATCTGTCAACAGCGGCACCCTTGCAATAAAATTTTTTAGCCTCGTAGTTGGCACCAGCCAAAAATTGAAACGTGCGGATGATTTGAGCGAGACAGAGCTAAAGAAGGCCACACCCACAATATGTCTTTTGCCTACCTCGCCCCTTACCGCTGTGTCTCAGTACAAACAAAGTTCGGAGCGTTCCGACAGCCTTAAAACACTGTGAGACTGTCTCTTGGGAGCGCACGAGATAAAATTGATTTTAATATTTATTTATCGTAATATTATGTGGTTCTGATCTTGAGCAAAAAATTGTTTTTTTCGATTGATAAACCAATACATTTATTGTATAAAGATACAAACGTGTAAATCGCGAATTCGTGAATTCAATGCAGTGCAAAAAAATTATAAGGCCGTGATAAAAAATGCTTCGGATATTCAAATTTTCGGTAAGTATATATCTTGTTTATTAATTTTATTTGAAACAAAAGTATCGACGCCTACTAATTGTCAATTCAAATCCTTAATTTAAATTATTATTTGGTGTAAATAGTAACCACGAACCCCAGAAGTTCCTTTTCTCGACGTACATTCCGTTAACCTTGTTAGCATAATCAGAAAGTGATTAAAACCCTTAATCATCTCCTCATGATGTATGCGAAACGTGCATAGTATTTTGTTTAGAATTCTTTTCGATCAAAAAGCATTTTAAATTTTTCTTAAGGCAGTCATTTGGAAGATGTTTTGTCTTTTTGGCTTTTTGGACATTTTTCTGGTAAGGTAAGACTGCGGTACGAGGGGTGGTGCACGCCATGCGATCGTATCAGAATGGCAAAGTATCTTATGGAGGTCGGTACCGGGGGTTCGCTTTCCCAGAGGCAATATTTTGTCGCAGTAATAAATAAATAAATAGACGTTGTGTCGAAAAAGCTCAAAAGGGAATAATGCCCTTCCAAATTATGAGTATATTTGATTCATTTACAGGTTTTGTGTATGAGAGCAAGCTTTAAAGCTTTTGTCGTTGGGTTCTTTGAAAAGTACGTGTCGACGCTTAAATAATTCTTAACATTAAATAATTTCTTTTTAGGTTACTCTTTTAGGTGTATTTTGAATCATTTACTGACGGATTTCATAAACCAAGATAATAACATTCAATGCATCCGCCCGTTTCAATTTTTGGCTGGTGTCAACTACGAGGCTAAAAATGTTGTTGCAAGGGTGCCGCTGTCAATTGATTACTCTAAGTTTGGGAAATATTTTGAAGATTTAAAAAACTTTTCCGAAAAAGGAAGAGTCACTTTAGGTTTGTGATGGAACAGTTTTGTGAAATAAGTACGAATTAGGTCGTAGTATGACATTGAAAACGTGTGTTTTTTTAGCACAATTAACGCCAACTTTTTTCTAGTAAATCGTACATAAATAACAAAAGTAGTCCATTAGAGATCTAGATTTGTTCTTTATCTTCCTTATAGAGAAAGAATTTTTGCAGAATGTTGACGAATAAGTTTACAATCAGTTGACAGCCGAAGTTCTATTTTTGGCTTAAATTCAGAGCGTTCCGACAGCCTTAAGTCGAAATTTAAAAACTTAGCAAAATAACGGGATGTGTGATAGATGGAAAATAGTAATTGTGTGAATGGCGTCTGTATTATGACCCAATATATGTCGACAAACAGACGTTAAACGCATTATTATTAGCAAATCCACTATATTGTCGGCAGGCTTTGGTTAAAATAATCTACCATTTTGATACCAATTAATTCCATATTTAAAGATCAGTCTCCCCGGTAATCCCTGCATTCCCGAATCGAAATGCTGAAAATATTTACGCCCATTACTCTAGACTCTAGATATTCTAGATTATAACACATTTGAATAACCTTGTGTGGGGCCAGTCTAGGCCCCAGGCGCGCAGTGGACATTGGCTGTTGTGTCGCGCCTATATAAACACTGAGCGCCGTCACTTATCTGTTTCATTGTTGTAGCGATTGTCCATCGTTGCACCTGTTCAATTATTTATTTTATTGTTGAAATAGTGACGGGAAATTCAAGTGATTTTTTACATTATGATTGTTGCGGTAAGTTTAATGTTTTAAAACGATTTTTAAATAGCATAATATCGTTTTTCCAGTATAAAAATATAATACCTTCAGTTACAATGTATACGCGAAAAAATATAGTAGGTATGTGGAAATGCGAATTATTTTACTCATTGATTTTTGAAAAATTTGTGTACAAACAAAAGTCGGTGTTATTATTGAATAATATCTACCCATAATTTTTTTTAAGATAACGTCTTCCTGATCAAAATTAGGGGACGTTTCGACACTGCAATTATATGTCGTCTTCAAATAATTATTCGTTCAAATATGTTTTTATCTGTTATTATTTCTACTCATTCGCCGATATTGTACTTTCTCAAGAAAATATTTTCAACTAAATCAAAGTGCACTTTGAATATTTTTTTCTGATTAAAGAATAAATGATAAATTTCTTATACCTATAAGTAGATGCCTAATATATAATTTTAAAAAAGATACGTAGATAGAACCGTAAATTATCAAGAAATTGTCATAAACATTTCATTTTTATATTTATTTATGGAAGATATTAATGTTTATGGTCATAGAATATAGATATAAATAATTGAATTTTGTTACTTGCTCGCTCGTTAAAGTCACCAGAAAATTATTATTTATACAGTAAGACCCTACTTAACGAGAGAGATACGTTCTTGCGCTATATACGAAACAGCGCTAAACAAGGTCATCTTAATACGTAGATAATAATAGGCATAAGTGAAACAGAATCGAGAATAAGAAAATTTGTTAGTTTTTTTATGTTTAATTTTATAACATTTATTGTCAAATACTTTTTTATCACATTAATTATAGATTCATAAATAGTATTGCTAATATACCGATTTTTGTTCATAAAACATTTATAAAAATCAAATACAAGTTCGAGTAAGAAGTTATGTTTGTGATGAGAAAGGTTCCTCATCTGACATACTCGTTTTTTTTTTGTGATGAAGCCATCTAATGTTTCGTTCAACAAGATATAGCACCAATGACACTTTGTCTTGCCTTTGAACTTCTATTAACATTTGAATCATTTTGTGTAAACTGATCCATAATTTACGTTATAGTGGCTAAACTTTTTTTTAGAACCCGCGTAATACAGAAACAGCGTTAAGCGAGATCTTACTGTACAATAATGTACATAAAAATGGGAAAATCTCGTAGATACAATTTTTTAAATGAGCGTGGTATATGCAAGATGTTAGGAATGAATTTGCAAATCAATTCTTTTGACCCCGAATGATATAATTGAGGCCTGATGAAACTCCTGTGCATTTTTCGATTCTCAAAGAATTATAAAAAAAAAACAAAACTTTAACGGCACGTTGAATTTAATTTAATAGTTGTTATGTCAATTATTATGGGGTTTATGTATATAAAATTCTGGTGTACGTATGTTCGTAATTCTTCTCCTCTTAAATGGCTTGACCGATTTTGATGAATTTTTGAAGTTTAACTTCATTAGCGTCTTATCTGTTTGAAAAAAATAAAAATCGAGGGGAAGTAGAATTGTCTCCGAAAGGGGAAGTTAGTTTGTCTCTTAAATTACATGAAACTGACAAAGTCAGAGGTTTATACCTTGTTGCTACGAACATGTCTATGTGTAAATATTATTGATTATTTTGACATAACAAAAAATTACACTTGGGAATAATATTAAAAACTAAAGAAGTGAAACTTCTCATGTGAGCTTATAAGGGTGAGCGTGAGGCTCATTATAATTAGTGTATTTGCCATATGGCAACATACACTATTGGCGTCGGTCGGATGGCGGGACCTAGGGGTCGGACCAAAATTTCTCGACGTTTCATAACCTCCTAAACACTTTGCCACCACTTTTAAAAATGTTTATATATATGTATATATATATATATATATATATATATTTATATACGTATATATATTATATATACGTATATATATATATATATATATATATATATATATATATATATGTGTACGTGCGATAACTTTCGAAAGAGTTAATTGATTTCAACGAAATTTGAGCCACGTTTTGAAACCCATCACCGCAAGAAGCCTATTTAAAATGGGCCTGATCGGGCTATTTTAAGGGTAGTTTTTAGGGGTTGAAAACTGTTTTTGGGCCACAAAATACCGAAAAAATTCTCCGAATCGTTTCAAAATTGAAATTTAACCCTCTGGTAGTGATTAAAAAGTGTCCCCACAATTTTAATAAAATCGGCCCGACAGGACCGGATTTACAAATTTTATGAAAACACTAGTTTGCAGATAGTGACTTATTTACTGAAGGGTGTATTTAATTCGGTGTAGACGTTAGATTGATAATAATATTACAATTAAGAAAAAAATGTTATTTTAAGGGGTGTATTAAGGGGTTAAATTTTTTATTTTGCCCAAAAACAAACTTAATTTCACATAATAAAAGTATAAAACCACACGGCCCTATACAAGCAAATACACTATATTGTCGGCAGGGTTTTGGCACTGCGACCCGGGTTTTTTTTTTTTGTGCACTTTTGGGGTCACCTGGATGGTTCTTAGCTATAATTGGACCCAGTAGGTGGCGCTGTTGTCGAGATCCAGAAATATTTTTTTTAATTTTCCGACTAAATTTTTTAAAATATTTTTTTGGATTTCTCACATAAAAACATATAATTCCAAATATTCAGCACATCTCAATTTAATGCTATAGCGAGGTCTATCGGGTTCGCTAGTTACTAAAATATTTTTAAGCATTACCTACACAATAAACTTTTACCCAATGAATAAGTAATCCCAATGCGCTATAAATATGCAATAATTCTGAATTCTCGATAAACTATAAAAATTTCTTTTCTTCGCTTGAAAGAATTTTTCGTGTAAGGAATTTGTTATCAAAACGATATTTATATATATTACAGTTGTTTTCTATGATTGATTTTGCTTGTAATTATTTAAAAAATAATGTGTATAGAAAAGTTGATAGATCTCTAACTTCTTTGAGATGCTCGAAATAAAGCAGTCTTTATTTGTAATTCATACGAAACTAAGAATTACGAGTCATTAAATATTTGCAATTGAATTAATTGTTTTAGTTTTCATTTATTATATACATAATGTTATAGCCCAATTATTGACCAACGCCGGCCCTAACTAGCCCTTGATCAGAGTAGAGTGAGATTGTATTTCAGTGCCCTTTGGTCCTCGTTTTCACTTCACGAAAATTGTACTTCGGTTTTATGTTAAATAAGTAATAAGTCCCAAATTTTCAAAAATCAACACTTGTTGAATTTAAATTGAATTATGTAGCTTTAACTATTATTATACTTCTGATTCTTTACAATTAAGAAAGACCCTACAGCTATATAATTTTTTTTTATTGCGTGATTTATTTATTGAAATAAAATCTTCAAAAAGCTTAAGAATAATTATAACAAAAAATAGTTATAACTATAATTTTTTATTTTTTAATATTGGGATAATTCTGCTGAACTTGGCAGAAGCCAGTGCTAGGGCAGAAATTTGCTTTTTAGACGTGCAATAATTATATAGATATGAAGGAATAAGAATAAATAGATGTAATTATGTGGGATTATACGATTATACGAGGATATTACAAATAGCGTTTAGCTCGTTTTCTCCTATTGCTCTAAGGCATTCAGAGACCTTTTTTAGATTTGTTTAGTGTTTTTGATAGTCTTAATGTCTGCAGGAAATTTGTTATACAAACTGGGAGCTAGGAAAACCATGTGTTTTAAAGCTTTTGACATTTTAGAAACAATTTTGCAGGGGTTGCTGGCTTGCATTCTGGTTGAGTAGTAAATTAGTATTTGGTGTTAATTTCAATCAGTTACTAAAAGTGTTCTTCGCATTTGGCTTTTAGGCGCCCCTTACCACCTGGCGCCTAAAACGACCGCTCCTCTCGCTCTACCCCAGAGCTGGCGCTGACTATAGGGGTTGCCTAACTACAACATTATTTAATTGCACAACTTTGATTTTATTGAGCACCTGCAGCAGCCTGCAAAACAAATGCTCGATTACCGCGATCCCACATTTCAAAAAATAATACATTGGAAGTATGAATCGGTAATATATTCATATAACTTTGGATGTTGGCGGTCTTAAAAAATAAACTTCTATACAATAAATAAATACAACTGAAAGATTAATGTTAAACGAATACTTAATTTCTTGCAGACATTTTTAGTAGTGACAGCGATGTGCGCCGTGGGTAGTGCGCAACAACAATACACAACGCCGGTTCCGATTCTTAAGCAGATCAACAAACACAACGAGGACGGTTCCTACAGCTACGGCTATGAAGCGGCAGACGGCTCGTTCAAAATAGAAAGTAAATATCCCGACGGACAAGTGTTCGGAAAATACGGATACGTCGACGAAAGTGGAAAAGTGCGACAGGTGGAATACGGCGCGTCTAAACGCGGATTCGAACCGGCGGGTTCCGGAATCAACGTACCGCCGCCGACCCTGACCCAAAACAATCAGATCACACCGCTCGGACCGAACGAACAAGACGACGGTCAATATCGAGAAGACCCGAGCATCTACTACAAGAACGAGGAATTCAACAGGCCGGCGCCTCAAACGGCTTTCAGACCTCAGTCGAATTTTAAATTCTATAACTCACAACCGTCGTTCCAACAGCCCCAACAAAACTACAACTCAGAACACCAATCTCAACAACAATACTACAGTCCACCTCAACAGAATCAATATTATAACCCACCTCAAAACGATTATTACAATCCTGCAGGTCCCCAAGCCTACAACAGACAGCCGATACAAGTTGATCCGAATTTATTTAGAGGTCATCCGGCTAGCAACTTCGATGTCAACACCGGATCTTATAGCATCAATTATACAGGAAGAAAGTAGTTTTGCGTGATTTAGACATTTTGTGTGTGAGCATGTGTGTTTGTATTCAAACGTATAGGTATCGATTTGATCATACATTTATCTTTTTTATTTTTTTGGTTCACAAATGTCTTCAAATGTTTTTCGTTGAAAGACCACGAGAAAAGTTTTTTTTAATTAATAGTTGGCATCGAGCTTTTGATAAATGATTTTCATTTTTACTTTCGCAACATTTAAACTGTAAAATGTTCATCCAAATTTTAAATTAAAAAAAATATTTGCTAGTTTAGACTAAAAAAGGCAATACAATCGTCTCTGTCGTTTTTCATCGAAGAAAAATACATTTTCGAAAATTTAGGGTGACAACAAATATTTTAGACATTAAAACTACTTCTGCTTAAAAATTTATAATAAATTAACATTTTCTTAGAGAACTGTTATATATGTTTATGATTTTTGCAGTTGTCGAACGTTTGTATCTCTTTCTAGAAAAGTGATATAACGCTTTTTGCTCATAAAATTTACATGCCAAATGGACCGATTTTTTGCGAAACGATAAAGTCGATTGTATTTGAACATAATGAATACAATTTAAAATCAGATAAAAATATTAGAATGTGAATTGAAAACAGTGCATTTCTTGTTAAATCACTTGAGGCGTTTTAACTGCAATTCTTTCAAGCAATTATTTTTTATAACCGCAGTAGATTTTTGCACTGCATTTTTTATAACATCAAATGTCAAACCAAATAACTGTGTCTGATAAGTTAATAAATTCCCACCTATGGAAAAATTCATTTTTTACGGTTATTTCTTGAATAAATAAATATTGCTTAACAATATCGCGTCTTGTTTTACATATTTGCATTTTTACAGATCACAAAGGTGTGCTCAAAGATAAAAAGACAGCTTTTTTTAAATTGTTTTAAATTGATTCATAATTTAAATACATAAACAATTACACCTATGTCCTTCAATTTCAGTTACAATAACAATGATAAAATATATTTTTATCTTTAAAATCTTTCCATATTTTTAGTTTTATAAATACTAAGAAGAATTATCACTTTCCAGTCAGGGAATACTTTTTTAAAAAGTATAGTACTAATTATTATATTTTTTTATTTTTTTATGTTTGTATTTATATAAAATATAATGTGATATTTCATTATTAAAATGTTCGTTTCATTTTTTAATTGATTATTTTTCATTTACTAAAAAATTAATATATTTTAAATAAATATATATTACTTTTTTACTTTTTCTTTTACAGGAAAGTTTAAGTATTTCTTTCAGTTTTTAAAACATGAAAAACTGGACATAAAAAAAATATTCCCTAGATGCAAAAGGTTTGAAAGGAATTATGCTGGATTACACAACATAATATTTTGAGAACTACGAATTAACAATCTTAGAAGTTTGATGCGACAATATATTCCTCTACAAGAAAAGAGACTTAAATTTATCTTATTGGAAAAAAAAGGTCGACTGTAACATTTTTCGATGCATTTCTGACGAAATTAAGCGTAAAAATAGGATCTCTTATATAGATATACCATTTATATTTCTGTCTATCTAAAATTCCACATAAAATCTGTTTTTATATAGTTAGATAAAAAACTATAATTTAATTCAGTTCAAATTTTCTGACAATTAATGGTTTTGTATTTCAAAATGGAAGAACACTAACATATTATTTTAATTGAAAATCTCTAAATTTACGTCCAATCCTTGAAACAGCACGACTTTCAACAACAAGCCATTAAACAAACTGCATCTCTCTTTATTCTCATAGACGCTGATGACCTCAGATGTTGAGCGTCTATAATCTACAATCTATCTTTGTTCTCTTTATTAATATAGATTAAATCTGTTCAAAATATTATGTTTAAAATTAGATTTACAACACATTTTTTTAATATTAAAAGAGTTCCCAAAACACGAGCACTTTTTTCTCGATACACGTTCCGTTAACCATGTTCGCAAAATCAAGAGATGTGTAAAACCAGTTTTAATCATTTTTTGTTAGAGAAACGTCAGTTAAAAATATACTCTTGGTTTGTTGTTTTGTGAAAACTTTTTGGCTCTAACGCACAGCAGAGTCAATTGATTTCGAGTGACGAAAAGCCGCAGAAGTGTTGCCATGGCAACGAAAAAAAAAATCAGATGAATTATGCTGCCACTGATTTGATGTCATATATTTTTATTATCTGTAAAATTATGTTGTCCAGTAGGCTTTTGTACGGTCAGAGCTCGGACAATTTTAATTATTTTGGGAAAATTCCAAAAAGAAAACAAGCACGCGTTGATTTGAGTTAGTTGTTAAAATATCTACTATACAATATTGTTACTTTTCCGACATAATATTCTAATTAAATACGACCTCAACTCAACGCGACAACTTCCTTGAAATTAATTCAAAAATCGTAATTGAATATCCGTACAACATTTTTGATTGTGTGAAGTGAATTTATAATTGATGCGAATTCAATGAAAATGACTTTCTTTATTATATTACGCAGGTGTATTGTCTTATCTTTATTAATTTATGTGTCCAGAGAAAGTAATTTATTGCGTGAGTAACGAATAATGAATATCGAAGTAGGTGCGCGATCGTTATTAGTTAAGTAATTGTAATGTTTACATAATATCTAGAACATACTATATTATAAAATAATATATGTAATCTAACTAATTAGTAACTACGTAGGTACTTATATTTTCGTCATTGCAGTCAAATGATTGTACGTAAACATATGATATATGATTAATAGAGTATAGGTACCAAGACAGGTGGACCAAATTCATTATAATAAACGTCGCTATTTTATTTAAATCTTTGGAATGAACTCCGTCTTACTTAAAAAAAATGCCATCAGTATTTTTTTCCAGCACTTTACACGGCTTCACAATACATGTTTGGAGTTATGTTTAAATAAATACAGTAAAGCCTGAGTGTTGGTTTTAATGTACATAAAATAAACAAAAACTGTATTCACTTCTTGTTGTTATAAGATTGTCAAACAAAAATAAATTATGTATCAATTACTGGCTCCGTCGTGGCGACGGACTGTTATGCTTACAAAGCTTATTGCATCGAATAATATTTTAAATATAATACCAATGACACCTCCACATATAGTTAGTTAAAACAAAGCTCTCTGTCTGTAAAGACATTTTGTATTTTGATAAACAATAGAGAGTATATAAAATATAATGTTGTGTTTTACTCGAAACCAAACACCATCCCTTTAGGTTATGGGCCCAGTCACCGTGTGTGATTGCAATTAAGTGAGTGAATGTAAATAACAGTGTAAATAAAGAATAATAAAATAACGATGGCGAGCGGCACATCAACTGCTTTAAAGCGAAATTTAAAACTTTTTAATGGTGAAAACTATTTAATGTGGAAATTTAGACTACAAGAAATTATTGAACAAGAAGGTGCTAGTAAAGTATTAAGTGAAGATCCACCAATACCAATTACTGAGGAATGGATAAAATGGGAAAGATTTGCCAGAGGTACATTAATAGAGTACCTCGATGACACAGTAGTATCGCAAGTGCCACCAGGTCGTGCAACAGCTCGACAAATTTTGGAAAAATTCGATAGTCTTTATGCCTGTAGAAAGGTATCAACACAGCTATGTCTCCAAGATCGGTTGTTTAATTGCAAATTAAAGCCAGGTACATCATTGAAAAAGCACATGGTAGAAATTGACGAAATGGTGCGTGATATGGTTGCTTGCGGCGGGGAAGTGAGTGAAACAACAAAAGTGTGGTACACATTAAACTCGTTGCCACCGAGTTATGCACCAATAAAAGCTGCAATTAAAACTATGACGGACGAAAGACTTACGTTAGCATTTGTAAAAGGAATGCTTATAGAACATGAAGAGTATCTCATGCGTGAAAATGCTGATACAAGTATGAAAGCTCTTCATTTCCGCGCCAAAAGTGCACCTGATAATCACAAGGAAAAGGAGAAGTTTACTCATAGAAATAAGCCTGAGTTTAAAATTAGGCAGGCGAAAAAGTGTTTTCACTGTGGACGAAAAAATCATTACAAACGTGACTGCTATTTTTATAAACAAACTTTAAAGGGACCAGAAAAACGTAAGAAAAGAAACAATCATGAAGCAAGTGCATCAACAGCAGTAACAAATAAAGCGTTTGCGTTTATGATGTGTAATGAAAACACTGCATCATGGCGTTTTGTGCTGGACTCTGGTGCAACAGAGCATATCATAAATGACTTAACCCTTTTCACCGAATGCGAACAGCTGGATAATCCAATTCGCATAACTGTGGCAAAAATAGGGACAATTATTGAGGCAACATATATGGGAAGGATAGAAGTTACAACTTCACTTGGCTACAGTGGCGAGCTAAAAAAAATGTCCTCTACAGCAAAAATATACCAACCAACCTCATCTCAGTTAGGCGCATCCAGGAAGCTGGAATGTCGGTGTTATTCACGGAAACTGGTCATGTCGAGGTCAGAAAAGGAGACAGAACAGTTATTAAAGGTAAGCGCATAAACAATTTGTATATTATAGAATTAATAGTACAAAATGCGTATAATAAAGCACGGGCTGCGGGTTACGTTGCTGAGGCGAATACTATTGATAAAGATAAAATGTGGCATGAAAGATTAGGTCATATTAGTAAAGAAAAATTTACAAAAATTAAAGTAAATAAATTAGCCTGTGATGTTGTTTGTTTAAAGAATATAAATCCTTTTAATTCGTTATGTGAAGCTTGTATTAGTGGAAAACAAGTACGCTTTCCTTTCGCGAAGTCAAAAGATAAAGAGTATATACAAAGGCCATTATTTGTTGTGCACTCTGACGTGTGTGGGCCAATAACACCATCAACTATAGATGAAAAGAATTATTTTGTAAACTTTATTGATGATTATACTCATTATACTGTAACTTATTTAATGTCAAATAAATCAGAGGTATTCACTTGTTTTAAAGATTATGTTACAAAAAGTGAAGCTCAATTTAATACAAAATTAGTAAATTTATATACTGATAATGGAAGTGAGTACTTATCTGGCGAAATGAAGGAATACTGTAAACAAAAGGGGATAACATATCATCTCACAGTGCCATACACTCCAAAACAAAACGGATTAGCAGAACGTATGAATCGAACATTAACAGAAAAGGCACGTGCAATGGTACACAGTGCGGGTCTAGATAAACGCTTCTGGGGCGAGGCAATCTTAACTGCAACCTATTTGGTAAACAGATCGCCAACAAAAGCGATAAAGTTCGATAAAACACCATATGAAAGGTGGCATAATAAAAAGCCAAAATTAGGTAATTTAAAAATATTTGGGTGTACGGCATATGTGCATGATAAAACGAGAAAAAGTAAATTCGATAGTAAATCGTATAAAGGAATTCTTGTGGGTTATGTGTCAAATGGATATAAAATTTTTAATCCGAAATCAGAAAAATTCATAATTGCACGTGATGTAATTTTTGATGAAATTACATATAAAACATCAAGACGAGAACTTGATGACATTGTTAAAATTGGTAGTAAAGAAAATACAGATAAAACTGTACCTAAAGGTACAGAAAATAGTTCAGCAGGGGGTGCTGCTGGTACTGAATCTGTAGATAATATCACACCTGGTCAAACGGACGATAAAAGGTGCAAACAAACCCTTAATGAAAAAGGTGTCTCTAAAAATTGCACTAAAGGTCAAACATCCTCAAAAAGGGATGTCTCTGAACCAACCAGTATGAGCTCAGACAGTGAAAGTGAAAGTTCGTATAATGTACAGGATGTGAGGAGAAGTAAAAGATTAAAAAAATAAACCAATAATATCATACAGAGATGATAATTTCGAAATTAATAATTATTTAATAGGAGATCAGATGTTTGAAAATAAAATTCCCAAGAGTTATCAAGACGTAGTTAAAAATGCGTTTAGAACAAAATGGGAAAAAGCAATAAATGATGAATTAGAATCATTAAATCGAAATAAAACGTGGACATTGGTACCGAAGCCGAGTAATGTAAATATTGTCGATTGTAAATGGGTGTTTTCAATAAAGGGAGACAGTAATGAAAACTCGGAAAGATATAAAGCTCGTTTAGTAGCGCGCGGTTTTAGTCAAAGAAAAACATTAGACTATGACGAAACATTCGCGCCAGTTGCGCGCATAGGAACATTTAGGTGTGTGCTTGCTTTTGCAAATCAGTTTGAACTATTAATACACCAAATGGATGTAAAAACAGCATTCCTTAATGGGACTTTAAAGGAAAATATTTATATGAGGGTGCCTGACGGTGTTGCAGTTCAAACAAATAACCTTGTATGTAAACTAAATAAATCTCTATATGGTTTAAAGCAATCAGCCCGATGCTGGTATGAGTGTTTTAATAACATAATGAATGAACGAGGCTTTGTTAATTCATCAGCCGATAATTGTTTATATTTATTAGACAGAGGTCATGTTCACAAAAACATTTATGTAATATTGTATGTGGATGATTTAGTCATTGCTACAAAAGACATAAATACAATAAATAATTTTAAGAAGTTTTTAATGAAACAATTCGAAATGGTTGATTTAAAAGAAATTAACAATTTTCTCGGAATTAAAATACTAAGGTCAGATTCTGAAATAGCATTAGATCAAACCTCATATTTAAAATCAATATTAGAGAAATTTAAAATGGATGAATGCAACCCGATCAGTACACCATTACCTGTGAAATTAAATTATTCAGAATTAAATTCAGATGATAATTATGATGCACCCTGTAGAAACCTAATTGGCTGCCTAATGTACAGCAGTAAATCTACTAAGTAGATATCAAAATAAATGTAATAAAGAACTATGGCAATGCTTAAAACGAGTATTAAGATATGTTAAAGGAACGATTTATATAAAACTGGTATATAGGCGTAATGAAAATTACGAAAGAAAACTAACAGGATATGTTGATGCGGATTGGGCAAATAATGAATTAGATCGTCGAAGTACAACAGGATGTTTATTTAAATTATTTGAAAACTGTACAGTGACATGGATCACACGACGACAAAATTCAGTTGCTGCGTCCTCAACAGAGGCCGAATACATGGCTGTATTTGAGGCAGTAAAAGAGGCCTTATGGATTAAATCTTTGTTAGTCAGTATAAATATCAATATGTTGGAACCAATAACATTATATGAAGACAACAAAAGTTGTATAGCAATGGCAAATAATCCAGTTAGTCATAAACGTTCCAAACATATCGACGTTAAATACCATTTTATACGGGAGCAAGTAGAGAACAACACTGTCTGTTTGAAATATTTGCCCACAGGTCATCAGGAGGCTGACCTACTGACAAAGTCGTTACCAGCACATCAGTTCAGGGAGCTGAGGGAGAAGATGGGACTGCAAGAGAAATAGAGGAAGAAATTTTAAGAAAACTCTAGTAATAAGTTGTTTAACAAAATGTTAATTTCAAAATTATCAAAATGATAAATATTGTTAAATAAATGATTTATGGTCTGGTTGAGTTTTTGAGGGGGTTTTCCTCAACCCATGCAACGAATGTTGGGCCATTAAGCGTTAAATTCCCCGTAAAATGACTAATATAAGTTCATACATTTTTGAAGGGGGTGTGTTGGTTTTAATGTACATAAAATAAACAAAAACTGTATTCACTTCTTGTTGTTATAAGATTGTCAAACAAAAATAAATTATGTATCAATTACTGGCTCCGTCGTGGCGACGGACTGTTATGCTTACAAAGCTTATTGCATCGAATAATATTTTAAATATAATACCAATGACACCTCCACATATAGTTAGTTAAAACAAAGCTCTCTGTCTGTAAAGACATTTTGTATTTTGATAAACAATAGAGAGTATATAAAATATAATGTTGTGTTTTACTCGAAACCAAACACCATCCCTTTACTGAGTGAGCGAGAAAACTCTTTAAGTGAGGGTAATTGCCAGGTAACGGCTTTGTAACCCTGGACATCTATAACTAACACTACTACTTGCCTGCAATTTAAGAATGAGTCATATATAGCTTACTAACATTGCTTTTGTATCATTGATTTTATTTTTCGTATTCTATTCGAATGGTCAAATGTGCGTGTGTACTGCCTTATTTGTCGAACTTACTACAGTTGATAAGTATCAATTGCGAAGAAAGGTTTGGCACATAATAATAATGTTAAAACAAAAAATTAAAAAATTAAAGTGTTCCTAGTCTTTAAGTGATAAACTTGAAATTTATCACTACATATTTGCTGTATTTTTATAGACCTCTAAGTGAGAAAGGTCACTGCTGTACCTTTATAAGCTCGAAACATGGATTCGTGAAAAACCTCCATAAGCGAAAAAGAGATTGCGATCCCATGAACTCTTGCTTATCCAGGTTCGACTGTATATTTTTCCTTTCAAGAGACTGACGTAATTTGCGCCCAGAGTCACGGCCCATTTATATTTATTATCGATCTCAATCTGGCCGTATGCAATCAGTGTACAGGGAACATAGGCGACCTGGTTATGTAGAGTACTATGTAATTTTTGCAGCGAAGGCGCTTCGAATTGGCAAGTAATGAAGAATTGTTTGCTATTTTAGCCTATAAAATTATCCCCTTTTACACTCGCAAATAAATAGAGCATATTATTACTGTTGGTGCATTTAAGCGTTCAAAATAATAAATAATTTAAATGTATCATAAAAACTATGTAAACCTTCAAATTAACGTTAATTACTTCTGGATTACGTCATGGAATAATAAACTGATCTTGTTTAGTTCATTTATAATAATAACCTAAAAGTAATTCTTTGTATAGTTTGTAGCAACATGTTTTTAGTCCGTCAGGCGCTCGTAAAATAATTTTACCCAAAATTCAAACGGCGATAGTATTCATGAGGTCTCAATAATTCGTCATAAGCCCACGAGTGTCACTGGGTATATGACGTCACGTAAAATCAACATGGTGGGCGATAAACGCAAAAATCAAAAGTCAGTAAAAATCTTTGTGCGGGGCACCAAGTAAAAGGCCTTAACGAAACGATTTTAAAAATATATAAACTCAAAACACCTCCAGAAACCCGACTGAAAATGTTAAAAATAATTAAAAGCCTTTACGATATCGAAGCTTCAATCGCATAATTCTCCGCCTCTGTAAACGGATCGACTGATAGATTGTAGATTAGGTATTATAGATGCTCGGCAACGGAGGTCCAGTGGCGTGACAATAGCGTGACAGGACGGGCAAAATGCCACGGGCCCTTGCTGGAGTGGGCCCCCGGAAAGAGGGTTGTGAGCACAGGATGATCCTAGTATTTATTATTACAACATTTATTAAATTTGAATAGTTTTGTATTCAATTAATTTAAGTTACCTACACAATTAAACAAAAAAATGTATCAAGATTTGAACGCATTTGTAAGAAAAAGATAAAACGTTAGTTGAGCTTCTTTATATTGAGAAAGAGTCCCATCCGATGAATTTGCCATGGGCCTCAAACGATATAATTACGCCAATGCTGAGATCATTAGCGTCCTGAACGGGATCGATTAAGTGCACGTATATTAATTTGGGGGAAATTTGGCAGGAAGACTTTTCCGTTAAATATCTAAATTGTGAAACTGGATTGATTTCCCCGTCAAAAGCTATGAATAATTCATCTTCTATGATATGCAACGTTTTGCAATTGTAATGTGATGTCATTGAAACTATAATACGTTTTAATAATAATGAATAAATTTCCTCAGAGTTAAAGTGTTGATATCTACAGTTATTCAGAGAACGCGTAACGGAGAATGGGTGTGGTGCTATCAGGAGGTTGTTTGGGGCGAAACGACCTTCGCAGCATTCTTAATCATTTCATAAATAATATAGATTTGTACAGACTGTCGTGTAATTGTAACAATAAATGTGATCTGTTGAAAAACTGTAATTGCTCTTTCAAAATTGTTTTAAAATATTTTTAAGGCCATCGATAGTAGGGGTTAGTTAGGCCTCTGTTATTTGTTAATAAAGTACAGGCGTAAACAATAGGACTCTTCATGTCAACCATATTACTAAAAATTTGGTTTCGAGCGACTCAGCCGTTTGATCTATATCGTGCTCACTGCAGACAGACAAAAATACTGTTTCTAAGAATATGTTTTTTAAAACAAATAATTCAAAGGATATTTTATGGAGCAGATAAATTAGTTAATAATTATTTTGTTTAACACGACGTTTCGTAATAATTTATTACTTCTTCAGATGCTCTATATAAACAATAATATAAAATATAAAAATATGTTAGAAATACAAATAAAGAATTAAAAATAATATTAATATTTATTTGTATTTCTAACATATTTGTATATTTTATATTATTGTTTATAGAGCACCTGAAGAAGTAATAAATTATTACGAAACATCGTGTTAAATAAAATAATTATTAACTAATTTATCTGCTCCATAAAATATCCTTTGAATTATTTGTTTTAACTTTCTGTAAATATGCTTTTTATAATTTCACAACGAAAAAATAGTTTTATCTTGTAGCCGAAGTCTTTGTGTTAACTAAGTATAGGAAGGTACGAATCAAAGGCTGTAAGTTAGATTATTGCAGTCTTTTTACAGACTGTTGTGTCGGGGGATTTTACTTTCATATCTTTAAATCTTGAAAGTTGTGTCAGAAAACGGGCATGCCTGCGACCTTTACAAAAGAAAACTACATATTTTAATTACCAATATTTTGTTAATTGATAAAAAATATATAACATTTAGACATGGTCTCCAAATGCTTAATCCGCTACTTTCAGAAAAAACACTAATAACCGGAAACCATAGAAATCTCTATCGGAAGTACAATAACAAACAATAAAAAATAACGAAGCATTAATACATAATTAATATGGAAATGCAAAAAAAGAATTGAACTCTCTGAATATAACTTTTGCTTCGATTATGTTTGATATTATAATTATTTCTTAACCCTTCATTGAGGATCATCCATTAAATTGACTAGAAAGAAGCAGTAGAAGCGAGGAGGCTATTTCTAGAGACTGCTGTTTCGAATTTAATTTACACTTGAAAGGTACGAAGCACCTACGTTGATGACTGAATGTTCTTTGTGTAGTTTCAATTTGTGCTATATCTATAGAGAATGATAATATAGTGCAAAACTTATGCTAGCATGCAGAAAACATTGTCAGAAAATCTAGTTTGATAATTAATGATTTTAGAATGCAGTGACCACATATATTTCTCCGTCTAAACAAGCAATAGAGAAATTTGAATCGATCCTTCTCGAGAAAATAAATTATCGACTGAGACAATTTTTCTTCATACCCGGTCGAAAGTACGTACTTTCGGCTTCGAATTTAAGGCAGAAAGCCTAACATTTATGCACTGCTGGAATTACTCGCACGCCATCTGTAATAGCGAGCCGAAACAGTTTTCTCGTGCACACTGATACGAAAATTCGTACTTTCGACCGGGTATAAAGAAGAATAATATACACCACACGAATAGAAAATTGAAATTCCTGCCCTTGCGGTGTAATATATACTATATTTTACATTTTTCTACGCGTTTTGATCAAAATTTAGCTTCAAAAGCGATCTTTTTCTATATGTTGCCATTTATGTTAAGAATTTGAAAGGAGAATAGGGATGTTGACTGTATTCAAATAAAAACATAATTTTAATCTTAAGTGGTAGTTTCTATGATAGAAATACTAAAAAACAGGATATTTTTCCTTATTTTTAAGGAATTTAATTAATATTTAATAAATAAAACCTAATAAAATCACTCTCAAGTCACGTGACAACGGACACCAATCAGAGCGCTTGACGTCACGGAGTCATGTACAAGCATCAGACGCTGTCAAAGGTTTCCTTGTTTGGTTAATATTTATCATTATGTGTTTATAGGAAACGTCAAATTACATGTAACTATAATAACAGCTACGAAACTATAGAATGGTAGCTCCCATGTAAATGTAAACGAGCCTCCTTTGGTATGACCGGATGACGTCACGGCAGTCACATGACAGGTATTGGCGTTTTGGACCGAAATTTGAAACGGAATTTAAAATACATGATTTTTAAGACTTGAGTCGTATTTAAATAAAAATAATAAATATTTGGGGCTATAATAGGTACTTACGCACGATTTAAAACACTTTCCCAAAAATAGTCAACATCTCTATTGTGACGGAGCAAATGTTCAGTCATGGGCGTATGTTGCTAGGTGGGGAGTTTTATGGGGCTGGCTTGTCAGTCGAATTTTTTTCGTCTATTACATCTAATAGACAATTCATGTATCCTCGACGTCCTCACAGCGCAGTCGCATGAGTCGTTCCATTGAAGCGACCGCTGAATTATTACTGCTAATTATATTACGTGCGACTATAAGAGGGTTAAGTTTAAATTCGCGTTAATCAGCTTCTTCACTATAACCTTAAAAGACAGTACGGCAGTTTCACTTGAAAAATGCGATTCTTTGACGCATTTAGCAGAAATATGTATTATAATAATTCTTCGCCATAACCGGTGTTACATTTCAAACAACTCGTCCCGTAGAAAACCACAAACAGCGTGCGGTTCTTGTCGCTATAGCGGATCTGCACCTTATATGGGTCATTAATTATTATATTATCATAGTTATAAGACGGAGAGCTCACCGTCAGACTATCTACCAATATGTAACGTCTATCGAATTTACGGGCAAAGTTTGTGTGAGGGCAGACAAATAGGGAGCCACAATTATTATTATTTTTATTCTGTTAGAGAGTGAGTTAGTGACGGCACTCGCGCTTATTAGTGTATTTGCCATATTATGGCAACATACACTATTGGCGTCGGTCGGATGGCGGGACCTAGGGGTCGGACCAAAATTTCTCGACGTTTCATAACCTCCTAAACACTTTGGCACCATTTTTAAAAATGTTTATATATATATGTATAATGTATATATATATATATATATATATATATGTGTGTACGCGCAATAACTTTCGAAAGAGTTAATTGATTTCAACGAAATTTGGACCACATGTTGAAATCCATCACCGCAAGAAGCCTATTTAAAATGGGCCTAATCGGGCTATTTTAAGGGTAGTTTTTAGGGGTTGAAAAATGTTTTTGGGCCCCAAAATACCGAAAAAATTCTCCGAATCGTTTCAAAATTGAAATTTAACCCTTTGGTAGTAATTAAAAAGTGTCCCCAAAATTTTAATAAAATCGGCCCGACAGGACCGGATTTACAAATTTTATGAAAACACTAGTTTGCAGATAGTGACTTATTTATTGAAGGGTGTATTTAATTCAATGTAGACGTTAGATTGATAATAATATTACAATTAAGAAAAAAAATGTTATTTTAAGGGGTGTATTAAGGGGTTAAATTTTTTATTTTGCCCAAAAACAAACTTAATTTCACATAATAAAAGTATAAAACCACACGGCCCTATACAAGCAAATACACTATATTGTCGGCAGGGTTTTGGCACTGCGACCCGGGGTTTTTTTTGGATTGTTTTATGTCGTCGACTACATAAATAAAATTGACAACAAAATGTCAGTCTCATATGCGTATTTTCTTATCATCCTTATATTCATCCTGCCGCAGCCCCCCGATAGCTCTATGTATTTGTCATTTTTAGGAAGAATAAAAATAATAATACTTCTTGGCTTCTGGGCTTGTAAGCCGTGGTACATGATATTACTATTACCTGTCTGTGGTAGATGTTATCAAAGGCGATGTGGTAGCGGGCGAAGCAGCCTAAAAGGACACTTCGCCCGCTACCACATCGCCTTTGATAATGTCTTCCGCAGTTGTAGGCGAAACGTCAGGTAGAAATACCAATGAACCACGGCGTACAAGCCCGGAAACCTAGGAAGTTTACAACAACGCCAGTCGTGAAAGCCTACACATTTGGATACAAATAATAAAAACCCGGGTCGCAGTGCCAGAACCCTGCCGACAATATAGTGTATTTGCTTATACAGGCAGGGTGGCTTTATTATGCGAACTTAAGTTGGTTTTTGGGCAAAATAAAAATTTGACTCCTTAATACACCCCTTAAAATAATTTTTTTTTTCTTAATTGCAATATTATTATCAATCGAACTTCTATACCAAATTATATACAACTTTCAGTAAATAATTCACTATCTGCAAAGTAGTGTTTTCATAAAATTTGTAAGTCCGGTCCTGTCGGGCCGATTTTAATAAAATTTTAGGGACACTTTTTAATTACTACTGGAGGGTTAAATGTCAATTTTGAAACGATTCTGAGAATTTTTTCGGTATTTTGGGACACAAAAACATTTTTAAACCCCTAAAAACTACCCTTAAAATAGGCCGATTACGCCCTTTTTAAATAGGCTTCTTACGGTGATGGATTTCAACACGTGGGCCAAATTTCGTAAAAATCAATTAACTCTTTCGAAAGTTATTGCCCGCACACATATATATATATATATATATATATATATATATATATAAACACTTTTAAAAATGGTGCCAAAGTGTTTAGGAGGTTATGAAACGTCGAGAAATTTTGGTCCGACCCCTAGGTCCCGCCATCCGACCGATGCCAATAGTGTATGTTGCCATAAGGCTCCAATATTAAATACTTTGAGTTTGTCTGTGAAATTTGACGGTCGGCTCTGGTAGGCACTATAATATAATCAAGTTCCAACTATAATTATTACAATATTATTGGTATGAGAGACGAGTGGAAATGTCAAACGTTAAAGTGACACCTGAACTGATTTCTTTTCCATGGAATTATCAAGGACAACATTTCAGTTTCAACTCTCAGAGTTCGACATTTTCACGACCCACGCGCCTGCTGAATGGTCAATAAAACTGTTTTTTTTTTAGAGCAACGTAAACATTAAAATACCTTGACACAACGACTTCAGTAGGCATACTTAAATGTTTATGCGTTCGAAATGGTTAAAAACGGAACTCTTTACGGCGAGACTTCGTTGTCTGTATGTCTGTCTGTCACAGGCGCATGCAACTTGTTAGTTGGAGTTCTTTGATATCTAGATAAATAAAAGCGGAGAAGTGCGAGTCGGACTCGCGCACGAAAGGTTCCGTACCATTATCTATAAAAACGGCAAAAAAATCATGTCTGTTGTATGGGAGCCCCACTTCAATATTTATTTTATTCTTTTTTAGTATTTGTTGTTATAGCGGCAACAGAAATACATCATCTGTGAAAATTTCAACTGTCTAACTATCACGGTTGATGAGATACAGCGTGGTGACAGACGGACGGACAGAGGAGTCTTAGTAATAGGGTTCTGTTGTACCCTTTGGGTACGGAACCTTAAAAAACACTGAGAAATGCGAGTTATCTACGTCCCATAAGTTGTCTTAAATCTGACCAAAATTTGTTTGTGGTAACTAAAATAATCATAGAATATAGATACCCCCACCACTGCGCCCTACGCTCGGTATTATTTTTGTAACTTCTAAATCAAGCTTCGCGTAAAGAATATTTTTGAGACCCTCACCGTAAGTCCTTTCATTTCATACATATATCATACGGTACAGTTGCAAAACTTTATTTTTTACTCTAATTTGCCCCTTAAAAGGGACCCTCATATTATAAAAAATAATTTATTTACATTTCACGTCTTTGTTAGGGTCACAGAAATACATATGTGTACTAAATTTAAACTTAGACGGTCTAGTATATTCGAAGAAAATTGGTCGTAACATTACAACAGCAAATGAAATTCATACGCATAAATAATGAGAAATTTCCTATGTTATATATAGGAAAATATATATAAAATATATAGGAAAACCTATAAGAAGTCTATGGTATATAGGTTTCTTATAGGTTTTCCTAAAATCTATAGATAAAGAACTATTTTCTGTATTTTTTTCAAAATTTGAAGTTCAGTAGTTTCGGAGTTAAGTATTTGAGTTAATACGCTAGACTCTAGAGAACTTGAGATGATCATCTGATTTATTATTTATTTTCTAATAGTGAATAATAAATTGGTTAAGTCGAGGGTCCCTTTTTCTAGTTCAATCCGCGTCTTGTAGTTACGCCACTGACAGTATAATTATTTACCAGGGCATAGAATAAAGGTTAACAGCTTTGTTTTATTTTTCAGGTCCCATTTATGGGTTTGGATGTATTATTTTATTCCTCTGTCTTTTAATTTACTGGTTTGTAGGAAAAACATCGTAATCATTGTCCTCATATATTTCAATTATGCCGATGTTTTCTGTCACTTTTATAGGCAAACTGTCGCCCACAAATGTTTTTTGCTTAATTTATTTTTTTATCAAACAAAATATAGCCAATGACTCATCGCAACCTATTGAATCAAATTAATATCTTAAATTATAATACTTAATGGTTCACACGGGTTTTTTTCTTTTATTTCTTATCAGTTTAATCAAAATAGAAATTCACATACGATTTTTTTTTATTGAATATGAGAAATTAAGTTTTAAACTTTTTTTTATAACTCATAACTTATCAGTATAATATATAAACAGTACCAATTTTCGTTGAAAGTACTTAAGTGCTATCTCAATTTTTTTCAGATTTTTAAAACGTATGATTGGAAAATCACAAACTCTTGCAACAAATTGAAATCTCATATCTTGCAAAAGATGCCACTATATTAAAAAATGCTGTATATTGATCCCATTTTTAAAGACCTATTCAACAAACTCCACTCTATAGGTCACGAGAAAAAAATTGCCGCCTCATTCGATCGCCATTGAATGGTGTAATAATTTTTGCTGTACCCCGTAACCGTGGATCTCACAAAAGTTTTTTAGACATCAATTATACATCTCTTATTTTTGTATTACTACTTAAAAAAAGAAACGTTATGATCCTAAATTAAATTTCAAACATATTTCATTTAAGATAAACGGGATTTTTTAAATTATTTGGGTATCGTAACGAATAATATAATGGATACAATTACATTTTTTTATGCAAAAAACAAAACTTCCAGTTTTTTCTGCGTACACAAAAATTGAAAAAATGATATTCTTAGCAATGCATTTGTGAAACCGAAACATTATTTTCGACAATCAATATGAAAGTTGGAAGTTGGGATCAACGTATAAGTATTTAAAACGCCTGCAAATTATACAGTTGTTTACAAATCGATGAAAGCAGTTGCCGTAGTTCATTATTTGTTTATAATAAATAGAAATTTAATAATATAGGTAGTAGTGTTTTAGCGGACGCACGGGAAAAACGCGCGAAAAACATTACATTATATAATTTGCACTGATTTTTTACTCGGCATTTGGTAGAACATGATTAATAATAACAGAATGGACGCTGATGGCACTAGATGTTGAGCGTCTATAATCTACAATTTATCTAATAATAACATAAATGAAAACACTTGAAATTTCTATAAAAATTAAATTATTTCTCGACAATCGTTTCAGACAATTAGTCCATCCTCAGGAATTTAAAACATATATTTGCAAATATCTTATTCATATTACCTATGTTTTATATTCCTGAGGAATATTCAAAAAGTATTATCAGTGATTCATATACTTTTTTATATAGCTTTTCTATTATCCATTTTACATTTTTACACATCCTTGCTTCTAACTTACATAATATATCAGTTCTTCATCTGGACCCTTATTTGAAAACTGGTATATGTTGAATTTTCAAATTATCAAACAAAAATGAATTGAAGATACGAATTGGTACTTGGTCCAAAAAGTCCTAGTTGTTGGTGGCTTTAAAAAAATAAGCTCGAATAGTAAATTACAATTTTTTCATGTTGTTTGTTTAGTAAAAAGGCATTTCTTTTTAATACAGTCACCACACCCCGTACAATATTATAATAATAACGTAGGTTACCTGTAATACCAACTGACATAGAGGAATCGCATAGAATTTGATTTAACTTTCACAAAATGCAAAAACTGAGTACTTATTTTTGTTCTGCACGAACAAAAGACTTGTTTGAAATGACCTTGCAAATAAATAAATGATTAATTCAATATTGATTTGATCGAGATCAGAAGTCAGAAGATTCCAATGACAGACATGCAGCGAATTTAATTAACCGAATGATTAATTTTATTTTGACTTTGGCAATTCTAAAATCTAAATTAAAAAGAAATATTCTTTTATCGACTGTAGGCAATCAAATTAAGTTTTATTGTCATTATTATTTTTTAAGAGTTTGTAATATTTTTTAAATTTGTTTTTAAAATGTTGAATCTGTTATTTTATTTGTGAAATTACTATAACATATTTATAAATCGAGTTAATAATTATAAATTTTTCAATAGATACTGATTTTGTCAAGAGCCTTCAGCTACAAAGCCGTTACATAAAATTAAAAGACGTATGATCACTGTAAAAAGTGTAACGTCAATTAATTAAAAACACAAACTAAACATCAAAAAAGCTTACAAAGTTTAAAGATAAATTAAAATAAAATTCTTATTCTAAGCTTCTGGCTAAATTATCAAATGTATAATAGTTATTACAAAAAAATGTTTGCTGTAGTTAACTAGGAGCATTTTAATGGAAAAAAACATTTTTTTAATATTTCTGGGCTTCTGTCTTGATCGATTATTCATATCTCCAAGGAATCATTCACAAGGAATGTTGTAAATAGTTAGTTAGCTAAATAAGCGACTGATATTATTGATTTTATGTATTGTAAAATAAAGATTCAAGGTTTCACGTCCCTCATTAAGATCAATTAGTGTAGCACTACACGGCTAAACGTGTTAACCCTTCTGTCATCGCGTAGATCATCCGGTGCTCGAATATAGGTAAATTATTAAAATGTTTCTTGGTGAATAAAACTCGTTCGGCAGAATATTCGCGTTGTTTGTTGAGTGAAAACAGATGATTAAGATTGGGGGGCGTTTAATTCCATCAGCACAGTGAGCATTTTGAGGCGTCAAATGAGTTTTGCAGTCGAATAGAACTGAGAGCTATTTTGAAATTCGAATAAAATCGTTCGCGGATTTTGACTGCTTAAACATTTAGAAACAAACTGATATAAATTACATTAATACATGAAACTAGCTGTTTCTCATTTCTGTGTTAGCGAGTCTTCTATTTTTAAAATGGCTGATATTGCATCGGTAGAATGCAAAGCAAAGCATTTATAGTAAATTCTGTCCGATCGCGATGTTGATTGTAGCTTGTTGTCCGGGTCTTCCATAACTTAGCGCGATAACAGATAGTCTAACGCATGTCCAGATAATGCTCTATGCAACCGTGAAATTAACAGGTGAACGCGAAAAGTGGATTTCTGTCTGTAATTTAGTTATATGTGGGTTTTTTGAATATGTCTTGTAATTCTTTTATACAATTTGTCAACACTTTTAGTATGGCGAATATGAAAGACAATTTTCTATAAAATTATATGAAAATCGATAGTAAATTTTAGGAGATATTGAGTTGTTACAACCGAACGGACGATAATCGGGATGTTGACTGTATTCAAATAAAAACATAATTTTAATGTTAATTGGTTATAGTTTCTATGGTAGAAATACTGAAAAACACAATATGTTTCCTTATTTTTAAGGAATTTAATTAATAGTTAATAAATAAAACCTAATAAAATCACTCTCAAGTCACGTGACAACGAAAACCAATCAGAGTGCATGACGTCATAGAGTCGTGAACAGCATCAGACGCTGTAAAAAGGCTTCGTTGGTTGGTTAATATTTAGTGTGTAATTTATTATTATTTGATTATAGGAGACGTCAAATTACATGTAACTATAGCAACAACTACGAAACAATATTTCAGTTTACCAGCGTTTATGAACACAGCCTCCTACTTTGTGCCCGTCTGACGTCACGGCAGACACATGGCAAGTATTGGCGTTTTAGACCGAAATTTGAAACGGAATTTAAAATACATGGCTTGAGTAGTATTTAAATAAAAATAATAAATATTTGTGGCTATATTAGGTACTTATGCACGATTTAAAACACTTTCCCAAAAATAATCAACATCCCTATTACGAAATTAAAAAGGTTCCTAGTGGCTACAGAGCTCTGAAAAAAGACTACTTAGTGATCCACGCGTCCACAAAAGGGCTAAAGTCGTAACGTCATCACTTCACTGTAACGCTTTAGGTACGTTATAAAGTAGAAGCGCAACAAAGCTGGCATTCGCAGCAATACTGACGCAGGTTGATATCGTTTGCGTAAATTAATTTGTTGACAAAATTAAGTGAATATTCATAATTAATATATTAATTATTTTAACAATACAGGAAATGAATGAGAAATTGAACTATTTATTTCAACGTGTTGTTCCGGAAATAAATAAAGGTGTTTGATAAACTGCATCCTTCAATAAATTATAATCGTAAAATTTACTCATATTTACAGGCTGTTCATCAGATATCGATATCAAATAAAATATAAAATGCGTAGTTTAAGGCTTTCTTTGGTTTATGAAAATATTTACTTTCAATTTAAAATTGATAAATTGCTACAAAACATAAATGCAGCAGATTTTGAAAAACGTTTTTGTTGATTCCTTTCGAGGTTAAGTACCTACTTTGCCCGACGTAGCTCGATTTTTGAATTTTAGTACTGAAAGGGAGCAAATAAAAAAAAGTGATGCATGGGTTCATGTACGCGCGGCAGAAGTTATACTTGGCATGATCGCGATAATTGATATTCACATTTTCGGTAAAGATGCGTACATTGATAAAATAAAATTGGATGTCTAGGGAGATGATAAATATAGTTGGAAAAACATTTTTAAACACAGGTTGGGTTATGTTTATGGGCTTATATAATTTATATACATTTTACCTTTGTTCCATTTTCAAAAGTAACATTTTTAATGCCTGCATTAAGTAACTTTTTAAATATTAAAGGGGTTTCTACTGTTGAATTCATAATTTAAAAAAAATGCATATACTGACGTCAAAAGTTGTTAACAACACTGTAGTTTTTAAGAAGTTCCGTTCAATGTCGCTAGTATAGCCTATTTTTTTGTTTTATGAAATAATTATTTTGACGTTATCAAAAACAACTACCGCAACATAGTCGTTGACTGCGTACAAAGAAATTTTTACCCTCAGTGCATCAAAAGAAGTATAACTACAAAAAAAATTTTGTTTGCTTTAGTTCGCTCAGTTAAATTCGTAACTCTAAGTTAGTATCCGTCGGTAGAAATCATCTTTTATTTAGATATACTTTCATACCAAATACGAAAAACGATCCACAGAAATTGATAAAATATTATTTATCGGTCCAACGTGAAACTGATTTTATGACGCTGAACGCCCGAGGTGTAATTGTTGCGGAGGTCACCCTGTTTGATTTTTAATATAAAATAATATTGTATATAAATTGTAGTAACAAATGCCACTCGGCTCTTTTGTGTTAGAAAATAAACGGCTTATAAATGCTGCAATTACTCTGCAACTGAAAATATGACAGTCGAGTTATCCATTCACTTTAATGACACCCACAAATTTATAAAAAAAAAAAACCTTCACCCCTGTTGAAATTTCAGGGACACGACTCCAGTCAACCAAGTTTATCGTCCGGATCAATTTCGTATTTCGTTGCCTTCGTTGAATTCTACAATATCGACCCTAAAAGATTATACTGAGATTAAATTGCACACAGGAAAAATCGCTCTCAAGTCCCAACTCCGTTTGTGCCACCAACTTGTACTACCGGACCCTAACGTATAGCGTTATATATTTTTCGAATTCACATGAGAAAGGAGGATAGAGTACGGTTATGGTCTGTCTCTATCCTTTTCTTTACAAGTTTACGGTCTACTTTGTGTGTGTGAGAGAGAGAGAGAGAGAGAGAGAAAATCTCGAAAAATCGACATTACATATTTAAGCAAATATTAAAGTTGTACGAAGATGACAATATGTGGGCGAGGGGTGGTTGCAGACAATAGTGATAGTGTCATAATCCAGCCTTGGACTATTTGCGGGCCTGTTTTACCTGCACTCAAACTCGGCTACCTCTTCATACAAACGGGTTACAATATAATAATCGTCGAGTGATATGCATGTCGTATACCGTTTCCTTCGCCGATGGCTGTTACATTTTATCCGCGTTGTCGCACCACGCCCATTCCAAGGTCAATTGACGTCTACTTCACGGTCACTCTCACTTATATTATAAATAATGCCCCAGGCACCGTTCTGCTGCTAAATATGGCGCCCGCCGTTCAGATTTGGAAACCGGACATTCATACAACACCGACTAACCGGAAGATATACAAAATTTATGACGTAATCTACTTTAGAGAGAGAGAGATTGTAGATTATATATTTATAGACATTTGACAACTGAGGTCATTAGCGTACCAGATGTGTAACTTTGGAGCAGAAATACTACTCCAATTTTTAGTATACGTATTTAATTTTTGGTTTAGACTGATTATACATTCGAATATGGATTACCAGTTTTGTACCGGATACGGGTAACGGGTGCAGATTGGAAAGATATTTTTCTTTATACCCGGTCGAAAGTACGTACTTTCCGCTTCGATTTTAAAGCAGAAAGCCTAACATTTATGCACTGCTGGAATTACTCGCACGCCATCTGTAACAGCGGGTCGAAATAGTTTTTTCGTGCACACTGATACGGAAGTACGTATACACCACACGGCCAGAAAATTTGAAATTCCTGCCCTTGCGGTGTAATATACTATTAAGGCTGTCGGAACGCTCTGAATTTAGGCCAAAAATAGGGCTTCGGCTAATAGCTGATTGTAGACTTATTCATCAACATTTTTCAAAAATTCTTTTTCTATAAGGAGGTTAAAGGACAAATCTAAGTCTCTAATGAACTACTTTTGTCATTTATGTTAATAGAAAAAAGTTGGCATTAATTGTGCCAAAAAACACACGTTTTCAATGTCACACTACGACCTTATTCGTACTTATTTCACAAAATTGTTCCATCACAAACCTAAAGTGACTTCTTCCTTTTTCGGAAAAGTTTTTTAAATCTTCAAAATATTTCCAAAATTGGGAGTAATCAACTGACAGCGGCACCCTTGCAACAGTATTTTTAACTTCGTAGTGTAAAAATAAAAGAATAGTACTTCTTACCACAACAGATTTATTCAATGGATGTTCATTTCGAGAGCTAAGCTCCCATCTTCAGCAAAACACTATTAGTGTTTTGCTGAAGATGGGAGCTTAGCTCTCGAAATGTACATCCATTGAATAAATCTGTTGTGGTAAGAAGTACTATTCTTTTATTTTTATTTGTTCCAACCACAGTGCTCTTAACATTTTTACTTCGTAGTGTAGCTTAAATTCAAAGCGTTCCGACAGCCTTAACACCTGTAGATATCGAGGCATTCGGATATTACTGATATTATCTAGCTCTGATGTTGTGTTATTGTGTTTGACTTCATGTATATATTTATATTTATATACATAGGTGCCTTCTGAACATAATATATACGTTACCTATTACAAAAGACCATTAATAGAAAGTAATGTTGTTAGATAACATGGATATCAGATGCAGCTATTGTGTATTGTGTTTTACCATGCACTGTCTGACCGAGCGACGCGCGACTCCCCCAATCGATATAAACTGATTCGTGATCGGTTTGCCCAAATATGCACAGAGAATAACTTATTTGTTGCTTTTTACAGCACGCAAAATACGCCGATTACCTCAGTTGTTGAGTGTATAGAATCTACAATCTATTTATCTAAATATCTTCACAACGCCTAACTGCATGTAGCAGGCAGAACTAGGCTTGCCAACTTTAAAATACAAATTTGCGGGAAATAATGATTTCAAATGCGGGACAAGGGTTTAAAAAGCGGGATCCACCTAATTTTATTTAGAATACAAAAAAACGTGAAATTTTCTTTACAAATCAGGATGAGAAGTAAAATAAAACACCTTGTTAGATTAATAATAGTCCATATTTACTAAAAAAAAAAACAGTTATAGTGTAATTTAGACTTTATTATGAAAACTATAAATTACTTTTTAAATGAGTATTTTTCTTGACATTCGGCACTTTTAAGGATTTTTTTATTTTTAAGTACAAAATTGTAAAAATCTTTGCATGGATAAGAAAAATTTACTTTAACTTGTAGCTCTGACTTTAGAGAATCTACATGAAGACGATTTCGCGCGTCGGTCCAGGCATTATTACAAAGTGAGAAGACTCTCTCTACTGCTGCATTAGAACACGGAATAGATGCAATGTAATTAGCGTCCTTCGAAAAGCGGGATATTTAGCGTCCGGCACACACCCTGAGCGGGACGTCTTGGTAAGGGTATCAGAAACGGGACGTCCCGCGTATAGCGGGACGGTTAGCAACCCTAGGCAGAACGTTTCAACGTAATTTTAACGCGTCCTATTTAATGTCTTCGTCGTTAAATCCAATCTTACCAATAATATAGGATTCCTCGTCATAAAACCGAAATTTGGTTCTTCTATTACAAGACCCCAGTTGGCGTCGTATTTAGAAATTCTGGCTCCCCTAACGAAAGGAAATTTTGAATTTCGGAAGTCCCTTCCTAGATTTAAATCTGAGAAACTGCAAAAAAATATCAATTGATTTTTCAGTTTGCTATTAAAAAATAAAAACAAATTGAAAACACGAATTGTTAGCCCTGGAAGTTAGTGGCCTTAAATTCAAAAACGCACGACGTTCAAGAATAAAAGTCAGCATAGAAAGAAAAATATAAAATCACAAAAGAACAGAAAAAATTAATTATCAGAAGCTAAGGAGGTAAATTTTATATTTTGTTTACAATAATTATTGCAAAACTAAAAAGATAAAAATTCAACTGAACTGCATACACGTCGAGTGTATAATAACACTTGACGAATTGGCGATTTGAATAATTCATTTTTGACGCGGGTGTTTCCAAATTGCATTTCTACATAAAAATTAGTTAACATCTTCATTTCATCACTGTTTTGCCATCGCTACTCACCGAAAGGTAATTGTTTTAGTTTTTGGACTCATTTGTTTGCCTTAGCACGCTTGATTACAAAAGGTCTACATAATTTTAAGAGATTTACCTGGTCGCATTATATGACTTTATATCTACAGCGAAACCGTAAATATAGTGGACACTTCTCTATAAGAAACAATTATGTCAGTCGTCCAGTCTTTCGACTATTTCCCGTCAACTTCTACCACTAAAAAGTATAAACTGCAGACACCTCTCAATAGTGAGCCTATACAGTGTTTATCAGTTTTGCATCCTTCCGCAAGAACTCTTATATGAGCAAAGAAAAAGGTTTAAGTTTTTCAGAAAAAGTAAAATATTAAAACAAAATTCGAAATACAAAGATTTATAAACAATATGGTTTAAAAAACCCGGGTCGCAGTGCCAAAACCCTGCCGACAATATAGTGTATTTGCTTGTATAGGGCCGTGTGGTTTTATAATTTTATTATGTGAAATTAAGTTTGTTTTTGGGCAAAATAAAAAATTTAACCCCTTAATACACCCCTTAAAATAACATTTTTTTTCTTAATTGTAATATTATTATCAATCTAACGTCTACACCGAATTAAAGACACCCTTCAATAAATAAATCACTATCTGCAAATTAGTGTTTTCAAAAAATTTGTAAGTCCGGTCCTGTTGAGGCCATTTTATTAAAATTTTAGGGGCACTTTTTAATTGCTACTGACAGGTTAAATATCAATTTTGAAACGATTCTGAGAATTTTTTCGGAATTTTGGGGCCCAAAAACCCCTAAAAACTACCCTTAAAATGGCCCGATTACGCCCATTTTAAATAGGCTTCTTGCGGTGATGGATTTCAACACGTGGTCCAAATTTCGTTAAAATCAATTAACTCTTTCGAAAGTTATTGCCCGTACACATATATATATATATATATATATATATATATATATATATATATATATATATATATAAATATATATATATATATATATATATATATATATATATATATACATATATACATATATATATAAACATTTTCAAAAAGGTGCCAATGTGTTTAGGAGGTTATGAAACGTCGAGAAATTTTGGTCCGACCCCTAGGTCCCGCCATCCGACCGACGCCAATAGTGTATGTTGCCATATGGCAAATACACTAATAAAGCGATAAACAGTGAAATCTGATAATTTTTAATGAGAAGGATTAGGTTAGAGTTGCTTTGCATCTCCGTTTACGACAGATCCCTAGTCTGTTTACTTTAGTACAATTGGAAATTTAATACGAAATACTTTATATAATCACATTTTGTTCTAAATATTGTATCGAGCGTATTGAATGGATCTGACATTAGAAGAATATTTCTGTTCTTTTGCGCAAGGCTAGGTCTCAAACACTTGCAGAGAACTTCTCAAGACAGCGCGCGATTGTAGAAGAGCTATAGTAGCTATCGACGAGGCATTATAAATTGACACTTAAAGAGTACAGTGGGAACATGTTTCCTGTACCCCCAATTATCTATCTATTTAAGTCTAGGTATAGTTTTCAATTTCCTATTAATATATAAAATCATGTTATATATACAAATAAAAACAAATATGATTTGGGAAATCAGTAATTTATAGGAAATCATTTGTGAAAATTTTATGAATTCGAATGCATTGTAGACAATTCTCTAAGGTGGAGACTTCGATACTGAGAGGTTTTACTGTACTAGCATGTAAATATCCAGACAATGGTTGTTTAAAGTGCATGCCCAGCTATGATGAAAAGTGTTTCACGCTTTTTATAACACTTCATTTTTATTGTGTTGTATTTTAAATATTTTTTGCAACAATAAAAAGAGACAATCTTTTTGGACACTATTATTTAATATAGTTTGTAGTATGAAGGACGAATAATACAGAGTGGTAGTAAAATAATGACGTTAGCAGAGTATTTTTCAAATTTCAACAATTAGTTATGACTGTTTCTAGAAAAGATGGTTCGGAATAGAAACGAGAAATTATTATAATAGAGAAAACACTATATTTTTTTACCCATTTTACCTATCGTCAAATTTCTTATATAATATGTATCCAATATAAGGTGAGCTAGCCTTGGAGCAGATAAATATAGGGAGCCATAATTATTATTATTAACCCAAAAAAAGGTTATGTATTTTTTTAATGTTTGGTCATATTACTTTTCGAGGCGTTAACCGATTTAAAAAATTGAAAATTCGAAAATAAAATTGAGCTGACTTCACAAAAAGGAATCAGAATCTCTCCAAAAAGGATAAAATATCATAACCAAAGTCGGCGTAAATAAGTAAGCTTTGTTTATCTAGAGAAAAAATCGCGTAGATCACGATCGATGAATCGAATGAAAACGTCGAAGCGGCATTTTTTAAATGCAACAGCAAACTAAGGATCATGACAGGATCGTCGGTATTCTTATTCCGTCGAAAATCTGACATACGCCGTTTTGTCGTACAACCGCATATATAATTGCTACAGCATTGTTATATAAATAAATTACAAACTTAATGCTAAAAACTACCAACGAAATAACAATATATAACTGAAAATATTTCAAGAGAAATTATCAGTACAAAAATCAATACAAACAAAACAAGGAAAGCATGCAATTTTAATTATCAACATTTTTGTTACTTATTAATTTTTATTATACATTTTCACGCCTTGTATTTCACGGCTCGACTCCCTTTTTACATAAGAATACATTTTTGATAAAAAAAATGTTATGCTGTATAAACATTCAACAAATTGAATTTTATTTGTAAACATTTTCTGGTTGACAAAATCTGCTCAGTGTGAAGGCTAGAATTTTAGCTATGGTTGACATCTGAAGATACACTTTGTTTAAACGATTTTAAAGTTTCATGGTCCGTTTATATACCCCGTTTTGCGTCGAGTAAATGAGAAAATGAGAAAGTGGCCAATTTTTGTATTACCTATATTGTGTGCGACGCGGGATGGCGATTGAATTTGGAAATTATTTGATCTAGAATCTAAAGACTAATAAAAAAAACCGGTCATGTACGAGTCGAACTCACGAGAAGAGGGTTCTGTACTATTCCGTTTTCCATGAATACTTTAAGACTTAAGATTTTCGTTTAGATTTTCCTGTAAACTATGGGTGAAACTCGACATTCCCTATATTTTTTCAAAATTTTAGGACAGTAGTTTCGGAGATAATGGGGGAATAGTCAATTTTCATGTATTTTCTCAAATAATTTTAGAACTATGTATTTATTTTAAAATATATATTTCAATCCTTACTACAAACCCTTTTATTTGATATGTCACACGGTACAGTTTGCAAGACTTTTTTTTTAGTTTCTTAATTTGCCCCCTAGCCATGACCCCTATATTGATAATTCATTAAATTACATTACACGTCCATCTTTGGGTCACCAACTTACATGTGTGTACCAAATTTCAACTTAATCGGTTCAGTAGTTCCGGAGCAAATTGGCTATGACAGACGGACGGACAGACACGCGAGTGATCCTATAACAGTTCCGTTTTTTCCTTTTGAGATACGGAACCCTAAAAAAACTTATTTTTTTCCCTTTAAACTGTAGTATTCCTTTTAAGTGGACATCTCTCATAAGCGAACAGAATGTAATGCACCGTAACATTTTGCTACACCCCCCCCCCTCAAATGTTACGTAACACCCAAATGATCTTTTTGTAAAAAAGATCATTTTCTGTTAATAAATTAATTGTTTTATTTAACAGAAATATGTTACGTAACACTTTACTGAACCCCCTTCCCCCTTGTAACGCACTGACACGTTTTTCCAGATCCCCCCTCTCCCGTAAGTGCGTTACGTAATACTTGAACGTTCCCTAACAAGAAACATTACATCAACATAGAGTAGATAGCTAGCTTTTTTTATGTATTTCCGACATATAAGTGCATCCTTACTACGTTTATTATAACTCTATACTAGTTCAGGACAGACTATATAGGCTCAAATAAATAATCACACATTCTTCAAAAAAAAGTCTACTACATCAAAATACAAAAAAGAAATCAAAATAAGCGCTTTTTGCATTTAGGTCATATATTATAATAAAAACCCGGGTCGCAGTGCCAAAACCCTGCCGACAATATAGTGTATTTGCTTATACAGGCAGTGTGGCTTTATTATGCGAACTTTAGTTGGTTTCTGGGCAAAATAAAAAATTAGACTCCTTAATACACCCCTTAATAACATTTTTTTTTCTTAATTGCAATATTATTATCAATTGAACCTCTATACTAAATTATATACACCTTTCAGTAAATAATTCATTATCTGCAAACTAGTTTTTTCATAAAATTTGTAAGTCCGGTCCTGTCGGGCTGATTTTAGCAAAATTTTAGGGACACGTTTTAATTACTACCAGAGGGTTAAATTTCAATTTTGAAACGATTCGGAGAATTTTTTCGGTATTTTGGGGCCCAAAAACATTTTTCAACCCCTAAAAACTACCCTTAAAATAGCCCGATTAGGCCCATTTTAAATAGGCTTCTTGCGGTGATGGATTTCAATACGTGGGCCAAATTTCGTTAAAATCAATTAACTCCTTCGAAAGTTATTATATATATATATATATATATATATACACATTTTTAAAAATGGTGCCAACGTCGAGAAATTTTGGTCCGACCTCTAGGTCCCGCCATCCGACCGACGCCAATAGTGTATGTTGCCATATGGCAAATACACTAATAAGTACTGAATATTGATATATTTCTTTAAATGCATCAAATACAATTAAACCTATCAATTAGTGGACGCATAAAGCAGAAGAAACAATTATTATCATTTTTATATATAGATAATATAATGTGGAGCAAATAGTTTGGAGTAGATAATAAGTATAGCGTTAACGTCTGGTTGAATATGAAGGAACCTTGCCCCCCTTGTCCAAAGTCGAGGGGGGCGTCGATGTGAATTGACATTTAGCCACAGGTATGGTATAAATCGACTTGGCGACTAGTTTACCGGCTTAGTAAAAGACTGTTAATCTGCAGATATCGTGGTGTGTGGAGTGCATAATTGTTTTATTGTTTAATCATGAAAGGATCTAGAATTGTAAGTAATTGTATAATGGATATATATAGTGCGCTACTAAATCAAGGTTATCCGATATTATTAATGCATTGTTGCAGTTGGCCAATACTCATAGCGACGAATCAAACTGTTAAATTAATCGCGTTTTTTATGAAACAATCGTCGTTTATTATTTTTTTCTATAGTTTTGTATTAATGATATCTTCAGGTGATCTGAGTCTAAAATAATAATGTAGGTATAATAGAATTATCCACTGAATGTTCAGTTTATTTTTAAAATTAATAATAAATTTTAAAAAACTCGGGTCGCACTGCCAAACCCTGCCGGCAATATAGTGTATTTGCTAACACAGGCAGTGCGACTTTACTATGTAAACTTAAGTTTGTTTTCGGACAAAATAAAAAAATACCCCCTAATACAGCCTTTAAAATAATATTTTTGTCTTTATTTCAATGTTATTAATTATTACCAATCCAACATCTGAACCAAATACACTCTTCAGTACCTAAGTTATAAATCTGTATTCGCAAACTAGTATTTTAATAATCAAATTATGCCCGATCCTGTCGGGCCGATTTTATTATAATTTTAGCAGCACATTTTAATCTTTTCTAGAGGATTAAATTTCAAATTTGATACAATTATTAGAATTTTGTCGGTATTTTTGGGCTCAAAAACATGTTTTCCCCCTAAATTAACCTACTCTAAAAATAGCCTGATCGGGCTCATTTAAAACAGGTTTCGTTCGCTGATAGATTTAAATATATGGAACAAATTTCGTGTAAATCTATTAATTAAGTCTGTCAAGAGTTAGGTCGCGAAATATGACAAATACACTAAATATGAATCAACACTAGGCCTAGAGAACCCTGGTAGTTGGCTTAAAGTTTATAAAAAAAATATCCTCCACTGGAATTGCATCTAACAATCTATTCTTGAGAACTACTCTATACTTAGAAATGCGTGTTTTTTATATAAGTTATTGAAAACGGGAATTAAATTATAGACGTTCACAGTTAATACTTTAGATTAGGAATTATTTTTTATTTTATAAGCTTTTATTTAGCTTGCTTTTGCCTGTTTGCGTGTCTCCTACAAATCTTGTAGCAAGTCGACTTTAACGCTCGTTTGGTTATTTACATTATTTTGAATTTTGATGGTTACTTATAACTGTTACTTGCTTGGTCTTAAAAGTTCTCAAGCTAATTCTGAAGTAAAGAACGACTCTAGCTGCACTATATTTTATTGTACTAAGCCATTTATCAATTAATTAATCAATACTTTCAGCTACATATGTTAATATTTTGAAGTACCTAACACAAATATCTTATAAGGTGAAAATTGTGTAAAAAACTAAAAAAACAATTTGCGTGAACTATTGTATTTGACCTTGATATTTTACGTATGAGTACTGCTCTTACATTTTTTTCATAAAAGATATTATCTTAAGTCAACCGGTCTAACGGCTCTTGTTACTTGCTAGGGTGTGGGACTCGAGGAAAATACTTGCTGTGAATAATTATGTATGTGATTGAAAATTTATATTTCCAGAATAATTTTTTTAATATAACTGTATGGACACTGGGAACACCATTGGTCAACAGTAATTAGATATTTTAAATTTAGGACCACCAACTGCTAGAGCTCTGTGGGACTAATAGCAATTCCTATTTTCAATTTATAGTTAATCATCTTTATAAAAATGGATAACTTGTCAATGAAACGAGTTCATAATTCTAAAGAAGTTTCACTTTCCCCGTGAGCTTATGTGAAACTCATTATTATGATCATTATTACTATCATTATAATGGTATCGAATAAAAATAATTTTTAATTTTGGGTCTAGTTTCACATACAGTTAGACCTCGCCTAACATTGTTTCAGTATTGCGCGGTTTCTAAAAAAAAGTGTAGCCACTATTAAACTTAAATTATGAATCAGTTTATACAAAATGATTCAAATGTTGATAGAAGTTCAAAGGCAAGACAAAGTGTCATTGATGCAATATCTTGCTATCGACAACAGCTTGTTGAACGAAACAGAAAAAGGCAAACGACATTAGATGACGTCCTCACAAAAAACAATATTTCAAATGAGGAGCTTTCCTCATCACCAACATAACTTCTTATTCGAACTTTTATTTGATGTTTTATGAACAAAAATCGATATTAGAAACTAATAAATCTATAATTAATTAGTGTGATAAAAAAGTATTTAACAATAAATGTTACAAAATTAAACAAAAAAAAAGAAAACTAACAAATTTTCTTATTCTCGGATCCGTTTTACTTATGCCTTGTTGTCTACGTATTAAGATGACCTCGCATAGCGCTGTTTCGTATAGCGCAGGAACTTATTGGATAGTATCCCCGGCGTTAAGCGGGGTCTTACTGTATTAGATTCAAATTTAATTGATATCGAAGATGAAAAAAGCAGATTATTATATGTATCTATTGATCAGCAATCTTTTTCAATAGTTGCATAATAACATAATTATGCAACATCGTGTAGGTTAGACACCGCATACACGTAGCTAATTTAGATATTCAATATATAATCGAAATGATGTTTATAAATTATTATAACATATTAATTGCATTCAGCCATCAGGTGATTTACAATTTGATGATCCATTTCCCATGGCATATAAAATACGCAGAGACAAATTGTCGTTTTCAGAGCAGTCATAAATTAATTCTGATCGCATTTCTGTTCAATTTTAGCACTCAGATATTATTAGTGTATTTGCCATATGGCAACATACACTATTGGCGTCGGTCGGATGGCGGGACCTAGGGGTCGGACCAAAATTTCTCGACGTTTCATAACCTCCTAAACACTTTGCCACAATTTTTAAAAATGTTTATATATATATTATGTATATATATATATATATATATATATATATATATATTTATATATATATATATATATATTTATATATATATATATATATATATATATATATATATATATATATATATATATATGTGTACGCGCGATAACTTTCGAAAGAGTTAATTGATTTCAACGAAATTTGGGCCACGTGTTGAAATCCATCACCGCAAGAAGCCTATTTAAAATGGACCTAATCGGGCTATTTTAAGGGTAGTTTTTAGGGGTTGAAAACTGTTTTTGGGCCTCAAAATACCGAAAAAATTCTCCGACTCGTTTCAAAATTGAAATTTAACCCTTTGGTAGTGATTACAAAGTGTCCCCACAATTTTAATAAAATCGGCCTGACAGGACCGGATTTACAAATTTTATGAAAACACTAGTTTGCAGATAGTGACTTATTTATTGAAGGGTGTATTTAATTCGGTGTAGACGTTAGATTGATAATAATATTACAATTAAGAAAAAAATGTTATTTTAAGGGGTGTATTAAGGGGTTAAATTTTATATTTTGCCCAAAAACAAAGTTAATTTCACATAATAAAAGTATAAAACCACACGGCCCTATACAAGCAAATACACTATATTGTCGGCAGGGTTTTGGCACTGCGACCCGGGTTTTTTTATTGTAGTATTTACACAAGGTGAACTTTAAAAAAAAAATTGCCATCTGATCGACATTAAAATATTTAGTGTTTTTTTCTTTCGCCTCTATACCTATGTCAGCACTACACAATGAAATTTAATTATTTAATATATATTGAAAATTCAGGTGACACTTTCACCAGTTTTCTTTAATATTACGGATCTGTGGATTAAAAAAAATCGCAATCATCAAATCATCAGATATGGGCGACAACTAAGAAATTTTAAATAAAACTTCTGTTGGCACGATAAGGTAAAATCGAAACGTTGCAATACGTATGTCGTATACTATACAAAAACGCTTGTACAACATTGTGCTGTGATGGGTGAGAGGTATTAGTGACTACCTCGTAACCTAAAGGTCGTAGGTTCGATCTCGACTCTCTGTTATTCATTGAAAGGAAGTTTGGATGAGGAACAATCAGAAGAGAAAAGCTTTACCGATGTTTTGCTTGTGGCCAACGTTTCGAAATAAAATATTTGATGAAATAAAATATTTCGAAACGTTCTCTTTTGATTGTTCCTTATCCAAACTTTCTTTCAACGATTACATTATTGGAACAAAACAAATAATAATAATTACTACTAGCGGTACCTGTGCGAATAATTCGCACTAAAATGCGTTTCTAATTTCTCACACTCTTTTTAACTTCCTTCTTTTCGTTGTATTACATTACGAAGCTCAGTGACGGTTCAAGAAAATATTTTTCTAAAACTGTCATATAGAGGCGCAAGTATCGAAAACGTTGAGCTCGGCCATACGAAAAGTATTTATACGTGAATTTTGATTAAAAATTAAACAAAAAAAATTTACCGACCGTCAATCATGTTGACGTTGTTTCAAAGTTAGAACCGTCAGATGGCAGCATTGCTGTATTGTGTCTTCATATATATCTATATTATATATAATTTTAATAATTAATAAATTTACAAAAACAAAAGCAATAATACATTTTTTAGTTGTTGATGTCGGTAGAGCAAGCAATTATCTATAAAATGATATAAAATTTGTGTGGAGCAATTGTGTGGTTTTTTCGAAAAAGGGAGGCAAACATCTTAACCTTAACGTATTAATATATATGATTATTATTATTATTTACAGTTATACTAATTCTACTTCTGTAGCGTGTAGTGTAGAACTCACAGTCTCTTTTTTATTTTTTAAAACTGTTTTTTATCCCCACTATAAATACCGGAGATCATATTATGACCTTTAAGTACGGCCCTGATGCGTATGTTTTTTTTCTATGAAATATTCGACTAGACGGTACTGTTTTGTGCATAAGAAATCCGATGCAATATTTAAATGATTGATGATATAATATTTTTTATGAAGTGATCTAAAAAAAAGTTCGAAAAACCTGTCTCTTACGTATATCGAAACCAGAGGTACGTAAATGAACTATAAAAGGTCAAATGACTTCTTAAATTGTAACAAAAATCAGCCTTGGACATTTCGAGATCGAAAGCAAATGCCAACGCCTCGGAGACTATTCTGAATAAATGATAATCATTAATTATAATACAAGTATGACACAGAGACAGTAATCTTATAAATGACTTAAAACAGAAAAAAAAACATTACAAAAGTAAAGACTTTTGTTTTAATAATTTTTTTAAGTATATTTCACGTATTTTGTCTATATATAGATATAAAAAGTTAGTTTAGTTGTCCTTTTTATCACTATAATCTTATCGATTTGAAAATTTAATTCATTTTTTAAAAGTCTACTTTTTTCCGAGTGACAAAGACGGCGACAAAAAAGGAATGAACAGTGAACGAAACTATAAGCTACACTGACGCTATAAACTATTTCGCTGCCGAATCAAAATCTACTTGGCCGAAGCTGCGCCGCTAAGTTTTATTGTTTTCAACACTTCTTTTTTTTCGACATATCTATATCTTTTACTGAAATTTGTCGATCACAATAATTATTATATACATGTGTCCTATCATTATTGCGCCAGTGAATTTTAGCAGTCAAACGAGCCGTAACACCATTACGTACAAGATATTGATAACATTTTTTCCACGTTTCTCCTTTAAATAGCTGATTTTCACTTCATTGTTGAACTTTTTGACAATTCACTTTTAGTACCTAAGTTCTAAAAAAATAGTTTGGGGGTCGTTCAAGTATTACGTAAGCACTATAGGGGGGCGGGGGGTTGCTTTTCTTATTTTTGATGACATGGGGGGTGGGCAGATCTAGATGGTAATTACGTCAGCAGTAATTATTTACTTTTTTCTAGAATTATATCTGCTGCTCATGAATCAATAAAAAAAAGATTACATTAAAAGAAAAATGCATATACCAATGAGGGGGGGGTAAGAGCTTTGCTTACTTTTGCTGACAAGGGGGAGAGGGGGGTAAATAATTGTAGGAAATCTGCTTACGTAATACTTGAACGGCCCCTTGGTAGACAAACAGTAATTTACTATATGGAAATGGTATACACAATACATGTCTATATACCTACATAATAGGTACAACTGTTTTAAAGATGCTAATGCAAAAAAAATATTTTAACCTTCAGCTCAAGATTCTTCTGACTTCTTATTTTTATTAAAAAAAACATGAAAATTTCCTCTAAGAAAACAACAGCATTTTAACATTTTTACAATAACTGTTTATTTAAAATTATAAAAAACCCGGGTCGCAGTGCCAAAACCCTGCCGACAATATAGTGTATTTGCTTATACAGACAGTGTGGCTTTATTATGCGAACTTTAGTTGGTTTCTGGGCAAAATAAAAAATTAGACTCCTTAATACACCCCTTAAAAAACATTTTTTTTTCTTAATTGCAATATTATTATCAATTGAACCTCTATACTAAATTATATACACCTTTCAGTAAATAATTCATAATCTGCAAACTAGTTTTTTCATAAAATTTGTAAATCCGGTCCTGTCGGGCCGATTTTATCAAAATTTTAGGGACACTTTTTAGTTACTACCAGAGGGTTAAATTTCAATTTTGAAACGATTCGGAGAATTTTTTCGGTATTTTGGGGCCCAAAAACATTTTTCAACCCCTAAAAACTACCCTTAAAATAGCCCGATTAGGCTCATTTTAAATAGGCTTCTTGCGGTGATGGATTTCAACACGTGGGCCAAATTTCGTTAAAATCAATTAACTCCTTCGAAAGTTATTGCCCGCACACATATATATAATTACGTATATAAATATATATATATATAAACATTTTCAAAAATGGTGCCAAAGTGTTTAGGAGGTTATGAAACGTCGAGAAATTTTGGTCCGACCCCTAGGTCCCGCCATCCGACCGACGCCAATAGTGTATGTTGCCATATGGCAAATACACTAATAATCGGTCAGTGTTCGAAAATTATTTTAATGTATTTTATAATTCGTGAATAAATTGAGTACTACTACTCTAATTATTAGTTTGCATGCATTTTTCATCAGCTTTTGTAAAAATATTTCTTTAAATTTGATCTATTTCTTTCCTTTCACACATCGTCATCACGGTTGACTGAATTTAGCGATATCATGGCTATGAGTTACGACCTAGTATATATAGACAAACTTAACATGACATTTCTTAATTGCAAATTATATGCAAACTGTCAAAAGTACCTTTACATTTTTTATTTATTAAAATGTGTGCAATAATCTGTGTAATCATTATTTCAATTTTTTGACAAATCAAGGGCGACACATTTTTTAATAATTTAACAATTAGCTTGTCCACGATTGGAAAATCGTTTAATAATTAGCGTATCCACCATTCGACATTTCAATATTGTCGACAGGTGCACACGCAAATTTTGTCCATTGATGGTTGGAGCATATCATACAAACATGGATCTCCATATTCGATTATATTTCTGAACACACAAAAAAAAAATCAACCTAGCAATGGCTAGGTCAAGTTGGGTGGATTAATTTCGTAATTTAACATTTGTATGTTTGTAAGATCGAAATGAATTTATTATTATATGAAAATTTCATTTCCTGTTTTTAAAAGATCATTTTCTGAGAGACATGTGGCGGCCATGTATATTATGTTGCAACAAGACAATAGGGGAATGAGCAGTTAGCGAAAATGAAAAGTTCGTCGGGGTTTTGACCTCAAACTATATATTTATAAAATTAATTAATTTCACTGCCACATCTATCCGAGCGAAATCGAGCCGAAAAGTTCATTTGATTATATTTTGATGATATTTCAACTATATATATGTATGTTTTATTAATTTATGACGCGCAGAGCGCATATTAATTGACATTTAGCATCTAAGTAAATACATGTATAAAAAAATACGGTTTCTACATAAAATACTCGAAATTTACATTTAGATATGGACATATGTAACAGAGAAAGTGAACTTAACATAACTCGAACAGGGTTGAATTCAATGACATTATTTATTTTATAGTATAGCTGTATACTTTTTAAATATTTCCATTCATCTTTACTTTTTGAAGTGAAACTTCTTAATCAGCGCCACCGCCTCGATGATTTGAAGGGTAAAATGGTAGTTCGATGCAACGGAAATTTAACAATGTTTAGTGTCTTATTTCATCTACAGTTATTGTTTTAAATGTGTTACGGTTTTAGGGTTTGTTGAAAAGGTATATTGAAATAAAATTAGAGTTTAAAAAAACTAAAACAACACGCTCTTATGAACTAAAAAATGCAAAATAATTTGACACCAAAATAAGCTTTACTTAACATTAACGTTTAACCATGAACATTCTTATCAATTTTCCTAATACACCTTATTTACTAATTGAAAAAAATATAAAACTCGTGATTATTTGCAAAATTCTTTAAATGATAGATAAGGAAGTGGAAGACAAAACGGCAATTCTTTGAACAATTTCCGTACGAATGACATTGAAAAACAGCTACTTCATGCGGAAAGAATTTGAATATACAGTAAGCTCTCGCTCAACGCTGCTTCATTTAACGATGTTTCAGTATTAAACGGTTATTTAAAAGAAAAATTAGCCACTATAACGTAAATTATGGATCAGTTTATACAAAATGATTCAAATATTGACAGAAGTTCAAAGGCAAGACGAAGTGTCATTGATGCAATATCTTGCTGTCGACAACAGCTTACTGATTGCTGAACGAAACAGAAAGAGGCAAACGACATTAGATGACTTCTTCACAAAAAACTAAATATGTCAAATGAGAAACCTTCCTCATCACAAACATATAACTTCTTTTACTCGAAATTTCATAAATGTTTTATGAACCAAAATCGATATTTGCAATATTATTTATGAATCTATAATTAATGTGATAAAGTATTTAACAATTAATGTTACAAAATTAAACAAAAAAAAACAATCAAATTTTCTTATTCTCGGTTCTGTTTCACTTATGCCTATTATTTTCTATGTATTAAGATGACCTTGCTTAGTGCTGTTTTATATAGCACAGGAACTTATTGGAACGTATCTCCCGCGTTAAGCGGGGTCTTACTGTAATTTATTATTTAAACATAGAAAAATGACAATTCCGCACACATAATATAGGGTTTCACTTCGTCTGTTACTTTGATGTCTACGTCTTTGTTATTTCTACTCGGCCCCCCTTAACTTCGGCCCTGCTTTTGCAAAATAACGTTAATGAGTTGATCAGTGCATGATCAGTGGTCAACAGCTTATTGTTATTAGTGTTATACTTATCTTATTACAGCTGGGAGTGGTCAATATGTTATGATAATAAAGGTGACAGAGAAAAAACAATTCCTTGGATTAATTGTAATGCGTATATAAAACTGAACCGATGAAATGTTTTTTCTCTGTCAGTTGTAAAAGTATTTTGTAACGAGAGCAGTGATGTAAAACGTTCACATTCCTATATGTTCAAGTACTATTTGATACTACTTGATACCTACTGATCGTTTCGACATGATATTACATATACATAATACTTTGTTGTACCCACACTTCATAATTTACATAAATATAGGGTAAAGGCACCCGTACTCGACTCATACCTGTGCTCAATCATTTTTTTAACATTATTATTATTGAAGTTAACAGAAAATATTATTAGGTACGTATATTAAATGTATCAGAAAAAATTATTGTTATAATCTCTGGTTTTGTATTTTAACAACAAAATACTCTATTGGTGTAAAAGAAATTAGAATAAAAAATTGAACCTCCTTGAAAAAAAGTCACTAAAAAGCGAAAAATAATAGAGTTTGAGGTTGGCACCAATTTAGTTATTATAACTTTTTATGCAGGTACTTTTCTCAAAATTTTGTTATTTTTCGTTTTTTAGTGATTTTTTTTCAATGAGGTTCAATTTTATTTTTTTGAGGCATGAAATACTGAGTTTGCACGTTTTCAACCGACTTCGTCTTTAACCTCTTAATACTAAACTAGAAAACAAAACTGATGAACCGATTTAAATAAAAATTGTGTCAGACTACCCTGAAAGTATGCCCTACTAAATAGAAAAAGAATCATCAAAATCGGTTCACAGATGTTGGTGATATGATATGGTATGCAGTCGCGGGGCTATGCTTTACATTGTATCATTGCTTTGCCATTCCATTAAGCGAACCCTACTATAATGCTGAGTCACTCTCTACTATTTCGGAACCGAAGTACTTTTATACATACCTGTATTATTATTCTGTGAACTATAAAAATTAAAGTGATCGGAAACCGGTGCCTTTACCCCATTTACTCTATATATTTATTGTTTTAAAATTACAATTTTCCTTTGTTTTCTACGGTATATCACACGCGGACTTCCGGGTTTAAAAAATTTCCATATAAGTATGCGCGGCATTATTAATTATTATAATAATAATAAGTACTTAGTTATGAATTAATTATTGCATTTTGCAATTATGACACATCTTTAGTTAGTTACGAAAATGTGTGAGAAATTCTGTATGCTTAACGATGAGAAAAAGTTGTCTAATTTGAATAATGAATAATAATTGTAGTTTTCATACCAATTATAATAATATGCGGAAACTTGTTAACAGGCATATGAGTCGGTTCCAAAAATAAATGATTTATTTGTTATGAAAATAATATTAACTTTTTTTAAATATTAGGTATTAATTTACGATCGATTAAAGCATAAATATTAAATACCTACCGACTATTATGAAGTGTATAAGTTAATAATATGTGCCATCTATGGGTTCGGGTTGTCAACGGCATAACATTAATTGTTAGCAATACATTAGTCAATTATTGACTATTGTATTGCTAAGTTAATATTTACGCGGGTAAATTAAAAGAAATCTGAAAGAATGAATTTAATGATCTGTTGTTGTTGAAGTGTGTTCTTATCCTTGAAACGCTGGTGGGGGTGGAATTTATATAAAAGAATTTAACTGCAGGGTACAATATATCCACTATACCACGCGGACGAAATCGCGGGCAAACCGCTAGTATAAAATAATATAGCCATAGTTGAAAGCAAAGTAAGTATTACTTACCTATCGATAAGTGAACATTTTTCGAAATCAATACAATAGCATCTTTATTGAAAGAAACTATGAGTATAGGGTAGGTTATAATAGCGTTAAATAATTTCTGAGATTCCTTCTGATTTTTACTCGAGCGAAGCCCGGTTGGCTAGTTTTCACATTATTATAGCTTATGCAATTATTATAGCTAATGCAATTATTATAGCTAATGCAAAGTATCACCTATTGAACAATGAAAACAAAAATCAAATCGGGACAATAGTTTCTGAGATTTCTTTTAATTTTTACCCGAGCGAAGCCGGGCCGACCAGTTATTATAGCCTATGCCTTGAAGCAAAATACCACCTATCGAGCAATGCAATAATTTTGAAATCGCTGAAATTGTTTCCGAAATTACTCCCGATTTTTGCCCGGACAAAGCTTGGCCGGCCAGTTATTATAGCCTATATTTTAAAACAAAGTATAGTCGATCGAACAGTGAATATTTTGCAAATTAACAAATCTGCGTTAGAAATAAATTTATAGTCTTTAGTTATCAGGCATTTAGGTATTATCTATAATCATTGTCATCGCTTTCTTCTATACTCAATTCTAAATTTCATATGGCTAATTGTCGCAAAGAATGTGTATAAACATTGTTGCAAAATATCGCCGATATACAAATTACGCAATTTATAAATAGTATATATAAATCGAATAACGCAGACGAAATTTTATCAAGATACCTCAATGGCTGGTAAAGTTTAGACAAAGATAATTTCTTAGTAAAAAAATATTAGGTAATGCATGGCTGTTACCTTAAACGTTGTATATTTATGTTATTAAAGGTGCATTTGTATGGTAATTTACAAAACGTGCATGGTTTAAAAAAACAATGAAACTTATTCATCTTAATGCAATGGTCTATTAAACAAGCGTTATGCAAATGGAAATTTGAAATTCTTCACAATAATTAGCGCAGATAATTTGCTTGCAAATACAGAGTAATTAAAAAGTGCGTAGTTTTTCAGAGCTGCCTCGCAGTTCAAGTTTTGAATTTTAATGACTTACGGTTAGATTGATAAAAATACATTACGAAATTAGATAATTTGTGCTGGCAGACGGGACCCTACTCTTCAAGGTACCTACTTATTAGTATAGTTGTTGAAAAAATAAAACAGTACCAAATTTTTTTTTAATTTTAATTTTTGAGTTTTTTTTTTCATTAAATTTATAAATAATGTTTCATTATTAATTAAGTACTATTAATAAAATTGCAGCGTTCGTTGTGCTAATTATATATTGTATACCTATCTGTATGTATGGTACCTACTTTATATGGACTTAAATACAATATACTTACGCGATAAACTCGATAACCTGCAAGATCGATTCGCAAAATTGTTTTACTCTTCAAAAGCTTACTTTTCGGCGAATAAGATAATAGGCTGTATATTTATTGTTACACTAAAATAGTGATTTTCATTCTGGACAAGCCGGAATGAGCCCATAATAGTACTATGTTAAAATTGACAAAAAAAGGCGTCAGTTTTCGTTGGAGTTTAGTAGAATAAACATTTATATATTATTAGTTAATACTAATGAATAAACCCCGAAAGTGCTTAATATAAAGGTTATCAATTTCTTTTTTCAGATACCACTTTTGGTGGCATTAGCTGCTTTATCCTGCCAAGCGCAGGATTACGATTATGAAAGCGTACCGGTGCCAAGACGACCGGCACCGTCTCGTATCCAACCAGGATATTCCGGTCCGGTTCAACCAAAACCTACTCCAGTAGCAATCCTTAAACAGATCAACAGGCATAACGAAGATGGTTCCTATACGTACGGTTACGAAGGAGGGGATGGTTCTTTCAAAATCGAAACAAAATTGCCAACTGGTGAAGTGAAAGGCAAATACGGTTACGTCGACGATGCTGGTAAATTAAAGGTAGTCGAGTATGGTGCCAACAAATATGGCTTCCAACCGGCCGGTGAAGGTATCACAGTTCCTCCTCCGACGTTGGTTGACGAATCAGTCCGCAAAGACGGCCTTCAAGCTCAGGAATTTGACGACGGACAATATTATCAACCGGCGCCACAAATTCGCGCTCAGCCCGTTCAAGCCGCGCCTCGTCCAAGACCACGTCCTGTTGCTCGTCCTCCTCCACCACCACAATATGAAGATTACAGCGATTCACCGAGTCCCATCCCTCAACGACCTCTTCAAATACCCGGTGCTATTCCGTCGGGAGTCGTTTATTCCGAACAGCCGAGATCCATTACCCGACCGTCGCATCAGCAAACCTTCCAGTCGGTGCCACAAAGGTCGTTCGCCGCATCGCCGCCACCACAGAGGTTTGTCGAATAATTTATTATTTATGAAATCGTTTTCTAAAATACTTATTGAATTTCAATTTCTTGAATCCGTATACACATATACGTTAAGCTAATTGCTATGCGATATCTCATTTACCGTTGCAAAGTGAAGTTGAAACTAAGGGTCTGCAGGACTTAGGAGGGTTATGTAGACAAAGAATGAAAACATATTTTTTTCCATATATATACATTTACTAATTCTCCTCTGCCTGTTGATTTTTTAGCAATTCTAAAAATATTATATTTTTAATTTTAGATTAATTGCTTTAAAGAAAAGAAAAACTGTTAAATTTCCTAATTAATGTTTTTTTTTTGTGTACAGATTTACGCAACCTAAATTCGTCAATGCACCAGCTCCGACTCCTTTGAGATCTTTCGCGTCGTACATAGAACCGGCCCCAGTCAAACAAAATTTGGACGACATTACCTACGCCAGACCGATTCCTCAACAACAGACTCCTCAGTACGCTCCGGCACCTCAACCCAGACCCCAACCCCAACCGATACAATACTCTGCCCCCAGACAAGCTCAAAGACAAAGTGGCGGAGGCATCTTAGATCAGTTAGCGAAAGACTACGCCCTTCCATCTGGTGGAGCACCTGCGCTGCACGATATTAGTTTTGGATATTATTAAATTTAAACAAATTCAATTATAGTAATAGTCATTCACGAGTAAAAATCAACGATTCGAATTTGATTTATTTCACGATTCCAGGTCGCAAGACAGAATCTTTCAACATCTTGATAAGATTGTTGATTTGAAATTTGAACTAGTGATGGACGAAATCTTTACTTTTTGGTGTCTGTCGTTTGAAAAAAAGCAATTTTCCAGCATAATTCCTTAAGCAAGTAACAGCATAACAAGTAACACCGAAGTGTTATAACATAAAAACAAATCAATTTCATAGTAGCAATGTTTATTTCTGCTCCCCATGACAGTAAATAACTGCAGATAACAGCTTTGTTTTCAGACCAGTTATTTTTCGGTAACAGTCACTATTATTACGTTATTTTGTTTCATCACTAATTTGAATAAATTGTCTAGTTTGAAATTCATACCAATATAACTGCAAGATATGTTTTTTTAACTAGTCTGTAGTTATTACTCATCTTTTTTTTTTTTAATTATATTCATCGATATTGAATATATTTTACTGCACATACTGTAGGTATTATTTAACACTTTCATTGCCGGATATATTTTCCAACAATGGAATCTAAAAAGTGCCCGGTAGTGAAAATGGTAAAAATATCATATTATCTTCTATTTGATAATAATTTATTTTATAGGAAAAAATATATATAAAAACAAAAAACAAGTTGTAGATATTTTATTTTTTCTGAATTGTAAAAAAGTGCTTTTTTGTACGTTTTGTATAATAAAATTGTTTTTGATAATTTACATTTATTTCCTATATTATCCCTACACCCTAAAAATGAAATTCTTTTAAATAGTATTAAAATGTGGTTACGTGGTTTCCTTAGTGTCCAAAACATTGTTCCTATGTTAATAAGGTGAAAGATAGACTCACGATGGATCGACGTCGGTTGCGTTCACAAAAATTGTTTCGGGTACGGTGTAGAATTTTTCAAAGCCAAACTCACGATTGTATAATCTCGGGTGTAAAGGGATATACAGATTACTCTATTTCATTGTGGACGATCGACAACTAAGGTCATAATCGTCTCAAATTTCTGTACATATTTATTAAAAAATATATATATACTTAGTTATGAAAATTCTTTAGTCTGCAAATTTTCCAAAAGAAAAAACAGTGTACCTATTATTTTAAATTTATTTATTTTTTTACAATTAACATATAAAATAAACAATAATTGTTCATACCAAAATAATAACAAGTTATATATTTTCTTTATACCACCTTATGTAGGTATACATAATAATATAAATATACTATAGGTACAGTGGGGTCGCGATTATCGAGCATTTGTTGGCATGTTGCCGTTCAATAATCAAAGTTGCCCAATTATAGAGTGCTGTGGTTAAACGTCTTCTAGTTGGGCTATCCGTGTATTCAGCAGTCGGACTTATAGATACAGCAATGAGAAAAAATAAAAGAAAAAGTCGACATTTCAAATTTTCCGTTGCATATGTTTCTTAAATGTTTGATTTTGCACAAAGTCACTGTGAGAATAATAAACGAAGTCTTAAATATCTCTTGCCCGTGTTGGATCTGTAGCTGCGCGTAAGTTTTCGACGATACTCGATTGAGAGACACTCAATTTAAACGAGTGCCCGATTTACGCACCCTTACTATATTATACCGGGTGTCTCAGAAATCGCGCACTCAATTGTTGGGATCGAAAGAGAAAAATATTCTGAGCCCAAAAATCCATGTTAGGAATTTTTTGATAACGTAGTTAATTAGTAATTAATTAATGAAAGTGACCAATCAGGAGCGCGCTACAGAAGAATAAAAAGTGAGTGGGGAGGCAGTAGGGGACGCGAGTGTGAGACGCCAGAGGGCCTTGACAAGACAGATGCGAAAAGTGGAAATCACTGGCGAGCGTTAATTAAGTGATTTTATTCATTAAAAATTATTAGTGTAGTTTAAAAAAAAATCGAAACTGGACTCAGACAAAAACTCTGGAAGGCTTTGATACAATAAATTTATTTATTTTGAAATATTAAGGCATTTTTATATTATAAATCCAGTGATCGACATAGATAATGTTTTTCGCATCTGTCTTGTCAAGGCCCTCTGGCGTCTCACTCTCGCGTCCCCTATTGCCTCCCCACTCACTTTTTATTCTTCTGTAGCGCGCTCCTGATTGGTCACTTTTATTAATTAATCACTAATTAACTACGTTATCAAAAAATTCCAAACATGGATTTTTGGGCTCAGAATATTTTTCTCTTTCGATCTCAACAATTGGGTGCGCGATTTCTGAGACATCCAGTATATGCATTAACGTCGTCTTATTTTTAAACAAATCTCATTCTTTGGAGTTAAAATAAAAGCTTTTGGATCAAATTTCAACGGTATATCAGTTTTCTGGCATACATCAACCGAATAATCTTTCAATATTGACACGATACCGGTTTTGACTTGCATTTTACCCATTCGTGAGCCTAAAAATAATAAACGGTTAATTTTATACGAATTTTAAAAATATCTTGAATCATAAATCTCCAATAATAATTCTTAAACAGATTTAACGTCTAAAGTTGTATCAGAAACCGAACATTAATTCAGCTAATTTACGTTTGGTAGAGTAGGCTGAACTAGAACCTATATAGAATCCTAAATTTTTCCAAGCCTTCAAAATAATGTTACTACAGTAATACCGTCAGAATTTTTTTTTTACCTATGCAATTCCTAGGACCTTCACCGAATGGCAAATAACAATAAGGATGTAGGTCTATTTTATTCAGAGCCAAAAAACGATCTGGATCGAACACTTCCGGTTTTGGAAAATATTTTGGATCGTTGTGCAAGCCCATTGGTGAGATTATAATTTTAGTTCCTTTTTCAAGGACGACATTTGTCCCTGGGATTGTGTACTCCTTCGTGCATTCTCGATTCAAAAATCCCAGAGGTGGATACTTTCGCAATGTTTCTGAAAATTGTCTTGAAATTAAAGTTTTTTACATTTCATCTGCAAGTTATCCGATATGTATATGATATATAAATTTAATCAGGGATTTAGCTAAAAATTGAAATTAGAACATATTTTTTTTTGTATTAATTAATCGTCTATAATTTGATACAAGACCAAATATTTACTGATCGTATTTTTCATTCATAAAAAATAACATAATGGAAGGCTCTTGGGGGATTACAATGCACCTTGAAATCGGTTTGAAGCGACTTTTTTACCTGACATAACATTATCAAGATAATCCATTTCTTGTATCGAGTCGTAAGTAATTTTGCCATCATGTTTTTTAAGCACGTCGTCGATTTCATTTTGCAATTTTTCTTGTAAATTCGGATTAAGAGATAATTCATACAAGCAAAATGATATTGTGGTGGACGATGTTTCGAATCCGGCAGCAAAAAAGACAAACGCCTGGGCTGTCAGTTGTTCAATGGTTAAGCTCTCGGTTGATTCTGGACAGAATAGGTCATAAGTCGATACAGGTGGAGTCTTTATGGAGATTAATGTTAAAAACGCAGAAACTCTTAAAATATCTTGGTCACAACGTTTATCAAATGAAATACAAGATTAGCAATATTTATTTGCTTTATATTCTTCAATGGTGTTGACATTTTGGTCATTTATTAAATAATTTAGCGAGTATTTTTCAGATTCTAGATACTTAATTTCCTGTCCTGATTCTTTACAAAAAAAAAACTTGATAATGAAAATATATTATTACATACTTCCAGAATAAGCAGACTGCCCGAAATCGTCGTTAGTGCCAACCTCGCCTTTGTTTTTTAACATAATTAGCAACTGTAGAAAATCGTTTCTAACAACACGATTCTCTTCCCTGTATTTTATGGTTTCTCTGACGGTATCTAGCATAAACTTTGTGGCCTTCGGGTTCGATGTATGTATTCGCAAAAAGCTTAACAAGCCAGGCAGAGCTAATTGTAAGCCATTTATTATTTGGGTTCGTAAACTCGAATCGAAAATCATCTTTCCATAGTGACGAAATTCAGCATCGGGATTTCGTAGCGAATTACATTGAAGTCCGAATGCAACTGAACCGATAATGTCAGTTGTATATCGCGCAGCGTAATCTTTAACCTACATATAGAAATAGTATATTACATCACAAGGACAAAAAGTTGAAATTCCTGCACTGCGCAACATGATACCCGAGGCGAAGGCGAGGGCATCATGTGGCGCAGTTCTTTGCTTTCAATCTTCTGCCCGTGTGGTGTATACTATTTTTCTTTATACCCGGTCGAAAGCAATATCAGAAGCGATAAAATCTGTTTCAAATGGCACTTACGGTTATCTGAAGACTTCAAAAGTTTTCGGAGTACCTAAAAGCACCCTTGAAAGGAGAGTAAAAGGTTTAAATAAAGTAATAATTGGCAGTAAAAAAGGATTGTGAAGTAGACACCGGACTTTTCCGCCAAAACTGGAAGCGCAACTTGTTGCCTACATTAAAAATATGGAATGTATGCTTTTAGGTTTAACATCTACAAATGTACAAAGACTGGCGTATAAATTAGCGGAGTAGAATAATTTGAAACACTTCTCTAATTACGTACACTAAGCGCAATCCCATTTTAGCGACATAATGAATCCCGTTTTAAACACTCAGTGTTGCTAAAATGGGAAATAACCATGTGACAAAGAAAAACATTTTTTTTTAATTTGTAATCTTTATATTATTTTTGTGTTTTTTTTAAATAAAGTTATGTCAAAACTGTCACGTATTAAATTTGCAGTAATTAACTGTCTGTAATTTTTTTTTCAGAACTTGTAATACCTTAAGTATCCCATTTTAGAGTACCTTCCCCTACGTACCGGGCATAAAGAAATAGTACATTGTATATACACAACACATTTATTTAATCCTATCTAAAATTAATATATTGCGTTGCAAGGGAGGATATTGGTCATTGCGGCTAGAGTGAAATCTGCCACCCAATCGAAATTTGAGTAATGTGTTCCTTAATTTAGGTATATCGCACAAAATGTGAAAAACCACCGAGAGAACAAAATTGTAATTTGTTATAAATAAAAAATCAATTTCGTTCCTCTTAAAAAAAACAGGTAACAGTTATTATAGAAATTCAGTTTTCAATTACCTCGAACTCTCCTCCTTTGGCGACGACATCGTTCAAAACACTGTTCAATTCTTCACCACAATCAACAAGCGTCTGAAACATCACTTTCAGTTTTCCTGACGTGAATGTTGGCGTCAGCTTATGTCTTAGATTTCTCCATTTTTGTCCGGGTAATTTAAATAAATGCGCCGCAATCGGTTCGAAATTTTCGTCAATTTTAATACCTCTATCATGGAAAGATGCAAAGTCTTTTACTAATATTGTCTTTATTAAATCAGGATCCTGGAAAAATAATTGTCATTACTCGCATGCCATCTGTAACACCGGGCCGAAACAGTTTTTCTCGTGCACACTGATACGAAAATTCGTACTTTCGACCGGGTATAAAGAAAAATAGTATACTTACACCACACGGCCAGAAAATTGAAATTTCTGCCCTTGCGGTGTATAATACTATATTTTACATAACTCGATCAAATTGACAGTACACTGAAGTGGAATATACATATAGACACACTATGTAAAAAAATCAATAAAGCGTACTACTTAATCAAGGTATTGAAACCATATCTGCATGAAAATCAAATTTTGAAAATATATTTTGCAACTGTGCACGCCTATTTGAATTATAACATTTTAGTATGGGGTCAAGCCAAGGATACGGAAAGGTCTTTAAAGCACAAAAGAGGGTAATTAGATTGATATTTAATTTAAATTTTAGAACTAGCTAGAAAAAACTATATTTACCGTTACATCAATGTATATCTACAAATCCTTAATGCTTATAAAAATTAATTTAAATACTTTCAGTACTGTTGAGCAAATGCATACTTATAATACCAGGCAGGGCACAATGTTGCATCTAAATAACTTTAGTAACTATTACCACAAAGAATTTCCATCTCATGCTGGCATAATATTATATAATGCACTCCCTGACCACATTAAAATTATCACGAATATAAACACATTCAAAAGAAAATTAAGAACATTCTTGGCAAATAATAGTTTCTATAAGTTGTCAGAATATTTAAATTTTAAAAATTATTGATGTACAGCTATATTGTTGGGTATTTATTATAATTATTATTTGTATTTTGTATATTATGACGATTCTATACCTGTAATAGGTCTTTTGATGAATAAAGTATCATATCATATCATATCATATCATATCATATCATATCATATCATATCATCATCATACGGATATGAGATGTGAAGAAATGTTTTTCGTCTTCTAAGTCAATTGATATACTTTCGAGTTTGGAAGGACGCGACTCCCAAAACGGGACTAATTAATAGACGCATGATGAAGAATGGCACGAAACCGGCTTCTACACTCACCTTTACTAACAAAATCGGAGTTGTAAGTATATAGGCACCTGCATAAGGCTCGTCAAATTTATTATAGAGGTCTTTATGAAACTCAGTAACACTTTTTCGTCCAAGAATATTGCTGCCTGCGTTACCAAACGGAAATATCGGGCCGAGCGTTTTTACACCCCTGCGACCCCAGTATGAATATTTTGATAAGTAGTAGATGTAAACGGTGACAAAAAGAAGTAAAAATGAGATTATTAAATTTGGAATCGTCTCTTCATAAAATGTTCCCATATTTTAATTTTTCTGCAAAAAAAAACACGAAAAAATATTTTATTTTTTGATAAACATAACTATCAACAAGGTTAGCATGAACCGAATAATATTTGGAGATTCGGCACCTAGTGTTCAGTCAGCTTTAGACTGTTCTGATTATGTTATAAACAGTATTGATAAAAATAGACAACGTTCAGAACAGTCTGAAGAAAATGTATTATGGCTAGGCGCATAGAATAGAATAGAATATAATTTATCGATTCAAACGCATACAAATATGTATAGGATTCGTCAAAAAAGAAAGATAAGTTACAACTCATTTACAACAAAATCATCCACCTTATACAAACATTGCTTAAGAAGAACTCTTTTTTAAATTTCGAAATTTTTAGATTTTTGAAACTATGTTATTTATTATCTGTATATTACTGTATATATCTGTATATATAGTACAGACTAATGTAATATAACCATGACTGTTTCATTTGAGAATTGGTGAAAATATCAGCTAGATTTCCAGATCAATATTTTATAAAAATATAAAGCGAAAATATGTCTTGTTTGTAACAAGTAAGTTTGACAGTTCGATGGTCTTTAAAAAATAATTAATAGTAATAACAATGGTGACTTCTGGTATAAAACGAAGCACTTACCAGCACGTTCACAAGATCACAAAAACTGTAACATATTTTCATCAAAAATAATGATTTTTGATATAACAAATGTCGCTTTTATATAGAAAACAAGCAAATTGTGTGGCATCACATACTGTCATTGTTGATATTATAATATAAAGTAAATATGCACTCGTTAAACATTCTACGAAACATATAAAAGTTGACACAAACCTTCAGTTTTATATTTTATAACGGTTAGCCCTACTAGTTCAAACTTTGACAGTACAAAAATCTACTAGACTTCCCTTTAAGTGGAAACGAATTTTTCATTGTCAGTCAGAGGGTAGAGAAGATACTAAACTCAAATAGGTGTATAAAAAATTGCATTGCTCAAAAAATTTAAGATGACAAAAATACATGTTTTTCTTCACTACAGAAAAAATTCTGAAGGTATATGTTTCTCTTTAGTGGACACGGGGATTCAGTCAGGTGTGTTAAACCTGTTCTCTAATAATTATACACGTTGTGTTGAGAGAAGGTTGTCTCATTTCAATGCACGCTAAACAAATACAAAAAATTCACCGACGTTTGTCGAAGATTTCTACTTACCGACCTTACCTTTTGAAACCATTGTCATGGACGTTACTAAAATTATAAATTAGTAAAATTTATCCAGGACTGTACCTTTCCGTCTCGGCAATGAAAACTTAAAAACTTATACACATTTATTTCTGAATGTAACCCTCGAATGAGATATATTTTATAAATTAAAATAAGCCTCTATATATAATAATATATTATATTATATATAGATGCTCCGTCTGGTTTCGCCCGGGTTCATTCGCTTCGCTCGTTTGCTCGAATTTCTATAATTAACCCTCATGTAACAAATAAAACACCTTCATCAGAGTGACGAGGTACCCGGGGGTAGGGTTGTCAGGACGCCAAACCTAAAAGCCGAACAGACCAGCCAGTTTGGCCGGACGTTTGGGTAAAAAAGCAGGACACCCTACATTATTGAGGATTTTTTTCTCGGTATTAATAGGTACGACACAAAAAAATTATGTAGAATCAAGCTTTTTTGATTATTACCATAAATCGCCTGCGATCGGCCTCGCTCGTTTGCGAAATGTAAAGAACCTAAAAAGCCGGACACCGTTTAATTTTGGCCGGACACGCAATCAAAAAGCCTAACTATGTCCTGCTTTATCCGGGCGCCTGGCAACCCTACCCGGGGGTATATTGCCCGGGGCAATATACTAAACGCAAGCAATGAAAAACGCGAAAAGCTTGCACTAACTGCAGTTATTATATTGCCCGAGGCTGGTCTCATTTGGATATCGACGCATATTAGAATTGGAAGAGCAGCTTTAACTAGCACTTTTTGTAAATTATTGTTTTTTTTTTAAACTTGTCACGCCTAAATAGGTATACACTTTTTTTAGTTTGTAATGATTGTATCTTTGATTGTTCAAACAAGTAAATAATATATAAATATATATATTTCGCAATATTTGATAATTTTATGTATATGATTGCGCAATATGCATTCCAAATTTAAACTAATATTTGTTCTATTTTGAATTTTGTTTCTATAGGATCGACTGCCATGTTTTCAGGGTTCCATATCTTGAAAGGGAAAAACGAAATCACGCGTGCATCCATCCGTCCGAATATTTATCATTACTTACAATTAGTTGCATTTTTCTTGACTAAATGAAGCTTTCAAGCTGAAATTTGCCACAACCATAAAGTATAATATTCCAATGAACAAAGCAAATATATATATATATATATATATATATATATATATATATATATTGTGACATGTTGAATATCTCACGATCCAATGACCCTAGGGACTTGACAGACTCATTACTGGATACCCCTTGACGTCCTGAATCCGTAGAGCCCACGATTATGACTCTAGCATTTCTGGAAGCCAAAATATTGCAAAAAGAATCAAAAAGAAAAAATGATCGTGTGTATGCGTTTTAGACCGCACCTTTGAATGTAGACGGCGTGCTTTACTGGTTCATAAACATGACTCGCGGCCGACGTCAAATGTGCGCGACTTTTTGCGAGAGAGATAAGGTCATGCATTGTGTGCGTTAGAGAGAATTCGATGCGTTGTGTGAGAAATTATAGAGCTGGACGGTACGAGTCGGGGACTTGCGTCTAAACTGGCGAGATATGCACAGCTATTGAAGGCCGATGTGTGTTTTTAACTTATAATAGAGATATTTTTATACATGGAATTTTAATATTTGAAAGGAAGCATATTTTTTTGTGGCGAATAGGGACTGTTGTTATGGATTCTGGATTATCGTTGTAGTGTATTTCTGGCGCTATCTCGTTTCCGTATTTCGTTGTCGTTCTTGTCGAATTTTTTCCTGGTTCGAGAGTCCCGTATTTCCCTGGAAATCCTGTCGTTTGTATTTTTTGATTGTTGCGTAGGATTTAGCTTCCCGTGAATAATAAAAGTGTATGTCTGGATTAGGTCTGATCTGTTGTTAGGGAGTGATACCGTGAAATCATTGCCCCATACCCCTTTTAGTAGTTGTCGTTTTCTTGGATTTGTATTTCTGGAAGTTAGGGATAAGACGCTTAGGTTTTCCTGGAGTTAATTGTTTGAAGTTTGTGATATCGTCCATTATACCTGTGTGGCGCTCTTAATGAATATGATATCAGCTTATGTTGGATTTGTTTCATGTTCAGGATAGTGTTCCTACAGGTTCCGGGAATAAAGTTCCAGACTTCCCGAATAATCAAATTTTCATTTTGAACTAAACATTTTACTTTATCTGAACGGCAATTCTATGTGCATGCCCAGTAATCAAAATTTGTATTCGTTGGGCATTGATTGTAAATGCTAGGGTGTTCCCGAGGGATAACAGGAACACAAATTTGGTCTCGTTTTCGTGTTGTTACGACTTGTTTCGGTGTTCATACTGTTTGGTTTGATTGCACAGACGCTTATGTCCCGTTTGAAATTTTAATTTTATTTTTTCGGTATTTCAATACATTTTGAGTATTTTCCGAGACGAAAATTTCATTGAGATACCGGGTGTCCTGTTTAAGATAAAATTCTGTTGAAACTGAACCGTCATTTTATAGTGAGTTTATTGTCATTGCATCTTCCGGGACAGGTCCCGTTGGTGTCTTCAGACCCATCTACAGGGTGTCCTTGTCAAGTCGGTCAATTATATGAAGTGACTACTAGCTGATTATTCAAGATTTTATCATCACTTTTGTTAGTAATCAGGATATCCAAAGACACATATACCGGGTGTCTTATTTAAGTCTGACAATTGCTGTGAATTGACCCGCTATTGTAAACCCTCAATATTTTAGCACACCTGTCAGCATATAGTGGCGTCACTACCGACATATACCGGGCGTCCTATTTAAGGAAGATTATTAATTCCCGTGGATCAGCTGTGTATTGTTTTATATTAGTTACTACGGATAATAACTGTGGTGTACCTGACCTTTATACCGGGTGTTCGATAAAACTGAGTGTATGCACCCTCGTTTCGCTGGTTCTTTCTCAAGTCCAAATTTCTTTTAACGTGTTTCTCGAATGTTTTGTAAATGGTGTTGTGAATCATAAACTAGTAAAGATCATCATTGACCTGCCCCGTTCTAAGCCTCCTAGTCTGGACCATCTAGGTGTGGCAGCTAACGATCTGAGTCTTGGCGCCCTGTTACCTCCTGTCGGTGGATACGTTAGCCCAATTACTATCTTGGACGTGTTGGTCAACTGGTTGGTCAAGTATCGTGTGTCGTCTGTACTGTGTTGTCTATTTGTCGAGTGGTAGGTGGTAGGATTTTTTAAGCCTTCATTAGGCTATTCCGTTTGGAATTATTTTCGAGAACTCTACTATTGTGTTATTCTTCTGTGTTGTGTTGTTTACTTGTCGAGTGGTAGGTGGTAGGATTTTTTAGCAGCCATAGTAGGCTGTTCCCCAAGTCATTGGTTGTTTGTCTAAAGTGTTCAGTTGGTTTGAATGTTCCCCATCAATGTTTTGTTCGTACCACGACCCAGCATCCGCTGATCGCTAGCCGCGCATCTGATTAAATTCAGAAGTGAACTTCTTTCACTTGCTGTGGTACAAGGGTGATCTCTAGGCCCTGTGGCACTTCTCCAATCCCTTCTAATACCTCAGAACAGCTTGAGAAGGTTAAGGTCACAAAATGGCGCCCAACGTGGGGCCCTATGTTCTTTTCAACTGAAGCATTAGTTTGTTGTTTGACTTGCGGGTTTTTTATCGAAATTTTTTCTTTCGATTTTAGTCCCTTTGTGATTTTACCGATCTCGTATTCGTGTTTCGTTTCCGTCTACTTCCGTTTTATTTAAAGAAATTGGTAATAATTTTGCGCTGTGTGGTAAGATACCGTCTCGTCTCGTTAGGAAAATTTTGTGTTGCCTTCGCTTTTCCGGACGACCTTTCGTTTATCTTTTCGGCCTTTCGTTTATTTTTTCGGGCCTTTCATTTTTCTTTTCGAGCCGTTCTGTACCTGGATGGTTTTAACTAGCGTTACTTTCGATTTTCGTGTGTCTTTAGAGTGACGTTATCTTCTCGTCTTGCGTGAACATTATCGATTGACGCTCTAGTATTCCGTTACGAATATTGTTGTCTATTTATTGTGTTACGTGCAAAATTTTCGAAGAAAATGGCAGCTTATTACGACATGGATCCATCGTTTCTGCGGATACATGAACTGAATTACGAGCTTCTGGTTCGTGGAATTGCCGGAACGGACGACGAGAACAGACGTAGGAGATGTCTGCGGCGCTTACTGGCCGAAGATATGCATCGTCCTGGTGTGCAATATCCCGAACCTTCCGCTTTTGACCTTGATCGAGATGGTGGAGAAATAAATAATAGCCTGTCGTCTGTTACTGAATTGGTAGAGAACTTTTCAGGTAGCAGCACGGATGAGGAATACGTACGAATCTCTAGTCGATTAAATCATCTCAAGGGTAGAATTTTCAGAATTCAGTTCACTGGTCAAGCCGAGACGAAGGTGTTTAGAGACAATAAATTAGTAGCTGTGTTGGCTCTTGAAGACGAAGTGGAGTCCAAACTAGAAGTAGTTGGTCCTGACACGACCCTAGTCAATTCTGTTTCCAATACATCTGCAACTTCTGTTGAACAACCTAACTTTGTACCTGTCTTCAAATGGGGTATAACTTTTGACGGTAAACAGTCGGTGATTGACTTCATTGAACGTGTAGAGGAGCTTCGGTTAGCACGAGGGATGTCTAAACACGCCTTATTTGGTTCTGCGGTTGATTTGTTTACGGGATCGGCGCTGCTATGGTATCGCGCCATGAAAACTCGTAAATTTACTGACTGGGACTCACTAGTGGCGGCGTTAAAACAGCATTTTTTACCGGCCAATTTCGATCGTCAGCTGAAGCACGAAATTTACCGCACTGTACAGAAACCCGATGAAAAAGTCGTTAATTTCACCACAAAAATCCAGAATATGTTTGCAAGATTATCGGTAACCCCCTCTGAAGAGGAGCAGTTTTGTCTAATTAAAGAAAATGTTTTGCCTTGTTATGGTCCGCACATAATGTCTCTAGAGAATGGTAACGTCACGGAGTTAATTGAACATTTGATTAAATTAGAACCAGTCCTAATGAAAATGGACGATTCTAGTCACAAAAGAACCTGTTGTAGTGGTCTTCAAGTTATGGAAGGGAGACCTATGAGTGAGAATACGACAACCCCTCTCGAAAATGCCAGTGATTCCCCAGCTGTCGTGAACTCCATTGTTTGCTGGAACTGTCACAATCCCGGCCACGTCTATGCTGAGTGTAATGAGCCTCGATCTCGCTTTTGCCATCGATGTGGCAGTCGTAAACATTTCGTTAACTCATGTCCTAAGCCCGCACCCAAGAATTTTGCCCTGTCGGGAAACGTAAAAGGCACGAAATAGTGAGGAGTCGATATTTCCGTTCACGCCTTTCGACTCCGCCCCCTCACCGGAATAACGAATCATGGAAAAAATGGCTTACCGTAGTTTCTGAATTTTGTAAACCCCCCTCTGCCTCGGTCACCGGACCAAAGGTCAGCCCCGTTTTAGCGTCCCGTCCTGGAGACAACCGACCGTATGTTACTGTTAACATTTTTGATCGTGAGGTTCTTGCTCTCTTGGACACTGGGGCGAACCGTAGTATTCTTGGTGAATTTGGAGTGCACCTCATCAAAATGCTTCCGATGGATATCACTCCGGTCAACGTATCTATTACCACTGCTGATGGTGCTGTTCAGTCCGTCACCGGTTCCGTATTACTTCCGATTGTTGTTAATGGCGATGTCAGACTTATTGACGTATTAGTGGTCCCTTCCGTCAAAACTACCTTGATCCTTGGAATGGATTTTATCAATAATTTTGATTTTCTTGTCGACTTTCGTAATAAGTATTTTTCGTTAAATAATCCCGAGTCTCTCGAGTGTGCGTATAATGTGAATTTAGTTCACGCTATTTGTGATCGTTCCGATCTGACTGCTGATCAACAGCATGAATTATCGCTGTTAATGGAGTCGTTTCAGTGTTTGTCGTGGCAAGAAGGCGAGAAATTAGGCCGTACCTCTTTTACTGAACATGTTGTAGATACTGGCGATGCTAAACCAATAAAACAGAGGCAGTACCCGTTGTCACCGTATATGATGACTCATTTAAATAAAGAACTTGACAAAATGTTGGAACTGAAGGTTGTTAAACCCTCCATTAGTCCCTGGTCTTCACCGGTGTTACTGGTTAAAAAGTCGAACGGTGAGTTACGTTTCTGTTTTGACGGGCGTAAGCTTAACGCTGTGACCAAACCCGACGCCTATCCTCTACCTCGTGTCGACCACATATTAAGCATGTTATCGGGTGCCCGTTTTCTTTCTAGTATTGATTTGAAATCTGCTTTTTGGCAGATTCCGCTCTCTTCCGAATCTTGCGAAAGAACCGCTTTCAGTATACCTGGTCGCGGTTTGTTTGAATTTAACGTCATGCCTTTTGGGTTGCGTAATGCTCCCCAGACTCAGCAACGCCTGATGGATCGTGTTTTAGGCCCTGAACTGGAGCCGTTCGTTTTCGTATATCTTGATGATATAATTATCGCTACGCCCACTTTTGAAAAACATCTCGAAATTTTAAGTGAAGTTCGTAAACGTTTTAGTGTCGCTAACTTGACGGTCAATCTTGACAAATGTGAGTTTTGTTTGCCGTCTCTCAAATTCCTGGGTTTTATCGTTGATAGATTGGGCTTGCGAACGGATCCAGATAAGGTTGCAGCCATGCTTAATTATGCACGACCGACCACTACCACGGAGGTGAAACGCTTTATCGGCCTTTGTTCGTGGTATCGCCGATTTATCCCGCATTTTTCTACGCTGACTGCCCCCATATCGGAACTCATAAAGAAACGGCGGAAGGGTCAAAGTATTCAGTGGACTGATGAGGCGGACCGAAGCTTCCATGCTATTAAGCAAGCTCTTGTGTCGGCTCCTGTCTTGACGAGTCCTGATTTTGGCAAACCTTTCACCATTCAATGTGATGCTTCTGAGTTAGGTCTCGGTTGTGTTTTGACTCAAGTTTCTAGTGATGGTATAGATGTCCCGATTGCGTATGCGAGCCGAACTCTTTCGTCTGCTGAACGAAAATTCTCTACCACAGAGAAAGAATGTCTGGCTGTGCTTTTTGGTATCGAAAAATTTCGTCCTTACGTTGAAGGTTCTCGTTTTAAGATCCTAACCGATCACCATTCCCTTTTGTGGCTCAAAAATTTAAAGGACCCTACAGGTCGCCTTGCGCGCTGGGCGCTGAAAATCCAGCAGTATGATTTGGAGTTTGAACACCGCAAGGGTGCTCTTCATGTAGTCCCGGATGCCTTATCTCGCTCTCCCATCAATTTGGCGGTAATAGAGGTCAACGTTGACCATTGTAACGCTGACCAGTGGTACCAGAATTTAGTCACTCGCGTTCTTGAACAACCTGAAGCTTACGGAAACTGGCGTGTGCAAAATGGGCGTTTGTATAAACGTCTTCCTCCTACACTCCATCAAGGTCCGAATCTGAACGAATGGAAAGCCTTAGTACCCCAGGGTGCGCGACGCGAAATTCTGGATTCGTGTCACTCTCCTCCCACTTCTGGCCATCTCGGCGTCGCAAAGACTCTCCACCGTGTCAGTGAACAGTACTACTGGCCTCGGATGAGGCGTGATGTTTCTCGTTTTGTCGGTCGTTGCCGCGTGTGTGCCGCTCAGAAAGTAGAGCAAGCCGCCCGACCCGGATTCATGGGTCAGCCCAAGAAAGTACAATTTCCCTGGCAATTGATTGGGTGTGACATTGTTGGACCTCTGCCGAAAACAAAAGATGGATTTCGTTTCTTATTAGTTGTTGTTGATTGGTTTTCCAAATTTGTTCTGTTGAAACCTCTTCAAGCTGCTAACGCTTCCGCTATCGCTGATTATCTCGAAAATGAAGTTTTCTTGGTTTATGGTGCACCCCAGGTGCTTATTTGTGACAATGGTACCGAGTTTAACGCTAAAGTCCTTCGTGATTTGGCCGAAGAATATGGCGCTAAGATCTGGTTCACCGCTAAATATCATCCACAAGCCAATTTTGTAGAACGAGCAAATCGTTCTATTGGAACTGCCATTCGCTCATATCTTTCGGATTCGACCCATCACGAATGGAATAAAGTCGTACCGAAAATCGCTTATGCTCTCCGCACTGCCGTTCACGAATCTACCGGTTTCGTTCCCACTTTTGTTAATTTTGGGCGATTTGTCCCGCTAAATGGACAATTCTATGGTAAATTGTCCGATGTTGACATCCTAGAATTGGATTGGTCAAATGCCCACTATGCCAAGGAAATGCGTGACCTTCCGGCCGTTTTTCATGAAGTGCGCCAACATCTGTCTCAGGCTTATGAAAGACACGCAACTGCTTACAACAAAGGAAAGCGTCCTGCCGTCGTATTTCAAGTCGGCGACCGTGTCTGGAAGCGTCATTATATCTTGTCTAGCGGTGCTCATGGATTTTCATCCAAACTAGCTCCCCGTTTTGTACCGTGTCTTGTCTCAAAAGTGATATCTCCACTAGTTTATGAATTAACTAACGAAGACGGTCGTTCTGTCGGGCGATGGCACGTCAAGGACTTAAAGCCATATCGCGAAGATACCGATTCCGAAAATCCCGGTGAAAACAATGAAGAACCTTACGTTACGGCTGCTGAGGATTCCGAGGCTGATGATGATGCCATTTCGTCGGACAACTCAGGTTTCGCTCTTTTTGACTGAGCGCTTATTTCGTATAATTTCAGTTTAATTCGTACCGATGTCGCAGTTTCGTCTCGCTGTCTGTGATTTTGCCTTCTTTCGTTTCTAGCAGTAACTTTCATTTTTCTTAGTTTCTTTCAAGAAAAAGCCTGCGTCTTTTTCTTTCTCGGGGAGACGGGGTGTGTGACATGTTGAATATCTCACGATCCAATGACCCTAGGGACTTGACAGACTCATTACTGGATACCCCTTGACGTCCTGAATCCGTAGAGCCCACGATTATGACTCTAGCATTTCTGGAAGCCAAAATATTGCAAAAAGAATCAAAAAGAAAAAATGATCGTGTGTATGCGTTTTAGACCGCACCTTTGAATGTAGACGGCGTGCTTTACTGGTTCATAAACATGACTCGCGGCCGACGTCAAATGTGCGCGACTTTTTGCGAGAGAGATAAGGTCATGCATTGTGTGCGTTAGAGAGAATTCGATGCGTTGTGTGAGAAATTATAGAGCTGGACGGTACGAGTCGGGGACTTGCGTCTAAACTGGCGAGATATGCACAGCTATTGAAGGCCGATGTGTGTTTTTAACTTATAATAGAGATATTTTTATACATGGAATTTTAATATTTGAAAGGAAGCATATTTTTTTGTGGCGAATAGGGACTGTTGTTATGGATTCTGGATTATCGTTGTAGTGTATTTCTGGCGCTATCTCGTTTCCGTATTTCGTTGTCGTTCTTGTCGAATTTTTTCCTGGTTCGAGAGTCCCGTATTTCCCTGGAAATCCTGTCGTTTGTATTTTTTGATTGTTGCGTAGGATTTAGCTTCCCGTGAATAATAAAAGTGTATGTCTGGATTAGGTCTGATCTGTTGTTAGGGAGTGATACCGTGAAATCATTGCCCCATACCCCTTTTAGTAGTTGTCGTTTTCTTGGATTTGTATTTCTGGAAGTTAGGGATAAGACGCTTAGGTTTTCCTGGAGTTAATTGTTTGAAGTTTGTGATATCGTCCATTATACCTGTGTGGCGCTCTTAATGAATATGATATCAGCTTATGTTGGATTTGTTTCATGTTCAGGATAGTGTTCCTACAGGTTCCGGGAATAAAGTTCCAGACTTCCCGAATAATCAAATTTTCATTTTGAACTAAACATTTTACTTTATCTGAACGGCAATTCTATGTGCATGCCCAGTAATCAAAATTTGTATTCGTTGGGCATTGATTGTAAATGCTAGGGTGTTCCCGAGGGATAACAGGAACACAAATTTGGTCTCGTTTTCGTGTTGTTACGACTTGTTTCGGTGTTCATACTGTTTGGTTTGATTGCACAGACGCTTATGTCCCGTTTGAAATTTTAATTTTATTTTTTCGGTATTTCAATACATTTTGAGTATTTTCCGAGACGAAAATTTCATTGAGATACCGGGTGTCCTGTTTAAGATAAAATTCTGTTGAAACTGAACCGTCATTTTATAGTGAGTTTATTGTCATTGCATCTTCCGGGACAGGTCCCGTTGGTGTCTTCAGACCCATCTACAGGGTGTCCTTGTCAAGTCGGTCAATTATATGAAGTGACTACTAGCTGATTATTCAAGATTTTATCATCACTTTTGTTAGTAATCAGGATATCCAAAGACACATATACCGGGTGTCTTATTTAAGTCTGACAATTGCTGTGAATTGACCCGCTATTGTAAACCCTCAATATTTTAGCACACCTGTCAGCATATAGTGGCGTCACTACCGACATATACCGGGCGTCCTATTTAAGGAAGATTATTAATTCCCGTGGATCAGCTGTGTATTGTTTTATATTAGTTACTACGGATAATAACTGTGGTGTACCTGACCTTTATACCGGGTGTTCGATAAAACTGAGTGTATGCACCCTCGTTTCGCTGGTTCTTTCTCAAGTCCAAATTTCTTTTAACGTGTTTCTCGAATGTTTTGTAAATGGTGTTGTGAATCATAAACTAGTAAAGATCATCATTGACCTGCCCCGTTCTAAGCCTCCTAGTCTGGACCATCTAGGTGTGGCAGCTAACGATCTGAGTCTTGGCGCCCTGTTACCTCCTGTCGGTGGATACGTTAGCCCAATTACTATCTTGGACGTGTTGGTCAACTGGTTGGTCAAGTATCGTGTGTCGTCTGTACTGTGTTGTCTATTTGTCGAGTGGTAGGTGGTAGGATTTTTTAAGCCTTCATTAGGCTATTCCGTTTGGAATTATTTTCGAGAACTCTACTATTGTGTTATTCTTCTGTGTTGTGTTGTTTACTTGTCGAGTGGTAGGTGGTAGGATTTTTTAGCAGCCATAGTAGGCTGTTCCCCAAGTCATTGGTTGTTTGTCTAAAGTGTTCAGTTGGTTTGAATGTTCCCCATCAATGTTTTGTTCGTACCACGACCCAGCATCCGCTGATCGCTAGCCGCGCATCTGATTAAATTCAGAAGTGAACTTCTTTCACTTGCTGTGGTACAAGGGTGATCTCTAGGCCCTGTGGCACTTCTCCAATCCCTTCTAATACCTCAGAACAGCTTGAGAAGGTTAAGGTCACAATATATATATATATATATATATATATAAATTTTTTGTAATCGGTTATTTGGGATTTTATCATAGCTGTTGTTTTTCAGCAGCTATTTTATACGTATGATAAGTGAGTCATTGAGTAACAAAAATAGCGATATTTGGACGTCGATCTCAGAAAATATTATTTTTTCTTTTTATAAACTATGGGATTTTTGGTAATTGGGAGTTTAATAGATAAGAAAAATTAAAGGTGTGAAGGTCAAATAGATTTTGAGTTCTAGAGGGGTCGAAAGTAATTGTAAATGATTCAGGTAAATACATACATTATACACATAGTGTATGCAAGGGCGTACCCAGGATCAAAGCTAGGGGGGGTGGCAAGCCATGGTCGTTCAGGTTGTAACATTTTATCACGGAAAAGGTGAATGAAACCAAAATATTAAGAAAATTATGTATAATTATAGCAGTGCTTTATCAACTAAGTTATTACAATTATTTACTTGAAAAAAAAATTATTCTAGTTACATGTCTTATACTAGTATCATTTTTCTTGGATTTGTAGAAGTAAAGTTATTTCAAGAATAATAATATTAACTTACAAACTCTGCATACAATATTATGCTGTACTACTTATCTACCTTGAATTTGAAAAGTTGCAAGGAATCTACATATGGTTTTCCAGATCCGAAACTGAACGAAAAAATTACAAATCATTTTTATTTCGTAAGAAAAATCATGCCCGAGATAGGCTCAATGTCCTAAGTACTTTCAAAATGTAAAGAAAAGTGTATTTTCGCATAACGGCTGTACGCTTGAACCGATTTGATTGGTTTTCTTTTTAAATGTTCATTTCAATGGTGGCTATTAATTTTGGTGCCAACTGGCTCATTGGTTTTGGAAAAATTGGCAATTTTGTGTATATTGTACACACCGTCAACGAAATGTGCTCTAATGCTTTGCGCACCAAAACTGAGTTTCGTTCATTAAAACAATTATATCTAGGTTAATTGAGCAAGAAATTTATTTAAATTGTAGCCTTTTGAAAAAGAGAGAATATGTTCTATAAAATGGAACCATTTTAATATTGTTTCAAGTTCATAATAACTCCTAAAGTTGCAACTGAAAATCGCGGACAGCAGTTGCCTGTTGGTTTGTACTAGAGGTGAAAATTATGCTTGATTCGGCTTCGTTTAGGGATGTATTAGGTGGTTAAATTTTTTTATTTTTAGTTCGCATATGAATGCAATTTATTTGCATATATTGTCGACAAGGCTTGACACTATGACACAAGTCCATCTGAGTACTAATTAATAGTAGTTCAACTGATTGACGTCCGATATCGCTACAATATTTTTTATCTATCAATTGCTATTTTTATTTTACTTTGCGTTCGCACTTTTGACGGTACATGATTTAATGGCATCTCGGCCACGACTTGTAAACTTTGTCTATAAGACTCTGTTCTCCGCTACAGTACACAGAGCGTGGTCGCATAGTGATCATCTGTTTGGTGCTGTGTTGAGATCAGAGCTACGTCGCTGCGAATGGTGTGCTCTATGCATGGCCAGCGAGGTCGGTCTGAAATTCGGCGTCAGATAGATGACCGAATTGTTGGGCATGTGCTTGTGCATCGAGCAAATGCCCTGCCTACTTGGATAACTCCGTGACCCCTTCAATACAGCACGCATCAACTAGTAAATATTATTTCTAAATAAAAATTTGAATTTAAAAAAAAAAATTTAATAAGAAAGGAAAACAAAATTCCAGATTTTTTGATTTTTGTATTAAAAAGCATATTTTCCACATTTTTGGTCATCTGCGCATGCGCATTCACGCAAATCGGCCAATTTTGCTTACTGCGCATGCGCAGTAAGTAAATTTGTTGTTTTTTTTCAAGAATTGGTAGTGGCTGGGCATATTTCTCTTTTATATTAAAAAATTGTGAATCGGGAGAGGAATGGCCGACAGTCGACTTTTTTTGTGGCCAATAATTCCAGTTTACCGATTGCCGGGCCCGATGATCATCCATTTTGTGACACCTCGATGTTTAAACACGTGCCAATTAAATTAGACTCGTACTCTAGACACCGCTTTTAGCGCCGATCGTAACTGATGTGAAGAAAATAACATACGAGTCATATGTTACGCAACGCCGGCTCTCGCAGATGTAACAAACATGAAACAAGTGATCGTTATCCAACCACGGTCTATCAACTGTTACGGAAAACTAAGCCTTTGAAAGTCAGAGTTTAGTGGTTGCTTTCGGGTGTCATTAAATCACATACCGTCAAAAGTGCGAACGTAAGATAAAATTAAAATAAAAACAGTAATGAAAAACTAGTGTAGCGACATCAGACGTGAATTAATTGAACTACCGTTAATTAGTACTCAAGGGGCACGTTAGAACAAAGAGTCGTGCACTAATTTTTCATAGGTGTGAATCTGTATTACAACTGGTTTGCACTAGTGTACTAATACAAAAGTAATCTGGGACTTTTAACAGACAAAAATAAAAAATTTTAACCCCCGATACAAACAATAAATACCCGTTATGCGTTTTCGAAGTTAATTCTTTTTTTAAGTAGAATCACGGAATCAAATCCATCACGAGAATCGGTTCAGATGTAATTCTAAATCCTGAACTTTGACATACATATAAATAAGTTGCAATCCCATGATAACTGTAAGCATCTACCTAAACCAATCTTTTATATGTATAGGCAAAAGTATATAGGAAAATGTAGGAAAACTAAACAAATCTAGTGCATACGTACCTACATATAAATAGTGCGTTCGAAAAGTCTGTACCCGGTGAACTGAAAAATTCTACATTTTTTAAAGTTGTTTGGATGCAGAATATTAGTTTATTTACCTAGGACGTAATGAAGTATATTATCGAGGAATAGTGATGCAAAATTAGCTATTATTTTTTATTGTAATCATTTTAGTCGGCTAATTCACCGGTCAATTAACCGGCTATCTATAAAACAACATAGCGGTTTCCAGATTCTGTTTCTCAGAACAACAAAAAACAAACCCAATACAGCAGTTTTGAACAGTAGAATATCATACACTTTTATTGGTAAGTTTAGAGAGAGAGAAATTATAGAATATAAACGCTAAACAGCTGAGGTCATTACCGTCTATTTGGTAGACTTAGCTAATTTATGAAACTTACTGTTGATTTGTTCAGATCGCATACGTCTGTTGTATTTTATGCACTAGCGTTAAATAGATCATTTTACATATATACATACATTTTACACATATGAAAAGCAGTTGTTTTATAAAGGTTAGTGTGCAAAAAATGCTTTTTGCCAATAACTTTTTCTTAGTTACGATAAATTTATTTTTTATTACAACTAAACTTTCATCTTCTCGGTTAATTTCTTTCAATTTCCATTGGCTGAATCGTTTTTCAAAATAGTTGAAGGTAAAAACTCCCACGCACGGATTGAGGATACTTTCAAAGATTTTAATTTATTCGGAGGACTTTTCAACATCGTATCCAAAATATTCAAAATTGTTTCCCTCCGTAAATTACTGAATACCGTTTATTAGTTGCCAGTTGTCTGGTCCCTACACAAGAGCTTACCCAGGATCAAAACTAGGGGGGGGCAAGCCATGGTCGTTCAGGTTGTAACATTTTATCACGGAAAAGGTGAATGAAACCAAAATATTAAGAAAATTATGTATAATTATAGCAATGCTTTATCAACCAACTCATTACAATTATTAGCTTGAAAAAAAAATTATTCTAGTTACATGTAGAAGTAAAGTTATTTCAAGACTTGTAAAAATTCCAGCAACAAAATTTATTAACGACTTATTTTTTGCTTCCAGGGGGGGGCAACTGCCCCCCTCTGCTCCTCGCTGGGTACGCCCTTGAGTGTATGTGGATCGAACTTGGCTCTGATACACTGTCGTGTGTCTAATAATATTTTATTTGGTTTTTATAAATACATTTACAACACATTATTAAATAGAATGTATTTTATACAGAATATTAGGTACAATGAATAAATAATTTCATCACATAGAGCTTTCACGAATTGGCACATTACTATGAATAAGCGTTAATAAAAAGAATTAATCATTAACTCAACTTGTTCCGATTGCATATTTAATATTCTTATAAGTAATTTTTTTTTTTTATTTAACCAAAAAAAAAACATTGTGCATCAACTCATCTTATAATTATTATTATTATACATATTAATAACATTATCTGATAATTAATAGTCGTGCACCCAAATAAATAATAAAATCATAAATATTTGTATTTTTTGTTGCCGTGTCCTTTAATATCTTTATATACCGAATATGTATTTGGTATTAATAAAATATGATGGTCTATAGTTTCGTAAAAGTTCCATGTACCTACTAATTACTAAATAAGTACTAATACTCACAAATAAAGCCGATTAGACAACATCAAGTAATGTTTTTTTGATTTTATCCATATAAAATATATATAGGTATACTTTTCCTGCAATCTCGTCTCTTTAACACTTCAAAATAAATAATTTAACATTGTATCTAAAATAAGTATCTTATTTTTTTAATAACTGAAACTATAACAACTTTTATTTTTTATGATGTTCATAATTTAAAATCGAAAATATAAATCCATACAGACTTTGAATATAATAAAAAGTTTCGTTATAAAAAATAAAGCATATACATATTTGCTTCTGTTTGTTGAAAAAATAAAAGCTCTTTTACAATAAATTAATCCTAGATCAAGGTCCTTTGTACTATAATATAATGGAAAAATACATAACATAAATGGCAGTTTTATATTAAATGTATAAATATATAATTCTTGAAAATTTCTTGATGAAAATGCACTTTGCTTTGAGAAAATCAAAAGAAGAAACTTTATGCATATTTTATAAAACGCAATTAGAAGTTTCGAGAAAATACTTTTTTCTTCAGCTCTTAATTGGCATTGAAAATTAAAACAATCGCAGAAATAAGAAATGCGAAAACAGTTTTTTTGAAATGGGACGTTGGGGGCGCCGATGAAACATTTCCGTACACCGGTATGTGTTTAGTTTTATTCACCATCCAGTTGAAAGCATCAGTTTTTCTTTGTCTTCTCAATTCTGCCCCAACTAATTCTCGTATGCGATTATTGTAGACATTCAACCAGCGTCTCTAAAATATGATACCTATAAAGCTGCGTTATTTTTGAGACTTCATTCTATTGTTAAACGGGCCAGCGCTAGGCATCTGTATAATACAATATACGTATTACGTAATCAGTGGCGTAGCTACGTAACCAAAGGCCCCGGTGCAAAATTGAAATTGGAGCCCAACTAAATTGGTTAAGATTCATCTCAACGTACAGCATACCAATTTAAGCGACCCATTCAAAATTAATTTTCTAGAATGACTTACATGGTTAGCAGTTAATAATGTATAATCGATCAGTTTCGGTTCGTAAGGTACCAACGTAACGTCTTTAAATTTAAGAAACGGAATACCAGTCGGATGACTCTTATCTTCTTTAATAACTTCCAACACGTTTTCAAGTCTTATTCCAAAATCGCCTTCCTTGTAATAACCAGGCTCTGCAATAAAATCAATCAATCAATTAATTATTAGTGCTAGATTTCAACGATGACAATATTATAGAAAATTATCCAAAGTGCGTTTGTAAATGTAACGCAAGAGTTATAATTACAACTTTATTGTATAAATAAGTAAGCTGCCCACTGGAACGAAAAATAAATAGCATTGTCTGGAATGGGATCAGCGTTGGCAGACGTCCCGATTTTGGTGGGACGTCTCGATTTTTAGCCCAAAATTTAATGTCTTGCGCGGGACCGACTTAGTCCCGCTTTTATGATTTATATTCCTCTAAAGACTCAACTGCCTAACTACAATTATTGTTATCAGTATAGTTATGGTTATAGTTATGGCTATTTTGACTATCTATTGTCATGTAAACTTAATTTGAAACTCAATTAAAAGGATAAGTTATATATAAGATTTTGTAAAATAATTATGTTGCCTGAAGATGATGCCCAAGCCATTGAAACATGTACCAAGTGTGTTGTTTTAGATACAATAAATAGATCTTGCCTAGGAAGATTAAATAAAAAATAATATTTTTCTTTAAAAGGGTAAGTATTTAGAACCTACTGGTTATATACGTATGTCCCACTTTCGACGAAAGAATCTCAAAAATCCCGCTTTGCTCGAAAAAATCTGGCAACGCTGAATGGGGTTTAGAACAGTGAGTTGTAAACACTTGTATATTGTCCCATGTTAGGCGAAATAGATTTTAGGTTATAGCACTGGCGTTTGGCTATTTTTTATCTGATATTTGTATACTCTTAGAATCGGCCGATGATAATTCATTAAAATAATAATAATGCACTAAAAACGATTTCAGTATTAACATTCTTACCGTTTGAAAAAAAGTATCCTTCTTTAAAATTTTCTTTCTGTCGGGACGAAATGGAAACAGCGATAGGAGCTAAAAATAAATAGAGATTCCATTTAGTCATTGATTATTAAGAATATTTTTACAACAAAATATGGACTATCCGAATTATAATAGTACAGTAAGACCTCGCTTAACGCTGGTCCGCTTAACGCTGTTTCAGTATTACGCGGTTTCTGAAAAAAAGTTTACCACTATAACGTACATTATGGATCAATTTATACCAAATGATTCAAATGTTGATAAAAGTTCAAAGACAAGACGACGTGTCATTCGACAACAGATTGCTGAACGAAACAGAAAAAGGCAAACATTAGATGACTTCTTCACAAAAAACAAAATATGTCAAATGAGGAACTTTCCTCATCACAAACTTGCACTTTTATTTGATTTTCATAAATGTTTTATGAACAAAAATCGATATAGCAATTAATTAAATCTATATTATTAATGTGATAAAAAATTATTTAACAATAAATGTTACAAAATGAAGCAAAAAAAACTAACACATTTTCTTATTCTCAGTTCTGTTTCACTCATGTCTTATCGATGACCTCGTTTAGCGCTGTTTCGTATAGTGCAGGCACTTATTGGAACGTATGTTCCGCGTTAAGCGGGGTCTTATTGTATTAATAAAATCACATTCATGAACGCCAAGGAAGGCTCCGACGCCGTGTCCAGTTCCATGCAAGAAATCCAAACCGACTTCCCACAGCGGTGCTCGAGCCACGACGTCCGCTTGAGAAATAAGTAAATTCGCTGGAAAAATTAATTGTGACAGCTGGATTGAACCAATAAGAACGCGTGTATAAGCTTCTTTTTGTTCGGCTGTCGGTTCACCCAGATGCAGTGTTCGAGTTACGTCTGTTGTACCATCTAAGAAAAAACATTATAAGATTAAAACATAGCTACAATAATATAGTTACTACAATAATGCAATAATGAATTTTGGTTATTAGTGTATTTGCCATATTGGCGCCGGTCGGATGGCGGGACCTAGGGGTCGGACCAAAATTTCTCGACGTTTCATAGCCTCCTGAACCAGTAGCGGATCTAGGATCCAGGTATGGGGGGCTCGAGAGTTAAAACCTCGAAAGTCCAGTTGAGTTCATTCATTGCAACTACTCATTGAAAGTTTTCAGTGCAAAATTAATTCTTCGGTAAAGTTTGTGTGAATACATATTTGAATTCAATGGATAGAATTTTTATTACGTATATTTTGTTTAAATATGAAATAGGGACATCAGTTCTTCGAAATTACGGAAAAATGTGCCTTTGAGACTGGAAAACTCCTTTCGGGGGTAAAGTATTCTTGTCTTGTTTGGGGAAAGATTTATCCTGGGATTTCTAGAAATGATTTTTTTTTTACTGTGGCTCTGGGGGGGGGGGCTTGAGTCCTCATAGTCCTCCCCCCCTGGATTCGCCACTGTCCTGAACACTTTGGCACCATTTTTGAAAACCGGGGTTGATTTTTTTGTGGTTACAGGCATTTTTTACGTTAACTGAGTAAATGAGCACACTCTAGAATAATAATATTTTTTTGGTGAAATATTTACCTAAATATTGTCCGCCGGAATCAATAACCAGTGTGCTGTCAGTTTTAATTGGAATGTTTGTACTTTCACTCGGTTCGTAATGTGGACTAGCCCCATGTGGTCCGTAGCCCACAATTGACGGAAAACTCAAACCTTTGCTCAAGTTTTGTCCGTAACGATATTGATCCAGAACTGTCGCAGTGTTCAATTCGTTCCAATTATAACCTTCTTGAAACTGCAAAGTCGAAAAAAGTTATTATCTGCAGCAAGTTTGACAATGAAATAATATTTGTCAACGCCAAATATCGGGCGGTGATTCCTTAGTTGAGTGTGTGTCATCTCTGCGTTGAGAAATATAAATAAAAGAATGCTTCAAGTCAATTTAGAGAACTTTCTGCCATCTACCTCATTGTAGAGGTGACCCATCAAAAATCCATTTGTAACAAAGCATTTTTGGACCCTCGTTTATAGGAACTTTTTCCCCCGTAAAATCAGCTAAGAAATCATCTTTCGAAATTGGTCGGTGTTATTTTTAAATAGCTTGATGTACGAGTATAACACATTTTAATCTATAGTAAATCATATCTATATTTGGTTGAAATTCAGAAGTGTCTAGTACTTTATTTTTAACAAGTAGGGGTTCACGGCGTGACTTAATTTTCAAGCTAGGTACTTATTAAGCTAAACGGTTTTATTGTACATTTGAAGCTAGAAAATAATTGTTGGTCAACATTCTGAGGCTTTGATCAGACAAAAATAAAATCGTACCTTGCTTTCGGCTATGTTATCTTCGGGCTTTATATTATTAAATGCGCCCCAGAATGTTGACGTACACAATTGTTTTCTAGCTTTTAGTACCTAAATACTATATAAAATAAATTATATATTATATTGTGATAGAATGACCTTTAGTTATAAGTTTATTATTTAATTGTTCAAGATTATGTAATTGTATTAAATTGAGACTGCATTAAAATTATTATAAGCAATTGGTGTTAACTGAGAATTAAATAAAAACGATTGAGTTATAAATTAATGATTAATTCTTTAATAAATTCAAAAATATTTCCGATAAATACTACATAATATATTACATCAAAGTAATTCATTTTTCTAAACAAAATAATAAAACCAATTTTCAGGCCCGGGAAACCCCTCATCTTGTTTTTATAAGTGCTTTCATATTTACGGAAATGATTCGCGGTTCATAATCAAGTAATATCAAGTAGTTTGAAATTGAGTCAAGTCAATTTTTAAAAAGTTTGATTTTCAAGTCAAGTCTAGTAGTTGATAAAAACGTCAAACTACTTGACCTGATGAATCGCTATTTTAATATCAAGTGAAAAGTTTTAAAAATAATTTAAAAAAATACCCGTCTTTCGAAATATTCCAAAAATATACACATGGCGGCCGCATCTCTTATATGGGCATTTTCCATTCCTTTGATTTCAGTTGGATTTTTACGCGCTTTCATATAAACAATAGGCGACTCTTTTGGTAGTATTTTGGCCTGTGGAATTGATCTGTAAATCGCTCGACTGGCGCCTGGCTTGTAAATTACTGCCGATGGAACTATCACGGAATTCCATACTTGAGACATAGTTCTCAAATCTAACCAAACTGCATCATAATCATTGATTCTATAAAAATGAAAATCAATAACGTCAATAAAGCTCAAATCGAAAAATATTGTAAAATTCTAAAAAGTGAATTTTGACCTAAATTAGTAGGTACCCGTTAGTGGGTTGAAATAGTAAAAGAGTGGTATAGTCGATTTTAGAGGTATTTGACTGTAAACTTAAGGGGGTAGATGCACTCAGAAGCGTAAAAAAAACTCTATTTTCAAAAATTTGTTTTTTATAGTAATTACGTTTATTTTACAAAATAAATTATACAGAGTTTTCATGCAATGCTTTAACTTAACTTTTACAAAAAAAAAATATTATTTGTTAAAATATCGCCATCTTAGTTGGACCCTCTCGCGCGAGTAGTGCCCCGCGGTGACACACAGCAGCCTTCTGGATCATCTAAATTTCAAAAAACTAAAAATAAACCTATAGTTTAATAATAAATCCAGTCTTTAATCGAAGCTTTTTTTTTGTTTTGAAAATTCACAAAATGGCGGCTTTCGAAACTTTAGACCAAGGGTCTTCAACCCGCGGCTCGCGGGTCGCCTGTGGCCCGCGGAAGCTTCGGTGGCGGCCCAGCAATAGCTTGGCAAAATTTATTTTAATTTATTTAATTGATCTATAATTTCGTAAACTTTAGAAATTAAAATTCAACGTGCGGGCGCACGTACAGTGCAATTGAAACTTCGTGATGACTGGTTTTCTTATTTCTATTTTTACATTTAGTTGGTGATAAAGATAATAAACAGCATAATACAGTAACGATCTTTGTTTTTGAATCTCTAAAGGTAGATATATTATGTCTATGACATTCAGTTTTTCTGTTCAGGTAGCCATTTTTTCTAAAACTATAAAACTATAATACTATAAATGCGAAAGTGTGTTTGTCTGTCTGTCTGTTATCTCTTTATGGCTAACTAAACCATTCAACAGATTTCGATGAAATTTGGCAGAGAGGTACCTTGGAACCCGGGGAAGGACTTATAAATTTGTGATGGAAAAATAATAGGTCGAGTATAGGTATATTTCTATTGTGTTGCGGCCCGCCGAACCAAAATTAAAAGAATCTCGGCCCTTGACTTCAAAAAGGTTGAAGACCCATGCTTTAGACTCTGATTTTCGATAAAATGTTAAAAGTTAATTGTTTAAAAAAAATAGTAAAAAATAGTTTTTAATGCCAAAAAGAAAAAAAACCGGGTCGCAGTGCCGAAACCCTGCCGACAATATAGTGTATTTGATAATACAGGCAGTGTGGCTTTATTATGCGAACTTATGTTGGTTTTTGGGCAAAATAAAAAATTTGACTCCTTAATACACCCCTCAAAATAACATTCATTTTCTTAATTGCAATATTATTATCAATCGAACAACTATACCAAATTATATACAACTTTCAGTAAATAATTCACTATGTGCAAAGTAGTGTTTTCATAAAATTTGTTAGTCCGGTCCTGTCGGGCCGATTTTATTAAAATTTTAGGGATACTTTTTAATTACTACTGGAGGGTTAAATGTCAATTTTGAAACGATTCTGAGAATTTTTTCGGTATTTTGGGGCCAAAAAACGTTTTTCAACCCCTAAAAACTACCCTTAAAATGTCCCGATTACGCCCATTTTAAATAGGCTTCTTGCGGTGATGGATTTCAACACGTGGGCCAAATTTCGTTAAAATCAATTAACTCTTTCGAAAGTTATTGCCCGCACACATATATATATACGTATATATATATACGTATATATATATATATACGTATATATATATATATATATATATATATATATATATATATATATAAATATATATATACATATATATATAAACATTTTTAAAAATGGTGCCAAAGTATTTAGGAGGTTATGAAACGTCGAGAAATTTTGGTCCGACCCCTAGGTCCCGCCATCCGACCGACGCCAATAGTGTATGTTGCCATATGGCAAATACACTAAAAATATCCAAATTTCATCAATATCCACCGAGTGGTTTTCGAGTTATAGTGGTCACCGAATGAAAAAACACAATTTTCAGAAAAACGCCTTTAAACCTGCTCTAGTCACAGTCTAGAGGTTCGATGTTGCTTTAGTAATTACTGAATATCTCGAAAACTATTCATCGGATTGACTTGAAATTTTCAGAGAATATTCTTGAAACATCATACTTCAAGAATATGAAAAAAAAAATAAAATCGATTTTTTAAAAATTCAAAGTGCATCTACCCCCTTAAAAATGGCGAAAATGTTGTTTGTGTATGTACCTGACGCACTGATCACTGATGCAAACATCAGTTTTTAAATGCAATTTAACTTTGTCGTCCACTTTATTGGGATCAACGTACCAGAAGACATCTTTCATGGTAACGATAGCATAACTGCGCACGAAAGGATTAAATGGTATATCTGACCCTCGAATGTTCAACAACCAAGCGATTTCATCCAATGCGGTCACAACCATTGCGTCGGCGCCGCTTTGTGATATTTCTTTGCGTAAGTTTTCCACTTTAGTCTTCCACGGTACACCTCAAAGTCAAAAGTTTTATATAAATAGAAATGGTCGAGGGTCGTAGTCAATTTTTGTACAATATTAAATAATAATAATAATAATGCGTTTAACGTCCGTTTCTCGACTTTATGTCATAACAGACTCCATTCGCACCATTACTATTTTTCATCTACCACTTCCCGTTATTTTCTACATTTTTTACAACTTCAACTTATGTAATAGCAATGGGCGAATGAAGGAATTATAGGAAATTAGGATAAGGTAGGTAATTTTTGAACTAGGAGTTTGATAGGTAATCGGCCATGGCCTCAAATAAGGAACCATATTTATCTGGAATTAATTGAGGGAAACCATGGAAAACCTCAATCAAGATGGCCGGTACAGGAATTACCGTTTCTCGGCGAGAGGCAGTAGGAAAAAGTCCCAGCCACTTCTGCCCCCGCCGGGATTCGAACCAGGTACTTCCCGAATGCGAGTCTAGTGCTGTCACCACTACTCTACCCAGCTCGGTACAATATTAAATTAAATTCTCAGAAAAACAATCGCTACATCGATATCAAGAAAGATTATTTTCCAAGCTAAATTTTAACAAAATTTCTTAGAAAAAGGTGGTTTCGAAAGGTAAGTTACATAAAAAAGAATCAGGTTTATGCCGATAATTTTTAAACGAGCTCGATTTAAAATTCTACATTAATTCTAAAAGAAAAACTATTTGAAAAGAAAATTACCTGCATATAGTCTTTGCAAGGGATATACTGGATCAGCTGGTGCAAGTGGTTGATCACTGTCCCAAATAATATCAATTAAATTTTTGCGAACTTCCACAAAATGAATAGAACTATTTTCAAGGTCAGCCTTTAAGGCTTCCCACACAGAATTAGGCATCAGTTTAGGATCAGCCCCCACCTTTGCACCCTCATATAAGTTTTTCTTCAGCCATTCAGCCCTTGTTGGAACGTCACTTTGACCTTGCTTCATTAGTAGCCATTCGCACGAAAGCTGTACATCAGCCTGAATGAAATCATTCTATTTTATTTAAAGCGACATGAACCCAATTTAGACTGTCACTTCCCTCTCACGGATATTTTGAAAATATATTAATTAGTTATTGCACAAAATAAAGGGTAGGTACATTTATATTGCAGCATTGATTTTTTTGAGTCAACACTCTAGACATAACGAAGCGTAACAAATTTAATGACGCCCTCCCTCCCTCCTTCTAACCTCTTAACACGTTGACTGCCAGCTACGAGATATCTCGTAGGTTGTTTACTTGGCCAGGACGCCTACTACGAGTTATCTCGTTCCTTCATTACTATAATAACACTGTAATTATGAATAGATGACCTCAAGAAAGAGAATAAAAAATCAGGTTTGGCTTAAATGAACAAACATAAAAAAACATTTCTTAAGCCTTTTGATTAATTATTAAAGTTTTTAATAATATAACATGATTAAATCAAATTGACTCTTTAGACCAGAATCGTGAAAAATAACGTGTTAAAATACGTTACGTAATTTCTGAATGTCCCTTATCGAAAATGTTATGGGGTGTTATTTCTTCTCCCATTTTGGATTATTCGACATAAAATTTTAAATTCGTACTTGTATATGGTAGCGCCCATCTGTCCATAAAGCCGCTTTGTCGTTGGTTATTATGACATCACCGAAACTACCAGAAAACCCAGAAATATATTCGCGTCTCTTGTCGTGATCTGCCACAAATTCACTCTGAAAAATTGTTATACAAACACTTTTTTAACATTTTTATTTTTCATTACAGAACGCGGTAACTAACGCCGTAGCATCAGCGATGCACTAAGACTTCGCTTAACGCTTTTCAGCATTACGCGGCTTCTAAAGAAAAGTTTAGCCACTATAACGTTAATTATGAATCAGAAATGATTCAAATGTTGATAGAAGATCAAAGGCAAGATGAAGTGTCATTGATGCAGTACTTTGGTATCAACAACAGTTTGCGGAACGAAACAGAAAAAGGCAAACGACATTAGATGACTTTTTCACAAAAAACAAAATATGTCAAATGATGAACCTTTAAACGTAACTTCTTATTCGAACTTTTATTTGATTTTCATAAATGTTTTATGAACAAAAGCTAACATTAGCAATTAATAAATCTGTAATTAATGTGATAAAAAGTATTTAATGTTACAAAATTAAACAAAAAAAAGCTAACAAATTTTATTATTCTCGGTTCTGTTCACTTGTCTGTATTATTATCTACGTATTAAGATGACCTCGTTTAGCGCTGTTTTGTATAGAGCAGGAACTTAGTGGACGTATCTCCTGCGTTAAGCGGGATCTTACTGTATCAAAGAGCTTTTAAAGGTGCGAAATCACAATGTTGCTCTGGCCCCTGGCCACCGATAACTTTGGCTGCGACACTGGCAATATCAACAATTAGATCTGTTACTTTTAGTGGTACTTATATTTAAGCTGGTTTTAAATTACAGTTGCCAAAATGTAACAGTGTCCAGAGGCGGATTAACCTTTTTACCGCTATATATACGCTAATGTCCCAATAAAAATGTCAACTTTGTGCAGAACTTAAGGTATACTGTTAATAATCTATATTCATGGTTGAGGCAGCATACCAATGTTAATATTTATTTTAATTTTGTTTTTTCTTTATTAGGAAATTTTCGACTTTTGCGGTCCTTTGAAGCGGTACCGCTCTACGGTTTAGCGTAGTTAGCGTATAGGAAAATCCCACACTGGCAGCTTTTCGCTTAATAATTAGTAGTTCAATTATTTTTGAAGAATTGTTACCTGATGTTCGTCGTCAGAGGTAACAATGTAAGCATCAAGAGGGATGGACGACTCGATCGAAGTTTGGCGTACCATTTCATATCGTAGTTTTCGTAATCTGGAATGTGTATCAACCCTTCCCGGAATCATTGGCGAAGTATAGTGGAAATGGCATCTTTTACGAGCTGATCCTGGTTCAGGTCCTTCTTTTTCTGGCTTACTTTCAACATTGGTAGCCCAACCATGACAATCCAAAAGACAAACGACTATAAACAACAGCGGTGATTTTAACAATTTTTTTAATACTCGATTTTCAAGTCAATTGATAAGGTATCTAAGTAGTACTATAGTCGAGCAAAAACTTTACATAGATCCTAAAAAGGTTTTTAATATTTTTCAATATGTATTTTTTTTCTCGCACACTCGTCTCGATTTGAAAAGAAAAATTAAGCTTTTACCAAATATCTGACTTCAAACCCCTAATTCAAACAAACATACTTCTTAATTTTACCACAGGTAATACAATTACTTTATTTGAATTACATTTGTATAACGGTATTTAATAATAATTGCTGTTTTAAAAATGTTATTTGTGCTTGGTATTTTTAATACTAAATTAATTGAAATACTAGGTAACGTGATTGAAATATTGGCAATTCAAATACTTTAAGGGAAAAGCACTTCTGTACAAAAAACCTTTACCGATCATATCCGTAACCATTGTCAACCTAAATGTTGTCGAACCCGTCCAACAAAAAAACCAATTAAAACGCCCAAGTAAAAAGTATCTAACAGTACATTCTTTTTATTTGAAGGGTAGTTGCGTATATTTATCATTGATTATTATTATATTATGCTAAGGGTGGTACGGTAAAAGCTGTTGAAACGAAAGGGTTTTAACATACATTCCCAATCAAGGCGGGGTTTATATCAAGGATGCAGAAAGGCAAACAGGTCTTGAACAAACTACCCCTGTAACTTTGTAACTATAACGCTACAAAGTAAAAACTAATTTTATTCTAATGTCTACTTATGCAGTATAACAATTAAAATATAATTTAACAAAATAAAATTACTTGCAATACTGTTTAATCGGTTTTTATTTATATAAAAGACGTTTCATTCCACAGTTTTGGTCCTTTTCAATTTTCAAATATAAAATTTAATTTTATATTTGAAAATTGAAAAGGACCAAAACTGTTGGTTGAAACGTCTTTTATATAAATAAAAACCAATTGAACAGTATTGCAAGTAATTTTATTTTGTTAATATATCTATTACTGTTGGTAGAGTCAATATTATCAAAATATAATTTGTTCCGTTTATTATGCTTTTCATATTAATAGAAAGCTATAAATCAATTTTTACCGTTCATCAAATCAAAAAGAGACTTTTACATTATTTACTGCTTTTTAATTTGACAATCCTGGAAATAAATGATACGAGATTTCCTTTTAAACGTTTAAAAGCTGATTTAGATACAACTAAAAGTCGATATTTTATCAAACAAATTATTGGAACGTATAACATAATATGTGTTATGTATGGTGTAGACTGTAGCCTTTTCACAATGGCCGATGTGAAATATCTCTCCCTTAATGAGTGCGTAGTGAAAACACGCCCTTCCCCTATTATAAGCGCGAACGCACGCTTTTGTAATATGACGTCAGTAGTTTACCAGGATATCAGATTGTAGCAGAAGGTATTGCTTACAACTGTTACATCTTATACACAAGGATGAGTAAATGTTACGTATCATATTACTATGTGCAAAGATACAAAGAACAAGATATGCACTATTCAAAGGCGAAATCAACACTATTTTACAGTTCGTAAATTTTAAACAGTTGACTGATACTTAGTTACTAACAAACTTTAACTTAACTGCTCGTTAAGTTATCCCTCATCAGAAGTTAAGACCACAGCAAAAAATATGTTAAGCTCATTTCGTGATGCACACCGCTGTATAGATTTGCACAGATAGATACATACTGTAAAATGTAAATTATAGACGCTTGACAACAGGTGTAGGGAAAGCTCTTGAATGTCAAATGCCATACACTCCTATGGATGAGCTAATTGAGTCGACTGTATTAAAGTTTGATAAAAAAAAGTGACGTGCTCAAGAAAATAAAATAAATTATCTTTCTATAATAAAATAATATCTAATTACATTTGTATGTTACATATATTTATGTTGATAGAAAAATTGACTTTAGTGTGAAATAATATTTTAGCGCCTTGAAAAAGACTGTATCCAAGTCGAAACGTTGGCAAATAAAATGTATTAAATATATACACTGCATTATTGGTCTATTGTTCCCAAGAAAAATTTTTTCCATATTAAAGTTTAATGATCAGTTAGACGTTTCTTAATCTATATGAAGCAGTTCATGGTCGTGAACTTATTTTCGGACGTGAAAACTGACATTGAGAATATTTTTCTCATCCCTGGTTAATCAATAGCGCGAGCAAACTGGAACGCCCTTTATAAAGCAAGGAACACACAAACTAGACACATTTTTACAGTTAATAATTTCTGTCACTTTCGAATGAATTAAAAAATTATAAAAAAATGTATAATGACAGGGTTGCTAATTTTTATAGTTTGTAAAGACAAAAAATGATTTTTAAAAAGTTTATTAGTATCTACTAAGTACAGTCAGCCATCTTCTAAGATGACTTTCTCTTTTATTTTTTTAAACCTATAAGGATCTATTTTGTAGCTATGTAGTTAAGTGGGGACGTCTCTGTAAATATATGCTGGGCCTGATCAAGGGAGCTAAAGTCAGCCCTGGTCTAAAATGCTTGAAGCATCTTAGAATCGTTATTATTTTATTGCTACGTTGTGTAGCCTACTTTATATTTTGCACATGTGAATGTGAAATTCAAGTATACATAATAATATAACACGTGGGGTTATACATTACATTGTGTAATAACTAATAAATAACATAACGAAAGGGGTAAAATGCGTGGGCGTTAGAACAATAGATGTGACGTCAGCCCATGATCAGGACAACAGAAAGTAGAGAAGTGTGCAGCCATTCGTTGTGAGAATGTTGTTAACATATGGAATGGGGTGCCGTGCAGCCGCGCAGACAAAGAAAGGGGATATTCCTCGACCTTTTACACGGCTGTAAACAAACACTTTGTTCACAGGCGAATTTAATTTTGCTAAGGAATAAAAAAACACAAAAAAAAATTAAAACAAAAAACCCGGGTCGCAGTGCCAAAACCCTGCCGACAATATAGTGTATTTACTAATATAGGCAGTGTGGCTTTATTATGCGAACTTAAGTTGGTTTTTTGGGCAAAATAATAAATTTGACTCCTTAATACACCCCTTAAAAGAACATTTTTTTTCTCAGTTGCAATATTATTATCAATCGAACCTCTAAACTAAATTATATACACCTTTCAGCAAATAATTCACTAGTGTTTTCATAAAATTTGTAAATCCGGTCCTGTCGGGCCGATTTTATTAAAATTTTAGGAGCACTTTTTAATTGCTATTAAAGGGTTAAATTTCAATTTTGAAACGATTCTGACAATTTTTTAGGCATTTTTGGGCCCAAAAACTTTTTTCAACCCCTAAAAACTACCCTTAAAATGGTCCGATTGGGCCCATTTTAAATAGGGTTCTTGCGGTGGTAGATTCCAACATGTGGGCAAAATTTCGTAAAAATCAATTAACTCTTTCGAAAGTTATAGCGCACACACACACACACACACACACACATATATATATATATATATATATATATATATATATATATATATATATATATATATATATATATATATATATATATATATATATATTATATATTTTGATGTTCTCTTGTGTAGACGGACTCCCACTTGTTACAACACTGTCTTGAAAAGAAAAGAAAAGAAAAGAAAAGAAAAAAACAACAGTCGAATCTGTGTTGTCGGCGTCGCAGGAGGATATCTGATCTTAAGTTGCTGGGCCCGTTTGGTTTATTTGACAGATAATTTGATATCCGCCTATGGGCGTCCGATCAACACAGACCCTTAAGACAAAAAAAGGAAACAATCGTGTTAATACTTAGTTATATTTAAACGTGTTAATTACTAACGAAGCAAACTTAAATGCTATAAACAGGCAGAACGGACAATCTAACAATAATTCACAACTTCAATAATATCATATACGCAGAAAATCACAAATGACTTATTTACTAATATAGTACTATTTTAATAGTTACTAACGGAGCAAACTTAAGTACTATAAACGGACAGAACGGACAATCGAACGAAAATTCACAAGATACCGACTTAGACTACGGAACAAAAAACAGATACGTCTATATCCTTCAAATACCGGAACAGAGAGATTTTACTTAACTAATATAATACTATTTTAATAATTACTAACGGAGCAAATACTTAAATGCTACAGACAGACGGAACGGACAACAATTCTCAAAATACCGACTTAGACTACGGAACAAAAAACAGATACGTCTATATCCTTCAAATACCGGAACAGAGAGAGTTTGTTATTTTATTATTGTTTATTATTTTCACGAAACCGTCACCTACCAAACATATTCATTACACAACAATGTCAGGCTTTATTGTTCGTTGCTAAGTGAGGCATTTTATCGTAGTAGCCACGGATATCAGAAAATGCAATACCGAATCACAGCTGACTATAACTGTTCAGATATAATTAAATTATTAACTATTTATTTAATTAACTATTAAGGTTATACTATATATTCTTGGGACATATGGGCATAATGTCACAATATATATACATATATATATAAACATTTTTAAAAATGGTGCCAAAGTGTTTAGAAGGTTATGAAACGTCGAGAAATTTTGGTCCGACCCCTAGGTCCCGCCATCCGACCAACGCCAATAGTGTATGTTGCCTATGGCAAATACACTAATAATTCAAAGGATATTTTATGGAGCAGATAAATTAGTTAATAATTATTTTGTTTAACACAACGTTTCGTAATAATTTATTACTTCTTCAGGTGCTCTATAAACAATAATATAAAATATAAAAATATGTTAGAAATACAAATAAAGAATTAACAATAATATTAAATATCATACATACAATAATATTACATATTAACATTATTAAAATTCTTATTATCTTGTCGCATATTTATCTGCACCATAAAATATCCTTTGAATTATTTGTTTTAATTAAAAATAAGGAGCTGAACTTTCTGTAAAAAAAAACAAAAAAATATGTGAGTGACGCGTTACTCACAAAACTTGATGAGCTCATATTGGTTCAGGTGGAAAAAATATGGGCGGGCACTAGTCTCTAAAAGAATACCTAACAGATAAAAAAACTCACGCACGAGAAATACTCGGTTGCATAAGCAAGATAATATGATTTATCATAAATATTGAGTAATGTCATATGATTTCTATTTAGTGTATTTGCCGTATATGGCACATATATGCTATTGGTGTCGGTCGGATGACGGAACCTAGGGTCGGACCACAATTTCTTGACGTTTCATATAATTTCGATTTGAAAAGTGCAAGCTATAAAGTATAAAATTCGCTTAGCCGCGCTCACTGCGCTGCCCTCATCAAGTTCACTTAATTTGTAAATTTAATAATAGACAAACATACGCATTAAGTTTTTTTCTCACTCTATCATTAGGAAGGAAACATAAAAAATTGGAGTTTAAAAAAACTGAAACACGCTTTTATGAACTGAAAAATGCAAAAGAATTTGACTCCACGAATAAAATATTAAATTTTTAGATAGAGAAAATAATGTTTTCAGAATTGTTACATGTTATCATTATTAATATTTTCAACAATTAGTGGAAACTTCCTAATTACTGCATGCATTTATATTTATTTGTTATTATTTATATTGTTATTATTTATTTATATTGTTATTATTTATTTATATTGTTATTATTTATTTATATTGTTATTATCTGTTCAAAACTGTATCTCATGACTGCGGCTACACAGTATCTCTGTCATGGCCGAAATAAATTTCTATTCTATTCTATTCATTCTTGGGACACGCTGTACTATATCAGTTAATACGTGTGTTTAGTTTGGGATCAGCTTAATACAGTGTTTATAGTTGTGAGTTGGGGAGAAGGCCATTGACTCCGATGGGTACCCAACCTTGACAGCGATGGTAAAACATGCGCGTGGGTGTGCAATGCTGAAAACTGACGTCAACAACCAACCAGGACAACATAAAGTCTAGTAGGTGATTTGTAAACAAACTCATACACATTTACAGTCACTTAATAGACGGCGGCCGACGCGACGTCGATCGTCGGTTGTTGACCCACCTCAACCCCTTTTTATAGCGTCAGAAAAAATCAACGCGCTTTTGTTGTCAATTGCGTCGTGACGTCTGCGTGATTAATTTCTGTTTTGCTTGTTAATTTATTTATCCATCGGTGGTGTAAGGGGCGTTTGGGGAGACTAAGCTAACTCTCTCCATGTTCTTTGAAACTTTTCTAAAATAAACTCGATAGCAATAACGAAAGAACTGAATGATGAAAAAAATGCAAAAATATACGTTGAAAATACGCGCCTTTTAAAGCCTTATCAGTTAGCAAACAATCAGTTAGCAAACAATTAATTCGTTTTATAATAATATAAGAACTTTTACTCCACAAATGGCGACAAGTTCTAATTTAGGCCACAATTCACTTTTTTGAATTTTACAATATTTGTTCGTTTTAAGGTTTCCCGAGTCCAAAAAACATATTTTTGGAAAAAGTCTGTTTGTCTGTTAGTTTGTGAGCACAATACAGGTTAAGCAGTTGAGAGGGTCTAAGTAAGCCAAATTTTAATAGGATGTTTGACATGTAAATATAGGGAAAATCCTATTGTTTTTGGGGAAAATCGGCGCATTCGCAGAAGAGATATGTGCTATAACGTTGTTTTTAAATTATAATGATATTAGTCTATTCATTTTTGCCAGAAAGTTTTGACCAAAAGATTTATTTGTAAACCTTATAGCTTGTGTAAATAGTTTGAGCATAAAAAAATAGATGTTCGCTTGCTTTAAATAATGTGTAAAAAAGAAAGCAGTTAGCGGACAAGCCCATTCTATGGTTAATTTTTGCATGTGAAACACAACCGTGGAAACAAAAAGCAAATATTATTCATTATTGGCTGTTATGCGCAGCATCGTACCGATTAAACAATCATTTTATTTCATTCATTATAATATTATGCCAAAAGTCAGTATTTTTAGAGTTGGGATGGTCTCGTCGTCCAATTTGCTGGAATTTTTAGTTCAATTTTATTTATTTATTCTTTATACATATATTTTTAAAATTCAGAAAAGTTACTATCATTTTGATGTATTCGTTTCTTGATTGGCCGCACAATATTGAAAGTCGCAACTTTACGTTATCGATTAGTTGCGGGGGCGTTTTACACTGCAATATGACGTCAGCATATTACCAGGCAACCAGATCTTGTCGGCAGTATTATAACCCTGCACTATATTCTGAGAATTTTGACCGAGATCATAAGAAAAAAAGTTTAATGAATACTAGTAAACCATAGGACATAGACCTTCGACTAAAAGACGTTTAATAACTTTAATGCTCATTTGAAACGTATAAGATTCCCTCTTGATGAATTGTTGACATTTGGTTTTTCGTCGCATTATTTTTTCTCATTTGTCAAAAATACTCCATATAATTATGTATAGTCACGACATGTTGTTTTGATTTTTAAAGGTACCTATATGCGAGTTAATGTTGTGATCAAACGTAGATCATAGCTCTGTATATTATATTAGAATAAGTAGACGTAATAAGTTTGTATTGTATGTGTGGACGGTAATCTGGAATTCTGTATAGTGCACCGTTTTTATGAATTTGAAGTAAAACATGTAAACAATACGTATAAACTGTTAGATTTGCAGTTTTTTATATGTATACTTAATCTAAACAGGCAAAAATTGACGAAAACTGAAAATTAGGAATCTCTGACACAATTACAAACTAAGTTACGATACAATTCGTTAAAAAACACAACTCTCGCAGTACGTGAACTTTATAATCCGTTGCGCAAAAACTACACATTTGTTCATAGTTGACGCTACGCGAAATTCACGAAACACGTCAAAGGAAGTTTTATTTCAATATTAAAGTGGAAAAGTTTAAATGTTTGTTGCGGGTAACGTGAATAATGTAAACTATGTACATGTACTTACATATTTATTATAAGCAAGCAGTAAAATTATTTCATTGCTAAACGAAAAACTACAAAGATATATATATACAGATACTGTTGTTATTATTACACAGACTATCATCAATTTTGGTAAGATCGACTGGACTTACATATTTTGGAAATGCAATTATAATATCAGAAGAAAACACAAACTGTCAATTTAATTTTCTCAACTATTGATTGAGACTAAAAAAACTCACATGCATTGCGACCGTCGTAACAAAGCAATTTATAAAAGTTAGTTTGAGTTCGTTGGTCTAACTTTAAACACGTGAAATAAACATTTTCTTTATTTAAAAAAATGGAACAAATCAACGATTGTTCAATAAAAATAATAAAAAGAAGCAACGACCCATTCGAATCGATCAAAGGTTTCTTAGTGTTGTGTCGTTGGTTTAATTTGTTTCTGATCAAAGCAAAAACAAGAAACAGTAGACAGACGTACTCTTCGACATCTGCAACGGTGGCAATTTCTCTGAGATTTGCCATAATTGTGGTTGGGTTGATTGGTACAGAGATCAGTGAAGTTTTCATCACAACGCAGTATCCGTTTGGATTTATACCTTTGGTAAAACACATTTCAGTAGCGTTTGCTATTTTCTTAACAATTCGTCAATTTCTATGTCAAAATAATATTGTCAAGATATTTTATAAAATAGACAACCTAAATCGATCTTTACAAGATACGTTCAAAGTGAAATGTTTCTATGAAAAGAACACTCAAAGATATTTAATTGCGTTGTTTATTATTTATAACATTTTCGCTGCTATTTCTAGCGTATGGAAAATAGCGCAAGGTGATCGAGTGATTAACGTTTTGATTTTACAAGTAATGCGAACATATTTTACTACGAATATAATTTTAACAACGACTTTCCTGTTTGTCGCACTTACATCAATTTTAAAGAAACAAATGGAAACAATAAATGAATTTTTGAAGAAGCAAAATCGATCGAATTCTACAAACGAATTCAAGTTTGTCCAGTCGTATCAAAAAGGATGCCATTTACATTACGAAATAAGCCGAGCCTCCGATCTGGCAAACAGGGTCTTCAATTTGAGTCTTTTGTTTACTTTAACCACCAGGGTTTTGTATGCGACAAACAGAATGCATTCTCTGTATTACTCAACTTTCAGTGACTACAATTTCCAGTTCATAGAAGACGCCTATTGGTTGGCATATCATATATTTATTTTAGTGGTGGTTTCCAAAGCATGCAACGACTTAAAACAACAGGTATAACAGCAGCTAACAATTAATTTAAAATAATAAAATTAGAAATCACAAAATTCCGTAATAGACCGTCATATTTTAGCTAAATACAGACTTTGTATGAGTTTGCAATTTGGCCAGACAAATAAGGAGCCACAATTATTATTATATTTGGCATTAAATATGACTCATGGAACTCTATTAGGTATCCTATACTCGAATGGTTTGATCTATTGTATTATAAATAATATATAAATATAATAAAAACAATATTTTACTCCGAACATCATCCTAGTAGCCCATACACTAAAAACACTGAACTAAAAAAGTACGTACAGTATTAATTATTAACAGTTAATTATGTATCTATATCGTGCGAGATCATTATTTTATAACGCAGTGTGACATTGCGGAAAAACGAGAACCAGCAAGTTTTAACAGTCACACAAGTCATAAAATCTCTACGCACGAGATACATATATTTACAGCTTGCTTTGTGCTGCTTTGCTATCTCATTTCCTCTTATAGTATAAAATGGTAACTGCGAGAGGTCGCTTTTGAAAATTACTGTAGGAGTGCTTATAAGATTGCATATGTTTGTTTTAGATTAAAGCTCGAATGCGTAATGGGTCATTTTACTACCGCTGTTATATACGGGCATAAAAAGCAACTATTTTTTTAGGGGTGAACCAAAAAAATAGTTAAAAATTCACAGTATCTAAACCAATGATTTATTTAGTTATTCTTATTAGAATGAATTGTTTGTTCACTTAATGAACTTTGCCTATAACTACAATGTACTTTTTCTGAATCAACGTTCACTGGATTAAATACCTACCAATTGATTTAATACATTTCGAGACTATATTCGTAAATAGACGTAAGATGAATCATAGCTTAGTTCGGAAAATAAACAATGTTAACGACTTTAAAAATTGTTGTAGCTATCAAAAATGGGGCCTTTACTATACGCAGAAGAAGGTCCATTATTTATAAAAGAGGTAAGAAATAAAACTAAAAAAATCAGACATTTTTTTTTACATACTGTTTAAAATTTTCGCGTCTGTTTTCAGAAAAATCAATCATCTTTCCAAATATTCCGACAGGATATGAAATTCAGTGCCTGTGGATTATTAACAATTGATTTTAAATTAGTTACAACGGTAAAATTTACATTTTTTTATAAATCTTAAAGTCATCAAATTGGTTTTTCTATAAATTAAATAATTAGAAACTGAACGCTGTGGTTCCGCCAGTTCTAAAATGTATAGGCAATTAAAAACAAACCAAAAAACCCGGGTCGCAGTGCCAAAACCCTGCCGACAATATAGTGTATTTGCTATACAGGCAGTGTGACTTTATTATGTGAACTTAAGTTGGTTTTTGAGCAAAATAAAACATTTTACTCCTAATACACCCCTTAAAATAACATTTTTTTTTCTTAATTGCAATATTATTATCAATCGAGCCTATATACCAAATTATATACACCTTTCAGTAAAAAATTCCCTATCTGCAAAATAGTGTTTTCACAAAATTTGTAAATCCGGTCCTGTTGGGCCGATTTTATTAAAATTTTAGGGACACATTTTGATTACTACCAGAGGGTTAAATTTCAATTTTGAAACGATTAGGAGAATTTTTTCGGTATTTTGGGGCCCAAAAACATTTTTCAACCCCTAAAAACTACCCTTAAAATGCCCCGATTAGGCCCATTTTAAATAGGCTTCTTGCGGTGATGGATTTCAACGCGTGGGCGAAATTTAGTTGAAATCAATTAACTCTTTCGAAAGTTATTGCCCGCACACACATATATATATATATATATATATATATATACATATATATATATATATATACGTATATATATATATAAATATATATATATATATACATATATATATATAAACATTTTTAAAAATGGTGCCAAAGTGTTTAGGAGGTTATGAAACGTCGAGAAATTTTGGTCCGACCCCTAGGTCCCGCCATCCGACCGACGCCAATAGTGTATGTTGCCATATGGCAAATACACTAATAAAGGAATAAACACAATACGCGTTTTACCCGTTTTTGTTGAGATGTCAATGTGGGCCGACGTCCGTGGCGTCGCGACGAACAGCTTATAGGAACTCTAGCGACTTAATAACATAACATCTACATACAAATTTTACCCAAACTTATCCGACAATCATCAAGGATCACAACCGCACTCTAATTAACTTTTTTTAATTAGAGTCAACCTCGTACAAATTATAACATAAAAATGAACATTGAAATACAATTTGAACTAACTTTCCCACAGCGACCCTCCCCGCATTTACTATAAAAACCGTTAGAGCCTTTTTTGTCGATTTTTCCTAATACTTATTTAAAAAAAATTTTTCAGCTAGTTGTCTTCTCATTTATGAATGCAATAATACTGATTCAATTTAAAGAAATGAAGAATTCATAAACCAACCAAAAATACTGAAAAAAATATTATATTTGAATATAAGTCTGTTATATTGTATTTTATTATTGTCATTACTTTTCTATATGGAAAGGTAACACATTTTTTTTTATTTAAAAAAATCGATTCGGCTTCTATGGCCATTATTTTAATAAATTATATCTAACGATATTAAAAACATTCAAAATTTTAACAAATAAAAAAAAAACTAAAAACATATCTGACAAAAAAATGTCTCTACAACTATCAATTTATTGTAATAATCCGCAATCTAATTTTAAATGTATATGTATTTTAACATGTAAACTTTGTATCTTATTGACAATTTTATACTAGATATGGTTACACAAATGAATAAAGTTATCAAATTAGCATGAGGATAAAAATCCACGGTTTTAATAAATTTTTACTGATAATTGTACTATAATTTGGACAATCATGTTTATCTGTTTGTACAAATTACGCAAACCTGTAAAAAATTAATAAATCTTTTACCTTCATTTTTGCACAATGGTCCACAAAAAAATCTATCTGGGGATTTAGAAAAAATAGCGTTTATGGTTAAAGAAAAATATTCGAAATACAAACAAAATTTCAAAAACTAAAAACGTCAAAGTTCAAGAGTGAGTTCAAACGTCCATTTTCCTATGATTCACGCAAATTAACAATTCGCAGTTCGACGCACACGGAAGCTTTGGGAATCTGAAGCGACGCTGAGAACAGGAGAACATGTCTGAAATCGGGATGCCGGGTGTTTAGACGCCATCAAAACAAAAATCTATATTTAACCGACGTCGACGCGTGCCGTGCGTCTATCAACGAGGGGCGGTGCCCCCGTGTTACTATAATACGGCTTGGCACGTGCCTGCTGTAGCATATAGTACCCACATATTGAATCGAAAGTACAGTTGTATACACAAATTAAACCCCTGAACCACGCGTGGGGTGTTTGTTCTGCGATGACAGAACATGCTATCGACAATTCGTTTTAATAAAGCACAGTACACTTGCCAAATAATACAGTATGAGTAGTAAACAAAATGTAAACAGAAAATAGGACATAGGACATTTTAGCCCAAAAGCTATTAAGCATTTTTGGGTAGGTATTTGAGACACTGTGAAAATTAGTACAATAACTCTATACTCTGTAGTAATATCCGAATACAAAAACACATGTCCTGGCTGAAGTGTAGCGGGGCTTAACCGACTTAAGGCTGTCGGAACGCTTTGAATTTAAATCAAAAATAGAGCTTCGGCTGTCAACTGATTGTAGACTTATTCGTCAACATTCTTCAAAAATTCTTTCTCTGTAAGGAAGATAAAGGACAAATCTAGGTCTCTAATGGACTACTTTTGTAATTTATGTACGATTTACTAGAAAAAAAATAGCATTAATTGTGCCAAAAAAATACACGTTTTCAATGTCACACTACGACCTTATTCGTATTTATTTTACAAAACTGTTCCATCACAAACCTAAAGTGACTCTTCCTTTTTTGGAAAAGTTTTTTAAATCTTCAAAATATTTCCAAAAATTAGAGTAATCAGTTGACAGCGGCACCCTTGCAACAACATTTTTTAGCCTCGTAGTTGGCACGAGCCAAAAATTGAAACGTGCGGATGATTTGAGCGAGACAGAACTAAAGAAAGTCACACCCACAATATGTCTTTTGCCTACCTCGCCGCTTACCGCTCGGTCTCAGCACAAACAAAATTCAGAGCGTTCCGACAGCCTTAACCGATTTATCAAACATATTGATCGCCTGGCAGGTAAAATGTCCCACCGAAATATATCTATTTTTAGTTACCAATATTATTCTGTTTAAATTTCAACGTGCCTCAAATATATTTTTTAAGTTTAAAAAATATAATTTTTTAAACACCTGCCTTTTAGACCCGATTAAAAATCTGGCTTTTTTATTTTTCAACTCAAGTTAATAAACATTACCATATCAACCCTAAACAATTCAATAATAAATCTCAGGTATTTGGATTAATAACACAAAACAATCGTGTTATTGTTAATCTTGCTACGTTTCGACTACTTTATTTAGTCTTCGTCAGGCTCATAACTAATAAATGAAATAATCAATCAAATGATTGATGTTTAAAAATTTATAATATTGAACACACATTGTATTTAAAATTAATTAAATAATGTTCAAAAAGATTGGTAACGTTTCAAATTTAGATTAACAATAACACGATTGTTTTGTATTATTAATCCAAATACCTGAGATTTATTATTGAATTATAATAATAATTTTGGATGCAATATAATGTCTAACCCTAAATAAATTAATATTAATACTGAGTCATGACTCATTCTGATTCATTCATTTTGTCCCAATGCTAAATTCTCATATGTTACTGTATAATATAAATATTTATATTCAAATTGAAAGTTTATAAACAAATATTTACAACGGCATCATAGAAATGTACAAAAACAGAACGTAAAATGCATTAATGTGAATTGATCCATTGTTTATTTTTAAGAAGAACTTTAATTTAGTTTCAAATCTCATTAAAGTCCTTTAATTCTTAATTAATTGTATCCCATAAAATTGGTATGCGAAAAAACCCCAAGAAGACAAAATTATAGACGTAGCACAATTTTATACAGAGTATGCCAAAAATGTACGTCCAAATGAAGTGAGGTGATAGAGGAGGTCATTTCCACATCTCGTACGTACATAATAGTGAATTACGATCTAGATACTGTTTTTATACTATTGTTTTACATATAAAAAAATTGGTACAAAAAAACTGTTCTGAATAATGGTTTATATGTATTATACCTATAGTGTTTTCCGATAGTTGGTCAGTTATAATAGGTACGTTTTTTTCTCAACGTCAATTAAAAACAGCGTTCATAAAAACATTTTTTTATTTGACAGATGTTAACAGAGCTCACGGAAATGCATTTTTCGAAAACCTAGATCCTTTAGGATGCTATTAAAGAAAAGTTAAAAACAACTCCTATTTTAAATTATTATTATTATTTTTTTAGTATGGGAACACAACTGAGGCGGTTTCAAAGCACAATACAAAAATCAAAACAATTTTTGACCCGTCAACAATTGGATCACATTTATGGTTATTTTGAGTGAAAATGACGTCTCCAATCACCTCACTTCACTTGGAAGTCGATTTTTGAGACACCTCTATATCACTACCAATTAAACAATTTGATAGACTTTTATAATTTTTTTTATCAAAAAGAAATAAAAAAATATGAACGCCTATCAAACATTTTAATCGGTTCCTACATTCTCCAGCACCTTATTACTTTAAAAATGTTCGTTGCGAGTCAAAAAAAAATCTTAAAATCGCGAATAAATCACGCGGGGGCGTGGAACTTTGGCGTAGTCATAGTGACAGGACAGCAGAGACTGCGGGGGTTGTTCTCTTCGTACACCACATGCAATGTATTATATCCAATGTTTCTTCACCCCCTTCACATAACACTTATGTTAGATTACATAGAACAAAAGCTTTTATTCCAATAACATACCTACTATTTCGTACATGACGTTGTTAAATTCAAAGAAATATTTTTTTCGCAAGACTATATAAAATCGCTGATTTTCATGCCTGTATAGCGGTTGTAAAATAACCCTTTTCGTACTAGTACGTAAAGTAAAACTTCGGTTGCAGTGTCAAACCTTGCCGACAATATAGAGTATTGCTAGTACGGATATGGTGATTTGATTAAATGAACTTAAGTTTGCTTATAAAAAAAAATAAAAAAATTACAGTACATGAAATTAAATACACCTATAGGTAAACCTGTATCTGCAAGCTAGTGTTATCATAAAATTTCTAAGTCCGGTCATGTCGGGCCGATTTTATTAAAATTTTAATCCTTGAAATCCTTGTACTAACGGGTTACATTTCAATTTCAATAATTCTGAGAATTTTTCCGGTATTTTTTGGGCTTCACTTGTTGTGGGTGTTAGCTTCACAGGATGTGTACCTATTTTGAAGTTGGATTTGTAAGTGGTTTTGATTCGCGCGAAGTAACAGTTCGAATGTTAACAAAAATGAACGTATATTGGTTCTGAACAGAATACACACTATGATGCGATTTATTTTACGACAGGTCATCACCAATGTTAAAAGTGATAAAATTTGGAACGGAGTGACGTATTAGAAAAAAAATCTTCAATAGTTGTTGAGATTAAGCGCGCGAAAAAATCACCTCAAGGCGTCACTTTGAAAACCCATGGTTAAAACGAAAAGTCTTTTTGAACAGCTCTGTATTGCAGTCCGAATGCATCTGTATTGTAACATTTTGCGTTTCATCAAGTCCGTATTCTACCTTTGAAATTGTCGAGTAAGAAGTGACGCATAAGAAGTTTCACCTCAAAAAAATACACTAAAAAAAATATGAAACGACCCTATTATAATCAAAACTGTGCCTCATTTTAAATTATTGATTCAGATGGGAGAAGACATTTCAATCCGCGCCATCCCTCGTAGACTGCAGTCACACAGAAATCTTATTGTATTTATCTCCTCGAGGCGCCTAGTGACCGTTCACCGCTGGGAAAGAGGCGTGCGCAAAGTATTAGGCTAACAGCATATACTAGAAGGTGTAGAAACGCTTAACCTGCTTGCACTACACAACATGTATACGCCCATAACGTAGTATGCAATGATTACATCTAATTAATTCAGATATTTATTTCATAAAAAAGACATACAAAAAGAGAGTAGAACTTGCACATTGTTGAGGTTGGTAATTCATTGGCAAATTTAATAAAAATTATGTTTGTCACTTCGTTCCACAGAGAATATAGAAAATAATGATTTTCGGATGTTTTTTCTATACTTGCTCTCGTGCTAAATATAAATATTCTAGGTCACTTTATTTACTTTATGCTGATCACGGTTTTGAAGTGATTTTTCAAAGACCGTAGCGTTTCATCTTGAAGCATTGGTATTTCAAATTAATTTCGATGCTAGACCCCTAGCCGCTCCTGACAAAAAGAATTTTAACGAACAGACCACAGGTACAATAAAGTGATAATTTACAAGGGTTCCTTTTTTTTCATTTTAAGGTACTACGGAGGTCTAACAATTCAACCAACTCTCCATACAAAGTTCATCCCATTATAATTTTACAGAAGCCCATACGGTTTCCCTGGTTACATTTGCATATTATTGGTAAACAAGTGAAACGTAAGATTAAGGCGTCATAGTGTGCGAGAGATGTTTGGTACAGATCGGATGCTGTTACGACTAAAATCTTAGAGAAGAAATCCAGCATCTGTTGAGTTTTGATATCAGGAGATCATGATTCTCAGCGGTATTTCTATCCCAGTTCAGTTGGTCTTTAAACGTTACAAATCAGAGGCGTAGTTACTTATCTCTTCACAATTTACAAAAACAATGTGATATTCAAAACACCGTAGTTAATGATAATTACACAATTGCTGCGGAGAAGTTAATACAGTTCATTATAATTACCTTCAAAATTTTGTACAAAATAAAAGACAGAGGCGATAAAATAAGAAGGTTTATTTTTAATATAACGAAGAGCCACTGAGTACAAAAAATATGTGTGTGAAAATACTGGTTTTTAATTAACACAGGTAAAAAAAACCCGTTGTGTGGTGAAGTCATGCGTGAATTTATTGGACAATAACATCATATGTGGACTAGGCGTTCAGAAAACTGACAGAGGTATTTGTAGTGGAAGTATCGTAAATGGTTTCAATAACAGCGACTTGCATTCTAAATAATAGTTGGTTATTAGGGTATTTGCCATATGGCACATACACTCTTGGCGTCGGTCGGATGGCAGGATCTAAGGATTGGACCAAAATTTCTCGACGTTTCATAGCCTCTTGAACATTTTATTCAGACTTGAAATTTAACCATTTAGTATCAGTTAAAACTTAAAAGGTGCTTTAATAAAATCGGCTTGACAGGGCCGCACTTATAAATTTTATGAAAACACTTACGGATAGAGAACTATATTTACTGAAGGCTGTATATAATTTTGTGCAGATGATGAATTGATAAAATAGAGACGAAATATTGAAACTACGAAAAAAATATTATTTTAAGGGATGTATTAAGAGCTTAAATTATTTTATTTTGTCTAAAAACAAACTTGAGTTCACATAATAAAAACACACCGCCTGTATTAACAAACACACTATATTGTCAACAGGGTTTTGGCACTGCGACTCGAGTTTTATTTTCTTATCGCTAATAGTATAAAACTATACTGTGCGCCTTTCAAACCTTTTTTTTACTACGGATTACTTAAAATTTTTTGTGGAATACCTACACAGGAGAACGTATTTCTAGAATTTTTGTCAGTAATTTATACCGACATCACTTGGAAAAGGCTGAACCGATTTAATGATGAAACTTGAGACACTATTAATTGCTACCAATTTCAAATGTAAAGTAAGTTTATGTGATTTCAAATAAATAGTTTAAAAATATTCCAACGGAGAATTGCATACTTGACGCAATGTTTTTTTTACAAGATGAAATGTGTTTTCTCCTGTCGGACTTAACATATTTTTTTATGAAATAATAAATAACAAATGTCATTTACCCAATTCACGTGTACAGTCAAAATGAATATTGGAAAACAATTGCCATTGTTATTAGGATAGCATGTACATTAGTAGAACTTTTTAGTCTGTCTAGATGTCCGTACTCTGGATGTTCATCTTTCCAGGCTCTCCAGAACTCAGAAGGTTTCTGACCCCCGTTACTCAAGAAGCTGAAATTTTGCATACTTATAGGACACGGGATAGAGCCTAACTGAGCCGAATTTTCGATTTTCTGCACGGGGACACAAATGCGGATTTTTTTCGAAAAAAAAAAAACATGGGAACTTCGATATTACAATATATAAGAATGTATTTAGAAACAACCATTGTTTTATTTGTTGTAATTGTTTCACAACAATCACCTGAAATTGTAGTCATTATAATTTTTCAAGTAACTATTATTATAGGACCTAAATTAGTATATAGTTGAACAATAAAATAAATTCATATATATCATATTTTATAACCATGAAATTTTCAAAACAGTGCTATAATCCTTATAATTACGGGGCTTTTCATAAAATAGTGTATTCTGAATGACAAAAAAATTTAACGCCATGTTTTTTTTTAAATAAAATTTAAAAGGATTGAACCAGAAAAAGTTTACAGCGTGGGAGTATTCAGAATACAACACCGCATATTTATTAGGCTGCTATCAGTTATAAAAGGTATATTTGTTCAGTTACGCATTTGCATAATTATGCAAATTTATTAAAATATTGAGGTATAAGTTATCCGAGCATCAGAACTTGTACTAAGAATTTACATTTTATGTATAATCCGATAATATGTACGTAGAAGTTAAGAGGAGTAAATTTTAGCCTTTGGACCTTAGCACTTAGCTTTAGACAGACCTTTTCAAACTACAATTTGCTACTGCCTTCTATTAACGTGGGACCAAAACTAAGAAATTTTCATCAAATAACAAAACCCTTATGAAATTTTACAATGGGCGCGCTGTCGCCAGCTCGTCATTTATTTTGACTGACAGAAGTTGCCAGATTTACCGAGCGAATGTATCAGGATATCAGACAGCTCGCAGAGGTAAACGGAGCGCAGAAAAAGTGAATACTATATACATACCAGATGTACGATCAAACCGAATTGGATATAATGTCATATGACAATGTATTTTTAATAGACAAAAAAATAGATTATTAATTCGACATGTGTGTGCGTGTGTGTTTGATAATACATCTCTCTATATGTACTAGCGGATTACCCGCGACTTCGTCCACGTGGTATAGATTGTACCCACAGTTCTTTTATACAAAATCTACCCCCACCCCGTTCGGGTAGATGTGTTCAAAAGACAATGGAACATGTACTTCTTTATTTTCTAAGAAGAGAATTTTTTACTGAGTCTCACGTATTTAGTTTAAGAAATTTCAGAAATACAGAGAGCGTATCTTTTATGAATGTTAACCCCCCCCCCCAACCCCTTAAGAAAAATTTAGCCCATAATTTAAGTTAGAGTATTCTCTGTATGGATACAAAATTTCATTTCATCGGATGTATAGTTAATTAGTTATAACGGAACAAAGGTAAAAACCTCTATAGATGTATATATTAGTACAGATATCTGTTTAAAACAACCCACCTTCAGAGTGGTCTCACATAAATTTTACTTAAATCGGCTCGGCAGTTTAGTATTAAAATATTAAGGAAAACCTACTGAACCTATCATGTCAACTCTCATGATCTGTTGTTAATTGCTTGCTTAAATTTAAAATCATGCCTTTTTAATTCAAATAGGTATACAATGTAAACATTTTAAATTTTAATAATTGTCTATATAACAATATTGTTTTCAGGGGTATTTTTAATTATCTGTGACCCCTAGCAGTTCAAACAAAATATTCTAAAATTTATTTTAAAAAGAGGTAAGCGCTAAACTAAAAAGAACCATTAATTGTTAGACATATTGTATATTTTATGTATTTCTATTATTTGCGGTAAGCTGGACTCACACAGAGCTTGTATTTACTTAGAGATTATTTTAAACATATTTCTCGCAACAAAAATTGTAACTTTGTAACAGCGTTTAAAATAATAAAATCAACACTAATAATATAAACCAGTAACTTGGTCTTTGTCTATAATTTCGTTTTATACGGGTTTGTCGGAATTTTTGTGTATAATCTACAATAAATTTAACTAACATTCTGGAAACACTTTTCACTGTGTAGGTCTAAGTATCACATAGACCTACAAAGTAAAAAGTGTATCCAGAATGTTAATTTATTTTATTACATCGTTACTTGAAACCGGTTGAAGAGATTTTAATGAAACTTGGTCTTAAATTTTGAGTAAGACTGTTTTTCTTCATACCCGGTCGAAAGTACGTACTTTCGTATCAGTGTACACGAGAAAACTGTTTCGACCCTCCATTACAGACGGTATACGACTAACTCCAGCAGTGCATAAATGTTAGGCTTTCTGCCTTAAAATCAAAGCAGAAAGTACGTACTTTCGACAGGGTAATGGGTATGAAGAAAAATTACTTTTCCGTCCGACTGCAATAAAGATAAGATTTTTTTGTTAAAACTGACACTAATGCGTCATAGGAATGAAACCGCGGTAAAAGGCTAATTCTTTTATATTTTGGTTAGATATTTGTTCGATTCTAGTAATGTATTTTCAAGTTTCAATGTGGATTCGCCTTTACAATCATTAAAACACGAGTCGCGACGGCCTCACTAACGACATCTGTTGCACTGTAGAGAAAAAGGAACGGAATGAACGCGTGTCTCTTTCTTTATATAATTTATGCAAAAATTATCGGAAATTAAGTACATATCTTCACAGATAAACATGGATTTAAGAAGGCTTTCCCAATATGAATGAAGAACTCTCTTGCTTACCGTTCAATACACGATAGGAATGTGAAGAATGTGTTGATTTTGTAAAGGGGTAAGACAAAACTGAATTCTAAGTATCAGGAGTGCAGAACGCGAAGAAGCTGCCGAATGCAGAAATACAACACTGAACACACGCGGTGAAGGCATGTGTTAACTTTTATGTTGCATGTGTTTTACGTTTATGTTGAACTAAATAATGCGAAGGTTTATTTTTTTTTATATTCGTATTCACAATTTTATTTAACGCGAAAAAAGTAAATTAAAAAAAAAACATATATTATTCTTTTGTCGATATATTACTATTTTGCATTTCAGATCGTCGAGGTAATGTATGGCGATGCATAAGAAGTTTCACTTCAAAAGTAATGCGACATTTTTGTCTGTATAATTTCGATTTCTTAGGTGCCTTTTTTGGTCATTTTTTAAAGCTCAAGCATTTTTGTGTTTATTTATCAAATAGACAGTCAGGCATTCGAAAATGGCTGGACTGATTTTAAAGGTCGTTTGTTACATGTAACCGTTATTATCAGGTATAAGATCAGTGTCGTATTTGTACCGTTTGAGGCTCGTGGCAAATTTATCAGATGGGGCCCTCCCTCAATGTAAAGAAGCTCTCTTTCTTATAAATGCGTTCAAATCTTGATATATTTTTTTTGTTTAATTTGTGTATGTCTTTAATAGGTAACTTAAATTAATTGAATACAAAATTCTACTAAATTTTATAATAATACAATATGCTAGGATCATCCAGCGCTCACGAGCCTCTCAGGCTGGGGGGTCCCTATTGTTACGCCGCTATATAAGATAAGGTTTCTGTCAAAACCGATCTGCAAAATCCCGTTGTAAAGGTTAGTACGGGTATATATTTTATGTTCTACAAATGGTGGGGCGCGAAAAAGAAAATTTGAAACAAAAATAGTTTTTAATATTAAACAGTAAAAAATGCCGGTAAATGAGTGGCATAAGATAATAACAAATTATACACAAGTTCATAAAATTAGAACATAGGTACTCTCAGTATAACACATTTTGACATTTACCATCTGAACTAACAAAACGAAGTAGGTCATTCCAAAGGCAAGGCGTGCCTGCGTTTATGTTCCGCGCTATTGAAAAAAACCCTGTATAGGTCGCCAGCCTATCTCTAGGGATTTACCAAGATATTAAGGTGCGCTCTTATTAGTGCATTTGGCACAATTTATTAAATATCAATCCAAAATCTGCTTAAAATTAAATACATCCTTCAGTAATTAAATTCGTATGATGTATACGCAATCGTCGTTCAAAGGATCGAGTATAACACTTAGTCCAGTGTATCTTAAAAGGTGCTGAAAAACTTAGCTTATTCAACGATTGTAACAGACACTTCAACGCGCGAATCCAGCCGGTGATAAAAAAAATGCAGTGGAAACGAGTAACTAAGTTATAAACAAAAAAATATGACTGGATATGAATGAAGGGTATAAGTACACTTTAAATGTTAATCAAGCCAAAATTTTTAAAAGAAATTTAATCAAAGGTAAGTAAAGAATAGAAAATAAAAGGCTAGAAATAGTTTTAAAGTTTAATAAAGACCGTATTTATAAAGACCGACGTTCAAAAGAAAAGAGAAATTTTACAGCACCCAATACAATAATTAAAAAAAACCCGGGTCGCAGTGCCAAAACCCTGCCGACAATATAGTGTATTTGCTAATACAGGCAGTGTGGCTTTATTATGCGAACTTAAGTTAGTTTTTGGGCAAAATAAAAAATTTGACTCCTTAATACACCCCTTAAAATAATTTTTTTTTCTTAATTTCAATATTATTATCAATCGAACCTCTATACCAAATTATATACAACTGTCAGTAAATAATTCACTATCTGCAAAATAATGTTTTTTAAAATTTGTAAGTCCGGTCCTGTCGGGCCGATTTTATTAACATTTTAGGGGCACTTTTTAATTACTACTAAAAGGTTAAATGTCAATTTTGAACCGATTCTGAGAATTGTTTCGATATTTTGGGGCCCAAAAACTTTTTTCAACCCCTAAAAACTACCCTTAAAATGGCCCGATTACGCCCATTTTAAATAGGCTTCTTGCGGTGATGGATTTCAACCTGTGGGCCAAATTTCGTTACAATCAATTAACTCTTTCGAAAGTTATTGCCCGCACGCACACACACACATATATATATATATATATAAATATATATATACATATATATATAAACATTTTTAAAAATGGTGCCAAAGTGTTTAGGAGGTTATGAAACGTCGAGAAATTTTGGTCCGACCCCTAGGTCCCGCCATCCGACCGACGCCAATAGTGTATGTTGCCATATGGCAAATACACTAATAAAAGATAAAGTTATAACATGCGCATACTACGAATTTAACAAATAACAGAAACGGAATAAAAGATAATTAAAATATAAACATTACCCGATAACAACAATATAACCAATAAACTGGAAAAAAAAATAACAAACAGAAATAAAATGAAAAATTATACCAACAAAATTTTTGGTGGAAGATATTTCCACAATTTTGTGGTTATTTTTTTTTCTTTTCAGGCTCCGGACGCCAGCTATTTCTCCGCTTGACTGCCTTACCAATTATTTTTTTAAAGGAATTTTTTGCTGCTAGAGCGGACGTAACATAAGCCAATAGAAGGTTAAAAAGCAATAGAGATATTACATAAGCTACAAAAATAACAGATTTTAAAAAAGAAAGGTAAAATGCAGGTTGCCGACCTACAGGCAATTAAAATAATAGTTTAAAAAAATGTATTAAAAATAAGAATAAAACAAAAACATATGAACAGAATGAAAAAAAAAATACATTATGTTACACGATTTTTTTTAAATTAATTTTTCTCTGTATATCATATTTATGTTAAACGTATGCGGTTTTTTCTTTTTTGTCTGCTTTTAAATAATTTATTTATATCAAATAATTATAATCAAATAATCAAATAAAATCCGTCTCAACATTATTTGGGAAGAATGATACATATTTCTAGATTATTTTGAAAGCATTGCCATCATCAGAGAATGAATAATGTTTTTCGATTTCGTAACTGTGTTTCAAGCATTTTTAGAAATCCATATTCAACTAGTAATACGGAGCTCTATGATGCGGGTGAATAAGGGATCGCTTTAAAGTTGCATGCAGATTGTCTCAACGAAAGTCAACAAAGGGGTTTCGTTGATCCAGTGTGCTTAAGTTATGGCGCTTGGTGGCAATGTGCAGCATATAACATCGCGGTATAACATCAAATGATCAATCCGGAATATTCGATCGAACGCCGCACTATGTGGATGTGCCAATAAAAGACTGGTAATACCACAGTAGACTCATACACTCTCACACTTCACAATGAAATATGAGCGGCACAGTTTTTATGCATTGTGACGGACATGCCTTACATTGTTACATTGCTTCGCCTTACTATGAAGATAACTCACTGTCGACTATTTTATAACAGTAGTATATGTATAGTTGAAAATAAATGACGTTTTTAAATATAGATTTAAAGCTAAAACTCGAATCAGGAATAGACACCTACATAACGGTACAAGTATGACGGCTATAAATTTCACATATCCCTAGATCATAGAAAGAAGCTTGCATCGGTGACCGTGACGTGTAAATTCGTTATTAGTGTATTTGCCATATGGCAACATACACTATTGGCGTCGGTCGGATGGCGGGACCTAGGGGTCGGACCAAAATTTCTCGACGTTTCATAACCTCCTAAACACTTTGGCACCATTTTTAAAAATGTTTATATATATATGTATATATATATATATTTATATATATATATATATATATATATATGTGTGCGGGCAATAACTTTCGAAGGAGTTAATTGATTTCAACGAAATTTGGGCCACGTGTTGAAATCCATCACCGCAAGAAGCCTATTTAAAATGGGCTTAATCGGGCTATTTTAAGGGTAGTTTTTGGGGGTTGAAAAATGTTTTTGGGCCCCAAAATACCGAAAAAATTCTTCGAATCGTTTCAAAATTGAAATTTAACCCTTTGGTAGTGATTAAAAAGTGTCCCCACAATTTTAATAAAATCGGCCCGACAGGACCGGATTTACAAATTTTATGAAAACACTAGCTTGCAGATAGTGACTTATTTATTGAAGGGTGTATTTAATTCGGTGTAGACGTTAAATTGATAATAATATTACAATTAAGAAAAAAATGTTATTTTAAGGGGTGTATTAAGGGGTTAAATTTTTTATTTTGCCCAAAAACAAACTTAATTTCACATAATAAAAGTATAAAACCACACGGCCCTACACAAGCAAATACACTATATTGTCGGCAGGGTTTTGGCACTGCGACCCGGGTTTTTTTTTAAGTTGCTCCCATGTATAGTAGCTCATAGTCGTATAAAAAAATACAGAGGTTCCCAAAGTACGTTTATTATGTAGCAATAATAATAATAATAATAATAATAATACTTTATTAAAGACTGCGTACGCAGTATAAATAGCGTTATACATAAAATAGTTACAATTCTGAAAAGTATTCATTAATGTCGTGTATATTGATTGATTGATATTTATTTTATTGTTAGCAAAAATTGATAACAATGCGTCTTAAATTACTACATAGTGTGTACAATATTTAAAATATAACAATATTAAAAACTTATATATTCAATGATGCTATAAAAGCACCGATTTATTAAAAAATCCCGAAGGTTACGTTTAAAAATTTTAAAATTGTCAACATTTTTAATAGACGGAGGCAATTTATTAAAAAGTTTGATACTTGCACCTAGTGGACCCTTGTTATATATAGATAATCGGTTTTTAGATAAATGAAGGTCGTTTGCCTGACGCGTGTTATGTCCATGTACATCTTTGTTATGCGTGAAATCAGATATATTTTGTTTGACAAATTTGCATGACTCGTAAATGTAAATTGATGGGAAGGTTAGTAGTTTGTTGGTAATGAAATAAGGTCGACAGGATTCTGTACGACCGAGACCATAAATTAGTCTAATAATGCGTTTCTGCAACACAAGAATTCTTTTGCAATTACTACAACTACCCCATATAGTCACATTGTAGCTCATCGCCGAAAAAGCATAGGCATAATACACGTTAAGTAACGAACCAATATCAAGAAATATATTTTTTAAGCATCGAATCGAATAAATTGTATAATTCAATTTTTTACAGACATTATTGACATGATCAGTCATCGCTAGAGACTGGTCCAGTATAACTCCCAAAAACCTAGTTTGCGGAGATAGTTTGAAATTATTATTTAATACTGTTTTTTTACTCAAACCCTTACTGAAATTCACAATAGACGTTTTATCGTCATTTAGTATTAAACGATTTTTCTCACACCATTGTCGAAAACTATCAAAATAAACTTAAATTTTTTAAAATTATTTATGTTCCTAATTTCTTTTGGCAAATGGTACAATTTACCACCGGCATATCGTGGGGATTTAATAAAAAAATAATTTGTAAAAAAGTCATTATATATGTATTAAGTTTTTTTTTCTAGTTTCATAACGATGCACTTCAAAGACACAGTCAAGAGAAGAAATGTTCTTTTTAACATAAAGCAAGATCTTAAATAGATAAATGGAGGTAACAGCTAGTAAGTGGTTAGATTTGAAAATTGGTCTGCATTTCTTTAATTTAAATATGGCTCTATTAAATCTTTTTTGTATAACGAAAACTCTTTGAATGTTATAATTCAAGGCCTTCAAATATTTTCGGTTAGGTCAAATTAAAATTTTGTTTGAAATAATTTAAAAGCAAAAACTGAGCGTTATACAATCTAAGTGGCCACAAGTGTTGGTGGACTTATAGTCATCCCTCTCCCCCAATCTTCCGCCGTCAATGGTTCCAACAACGTAATGTTTATAAAACATAAAAATACTGTAAAGTTGCTCAAAGTCTCTGAAAATATTTATATCAGAAGAATTAAAGAAAACAAGACTCGATAACCGCACTAACAGCGTCTATAGCTTCTAGAAAATACATATCAATTTTTAAAAATAGCTAAAGAGTATATTATGCTACCTACAAATACCCATTGCACTCAAATATTTTCTCCTCATGTAAAAATGGCTATAGTTCTTCCGATGCTATTTTTAAAGCTAAAGGGCTCCGATAAACACCAACTGAAGATCCAAGAATCTAATTTTTAATCGACTTAATTGTGTGTGTGTTTTAGGCAATGATTTCATTAAAGAAATGAGAATTAGAGGATATTCATTTTTCGCTCGCTTCTGGCGAATACACAAAACCAACTATCAATATTGATGTGAATCAGTTGTAACTTACTTTTCATCTTTGTAGTAAATGCCTGCAGTAGAAGAAAAGTTATTCTCAGTGCAGGCTGTTCTTGTACTTTTGCTTTGATGCGTTAAACTGGTGTATTACAAACATAATTTTTTTCATGCAGTGAATTGATCCATTTTTAAAAAATGAAATCTAACTACGAAAAATTGGAAAGTGAGTTTTCAGTGTGAAAAGTAGTTGGGTAGAAAAATTATTTTTTATATCAGAAGTTTGCTTTCTATTTTTTCGTAGTCGGCTTTTAGTTTTTAGTGTATTTGCCATATGGCAACATACATTATTGGCGTCGGTCGGATGGCGGGACCTAGGGGTCGGACCAAAATTTCTCGACGTTTCATAACCTCCTAAACACTTTGGCACCATTTTTAAAAATGTTTATATATATATATATATATGTATATATATATGTATATATATATGTATATATATATTTATATATATATATATACGTATATATATATATATATATATACGTATATATACAGGGTGTCTCACCGAACGTTGGCTAACATGGGTAACTTTGTTATTAGTGGAGATAGAAAGTCGGTTAAATGGGCAAAGTAGTGCAGAAAATTGGGCTCAACAACATCCCGTCGAAAAAACAATTGAATTTTGACACCCTATGAATTTATTCAGAAAATAGTGAAAATTGCCATTTATGAAAACTGGCCATAACTTTTTTATTTATGAAGATATTTGAAAATTTCATTAACCATTTTTTGATAACTTTTTAAGGTCTTTTCAGTGGCGTAGGTTTAATTTTTTTATTTCCACTACATAATGAGATATTGACATGAACTTTGGTTTTTCTTATGGACGGCATTTTTGATTTTCAGATATTCGAATTCTACTTATTTTTCTGAATTATTTGACATAGCATATCCTATATCTAAACCAATCAGAAGCTACAAAACTGACAAAAATAGCTTTTTGGCGTTATCAAAGTGTGCCGTGTAAAACGAAATTTGTTGAAACAAATACATATCGACAGATTAACAATCTGTCGAGCGATCGCTACAGTTTTGCTAATTCATTTTGTTTGATTTACTCTCTAAGATGGCTCAAGCATTCTCAAATTTGGAGAAACATGCTATTTTTGCGCATACATTCAGCGTAACAAAAATACCACGTAGGCTCAAACAGAATACTTGAAACTTTATCCAGAAAGGCGACAGCCTTATTCAATAACTTTTAGGAACTTAAATAGAAATTTAAAGGTATACGGTTCATTTTTAAAGAAAAAAGGCAACATTCAACACTGTGAAGAAGAATTAGGTTTAGCAAACGTTGAAATTAATGGAGAAAAGTTCCTAAAAGTTATTGAATAAGGCTGTCGCCTTTCTGGATAAAGGTTCAAGTATTCTGCTTGAGCCCACGTGGTATTATTGTTACGCTGAATGTATGCGCAAAAATAGCCTGTTTCTCCAAATTTGAGAATGCTTGAGCCATCTTAGAGAGTAAATCAAACAAAATGAATTAGCAAAACTGTAGCGACGTCTCGACAGATTGTTAATCTGTCGATATGTATTTGTTTCAACAAATTTCGTTTTACACGGCACACTTTGATAACGCCAAAAAGCTATTTTTGTCAGTTTTGTAGCTTCTGATTGGTTTAGATATAGAATGTGCTATGTCAAATAATTCAGAAAAATAAGTAGAATTCGAATATCTGAAAATCAAAAATGCCGTCCATAAGAAAAACCAAAGTTCATGTCAATATCTCATTATGTAGTAGGAATAAAAAAATTAAACCTACGCCACTGAAAAGACCTTAAAAAGTTATCAAAAAATGGTTAATGAAATTTTCAAATATCTTCATAAATAAAAAAGTTATGGCCAGTTTTCATAAATGGCAATTTTCACTATTTTCTGAATAAATTCATAGGGTGTCAAAATTCAATTGTTTTTTCGACGGCATGTTAATGAGCCCAATTTTCTGCACTACTTTGCCCATTTAACCGACTTTCTATCTCCACTAATAACAAAGTTACCCATGTTAGCCAACGTTCGGTGAGACACCCTGTATATATATATCCGTATATATATATATATGTGTGCGGGCAATAACTTTCGAAAGAGTTAATTGATTTCAACTAAATTTGGCCCACGTGTTGAAATCCATCGCCGCAAGAAGCCTATTTAAAATGGGCCTAATCGGGCCATTTTAAGGGTAGTTTTTAGGGGTTGAAAAATGTCTTTGGGCCCTAAAATACCGAAAAAATTCTCCGAATCGTTTCAAAATTGAAATTTAACTCTCTGGCAGTAATTTAAATGTGTCCCTAAAATTTTAATAAAATCGACCTTACAGGACCGGATTTAAAAATTTTATGAAAACACTAGTTTGCAGATAGTGAATTATTTACTGAAAGGTGTATATAACTTGGTATAGAAGCTCGATTGATAATAATATTGCAATTAAGAAAAAAAAATGTTATTTTAAGGGGTGTATTAAGGAGTCAAATTTTTTATTTTGCCCAAAAACCAAGTTAAGTTCGCATAATAAAGCCACACTGCCTGTATTAGCAAATACACTATATTGTCGGCAGGGTTTTGGCACTGCGACCCGGGTTTTTTAAACTTGTATTTTTATTTAGAACTATTTAGTTTTAGAATCTACTCGTCAATCACGCATGATATATTTCTTGTTTTCTGTTCATCGTACGCCATTTTAGACCGCTATTTGTTAAAATCGGTCCAACAGTTTGGAAGCAGCGATGGAAAAACTTAATAACCAATAAATTTTAAGACTTTTGATAATATTTAATACAATTATTATAAATTGTAAAAAACAGACAACGTTCTGATTTAAAAAACACTATAGACACCTACTCAGCAATCTGTTTAAAACGTCAAACCGAAATGATATATTGTAAGTACTCTATATAATACACTATTTTAGGAAGGACTATAGCTTTATATTATAACTTATAACGTAACTTTTATTTTTCGAAGAAAAAAATAATATCGAGCATGATATCCTGCAGAGACCCATAAAGTCTAGCCTTCTTTGTCTCGCTTGTATAAGATGAAAACCGATAATAACAATTAATTCGTTAGATTGCGGCTCCAACCAACCGTATAACAATAATATGACGGGGCGCCAGTTAAATTATAGGAAATTGTTTTAAACCAGAGCTTCTTTACAACATAGAACGTCCAAGAAATGCTTTAATTAAACTGTGACTATTAATTAAATACTATCAACTAATTAGGTGTGGACCTTAACAAATTGATTAAATACATAATTGGGCCACTAATTAATGAGGCAAGCAACAAACAATTACTACGCGCGTTTAAAAATAAAAATGACAAGATAATAAACAACTGCACCAAAGATTTTTTTATAAGCATAAATACAAAAAGTCTTGTGAATTTTCAAATCCGAACAAATTCGAGTAGAACTCGCACTCTGAGATCTCCCGTACCGTTAGAACAACTTAATAAAAATTAAATAGTTTACCACGTGACAATTTCACATAGAATTGGAAATTAATGATTTTTACTACGAAACCTTCCTTTGTGCTAAATATCAAGATTCTAGGTCAGCAGGGAAAATACGCGATTTTTGATAAGACGTACCTTTTTATTGCAACGAGTTAGAAGCTAGAATTTTTTACAGGACTATGGAGTTGTAGATTTTAGTTTTCAGTATTAATTTCAACGTGGTATCTCTAGTCATTCCTGAGAAAAAGGGTCTCGACAAACAGATAGACGGACAAAAGGAATCTTATAAGGGTTTCGTTTTTTAATCCATGAATAAGGAACCCGGCTTCTCCAATACAATCCAATTCAGTTTCAAGGTTCTAATCAAACAATAGTCTGGTAAGAATTTTCCATTTATTATTAAAAGAATAAAAAATAAATTGAAAATATGCGTTAGTGCTATGGGCCCAAGCTGGCGATCTTTAAAGAAATTAACGAATTACAACTTTAATAATTTTATTTATATAGTTTCAACTGATATTTTATTTTCGTCGGGCGTCTATAATCTGCATGCATTATGGCTATCGATAAAAATGAGACAAAAATTAGCTGTCGGCACCTAGGTATATAATATTATTAATAAATAAATCTTGTAATTTGGATTAATCAGCTGATTAATCCAAATTAAAAGATTTATTTACTACAATACAGCTGTACTAAAATCATTCTATATTATTAATGTTTAATTTTAAACCAAAGAAACAATTAATTAGTGCAGTATAACGCTCAGTGCTGATCCAGCTAAAACAGATGCCAGGGCAGATGCCAGAAAGACACTGCAATTACTAATTATGGACCACGGAGCTATTTATATACAATATGTATTAACTTATGCAATGTATTATCCTTGACTTACAAGTGTTTGCAGTCAGTGGCGTAGCTACGTAACCAAGGGCCCCGGTGCGAAAATGAAATTGGAGCCCTATTCAAAGTTTTATCGGCACAGCGCCGACTACACGAATCCATATTTTAAACATTAACTGATAATTGTTAAACATTCATTGTTACAATGCTAAATCAGAAAAATTTATTTTTATCCACCAACACCGTCTGGACTCAAACCAGAATCTTTCCACTTTCCCCGCCGCGAAAGTGGAAAGATTCTGGTTTGAGTCCAGACGGTGTTGGTGGATAAAAATAAATTTTTCTGATTTAGCATTGTAACAATGAATGTTTAACAATTAAATAGCAAACGTTCTGCAGCTTGTAGAAATTAAAACATCTTATATTAACTGATAAGTTGACTTTTTAGTGTATTTGCCATATGGCAACATACACTATTGGCGTCGGTCGGACCAAAATTTCTCGACGTTTCATAGCCTCCTGAACACATTGGCACCATTTTTGAAAATGTTTATTATATATATGCATATATGTGTGCGGGCAATAACTGTCGAAGGATTTAATTCATTTTAACGAAATTTGGTACACATGTTGGAATCCATCACCCATCACCGCACGAAGCTTATTTAAAATGGGCCCAATCGGGTCAATTTAAGGATGGTTTTTAGGGGTTGAAAAAAGTTTTTGGGCCCAAAAATACCTAAAAAATTCTCAGAATCGTTTCAAAATTGAAATTTAACCCTTTAATAGCAATTAAAAAGTGCTCCTAAAATTTCATATAATAAAGCCATAAGGCCAGTATTAGCAAATACACTATATTGTCGGCAGGGTTTTGGCACTGCGACCCGGGTTTTTTTTCTTTTTTGTCCTTGGTAATTAATATAAAAATGATTTGTCGGGAAAAAAGACTTTTTAAGTAAATACTTATTTGTTATTTAATTTTAATTGTATTTTAATAATTCAGTTACAGTTATAAAGCTTGAAAAAGTCCCAAGCAAGGGATAAAACGTCGCTATAAATAACAAATAAGCGTTTACTTAAAAAGTCCTTTTTCCCGACAAATCATTTTTATATTAACTGATAAGTATTAATAATAGAGACGAAGTTCCGGGAGTTTTTTTGGAAATATCCTCCCTTCTAGGAATCTTTTTTTTAAATTTCATTTGCACTAATCATTTTCGAGTTACTTGCAAAAAATTAGACTCCCTTTTTTGGGATTCTTCAATTGTTAATAACTTTTGAAATTGTTTATGTAAGGATTTCAAACTTTTGCACATTTTTCTGGAGGTGATTACGAATTTTAACTCGCATTAGCAAAAATTAACACGTTTTTCAACTTGTGAATCAGACTACAGAGGCCAAAGAGTTAAAAGTCAAAAACTCTTTATTCGATTTAAATAACGTTTTCGAACGTCGCTCGCAGGAGGCCGAGGGCCCCCCTGAGCTTGAGGGTCCCGGTGCACTGCACCACCTAGCCCTCCGATAGCTATGCCACTGTATGTAACTTGACCTGTGGAAATCGATTTAAGCGACCCATTCAAAATTAATTTTCTAGAATCACTTACATGGTTAACAGTTAATAAAGAATAATCGATCAGTTTCGGTTCGTAAGGTACCAACGTAACGTCTTTAAATTTTAGAAACGGAATACCAGTCGGATGACTCTTATCTTCTTTAATAGCTTCCAACACGTTTTCAAGTCTTATTTCAAAATTGCCTCCCTTGTAATAACCAGGTTCTGCTTATTATAGTGTTTACAACTCAATGTAATCGTTTCAGTTTATATAGTTTACTAAAATTTCTGCAAAAGCATAAAAGTATAATGTCTCGACGAGAAAACCACTTTCGGTCTCAGCTTGAATTTCGGAGACGAGAGATATTTTGCGCCTCTCGTCTTGTTATACATTCTAGAGATGATTTTTAATTGAGATTGATTTTGATGAGTAACGACCTTTCCAAACAAATTTAAATCACAATATCCTCCTTCGGTGTACATCCTAACCGTACCTATCTAAGCATAGTAATTAGATCATAATAATATGCTCCAATGGCCAAGGTTACAACTTGTCACATTAGAATTATTACAATTATTAGAGTGAATCGTCGAGGGGTCATAACTTAATTTACATAATATGTACGAGTATAACCCTTCTCACTTCTCAGTACGCCTAGGAACATAAAATATGCAGTGGTGTGTCAAAATAAAAAAGTTTTGTAGTGACTTTCTTTTGGAAAATATGTTTTTTTAATGATTTATTTAAGATATTTATTATTTTTAATTTATAAAATAAACAAAAAAATCTCAAGCTAAAGTGAAGTCATAATTTCGCATTTTGATGAGACGCCAATAAAAGAATTGTGGGTACAATCTATACCACATGGACGGAGTCCGCGGGTAAACCGCTAGTTGATTAATAACCACAATGCATTTTTCCTACTTTTCCATTCGTTTAGAAATAAGCTATAGCCATAGATATTTTATATGAAGCGTATATTATCATTATGTTGGCGCCAGACATAGCAGCAATATTTGAACACTTATTTGAACACTTGTTTTAACCAGGGATGGGGATTATAAATCGATTATTCGAAATAATCACAAAAAGAATATTTTTCCCGATTTTATAGAAGAAAAAAAGTTTTATTGTTCTTTTAAAACAGTGGGAACGAACAGGCCTGTTTTAAAAGAACAATAAAACTTTTTTTCTTCTATAAAATCGGGAAAAATATTCTTTTTTGAACCGATTATCCGATTTTAGGGTAATAAAATAATCGGTTTTCCCCATAATCGGGTTTTCGAAATAATCGGAATCGATTGGCAGGAAAATAACCGATTATTTCGAATAATCGATTTATAACCCTCATCCCTAGTTAAAACAAGTGTTCAAATAAGTGTTCAAATATTGTCGCTATGTCTGGCGCCCGGGTTACCCGGGCGCCAGACACAGACAAATATTTGAACAAAGACTTTGCTCACACATGTTTGCTGCACCAGCCAGACATGCATTGCAGACACTAGTAGCAAACGTGTCTGCAAAGTATTCAAATTAACAAAGAAGATGGACGACGATTTTCTTGTTAAATTCCTCGATAGAGCAAGGCACTGACAATTTATTATTTACTCTGATCCAGGCATCATTGACCAAATTTTTATTTTTATGATTTTTATTTTTTGGGATCCATATACATGGTTCTTCTTCAAGTAACTCAATAAATTCAAGGACACTTTCGTTGCTCCAGTCCATCTTGCGACTGAACAAAGTGACCGTTCTACTTAGTGATTTACGAGTAACTGAACTTTGCGCAAGTGTAGCAACTACGCAAGCATTCGAAAAACCGACACCGAATGGCAAAGGCAAATGTGTGATTAAACTTTGAACAAATACCCAAATACCCGTGCCTCACAAGTGTTAAAACAAGTGTTCAAATATTGTTGCTGTGTCTGGCGCCGACTTTATAGACCTATACAAGGGTAATTCGTCAAATAAGTATAAAAATATACATCAGTATATTATATAAAAAATATGGTAGGTTACATTAAAATTCGTTGCTTCATACATATAATATGGCTCAAAGTTTATATTTAGATAATTATTAAAAAGTGTTTTCATGTTAAAGCGCATGGCATAATATTATGACAAAATTATAAGGGGATTTACTATAGTAATAATTATTGTAATTATTTAAAATGCAACATTTGACCTTGCCACGAGCTTTAGTTCTAAAGATATTTAAATTCTTTTTAATGTGCAACAACGATTTATAAATATATATTGATGTAACTGTCAGTAATATAGTTTCTATGAAGACTGTTCTGCAACTTGTGTAGAAATTTACAGTCAAGATCAAAAAATATTGTAACTCAGATATGAGAGTTGCATAATACATATTCAAAATTTGGTTAACTTGCACGTATTGGTTTCGGTGATTTAATCAAGAAGTATGTCTTGTTAATTTTTTACAGTTTAGTGATGTCAAATTTTGCACATAACGGTATTTTGATGGCCATTGATTTATTAAAGTTTGAGCCTACTTCGTCACCACCAAAGCGATGGGGCGTATTTCTTTTTTATCATTGTTTATTTATAAGAAATGTGTTAGCTGACAATCGTTCTTTGAAGACATAACTCGTTTCACTCGCCAGTTACCTGGTAAATTAATCATTAAAGCGAAAGAAAACCTACTGAACCGATTTTAATAAAAAGTATACGAGACCAGCATCTTCCTGAACGGAACGGAGTCAAAATTATTCAGAGCGTAAGAAATCGATTTACACACATTAAAAAAGAAGCTATGCACGTGCCGAATTGAAAACCTCTTTTTCTAAGTCAGTCAAAAAATTAATACAGCACGCCGCTGAAAGTGTACAAAACGCACGTTCGCATAAAGTGACAAAATTAATGCATACCTTGATTGAGATGGGGCCATAAAAACAAGTTTCTTTCGTTCAACTTCTTAAAATTAAAAAGAGTGCTCAAGTTTAATGAACGAATCAAGCACGATTTAAATGGTTAAGCCAGTACCGTATTTATACAGGGTGCGGCAGAGGGGACGGACGGTTTTAAAAAAAACATAAAATAGTTAATTTTTACTCAAAAACAAATTTATTGATGGAATCAGGTTCGCAAGGAAATAGCATTTGAGACAGTCAAGTATGGAAAATCACATCAGGCATGTGGTGGCCGAAATCGTTGATGCAGTGCTGGAGGCGTTCTTGGAAGTTCGCGTAGACTCTCTCCAACATCGCTCTCTCAACTTGGGCGACTTCCACGCGAATTGCGTTCTTCAATTCGTCCAGAGTTCGGGGCTTGTTCTCGTATACTGTAGCCTTGAGGTGTCCCCATAAGAAAAAATCGCATATGGATAAATCTGGGGACCGAGGAGGCCAATGAACATCGCCAAACCTGGAAATAAGGCGACCAGGGAAGAGAGGGCGAATAACGTCCATTGATGCTCTGGCTGTGTGGGCGGTCGCCCCATCCTGCTGGAACCACACACGTCGGATTGGAACACGTCGCCGTCGTAATTCAGGGAAAAAGAAGTTGGTGATCATTTCGACGTAGCGCTCTGAGTTCACGGTAAAAGCACGACCATTACCGTCTTCGAAGAAGTAATGGCCAATGATGCAAGTTTGCGATACAGCGCACCAAACCGTTACTTTTGGGCTGTGCAGCGGTCTTTCGTGTAACTGTCCAGCAGAATGGGGCAACCGCCCACACAGCCAGAGCATCAATGGACGTTATTCGCCCTCTCTTCCCTGGTCGCCTTATTTCCAGGTTTGGCGATGTTCATTGGCCTCCTCGGTCCCCAGATTTATCCATATGCGATTTTTTCTTATGGGGACACTTCAAGGCTACAGTATACGAGAGCAAGCCCCGAACTCTGGACGAATTGAAGGACGCAATTCGCGTGGAAGTCGCCCAAGTTGAGAGAGCGATGTTGGAGAGAGTCTGCATCAATGATTTCGGCCACCACATGCCTGATGTGATTTTCCACACTTGACTGTCTCAAATGCTATTTCCTTGCGAACCTTATTCCATCAATAAATTTGTTTTTGAGTAAAAATTAACTACTTTATGATTTTTTTAAACCGTCCGTCCTCTCTGCCATACCCTGTATATTATTATAATTAATATTTCAAAGTTGGTTCAAAAGTATAGAGTTATAAAATTATTATACGGTGAGGTTCGGAAATAATTAATTAAGAGTGAGTCATCATGAAACAATGTATGCAGAGCCGATCCGTTCCACGGATAAAAACTGCGTCGCTTACATGATATATTGTGATATTTGAAATTTATTTTATTTTTGACTTAATTATTTTTTTATTCAAATAATTTACGTTTAGCTGTTTGTTCTGCTGAAGTTTCCACTACTGTTGTTGCTGCCGTGTTTCATTACAATCGCGAGCGGAGCCGCGGGGAGTGGCTATTAATTATAAATTCGAGCGAACGAACAGAGTGAGTGAATAGTAAAACATTATTAATTATAAATTCAAGCGAACGAACGAAGTGAGTGAGTTATGAAACAATTAATTATAAATTCGAGCGAACGAACGGAGTGAGTGAGTAATGAAACAATCCTAACTATTAAAAAAAGCGGGCGGAGCCGCGGAGAGCGGCTAGTTTTACAATAAAGCTTTATTGGAATAATTTACCGGGATTATAACAGATATTCATAGCAGCATCTTACGGATATTTTTATGCAGGAGTTTGGTTACAAAGTTTACCAATCCCTTGACTAAATTGCAACACATATTATGGCTTTGGCGTATTCAGTAAATTGTATCTATTTCACGCTAATATGAGTCAGGTCATGATCACACAAAGAAAGTTGTTGTGACAAAACTTGTAGCAGTAAGTGGTTACACCGCCCCCTTCCAACGTTGTTATCACTCATTAAGGGCCAAAAAACACACACAAATTATGTTTTGTTGTATGACTTTGCCAACAAATCGCTTGGAGTTCTCTGTATAAGCATATTGTCGTCTATGTTCTCTATACACTGATCAACTCAAAATGAAATAGATACCGTATTAAAATAACATATAAGCTGTATTTGGTGGGCCGTGATGTTTGGCGCCGATGACGTCAACTTGAAAGAAAAAATATTTATTTAACCAATTTAATTTATTGTGAAGTCGTTTTAATAATTTAACGGCATTATTTAAGTTAGACGAAACTCATTCCAAATTCCAATGATTTAATTTAAATAAAAGATGTTAAGATTTGACTTATTTGTACTGACATAACATTAGTGTATCTGAAGCAAGAATTTTAAAAAACCCGAGTCGCAGTGCCAAAACCCTGTCGACAATATAGTGTATTTGCTTGATTAGGGCCGTGTGGTTTTATACTTTTATTATGTGAAATTAAGTTTGTTTTTGGGCAAAATAAAAAATTTAACCCCTTAATACACCCCTTAAAATAACATTTTTTTTCTTAATTGTAACATTATTATCAATCTAACGTCCACCGAATTAAATACACCCTTCAATAAATAAGTCACTATCTGCAAATAGTGTTTTCTATTAAAATTTTGGGGACACTTTTTAATTACTACCAGATGGTTAAATTTCAATTTTGAAACGATTCGGAGAATTTTTTCGGTATTTTGGGGCCCAAAAACATTTTTCAACCCCTAAAAACTACCCTTAAAATAGCCCGATTAGGCCCATTTTAAATAGGCTTCTTGCGGTGATGGATTTCAACACGTGGGCCAAATTTCGTTGAAATCAATTAACTCTTTCGAAAGTTATTGCGCGTACACATATATATATATATATATATATATACATATATATATAAACATTTTTAAAAATGGTGCCAAAGTGCTTAGGGGGTTATGAAACGTCGAGAAATTTTGGTCCGACCCCTAGGTCCCGCCATCCGACCGACGCCAATAGTGTATGTTGCCTTATGGCAAATACACTAAAAAATCGACAAAAAAATGTTCCGTCTTTTGGTCGTGGATTTATTAATTGTCACATAAAAATTGAAAATTGGCAACGTTTTCAATAAAAGTATATTGTTACTCGTATCAGTCAGGGGCGCTATACATATAGGTGGTACAATGTGTTAATTGTTACGTCAAAATAATGACGTCTAATACTGTAGAAACATTAAAATATATTAGGCTCGGCGTGACTTGGCACGACATAAAAGCAGAATTAGGTGAATAATAATTATTCATATTCTATTTATTACTAATTTTATAGTAGGCAGAAAACAGTTGCGCCCACTGTTTGTCCTCATCCATTTTCACAGCTGATGTTTCTGGATTGTTTCAATAAAATAATTCATAGATAGGTATTATAATTTAACCGAAAATCGGGCTCGTATTTAAACGACGTGGGAAGCGCTGCAGCAGCCCTGCTTTGCGGTAAAAAAGTTTTACGTTCTTCCAAGTTAGTATTAACACATCAGGCAGTATCGGATCTAAAGGAGGAAATTTTTTTTTGAGATTTCACAAAATCTGCAGGGCTGAATCGATTTAAATTTTCAGGAAATCTAAGTTTATTGGAACCCTTTCAAATGCTGCAAACCGCACACATACATCGCCAGGACACCATCGTAAAATAGTCAGACTAGTTTCCTAGGATCTCAAAACGTCGAAATCTGATGAAAACACAATTTTCGAAAATTGAGGTGAAAACAAAACCTTCCCAATTTTTGAAAATAGCGGGAAGTTGAAAATTATCAAGACGTTGTGAATTTTAGACGTATGAATAAATTTACGATTCAATGAACATTTTCATTGGAATTAGAATAAAATGTAAAAATTTTTAACTTGTCAACTTATCTAATATTTAGATTTAAGATGGACCGCGTACAAGAAACTCGTCGAAAATTTAGTAATATAGAAATTATTTTAAATCCAATCACTTGTCTAAATTACGTTTATAACAACAATGTATTTTAAATAATCAAACTTACCAAACAAAAGGAAAACAACATACGATTCCATAGCTGCCAATAATACGCTTAAAAATGTAGTTTAAAAAAACGATAGTGTAATATCACAGAATTAATTCACTATTCAAACCTCGTTAAAACATGTTTATAAACTGCACTCCAAGGTAATTATACATTTTGAAAAGTAACAAAAAAAAATAGGAGCTAAGTACTATTTAAAAGATAATATTTAAGTAGTTGCCAAACACCTTCAATTATTATGATATGCAGAAAAAATTAGAAAGAAATTGTTTTCAAAGACAAAACACGAAAGAAAAAGCTGAGTCTTCACAAAAATGTCAATAGCGTTTACATTTCGTACGTCAAATCTGACGCGCGCAAAGTGTCTGAGTGCAGAACGCGCCAAATCACGCAGCCAATTTTAACTAACGTGTCTAATTATACGTTATATGCCAGGCCCGGACCAAGGCAATCGGTTTTTATAAACGCATTAATATTATTTCTTTGCATTTTTCTCTGAAATGGTACGAAAGTGTATCCACTGCTAGATACAGTATGCCTTAAGGTTACTTTCCCTCTACAAAATTGTCAATAGATAAAAGTGAACCTTTGAGCTATACACACTCTTAATTTCAAATCCTTTACCCTTGCCTAAAAACGGTTACAGCTCTCCCGATCCGATGGTATTTTTAAAATTACAGGGTTCCCGTAAATGCCAAATGAAGTATCAAGAACCGCATTACAGATCCTGCAAGCGAAACATTAAAAATCATTTCGTATAGGAAAAACTATCAGCTTAAAAAAATTACGTAATCGTTCACACGAAGTCAAAACTTTTTTTCAAAAAATTCACTCGTAAGCTTCGACGTTCGCTCTTGGTTCACTTTTATCTATTTAAAATGTACTTTTATGTTTAAATTTTGTTGACATAACCCACGCTATTCTTACAAATCTATCACAAACGTCTTGAAAAAATTATAAATTCAGATTTTTATTTAATTTTACATACCGCGATATTTTTAGTCATTGAATAAATAAAAAATTATTATTATTATTATTATACATAAAGGATATTTCACTAAAATACTTCAGTAAAACTGGAAAATATTTCAAATTCAAGTACATCTATCTATCTATACATATTATAATTTATAAATGCGAATATGAATTTGTTTGTTTGAATGTTTGTTACCTTATCACGCAAAAACGGCTAAACGGATTTGGATGAAATTTGGCACACATATAGTTTATTACCTGGATTAAATAATAGGATACTTTTTATCCCGGAAAAACATTAGATTCGTGCGCGATTATCAGAAAACTCGTCCATGGCCTGCTATATTCTGTGATATAACAGACCATGGACGAGTTGTTGGTTGCCTCGTTACCAACAACAAACTCTGAAACATTCTGATATCAAATGTCAAATAATTATAAATTTTTTAATTAAGTAATGTTTTAAATTATTCTGATCAAAATTATTTTCTAACTTTTAGTGCAAAAGAAAACCATTGTTTTTAAAATATCTTTTGCAATTTATTTTATTTTTAACTTGATTATTTTTTTATTCAAATAATTTACATTTAGCTGTTGGTCCCGCTGAAGTTTTCATTACTGGTGTTGCTGCCGTGTTTCATTACAATCGCGGGCAAAGCCGCGGGGAGCGGTTATTAATTATAAATTCGAACGAACGGAGTGAGTGAGTAATGAAACAATTATAAATTCGAGCGAACGAACGGAGTGAGTGAGTAATGAAACAACTAATTATAAATTGGCGCGAACGAACGGAGTGATTGAGTAATGAAACAACTAATTATAAATTCGAGCAAACTAACGAAGTGAGTGAGTAATGAAACAATTAATTATAAATTCGAGCGAACGAACGGAGTGAGTGAGTAATGAAACAATTCTAACTATTAAAATCGCGGGCGGAACCGCGGGGAGCGGCTAGTATATCATAAAAATCAACAGCTAAACTTAAAATTAACATGTTCACCCTGCGCCCTCGGGGGGGCAGTCTCATAGTGCTTTAAACTACAATTGCGAGTTGTATCCGGCAGAGATAATACAAATTCATAATTCCAAAAATCATGCACAATGTGGGATCGGGTTTTTTTTCGGACTCCTAGGAGGGCTTACAGGGAACTGGCGCGCACGATTCATATGCGATAAAATGCGACGACCGCTTTGTTTATAATAAACGACGAATATAAAATGGGCCTACGAATTTAAAAACTGACCGATCTTGTTACATTATGCTAGGTGCCTGATACGACTTTCAGTATTAAATATAGATTTTAACTTAACAGCATTAAACTATGTATCAAAATTCAAAAAAATATATTACTTAAGTAAAATATATATCAAAACAAACGTTGGTGAGTGAAAAATTAACTTTTAAAAATGTATGCAAAAAACATTTATTATTGAAATTTATGCGAAGCAAAAAAATCGCAGTACAAAAAATCAAAATCTTTATAAAGGTCGTTGGAACAGAGGACGGTGGCTTGTCCCTTCATTCATCTGAAAAAAAGGCTGAAGGAGAAATTGAGAAACATAAATAATTTGGAATGAATGAATCAATTGTAGATTACATACGCTCAACATCTGAGGTGATCAGCGTCTATATAAATAATTTGGAAACTTGTTTTACCTATTTTATTTGTTGATGACTGAAAGTAGCATCTTTTAGGCTCATAAATAAGCTACTACATATTGTCAATTAGTGAAAAAAAATTGATTCTCATTGAAATACTACAACAAAGTTGAAATATTATTTGCAAGGTTTCTTTATAAGATAACCACTGATAAAAATTTGAATTTGAATTGCTCCTCCAGTTGGGTCAGGCAACAATTTGTCCACCTGCCACCGTTGGAATAGCTCACAGTTTGTTCGCCATCACCGCTGGTAGTTGGGAAGAGGGCTCGAATTGTCTCTCCGCCTTTGTTGGAACCCTCCGCCCTAAAGAGGTCCTTCACGGTCTCACGGAGGAATCTGTTTGCTGTAGTGTGTGTATATAGTGTTCACTTTAATTAAACGAACCCTACTCGGACAACCTCCGCCCCTGGATCAACTATGGCTGTTGCTTACATGACTCAAGGCCTCCTAAAGGACGCAAGCCAGTGGTCCAACCCTAGGTCCTGTCCTAGAGATACCTACAAACCGCACAAGGACCCTGAGCGTTCAAAAAACCAGCTAAGCTAACGCGAAAGCTGCGATGGTCTGACAAGGATGAGGAGCTATGCTAACGAGACCGGATACCAAACCCTACAGAGCAGTCCGCAACGCACGCTGACTGCTTCCCAAAACCCCTAGACGCGCCCCAGTGTATTTTCTGGGTCATACTATTTCAAAGAGAACGTATCTTCAATATATATTAAAACTCAAATTGTTCGAGGACATAGAAATATTGAAGATATTAATTATGATTCTACAATTTAAAAAGAAACAACACAATATTAATCATCTATTATCAACGCTACGAGAGAGCGAAACGACGCGTTTCGATTACGTGCAGAAAAAAAGAACGAAATTGAACAGATCCACAGCCAACTCGTGCATTATGCAATCAGATTTTATTAAAGATTTTAAGTAAAATATGATACTATCTGACATAAACCATTTGACACGATTATGAAATGATTTACACTTAAAAAGTCTCGTTACGTTTCATTAAATAAAAAAATTTATAACAGAAACGGCTGAATCTAATAAACAGAATAGAATGTATTGCAGAAACATTTTTTAAATTAATCTTTAGGTTCTAGCATAATAACAGATGTTTGTAAGAACTGCGTACCTTGTATGTACGTTGCCTTGAAACTCGAAAACCACTAAACCGATTTACATTATTCTTCCAAATATAAATAGCTTATAATAGATTCAGCAGAAGCATGCATAAACTTTTCCTAATACGAAAAATTTCAAAAATTCTTATAATATTATGCATATTCAATCAATTATCAAAATATGTACGTAAAACTAATGTCTCAAAATCAATCTTACCCACAGCTGCCAAACACTGTTGAATTCTTAAGAAAATAGTAAACACTCGTTTTTTACATTTACCGAAAAGATACTTATATGAAAATAATCTACAACAAACACCGAAACTCTTTATCACAACAATTAATTATGATTCTACAATTTAAAAAGAAACAATACAACATTAATCATCTAATATCAACGCCACGAGAGAGCGAAACGACGCGTTTCCACTATGTGCAGAAAAAAACTAAATTGAACAGATCCACAGCCAACTCGTGCATTATGCAATCAGATAACAGATTTTATTAAAGATTTTAAGTAAAATTTGACACTATTATGAAATGCGTTTTATTGATTTACACTTAAAAAGTGTCGCTGCGTTTTATTAAATAATTAATTAGTCTATAACATTAGAAATGGCTGAATCTAATAAACAGAATAGGATATAGAATATATTGCAAAAATATTATTTAAATTAATTTTTAGGTACTAACATAATAACAGATGTTTGTATGAACTGCGTACCTTGTATGTACGTTGCCTTGAAACTCGAAAACCCCTGAACCGATTTACATTATTCTTCCAAATACAAACAGCTTATAATAGATTCAGCAGTAGCATTCATAAACTATACTAGCGCTTCCCAAACTTATCCTAATACGAAAAAATTCGGAAACACTTTTATTATTAGTGTATTTGCCATATGGCAACATACACTATTGGCGTTGGTCGGATGGCGGGACCTAGGGGTCGGACCAAAATTTCTCGACGTTTCATAACCTCCTAAACACTTTGGCACCATTTTTAAAAATGTTTATATATATATGTATATATATATATATATTTATATATATATAATATATATATAGGTATATATATATGTGTGCGGGCTATAACTTTCGAAGAAGTTAATTAATTTTGACGAAATTTGGCACCCATGTTGGAATCCATTACCGCACGAAGCCTATTTAAAATGGGCCCAATCGGATCATTTTAAGGGTGAATTTTAGGGGTTGAAAAAAGTTTTTGGGCCCCAAAATACCGAAAAAAATCTCAGAATCGTTTTAAAATTGAAATTTAACCCTTTAATAGCAATTAAAAAGTGCCTCTAAAATTTTAGTAAAATCGGCCCAACAGAACCGGACTTACACATTTTTTGAAAACACTAATTTGCAGATAGTGACTTATTTATTGAAGGGTGTCTTTAATTCGGTGTAGACGTTAGATTGATAATAATATTACAATTAAGAAAAAAATGTTATCTTAAGGGGTGTATTAAGGGGTTAAATTTTTTATTTTGCTCAAAAACAAACTTAATTTCACATAATAAAAGTCTAAAACCACACGGCCCTATACAAGCAAATACACTATATTGTCGGCAGGGTTTTGGCACTGCGACCCGGGTTTTTTTTTATAGGATAGGTCTTAAACATTTTTTAGCTTGGCGCACCGTTTCAAATCATATGAGGCTGTTATTATTACTAATTAACATAATTTAAGAAGAAAAATATTGTACACCATACGGCCAGAAAGTTAAAATTCCTGCACTGTTGACACATGATGCCCTCGGTTTCGTCTCGGACATCGTGCAGTGCAGGAATGTCAACTTTCGGTCCTTGCGATGTAATATATTATTGCATAAGTAATACTTGGTTGAAGAATATTGTCAATGGATTTCATTCAGGACTTGTCTATGAAAAAACGACTTAAGCGCAGAAAAGTTTGAACTAATAGATTTTAGATGTCGCTAATATGCAATATTTTAGTGTATTTACTATTTGCCGACTAACGCATACACTACAGACGCCATTGAGTAGAGCTGTAAAAGTAACGAGAAATTGTGTACCCGCATGTATTCGTTACTAAAACAATCAGCACCCGTTACTTTCGTATCGTTACGTTACTCGTTACTTTAGAGTTTTGATACAATCAAGCACTAGCGTCCAGCTGCTAATACAATGTCACGAGTGCGACTCGATGCGATACTTCATGCGAGACTCGAACATGAAGTATCGCATCGAGTCGCATTCGCGTCATTGTTAAAATGATTTTAAGAAGAGGTTTATCACAAACAAGTAACAACATACGACAACAATATAATATGGAAAATTCTTTATTGAGACAACATTAACAATTAAAAACTCTGCAACAAAATAAAACATTCTTTAGTAAAATAAATAATAATGAAAAGAAACATTTGAGAAAAAAATTAAGTCAGGAATCTCTGATTCATATTTAAAAATAAAACTTTTTCCATTCGTTTTGGTTGAATTGAACTGCGCTTCTCGCTCAATATTTGGCCCGACTTTGAAAAAGTTCTTTCGGATGGTACCGAGGTAGCCATTACCGATAAATATTTCTCGGCCAAGCTTGAAAGCTCAGGGTACAGAAGTGCCCGCGTCTGCCACCATTTTAAAGGACACTCATTCCTAGAATATTCCTAAATATTATCTCTTCTAAAATAATGTTACAATGTACGGCGGTATGCGCAGCAATAACGTAATATTATATTTGTATTGTAATGTACCGAACGAATTCAAAATACATCAAAAATGAACGTACACATTACAGATACACACGCATACGTACGACGCACGATGTATTCCAGTTCACGTTCACGTATGATTCGTATTCGTTCGTATAACTATAACGAATCAAACCTGGCTCTGTGTCTGTGACCAGCTCTGTGAATCAAACACTGACATACGGCAAATGCGAGTAACGAAATTAATTTGTGAGTAACGATTCGGTACTTCGAGTCAGGCGATGTACCCGTTACTCGGTAACGAATACATACGGTTTGCTACAGCTCTACCATTGAGTGTCTAATACATTAACACAGTGCAGACGCTTTATAGGAAAATGTTCGAAGGGGTCTAAGCTATCTTCGAAACGGCGAGTAATACAGCGCAACAGAATATCCCTTCTCTATGGAAACAGATGAGCTCTTTGAATTCAGCGTGTGATTTTTGAAAAGAATCCGAGAAATTTTCCACTTTTGACCAAAAAATAACTTAGGCTATTAAACAAAACTGTTTGCGATTAATCTGATTCATATTTGTATTAAAATTCAGACACAGAATGCAATGTAGAGTAAAAATTCGATTCTAACTTCCGGACGGCGGTCAAGTATGCGCAGTGAATTCATATTTCGAAAAGCGCTAAGTCAGAGGAAAGTCTAGTTGAATAATAAAATGAAGAAAACATGATTTTATTTTTATATACAGTAAGATCCCGCTTAATGCTAGAGATACGTTCCAATAAGTTCCTGCGCTATACGAAGTCATCTTAATACTGATCCATAATTTACGATATAGTGGCTAAACGTTTTTTTTTAGAAACCGCGTAATACGTGAGACAGTTTAAGCGAGGTCTTACTTACTGTACATTTAAATTATAATTATTTAAACAAATATACACTATGTTTTAAATAATTTAAATTTTTTAAAATATTTTTGAATTTCATTTTTTGGGTACGGTTTTAGTGCTATACATGTAGGAATGTCTTCAGGCTGTTCCACCCACAATTTGTGTTTTATGGACTCCTCTGTTAGTTTATTATGAAGTGTTTTCAGGCTATTTTCATCAGGAGCCTAAAATAAAAACAGAACAACTACATCTAATAGCAATGGAAAGCGCCTGCTAAGCTTGACCGCTAGGGCCGTTCAGAGAAAATCATACATGCGTACTTCACAAAGAAGGCAACTCATAGAAATTCATGCCATAGAGAAGCACGAAATTACGACTAATGGTGCTCTTTTCGACTATCACGCGTTTGCGATAAATCACTTGTGTATTTCGGCAGCTGCACCAGACTAAGTCGCAAAATCGTGATACCTACAGTGGCATGTGTACGTTCGCTCTTACGCCCTCGATACGCAATCTAACTTGGTCTCCGAAATTATTTATGCAAAATCGTTGGTTTACTTTTAATTTATAGTTTGAAAACAAAGCATAATATTACCTCAAGCACAATTTTGTGCATATTATCTAAATCAGAAAAATACATTTGCGTATGCTCATCTTCGTAAAATAAGTGCGTAACAGCTGTGCAAGCATGGCAAGCTTGGGCAACGATTGCTCCGACAGGCCAATCCATTTTCCGTAAAAGATCACCTCTTACCACAACATATTGTACAATTTGTGCAACAGAATTAGACATTACACCAAAGTAAAATCTGAAAACAAAGCGGTAAAAGTAGTTGTCTATATTTTAGTGTCGAAATGTGTTACGTTACGGCCAAGGCCGTCTTTAGCCTACTGGAGGCCTTGCGGACACTTTAGAAAAATGGGGTCCCTACGACTATTACAGAAAATTAGTTTTTCTTAGAAAGAGTTTAATTACAAAGTTAATCAATAATTAACAAATACATTAAAAAATATATCGATATATTCGTCGGCAGTATCTATCGGCTATCTGTTGCTGATCTGGCAAGCTGTAGAGGGCCTCATCGATCGCGGGGGACCCAGACTGCCCTGTGGAAAAGAGGAGCCTGATTACGAGTTGTAACAGTATGAATAAAACGAAGATCAGCGAATTTTAAGTCGCGCGTGACAGAAGCCGTAATAAAAACTGGCGCAAAAGTTGTGTAATGTTAGAGGTTAAGCTGTAACAATACCAGTTTATTTATCTTTGATTTTATGTTGCTATAAACAAATTTGCACTGTTACTTTGAATTTAGGTTAACTATTATTAATATCATCATAACCAAGTATCACAATCTTGCTATTGGTGAAATAACGCATTTACAATGAACTCTGCAATTAATTAATACAAACGTCCATTTTAAGGAAAGCGTACCAATAATTTAATAAAATCAAATGACATTCAAGTACTTTGCTCATGAAAATATACTATATTTTAAAGGATAATCATGAATGTCAAGACAATGCATATTTTATTTTTTAGCTCAATCGTAAAAACTGTGAGAAACTTACGACTCCTCCTTGGATTTACAAACACAAAAAAATCAAACAAGTTTGAGAGCTCTGTTTTTGAGTTCAATAGCATTTTTATGTGTCTGAGCGTTTTTTTCTAGAAATTGTGTAAAAATAAGTATAATAACGTACTACCGTAATTAAATATTAGTAATAGAATATAAATAATATTTCTGCAAAAAGGGTTAATAAAATAGAATTATGGAGGAAATTACGAGTGACACTCATTTTTCTGAGGTTATCAAGTATGTTTTTTTATTTTACTCAAAATGAATTTTATCGACTAATAAATTAGGTAATATAGGTACAAATGTTTTTAATATTATTTTTACAGGAAACTGAATCTCACCGCCGTACATTTCTCCGCAGATTTTGTAGAGCAATGCAAACACGTCGACGATGTGCTCCAAGAATTGTCTAAGGAAGAGGCTATCAGCTCAAAAGTTAAATTTTTTAACTGTCCGGCTGAAAAATTTTCAAAACCTGCGTTAATTGCTCATGTTAAAGCAGTACCAACAGTTGTAATTTTCCGTGAAAATAAGGTTATTGATAGGGTGGAGGGAGCCGATGCAGCTAAAATAACAGCCAAAATTAAACAGCATCTTGCTTTGTCAAATACGCCGCCGACGCCGCCCCCACCACCACCCCCCGAAATATCTAAAGAAATGAACAAAAAACTTAGAGATCTAATCTCGTCTAATAAAGTTATGTTATTTATGAAAGGAACTCCCGACGCCCCGAAATGCGGTTTTAGCCGGCAGATGATCGAAATTTTAACCAAACTAGGGTAAGTCGCTGGTTTTTTTACTCAATGCAAAAGTCAAATAAAATTTAATGGGATCCATGTGATAGAATAGGGATGTTGACTATTTTTGGGAAAGCGTTTTATATCGTGCATAAAGTACTTACTCAATATAGCCACAAATATTTATCATATTTATTTAAATACGACTCAAGCTTTAAAAATCATGTATTTTAAATTCCGTTTCAAATTTCACACTAAAACGCCAATACTTGTTACGTGTCTGCCGTGACGTCATACAGTCATAAACGCTGGCAAACTGATGAGGTGATGAAAGGTTTTTTCGTAGTTGTTGCTATCGTTATATGTAATTTGACGTTTCGTATAAATAAATAATAAACTACACACTCTAAATATTAACCAAACAATGAAGCCTTTTGACAGCGTTTGATAATGTTTATGACTGAGTGACGTTATGCACGCTGATTGGTGTTCGTTGTCACGTGACTTAATTACGTTATATTTATTAAATTCTTTAAAAATAAGGAAAACTATTGTGTTTCTTAGTTTCTATCATAGAAACTACCACTTGACGTTAAAATCAGGTTTTTATTTGGATACAGTCAACATTCCTTATCCATCTGACATTTTGATGAAATCTGCTTCACGTTTACGATTTGCACCGGTACTGCGCTATTGTTTTCCCGCAGCTTTGCTTATGGCTGCTTCGTAAGCGTCTAAGTTTAATAAGAAAAAATAACATTATATGTATTTTTGTTTTAAGTATTAAATACGGTTATTTTGACATCCTGACCGACAATGAAGTACGCGAAAATCTTAAAATTTTCGCCGATTGGCCTACATATCCACAGCTTTATAAAGAATCAGAATTCGTCGGTGGATTGGATATCGTCAAGAACTTAGACGCGACCGGGAGTTTACACGGAGTTCTGACAGAGGAGTAAGTTTATTCGTTTATGCAGTTTGTAGAGTAATCAATTTTAGTGTCATAAATATATGTAAAACGTTCTCATTTTTAGTGTCAAATAAAACTGATTCCATTGTTTCCGTGTGTTTATTTATAAACTATTCTGCTCTTCCAGTAGGATGGAATTCTATGTTCTTTTAAATTATTTTTTTTTTTATTTTAAAAATCAAATATAAGAAAAAATGAATTCCTAAATGATAGCATCTTGGATGTAGGTTTATATTTTATTTTTATTACGAAAATGACATTAATATCAAAATGAAATCGAAATATGAATTTTTACACTTCAAAAATCGAGAAAGCTTAGCATTAGTACGTGATTATAGCAAAAGATTATTTACTAAAATCTATATTATCAGGGGCTTGCGAACAAATATTTAAATTAGATAAACAAAATTCAAAAAACTTGATATGCTTAATGATCCAATTTAACAATGTCCTCTGTCTTCGACTCGCTTCCTTGGGGCCGACCTGATTATGCTATCGACGCGTAAAATCAATTCGGCTGCCTCTGCGGCCGACAGTAATACTTGACGCTTCACGACGAAAGATTCAGTGATTCCAAGCTGTTTCATACAACCCAATTTTCCGGCATTCATATCTGAAAAAGTTAGTCAGAAAATTAATACTTCGCTACAAGCATATGAACGAATCTGTTCAATATCGCTCATACTAATGACGAAAATGCATCCAGCGCGAATCTGGAAGTTTTCTGATTCAAGTCTCGTCAGTGGCAATTGAATTTTTTCTTAAATATCATTAAATTGAAACAATCATGGCAACTCCATTGTCTGACATTCCGTTATTCATTAATTAGAGCCTATATGCTGTCGATATAGAGTTTCAATCGTTTCGTTATTATTAACTATTTCCTAATTTTTAAATATAAAACGCAGCATCTGTCTGTTCGTTTATAACTCGAGAATAACTAAACCGATTTACATGCATTTTTTTTTTAAATTTATAGCTATGAACATCGAAAAATTTGGCTTTAAAAATGAATTGGCCTGATTCCACATTGGATTGAAAACAAGTTTATATCCTTTTGAAATTGTAAACATTGTTTTTTTTTTATTAAATAAAAAGCACTTACGCAAAAATTGTGTGTATTTCTTTATATAATAAATTCCATCTACTAAAAAAAAACGGTTAAGTACGAGTTGAACTCGCGAGAAGAGGGCTCCGTACTATTCCGTTTTCCATAAGAATTTTAAGACTTAAGATTTTCCTGTAAACTATGGGTGAGACCCGACATTCCCTATTTTTTCAAAATTTTAGGCCTAGTAGTTTCGAAGATACGAGGGGAACAAAACATGAGTAGTTCTTTTTTAATCGTATTAGCTGTCAAAGTTTGTCGATGATCTAATAAAATCGGTCTGTATGAGTCATGACACTCAAGAAGAAGTGTACTAAACAGCGAAAGAAATTTTTAAACTCCTAGTAGTACTTTAATCACAAGTAATATGTATAAAAAATTGCGTTTGATAATATGCTAAGACAAAATTGCGTTTACATAATTCAAACTGACCCGATTTAGTAGTTCCTAGTTTCGTTGTAAGATGGCATGGCTACAAACGACCAGTATTCGCGAATAGCATTAAAAATAATCTGATAACTAAGTGTTACACAATTAAGTTTTTTTTTTATATAAAAATACTGCCTTACTCAGTCCAGTGGTGTGTTGGCCTTGAACATGAGCCGCACGCAATTCGCTAACCAGTTGTGCTGAGTCATATCCGGCATTGTCAGCAATGATGGTCGGCAATTGCTGCAGGGCTCGGCCGAATGCTTCCATGGCGACGGCCTCTTTGCCAGGAGTTTTGGCTGCTGCCTCAATCACAGCACATGCCATCAACATTTCACTACAACCTAAAACAGTCAAATCAAACTGAGAATTAGTTTATTAATTAAAGTCACTGATTAGAGATGCAACCGCAAAATAGATTTTCTATCTTTGATTTTCGATGTTTACAATGCTATTTTTTTTTACATTGGCCAATATTGCTGATTTTTGCGTTGTTTTGGCCGGTTTCTATTCTTTCTTTAAAAATTATGTTTTCAGATATTTTTATTATAAACCTTCATTGTTACATTGCTAAATTAGAAATTTTTTTATTTTTTCCACTGTCACCGTCGGGGTTCAAACCCGAATCTTTCCATTTTCGCGGCGGAATGAGTTAATCAGTTACCCTACGGTGCGATATCTTAACAGCCAATTCTTCATATTTTTATATGGATTTTTTTAATTCGATAAATGATACTTTCACCAGATCTCAGATCAGAACCCGAGAGTTCGAATTTTGTAATTCACGATCTGAATACGGCTATGTTACTACTATTTCAACCGATAAATAAATAAAAATTATTTTCACCTCCGCCGTAGACAACTCGGCTTTCCTTAACCGTAGCTGCAAGGACGCACAGAGCATCATGAAGAGAACGATCGGCTTCGTCAATAATTTGTTGAGTTGCCCCTCGGATTATCACAGTGCATGCCTCACCAAGAGGAACACCTCCAAAACGCAGTAAAGTTTCTTCACCAATCATAATCTACAATTGAAATTTTTTAATTGTAAATTCGTACTTTCGTCGATTAGTAATTTATCGATTCGCAAACTCACTTGTTCAATAACGTCGCACTGACCGAGTTTGACGAGTTCCGGGTTATCGAAGGTCGATACGATCTCGCCTCCCGTAACGAGAGCCAATCGCTCGATTCCGTCAAAATCGGCATGTTCGATAGCCATCACGCCTGCGTCGGCGAAAAGTTGTTCGGGATAATTGTAAATTAATTGCCTGGAACAAAATATTTTGCGATAAGAACGAGTATCGATATCTGTTTTAATTAGGGATGTAACGATACATAATTTTGCTGATACGATACCGATTATTGTAGTAAATAATCGGCGATACCGATGGCTTAGTAGAAAATAAATCAAATAAATAATAAAGTGTGTACCTCTGGCGTTTGTACGTCTTTGTTATGCTTAAAACTTACCTATATTTAACAGAGACTCATCCTTGAGAAAGTAATAAACCGATTAATAAAGTCAGTAATTAAAATTTACTTTTGGCAGATTTTTATTAAGAAACAAAAATTTTTTCAAATTATTAGCAGATAATCTGCTGCGTTACCATGTCGCTAAACATGCGCAGTTCTCCCACCTGCGACGCTGCGGCAATATCACGCGTGTGTGGCGTCGTTTCGCGCGCTTTTCAAACTGTTTGATATCGGTTGTATATAATCGGCGATACCGATATATCGGCCTACCGATAAAAACGGCCGATATATCGGTTTTGGAATCGTTACATCCCTAGTTTTAATGTTTATTTCGCTCATTGAAAGTGACGAAACATTTAATAAAACAAATCCACATACCTGTTAATGAAAACGCTGCAGTTGTGTTTCAAAATCTTATTCACTTTATCCTTCATCTTCTCTTTTTCAGCAGTTTCGAGTTCAGCAATCTTTGCCATCGAGTCGACTTTAATATGCGATCCAAACACTTTAATTTTATCAGTATCCATGGGGGTGTTTGCGATCAGAATCTTGGCGTTCTCAACTCGCTTGGGTTGATGAACACCAGGTTTCTTGTCGAGCAAAAACCCTGAAAAAAATCATTAATATAGTCATTTCGTTTTTGGAAGTTTTGTAAGCTCTGGTATACTGTCTATGGTACCAATAAATTAATTAATTTTTGAGTCCTCGTGGCTTTAAGTAAGTAATAAAGGCTGAGTTTGGGCTAGTTTTAAGATCAATTATAAACTTACCTTCGTCCAAAAATGACTCTTCTAAAGTTCCGCCAGTTTTCTTTATGATCTGTATAGCAGATAAATTTCCAGAACCTTTCAATCTCAAAACAGCATCGACAGCTAATTTCGAAAAATGTTCTTTGTGCTGCGATAATATTTTCGAGCTGAGTGTAGTTCGAGCAATGTTCATTAAGTCTTCACGAAATGCTTCAGCATTACCGCTGTTATCTCTAGCAGCATTTCTCAGCGCCGTTCTTGCAATTTCCACTGCCTTACGCCAGCCAGCGATAATCGTTTGTGGATGGATTTTTTGGTCGATTAATTTTTCAGCTTCGCGCAATAATTCAGAAGCTAAAATAAATCCAAAATTAGTTCACTGTTTTGTTTCTATAATAATCTAAGTATGCTTATTATTTGAAATTGACTATGATGACCTCAGATGTTGAGCGTCTATAATTTACAATCTCTCTCTAAAATCGACTAACCTAAAACGGTAACCGATGTGGTACCGTCTCCTACTTCGTCGTCTTGAACTTTCGACATGTCAACTAAAATTTTAGCGGCCGGATTATCGACACCCACTGCTTTTAAAATGGTTGCGCCGTCGTTTGTAACTTCGACTTGTCCAGCGCTACGCCCATGCGCTACGAGAATTTTGTCCATTCCTTTTGGCCCCAAAGTGCTTTTTACTAAATCTCCTATTGCTATAGCGCCAATGAAACTCGACATGCGTGCAATTTCGGCTCTTTCTTCCTCAGCCTCATGTTTAAGAACGCGAACGGGATTAAGAGACACCTAAAAAAATTGTTCAATTAAAAATACATGCGCTAAATCTACGATGAGATATATTTTCTGCCTGATTCTTGTCATAAATATATCAATCGCATATTTTATGGCTGAACTTTAAGTTCTAACAGTATTTACATGACATTTTTTAAGGCACGTGCATTGTTTGGGTGTCTTGCTGCACCTGATACTTAAAAGATGTAAAAATCTATTATCTTTGTTTTATTTTCTAAAAAATGAAACGGTGTATGTTAGATGGATATTTAATTTTTACAATAAACAACTCACCATTTTTATAAATATTAATGTTCACTTTACGCAAAGAAAATAGAATTACAATTGTGTTTTTTAATGTCAAAAACCGGTGGTGCCGTTGTCGTCTTTTTTGCGCAACTGCACACAACTAGGAGGATGACTATGAATCACTTTGTAGTTTGTGAATACATCGATGGACGTTACAGCAGCTCTAAAACTTTTAAAAATTCTGAATTATTTCGGACATTTTCAAGAAACTTGAAGGCTAAAAAAATCTGAACACTGAACAGTTGGCAATCTGCCTGTGTCAGCAAATAACAATTTTATTAATCAGTAAAATAAAGTTAATTATTTTTAAGCAGAAAATGTCGAAATTTTTCTATTTTGGGTATGGCAGTAATTTGTTAGCTCGAAGAATCCATATGAACAGTCCATCAGCTATAAGAAAAGGTTACGGTCATATTAAAAATTTTCGATTAGATTTTATGACTTTTTCAAAACGTTGGAAAGGTGCATCTGCCACAATAGTGCCTACGCCTGAAAAAACAGTTTGGGGTGCAATTTGGGAATTAGATACAAAAGACATGGACAATCTGGATTTTCAAGAAGGTGTACATGATAAAATTTACTTTCCTCTCGAAGTAGACGTTCACAAACCAGACGGAAGTGTGGTAAAATGTCGTGTTTATCAGCAGACTTCTACGCCCGAATTACTCAAAGAAGGCGAAACATTACCTGTTGAACGCAGGCCATCGGAAATTTATAAAGAATATATTGTTCGTGGCGCTATTGAAACTGGACTGCCAGACTTTTATATCGAAGAATTAAAAACAGTTCCATCTGTGCCTGTTCAGGGAGAAATTGACTTGTCACTACGATTAACTGAAGTTTAATCAATGTGTAAATATGTCAATACGATCTGTACCGACGATAAAACTCAACTTTACATTTATTTTAAGAGTTTATTGATGTTTTACGATTGTTTTAAAACCAGTTAAATAGGTTTTGGAATACTTTACATTATGAAAGATTCACATCTAAGCTATGCCTATATTTTTTAGTTAACACTTTTATTAAAAAAAGATCGTTAACAGTTACAATAAAAATAAAAAAATAGAAATTACGATGTTTTCCATTTTATTCGAACACGGGTTTTCCTACCAGTAGACTTAGACGCCTCATCCGAATTAAAGCATACAATCGTTTTGTTCACCTTTGTGTTCCAACTTATTTCAAAATGTTTGTACCATATCTGAAAAACTCCAACAACCTACATTATCAATGAAATTTCCTGGTCTAGTATTGGTCAAATAAACAGAAAAAGCTGATCAAGTGCAAGCCGAACTTGTGTGGGGAGAGTTCCGTACTATTCCATTTTCCGTGAGAACTTTAATACTTAGGATTTTCGTTAAGGTTGTCGTGTAAACTATTAGTGAGACCTTATATTCCCTATTTTTTTCAAAATTTTAGGCTCGGTAATTTTGTTGTTGGGGTGGAGGGGATACTCAATTTTCGTATATTTTCTTTAATATCTTTTAAGAAATGCATTTTATAAGTATACAAAAATATATGTATTTGTATTTCAAATAACGAGCCCTTTCATTTGATACGTTACGCAAAGCATCACAATGTGTTTTTTAATTTTCTAATTTGGCCCCTCCCCAATCTGAATTTGTTTATTTATGCTATACGTCCTTGATTTGTTCATTTAACTCTATATGCACCGAATTTCAACTTTTCCCGTTCAGTACTTATCTAGAGTCGGAGAAAATAAGCTGTGGCAGACAGAAACGAGAGTGATCCTATAAGCAGTGGCGTAGCTAGTAGCTACGTAAAGGCCCTAGTACACAGTGGTCTGTAGTGGGCCATGCTTTGCAATGTGCAACTGTAGGCCACTATCACTTGGTGTTCACACAATGGCCCATGGCTCATTTCTGCCTGGCGAAGCACTTGCGATGGACGTGGAAGTAATTACGGCTGCGGCTATTTATTTATATACTATTTCCAAGTATTATAGTATTATAAACCTAAAAATCTCTTCATTGCTCCAGGATACTGACATTTTGGGCGATTAAAAATTTAAATAGTATAGCACGCAACAAAAAAGTAGGTACCTGTCCAAACAATGGGCGACTGTGTGAACACCACAGACCACGCCACGCCACGATTCCTTTGAAGTGTGTCAAAAAAACCGACAACAAATGGATTGCGCACCACGATTCACAATTGTCCGCCACTACAGACCATTACCCCCTGTACACAATGGCGATGGTCTACAATGGCCCACTACAGACCACTGTGTACTGCGGCCTTAACCAAGGGCCCCGGTGCAAAAATGAAATTAGAGCCCTATTTTCAATATTAAATGAAAAGTATTTATAATAAAGTGAAGTTTCGGGAGTCGATATTTTTTTCGGAAATTTCCTCCTTTCTAGGAACCGTATTTTTAATTTCATTAACATTAATAGTTTTCGAGTTACTTGCAAAAAATTAGACCCCCCCTCTCTCTTTCCTTCCTCGCTCTGTCTCTTTCTAATATATAATCGCACTACACTAATGCACAGCTGTAACGTGCTATAGCAAAAGTGTCGGTCGGACACTTTTTCCCGTGTAGCTTCCATCCGCCAAACGCGCGATAAGGAATTCGTTCCAAAAAAAAATCGGCTCACCCCAAATTAGAGTTTTCATAATATACAAATTTCCATAGGCAATCGTGGACGTAAAAAAGTCTATGTAGGTGGGGTCATTGAAGTTGCATAAAAGAATTGAATAAAATATTCCATAATGTTTGCCTTATACATTCAGGAACAATTACGTCAACGGCAAAGCTGAAATGTGTGTTTTAGAGGGTTTTGCTGTTTTACTGGTCTAGTATTGATACAATAATAACAACAGCTATTTAAAGAGAACGGTTTTTAATGTAAGCAAGATCAACTCCGCAGTCAACAGAACAGACAACGGCGTCGCAACACCACGTGATTGTCATTCCTCGACGCTGCAGTGGCTAATTTTGGATTCTTGGCGTCTGACAGCCGGGGACTCGGATAAACCAGATCACCAGTTCATTACAAACATAATACATTTTTAGTGTATTCTTTTTTCCGTGCTTCTAATGTTTTATTAGTTTTTTTTCTGTAAATATTTCAAATTTTTAAAACGTACGTTATTGAATGATTATGTTTAATTAATTTTTTTATTTGTTTATTGACACAAAAATCAAGAAATTCCATTGTATTTTTGTGAGTATATTTATTTCTGCATGTTTATTTATGGATTTAACTAACGAAACCTAATCTGATTGAAAGCGTATGCAAATTTAATAATAATGTTAAACGGCTGCTTGGAAAATGGATTTTTATTAAAAAAGAATGTTTTAATTATACCCAGTTTTGTAACATGCAGATAAATGTTATCTATCAGATAAATATATTCGTTTGATGACATCATTGTTATGACACGTTCTTCTGGCAGATAAAAATATTTATCAACATATTGTTGTAAAAGTATAAAACAAATATTTCATAGTGTCGGGACTTTGTTCTGTCTTTATGGAAAAAATGTATTCTTTATTCATCAAGGTCATAGATACGAAAACGATAAGGCGATTCAAGTCCTGATAAGATCATTGCGATATGATTTCAAAAGTATTTCTTGTTTCGCAACATCTACAGAAATTTTGTTCAATACCCCTATAACTAATATTTTTTATGTTTTCCCAACTACTTTTTAATACAATTAATATTATTACTAATTACTTTTTGATTTAGAATACTAAAAAAATATTTCCTTTCAAAGCTAATGTTCTCTAAAAGTAAAATCCGCAAACTTTTCCATATTTAGTTAGGCTTATCTGAATTATCTCCTTCATAACTCATCAATAACTTTTTTGATTTACGTCAAATACATTGTATCGTGCACTAGGAGATGTCAAACTATTAAAACAAACTGTTAAAATGGATGATTCTTCAACGTTTCACGTTTTGTCTTTCGATCGACGAGTCAGTCACAACTCTCTAGGAAGGCACCTAAGATACTAATTCTTTCTTTGCATTACAACGAAAAATACAGCTATTATCTATAGTTTACACCGTTGAATTTGTTAGAAGATACAGCGTTTCCAAACGTCTTATATTTATTCAGTGCGGGACACTGGGTCGTGGAGGCCCCCATTTGAGTTCTTTACTTTTTAGTTACAACAGTGACTTTGGTTGTTTTACTCAGAAATGTTTGAAATGACTATTTTTTTGCGGAGGCTCCAGAGCAAATATTAAATCCGACACTGAAACTTTCTATTCTTTTCCAGTTCCTACTATTTCATATAAATAAGACATGTCTCGTATAGAAAACAATCACTTCATCACTGTTCCCTCCAAATCCTTTGAGTGCCAAGACATTGAGGGTTTGGGTCTAAACTCTAAAGGCCCTCGAAGCAGTTCACAGCCATGATTAATTTACTCCCTATAATAAACAGTTAGCCACGCCTGATTTATAACCACATACTTGGACAGTGAGTTAGCGACAGCATACCTCAGTGGTCTGTGGTACCGGTGTTCAAGCGATCTGAATTTCTGAATTGCAGTCGGTGTTACCTGTTGCATGTGTCGAGTGTCGTTTACTCTGTGTACCTGTTGCTCTCTAATGTCGTGTTTTGTTATTGTTTAATGTTTGTTAATAGACACAATCTTTTGTAATCAGAAAGAAGTGTTTGAAGAAGTCTGTTGCACAAAAATCATGTGTTTTATTTTATGTCCGTGAGCCGTTGTCCAACAATACTAAGTAAGGAGTAACCTAATACCATCTGTTCGTATTACAGAAGACGTGTTACAATATTTTCCTTTCTTTTTTTATTATTTTTAGGAGTGGCGCAATGATTCATGTTGATGAAACTGATCCAGTTGGTGGTAAGTTTAAAATTATTATTAAAATAAATACTACGATCAATTATTTATAAATTGCGTGTGATAACTGAAATCCAGTACCCAACAACATTGAACTTCCGTTTGCCCTACAAAAAATATTTTTAAATGTATAATAAATAAACACTGTTGGAACATTTATTTAAATCACCCAGTTGATCCATTTCATCCAAAACGTTGAATTACCATATGAAGCAACAATCAGCAACAATGGTTTATTGTGGTTCGCACCGCTCTCTTAATCGCGTATTCTTTTTGGAGCTCGTACTGCAGTTAAACTTTCAAGTGTATTCTGAGAAAAAAAAACATTTAGCCTGCACTAACCAATATATATATATAATATATGGATTACTGGACTCGTTTAAATTTTTAGTTATCAACTGAAATTTGACAATGAACAGATGAAAAGTTATTCTTCTATCACAAGAATAAATTTATTCTTGTGCTTCTATTCTAATTCCTGACGCTCATGACAATTGTATTCCTTAAAAATTAAGCTGTATACTTTACCTAAATAAAAAATAAATTTGCGATGCTCCGTAAAAGACAAATAATAAAATAATTTAATGTATTCTAAAACTTGTGACAGTGTATCGTTCAATTATCAATTTTATCGGTTTTATATACTTCGAGATAATAAAGAAATAAATAATTAATATAGATACATAATCCGATCGTCATTCGTTAATAGATTACACATATCCTTTTTGAACGAGGAATATTTTTGAAATTAATCAATCGGTAACAGAAAAAAAGTACATGGGTGTGGACTACGAAATACCACACCTGGAGCCACGGACGCTCGCAGAATTTTGTTCAGGGGGGTCAAGAGTTACGAGACTACATAGGTAAACATAAATCATCCTACAATTAGGTCATAAAGATAGTCCAACTGAATTCTAACTGCAATTCGGAAATTTTCAAGCGTCAAAGCTCACTAATCTTCTATACATACAATAAAATTGAAAGTTCCGTTTGTAATGTGAAAATAACAGCTTTTTAGTAAATGCATATGAAAGTATATGTATACAGTACTTATATAAAAAAAAAACAATTTTTAAAATTATTGTCTATCTGTTTTGGCTAATTTCGGAAATGGCTGGAACAATTTTGACGGGACTTTCCCTGGGAGATAACTGATGTTATAAGGAGTAACTTAGGCTACTTTCATTTTAGAAAAAGTATTAGGGTTCCGCGCAAAAAAATTAAAAGCCGGACGCAGTCGCGGGCAAACCGCTAGTTGATAATGTTTAAAAATTTTGTTGGAAAAAACAAAATCTCGGAGCTCCGGCATGGACACCCTAGTTCTCTGTGATGACAGGCACACCGAAATTTTAAAACGTTAAATATTAGGTACCTCTCTCTAGTGTTCAAGTAAAAAAAATCGAATTTGATCTAACCGTTATATGAAATAAACTGTGCCGTATTATATTTTTTCGTATATCGATTGAGAAACACTGCAAGCATTCTATGATTGCAACGTAACATAAGCATGCGCGCGGGTGTTTTTGTTTATAATAAATAAATAAATATGACGTACATGAAAACAACATTCCTTTTAAGGAGTAAAGCTGGCGCCAGTCAGAAATAATCTACAGTTTGTTCAATGATATTAAACTTGTTTAATTGCAAAGTACCAAATTGTACTTTTTATATTATGATGAAAATAATGTCCGATGAAAATTTGACGTCGTTCATTTAAAAATATTACACTTGCCATATCCAGCTAGATGCACGGCAGTGTGTCGGCCAAGTTCGACACACATGCAATGTGTATAATGTATATTTATCCGAATCATTTGAGTCCCCCTATAACTCGAAATCTATTTGACCTGCACACTAGTAAGTACTAAGTAAAAATCCCAAATTGTATATAAAAAAATGATAATAATAATTCCTGAGATATTGATGTCCGAATATCGTTGTTTTTAACACTCACTTACTCACCCATCATTAATCATTTATATACTTTGGGCCAATCATAATATACTAAATGTTTTGGCTCAATCAAATTTTTTTATAATAGAAAACAGTATCACGGGTAATTGGAATAATGAAAATAAATCAATTTAAACACTTATTGATTGCAACGTTTCGTCTTTTCTTTAATTAAGACTTAATTAAAGAAAAGACGAAATGTTGCAATCAATGAGTGTTTAAATTGATTTATTTTCATTATTCCAATTACCCGTGATACTGTTTTCTATTATAACATATATCTGGAATTGAACTTTAAAGATGAAAATTTTTTATTTTATTTCAAACGTTTTTTTATTATCAGTATAATCGTCTTCTTTGGACCTGTGCCATCACCCATTAAAAATAAAAAAATAAGTAAGGCGAGAACACCCCTGCAGGAAGGTACCTATTATTACGCCTCGAAAAAAGACATTGAGCAGTAAGCGAAAATATCGATTTGCATTCAGGCAAAACAGAACTGAATAGCTCTCTAGTATAATAATTTAGGATTTGTGGGACCTCGTGACTTTCTTGTTCCGCCACTGCACAAGATTTTTACATTTCACGTCAAAACACAGCTCAAGTATTTTGAAAGTAGACCAATGTGTGAAATAATTAAACATGCCAGGTTCGCATTTCGCAGTGTTATTTCACATAACTTCATCACTTGTCGGCGCCGCTATATCGGTTAGTCGGTTATGCCGTGTTTCTGTAGAAATGTTACCTGAATGTTGTCTACGTAAATTCGAGTTGCCAATTTACACAAATTATTTTTTTGAGAAAAATGATTTCTTTAGAAACAAGTTTGTAAATTATATATTTGGTGTCGGTACCTTTTCACGCCTAAATCGCTGAACAAATGCAAGGAGATAAATTACATCCTGAAGAAGGACATAGATTACCATTTGTCTTAAAAAATGATGGAAGTCCAATTATCAATCTATCATTATATCTCCGGAACTATTAGGCTTCCAGACTTGAAATTTGGCAGGCATGTTTCTTTTGCTGAGTAGAGATCTGCTAAGAACGAGTTTTGCAGAAATCAACTCCCAAGGCGGAGGGCATTATGGATATAAAATTCCCGTTTTTGAACTATAACTTCTACAGACTTGAAAATTGGTAGTGATGTCTCTTATGTTATTTAGACATCTACAAAAAATGAGTTTTCCTATACCTATACGTTTTCAAAGGAGTGGAAATTGACACATTTTAATTTTAGGTCTTAGGCGGGAGCAACCCCGTGAGGCAAGATTGCTATATTGATGTTGCCGAGCGGGGCGTATAACTCCGCGATTGTAAGATCGCAATACGGTGGAGCTGAAGGCTTCACTACTGTTGTGACCAACGGAAGCGCAGCTCCGCGAAGCAAGATTGTAATACGGTGGAGCCTACGGCTCCACTACTTTGTCGCTGCCGTGTTTTATGTCAATTGCGTGCGGAGTCGCGGGTAACGGCTAGTTCTCTATAACGGCTTATGATCTCTATTGTTTTTATTCGGTCTCAATATAGATATAATAATATTGCATTGCCCTTCACAACATGAATGCGCGCTAATCCCGCATTCGCAATGCAGTGTGTGTTCTTCGCCTTCCGCCGCGTCGCGCCGCGCCGTATTGTTGTTTCGTCATCATTGGCGATTGGCCAGTTGGCGGGGTGCACCAACGATTGTCCATAACTAAATTAATACCTGCCTTAAGACTTATGCCACTATAACATAATATCTGTGGCCAAAACGCGAAAACCGATTACGGCGAATTTTTCGCTTTTTAGGTTCCGTACCTCAAAAGGAAAACTGGAACCCTTATAGGATCACTCCCGTGTCTGTCTGTCCGTCCGTCTGTCACAATCATTTTTCTCCGAAACTACTGGATCGATTGAGTTGAAATTTGGTACACATATGTAAGTCGGTATGTAAGACGTGTAATGTAAATAAATGCACTTTGAACATGGGGGTCATTTTTGGAGGGCAAATTAGGAAATAAAAAAAAAAGTTTTGCAAACTGTACCGTGTGACATCAAATGAAAGAGCTTGTAGTAAGGGTCTCAAATATTTTTTTATAATTTTAAAATAAATAGAGTTTTGTTTTAAAGTATCTGATGAAAGGCAATTTTAAAAGGTAAAATGATGTGATAATAAATCGACATACGCATTCTACACAAATTATGGCATACAATGTTTTGTTCTATTTTAGTAAACAGTAAATACAAAGACAGTAACTAAGCATAACTTTCGCAAGATGTTATATGTTTGTAGTTTCAGATTTGTAATTGTTGCCAAACTAAATATTATTATTATTTTTTTTTTGCTAGAGAAAAGAAAAATGCTGTACATCCATTGTACGACCAATGGCAAAATTAATTAATTATAAAGCTAATTAAAAGAAGAAATAGTTATTCGAATCTATTCATAAATAATTTGGTTGTCGTAGCAGAACCTCCAAATATCTATTTAGAAATACAGTAACTCCTCAATACTGTGAACGATTTTTTATATCTTTTTTCTTTTTACTGTACACTTATTTTAAACGAATAGATTTTGTTCTTCTTTTGTAACCAAATCATTTAGAAAAGGGGGGTCCTAACACTAACTATATACATAGGTAATCAATAATAATCATTAATTGAAATTACATAAGATATTACGAATTTATCATCTGCAAGCATTATATTCTTAAGTTTTTCGATTGAAGGCCGACCTCCAATTTTAAAATGACGAACCGTAAAACAAAAACTATTTTTAGTTTAGAGATTGGCTACAGCAGAAGTAAAATACGCTTTAGAAATAAATGTTTATTCTAGAAGTTAAATATTTACGTTGAAAACGGAAATTAGCACAAAAATTAAAGCATTTTGCTCTTGAACTTCGGTAATAAAATTTTGCAGGCTTTTTTTTTTCTTTGAGTAATCATTAAAAATAATTGGATTAATAGAAGTTGTTAAATATGCTGGCGTAAACAACAATAGACCCCAGTAAAAATATAAATATTACTTATTTATTTCCAAAATATATTGTTAATTAATTTACAAATTTACATATGTACTCGTAGTTTTATCATTGAAAATATTAAGGTAGTCTGATACGCTTCAAAAGAAATCTAACTATCATTTGATAAAAATTGTCAATTGGTCAACTTATACGAAACGCGTAATTTTTCTCGATCGGTTATTTTTTAAACAATTTAAATCTTTCAATGACAGCGTCTCCTTTACTAGATGGATCATTTCTTCGTTGACCAAAACAAGTCTGCTTCAAGTGTTTATCAACCGGCCTTTGTTTGCAACCATTGTTGAAACATCTCAACGCAAGCTTGTGAAACTTAACGAACATGTTGTTGTCTCCACCATTCGGTCCAATCACAAACTCGCACTCATAGTTAAATTTATCGTTATCATCAACGCAACAATTAATGTACAAAGAACTGACCGTAAATAGTTGACTTAAATCGTAATACTTCCATTTCAATTTGTCAACCAATAAACCAGTGACATACAAGTCATCTATCCAAAAATATGGCACCGTGTGAGAAACATTCAAGAGCTGTTCGATGGCCTCCGGCGTTGAAACATAAAACCAACCAGATAAAAATGGAGGATATGTTGACTGATCGTATTCACTGTTGCTCACGAACCATTTGTTCGATGGCTCTCGAATCGGTAACATATTTCTAAAAACATACCCGGCCAACAAGTTTTTCGAATCTTGTTTACTTAAATCCGTTTGCAACAGCTTAACAATTTTAAAAATATCAATTACAATGTCGTCGTCCATTTTGACTATAAATTTTGCGTCAGGACAATATTTTGTCGCCCAAGTCAGTCCCATAATATGTTAGATAGATACGTTAGATTTTTATAGTTCTCGATAAAATTTCCTTGCACGATGTCGCCGAATTTGCTATTTTCATCTTCGATTGCATTTTGCGAGATTCCGAATTTGCGGGTGTTCGTCGCATCGATTTCCGTTGCCAATAAGAACACTCTTCTGATGTTGAGAGCGTCCAGTTCGCTCTTTGGCACGGCTCTTCTCATGGCGCTTCGAAGTTCTACATCGCCTATGTAAGACGTTACGATGAAGACGGCCAACAAGTCTTTCTTACACACGCCGCGATTGTTGATAATATATTTGAAGTTTAAATTGAATAATTTTTGAACGGCCGGCGTATACTCGCTATTACTGTAACGACGATCACGGATTGTGACTGGTTTGCGTAGGAAGTCTTCCAGTGTAAATATGAGCATCATAAAACACGCACCGAATGTTAGAGATAAAAATATGGCGAAGAGACGCCATAATGAACACATTATCCTTAAATTACCTTTTAAATGTCATAATTATTTGTCATTATTAATAACTATTGAGTTTGTAATACTTTAATAATAATGCAACAGCCGCACCTTCAGCACAAACCACATCCATTCGTTAACTGTATAGGTGAGCTGTGCTCGATGACGTTTATTGTAAGCATGTGTGTGTGGTATCTTTAGTGTGAATCTACCTATACCGTTCATATTCATTCATTGTATACTATAGTTGACCGTCTGCTTTTTACAAGCGAAAGCACATTATACGAGAGACGATTTAGTATAGAAACTATACAAAATTTCAAATTCAAATAATTTTTCATTATGCCTGTAACGATGCAATTGTCCCATTTTTCAAAATAGAATAGATAAGATCGTTTTTATTCAGTATCTACATAACAAGAGTTACGACTGGTACTTCCAGTTAAAAACTCGTACCGAGTTTAGCTTGCTACATTTATCAACAATTTTAATTTGGAACATATTTTTATAAAATATGTATCGTTTTAAAAAAATACTTCTAAAAAGGATGGAATAGTTTTCCCTTGGTTTGACAATTACATTCCTCCTATCCTAAACATACAAAAACATTCATTGAAAAATATACAGCCCAATGGCTTAAATAGGACCTCCGATATAACACAACAGGAAAACCGTTTCAAAACATACACGTGGCAGCCTACAATAAATAAATTAACTTAATCACGTCGCGTAAAGATAAACTGTTGTATATTTTCGGATTCCATGCTCAAATCCTTATACGAATTCGACTGGAGAGTACTCCCTTTCAAATGAACAATCAAAGAATCATCCAAATCGATGCACTCATGTAAGAGCTAGCCGTGAACCAAAACAAAAATTTCCTATTGATTAATTTTCGTTTTGAGAGATCTGCCATCTGAATAGGGGTCTACGAAAGGTCAAAGATTAAAATCGTTGATCCAAAATAGTTCCTTTGTGAGTTAAAATTTAATGAATAAAATGCCCTGTATACCTTAAGTTAGCCAATGTCCGGACGCAAATGCATCTTATTATTCGCTGCACTTGACAATGACATTATTTATCCCGTGCGTTGTTTATTTCAGAAGTGGAACCCAGCTTCCCGTATCGCGATGTTACAATTAAACGGGGCGTCGAGGCCAAAGAATTCTACGAATTGGAATCGGAGATCGGAAGGTGAGTTTAGTACATAGTATGTTCACGATCCATTTGCCTGCACTTTTAAATGTTTCTTTCGAAACGCTATATCGTCGCCAAAAATACCGAGACAGAGTTTCGAGTTTCCTTTTCTATTTTCAAGCAGGCCGGAAATTGGAACTAAGTACCGTGTCATTGACTGAGAAAATTACTGTTTGATAATAATTGAAGAAATTGGAAATTTACTCACCATAAACAATTTTATTTGCTTTTCTTCGTTTCTCAGTTCGTCCGTATATCGGTCACTGTAGAATTTTTGGAACAAAAAAACAGCTTTCACGCTGAAATGTCGGACAGTTTTGAAGCTTATTAGCTCGCATTAATCCCAAATCAGAAACTAAAAAAATGTTATAGGTCGCCATATCAAATACATTGCTCACTTATTAAATTATGTAAAAATTGCAGGTTTGATCTGTTTTTATTTTACTGAGCATTGAAATCTCTCGATATATAAAACACTATAGCGACAGGTAACGCAAAGAGTAAAGACCAAACCACAGAGCCTAAACCTAAAAGGCTGAAATTTTGACAGTGCATTCTCATAATGGCGTAGATGTCTGCTAAGAAAGGATTTTTTGAAATTTCATCACAGAAGGGTGAAACGCGGACACTCAAACAATCTCTATTTATGCACAGACCAAACCGCTAGACCTATATAGGGGTGAAATTTTGATCGTACATTCAATCACATGGATAGCCGCTTAGAAAGGATTTTCTGAAATTCCATCCCCAGGGGGACTAATTGGGACACTCCAATTATATATCTATATATGTATAATGGACAACGCATAGACCAAACCGCGGAACCTAAAGGGCTGAAATTTTCACAATGCATTCCTATAATGTAGCCAAAGGCTCCACTACTGTTGTCGTTTCCGAGTGGCGAATGCCGGCTATATTTTATAAAACTTAAAAATTATATTATTATGTTAGCAAAATTTAATTACCGCAGGAAAAAGCTATATAATATTGTTTCATTTCAATCGCGTGCAAGGCCGTGGGTAACGGCTAGTCATTTTATGTAATTGCATATATTTATTGTACATATTCTATATTTATATTATATACGTAGAAATGTAAATTCAATATTTTTTTTATAGAGGAAAGTTTGGAACAGTTTACCGATGCCGGGAAAAAGCGACGGGATTGACATTAGCGGCGAAGTTTGTCAATACGCCGCGTAAAGAAGATCGCAGGAACGTTGAACGCGAAGTTGACATTATGCGCTCTTTGCAGCATCCAAGGCTCATACAGTTGTACGATGCTTTTGACAACGGAAAAGTTATATGCGTCGTCTTAGAACTGTACGCAAAATGTATTTTTTTAATCCTTTAGTAGTAGATCGTTCAATCATTTTTAGAGCCGAATTCGAGAAGGGTTGAAAGACCAGCTAGCTTCTTTTTAGGGTTCCGTACCCAAAGGGTAAAACGGGACCCTATTACTAAGACTCCACTGTCCGTCCGTCTGTCACCAGGCTGTATCTTATGAGTCCTGATAGTTAGACAGTTGAAATTTTCACAGGTGATGTATTTCTGTTGCCGCTATAACAACAAATACTAAAAGAGAATAAAATAAATATTTAAGTGGGGCTCCCATACAAAAGGCATGATTTTTTTGCCGTTTTTATAGATAATGATACGGAACCCATCGTGCGCGAGTCCGACTTGCACTTGGCCGGTTTTTTTTACGTCACATGTAGAAAACAGTTTTGTTTCGATAGACTTGTAAAATATGACCGTGTTCTGTATTTTAGACAAATAATAATAACATTTAAATATGTTTCAGAATTGAGGGAGGTGAATTGTTTGAAAGAGTCATTGATGATGATTTTGTTTTGACTGAAAAATCGTGTACAGTGTTCATGAGACAAATCTGTGAAGGAATCGAATTCATTCACAAACAGAATATTCTACATTTGGATATGAAAGTACGTCGTCGTTTAAAATTGGAAAAAATGAACAACTCCTATATGGCATATTTTCATGTGTTAATAAATTATTTCATTTTTACAGCCCGAAAATATACTCTGTCTTACCAAAACTGGAAACAGAATAAAAATCATAGATTTTGGTTTAGCACGAAAGTACGATCCAAATAAAAAATTACAAGTACTGTTTGGAACTCCAGAATTCGTAGCACCGGAAGTGGTTAATTTTGATCAGATTGGCTATGGAACAGATATGTGGTCTGTCGGTGTTATATGCTATGTTCTGTGAGTATTCTGCATAAAAAAGTATTCTACAGCCCACACTTCCTGAAACAATTTTTTGTCTTCTGTTCTTCTGTTCATATCATTTAGCGGATACCGACCTACCACTAATTTGTATACGTATATATTTAGCATAGTTTTTTTTGTACAATTTCTACGTTGAAACATTTTTCTACTTTTTTTCGTCAAAATTTAGCTTGAAACGCGATCTTTTTCCTGTGTAGAGTAATAATTCTTGTGCTAGTATAATTTTTTTTTTGACAACGACATTAAACTGCTCCTGTATCTACAAAAACTCTTATTATATGATTTGATTATTTGATCTCAATCTAAGGTGTAAAATCAATTTTTGTACAATACTTTCTGTAACCCAGCATTAATTCTATTTTATTACAGATTATCTGGTTTATCACCATTTATGGGGGAGACGGATATTGAAACAATGGCAAACGTTACAGTAGCAAAATACGACTTTGATGATGAAGCTTTTAATGAAATTTCACCAGAAGCAAAAGATTTCATCACCAAGTTGCTCGTGAAAAATAAAGAGTAAGTGTTTTTTTTTTTTGTATTTATTATCTACTACAATTGTTTTATGTACCGACCTAAAAAATATTTCACCGACATATTTGAACCGTCACTGAAGAAATGCAATTCTAGGAACTCGAATTAATAATAATTGAAAACTAATTCAAATGTGTAATTAAAAAATAACTGTAAAAATGATTGTTTTTAAAGTTTTTTATTTCATTTGCTTCGCGGTACGGGAAATCAAGTGTTGTATCCATTTTTCGTATATTTTGTGCTACATAAATTCTCCGAGATTGGGGTGCCATTGTGTATGATACGTTTCCATGAATCGTCTATTGCAGTGTTTCCCAAACTTTTTTGACCACAGTCCAGAATGAGATTTAAAAAATTTTCGCGATTCACCTTATGAAAGAAAAACATTTATTTACAAAACAAATTTTACTTTTTAATAGAAATCAAGTTGTTTGTTTGCTTATTTCATACACAAAAATGTACAGTTTTTTTGGCGACCCGACAAAATTTTTCTACGACCCACACTTTGGGAAACGTTGGTCTATTGCAAAGTTCTAGGTACTGGTGAAAGCTTCAATATTGTATTTTCAATTTGGTATTAGAAATTAATAATTATAAATTGAGAAATTATAATTATATGTACTCGTATATGTATTGTGTATACTAATGATTTAGTCATATTTTGTGTCTAACTGTAAAAATACTAAAAGCATTAATTTTAAACACGTTTAAAAAGACTAACTTCTAAACTGGTGCTACAGATTTTTATTAAAAAAAACATTGCGTACATTTACGCCGATATTTTCTAGTGATAGAAAAATATAGGCAATTTTTATTCGCGAAAATTTTCAACTGAAATAAAAAACATGAAGTGCAAGGCATAGATATATTATATTTATTTAGTACACGATTTTTAGAAACAAAACTCAATGTTATTTAGTATGTAAAGAATTACTGCTTCTCACATTCGCATGTTAAAAATGAGTTGTTGAGAGAAAGTACGATAAACTTAAGAATTTTATTTTTTAAATAAACATAACGTTTTGCTTATAATATGTATGTGTTGCTTTGTTATTAAATTGTTATTATGTCTCATAACTGTTGTTGTTTAGATCTTGTACTAAATAGAATTAATTTACATAGTATCCATTTCAGAAAACTAATTGCTTACACTCTTTTTATATTATTATTTTAGCTTAAAAATCTCTAAATTAAAAGGCTCCTGATTAAAAGTAACCCACCTGCAGTCGGTTTGTCTACCTACTCTATTTTTAGTGGTAAAGGAATAATAATTGAACTGGAAGCATGTTTTGTTGGCTGATGAAACTATACGAGCGTAACTGTTGCCAGACGCGTACGACCTCAGGTTTCAAGCGTCTATAATTTATAATCTCTCTCTGTCTTGCAGAGAAGACGATCGCCCAGAGATGTAGAGCTATTGCTGGTATCAAAACATGTCCTGCTTTCATGAGAAAACAAAACATGCTTCCATTTCAATTATTATTCTTCTATCACTAAAAACTATATAGCAGAAAAACCGAAAGGTGCGTTAATTTTCACCAGGAGTGTGTATGTTAATCATGATTCACTGTAATTCTTTTTCAAAAATACAGTCTTATGTAATTCATAAATCGTTCATCATCGTTTCATTTGAGAATGCGATCAAATTACATTTAAAATGTAGTAAGTGTTCTGTAATAATTTGCCGTTCGAATTCAATTCTGGCCAAATCTGAAATCGATATTAATTGTCCGATACCTATATATTTGTGCCTTGCATTTCAGGGATCGTATGAGCGCTCGACAAGCTCTGGAACACGCCTGGCTGAAACGTACGACAGTTCTCAGGCCTGCGCTAACGATACCGAGCGGTCTCGAAATGACAAAAGACAATCTCCGTTCGTTTGTCGAACGGTGGGGCGAACATCCAAATTCACCTTACTTATTTGACGTCAATACGCATTTAATAGTGCCGTGTCCCAATTTGGATGTTGATTTGAGAACGTCAACGCACTCCTTGCGAGGAATGTCTCCTTCACCTTGCGGCTCTGTCGAGACGTCTCCCGATTTCATTATAGAACACGACGACACATTAGCACCGACTTTCGATGACCGTTCAACGTTTGAATTTGGAACTTCTCCGCCACAGAAGACAAACAACTTTTCACCGCATAAAATCTGTTTCGATCATTTACAAACGTTTGAGAGAAGGGCATCGGACAGTTCCTGTATTGTGAAAAAGAACGATGTTTCTGAAAGAGTTAATCTGGCCGAAGAAATCAAGAAATTATCGGATAAACTGTTCAGAATGGCTACAATGTCAACAGAATTGACTATTCGGTCGGACAGCAACTCGACAAGTGACAGCAGCGATTCCGGTGTGTTCAATTCGCCGCCAATTTTGAATATAAACGACACAGCGGCATCGTACGATGTCAACACTAACAGTAATTGTCTGTTGAAACGAGAAGAGTTCAGTGAAAAAAGAACGAAGTATAGAATGACAAGTCTCAACAGAGACGTGCCCGTTATTAACAATAATTCTAAAAGTGTACTTTTCACTGAAGATTTCGTATCGAGAGGAAGATCGCCATCGACGGACTCAAACCAGAGCGTGTCATCGGCGTCATCCAACAATTCTAGTCAAATTATAAAACAGACCGCGACGAAAGACTTGCTGCTTCACTTGTTGGATAAATGGGACGACGCACAGACTGTCAACGTGCAGAGTTCTGCTGCGGACAGCAGGCGACACAAATCTGTTTCAGTTGAATGGACAGAAACGAATGAATCACTTGAACAAAGGACGATCAGTTCTTTGAATACCTTCTTTCAGTCAAGACAATCTGTTAAAAAGACACATCCGTTTTTTTCAGCTAATGGTGTAAAATGATTATGGCTTTAAATTTTAGACGTAATACTCGCGATCATAAAAGCACAGAACTGAAAAGACAATAAAATATAAATTATTGTGATGCTAGTCTTAAAATGTAATCGTAATTTACATAATAATGGTTCAGCAGTTACTCTGTTACTGCAGGAAACTGTTTTAAGTCACAAGTCTCTTTTCCTAAAGTATTGTGCGACTTTCGTTAAAAAGTTTGCAACATTCGTTTGTTCTCTTAACTTTAGTCGAAGTAGTCAATAACTAGGCAAAAAGCGTTCTTATTTACCACCTGCCCTATCAATTCAACATAAGTAGGTAAATATAAATTGCAATAACGTGTGAAACAACGTATTTTTTACAAAAACTGATACTCTAAGATTTTCCAGAAATTTTTTTGTTTTTGTGTGATGAATTCGTAGTTATTTTCTTACCAAGAAAATTTGTTCCTGATCAAAACAATTTGTTAAAAGAAATATCGTCGACACAGGTGGACTAATACTTGATAGTGGAAATAGGTTTATAATGAAGGCTTGGCGATATATCCAAAGTTGCCATTATAATTAATAGATGGACGCTTATGACTTCAGTTGTCGAGCGTCTACAATTTACAATATATCTATCTGCTCTTAATTGATTATACAGGCTGATCCATTTTAATCTATATGGGACCTTCTTGAGACAGGGCAACAATTCCGGGAAAAAATATCAGACAAAAGTTGTTCAGTTTGAAGGGGGATATCGTTTGGAGACCCCGCAGGGATGAGACTTTGATCTTTTTACTACGAACAACTATTTTTTATCACAAATTATGATTTTTTCCATAAAAAATACACATTTGTCTAAAACATTTTTTTATCCGATACCTCCCTTAACCCCTAAAATCCATGTCAAAAATCGGTTTTCCGAAACTCAATTAAATTTTTATGTCTAAATAACGACCTTGCGCAGAAAATTACATGAGGTGAAAGTTGTTTGGTTTGGAAAAGGTCATCGATTAAACATAAAAAGAACCCCCCACCCCCTGTGCGGGAGTTGTAGTGACTGAAATTTCCAAATACAGGGGGTAAGGGGTTCTTTTTATGTTTTATCTATTGACCGCTGTTTCTTATAGCGCAGGAACTTATTGGAACGTACCTCCTGCGTTAAACGGGGTGTTGCTGCATATGTAAATCAATGTCCTTATTTAATTAAGTCAGAATAGGAGTGAAAAATACAGACATTAAAATCTCAAGAACTGATTCTGACAGGTGATATGTCTAATCTCTACATTTTAGAAACATTTCAACTTATTTATTTCAATGTTGTACCTAGACCTATATTTGAAGTGTTTGTTATTCATTTTTCTTTAAATTTGTAGCAACGAATACAATTTAATGATATATTGAACACTGGAACGGATACGTTATAAATTAAAAAACAGTGTATTCTACTATTACCTAATTACACTATAGAAGTGAAACTTCTAGTCAAGTCATATGCACACACGTAGTCATAGGCCTGTGACGATTGCTGCGGCGATACGTACGTTCTCAGAGTCCCACTCTAGTCAACGGGGTCCGTTACGCGTTCGGCCGCATTTCAAACTAGTTCGGATTGTTATTTCTTTTTTTTAACAATGATCATTCCAATAAAAGTAAATAAACCGATACTAACTAACAAAACTGCATCCAGTTTTATAATCTAAGTAAAGAATAAATCCATATTTTCATTGAAGAAAATAAATAGATATTGTAGTAACAATTTAAAGAAGAATGAAATACTGTTGTGCCATTAATGTTTTGTTATGTGTACGTTATTTTTGTTTTGTTAATTTGAAAAAAATATATACATATATTTTTTTTCTGAAATAAAATTACTTTGAATTTAACAATTTTATTTTTTCACAAGCACTTCTCCCAAATCGCATTCTACTCTAAATTCTGATTTACAGAATTTTATTTTTTAATAGGGTCGCTACACGTATCAAAATTTGATAAATGTGAAATAAAGTGAACCGACTTTTTATCTATAGATTGCTGATATTTAAATACTGATTTAGATTCTCATATATATATATATATATAAATATATATATATATATATATTTACCAAATTGCATTATTTAGGTATTTCGTGTTTAGTACGTATATGCATTAGCTTAACTGATTAGTTATGTATTATAGCTTAGCTATATTGTAACAATTCTGTTTATGCTATAAAGAGTTCTTAAGATAGAAAATTTCATTAATCCAGACGTTAATTTACTTTCAAAATCTCGAATTACATCGATTTCTGTATAGCAATACTCATCATTTAATATCGTTCGTAAAACAAAAATGTATGAAAACTCTGTTTTGGTGAACGCTTAGAGAAAAATTTTCTTTTACAGGATTTTTATAATAAAATACAGGCGCAGTGAAACACGTCGAGCATCATATTTATATGCTATCTTATTTTTAGCAAACGAATGTCGGCTACACAAGCAACAAAACACGAATGGATTTTGGAATCCACGACGAATGCAGAGTTAGCCCTAAGCAAGAAAAAATTAAAACGATATGTGATTAAAAAGCGATGGATAAAAGCAGTCAATACCATTATAGCGTTGAAGAGGATGGGCGCCAAGATTGACGCTGATTTGATTTAAGGACCGCACCTTTAAAATAAGATTGCACTTACGGTGAAGGAACAACTCGAATTAATTTATAATAATATGTCAAATTGACAGTACCTATATAGGTTAATAATTTAATATGCACGTAAAAATATTTTGTAAATGCGTTTATAAAGTAGGGGCGTAGTTTTCAAGATATGACTGAATGTCTCAGCAGCTTCATCAAATTTAGTAACATTTTCACTCAATTTATCAGAGAGAAATCAGTTTAGTTTTTCACACACATAATATATTGTTTGTTAGTCATATGGTAGGTACTTATCGTAACTCTGCAATCATGGTTTGTGTCGCCTTACCCTCAGGAAAGACTTAAAATTCGCTTTGACACAGATGTACAACCAAAAGTTTTGAATTTGACGAACCGAAATAATGTATTCTAGTGTAGGTACTTACCTAAGAAAAGCACAGAAATTATTATTATTATTAATTATTATATTAGTAAATATACATACGCTATATCTACGTACAAGCTAAATTCATTTTTAACAATAATAATAGCTATTGTCTGCTATAATTGTTAAGAAACATTCATTGTTGTAATGCTATATTAAAAAAAATATTTTTCAAACACGTCACCGTCGGGACTCAAACCCGAATATTTCCGCTTTCGCGGCGGAATGAGTTATCAATTACTCTACGGTGTACACAATTCATCATTTTAATCCTTCATAATAAAGCAAATACAACACTAAATTCACTACATGTGGGAGCCAATTATTTTAGCTACTGCTAAACATGAATCCTACGAATAACGATAGTGATGGATTTAAAATAATTGGCTCTCACATGTAGTGAATTTAGTGTTGTATTTGCTTTATTATGAAGGATTAAAATGATGAATTGTGTGCACCGTAGAGTAATTGATAACTCATTCTGCCGCGAAAGTGGAAAGATTCGGGTTTGAGTCCCGACATTTTTCTAATATAGCATTACAACAATGAATGTTTCTTAACAATTATAGCAGACGATAGCTAATATTACTGTTAAAATTTAATTATTATACTTCTGCTTCTTGAATATTAAGAAAGTTTCTGCATTTGGCGGCCCTTGCCGCCTGGAGCGACCGCTCCTCTCGCTCTACCCCAGCGCCGGCGCTGACCACTACTACTGACTAATAATATCTCAAATAAAATCGATCTGATTCGTGGGGGGGGGGGCAGCCGCGCAAAGTGGTTGATTATTATTAATTACACCTAAGTAATAATATTATAACATTCGTTCTGCGAATGAATTGTTAAAATTATGCGAAATTGAATTTGAGTGGTCATTTAAAGTGAATTATTTATTTACAAGTGCATTTAGACAGCAATACGTAAACGCATTTTTATTTTTTCACACAATAAAGAATTGCTATTTTTTGACTATGTAGGCACTTTTTATGTTCCTAATTTAAGACAAATTTTCGTTAATGTATACTCGTATTTTATATTATTTTTTATATATAAATTGCTATTTTCATACTGCTTCCCTACACCAAAATGACTAATTCCACATCCTGTCAGAATAAAGATAGGGGCAACATCCTTGAGGCCCGATAGACACGTCTTTCATTAATGAAATAACTCAGTTAAGTACAGCGAAAATGGACGTCTCAGGTTTGAATTTCGACGATGACATTGTTTGGAAATCATTTTTGTTATCTATATTAAGGTAGTTGTCATGGTACAATATTGACAAAAAGTTATAGATTATACGCGCCACAAAAGTATACTAGCTTGTAGCTAAGTGATCCATAATTTGTACGCAAGACTGTACCCGTGGAAACGTAATCCATAAAGTATTCATATGCATATACAGATTGTATCAACTCAAAGCTGTCCATAGGGCACTCTGTGTGTAAGACAGAGCACCATACACAAACGATAAGCAAGAGTGAGATAAATGATCGCTAATAGGTAGTAATTACTGTGGTTACTGTAAAATAAATTTAAATAAACGTCCTTGTTTTCTAAGTAAAAATAGCCATTTTATCAATTAATGACAGTCTGTAGTCACTACCGAAATTATGGATAAAATGGCTATTTATACTGTTCACGAAAAAATCCAAATAATTAAATGGTTTTATGGTGGTAATTCAACCGCCGACGTAATAAATTAATTGATAAAATGGCTATTTTTACTTAGAAAACAAAGACGTTTATTTAAATTTATTTTACAGTAACCACAGTAATTACTACCTATTAGCCTACCTATTAGCGATCATTTATCTCACTCTTGCTTATCGTTTGTGTATGGTGCTCTGTCTTACACTCAGAGTGCCCTATGGACAGCTTTGAGTTGATACAATCTGTATACTTTTTTATAAATTGTTGAACTTTAAACCGTTATTTATAAATAATTAGACGGCCAAAAATGTTTTCTTATTTTTTTTTAAACTCAACAAATGCGTTGAAAGACTGCCAGTTTTTGGAAAGTTTCTGACAGTTAGTTCTTTTTTTATAAATAAGAAACTGGTTCACAACTACAGAGATCGTATAGAATCAATGTTAATTATCCAGTTTTTAATTGAATTTATCTTGGATTATATACGGTCAATCGACTTCAAATTTTCAGGGTAATTGTATTATCATGTCCTTAATAAGTATACAAAAATTAAGAATTTTCTGACGGTGTGCCTTAACCACGACAACTACCTTAATACTACTTATAATACATTTTCTACAGATTTTTCAAATTAAAATTGACAGCACTCGGATGACACCGGGCCGGGTAGTATGATGACATATAGCCTATAATCTATGTCTGGAGGTGTATTAGACACCTATATGTACCTATAAAAAGGACACATTCACTAATCCGATAACAGAATTTTTCGCGTATGTTGGATTAGTGCAGATGTAGGATTACCGGATGTAAGAGCGGACTAAAACTTTAACTATTAAAAAAGTGTTCTTTCGACTTTTTTTTTTGTTCCTACTCAATAACGACTTTATATAATACATAATGCATTATTGAAGGTTTTAACAATAAAACAATTTTTTATTTCGAACTTTAATAACACAAACAACGTGACATCTTCTTCTTCCAATGTCAGACTACAGAGCGAACAACTTCACGCAACGTCGAAGTATAGAGAGTATAGAAGTAAACACGTGTGTCGGATTACAGAGCGCAATATCGTAAAAATGTCGGATTATAGAGCGATTTTTCTAGACCTCTAAATTCTTAAAAGCAACAGATTGAAGAATGAGGGTTTATTTTCTATCCATGTATTGAAATCACTCAATGTCGGCTAATAGATATAATATAAAGAGGAAAAATTTATTTGCTGTTGGGAGCGATTTAAAAAAAAAAATCTCTGTTCGATACGCGATATTTTGCTTCTGGGCGTAGGCTCAATAACAAATTAACACTGCTGTTATTTCAAACAAGAGAATTTATATTTACACATTTAATGTTTGTTTATATCATAACAAATTATAATAAAATACCCTTAAAATATTCCAAGGATGCTAAAATAAATAATATAAAACAAATTATAATAACAATTGTCAAATATCTTCGGTAATAATTTATTGTATTATCTAAAGCTATAAGTTCCTTTTGGAAGTTATACTTCTTTTGGCGCGTTATGAAAAAATATGAGGGGATATTTACGATGCGCGCGCACAATAACGTAAGAATCAACAGGATGAAAGTTGCCCGCTAAACCATGCATCTTGAACTTTCAGTTAAATATTTTGCTTCTACGTACGCTTACCAAAAATCAGTTTTTAATGACGCCAAAGAAGTATAACTTCTAACACGCATCCACTTTTTTAATAAACTTTATCTTCCAAAGTTCTGGATAACAGTCTCGTGTTAAAGACGGAACGAATTCCTTTTTTTCACTTTTGAAAGCTTACACTGTAAAAACAATTTTACCGTTTGTGGTGGAAGGGAAGGAAAGGGGGGATGGCTGAACGGTACTTGGGTGGAGACAGGCAAAGCTTAGCTTCTCAGACTTCCTTTTTCCGCCGTCAATGATTGTACAGTAATTTTATTATTTCTTCAAAAATGACTAACCTTTTTTTTCCATATGTTGTTTCATGTGAACTTTTTTATGATCTTTACGTTTAAATGTCTTTTCACAAAAATCACATTTGAAAGGTCTTTCATTTCCATGTATCAGCATGTGAATTTTCAATATTCTACCTTCGGTGAATGCTTTTTTACAAACGTTGCAAACGTGCTTTCTCTCGCCCGTATGACTTCGAACGTGCTCGGCCCTGTGACTTGAAATGGTGAATCGTTTGCTGCAGCCAGGGAATGTGCAAGCGTACGGCTTATCACCTAAACGAAAAAAAAGAAATTACATTCAAGTAACTGACAGGAAACCTTATCGGTCGTTCTCATATTTACCTGTATGGAAGCGCATATGCACCTGCAAGTCTCCCGACTGCACACATCTGTATCCGCAGATAGTGCAGACGTACGGTTTAATGTTTTCGTGACGCAGTTTGTGATGCTTGAGCACTGTTCTCGCTTTGAAACCCTTATTGCAAATATTGCACACGTATGGTCTGTCGGGAATGTGTCTGCGCATGTGCGAACGCAAGTTTCCAAGCGTGCGGAACTGTGTGCCGCATTCCTGACACAAATGCGGCATCGAGTGGCTTCTTATGTGATCCTTGAATGCCGCTTCGACACCGAACGACAAACCACACTCTTCACATCTAAAATGAAAAAAGAAAGTGTTGAAGTAAAACATGTAAACAATACACATTATATTAACAGTAACTATGTAGTATGCTACAATTGTTAACAAACACCCACTGTTACAATGCTATATTACGAAAAAAATCGGCCAAGTGCGAGTCGGACTCGCGCACGAAGAGTTCCGTACCACTATCTATAAAAAAAAAACGGCAAAAAAATCATGTCTGTTGTATGGGAACCCCATTTAAATATTTATTTTAATCTTTTTTAGTATTTGTTGTTATAGCGGCAACATAAATAATCTGTAAAAATTTCAACTGTCTATCACGGTTCAAGAGATACAGTCTGATGACAGACGGACGGACAGCAGAGTCTTAGTAATAGGGTCCCGTTTTACCCTTTGGGTACGGAACCCTAAAAATACTCTCAAACACGAATGTAGCTACAGCTATCCTTCTGTTACGAATTATACTGAAGTGAACATTTACTAATATAATACAGTCAACTCTCGATAATTTGACTCGTTAATTTGAATCGCTCGATAATTACAAATTTTTTCCCAGTCCCCTTGGTAATTTGAAGTTGAAGGAATAATATCTTGCCCGCCAACATGCAATTATTTGAACTCCGGGCTTCCCTACTCTCTATAATTTGAAGCGTTTATCATGCACAGCTTTCGTTTGTTCACATAAATGAGATATGGGTGAGTTTGCAGTTGGCATACCAGTCTTCCTTCGAACGTTGAAATGAATTCAAGAAAGAACAAGTGTCTTTCTATAAGATGACACGAAACAGTTTGGCATTTTACCGTCGACATTGTCGATGATTTGGAAAAATAAAAATCGCATCACCAGAAGTTTAAAATAATAAATCACGAATTTTGCTCAAACTCTTGTTGACTTGATTGGTCCCTCTTGGTAATTTAAACACCTGTTATTTTGAACTCTTGGTAATTTGAAATTTTTCTCTGATCCCTTCAGTTTCAAATTATCGAGAGTCGACTACATATATAAAAAAAAAATGTTAATCGATACTTACGCAAACTCATCGGACGCATGAATGATGATGTGAGTCTGCAAATCGACACGCTTTGCGAAAGTTTCTTTACACAGTAAACACTTGAATGCAGTTTTGGATACTTGAGATTGGTGAGCGATTGTGTGTTTTTGTAAACCTGCGCATGTTTCAAAACTAAGAAAACAAATGTTGCATGCAAATGGCTCAATGCCATGCGTACTCAAATGTTTCTTTAGAGTCGTTCCGTCCGAATACGTCTGTTCACAAATACCGCAAACAAAATTGCCGTAATTATCAGTGCTATGTCCGTCTGTGTGTTTATCTAGTTCTGTAATAGACGTGAATTTCTCTGGGCACATATTACAAGGCCACTCATCGTTGGAGCAGTTTTGAAATTTGTCTAGAGTAAGATGCACCGACGATGAAACGTGTCGCTGAAAATGCTTCAACAATTTCCTAATGCCGTCGTACTGTTCATTACAGATGTCACATAATATCGATTTGAAATCTTTATGCGTCGACATATGTTCTTTTAACGCGTCTTTCGAACAAAAAATCGTTTTGCAAGTTACGCATGGATATTTTTTATCTTTCCTATGTTTCATCACATGTTTATAGTAGCTTGATCTGGTTCTCAAAGTTCTTTGGCAAATTGGGCACGTATGACAATTTTTACTTTTTACGTTATTTAAATTTTCACACCGATCTAGACTTATTTCATCTTCAATTTCCAAAAGTGTGCCGTCAAAGTTATCGTTCGAACTACTTCCTACAGATTCATCTTGCCAATTTATGAAAAAGCGACGGTTATTATTAAACGTCGTTTGATTTTCTGCGTTTTCAATTTTCTCCTCTTCAATTGCTCCAGTACCGTCTTCGAAATCGATAGATTTCTCTTCTTTAATAATAGCATCGTCGTTTATTAAATCATTTTCATTCAAATAGTTACACAGTCTCTGATGATCTTTCAGTAAAACCAAAGTATCAAAAATGTTGCTGCATTTATCACATTTAAACACATGCAAGTGTATACATTTAAACATGTCTTTACATATATCACAATAAAATTCATTTTTCACCGAAATATTTTTCGAAAAAACTTTGCCTGGCAGATTACATGCCACTCGTACGCCAGCCAATTGCAATTCTGGACTAGTGTTTTCGCTATAATTATCTAGCACAGGAAAGGAACTGCTATTATTATTATCTTTATGTTTCATTACAAATTGAAAAGGTGACGGTGTCTCTTTTAAAATTTTTCGTAAATCAGCATCACTTTTTTCACACTGCAGTTTAAAACGATACGCGTTACTTAATTGATTTATGCAGTTTACACACATTGATAAAGGCATCTTTTCGTCAGAATTTATCTGAAATTTAAAATGAATTATTTGTTTTCAATATATTACAGCTATCCAAACATTCCAACATTCACTTACCTGTACAGAGGCACACGACATTATTAGACGGCTTAATTTTATATTTTCACCCAGTATATTAGTTGTTTCAAAAACAGAATATAATTCATTGCTTAACGACATGCACGTTCTGCAAATTTTATTTAACTCGCCGGGCAGTTCAATGTTTTCGATGTTATTCATTTTTCGGGAACGCCTTTCCGTGAAAATGGACCTTTCAAATTCTAAGCCACGAAGTAGGAATATATAATATATAAAGAGTTCAAAAGCAATGTTAAAAAAAATAGTGTCTAAAAATGAACTATCGTGTGGAAACGTTTTTCAGAAAGATCATGAAAAACCTACTTTGTTTTAGATTCTTTACATCTATACTTCGTGTTCTAACCAACAAAATCTCCCTAACATTTATCAACAACAGTTGTCATACCAACCTGACCTAATGAAAAAACCCAAAAATTTCATAATCAACAATATTATAATTATTTGGCCCAAACAAAAATTAAAAACAATTAAAATACTAGCCGTAGCGCCAAATCTACCCCAAAATAGAGTCTTTGCAAATACACGTATTTTATTTCGGCATTTAAATATACAGTTACGTGAACTTTTAATAAACAAAAAATAGAAATTAATATATTTGTATTTTAGAATTTATTATAGCTACCATCGCAATAGAAACAACAATTCCAAAACTCGGGTCGCAATACCAAAACCCTGCCGACAATATAGTGTGTTTGCAAATATAGGCAGTGTGGTTGTAAAACATTGAATGTTATTGATTTTTTTTCTTTTTTGTCCTTGGTAATTAATATAAAAATGATTTGTCACGAAAAAGGACGAAACGTCGCTATAAATAACAAATAAGTGTTTACTTAAAAAGTCCTTTTTCCCGACAAATCATTTTTATATTGAATGTTATTATTTTGGTTTATGAAATACGTCAGTTAATGGTTCAAAATTTGGTCAAAAATCATACACGTTTTTATACAAATACACCTAAAACAAAACAGAAAGAGTAACTTAAAAAGAAATGATTTAGTGTTAAGAATTATTTAAGCGTCGTTAAAACTTGTTCTCATACACAAAACATGTAAATTAATCAAAACACTTATAATTTGGAAGCGCATTATTCTCTTTTAAGCTTTTTCGACACAACGTCTATTACTGCGACAAAATAATAATAATAATAATAGCCTTTATTTCTTTAACATTAACATGTATAAATAGCGTCAATTTTTAAACTTTATTGTTTCTTAACTATTATGTATAATTTGCTTGCTGGGTTAAAATTTTTTTAAGTGCTTTTTTTATTTGAGGCAACTTTTTTATCTCATTGGGTATTTTGTTATATATTCGTATCATGGCATTCCTGGGCCCCGTTTGCACGACAGTAAGTGCAGAGGCCTCTGGTTTTAATTTGTCTTTGTTACGGGTAATATATTTGTGGTCGTAATTATTGTAAAATAGATTGATGTTCTTGTGGACAAAGACTGCACATTCTAATCTATAAATGTCAAACACTGTTAGAATTTCAAATTCTTTAAAATATTGACGGCAGCTCTCCCTAGGACCCAGGCCTGCCATGATACGGATACATTTTTTTTGTAAAATTAATATTTTTTTTACATGGCGTGCACTACCCCTCGTACCGCAGCCCTGCCTCACCAGAAAGTGTCAAAAAAGACAAAACATCTTCCAAATGCTTGCTTACAGAAAAATTTTCAATGCTTTTTGATCAAAAGAAATTTAAACAAAAAAATTTAACGATAGATTGAAATAAAACACTGACTATTAAAAAATCCCCACAAAACATGCTGCACGTTTCGCTTAGTGTGCAGTTAACACCATGAGGAGATGATTAGAATTTTAATTATTTTTTCTGATTATGTTAACAGGGTTAGCGGAACGTACGTCGAGAAAAAGGACTTCTGGGGTTTCGTAGTCATAATTTAAATTTAAGGATGTGAATTAACAATTAGTAGGCGTCGATACCTTTGTTTCAAAATAAAATTATTAAGCCAGAAATACTTACAAAAAATTTGAATATTCGAATCATCATTTATCACGTACTTTTAATTTTTTGCACTGTACTGAATTAAAATCACAAATTCGCGATTTGCTGCACATATCGTGCACTTTTTTCTAAAAAGTAAAAGTTTATACTAAAATTAATTAAAATTCAGTTAAACTTATGAAATACCTGAAAAAATGTATTTCAAAAGTTGTCCTGAAAAATTGCAACGTAAAAAAAGGGATATCCTCATGGACCGCGGAATACGCAGCCAGCTAAAAAATAACAAAAGTGCACGACGTACCTGCAGGTGCCTTGCAACAATGCCTTGCGAAGACAGACGGCAAGCCGTACACTCGAATCCGATGACAAATAATATACATGTGTAATGTGTTGTCCCTAAAACTCGCGATACGCAGAATTCCACTGGGAAAATTCGACCACCTTAACGCTCCTAGCGCGATGGAGGCTAGACCTTAACCCAAAGAAAGCACAGCGACCTTCACTTATGGAAAACGCAACCGATTTTCACAAAGAAAAACACAGCACTTCGATTTTCACAACAGAAAACACGACAAGTGTTAGGATCTTAGGTCTTGACGGCGGACACCATCGCAGGTGACCTACACGCGTAAGGACAAAGTTGGCCAACCGGCGCCCTACAGTTATACCCTAATAGCTAACGTTCCCAAAAGGAACCTCTGTGGAAAGAAACCCTAAACACAGCTGTGCAAACAATCAAATGGCCCTCCCTAAATATTTCATCGAAATCTACAATTTTCCGATGTCAGTTATAAGGGACTTATGTAAAAAAATTATTAAATTTAATTTTTTACGGGACTTGAGTTTAAATTGTATTCTCTTTAGTTTGGTATGAACGACTTTTTGACTTAAGTCTTTATACCCGACACTCTACAGTTAAACTGCTGCAATAACTCTGAAGCTAGTAACGGAAAAAAACAACTAAAATATGTAGTGAAGTAGTGAAATCACCTACTATTCTGTAGGTACCACACTTCAAAATTCAATTAAAATGAAAAATGGTTGAATTTTTTTTAACAGAAGCTTTTAGTAACCGTAAATATATTTTAAAAAAATAACCCCCCACTAATTTTCATTAGGTATATTGAATTCCAGATGCGATACAAAAAAGTGACGTGAAAAATTTCAAAACAAAATATGTTAAGCAATGCATCACACAACGTTCTAGAATAATCTAGATTCTAGATTAACTGAATTTTTATAGCTGTTGTAAAAAAGGGCAGACGTCAGACAGCCTGAAAGGCTTTTTGTCTGTCCCTGAATAAAGATATTATTATAATTATTATTAAATAAAGAAAGAACCTTGTGTTTTACACTGTTTTTAAAACTAAAATATTTGTAGACAAAATTGAAGAGCAGGGAATTAATTGATTTTTATTTTACTATTGGTAAAAAACATTAAAAAAGAGTTTAAATAAACGCGCCGCGAACCGAAGGGGTGATCCCGATCAAGTATTTTCAAAAAAGTGCTACAACAACGATACAAAAATTTAAATTTACTTAAAATCACAAATTATTTGATTCTATCTTTTGATAATTAATGCAGTTTACAAAAATATTGAAAATATATAGTGTTCACTGATTTGTTAAAATCAAATAATATATATAATATTAGAACGCAATTAATTAATAAAACAAGTCATAAGCTTACAGTTAAAAATATTTTTCAATTAAATATTGTAATAGTTGAAAAATTTTGAGACAGTATATCAGTGATCACTTTTCTACCGTTTGAGCTTAAAAAATAATCTCGAATCCCAAAAACCCTAACCGAGTCAACTCTAAGAGACATTGAACCGTTAAAATGTATATTTCAACAGACAATTAGTTTCATAAACACGGAGAACTTGTTGACCCGAGCTCATAACAGCAGGCAATTTAACCATTTTGAAAAAATAAAAAAATAAATATTTTTTCTACCTTAAAACTCGCAACAGCGCGATCGAACACCCCGGCATCAGAATTTACACCATTTTCACTTCCATCTGAAATTTAAAAAAAATTGGTATTAAAAATATGTTACTAATTCAAGAATACTCGAGTGAGGCAGCACTGATATATATAAAAAAAAGCGCTAATGATTTCAGTTGTCGAGTGTATATAGCATATCCAAAAAATGTATTCGTTAATAATTGTTCCACTTGACCAAGTAGTAATCATTATACGTGTACTGGAAAAGAATAAAATTCAAAAAGAATATTATTTTGGAAAAAAAGTTAAAAAAATAAAGAAGGTACCACAAATATAGAACAATGTACGACCCTGTATTGACTGCGCTCAAACTCGGCTATGTGAAGATCGTAATATAAAAGTTTGTCAATGCAGCTAATCAAGAAATGAACTGCATCAAGAATAAATAAATATAAGGCACATTCTGTCAAAAAATACGATAGAAAACATAGTGAGATAATTAAATCAAAAATATATATTTATTGCCTGGTTATACGATAGGTGGTCGACAACTAATATAAAAAAATAATGTTGAATATATTTACGTAAAATAGCAAGAAAACTTTTTTTTACATTTCTCGACAAGGCATTTCGAGCGTCATTTGGCTTGGTTCATCTGATTTTATTATCTACGCTCTGAGTACTCTCAGAACAGAAAATACTGACATTTCAAAAAATCTAAACAATCAATCCAAAATAGTGAAGCGCGCCCCCGGTTGTGGCGCCACTGGGATTGACCGAACTTTCTGGAACGGTCAGGAATAGTACGCCCCCAATGCAATGGTTACGCTACCGAGAGTGGTAGATCTTTGCCGAAAGATCTAGACGCCACGCCCTTGCGTATATAAGCAGAGCGACAGTGCGACAGGGGGCAGTCACAGTGGTGAGCACGTCAAGGTCAAGTGCTACGTACCGTACGAGCAATCAGTGACTTCAGAAATAAATAGATCGTTGCATAGAAGTACCGTGTTACATAAATTTGTGTGTATGTGCTAAAGCGGTATTTTGTTGTTAATAGACATTGTTACGTGATTATTTATAAGAATTCGTTATTTTTACATTGTTAGTTTCTTCTTATAATTGTTATTAGACAAGTACGTTTAGTTCATTAGTTTGTATTACTTTCATTATTTATAAATAAAGTTTAATCCACCACAAAGAACAGTTTTGTTACACTGGTGTCAGGTGTGGGGTTTGAACAATTTAGAATGGCGGCAAAACCAAAACTGTTACGTGAATTAAAAGTGATGGAACTGAGAAGCGAACTTGAAGAAAGGGACCTGGACACCTCAGGGTTGAAAATGGTCCTACAAGATCGACTCAAAGAGGCAATGCTGTCGGAAGGTAAGGACCCCGAAACCTTCAAGTTCGAAGTGCCGGGCAGCGAGTTGGCAAGACTAGTAGAAGAAAAACTTGTTGAAAATTCTAGACTAGTAGAAGAAAAGGCAGAGTTGTTGGAGGAAAAATTCGAAACCTTCGAAGAATGGCTGGCAAGACTAGAAGAAAGGCAAACACTTACAGCCCCGCAGAGTTCGATCAGCGAGCCAAGAAACCCTGTCGAAGAAGAGAGGTAGGCGACCACGGCGCGAATAAGAGTCAAACCGCCAACGTTTGACGGGAACGTGCCGTGGTCAACATACCACAAACAGTTTGAAGTAGCCGCAAGTGCCAATGGCTGGTCAGCCACAGAAAAGGCCATATCTCTGGTGGTGGCTCTGCGCGGGGATGCCCTAAACATCTTGCAGGCGATTCTAGCAAGTCAGCAAACGGATTACCAGCTGTTAGTTTCCCGGTTGGAATTGAGATACGGGGACGCTCACCTGCAACGGGTATACCACGCGCAGGTGAAGAATCGCACCCAAAAGAGTGGGGAGACGCTCGAGCAGTTCCAGGCCGACATAGCACGACTAGTACGGTTGGCATACCCAACAGCGTCCGACTCCTTCCTTGAACAACTGGCGGTGCAAACGTTTATAGACGGACTGAGAGACGGCGAAACACAGCAGGGCTTGAGGTTGGCGCGACCAAGAACGATCGATGATGCGCTTGCCCACGCCCTGGAATTCGAAGCCGCCAAACATGCATCGCGAGGAGGTGGGCGTGTTCGTGTGATGACGGACGAGACCGGGGAGCAACTGGAGGAACTAATACGAAGAATCTTCCGAGAGACGGAACGCAAGAAGAGTACTTCGAGCGAGGTGCGGGGACCTCGTTGCTGGGACTGCGGCGAGAGAGGGCATATACGACGAAACTGCCTGAAAGCCGGTAAACAACAACAGTCGGAAAACTAAAAAGGGTCGACGGGAAGGGGCAGACGTCGACCTGGAGAAGGAATGCCCCGGGGGCCACCATCCAAGTAGTGTCACCTAAGGACCGCGCAGCCAGTATATTCGTCTGACGTAATTGTAGTCGGTCGCACGTTCGACGAACACCTGAAGAACTTGGAGGAGGTGCTTCAGAGACTGCGGGGCGCGAATCTGAAACTGAGCCCCAAGAAGTGCCACGTTTCGGACGAAGGTACAATACCTTGGACACGTCGTCTCCCGTGAAGGAATTGAAGCCGACCCGGAGAAGATTCGAGCGGTTCAGGAGTGGCCGACACACAGTTTTGTTACAATAGTAACCAATAAGCTTTATAGTAAATAAGAATAGCACCAGTAAATTCTTGGAAGGTGTATACAATTATTTCAACTTCGGAATTCCTTTGGTTGCCCCATTGTCCTCCTTAATGATTATTGAACATCGTTACAATAATCTTTTTACTTGCGATCTACTATATAGCCATAGAACTTAAACGTATTTTTTTACTAAAACTTTAACTATTTCATATCACATCACATCTAATTTTACCTTTCAATACATTAATATAACGAATTTTGAATTTGATTGAAGCCTTTTGTATGTCGTATGGGGAAAATTATAAAAATATCGAAAACTACACACACAAAATAATATTCTATTTACTAATTAACGACTAAAATAAAGGGACATCAACTTTTACTCACTTATTTCGCTAGCATAAAATCACATGGCACTTTAATTATAAAAAATTGAAAATCAATTTTTGTCACAAATATTTCGTTATTCAAATTTAAATTTATGTCGTCTTGTAGCTGAGCACTAGTTTAATAAAGTTATGATAAAATTTTTCTTCAAAATGTATTTTGAAACACCAAATTTTTCATTTATATTTCCAAAATGATAGTGTCGCGGTCGGTTCTTTTACCTGAATTCATATTTTGTCCACTGCTGCCGTCTGTTCAAGTGATGCGCTGGTTTAGTCATGACTTACTATAGTGTTGTATAATTAAATAGAATATTGTATCAATTACAGATTTATAGTAAGAGCAGATTTTAGCATTACAGTGGTGTGGAAGGGTCATGTGGGGTTGATCTTTTTTGTGAATTATGCCAGTTGACTCGTTTAACAAATCAAAAATATGTAACAATTCTGGACCATGTTCGGTACAGAAATTCTACAATACGTTGAACTATAGAATAGTTTAACGAGTTCGAAAAGAAGTTCTAAAATTTTTTTTAATATCTGTATAGTATCTTACTCGATTACCGGTTATGTAGTTGAGTGTATTGTATTTTTGTGCCGCTCTGTAGTTTTAAATACTGAAGCGATTTTGACAAACCGTTCACCGGTGGATAGCTCATTTATTCAGGAATAACAATATAGTCTAATTGTAAGATCCGAAGAGAGCTAGTCCTTCACCGATCTGTTTACCAGACGAAATTTATATTTTATCAATTATTATCTATAAGAAAATGAATCGCGATTGATTTGCCTATTAAAATATGGTCATAGATATCCTTAATTAAAAAAACTATAATACAATTTTTTTCCATATTTCACTCTCTTGTTTAGCACACGAATTTAATACATTATTACCGATCAATCAGGTATACACAGGTAAGTTGATACAAGTGATTGCACTGATCTGTTTGCTAAATGAAATATACATGAGCATAATGTGGGCGCCAGGCACAGACAAATATTTGAACAAAGACTTTGCTCACACATTTGAACACATATTTGCTGCACCAGCCAGACATACTTTGCAGACACTTTTAGCAAACGTGTCTGCAAAGTATTCAAATAGATAACAAACAAGATAGACAACGATTTTGTGTACCAAATTTCTATTTTTATGATGTTTACTTTTTGGGTTCCATATACATTCTTCTTCAAGTAACTCAATAAATTCAAGGGCACTTTCGTTGCTCCAGTCCATCTTGCGACTGAACAAAGCGACCGTTCTACTCAGTGATTTACGAGTAACTAAATTTTGTGCAAGTGCAGCAGGCTACGCACATATTTCAACTTTGAACGCTTTGATGTGCGCTCGAAAAACCGACACCGAATGGCAAAGTGCAAATGTGTGATCAAATTTTGAACAAATACCCAAATACACGTGCCTCACAAGTGTTAAAACAAGTGTTTAAATATCGTTGCTGTGTCTGGCGCCGGGTTAAAGATAATTTTATTGCGAACATGATAGTATACGGTTGCCTGCGCAAATCCGGTCATGAATTCATTAATTACTGTTGCCAGGCTTTGAAATTTGAAAATTCGGCGCAACCAAAGATGTGCCTTGAGGTTAGCTGTGCCCTGAGGGTTGTGCCCTGAAGCTAACTATGTTCTGAGGCTAGCTAGGCCCTTAGGCCGTTGTAGCACATAATGCATATAACTTCTGCAGATGCACCAATAGAGCTCTTCATATTTACATATTATATTACTAAAATCCGCTCAACCGTTTGACCGAAAAAATATTGTAAAATTTTCAAAAGTGGATTTTGACACAAATTTGCACTATTTAGCTTTAGTGCTACCAACATAAGTCACCAATCTGGTGTGCAGTAAATTCGTGAACAGCATATAATTTTATAGATAAAAAATCTATGTATGTATTCAAATTATAACATCGAACCGGTCTAAAGATGTTAAATTACATAAGATGTTTTTAAAATTTCTGTCAGTGTTTATTATATAATAATTATGTGATCAGTTGCATAATATAAGTCTATTAAGATTATTCAATACAACACAAAATTTGTAGGTAGTAGATATTGTAAAAAAGTTCCCGACTGTATAAAACCATTTCTTCAATATAGAATATAGATTATACACATACTAAGGAGAGAGAGAGAGAGATTGTAGATTACAGTGGCGTAGCTACGTAACCAAGGGCCCCGGGGCAAAAATGAAATTGGGACCTTATCTAAATTGGCTAAGATTTATCAACACAGCGCCGACCACGCGGAGCCCTATTTTCAACACTAAATGAAAAGTATTGAAGAAGTTCCGGGAGTCGACACTTTTTTCGGAAAATTTTCTCCTCTTTAAGAATCTTTTTTTTTAATTTCATTAGCATTTATAGTTTTCAAGATATTTGCAAAAAATAGACCCTCTTTTTGGGATTCTTTAATTGTTAATAACTTTTGCAACTGTTTATGTGCGGGTCTGAAACTTTCGCACATTTTTCTTGAGGTGATTACGAATCCAATGAGCTATGACACGTATTTTAACTCTCAGTAGCAAAAATTAACACGTTTTTCAATTTGCGAACCAGAATACAGAGTCCAAAGAGTCACAAATTCTATATTCGATTTAGATATTTAAATGACGTTTTCGAAGTCGCTCAGGATGCCGAGTGGTCCTGAATTAGGGATTACAATGCTGGATCCAGCATCTGACGCTGGATCCAGCATTGCAGATACGCAATCAGTTAAAAACAAGTAATTAACTGGGTCTGAGAAGGATTATGATAAGATATTAAAGTGAGGGAGTAAGAGGTAAAAACCTAACTTTAATCTATGATTATTTGATGACAACCAACCAGCGTAGAGGTAAAGAGAGTCCTTTCCGAATTCGGGTATATTTACAGTTCTTTAAGAAGTATAGGCTGGGAGATAATACCATCAATAACATTTATTTTTTGAGATCTTACTTTAAAAAAAGTAAAACAAAACTGTTACCTACATAATTAATTATTGGCTTTATTCTTTTAAAGACAAGCCAAGTCTTAAATTATATAATATAATTTATATTAAAGTTTTGTTTCTAATAAGAGTTAACTAAACATTTTATAAGCGGGAAACACAATTTTATTTCTAAAATTATATTATTGAGACGAGTATTTGATGTAAATGTTGATAAATAGTTATTAAAGTTTCTAGAGTTCAAAATTGATACATTTATTTGAAAAATCGATTATTGCTGGATCCAGCTGGATTTGCTTTAATCCAGCATAAATCCAGCTGGATTGAAAATGTCGCTGGATTGCAATCCCTACCCTGAGCACTGCCCCGCCTAGCTCTTCGATAACTACGCCACTGGTCGATTATAGACGCTTGACAACAGGTAATTACCGTATGCACATGCAAGGAGTTGGTTGCTTTCCATATTATTTTTTTTTTTTGAAGGCGAACCACGACGAAGACAATTCATATACATATAATTCTATAAATAAAGAAGTATGACTGTCTTCTGCATCATAATTTGGTGGTATATTCATTTCTGATTGCTGCTGATCGTACTGTGATTGTGAACACTGTCTTAATTAATAAACGCCAGCTAGCAAAAATAAAACATTTTATGTTGTTTAAACTACACACTACAGAAGCATAACTTACTTATAAATTGACATTTACAAAGCAAAATATTATATGATTTTTTCGTGATTATGGTTACACCGTAAACGTTAGATATTTAACGCAAAAGTTAAACGGCCCGAGCTCGCGTAAGTTACATTTCAATATAGCTTGTGGTTGTTTTTATGCAGTCGGGTCAACTATTGAATGATTTTATTATGCCAACACCTTTCACCTAAGTATAAACGGAATATAACATCTTATTATATTACTTATTAGCATTACGTACTCAATAGGTATTATCCTCAAGAGCTTGTGGATAAAAATTGCAATAATTTTGTAAAGGTTTTTCTTTTCAAATCGGAGCTAACAGCTATAGTATTTAGGGTGTAAATAAATAACAGTGAGAGGTCGGAGCTCGGAACGTTTGGTGTCGTGGCGTTTTAAAAGATGTAAAAAAATTCGTGAATAACCCACATAAGCTCACGGGGGAAGTGAAACTTGTTTAGAGTTATGAAGTGCGTTATCCATTTTGCGATACCATGATGCCTTTATAATTCCCCTCTGTTGAATAATTCCCCTTTAACGTAACAGAAAATTACAAACGGTTTATTTCCATCCTAGCTAAGGCTTGCAATTTTCGACCCCGAACTCTGAACTATAAACAAATGTATGTAAATATAGTTTTATTATCATTTATATTTTATAAAGTCGTTTATTACATTATTACACTTTAGCATTAAAATCTTAAGTATATATATTTGCGGAAATAAAAGTGGGTAACGCGATTTACTTTAATGCATATTAAGGCTTAAATATACCTCTTATTATTTTCCATATAATTTATGAAATAATATCATATCTATTAATACGTAATGTCGTAATTATGGGATCATTGGCACTCAGAACAAAATTCTGATTTCGCGCCCCAAAAAATCTGTACTCAAAAGAACGAATCGTATTGTTGATTGCGGTATTTTTTTGGTGGGCTTAGCCCCCCTTTCCGCCGTCAACAACCAAAAGCGCACAGAACTATTTTATGTTCTTGTCGATTGCATTTAAGAACCCCCCCCCCCTCTTGTCAACAAAACAGTTAATTTTGAAATACATGTACATCGTCGGCCCTAGGATAGAGTGAGAGGAGTGGTCGATCTAGGCGCCAGGTGGCAAGAGGCGCAAAATAAAATTTTGATCGAAATTAACACTAAATACTAATTTAATTATATAGGGGTAGGAACTTTCTTAATGTTAAAGAAGCAGAAGTGTAATAATTAATAATACTTAATTTGAATTTAAATTCAACAAATGCTGATGTTTGCAACAAAATTTGATTTTTGAAAATTTGGGAGTTATTATTTATTTAACATAAAACCCAAGTACAATTTACGTGAAGTGAAAGCGACGACCGAAGGGTGCTGAAAGACAATCTCGCTCTACCCTGATCAAGGGCTAGGGTCGGCACTAATAAGGCTTTAATTTTATTTTATTAAATTAGTCATTTTATGATATTTCCGTCTTAAGTGTTAAATCGAAAGGACCTGTTTGATCTTCATTGAGAAGAGGCCTCTTAATAAAAAAAAATAGGCGTGCATACATTAAACGTAACATGACACGGATTTGAAACAATTATTTTAAACATAGGAACTGTTTGTGCTTCGCTGTCCGAGTTCCGAGTTACGACATCCACCGTGCGACTGTCACGCCTGCAGTGCAGTGGCCAGTGGTCCGTCCAGGTGACCAACCAACGTTGTGGCGTTATAAGACTTCGACTGCTTTCTCCTCCATCACTTGCACTTATACACTTTTTTTATAACACACTCTCACGTAATGTAAATAACGCGGACTATACTTACTACCGGTGTGTCAGTTCGACATGCGCTACCCGCAGGCCTTCCACAGAGCTATTATTGCTTTGTGTAGATGTCATGGCCAAATCTTAGAATTGATCATTTCATGATGTGGCTGACCAATTCATGAAATAAATTATAAATTATTTCACGTAAAGGAAGATTTGGTTGAGGATCAATAAATAAATAAGCTTTACCAAAGTTTCGTTAGTGGCCAACGTTTCGAAAAATTTATATTCATCTTCAGGGCCTTAAGCTGGCTCTGAAGATAAAAATAAATTTTTCGAAACGTTGGCCACTAACGAAACTTTGGTAAAGCTTATTTATTTATTGATCCTCAACCAAATCTTCCTTTACGTGACATTCTATTGGATCAATACCACCATATACGAATAAATTATTTCATGAATTTTTCGGTCACATCATGAAATGATCAATTCTAAGATCTGGCCACGACATAGATATATATATATATACAGGGTGTTTCACCGAACGTTGGCTAACATGGGTAACTTTGTTATTAGTGGAGATTGAAAGTCGGTTAAATGGGCAAAGTAGTGCAGAAAATTGGGCTCATTAACGTCCCGTCGAAAAAACAATTGAATTTTGACACCCTATGAATTTATTCAGAAAATAGTGAAAATTGCCATTTATGAAAACTGGCCATAACTTTTTTATTTATGAAAATATTTGAAAATTTCATCAACCATTTTTTGATAACTTTTTAAAGTCTTTTCAGTGGCGTAGGTTTAATTTTTTTATTTCCACTACATAATGAGATATTGACATGAACTTTGGTTTTTCTTATGGACGGTATTTTTGATTTTCAGATATTCGAATTCTACTTATTTTTCTGAATAATTTGACATAGCATATCCTATATCTTAACCAATCAGAAGCTACAAAACTGACAAAAATAGCTTTTTGGCGTTATCAAAGTGTGCCGTGTAAAACGAAATTTGTTGAAACAAATACATATCGACAGGTTAACAATCTGTCGAGCGATCGCTACAGTTTTGCTAATTCATTTTGTTTGATTTACTCTCTAAGATGGCTCAAGCATTCTCAAATTTGGAGAAACAGGCTATTTTTGCGCATACATTCAGCGTAACAAAAATACCACGTGGGCTCAAACACAATACTTGAACCTTTATCCAGAAAGGCAACAGCCTTATTCAATAACTTTTAGGAACTTAAATAGAAATTTAAAGGTATACGGTTCATTTTCAAAGAAAAAAGGCAACATTCAACACTGTGAAGAAGAATTAGGTTTAGCAAACGTTGAAATTAATGGAGAAAAGTTCCTAAAAGTTATTGAATAAGGCTGTCGCCTTTCTGGATAAAGGTTCAAGTATTGTGTTTGAGCCCACGTGGTATTTTTGTTACGCTGAATGTATGCGCAAAAATAGCCTGTTTCTCCAAATTTGAGAATGCTTGAGCCATCTTAGAGAGTAAATCAAACAAAATGAATTAGCAAAACTGTAGCGATCGCTCGACAGATTGTTAACCTGTCGATATGTATTTGTTTCAACAAATGTCGTTTTACACGGCACACTTTGATAACGCCAAAAAGCTATTTTTGTCAGTTTTGTAGCTTTTGATTGGTTAAGATATAGGATATGCTATGTCAAATTATTCAGAAAAATAAGTAGAATTCGAATATCTGAAAATCAAAAATGCCGTCCATAAGAAAAACCAAAGTTCATGTCAATATCTCATTATGTAGTGGAAATAAAAAAATTAAACCTACGCCACTGAAAAGACTTTAAAAAGTTATCAAAAAATGGTTGATAAAATTTTCAAATATCTTCATAAATAAAAAAGTTATGGCCAGTTTTCATAAATGGCAATTTTCACTATTTTCTGAATAAATTCATAGGGTGTCAAAATTCAATTGTTTTTTCGACTGGACGTTAATGAGCCCAATTTTCTGCACTACTTTGCCCATTTAACCGACTTTCTATCTCCACTAATAACAAAGTTACCCATGTTAGCCAACGTTCGGTGAGACACCCTGTATATATATATATATATATATATATATATATATATATATATATATATATATATATATATATATATATATATATATATATATATACAGGGTGTAGCGGTTCGGTCCTGCTTCGGGTGCAAATTTATAATATATAATAAAATTAGAGTTTAAAAAAAACTAAAACAGCACGCTTTTATGAACTAAAGAATGCAAAATAATTTGAAAACAAAATTTGCTTTATCGTAAAAAGCGTGGGGTGTTATGTACTTAAATTTCCGTAATAGCTCTACGTTTACAATTAGCTAGTAAATAAAAAATGTATTAGCGATATTAGGCACTCCACGCTTTTTACAGTAAAACTAATTTTGTTGTAAAATTATTTTGCATTTTTAAGTCATAAAAGCCTGTCTTTTTGATATATCTATTTTTTAGTCTTAAAAAATATAATTTTATAAACACCTGGCTAAGTTTTAGACCCGATTAGAAATTCTGGTATTTTTATTTTTCAACTCCTTTAATACTAAATTTCAAGATATTAAAATTTCAAAATACCTCAAGGATAATTTAATAATGAACCTCAAGTATTTGGATTAATAATACAAAACAATCGTGTTATTGTTAATCTTGCTACGTTTCGACTACTTTATTTAGTCTTCGTCAGGCTCTGAAAAATGCATATATATATATATATATATATATATATATATATATATATATATATATATATATATATATATATATATATATACAAATTCAATTATACTATAATCAGTAAAAAATATATAAAAAATTTTGTAAATTATTACCATAACTAATAAATGAAATTATCAATCAAATGATTTATGCTTAAAATTTATAATATTGAACACACATTGTATTTAAAATTAATTAAATAATGTTCAAAAAGATTGGTGAAGCTTCAAATTTAGACTAAATAAAGTAGTCGAAACGTAGCAAGATTAACAATGACACGATTGTTTTGTATTATTAATCCAAATAGGTACCTGAGATTTATTATTGAATTATAGTAATAATTTTGGATGTGATATAATGTCTAATACCTCAAGGATTTTTATTGCACGAAAATTTAAAAATCGGTTACGTCGGTTAAGCACCGCTACCCTTCAGCCAGATCTGTGTTTTTGTATTCAGATATTACTAAAGAGTTATTGTACAAATTTTCACACTACCTCAAATACCTAGCCAAAAATGCTTAATAGCTCTCCTACTACATATATAGCCAGCGCCATCACGATTGCTTAAACGATACGCTTAGTTTGCTTTCTCACATACAATAGCTATCTAGCTAGATTTAATAGGTATTTGTGAAATTAAAGTGCAAGTGACATACACTCTAGTACATTCTTCCCCGACCATCAATCTATCACTTGTTTCCCGTTAAACGTTTCCCCCCTCGAACGCACCTTTTGATTCCTTTTTCTGATATACTTTTATCAATACTGAATGAAGATCAGTTATTGAATTTTGTCTCTCACGAGTAACACTGCCAAGTCAAAACAATGTATTGGTGACCGGTGATTTTTTTTAATATAGCAAAAATGTACTTAAAACATTATTTAATTTTATTACTAATAAAAATTGTTTCTTTAACAATTGCGAGTGAGCACGTCAGTAGAATAACTAAAGCCGCGCCTCTGTTTTATAACGAAGATATAAAAAATGAGAGTGAATTAGTAAATAAATACGAGTTTTTAGAAAATAGTGACAATGGCACGTTTTTTGAGATTGATTGGGCTGAACGGTTACAAATATTTAACGCGAAGAAACTGTTACAAGTGTGGAATGTTAAAAGGAATTTAGAAATTTCGGAGAAATGTGAAGATGATATGAAAGAATATATGAGCGCCTTAAACACTCGATCAGCATGGGCTATTAAAAGTGAGTTGAAAAGTGTGCGATAAATTTTATTATCATTTTGTTACACTTAAGGCTGTTCAGTACCACGTTCTATTTTCGATGAGGACTCCTTAATGATGCAAAAAAAAATCGGGTCGCAGTACCAAAACCATGCCGACAATCAGAGATGCAGCTAGGTAACCAAAGACCCTGGTGCAAAAATAAAACTGGGCCCCTAACTAAACTGTTTAGATTTTATCAAGTCAAAATATAAATATACAGTAGAACCTCGATAAGTTGAAAACCTTTGTAAGTTAAAAAAATTTTGAATTCCCTTCCCCTGAAAGCATAAAACCACCATTACTTAAATCACAAAACCCCGGTAACTTAAACAAATATTCTGAACATCGCCCTCGATAACTTAAAATAATATTTTGGTGATCTCCATAAGTTAAAGTATTATCCTCTATTGAACTAAATAGATCCTCTATAAAAATCCACAAACCTCGGTAAGTTCAAAATTTTACTCTGACAACCTCTCTAACTCTCGATAAGTAAAAAACTCGATAACTTAAGTTTTTTAACGTTTCCCTTGGATTTTAACTTATCGAGGTTTTACTGTATATAAATACTGTAAAGGTGCAAAGCAGAGCAAACCTTGATTTTAATGTCCTAAAGAATAACGTTTCTCAACTAAAAATATTATTTTTCTTGTGTATACTGGAACTCCAATACTTATAGTTATTTTTTCATGTAACAGTTTACAGGGGAATTCCCCATACGTTTCGAACAGAAGTTCAAAATTTGTTGGGAATCCCCCATGTAGGTATTCTTTCGAATGAGTTGCCACGCATGATTAAAGTCGTGTTGAAACCTATTTTGTTTACATTCCGAAGGTGGAAGAATTTTTCACTAGTTCAATTTGAGGTTTGCTTGTCAGGGTCCATGGGCCCCCTGAGCTTGGGGACCCCGGTGCAAGGCACTGTCTAGTCCTCCGGTAGCTACGCCACTGCCGACAATATATAAAAATAATGATAATTGCAGTTCTTTATTTGTATGCCCCATTGCTAACTCACACAAGATTTTATCTGTTTATTCGAATTTTCGATACAAAGAAAATCCAACGGTCGGATTTGTTGGACTATTAAATATTGTTAGTTTTTATTTTCGATTCGTCATGTATGAAAGTAGTAAAGCTCACGAGACGAACTCACTTATCGAGCAAAGACTTAATAATGAAAGGCTACTTTACATTAGATTTCAGTATCGTTTTCAGAATTACATGCCCGGAGACATGAATTCTCGATAAGAAGACAAAAAATTTGGCACCACTTATTATTTTTTCATTTTTTAGTGTATTTGCCATAAGCAACATACACTATTGGCGTTGGTCGGATGGCGGGACCTAGGGGTCGGACCAAAATTTCTCGACGTTTCATAACCTTCTAAACACTTTGGCACCATTTTTAAAAATGTTTATATATATATGTATATATATATTTATATATATATTTATATATATATTTATATATATATTTATATATATATTTATATATATATATATATATATATTTATATATATATATATATATATATATGTGTACGCGCGATAACTTTCGAAAGAGTTAATTGATTTCAACGAAATTTGGACCACGTGTTGAAATCCATCACCGCAAGAAGCCTATTTAAAATGGGCCTAATCGGGCTATTTTAAGGGTAGTTTTTAGGGGTTGAAAAATGTTTTTGGGCCCCAAAATACCGAAAAAATTCTCCGAATCGTTTCAAAATTGAAATTTAACCCTTTGGTAGTAATTAAAAAGTGTCCCCAAAATTTTAATAAAATCGGCCTGACAGGACCGGATTTACAAATTTTATGAAAACACTAGTTTGCAGATAGTGACTTATTTGTTGAAGGGTGTATTTAATTCAATGTAGACGTTAAATTGATAATAATATTACAATTAAGAAAAAAAATGTTATTTTAAGGGGTGTATTAAGGGTTTAAATTTTTTATTTTGCCCAAAAACAAACTTAATTTCACATAATAAAAGTATAAAACCACACGGCCCTATGCAAACAAATACACTCGGCAGGGTTTTGGCACTGCGACCTGGGTTTTTATTAAATTTAACATTGACACGTTTTGTTAGACAGTCTGGCAGCCTTTTAAATAATAAAAGATTGAGATTACTTTTATTTATAGAATTTTCAAAATAAAGTTTGGTACCTACTAGGTGCGATTTAAAAGATTTGAGCTTGTTTAGAGTAGAATTTATTACTGTAAAAAGAGACCATAGGTCTATTACAAAGTTTGTACACACGTAAATTATTGGTATTGTTATGCAATGAAATGGGGGTAAAACGTTTAAATGATTTTTTATTTAGAACAATAGCAATGCGTGTTGAATACTATAATAACTTGAATTATAAAAAAATAATCTATAACACATACAGTGATTATAGAAATTACAGAATCAATTAGATGTTAATACCTATCTGAGAATTAGAATTGCAAATATTAATGCCCGAGCAATAACATTTGCATAAGAAAATGCATCTAGATTCTAGATAATCCATAAGCTTTGTACAGGGTGTTTCTAAAGTGCACGGCATCATAAAATAGCAAATAATTAAAACAAAAAAGCAAGAAAGCAAGTCGGTAAATCTCAGCCATAATTTATTCACCTTTTTATACAAAACCATTCATCAATACCAACTACTAATTGATGCAGTTACAGACCTCAAAGACATTTTATAATGATAGTACTTCAGTTTTATTGTCAAGTTACGTTAATGACAATATTTATTGTCGAGGTGAAAATATATTCAGCGTAACGCTCCTTTTCATTTTTTCTTCGACGAGAACATATAAATTATTTGTTTAATTGTTTAAACATATATTTTAGGTAGAAATTATTTAAATTAAAATACTTTCCTATAAAAATGACATGACTTTGCATACAATTCCACGTAGAAAAGAAACTTTTTATCTGAATAGGCATCTGTAGAATTTGCATGCGGACTGACGGAATGTTAATCTGTCAACAGTTCTTGTGTAGATGAAATCTGTTTGAGCTTACAAAAAGAGACCTGGTGCTCTTGACGAAAGGAGACGTTGATGATCTTACGTGTCACAAAATACACACAAGACTAGGACTATTTGAAAAAACGACGAAACAGTACTATACTTTTGCAATAATATTGATTTTACTGTGTCACCCGACCAATGGCGTAATTATACCGTTGGCAAATTCTCGGACGGAGCCCTCCCTCAATATAAAGAAGCTCAACAAACATTATATCTTTTTTTGACAATACATTTTTTTGTTTAATTTTAATACTTTAGTAGGTAACTTAATTCAATACGAAACTAATAAATTTTACTAAAAGTTGTAATAATAAATGCTCACGACCCTTTTGGCCTTGGAGCGCCCTCCGGTGGGGCCCCGTGGAATTTTGCCCGTCTTGCCACCCTATTGTTACGCCACTTCACCCGACGCCTGTTTGCTTCGGATGCCCCTGGCGTCGACTGTCTTCGCAAACCCCTAGCGCTACCAACAAGCGTCACACAGAACGAGTCAATTTCCCGTTTTGACTTTAATTTCCATGGACAATTATGTGGGGTTATTTATAGAAAGGCAACTGTATTGTTTACAATTTAAAGAAAAATTCCGTACTTAATATAAATTAAAATTTGATTGTTCCAGTGTTGGACGCCAGCGGACGTTACAGCAGTGCCCTATTTTGGGGCAATACTTATTGGCTTGGATCGGCGACACTTTGCAAGGAACTCGATGATGCAAAAGAAAAGTTCGACGATAAAGGATACTTGGAGACCAACAATGACACATCAGTTTACGTCACGTACGAAAAACGAAAAATTTATAAAAATAATCCCAAAGATATTTACAGTATACCTCCTTTCAAAGTTACATTTAATACTGTTTTATTAAAAATTAATATCACAGACGAAGAAATTAAAGGGGTAAGTCAATACAAAGATAGTATTTCACTTACAGACTATCAAGCATCGTTAGGGTTCCCTACGTCCGAAAAAATAGGATCACTCGTCTGTCTGTCCGTCTGCCACAGACAATTTGTTCCGAATCTAGTGGACCGATTAAGTTGAAATTTGGTACACATATCCATTTCTGTGACCCAAATACGGACCCATAACGTAAATAAATGAATTTTGAACATGAGGGTCATTTTTGGAGGTCAAATTAGGAAATAAAAAAAAAAGTTTAGCAAACTGTACCGTGTGACATATCAAACGAAAGGGCTTGTAGTAAGGGTCTCAAATATATATTTTTCTTATAATTTTAAAACAGTTTTAAAGTTATTTAAGAAAATAGATGAAAATTGATCATCTTCCCCTTATTTCTGAAACTACCCTTTCCTTGCGAGTTCGACTCGCATTTGACCGGTTTTTTTAATAAAGTCGGACCACGTAGCTAGTATGAATACACAAATGAGTGATGATTAATGGACCAAACACATTTATGTTCTTTTGTTTTATGCACTTTTTAACAACTTCCTACACTTGCGTGCGTGTCAAATAACTGAAGACTATAAAATTAATCACTAGAAAGTGGAACATTTATTATTTTTTTCCTAAACGAATTTTTCTATAAGCGTAAAAATGTTAGTTATGATTGAGTTGTAATACATTACGTAAATGTGTATTTTATTTAAATGCACGGATGCTTGACTGATGACCGGTTCCTATAAATGCAGATATTGATATGGGAAAACTATTTGACGTTACTACGGAAAAAAGTATAAATCATAACATTTATAGGTCAACATTTTAATACGCGTTTGATGATTAAACCAAAAATTCGAGATTTGTTGACATTTTCGAATATTTTCTCGTACTCTTCGCATTTCAGTCGACATTTCGATCGGGGCTCTGTTAAAAAGACGCTAAAGGTAGCCTTTCGAAATTTGTCACTGCGACACCGTGGCGATACAGTCTTGACCTGCTCCAGAACTTTTCTCCACTCCGTACGATCTAAATTTCGTCGTCTCCTGCAGCCTTTGACTTCTTTTAAGGTCATCCAACCAGCGTTTTCTGGGGCGTTCGAGAAAACGCTGGTTGAATGACGTTGAGCAAGACCTCAAAAGAATAAAAATCACATCAAAGAACACTAATTCGTTGTCTTCCGTCACGGTCGCAAACGCAAACGTCGGCGTAGGCAAAGACTATTTTTAAAAAACCCGGGTCACAGTGCCAAAACCCTGCCGACAATATAGTGTATTTGTTTGTATAGGGCCGTGTGGTTTTATACTTTTATTATGTGAAATTAAGTTTGTTTTTGGGCAAAATAAAAAATTTCACCCTCTAATACACCCCTTAAAATGACATTTTTTTTCTTAATTGTAATATTATTGTCAATCTAACGTCTACACCGAATTAAATACACCCTTCAATAAATAAGTCACTATCTGCAAATTAGTGTGTTAAAAAAATTTGTCCGGTCCGGTCCGGTCCTGTTGAGCCGATTTTATTAAAATTTTAGGGGCACTTTTTAATTGCTACTAACGGGTTAAATGTCAATTTTGAAACTATTCTGAGAATTTTTTCGGTATTTTGAGACCCAAAAACACTTTCAACCCCTAAAAACTACCCTTAAAATGTCCCGATTACGCCCATTTTAAATAGGCTTCTTGCGGTGATGGATTTCAACACGTGGGCGAAATTTCGTTAAAATCAATTAATTCTTTCGAAAGTTATATATATATATATTATATATATATATATATATATATATATATATATATATATATATATATATATATATATATATATATATATATATATATATATATATATATATATATATATGTATATATATACATTTTTAAAAATGGTGCCAATGTGTTTAGGAGGTTATGAAACGTCGAGAAATTTTGGTCCGACCTCTAGGTCCCGCCATCCGACCGACGCCAATAGTGTATGTTGCCATATGGCAAATACACTAATAAGATTGCGTCACTCCAGGACTGGTCGACGAAATTTCAACAAAAATTTGTCACTGAATTACGGAATCTCTTTCATCAGATTAAGTTTCAAGGTTGCAGGCAGTCATTAAGTTATTGAGTTATTGAGTATACTTGCGTACAGTCGCGTTTATAATTTATATCTAGTATGAAGAATAAAATTACATAATCGGGCTATTCGTAAACTACAAACGTTTAGATTACATCATAATTTGTACCTGGCACGTTATGCATCATAATGTAAACTTTGTACATACAAATGTATTATAATGATTCGAGAAAGTAATTGATACATAATGATTAAATACGTATAATTTACCCGGAGGGCCACCGAATTCGATGTAACCTCCTTCCTTAAACCGAAACTGGATTTCGGAAATAAATACATTTTATCAATACTATTACACAGGCTGTAACAAAAAAGATTTCCGCGTTACTTTAAGGGGTGATTGATGAGAAACAAAAAATCTTAATAAAGTCATGTCCAATTTTTGGAATATTTCTAAAAATTGAAGTATTGTCTATAAGTGATAAACTTATAATTTATCACTTCATATTTGCTGTATTTTTATAGACGTCTATAAGTGAGAAAGGCCACTCCTGTACCTCAATAAGCTAGAAACTTGGATTTGTGAAAAACCTCCATAAACGAAAAAGAGATCGCTATCCCTTGAACTCTTGCTTATCTAGGTTCGACTGTATGTGGCAAGAAAAGAAAACCACGAAATAATGCCTAACAATAACATAAACAAATATTTACAGAAAACAATCAATATAAGCATTAAATAACAATACACCTATATCGACACTTGCATTTTGTCATTCAAGAAACGTATTTTTTACGAACAATAGAACTTTCTACTTTCGAATAACAAGGCATACGCTGTGTGCAATACTGATATTGATGATGGCTTCAAATTAATTTGATTTTAATGAATTTTTAACCATACTTTATATATTTTTATGAAATAAAAATATTGTTCTACTATGTATAATAAAATTTAATTTATTGCGAAATTGTCTTCAAAATTATTACGCGGAACGAAATTGAACATTTATTTTAATATTAAATTTTTACGAATAGTCCAAGAGCTCGTGGTCTAAAATTGCGAAATTTTTGTAAATACATACTAATATTTTGAGATTAACTATGGTCCATGATGCCTCGAAAGTGTCCGCGGAAGGGCCCGGAAGCACATATATAAAAAAGTTGCTATCAAAAGGAAATTTTAAAAGCGATATGGGGTGAATGTATCCGTGCTGATGACTATCATAATAAAAAATGTGTTTTAAAAAACTGTTTTACTACTTAAACACCTTTGAATTTGATTACAACTGGTGAAGGATATAGCGTAGGGGGTCTGTACTGATTTAATTTCAGGCAAACTTCTACATGTTGGGAACCACTGGTTTAACGGAAACAATATAAAGCATATTCGTCCCATGCATAAATACTATGCCGTTTATATTACATTGTGGATTATAATAGTATGACTCACTCCATAAATTTTAAGTATTGACTATATAATAATAGCTAATTTCAAAATATCAACTTTTACAAAAATCTCGCAATTTTTTACCACGAGCTCTTGGACTATTATTGCACGTCTCAGTACATTAATATAATTAAGCACTGATTTAAGAAAAGGAAGATGTTATTTTTAGAAATATTCCGGAAATAATATTTCTTTTGATTGACCAACGAGTAATAAAAAGATTTCATTCGAATTTTCTATTTCGGAGGGGAGCGACAAAGTTAATTAACAGGAAAAAGACATGATTTTTGAATTTATTTGACCCTAGGGGCACATCGTATCATTAGGAACATGCTTGCCGACGACTTGTAATAAAATAGATGTACAAAAGATATTGGCTTTTGCTGTAAAAATCAATCCAAAACAGAATACAGAAATATCGATTTTGCAAGTCCGGAGACTAAATAGCGAATATACCATTTGGACTGATGTGAGATTTTACATCTTAAGGTATAGTATACAAATTATTATAATTTATTTTCTAGACCGTGGAAAATAGTTTTTCATAATTTCGTTTAGATGATTTTCTATCAATACCTACTAACCACTATACGTAATTTAGTATTCTTGTGTTTTTGGAGGGGGGGGGGGATTTTAGATAAAAGAACTTTTAAAATTTGAATAATGGCTTTTCATTTTCTTTGCAGCTCTGTTTTGATGATCGTTATTATTTTAATGACTATAGGAACAATTCTGGATGCAAAAATACAAAAAAGGAAAAACGCTTCGAAAATATATCAACAAAAAATATTAACGTCGAGTAGTACTGGGTCATCAATGGTCAATGATTTAAACGATATTAGCAACAACAATATCAACAACAAGAAATTGGAATCGGTCATAAATAATACAATATCAATCCACATTCAAGACAATAAGTCACTGCAAAAAAATATTAACGATGAAATCAAATTGAACATGCTGGAGAAATTTATGTTATGTTTTTCGATTATAACAAATTCGAAAAAAATTTGTTCATTGGATATTGGAGATGATACTTTGAGTCCAATTCACGGATTAAGAATTATTAGTTTATTGTGGGTTGTATTAGTCCATACTTGTTTGATCATTTTTCATATTGCAGGTAATCTGGACTAAACAGTAAAATATTGTGGGCCATTTAAACGCCAAAATTTTGATTTTTTTTATATAACAATTTTAATAAACTGATCACTTTTAGATAATCAAAAATTCAGAGATAAGGCCGAAGATGATGTTCTTTATCAGACTGTCAGCAATGCAACCTATTCTGTAGACACTTTCTTCTTTATAAGGCAAGTTTCGAAATTAGTGGCTAGTTGCCAAGGTCATTTTACGGTAGATACAAAGGTGACCTCGTTCCGTTGGATAGTAGCAAACTGATATTGCATGAGGTTGCAGATACAAACATGAACGGTCTGCCACCTGACGTTATTCATGGAACGAGGTAACCTGTGTTCTTCTAATAACCTTGACTAGTCAGAACATAAACGAAACCGGACCGCAATGCGTTTTGCTAGTATGTTCACAATATTAACAACATTGTGTAGTTAGCAAAAATAAACCGGATGTTTTATAAAATTAACTAGCCGCTCTCCGCGGCTCCGCCCGCGATTTTAATAGTTAGAATTCTTTCATTACTCACTCACTCCGTTCGTTCGCCAGAGTTTATAATTATTTGTTTCATTACTCACTCACTCACTCCACTCGTTCGCTCGAATTTATTTGATTATTATGCTGTAGTGAACTTTATTATAGAATTAATATTGGACGATTACATAAGTTGCCTAGAAATTGTCCCTACTAATATTATAATTTGTTTGTTACGCTTTCACGCCAAAACTACTCAACCGATTATCATGAAATTTTGTACACATATTCTTAGAGGTATTAGAAAGGACATAGGATACTTTTTATTAAAAAAAAAATTTTTTTAATAAAAAGTATGTCCGTTCTAATACCACTAAGAATATGTTTACAAATCGGTTGAGTAGTTTTGGCGTGACAGCGTAAAAAATAAATTTACATTCCCATTTATAATATTAATAGGGATTACTCTAGGAGAAAAGCGAAGGCTAAAGAATAACATATTTAATAGCCTTGTATTCCGTTTGTTCTAAAGAAATAACTTGAAAGGAGATGTTCTTAGTTAACAAAAAACAACGATATGTTAGTTTTGATTTACAAAATTGATATCCTCTAAGAGTATCCTAACATTTAATTATTGTTAAACGATTATTAATTTCAGTGGCGTATTGGTGTCGTTTTTATTCTTCCGCACAATTTCCAAGTACAGCTCAAAGCAAATAATCAAAACTGAAGGATTCAGAGCACAATTTGCAACATACATCAATATGGTCGTTTATAGGTTTATAAGGTAAAATTTATAGTAGTATTTCCAGAACAGGTACCTAGCCAAATTTCAGAAGTAAATTCAATTCGAAGAAAATAATTAGATTTTCGATTATTTTAATTACATTAATTGATTATAGACTTATTCGTCAACATTTTAATTTACAAGGAAGATAAAAAAACAAATCTAAGTTTCTAAAAATTGGCATTACTTGTGGCAAAAAAATTATTTTCAGATTGACGCCGCCTTATTTATTCGTCCTCGGTTTGGCTAACATTTCAATAAAACACCATTATAGCAATTCGGTGATTCACCCTCCGACAAAAGATCATGAAAACTGTGACAACTATTGGTGGAGAAATGCTTTATACATTAACACGTTTTTCCCAACTCAACAAATGGTAAATATCATCGCAAATAGAGTCTCCTGTCTCCATTTCGTAAATCAGCAGATAATGATTGTGCATTTAGATTATTTTTTTAAAAATAAATTATTGTTTCAGTGCATGAACTGGAGTTGGTATTTAGCAAACGACAGTCAATTCTACGCAATAGGAATATTAATTTTACTTCTTGCACTTAGGTAAAATTATCCAAAATATGTATGTATTAAGAAATTCTGAACGTCCAATTGACTACACTGATTGGAATTTTGGATCAAGAGTATATTATGCCACAAGAGCAGAAATTTCAACTTTCTGGCTGTGCGGTGTATACCTACTATTTTTTTATACCCGGTCGAAAGTACGCACTTTCTTATCAGTATGCACAAAAAAACTGTTCCGACCCGCTATTACAGATGGCGTGCGAGTAATTCCAGCAGTGCATAAATTAAGCTTTTTGTCTTAAAATCGAAACCGAAACTACGTACTTTCGATCGGGTATAAAGAAAAAAATGTTTAACATCACTATCTGATTTAATGTTTTAGGCACATAAAATTAGCTGCGACCGCAATCGTAGGTTTACTTTTGATAGCATGGTCAACAACAGCTGTGATAACTTTGAAGACGGGTTACATTCCTAGGTAAAGTTATTTTAACAATTAGACAAAATATAAGCACCTGTTACTTCAGGAAAGACAGACGTTTTGATTGAAATGATTTTTTTAAATTTCAAAATGTTGCGTGGCTACTTTCGTTTGAGAATTTTGAATGACTTTTCGCACTGATTTTGGAAAAACTTTAAAACAGGCGAATATGCCTGCATTTTTTCTTTTTGATTTTCGGTTAAATATTTAACGACACGTTTTAATTTTCAGTATTGCCGATCCATTTTCTCATTACGACGAACTTTACGATAAACCTTGGACTCGTTTGGGTCCATATTTTATCGGAATGATGACCGGCTATTTCTTACACAAAACCAACTGCCGTTTTCCACTGAGCCGGTTAACAGCCGCGCTCGGATGGTTTTTAAGCATTTTTGCTATAGTAAGCGTGGTCTATGGACTTTATTACGTCGACCTTGGACCTTATTCGGCCGCCGTATACGTTTCGCTCGGGCATACAATTTGGGCGCTCGCCATCGCATGGATTTTAATTGCTTGCGTGTCGGGATACGGCGGTAAGGAGATTTAAGATTATACGCATTTGAGGCCATCCATAAGTAACGTCACACTTTAAGAGGGGGTCGACGATGTGCCACATTGTTTGACAAGGGGCGGAGGAGGGGGTGGGATTCATAAGCCTCGTGACGTCACATATCGAAACCTAAAGTATTAAAACACAAAACTTTAACTGTAAAGAAGAAACTTTAAAAACTATTCTATCTTTAAATACATATAAGGTTTAGCATGCCAGTACACATATTTTTGTCTATTATATGTAAAGAAAAATCAAAATAAACATATTCAGCATAGCGCAATACATAGCCACGGCACCCGTAACAAGGAGAAATTATGCTTTCCGCTACACAGAGCTAGAAATTCCACATATGGAGTCAATTATTTAGGAATCAAATTTTTTAATAAACTGCCGGTAGAATTTAAAAACTTAAGTCTGGTTGCTTTTAGAAGTAAAGTTAGAGAATTACTGCTAAACTGGTGTTTTTATTCTTATGAATACTTTTTAAATGAGGATTTTGTGATTTTTTTAAAAATGGTTTTGCAATTTTGTATGACGATTTCTTGTACACATCTGTACGTATAAAATAAATATTATTATTATTACTCAGTTCTAGGTGTAAAATTGAAAGGGGTACCACAAATGTGACTACATGTGACAAGGACGGGGGGAGGGGGGGAACAAAAATCATGAAAATCGTGTAATGTAATTTATAGATGGCCCGGTTTATAGTACACGCCCAGTAATCCGAATCGGATTGTTGGATGTGCAAGTTGATTTAATTGATTTGATTTTACAGGATTCGTGTCAAAAGTGCTCGGTTGGAAGTTTATTTACCCGTTCAGCAGACTGGCCTACTGCGCATATTTAGTACACCCTGTTGTTATAAGATCGGTATTGTTGAATGCGGAAAGTCCATTGCACATAACGAGAGAAGTTGTGACAATTCAATTTTTGGGTTTCTTGGTGGCGTCTTTCTTTGTGTCATTGCTAATATCGCTCGCCTTTGAAGCTCCAGTTGTTTCCTTGCTACATTTGGCACATCCGATGAAGAAGAAAGAAAAAGAAGCTAAAGAAAACCCAAATTCTACGGAATAACACCTTTTTTAAGTGAAAGAACTGATCCCAGTTTACAAAATAAATTATTGTATATAGTTAGAAAATTTCTGGATTTCTGATTTCATTTTTAAAAAAGTCAGTAATCCATAATATTGAATTTAATTGTACTTGTTATATATTTGCATAAGTTAATAAAAAATGTATCAAATTATTCGTATTATAATTTTTTTACGATCACCAACTGCTAGTACTTCTTGAACCTAGTACCAATTTATATGTTCATTATTATTATTAAAAACATAAACCTATAGGACTATTGAAAAATTTCTTAGGAAGAACCTAGGTGGCACAGGATCGAAGAAAGCAAATACTGAGTTATGTGAATTTCATTTATTCTAACGTTTCGGCAATCTTTTTGCCATCTTCAGAGAGTCTAGAATTATATAAATAGATTGTAAATATTATTTTATTTGTTTTTTTTTTTTTTGGTTGTTATCTAGTTCTAAGTGTTTTTGATTATAGGATTATAGGACTATTTTTGAGTCATTTTATAAATGTTCAGTAGCTTCTGGGACAATGCCTGAAACAAATGATTACAGACATTTGGCAACACTGTATTATAATCTGATACATAAAATTAAAAAAATAAAAGGCTTGTTTGTCTTCCGTTCTTTATTTCGAAAATTATAAATTTCGTAATAAATAAACATGTTCAAATACTTGTAGGTATATTCTAAACAATAAAATATTTTCAAGTTAAAGATGTCTTAACCGTCTTTTTTAGTTACTTGTGTGAGTTCTAATCTTGTTCAAAAAATAACTCATAAAAAGTCGTAAAAACAAAATGGTTAATACATCTTTAATAATGTACAGACAGCCCCTGATTTTACGAGTTGAATCAATCTTAGCGCGCGCACGTAAAGCGAGAATTTATTGAGTCAGAGAAACACTTTCGTGGCTACCAACCACAGATTTAGTGGAAGGCAAACCACACAGTTTCAGTGGCCGCCAAAATCATAATATAATATGTTTGAAAATTGATAACAAATTATTAAAAAAAAAATTAATAAAGGGTTCTTATTCTCCCCTCCCGATCACAAAAAATGCCACCCATTATGTATTTATAAGTGTTTTTAAACAATTTATCTCAAACGCTGGAGAGAGGGGGCGCCACTATCGAATTTCTGCCCCGGTATGAAAAATTCGTAGATTCGGGGTTGGTGGCTATGTGTGTCATATGAAATGCCTTACGTTTAGCGATTTGTGATTTTGTTGTTATTTGTAAATTCGACAAGTCAATGCAGGAACTGCCTGTGCAATTTTCTTTTTTATAAAAAAAATAATGCCAATTAAAAAATATTGTAAATTACTAATTGGCTCTAAATCATTATTTTTACTTATAAACAGAGTAACATTGATGTTCCAAAAATGCAGTTTTTCAATTTAGCTTAATATTTAAATATACTTTAACAACACATTAACATGCTATATGGTAAAAGGTATGACATAAAGTGACTAGTTCTACATAACTATGTTGTAACAAAAACTAAAAAATATTTTGAATTTTACATAGAATTTATGTCACATCGCCACGTTGTCCTTTGACAGTACAAATTTATGGATTACCCATGTTATCTTCACTCTCGTAATCTTTGGAACACAAAGACCCAATCGCGAGCAAGCTAAGAACGCAAACTTTTATAATTGAAAACTATATTGATTATTTGCAGCGCCGGCCCTACGGCAGAGCGAGAGGCGCCAGGTGGAAAGGGGCGCCAAAAAGCCAAATGCGAAAAATAATTTTAGTGACTGATTGAAATTAACACCAAATACTTTAATTTAACTACATAGCGGTAGGATCTTTTTTAATGTTAAAAAAGCAGAAGTATAATAATTAAAGCTACTTAATTTAATTTAATTTCAACAAGTGTTGATGTTCGCAATAAAAGTTAATTTTTGAAAATTTGGGAATTATTATTTATTTAACATAAAACCGAAGTACAATTTACGCGAAGTGAAAGCGTCGATCAAAGGGCTAGGGCCGGCGCTGATTAGTTGCGTCCGTTTTTCGAAATAAAACGGTATTATTGATATTTTACGTCAAAATGGGAAACTAATAACCATGCAACAGTTAATTGAATTTTCCGCTTTTTTGGAATTCGGATTGTTGATTTCACATGGCTTCTACGAAAAAGTGAAGTTAACTGTCAGCCCATAAATGCATACTGAAAGGTATTATACACCAAAGGAAATGTGTTTTGGAATAGAACATTGAAATTATACTATGTACTCGTAACACCTCGTCTAGCGACAAGCATATTTAGCACGGGTTGTTTATTTATATACGTAACTGCCTTTTTATGCGTAACCATCGTAAAGTCGTAACCGTTACATTGTAAGATTTTGTCGTGCGGTCGCAGTCCTGCCCGAGCCGCTGCACTGTTTTCATGTACTTCCGTTACATATATGCCCTAGTCGAAACAGACAGCAATTAATTGATCGAATTATATTCATTAAACTCTATTTATACTCTGGCGGCGGCCATCTTGCAGCGCCATTATAATGCGGGATTTTAGACTGTTCGCACTGTTTGGCAATTTAACTTTTGCAGCGCCATATGCAGAGTGATTTTTAAGTTGATTCTTTTTTTTAACAGCGTGTAGAAATCAAATAGACGAACAAATATTCGAAGTAACTTTTTTATTAAAACTCAAAAATAAAAGAGAAATAGGCTTTTAAAGTTTAATTAAATTTTCTAAAATTTTATTTAATTTTGAGGCCGCTCCTAGCGTTATGTTATGACACTATGGAAATATGTTAAGCCTTTATCAAGTAACTTTGTGCCTATTTGAAACAAAACGGGGACAACTTCAAACAATTTCTGTGGATACTTGATAATGACAACATATTTCCATAGTGACATAACATAACGTCAGGACCGACCTCAAAATTTAATAAAATTTAATTAAACTTTGAAAGCCCGTTTCTCTTTTATTTTTGAGTTTTGATAAAAAAGTTACTTGAAATATTTGTTCGTTTGTGGCAGTGAGGCAAGGTTTTCTCAATTTTTCGCAAGTTATTTGAAATTTGCAATTTTCAAATACATATTTGTTTTGAAAGTACTAAGCTAAAGTTAGTAAGTCGAAAAATTTCGATACTGGGCGAATGTAAAATACAGTATATTCTTTGCAAATTCCAAATGTTTGTTTATGAAGATTTATTTACTTTAAAAATTGAAATAAACTGATTTCTATGTCACTAAAGAATTAAATCTAACCCAAATTCTGCCTTTGTTAAATACTAGGTTAGTGACGTACTTTAGTGTCGCGATTTAACTGAATAAATTATTAAGTAATTAATTGAATAATGATGCGACTGATTCAACTGAAAATAAAAACAAACTAAAATACAGCATGTTAGCGAAAAAAAATAAATGCGTTTCCGGCAATTTCAGCAATTCTAGACATTTACTCAGAGTTCTTCTTTCTTTTATTTACATCTTGTGCTAGGGATTATCCAATACCGATATAATAAAGAAATTAGTGATGGAACAAAAAAAACATTGTTTTCTTACATTATCCGTATAGCCTTGTGGGCTTTTCGTAAAGTCCTGATCAATACCACCACCGATTTTAAATCCACATTTCATTTGACCATTTTCTGACTCTTTTCGTAAAGTTATAGGAATCTAAAATACAAAATATTTTTAAATTGTGTCGATGCAAAGCATGTGTCATGTTTTATGACACACCCCCATGATAAATATTTATTTGAAATGCTAACTTACGCTTAAGCATTCCATTGCTGTGCCAGCCTGATGCTGGAAAGCCATTTTTGCACACATTTTGAGGCTGGTAAGTGTATTTATATGCCCGAAAAAACTAATTATTTGTGAAACTTGACAATACCTGTCACTTCGACTTCAGCAAATTGCGGGAATCGCTCAAACGTCATTCAATAGACTAATACCAACATTAGAAAATTTAGTTTTTAGGAACGTACTCAGTTAAATTTATAAATATGTCGAATATAAATTTAAAAAAAACTTTTTTTTGAGAACTATTTGAAGATCGTTCTGTCTCTTGAGTCCTGTTACAGAAACCCAAGCTGAATGTTAATGAACTTAAAATATGTAACTGACATTTTTTAGATTTGCTTTCCTCCTAAGTTTTCGGCTCAGCCATTTTTACCTTTCACCGGTCAAGCAGCATTCTGTCAAAACTCAAAAGTAGTTATGAAACATTTCTATGTCAAAGTAACAAAATAAATGTTTAGATTCTGTTGCCTACTAAAATATTCGCGCGCGTTAATCAGCTTTATAACCGCCGAATTTAGTCTAGAGAAATTTCACCGAGACATAGAAGGAAAAATAAGTGATCCTGAAAGAATTTCGTTTCTTCTTGGGTCACGGAAACCTAAAAATGAACTCCACTACTCACCATTATAACATAGTACTCGTATATTTCAAGACACTGAATGGACTTTAAAATTGCAGAAATTGGTGGTGTACTTTAACAGGACATCAATCTGTTACAAATAATACACTATGTTTCAATTTAAAAAATTGTTTATATTTGTCCATTTGAATGCACTTACAATATATTTTTATTTTATAAAAAAAAATGTACATAAACATTTAATTAAATTGTAACAGGGGTATTTTAAGCACTATTCTTTTTGTTATACAATCTTTCGTACTCTTCTTTGTAATCAAAATAGGTTTTTCCATTAAATAAAATTGATTTCGAAATAATGTCCTGTACTGATTGATTCATCCAAAAATTTATCCCTTGTCTAAGCTCTGAACTAATTAGGGTACCTTCATAACACTTTTGATTTATAGCGCTGACTTTATTCATTATCTCATTTTTACTATCGTTATTACTTGAAGAAATTTTTATTGCACCTGGAAATGAATAAAAAAAAACGTGTGAGCATCATTCAAGATTACTTCAATAGTAGAAGGTTGAGCATAAGAGACTATAAACTTGGTCACGTCTGTGATTGGTTGAGGCGATCGCTTACGTCACAGATGCCCATCGCTTGGTTTTTCAATTATTGTTATTCCGACTGTTTGGAAAAAGACTCCATGTGACGTCACAAGCCTATTTCCTCCGCCCTCTCACGCGTCTTGCCTAGTCACAGTTTCAACAATGCTAACGCTCAACCTTAGTTTCTAATAACCTTGTTAATAGCTAATCTTGATCATCACTCACATAAGTTCGATGATTCGGAAAAAACTATGTCAAACGATTCCTAACACACAGACGGACAGACACCAAGTCGATTCGATAAGGATTCTCTGGTACAGAACACCTCAAATAAGTTTAACAAAAGCAGAAGAAAATATACTTACAACTTTTAATTTTTTCAATTTGAATTGCATTTTTATTATATTTGAGTTGCCGTAACTTTTCAAATAATAATTTTGTCGCAAAAACTTCAACGCAAGTGGATTCAACAAACTGCTGTGGTCTATTTATTAAGTGTAAAATAGAATTCAACGAATGCTCGGAATTATTATCCACTAATAAACGTTCTATTGAAAAAAGTTCAGAATTATAACTATTAAAATGGAGTGGAAAATCGTTAAATAGTGATATTTCTTTTGTAAAATCAGTGAAATCTTTTTTAGCAGCTCCCATATTTTGAACACCGAAGAATAAATTTAAGTTGACTACAGCGTTTTCGACGTCTTTTTGACATTTTTTTATGTCACTTTCCCATCCATACAGTGCTCTCACTTTGAATTCAATTGATTTCTTTGTCTTTTGCTGAAACACATTGAATTTAAATACAGGTGTCCCAGATAGATCGCCTATTATAGACAAAACATGAAATGGAGAAAATAATTCAGAACAGAGAAATATTTTTGTAAAGGAATCTTTGAACGTGAAATTTACCCACTTCAAACCGTCAGATTAAACTGAAACTTTACACACTTATCACGGACCGATGAAAATACAATAATTTAATAAGTTTATCCCATTATTCTGACCAGGATAAAAAAAACTTGAAAAATTAGAGCAAGTCAGTCACGCTGTACAGTGACGTACGTTGAGTTGCCTATTCCATAGTCAAATGCAATATTGTTTTTGTCTTATAATTAAAATCAGAGTTAAAAAAATAAAACAACAAAAAAAAAAATGTCTGACGGTTTTTCTGCACAGAATTGTTTTTTCTATTTCACTGTACTGCCAGCAGGCAATCCGTTCTAAGACACCAAAAATCAAATGTTACTGTGAATGAAATTAAGAGAAATTTACAACTTACGATAGTATCTTGAACAGAATCTAAAGAAGGCAAAGAATTTGGAATATAGTGTGAATCACTTTTCTGAAGTGTAATTATTTCCAATTTTATTTTCTCTAGTAAAGTTTGTTTCCCTATTTTGTCTATCTCTTGAATTAATTGTTCATTTCCACAGTTAACTAGTTGTTCCTAAATACAAATATTTTTCAAATTATTAAAAAAAAAGGTTTGCTCATATATTAGTTTGTTTTATCAATACAAACATTATATTTTTATTTTATAGACACTAAATATTATTTGATGTTAAATTTTACCTTAACAGTTGCCAAATGCATTTTGATTTTATTCGATTCCGCTTTGTATTTACACGTTTCGAGTCTTAGTTTTGTGTAAAATGATGAAACTTTTCCCATTTCAGTTAAATAAATAAAATTTTCACTTAAAAAAAACAATGAAAAATTATTTACATTTCATTATAATTTTTGTCAAATAAAAAAAAAAAAACTTTGGCGAATTTAAACGAACATCATGTTTAATTAGAAGTTATATTATAATTATCACCTGTGATGATCTTTCTTTTCTCGAACATCGTTTGGTAAATTAGCCATAGCTTGAGTATCAGAAGATTTTAATTTTAGTATCGCTTTCCACATAGACTGTGCATCAAAAGAAGCTAAATCTTTATTAATCATGCATATAATGTTTTGTTTTTCTGGTTTTGGTACGTCATAATTTTTTGATGTGAAGTTTATTATTGTTTTGTCCTAAAATATTATCATTTTACGAAAAGGAAAAATGGGTAATAATGACAATAAAGTAATTAGAAAAATACAAACATGTAACGACTTCGTCAACACATCAAAACAATCTGCCGATGGCAAAGAATTTCTAATTTTTCCTGACAGTTTCTGTAAAGACTGCCTTAGCGCTTGCTATAAACAAAAATCTTGTAAATTTAAGTTTGAAAAAATTAATCAAAAATGATATTTTAACTCACGTGAGTTTCGTCGGTATTTTCGACTGAGTCTGAATTTGGAAGAAGCAAAGTGACTTCCTTTGTTTTATTTTCATATTCAGAAAGTTTTTCGTTGCAACTTTTTACTTCTTCTTCAAACAATAAAATCTTTTTCTTTTTCAAATCTATTTCAGCCTTCAATTTTTGCCGTTTCAATTCTAGAAACAGATCATTTAAGAGATTCAAAAAATGTCATTCTTAGTTAAAATAAACGCCTAAGCCGATTTTCCCGAAACTTGTGGTACATCTTAAGCTCGTTTAGAATAAAAGTTTTATGCCATATTCGAATTTTAAACAGAAGCGAGGGTTTGGGACAATTATATCACCACTGTTTAACTTACGCTTCTTTTTTGTTTTCGAAACTAATTCATTAAACAATTGCTCCATATCAGCAATACTATTGGACATGTCTTTCAATTGTTTTTCAAGCGTTCTTTTTTTGTTATAAAGTTCCAACTGCGGTATGTGAATAGTGTTTTGCTCTTGCATCTAAAATAACTTTGTTAGATTATATACAACGTGATTTTTATTTTGATATATAGGTAGATATGAAATATACCTCTCTTCTGTTCTTTAATGCGTCAAGTAATAAATTCATTCGAGTATTTCTAACTTCTGTACGGGATTTTGTTCGGTCTATTACCTCGTTCCATACATGGGTCATGGGACCTCGACATAAACTAAAATAGTTGTAAAATTAATACGTAAAGTAATAAAAAACAGTAAACTTAACTGAAATACCTATCAAATGCTTTCGTGGGCGGGATTTTGTCAGATGGATATCCCATCTTCTTTACCCAGTTTCGTAGTTTTTCTCCCGACTGTTCCATTTTTTTAAAAATAAAGACGAATTCTGTGTGAACTATTTAAAAATACTGATTAAAACCACTTTATTTATTATTCAACACCGCACATCTTAACTCTTATTTTAATTATTCAAACATAAACATTTATCTTAAGCATTTTTTGACATATTATCAACTAACTTTACTGATTTGCTTTTGACAGCACGCCGAGAACTTTTAAAGTTTGCACCAACCTTGCAAAATAAAATTTGCTTGACGAAACTATTGATATATAAAATCTCTTTCTCTCTACTGAACAGGGCTGGCTTAGCTCTTGCTCAGGTGGCTGTCACTTGTCAACGGTGTCAAAATAAGGTTGCCAAATTATTTTTTGAAATGTATTGAATGAAAAACACAGTTATAATGTCACTGTTAATTCATATTTCATGCAGATAGGTATTCCATTTTAAATATTTTGTTACTAATATAAATATATTAGTAGATTAACCTTACATATAATTGCAATCGAATACTTTTACAGTATCAGCATTTTTATATTCGGGTCCCTTCTTTGTAGTCTTTTTTGATGATTGAAATATGGTTAATATATTTTTAAGAATAGTATCTTCAAAAATAGAAAGATAGTTTAAATTTGTCGTGCTTGTTCCCATTTTTTTGTCGTTTGTATGTCCTACAATCACATCAAAATACGTTGGAAACTAGAAAAATATGTTAATTCTTAAACGCCACCCTCTAAAAAGCTACCTCAAACACCATACAAGAGTTCCAGTTGACCGATATTTCCTCAGAATTATTTGCTTCGTGAGGTTTGGGCGAGGGAGAATTGTTTGAAACCGAAAAGTTTAAATAAGAAATAATTCATTAAACAAATTAAGTATACTATGCAACGTTTTGATTCTGTCCAAGTTTTAAAAACTGTAACATTTTTCTATACAAAACTTTTTGACTTCCGGGCTTGTACTTCGTGGTACATTGGTATTTCTACCTGACGTTTCGTCTACAACTGCGGTAGATAATTATCACTAGCGATGTGGTAGCGGGCGAAGTCAGAAGTGTCCTTCTAGGCTGCTCGCAGGTGAGTGTGTGAGCAGCCTGAAGGACACTTTGCTCCTTACCACATCGTCTTTGATAATTATCTACCGCAGTTGTAGACGGAACGTCAGGTAGAAATGCCAATGGACCACGGCGTACAAGCCCGGAAACCAAGAAGTTTTATAACAATGCCGATTGTGAAAGCCTACACACTTAGATTTTTTTAAATAACTTATTGATACTTTTAGATATGTTGACAAAATAAAGAAAGATGGATGAAGGTTAAAAGCAGGTTCTTAGTTATTAATAAGATGCAATAAATTAACTAATCAGTGCAATATATATACTTAATAATTTACGAAGTCAAAATGTTTACTCTTCTAACAGAGCTACATTTTTGGGGTGCAAAAGACGAAATTGATGTGCCATCGACCGATTTTAGTGCAATAAGGTTTTTTTTTTATTTTTACGTTTAATTTTTATACCTACTGGCAGTTTTTTGAAAAATCAAAGAAAAATTCTTTAACCATTTGATTGTACTTTTGTAGACATCATGATAAAAAAAATCGATATGAAACGATTTATGATGAAGGGAAAAGATCTTATTGTGAAAAATTGGGACATTTTTCTGCGACATCGAATAAAAAAACTGCAAAAATTAAAGATTTTGAGGTACTATCAGTGCAGTACATTTAAAATTTTAATTCAAATTTCGATTATTTTTTTTCGAATTTTTTTTTAGGAATTCTTACAGAACAGTAAAATGGTGTACTGTGATTGGCTAGATAATTCCATTTTTCGAATGGTTTTATCATCTGGGATGATAATTAACATACAAGTTAATGTTTTTAATTGTGAGATTAAGAATATATCGTTTGATAATTACTTAATTGGCAAATTAGAATCTGAATTTGTGTCCGATGGTATGTATCATGTTTTGTTTTGATTCAAGTTTAATACGATTACAGTAAGACCTCATTTAACGCTGTACAGTATTACGTGGTTTCTAAGAAAAAGTTTAGCGACTATAACGTAAATTATGGATCAGTTTATACAAAATAATTCAAATGTTGATAGAAGTTAAAAGCCAAGACGAAGTGTCATTGATGCAATATCTTGCTATCGACAACGGCTTGCAAACAAAATATGTCAAATGAGGAACCTTTCTCATCACAAACATAACTTCTTACTCGAACTTTTATTTGATTTTCATAAATGTTTAATGAATTAGAATTGATATTAGCAATAAATAAATCTATAATTAATGTGATAAAAGAGTATTTAACAATAAATTCTGCAAAATTTAACAAAAAGAAAAACTAACAAATTTTCTTATTCTTGGGGTCTGTTTCACTTATGCATCTACCTATTAAGATGACCTCGTTTAGGGCTGTTTTGTATAGTGCAGGAACTTCTTGGAAGGTATCTCCCGCGTTAAGCGGGGTCTTGCTGTACTTTAAATTATTCTTAATTAGAAATTACATAAATCGCTTATTTGCAGTTACATTCTTGAAGTCTCATATTTTATTTACATACAATGAAAATATTGTAACGATCATTCATATCAATAAGCCGTTAACGAAACAAGGCTGGCCCGAAAAATTGAGTAAACTCGATGCTCATATTCAAACACAAGAATTAAATGGCCAAATTGGCAAGTGCAAAATCAGTAGCAACACAAAGAGTGATTTAATTGCAATATGGAGGAAATATAATGGCGACGAAGTTCATCCGTGGTCTCCATCTACCAAGGAGCAGGACAGAGCGAACGTTCATATATACGAAGTGACCAGGCTAGTAAAACGTTTTATAAACGGGTCGTCTCATTTTTTTTTCTTTCGAGGGCTAGAATCACCCTTTCAAAATTTTTTGAGAATTTTTCGGGGGTTTATTCTGCAATAAAAAATGTCTTTTTTTCACTGTATTTTAAACAGAGAGATTAATGATTCCATGGAAGTGATTCATCATTCAATGTTTTACTACTGTATTCTAAGTCTGATTCCATGACTGATATGGAATGTCCAACGGCTTCAACTGTTATACGCGCATATTTTGTCTTCCGCGTTAAGCGAGGTTTTATTGTATTTGTTTATGAGGAATAATGTGCACTGTTCAAAATTACCAAATTTTGATGTACCTCATTCTATTATTTCATTAATTGTTTTTATTTGATATATTTCAGAACGAAATTAGAATTGATTTGCTATTATCAAACGGAATTCGATCCTGTTTGCGTTGCATTTAGCACTGCTCAACCAAGAATTCTGAATTCCGTTGAACAAAAAACATCAAGCAAAGGCACAGTAACTGTTGAAAAATGCACATATGAAATAAATAAAATGAAACTCGTTCGAAAATCAGTCACATCAATACCATTGCAGACACAAGTTTGCTGTCACGTTTTTAATCCAGATGATGATAAACTGGTTTTGGGTTGTATTGATGGTTCAGTGGTTTTATTTGACGGTGAAAAAGTTATTACACATCTTGTAAAAGCTTCATTTGTAAGTATTTTTTTCACACATTTGTATTTTTTATTAGCTAAATCATTTACTAAGAATTTCCCATACTTAGCTTTTTTAAATTAAACAAATATTTTTTACTTTCTGATTCGGTTTGCTATTAAGGCATTTTTTTTGTGTTTTAAAATTTTATATGTATTTCATTGTAAGATTCCAGCAACAGTATCATTAAACCACGACGGGACATTTATCTTGGTCGGCAATGAAAAAAGTCAGTTCCAGTTTTTTGATATTTCATTATCATCTGTTGTTACACAAATGGTGGGAGAAAATTCTACTCCGTCCAATATTACTGACTTATCTCCGTATTTTCGGTAAGAACGTCAATATGAAAAATAGTGTATTTCAAAATAAATGTTAAAGTTAAGTTTCTTCTTAAAGACATCGCATTAAACTTTCAAAACTTCTGTGGAGCAAGCAGCCAGAAGCGCAATTTTATACTGAAAAGTATGCACAAACTGATTCAATGCTTTTACTAGTCTATGATCACGGACCGTTGGTAATTTTAAAACTGACCGGCACGTCTGGACTCTTAAGTAAGTATGAACTAAAAAATGCAAAATAATTTGACAACAAAATTAGCTTTACTGTAAAAAGCGTGGAGTGCTTAACATCGGTAAAAAGCCAAAGGTTGTTAAAGCCTCACATTCGAACATGATATGGGTGGTTGTTTCATCCTCCATTTCCCAAAATCTACATAGTGTTGATTCCTGCTGTATCCCCATCATCATGTAGGTGTTTGGGTCAATAACATTCCTAGTTTTTGTTTACAGGTAGCTCGTATAATATGGGATTCTCGCCGGACAAACTAATTCATGAGTATCTATCTTCCAATAAAATTGACAAAGCCATTAATGTGCTTTTAAGTTTGGACTGGGATTTTTGGGGAACAGTTTGTCTCAATGGTTTAAATCGCATTTTTAATCATCTTATGCGACAGCCTTTTTCACCTGAAGTTGAAGGTAAATTGCATGTCTTATTTTAATTTATTTTATTGTTTTTGTTAATAATAATACGGTTGTTGGACTCTCGAACTGAACTATTAGAACCAAGTCAGATCAATTTTATACTGTTAATTTTGATGTTACATTCACTCTCATAACTTTTTCAGAACGCACCAAAAGAAACATTTTTAAAATGGTCTTGTTTCCCCTTGCATATTATACAGAGTGTTTCAAAATTGCACAGCACTAGTATAGGCTTGTGTTCTCCACCACAAAATAATAAAAAATGCTCAAAGCACTGCTTTGAACAATTCCTATAAATAATGTTGTATTGTGAAAAAAAAATATATTTATATGTCAAATCTCGCTTAATATACATTCATTTGAGACATCATTAATATGAGTGTTTTTTGTGGTGAAGACCTTATCTCTGCAATGCTGCCATGTTATTTTGAGACATCCTATATTTTACCTAGTTTTATCGGATGCCTAAATAATCTACGTCAGTTTTCCAAACTATCAGACTTATTCCGACCTCAAAATCTCTACTGACTGCTAAAATATGTTATCGTTTTTGAATGTCTGATTTTTTAAATTTCAGTTCAGTTGCAAAGAGCGCTCAGCAGTTTCCATGTGCCTTCAAGGCCAATGTGCCAAGCTACAAAAGAGCGGTTTGAAGGAAGAGTTCACAGCATATCCCGACGATTTTTCCATCTGTTGATTCGGTATCAATTATTTGAAAAAGCGTTCTGCTTGGCCATCGATATTGGAGATCATGATTTGTTCATGGATATGAATTATTACGCTTGGTTTATAAAAGATTATGAGCTAGCAGTGGCTGCGAAAAATAAAGCCTTAGAACTTATGCAAATGGATCAGAAATTTGCGTACTTTAATAACTGATGATTTTATTTTTTTAATATTTCATTTGATAATCTATCAGAAAATACTCGTATTTTCATGCTCGGAGGATAGTTGAAATTATTAATATTTGATTTTTTTATAGTATGATTTATTTTAATAACTTGTTCCACAGTAAACATATTTTATATTTTTATATATTTATTGTAATTTTAATAAAGTTAATAAACAATTTTTTTTTATATACAGTTTATATTTTTTTCTTTCCCTCCATCACTCTTTTGTATTCTATATTAGCACATAGTTTATTTTTCAATCGTTGAACTATGTTAATAGTTAAAATAGAAACGGACAGGACCTATGTAGTCCCGTTTTTTGGCGGTGTTTTCTAGTAGTATATGATGCCCAGATGGAATAACGCCTTCCAAATTTTTGTTTGTACTGATATCCAGCGCCGGCCCTAGCCCTTGATCAGGGTAACGCGGGTAAAATTGCGGACAAAATTAACGGCGTAAGAAAAGTTACTGATAATTGCAGCCTTAAAAATTAAATATACGTTATTTTTATCGAGCTTGAATTATAATAGATGTTCGGCAAAACATCTTTTAAAATTAATATATTTTAACAAAATTTTTTTTGTAGGATTTGTAAATATTTTATATTAACATTGGTAAATCTCTGATTTACAGAATGAATAATTAGGCAATATAATAATGTTGAACTGTATGTGAATTTGTAAATTTATAATTTGCGGTAAAAATTACTACACTTGCAAAGTTGCACGCCTTGATTATAAATTATTACATAAATATAAATGACAAAAACTCCCTGAAATAACGAAATATTGCATGATATCTATTTAGACATTATATGGTTCAATGAATACGTCCATTTGCAGCAATTTATAACTCAACAATTGATGGAAAGTAATTCTATGTTGAAAAAAAAGATCAAACTTCGCTGGCTAACAGACAATCGATTGGCGACAGTTTAATTTTAAAGAAAGTGATCATTGTACTCAACAGTTGCTATAAATAGTGGACGTGGGCGTCACAACAATCAGTTCATTATTGTTAGTGATAGTGTCAACAATATAATAATATAGTGATAGTAATGTCCCTAATTCGTTCGCTAGCTCTTATAGCGACGCTTTGTCTGGCAATTGCCTACTGCAATGCCAGACAGATTCCCGTCGGCAACGAAGAGGAGGAATCAGCTCACGACTTAGTGGCTGCAGCCAGCGGACACGGTCACCATCACGAAGAGGGTGGTGGACACGAACATCATTCCCATCACCATGCTTCGCACGGCGAAAAAGGTGACAAGGGATACAAAAATCACCATCACCACGAAAAGGACGAGCACGGCAAACATGGCAAGGATCACCATGCGAGCCATTACAGCGAACATGGCGGTCACAAGAAGAAACACCACGACGAAGCCGAGAAATACGGCAAACATCATTCCTCGCACAAAGGACACAAAGGTGGCAAATTTGGCGAAAAGAAAGGACACAAAAAGGGACACAAAACTACCGGATATCACCATAAATCGCACAAGGACGATTATCATAAGTCTCACAAGTTCTACGATGATTACCATAAGGGCGGTCATCACAGCAAGCACGGCGATTTCCATGGACATCACGGTAAGAAATCTGGAGGACACAAGAAAGGTGGCAGTCACAAATCTGGATACCATGATGATCATTACGGCAAGAAAGGACACCATGACAAAGGACACTATCACGACGATCACAAAGGATACAAAGGTCATCATGGACACGAGGAACATCATGCTCATCACGATGACTACGGAAAGAAGAGCTCCCATCACGGAGGAAAGGAATACGGATTCAAACATGGAAAACATTGAACAGTTTAAATGTGGATTAGATTTTTCTGTTTGTGTTTTAGTTATGTTTTTGATTTCTGTAATTAGTCGAATTTAAAACCCCATAAGTACTAAAACTGTTCCTTAATATCCATATTCCAAAATCCTTTGCACTGCATGCAATTTCCCTTAATGTTTTTATTAGTTTTGTTATGTGATTGTTAACGTTGTTGTTTAGTTATTGTTTTTGTTGTTGTTCATTATCTGTTGTGTAATAAAAATATTTTTTCACTTTATAAGACTGTTCTTTTTTTTTAATTTAACCAATTTAGAACGAATTGACTTTTTTTGACGATATTAAAATGAAGCATGATAAAATAATATATATAATAATTCGTTTTTTTTAAATTAGGGCAGTTGTCAATTTTGGAATTTCCAAATATGCTATCAGCTACATGAAACCCCATTAATGACGCATAAGAAATCACTAGTGAATAACTGAAAGTTAAAATAATGTGCAGTAAGAAAAGTGTATTACACGTGTAGGTCGTTCCCTGTTTTGGTTAAGACAACTCACCCACGGACATTACTTTCTTAAGATTTAATTATGACTACAGTAAAACTTCTTTGTTCTGAAACAACAATAATTAAAATATCTTATAAAGAACAATTCTTTTGAATAAAATCTCCTATTTAACTTCAAATAATTCGCCAAACTTCTACAAAAAACATTTTATAGTTAAAATAATAAATTTTTAAAAAGGGAGTTTGCCAGTTTTACATCAAACATGAGAGATTTGGGTCTATTTACGTACAGACACAAGTTATCATTCTACTTAGTTTTTTCCTTTTGACTCACTTGAGCTTTCAAAAGAAATTTTTTGCATGAAATAATTTTACGGGACAAAAAACGATACAATATTATGAATAGAAAAATTCAAAATTGATAATAAATTATGATAAATCAAAGATCGCATTGAAAATATTGCGAATTAATTCCATTAGTTGGATGTCAATACAATAGACGACGGTAACCTCAGTTGTTGAGCGTCTATAATGTACATTCTGTCTATTAGTTGCATGTTCCCCTCGACATAGAGCTCGTTCTAGTATATATTCTTCTTGTATGATGTACTCGTCTACATGAAAATCTATACAAAATGTAAGTTTTATAATAAGAGAACATGCAATCAACGACAAAAGACAAAGAACGAATCTAAAGTCTTCAAAATTTCTATCGTATTACCTCGTTTAATTTAACTCTAAACTATAATTTTCTTTTATAAAAAATGATCAGGTTTCCTCATAGTGCACGTATTCTAATAAGTATAGGCACCAAAGGTCAGCAAAAATTGCACAACACTCGATGAATATTCAAAGGAAGATACGTCTTTGGAAAATAATTTTTGATGGATCTTAGATTGAAAAATATTTATTTAATTACGTATTTTGCATCCGAGAGTATGCCTAAATTGATCCGAAAATGAAGTTTATTTAAAATGTTTGCATTAACGTGGCTCACTAACTAAATCTAGATCTGTTGATAAAGAAATTTTTAAAGAAAGTTTCACTGTATTCATAAATAAGAACTAAATTTCTCCTATGATTCGCGATTAACAGGGACTATTATTAAAGCACATCAAATTTCTCGCAATCTCATTCGTGTCAAAGACTCAGCTAGTAGTGACAATTTTAACTCGTGCAAAAGAAAATATGTTTCCGATTGATTAACTGCAGTCAGTCATGTGTGAAAAAACGTTTTGTATTTTATACTTGTTTCTCAATTCAATTGTTTTATCTGTTACACAAGATACTAACAATAGCACAGAGAAACTTATAAGGTAAGCACGTTAGCGTATTTTTAATCGTTTTTCAAATTAAGAATTTGGTCCGTAACAAAATTCATGTGCGAGTGTAATTCGCGGGTCGAGCTCTAGGCGCCAGGTGGCAAGGGGCGCTAAAAAGCCAAACGCAAAAACAATTTTAGTGATTGATTGAAATTAACACCAAATACTAATTTAATTAATAATAATAATAATAATAATAATAATAAATACCTTTATATAGCGGTAGGAACTTTCTTCATGGTAAAGAAGCAGAAGTATAATAATTAAAGCCATATATTTAATTTAATTTAAAATAACACGTAGGTATTCATGGTTGCCATAAAAGTTAATTTTTGAAAATTTGGGACTTATAATTTATTTAATATAAAGCCGAAGGGATGTTGACTGTGTTCCAATAAAAACATAATTTTAACGAAAAGTGGTAGTTTCTATGATAGAAATACTAAAAAACACTATATTTTTCCTTATTTTTAAGGAATTTAATTAATATTTAATAAATAAAATCTAATAAAATCACTCTCAAGTCACGTGACAACAGACACCAATCAGACCGCATGACGTCATAGAGTCAGCCGCTGTCAAAAAAACTTCATTATTTGGTTAATATTTAGTGTGTAATTTATTCGAAAAGACTGCAAGGAGTTTTAACGTTATGGAAAGTGTATTTATTAAGGCTAATAGTTCGAAAACTTAGAATTCATCTTTTATAAGAAGAATTACGAAAATTCTTTTCATAACCTCATTAGTTTACTAGCGTTTATGAGCACAGCCTCCTACTTTGTGACCGCATGTATAGAATGGTAGCTCCTGTGTAAACTTTTGAGCCTCCTTTGGTATGACCAGGTGACGTCACGCGACTAGTATTGGCGTTTTGGACCGAAATTTGAAACGGGATTTAAAATACATGATTATTTAGGCTTGAGTTGTATTTAAATAAAAATAATAAATATTTGTGGCTATATTAGGTACTTATGCACGATTTAAAACACTTTCCCAAAAATAGTCAACATCCCTATTTACGTGAAGTGAAAGCGTCGACCAAAGTGCGCTGAAAGATAATCTCGCTCTACTCTGATGAATAATTACGAATAATTACGCCTATAATAATAAATTTAATTCACTACAAGATCTGCCAAACGCATAATTAAGTTTGCAAGAAAACTGAGCAATGGATGCTCTAAACAAAATTTTGTTGTCAAACTTAAACTATCCGGGCGAAGTTGGGATGTAAACCTATGTATTAACTAGGTATGTTTTATTTTTCAGTAATATTTTGTACGCTCTACAAGAAACACAATCTCGTCAGTATGGACTTTACCAAAACACGAATCCGGCGATTTCACCTTACAAAGAGCAGTTTGGATTTTATCAGCCAAATCAAATTCATACGACGCAAATTCTGAATCAGAAACCTGACGGAAATCAGCAGTATGGATTTTATCAAGTTAATGGTCAATACGGATTATATCCAAGCAAACCAATTAAACCTCCTCGTAAATATGGACTACACCAACCTGGTGGTCCTCAACAACAGGTATTACAATTTTGTGTGATAAAAATAAAACTTAGAAATTTTTATGAATTTCCTAGCAATTCTATTCCTATTTTATTTTATCACTGTACATCTTTAACGAAAATGTGAATATTAAATTTCTCAATTACGCCAAAGAAGTATAACTTCTGCCGCACGTCCATAAGTACGCGCACCATTTTTTTAATCAGACCTTATCTCTTTAAAATAATATATTTGTAGTATAAATAAATTGAAAACATTTTTTTTGAACTTCAGTATGAACAACAAAATACTTTAACGGGCGCCCTGCAGTCAATTGCTCGCTATGACACATTGCAGTGTGTTCCGAGGTTACTTTGCGAGGTAACTGCGGGAAAAAAGGATTATTCGAATCAGAATTATTATCGAAAAGATCAGCAGCAGTCATCTTTTTTACCCCAAATAGATCTCACATCATTATTATCGTAAGCATTTTTATTTAAGTATATTTCAGTTCTTAACACGCTTTTATTAGCTTCACCTGTTTGTTTGTTAGTTTGTAATATTGTCTTTTAGTCTTATAATTAAAATTAGACTTCAAAAATAAACCTAAAGCGACACTCTTTTATGAACTAAAAAATGCAAAATAATTTGACAACATTTTAGATTTACTGTAAAAGCGTGGAGTGCTTAATATCGGTAATACATTTTTCATTTACTATAGCTCAAGGGCGTACCCAGGATAAAACTAGGGGGGGGGCAAGCCATGGTCGTTCAGGTTGTAACATTTTATCACGGAAAAGGTGAATGCAACCAAAATATTAAGAAAATTATGTATAATTATAGCAGTGCTTTATCAACTAAGTTATTACAATTATTTGCTTGAAAAAAAATTATTCTAATTACATGTCTTATACTAGTATCATTTTTCTCGGATTTGTAGAAGTAAAGTTATTTCAAGAATTGTAAAAATTGCAGCAACAAAATTTAATAACGACTTATTTTTTGCTTCCAGGGGGGGCAGCTGCCCCCCCCCCCTGCCTCTCGCTGGGTACGGCCTTGCTATAGCTAATTGTAAAATATAGCTATTATGAAAATTTAAGTAGATAACATCCCACGCTTTTTACAGTAAAGCAAATTTTGTTTTCAAATTATTTTGCATTAAAAGTGTATTGTTTCAGATTTTTAAACTCTGATTTTATTTAATTATATCTTTTAATGGTGATTTGCAATAGTCTGAATTCAAATACTTTGTTTTTTACAGACTGGTTAACGTGATTGACTTAGGAAATGGATCACCGATTCTTCGTTTCGGAAAAGCAATTCTGTTAGGTTACACATCGAAAGGAAACCCTTATGAATGTACGAAAATGTATCCAACTTGCCCTAGAGATCCGGATAGACTTGTCGAATACTTAAATAATCACAACGGTGGTTTTTTCCGATTTTTTAGTGGTATAAGACCAAACTATCAAAACCAGTATGGAAAAATCCAAATTCAGAATAGAATTTTGACAAATCCTACTAATTATGCCGAAACATTTGTTTATGATAACAATTTTCACGATCCACACAAAATTGTTTTTAGTGATTCAGATCAACGTGAAGAAGGTTTTGTAAAAAATTTACGATTTCCGTCAGAAAATAGTAATTCAAATTATTTTTCTGTAAATAATTATCAAAATTCGTACAAAAAAGGAAAAGGTTTAGAATTTTCTGTTGAAAATCAATATTATGTTCCGGACATTTCACAGATTAAAATGGTTTTTCCGGATCGAACGGGAACTGGAGAATTAATTTTAGATTCTAATAAATTTGCTTCAAATCCTCAAGCACAGGTCATCAGATTTTATAACCATGAAAGTGATAATTTAAGACATTTAAACAAAGTTAATTCTAATTTTAAGTTCCCAAATAATGTCGAAAATGTAGTTTATAACGGTTATTTTGTAATAAAATAAGTTAAAAAATATGTTCTTTTTTCTAATTGATTCTAGTTAATGACTTAGGAACCTTATATTAATCCAAATGTTGTAGGTAGTATGGAAAATCCACCTATTTCGTACCGCTGTATCTACATTTTTGACTGTAACCCAGGCGCCAGACATAGCAACAATATTTGAACACTTATTTGAACACTTGTTTTAACTAGGAATGGGGATTATAAATCGTTTATTTGAAATAATCGATTATTTTCCTGCCAATCGATTCCGATTATTTCGAAAAACCGATTGTGGGGAAAACCGATTATTTTATTATCCTAAAATCGGATAATCGGTCCAAAAAAGAATATTTTTCCCGATTTTATAGAAGAAAAAAAGTTTTATTGTTCTTTTAAAACTTTTTTTCTTCTATAAAATATTCTTTTTGTGGTTGTTTCGAATAATCGATTTATAGTCCCCATCTCTAGTTAAAACAAGTGTTCAAATATTGTTGCTATGTCTGGCGCCAGCATAAGGACATTTAATCTAATAAAATAGAATGCTTACGCAACAGGATATAAAATTATAGATATTTTTGTGAAATGCGTACGAGATCGGATATTGTATAGATCCAATTTTGTACTTTGTTGACGTCTGTATTTATTTAGAAAAAATAAAATTAAAATTTATTTAATTTATATAATTATTTTTAGAACCTGAAAAAGGTTCAAATTCGGACTAAAACGTTGTTCGCTATTAAATTTTTCAATTATTTGTTAATAGTCGTTTAATTTTTTCTTCTTTTTGTATAGATCTAAATTAGTAAATATAATTGTTTTTGTCAGTTTATCTAATTGTCGAAATTTCCTACAGTAGAGCGCAGAAGACCACGGCACGTTTTCACGACGTATCTGGTTGAAATTTTCTGTGACATTAAAGGGGAGTAACATTGAGCGCAAGAAAGGAAGAAGCAATTCTGTATACATATACACATTTACGCGTGTATAACCTTTGTGTCAAGATTGATTTATTCAGAAGTTTAACCTATGCCAACGTTACTTAAAGTGTAGGTCGCGATCCGGTCGTAGAAAAGTTTTGCCGGGTCGTGACAAAAAATTGTAAATTGTTGTGTATGAAATAAGAAAACGAATAACGTGATCTCTATTAAAAAATAAATTTTGTTTTGTAAATAAATGTTTTTTTTTATAAGGTGAGTTGCGAAAAATTTTAAAACCTCGTTTCGGATCGCGATCAAAAAGTTTGGGAAACGCTGACCTATCCTATTGATTAACAACCACAATATTGAAACTTCGATAAAAATCGGTTCAGTTAACCCGAAACGACTGTTTTATTTCGCCGCCACTGCATCAATTAAAGTACAGCAGTAAGTAGTGGTGGAGATGTTCTGAGCTGGAAACAAATGAAATACCACATATTATAAGCTACTGTTTGCGTTGGATGCTGCGCCGCTTTCGAGTTGTTCATCTGTCGGGAGTGGATCAGTCTTCGTTCATCAATTGAATAACACAGAAACCAGATTCTGTACAGCGTTTTTGTTTGTTTTGTTTGGACGGTCAGTCCGGCCAACGGTATGTTTTTTTGTTATTCTTTTGTTAAAATTTTCTACCTACTCAGTACATGCTTTTATAGCAAACATTTTTTGCGCAGTACCTACAGTTTTTTCAAATGCGATATTAATTTAATGTTAGTTAACGATGGATCATTATCAATTTAATTTAAATATTAATATTATGCTACTGAAGTTCGAAACCGATGTTTTTGATAATATAAGTATTTTTAAACTAGGTTCTTTTGCCATCTGTATCAACAAAACGCCATATCTTTCAACTTTATAACGGATATTTTCATTGAAGTTAAAAATTTTCAATAAATTCGAATTTGTTTATGTGTGGTTTAGTATTTTTTCTTACATATTCCGTCAGGATATAGAAGTAATATACCGGGTTGAAAAATCGTGCCCAAGGTAAGGCGAGATTTTAAACGCAAAGAATAATTCTCCGTGCCTGAAGAAGTATACATGTTATTATAATTATTCCAATTGCCTGAAGAAGTATACAGAAATATGCGAAACGTAGCAATTTTGACAGTAGTCTTAACTATTTAATTTTTTTTCCTGCAAAAACGTATTAAGTAAGGAGTAATGGTTTCCGCATAGTAGATGTCCGTGTGGGTGTCTGTCTTTATAGAATTTTCTTTCGTTCACCATAACTTCTACAATTGTGTCGGTTTTAAAGATTTTCTTTAGTAAGGACTTCAGTCTATTCATTTTGGCATCAATACATAGAATCAGTGGTTTTGAAAAAGCGTGAATTTTATAGCTACATGGTTTAAGTATGGCATAAAGGCTTCGTGGCAAATTCCTTTGAAATTAATTATTGAATAATAGAGACATATAATATACAAAGATATATTCAAAATTTAACATCTGTATTTTTTAAAGAGTTTGATAAAATGATTGTAATTGCAATTTGCAAATAATACAATCACAGTCCGCATCAGGAACGATATTTGTGAAACTGGTATTCCCACACGCGTTTTTTAATATCAAACACGGTTGCTATATAGATTGTCGATGGCATGAAAAAATATTTTTTCTTAAAGACATATTTAATTCATGGTTATGTAGATTTCAGTGCTAAAAGTCAAAAATACCACAACCAAGCACGTAAAGTTTAGGTTTATTTGTTTACTAGCGGCTCGGTCCGGCTCCGCTCAGATTTGCAGGTTGTCTGTTAAAGATAGACATAGGTATGGGACCATTCAAGTATTACGTAACGCAATTTTCGAGGATTTTTGGCCCCCCTCCCATGTAATGCACCGTAACGTCTTGCTTGACCCCCTCCCTCAACCGTTACGTAACACCCAAATTATCTTTATGTAAAAAAGATAATTTTCTGTCAATAAATTTATTGTTTTATTTAACAGAAATATGTTACGTAACACTTTACTTGAACCCCCCTCCCCCTCGTAACGCGCTGTAACGTTTTGCTAGATCCCCCCTCCCTCCGTGCGTTACGTAATACTTGAATGGTTCCTATGTTCCAGCGGACTTTATATTATTGTTACATTTTATGTGAAAATGTAAATAATATTATGATTAGATAAGAATCATTATCATAAAATTCTCAACGAGTATTAAATTTGCGCGAATTTAATCACTTTTTATTGCCAAATTGCCAAAAAACAAACGAAAAATTCTGTTGATCCGATCGCTACCAAACTTCACAGGATCATCCCCTTGTGCTAATCTGATGATTTCCTGAGCATTTCATCAAAATCGGTCCAGCCGTTTTGGAGTCCATAGGGAACATACATACACACGTCGCCTTTTATCTGTTTAGATTACTATTACAATTTACTAGTTTGATTACGAGACGAATAATAAATTGGTAGAGCCCTGAACTGCTCTTACAATGTTTTCATTGGACGTCGATGTAATAGAGCGAATCAATTTTAATTAATCGGTAATGCTACGATATATGCAGATGTGTTGTTTGTTGGTAATATTTTGTACGAATTTTAGTTTTGATTTTAAAGCGGCAATTTGGAAAAACAACGGATGTATCATCTGTCGTACAGAAACAATATTTTATGGATGTTTTGCGTTAAAAATAATCATGATGTGATTATAGTTGACATACATTTAAGTGAACTTGTGGTTGCAATCTTTGGGTGTCGGTTGAAATGCCGCGTTTATGACTTAATAATAATTGCATGATTACATGTATGAATACTCGCGAATGCAAGATATATGCATTAAAAAAAGAATGATTATATCACCCACATGCATATCTGGTTAGCGAGACCACGCATTATAATAGAAATATAAAGCTACATGTGCAAGTCATTCTATTCACTTATTCTTCAAGTAATATTTTGTGCAAGCCCGAGGCTCGATATGAAAATAAAATTGTATTACCGATTTTAAGCACTCCACGCTTTTAGTAAAGCTAATTTTGTTGTCTAATTATTTTGCATTTTTTAGTTCATAAAAGCGTGTTGTTTTAATTTTTTTAAACTCTAATTTTAATTATAGGACTAAAAAACTATATTGCATTTACTACGGGGTAGGCAACGCAACATACGTCACTGTACAGCATGTTAGATTGCTTGTTGTAATTTTTCAAGTTTTTTATCCTGAAGGTCTCGGTCAGAATAATAGGACAAACTTATTAAATTATTGTACTGTCATCGGTTCTTGATAAGCGTGCAAAGTTTCAGTTTAATCTGGCGTTTTGAAGTGGGTGAATTTCACGTTCAAAGATTCCGTTACAAACATACAGATGAAGCTAATAAAAGCGTGTTAAAAAGAGACATTTTTTGAGTATTTTATTATTATTAGTATAGGATTTTTCGAAGCCAAGTGCGATGAAATAAATCATTAGAAAAATATGTACACTACAGTGAAGTATTCTTTTTATATTGTGGGCGATTTGTATATCTGTATTTGTCACTGGAGCACTCTTCCGTTTAAAATTATCATTTTGCTGCACAGTCAAAGGAAATTACTTTATCGCACGTGCCCTCGTTAACATTAAATTATTATAATTTCGTCTGAGGCTACATGCAGACGCTGCACTTTTTGAGAATTCCGAGAGTTTCCTATGAATCGCTCAAAGTTAAAGAGGGTGCTCTATTATGCTTATTTTCTACAATTCAGCATTTCCTAAATTTTTTCTCAGACGTAACCTTTAGAGATTTGCAAAATATGACTAAAAAATAAAAAAGAAAAATATATATATCTGACTGTTTTCTATTAGAAACGATTATCATCTATAATAGAATGTCGAAACAGTTTTCTCGTGCACACTGATACGAAAGTACGTACTTTCGACCACACGGACAGAAAATTTAAATTCCTGCTCTTGCGATGTAATATACTATTTATACAGAAGTTCAATCTAAAAACTGAATCTTAGTCGATAAGACTCACAAATCAGTATAAATGACTTTTCTTACATGACGTATTAAAGACGCACTGTAAAATTATTAATAATGGTACACTTAATTATTTCAATTACTGTTATGGCTTGAATCACTGTTCTCCATTATAAAATATGTCATTCTCATTTATAGTTTTGTTTAAATTCAATTCAGTTATTTATCAACATAATATATCAAGATAAAAGTATTTTTAATGCTTCAAAATTTAAATGTTAAAATTCTCAACATCTATATTTCGACTCGTAACGCCTTTATCGGGGGAAAAACATCCGAGAGCCGGTGAAAGTATAAATTCGTTTTTAAATTTATTAAAAAATACGCAAAAAATGGCTCCCTTTTTTGGGATTTGTTAATTATTAATAACTTTTGCAATTGTTTATATTATGTAGGTTTCAAACTTTTGCACATTTTTCTAGAGGTGATTACGAATTCAATGAGCTATGACACGTATTTTAACTAGCACTACGAAAAATTAACATGTTTTTTTAACTTCTGAACTAGACTACAGGGGCCAAAGAGTCAAAAGGCCGAGGGATCCTAAGCTTGGGGGCCCCGAGGCACTGCCCCGCCTAGCCCTCAGATAGCTACGCCACTGACCCTGGACGGTTTTTGGCTTTATAAAAGAGAATAAAACGAGCCCTTGTTTCACTCGTGAATATGATAAAGGTCTTACAGAAACATATTATGTAGAAATAAATTCATTTCGAGACATCATACAGTTTTTACGACTTTATTTTTAGTATTATATAAACCCTGTTTTTCAAAAGGCCTACCGTAAATTCAAATTATTTTATAATATACTTATAACAATTTTATTGTAATTCGAAACTTTAGTTGAATAAAAAATTAACTGCGCATATAAAAATAATTCTTTATCCGCTATAAAAATGATAATATATTTATGAATTAAAGTTATCAGTATTTTGTGATGATTTATATAAAGATGTGAACTACTTTTGTAATGTCATAGGTCACCGAGTTCACGGTTTAAACTTAGAAGATTGCGTTTATATCGAAAATTTACAAATACAGTAAAACCCCGCTTAACGCTGGAGATACGTTCCAATAAGTTCCTACGCTATACGAAACAGCGCTAAACGAGGTCATCTTAATACGTAGATAATAGGCATAAGTGACACAGAACCGAGAATACGAAAATTTGGCGGCAATTACATCCTCTCTTGAAAGTAAAAATCTTTAACAAACTTTAAAAATTTATTGTAAATGATTTAAGTAATTAAAAAAAAAGTCGTTTATAGGTTCATTATCAGCATGAGGGGCCTTTTATTTCGCTATCTTCACGTTAAACTAATGCGATGAATAAACAATTAGAGCCCACTGAAGTATTAAACAAAGTAAAGAAGGGAAATTGGGTCACCTTGGGGGCTTCTACGCCACTGCACTATAGTGTATAGTCTGCATGGATATAAAATACTGATGTTGTATGTCGATTACATCATCCTTGTGTTTTGTATATAATACAGAACGCATATGGTATAAAACAAACACTTTATTTAAATTTAGATGCTTGTTTAATAATTCCAACATGTGTTCATAAATACAGTTTATACTAGTCTTAAGTCTACCCAAACTACGTTTAAAAAAATTTCCGACAAATGCTGCAAAACATATTTTCAAAATGCATTTTTCGCCTGTGAGTGAAAGAAATGCCTATCCAAATACCTAAATTTAATTTGCATTGATTTTCACTCGGCACATGGTACAATATGATTAATAATAACAAATAAATAAAAACACTTGAAAATTGTACAAAAATTATTATTAAATTATTTCTCGACAATAAGTCCATCTTCAGGAATATAAAACATATACTACATTATATGTTTTATATTATATTTATATTATATAAAACATATACTACATTATATGTTTTATATTCCTGAGGATGGATGATCGTCGAGAAATAATTTAGTAATATTTTTTGTAGAATTTTCAAGTGTGTTTGTTTTTAGTGTATTTGCCATATGGCAACATACACTATTGGCGTCGGTCGGATGGCGGGACCTAGGGGTCGGACCAAAATTTCTCGACGTTTCATAACCTCCTAAACACTTTGGCACCATTTTTAAAAATGTTTATATATATATGTATATATATATATATATTTATATATATATATATATATATATATATATATATATATATATATATATATATATATATATATACGTATATATATATATATGTGTGCGGGCAATAACTTTCGAAGGAGTCAATTGATTTTAACGAAATTTGGCCCACGTGTTGAAATCCATCACCGCAAGAAGCCTATTTAAAATGGGCCTAATCGGGCTATTTTAAGGGTAGTTTTTAGGGGTTGAAAAATGTTTTTGGGCCCCAAAATACCGAAAAAATTCTCCGAATCGTTTCAAAATTGAAATTTAACCCTCTGGTAGTAATTAAAAAGTGTCCCCAAAATTTTGATAAGATCGGCCCGACAGGACCGGATTTACAAATTTTATGAAAAAATTAGTTTGCAGATTATGAATTATTTACTGAAAGGTGTATATAATTTAGTATAGAGATTCGATTGATAATAATATTGCAATTAAGAAAAAAAAATTGTTATTTAAGGGGTGTATTAAGGAGTCTAATTTTTTATTTTACCCAGAAACCAACTAAAGTTCGCATAATGAAGACACACTGTCTGTATAAACAAATACACTATATTGTCGGCAGGGTTTTGGCACTGCGACCCGGGTTTTTTATTTATTTGTTGTTAATAATACAATTATTATAGAGCACATTTTTCCATTTAGAGGTATCATAAATTATAGACGCTCGATAACAGTCAAGACTTACTAATTATTCATACCGTATCAGGGTCTAAAATCAAAATGAAATTTCGATTCGATTCCAGTTCCAGATCTTTGAAAAATCTGTAAAACGGTTTCAATTTATGTTCCACAAAAATCTTAAATAACTATTTCGACTCCATTTTGAAAGTCTTTAGCTTTCCAATGGTATAAAATTTGCAAGGTGATGAGGTCGACCGTAAAAAAACAGGACGTTTTAGCAAAGTGACACTGAAAGTTATTTAGTATTTAATATGTATGTTTTTTTACAGGATAAATATTAAACTTCCAACATGAAGCTGCAACTGCTGACGTTGGCTATTGCCGTTTCTTTGCTTATTTTAACCGTGAAAGCTGACGACAAGCCTGTAAGTATTTTTTTTTTATTTATAGTAGATTACACTGGTCAAAACAGTGCGTTTATTAGTTAGTTCCACAGTTGATTCCTTGCTTGTTATATTATACAAAGAAAGTAAATCAGAATTAACAATTATCACAAGTTAAAATATGTAGATCTATCTTAACATATATAACCGAAATACCACTCACTCACTCATTCATCGCGTAATTTGAAATTTGGACAGTGGTTCCTTTTGTCACGCAAGCATTCAGTAAGAAGGGATTTCTCGAAATTCAATTACTAAAGGGATTAAAATGGGATGTGTAGTTTTTTTGACACAATCAACGTCCAAACCAAATCACTGAAGCTATATAGAAACTTTGGTCAGTAGGTTCATTTTTGTGACATTTAAGAATCCACTAATATAAGAAGGAATTACTGATCACTTTTTTGTATTACTGTTTTTAGAAAAAACATAAAAAAGTTCATCGTCATCATAACAAAAAACATGCAGAGGAATTCAAGACATCTGAAGAATTAATGCAATCCGATGATTCAGAAATGATGCAAAGTGATCAAGCTGCATTTAGTGACGCCGAAGCTAAACTTCATGCGGCTGAATTAGAACGTGAAGTTGAACGAGCAAAAGAAAAACTTCGAGGTGACCAAGAAAAAGAGGAAGAAAATAACAACGTATTTTTATTTGGTTAGTATTCTTTTTAGAAATCAACTGTGATCACTTTTTTGCAGGTTTTTCACAGGTTAATTCAAATGATTTACTATATTCATATCCATATTACTAAATGACTGTTAATATTCATATGTAGGTATTTGGATTGACAAGACTTGTATTATTTAAAAATAATTCTTTAATATTTTCGTACAACGTTTCGTCTCTCTCGATACTTCTTCAGGTACTCAATAACGAATTATTCAAATTCAAAATTTAACATAAATTCAAGTCGCAATCTAAGAGAATTTATACACGAAAATATTAAAGAATTATTTTTAAATAATACAAGTCTTGTCAATGCAAATACCTATGAATATTAACAGTTTATTCAAATATTTGTCAGGGTTTTATAATAAAGATTCGCTTGTGAGTTTGTAAAAATAATAATATATCAGTTCGAGATTCCTGCCCTTGCGGTGTAATATACCATTTTTTAAATTATTTTTTAGACCCGTGTACAAGAGTTCATTGCGGAGCTGGTCGTATTTGTAAATTAAGTGATGACAATGAAGCCGAATGCGTTTGCATTGAAACATGTCCAGAAGAGACAAATCCACGCCGTAAAACATGCTCGAATCATAACGAAACATGGGGCTCCGATTGCGCCATTTATCAACATCGTTGTTGGTGCGATTCTGGTGATGAACGATGCCGCGGTGAACAATATAGACATGTTCATATTGAATATTATGGTGAATGTCGCGATATGCCAGTAAGTTTTTTGATCGAGCGACTGAGGTTTTTATTCGTTTCGAGTAGAATTAAATGAAATTTGGTAGGGGCATTTTTTGGAGTTAAATCTAATGACGTGTATGTAATGTTCTTACAACCAAAGCACGTCTCATGAATTGAGAATGGTTGAAACATTAATAGATGCAGCGAATGGTAAAAGAGTCTTATTATAATTTTAATCCATTTTTGGAATTATTTTTCCTAGTCTTATATCTAATCTAGACTTCATTTAAGGGTCAAATTAAATAATTACCATGTAAACTGAATAACGAATATGAATCTTCTAAGTCAAATCTACTTTAAAATTGGCATAATTGTTCGAGTCAGTCGATTTTGTGTTATACTGAACAATTAACAGACAGAAAGACATAAATATAATGTTATTTTAATTGATTTATATGATAATGTCATTAGGTAATTTGCTTGTAAATTTATAGAAATGCACCGATGAAGAAATGTCAGATTTTCCGCGTCGCATGCGTGATTGGCTTTTCAACATAATGCGTGATTTAGCCGATCGTCAGGAACTGAAACCGCATTATTTGCAATTGGAACGCGAAGCTGAAACTAATCTGACTCGCCGATGGGCCAATGCCGCCATCTGGAAATGGTGTGACCTTGACGGACATCCTCATGATAGGTAAATATTTATATTATGTACTAAAGTAAGCAATTAACAAGGTTACTATAGAAACTAAGGTTGGACGTTAGCATAGTTGTGGGTGCGACTAGACGAAACGCGAGAGAGGGTGGGAGAAGTAGGCTTGTGGCATCACGTGGAGTCTTTTTTCAAACAGTTGGGATAACAATAATTAAAAAAACCAAGCCATGGGCATCTGTGACGTAAGCGATCCGGATCGCCTCAACCAATCATAGACGTGATCATGTTTATAGCTTCTTACGTTTACACTTACAGCGTGTTAGCTTGCTTGCTGCAATTTTTCAATTTTTTTTATCCCGGAGGTTCTGGTGAGAGTAATGGGACAAACTTATTAAATTATTGTTTTGTCATCGGTCCTTGATTAGTGCGCACGGTTTCAGTTTAATCTGACGTTTTGAAGTGGGGGAATTCCACGTTCAAAGATTCCTTTACAAACAAACAAACATACAGGTGAAGCTAATAAAATCGTGTTAAAAAAGGACATGTAGATGCAGCCACCACTGCCTATTTCCTTCTTCTAGACGACACATTTTTGTCGTTTTCTGGCGTGTTCAGTTTATTTGGTCCCCTAATTATTTATTATAAATTTAATTTATTGTTGTTCTTTATTTCAGATCTATTTCTCGTCACGAACTGTTTCCCATTCGAGCACCCTTAATGGCTTTGGAACATTGCATAGCGCCGTTTTTAAACAACTGTGACACAAATGATGATCACAGAATTACCCTCAAAGAATGGGGCAAATGTTTAGAAATAGAAGAGGTATTTTTTTTGTACATCATGCAATCACATTTTTGTTAATAATTTGCAATGTAATAGTTCGGTTTAAAAAGAATTTTTATGAATGCATTTTTTTCTTTTCAGGAGGAAATAGAGGATAAGTGCGAAGAGCTTGATAATGACGACTCGTAAAGTAATATTATAAATTAAGTAATTTGTTTTTCACAATAGTAACAAAAATCAATTTTGTTATTCTGCAGAATAAAATGGTGCTATTTTAATGTTTTCTATTTTTGTATGAAAGAAAGTTTGACATTTTTAAATATTATTTAATATTAATTTGTGACCACTGCCATTAAACATTACAATGTTTACTTATATTTTAATTTCTCAATCAATAATAATAATAACGTAAATTTTTAAAAGGTGTAGAAAAATTTGAACTTAATAAGTATGTTTATATATTATTAATAAAAGGCTTTGTTTTATGTTTGACTAAATTCTTCGTCTTTAAACTACAAAACTGAAGGAAGACTTTCATTGTGGTAAAGATTTTAGGAGGGTTATAGGAGTTAAAAAAAGCAAAATGCATCAGTAAGAAACATTGATAAGATGTAATTATTGTAAATACTGTGTACCTATACCTAAAATAAAAGTTTACAAAAATTTATAACCGATGTCTAGTGAAATATTTCTTATGTTTGTCACTATAGTTAAAAAATATAAGCGGGGCTGCCAGGGGCATAAACCGCAAGGAGGCGCACTAGCAGATCCGCTCATACTACAAAACAAGATTAGAGAAGGCGCAAAAATCGAATCTCTTGCTTCGGGCGTTCATGCCATAGCTACGATACTGAGTAAAACAAACAGTTAGAGCTATGCTTTAAAAAGGGCTATGATATCAGAGATAAGGGTCGATATTGTATAAATCCATGGCGGGATGATATGGGCAACTCAATAATTTCGGTTAATTTAAGTTATTGATTTTGGATTACTTGAAATGCAAGTATTTAAAAAACCAGCTAAAAGTATGTGTCTGCCCTCTATAAGTAAGAATCTTGGACCTCCACAAACGACAGAACACATTTAAATTGTTTAAAATATTGTAAAAAAAATGTATGTGAAAAGAAATTTTTTTTTGTCAAATTTAGAAACATGTCTTTGCCAAAAATGAAAATCTGTGTAATACTGCTAATTTTATTTACTAGATAATATTTATCAGTGAAATAAAAAAATAATTTGATTCTAAAATGCATGAAGGGGAAATGAATCAATAGATGTCAGCTGTAGATTTTGTTCCTTTCACTTCTAAATTCGATTGGTCAATTCAAATCACGTGGGTATGCGTGCTTCTAATGTCCGTTAGCGCTGCAGTTTGGCGGGCACGCTTATGTTTGGTGAAGTGAATTTACGGTGACCGGTTGAACACGTAGCACAATGGTACTTTTTTTTGCTAATTTTCATAGTAATTTTAAGATTTACATAGCTAGAAAAAAGTGTAGTCGTGTTCCTTAAAGTGAAACATTAAATGTTATAGAAATTGACAAGAAAATTCATGTTACTCTTGGTTTATTTCAGGCTGGTGGAAAAGCAGGCAAAGATTCTGGAAAGGCAAAAGCAAAAGCTGTGTCACGCTCTGCAAGAGCTGGCTTACAGGTAAATTATTTAATTATTATCAAATTCTCTTCATTAAATATATATTAACGAGCTAATTATTTTTGATACAAGCGAATATCGAAGTCGTATTGACAGCGTTGTTTGTCGTTTGTCAGGAAGGTTAGTATTTTAATATGGTTATTTTATTTGTTTAGTTTCCTGTTGGAAGAATCCACAGGCACTTAAAGAATAGAACTACAAGCCATGGACGAGTTGGGGCAACGGCTGCAGTATATTCAGCCGCTATTTTAGAATATTTAACTGCTGAGGTAAGGAACATTAATTCAAAATGGCTGTCGATGCTTGGCGGCTTGACTTTTTAAAGCGCGGCATATACTTATTTACGTTTTGATTTCATGAATTCCTAATCATTCAACCTTGTTTACACTCAAAACCGATATTTATTTGCATTTTTTTAAATTTATATATTTTTTTTATTTGTGTTCATCGATTTTTTGAATTAATTAATTATTTTTTTAATGTGTGCCGGTAAAAAGAGATATTTCATTGTTAAACGAATATTATCTGGTTGTTTATTCGTGTGTAATATTGTGAAAAATAATGCTCAAATAGTTATTTGTTTTACACGTGCAAATCTCGTTTGATTTTATGCTGATGTGTTTGAGGTTATGTGTGTATAAAAATTTGATGTCTGGTGCAGGTTCTGGAATTGGCCGGGAATGCTTCAAAAGATTTGAAAGTAAAACGTATCACCCCCCGTCATTTACAACTCGCCATCCGAGGGGACGAAGAACTCGACAGTCTTATCAAAGCGACCATTGCCGGAGGAGGTTCGTTTTGTTTCTTTGTTTTTTCTTTCGATTGTAAAATATCGGTAAACGACACGTTTCCACGATTGTTTCAGGTGTTATTCCACACATCCACAAATCACTTATCGGCAAGAAAGGGGCTCATACACAACCAGCATAAATTTATTAGTTATCGGTGAGTAGCATTTGTTTCTTTGGAGCGTTTCTTTTGTTTATTTGTGGGGTGACGCAGTGCGTTTTTGTTTTCAGATTGGGGAGGATGTCGTTTTGAGGACCGCTTCATACGATATGTATAGACATAAGTATTTTCAACATAGAACAATGTGCCGATAATGTGTTTTAATATTAATCGGCTCATTAAGGACATAAGGATGTGTGTGTTACGTCTGTTAACGCCAGATATAATATGTATGTCTTTTAGTGAACTGAAATTTAATATTTTTCGCCATGTGTTGTTCATTTTTTTTCATATGTGAATTTCATTTTAATACAAAATATCAGTGTAATATTAGTTGGTTATTTTGTTTGCCTTTTTTAATGTAAGTTATATAAGTCAAGTTGTTCCAAACGACATTTAGTTTTTAAGAAAATTCTAGACAGAAATCACTTTTATGTTTGTTTTTGTTAGAAGCTCTATATTTTTAAGCTAATGTAGCGATTTTTAACATCAGTTCAAAATTTTTATTTAGTGTTTTCATATTACTTTCAAAATTCCTCATATTTTTGTGCACACCTATCTGTATTAAAATACAATCTATTGATCTTAATTTTAAAATAATGTTAACATTGTAATATCCAGATATAAAAAAATAAAATTTTTAATAAATTTTAATTACTTATTTTGTTTAAATCCATGCAGTATAATTTCGCGTATCTTGGAAATGGCTCTAATGATTTAGGTAAAATTCGTATGGGTTTAATCATTTTAAAAGAAAAAAAAAACTACGTGAAAACTAATGCAATAGGATCCTTCACATAAATAATGATACGACCCGAAGGGTTGCACTTTTGGCGCTAGAGGTTTGTATGATAAAATTTCTTCCAAGCAAAGCTCGTTCGCCCAATTATATTGTAGAATTTCAAAATAAAGGTCATTGTATGAAATTGTATATTGAACTCGTTAAGTTCATTTGTTAAAACAATTGACCGATGCAAATAAAAGAACTATTATTTCATTCAGAATCTGTTGTGTATATATTACCGAGTTTTCAGACAATTATGTTATAGAATGGTGTAATACTATAATTGTGCAAAATGTAATTAGTATCGGTAGAAAGACATGCTTTGATTACAAGTTATCTGGAAAGAATAAAATAAATTACTATTTTATATTTCGTAGATTTTATATTTAAGAGCACTTGTACTGTTCATACAAATACGGGCCTATTTAGCACTGGCAAACATTTTTTGGTGTACAGTAAGACCTCGCTTAACGCGGTTTCTAAAAAAAAGTTAAGCCACTATAACGTAAATTATGAATCAGTTTATACAAAATGATTCAAATGTTGATAGAAGTTCAAAGGCAAGACGAAGTGTCATTGATGCAATATCTTACTATTGACAATAGCTTGCCAAACGAAACAGAAAGAGGCAAATGACATTAGATCTTCTTAACAAAAAACTGAATATGTCAAATGAGGAATCTTTCATAAATGTTTTATGAACAAAAATCGATATTAGCAATTAATAAATATATAATTAATTTGATAAAAATTAAGCAAAAAGAAACTACAAATTTTCTTATTATCGGTTCTGTTTCACTTATGCCTATATATTATCTACGTATTAAGATGATCTCATAGCGCAGAAACTTATAGGAACATATCTCCCACGTTAAGCGGAGTTTTACTGTACTTGTGTACGAGTGTTAGTACTAACAGGGTCCATTAAAATGCAGACCAGTCAGGGACCGGACCTTAATTTATTATTCTTTTCACTTTAGTTTACTGAAAATGAAATACCTATCAGATAAACAATAACTAAAAGTTAAAACTGTAAATGTAAATTTCGAAAAACCTAAATAAAAATATTGTTACGATACACTTAAAATTTACAACCAGTAGTACACAAATGAAAAATTGGTGAAATTGACGATACTATACTAATATAAATTATTACTGGAATTTGTTTCCAGCTAGAATTAGGTTCCAATTTTTTTAGCCGAATATCCAGTTAAGTAACAATTTGACAAATCGTAACTGAAAATCCAATGCATGTTAAAAATCGAACTGAAATGAATTTCGGTAACGAGTACTTGATTTGGCCAAGTATTAGAAAGATTCAAAAATGTCTAAACAATTTGTGATTTTTATTAACGCTAAATTCGACTTTAGACAATTGAAATACCTACCATGTGCTAATTTTATGGAATTTTTTAAATAATATAGAAACTAGAATCCCAAGACAAACATACAGAATAAATATCGAATACATAGGATATGGGCCCAGTCTGGCTTCAACCGGATGTAAAAAATGAGAATCATTATCATAATATTCTCAACGTGTATTAAATTTGCGCGAATTCAATCGCTTTTAATCGTGAATGTTGAAAAATCGAAGAAAAATCAAAATTGCCGAAAATAAAAAAAGAAAAGAATTCTGTTGATCCGATCGCTACCAAACTTCACAGGATCACCTGCTGGGCTAATCTAAAGATGGCCTGAAACTTTCATCAAAATCGGTCTAGTCGTTTTGGAGTGCATAGATAGCATACATATATATATATATAGATTATTAGGTAGTGAATAAATTATTTTACTTACCAATGGAAGTTCTCGGCATCGCCTGGGTCCTTCAGCTTGGCTCGATATACAGGCAGACTGCAGTTGGAAACATAATTTTAAATATCACAATCATTTACAATATTTTATAACACTTTGTTTTATTCACTGCACGGCACTGCAATATTTATACAACACTTATTTAAATATCACATTTAACACGCTTTTATTAATAACAAATATATAAAAATTAAAAACACTTGAAAATTCTACAAAAATTATTATTAAATTATTTCTCGAGGATCGTTTCGGATTATAAGTCCATCTTATGCGTTATGAAAACGGTATTAGGAAATTGTTAGTTTTTGTTTACACTTGATTTAGAACAAAATAATGATTTTAATTAGTTTCTGATCATCAAATTTATTTAATTTTTTTTTTTTAATAAATGGTTATAAAAACTTTTACAACTCATATGATTTGGATTTTGGATATCATTGGTTACAGAAATATCGAAAAATTATGGATAAAATTTTTTTGTTTAATTTGTTTAGTCTAAATGGAATTAGCTTCATTTAAATTTATAATACACCATAATCGGTGAAAAAATGTTTGAGTTTTAAAACAAAGTCATTAAACTAATTCTGTAATTAAAAAAATGTATTTTCATGTAGATAGGTATCCGTCATTTGTCCACACAAATATTGTAGTTAACACAAATGAATATTATACAGAAAACATATATTGTGTAAGCTTACAAAATTCAACAATACATTATATGCACACCTTTGTAGGTAAATTTACATGTATTATCACTGATTAACGTCTAACACAATTATTTGACGAAAAAAGTTAAACAATGTATAAATTTATTGCGTGGCCATTGTAGGTATTACCGCGGGATTTTTACAGCAATAGTTAAATATGTTTAGTAAATACAGAAATTATGAAAACTGATGAAATTTACCATTTTATAGACAAAAGTGTTTCATTTTCACTTTTTCCAACAATTTTACACTTTTTCGAATGTTTTTTCACCTTAAAAAATATAAAAAACTTGCAGAGACGAACAAGAGTAGTCCACAAATTTTAAAACTGTCCATTGTATTTTTTAGACCTGTAGGCTATAACGACTACTGTGCTCCCATTGGCTGATGAGCTAGCGGTAGAGCTCTATAGATATAGGTATTCTCATCCGCCATATTGTGTCCTTGCTTGTCACGCGTAGTACGACAACATATGACTAAAGTTAACAGATAAATTATATTTCATAAAAGAAAAATGATTTGAATGTTTGTCAAGATTTTTTAAAGGTCCTGCTGTTGTTTGTACGCGTTTACCCGTACGCAAAAGTGCTTTAAAGTGGGAATATCAATGTGACAACTCTACAGAAGTTGACAGAAAAAATTGCGGTAATTATTTATTTTTCATCACTGTACTATGCAGAATAGACGAATTATTTGTTAATTGTAATGACTATTGTTTTTTTTGCGGGCTATTAAAAAAAATGCGGAAATGTCAGAAAAGAAATCTGCCTTTGGCAACGACACTTCAATTTTATCAGCTGAAATACGAAACAAATTAAATAAAAAATATTGGATACAAGTTGAATTATTTATTATAAAAAAAAAGATATACATTAAATAAAATACATTATGGAGAAACATTTCAATTTTTTTTCTTTGCTGACGCCATTCCATAAACTATTTTGCGAAATTTGCTATTTTCAATGAAGTTTTTCAAACAGTAAGAACGGACGTTAAAAAAATGCCGGATAATTCTCCCTTTCACATTGTAACATTCCGGAAAAAATATATCAATATTGTCCACTAAACATTTTCCCAATTAGAATTTCGTTTTAATTTCTTCCATCCATCCTGTTGACGATTTTCAAATTGTGATTCTTCAAAATGTGTCTGTAAGAAAAATACGTTTAACTGTATTCTCAAAAAAAAAAAGTCCGTTCTTACTGTTTGAAAAACTTCATTGAAAATAGCAAATTTCGCAAAATAGTTTATGGAACGGCGTCAGCAAAGAAAAAAAAATTGAAATGCTTCTCCATAATGTATTTTATTTGATGTATATCTTTTTTTTTTATAATAAATAATTCAACTTGTATCCAATATTTTTTATTTAATTTGTATCGTATTTCAGCTGATAAAATTGAAGTGTCGTTGCCAAAGGCAGATTTCTTTTCTGACATTTCCGCATTTTTTTTAATAGCCCGCAAAAAAAACAATAGTCATTACAATTAACAAATAATTCGTCTATTCTGCATAGTACAGTGATGAAAAATAAATAATTACCGCAATTTTTTCTGTCAACTTCTGTACAGTTGTCACATTGATATTCCCACTTTAAAGCACTTTTGCGTACGGGTAAACGCGTACAAACAACAGCAGGACCTTTAAAAAATCTTGACAAACATTCAAATCATTTTTCTTTTATGAAATATAATTTATCTGTTAACTTTAGTCATATGTTGTCGTACTACGCGTGACAAGCAAGGACACAATATGGCGGATGAGAATACTCACATCTATAGTGCCTTACTAGCGGTCTTCTAGTGATTTCAAATGTTTTATTTCACATTTTAATAAATCTATAATAAATTGGCAAGTACGTCGCTATCCATAAATATAAAAAATAGAAATATTATGCAAAAATAATTTAATCAAGCTCATTTATAGTAAAATAATTAACTTTAATGCAAAGTAATTAACTGGTGACTAAAACCTCCTTGGGAAAAAACTGTTTTTGACGACATCTTTACTAATTTTTATAAACTATAGTGACAGCCGTAAGCCCGTAGTTTTTAAATGTTTAGTGAAAGAATCGTGAAAGTGTCAAATAGATTTTTTATGCATGAAAATGCATTTTATGTGTAGTTAATAATGTTTCTATATTGTAATATAGAAATATTTAAGTGAATTCTCAAAACATGAATATCTATACTCATCCGGAATGTTGTGTAGAAGAGATACTGTCAAGTCTAAATTCATCTTTGCAGGGATTTCTGCAGAATCTTTTGGACGATTCTTCGGAAATTCCTGCAAAGATGAATTTAGTGGCTCTTACTATCTCTGAACTGCTGTTGAAGATTTGTACTCTCCCTTGACGAGTGAAGATGTAAAATAAATAATATATTTTATATTATTATTTTTATATATTTTTAGAATGTTGATGAATAGGCACAATCAATTAATTTCAAAACGCAAGAACTCTGTAGATGCCGTACTACAAAAAACAAAAACAAAAAGGCTTCTGTTATGTTTTGTTTATTTTTTAATTGGCATGGGAAGTAGTCGGGAAAAATTATATTGGTGAAGGAACATCAGTTAAATCGCTTACAGATTCGCAACTGCAACCATTGTACGCTTTCCGAGCATCAATTCCAAATAAGTAAGCATTTATAGAAAAGTGATATTAGTAGATCTATGACCGGGCGTAATCTTAATTTGGCAGTGAAAAAAGAAGCTGCAAATCTCTCATATATAAATTTGTTGTACCTGTTACAGTTTGGCCAGAGCTCATCGATTTGTCTTTGAAATTGCGTACGGGATCGAAAGTTTCTAAGACAAATAAGAAATTTAGCCAAATTTCACAGGTCCCTATAATTACTGATACTTGGTAATGGTCTGTGTTGTCGAGCGTCTATAATATTCATTATCTATTACTAACATTTTTATGCGAGGAGTTGTCAGTGAAATTGTGTATTATGTTCTTACAGGAAAGTGTACTCGTCAAGGCGTTTAACTATGACAAATAAACGACAAGGCGATCAGTTTTCCAGCAGTGTTAAAGATTGCAGTTCCATCTTCCATTTATACGCCCCCAGGTAAGAACTTCTCCACTTTGTATTTTCCGATATACAGTAGTTTAGAAGTTGATAAGTTTGAAAATGCCAATTATCGACCATCTTCAAACAGTAAAGAATTATCCATTTACGTAGAAAACGTAAATCAACCTTTAATATATAATGTGAAAAATATTCAGGCCACTCAAGTTAAAAATGAAAATACAAAATCTTTTAAACCACGAAAAAATGAATTGTGAAAATCAAAATGACATGGATTTTTCCAATGTACATACTATTACATCGTAATCACATAAAATAAATTAAAGTATCTAGAAAGAAAATGTATAAGAGCATATTTCAAAGAAATTATTATAAATATCATTGTATCTTTTTAATTTTGAATTTAATGTACCCATATTGTTAACAAATTTCTTCAACTACTTATTCAATATTTACTTATTGAGTATTTACAATAAATAATATTTACTTCCACATACAAGTTTTATTCGTTCCGTAACCTTGCTCGTATCTCAAAGCACATTTTCCGATTTAAATTAATTGAAATGCCATTAATCTGTTCCAGCCCCCAAAAAGCCACCACCGTTGTTTTTGTAACGTGTTTTTAAATAAGAAAAATGTATTAATAAATAACTTGAGCTTATGGAAGATGTAGGTGGAGGTGTTACTTTCGCTTAATTTTCGTCTGTTTTTCTCTTCACTGGTCTTTGTTTCGCCACGCTTTCCTCACTTTCACTTGCAGGCCGTTAAAAAAAAACCTGCCCAAGAAGGTTTATTTCTTCCTGCCTTTCAGAATGTTGCGGAAATGAGTTAGACAAGTGTCATTATACAGCTCTGATACACGACCAGTTGCAACTTTTTTGAGGTGTTCCTTTTCCACGAACTGTAAAACCTTCTCCTACATTTCCAGCAGCTCCTTTATCTCACTTACAGGGATAACCTCCTCCACCTTTGACTCCTCCTCAGAACGAATTTCTTGCAGAACCGCCGTGTGCTGCTGCGACTTGTAACTCCTCGGTCGTTAGTTCCTGAGGCTGCTTTTCGACGAGCTCGTATCTCAAAAAACTCGTATGTTAGGGCGCTCGTATTCCCGGCTAGGTGCAACGAGACGTATCGTTGTGAGCATGGAGGTGTATTATCACAGTAAGCATGAGATTTGAAAGTAGTATTGTGTACGCAAAATCTTTGCTCCGCCTACTGCCGTTCACATTACGTGATACCGTGCCTTGAATAAACTAACTCCCTAACTACGATAGAACTCGTTTATAATGTAGTTTATTCAAATAGTTTATCGATTTATTTAAAAATTCTCTTTTATATTTAATAACTTATTTAAAAAATGTTTGTTTTGAGAAATAAAAATGTTTAAAATACAATTCATTCTTAATTCATACTTTATTCTGATTGTTATATTTGCATATGCTAGTGATTCAAGTGTTTACTATGTCAAGCTCGTTCCATAATGCTCCGCCTGGAGGAATCTTTAGCTCCGTTTAACTCTAGAGTAGGAATTCAAGGTCGAACGTCGATAATCTGCAATCTCTCTATTCCAAAATCCAAACGGAGTTTCTGGTACGATAAATCCAGGCTTAAGACTGAAGTCTTACTGGACTCAGTATTAATCTATAGACTAAAGAGTTAATTGTACTTTAAATATATATTTTTGTGTTGTTTTGTATTCGTTTTCTTTGTATTTCAGTGGTGATTGCAGAAAATTCGGAAGAAGAAACGTTTTATCGTTGTATCTGGTATTTAAAATTATGGAATAAAATAGGAAAGCAATAGATGTAGGTTCTATTTATGTAAATGTAAAAAGGTCGATTAAACGTTTATTTCTTTAACAATGTGTTATTTGTTATTACAGGTCCAATTTAATTTTTGTATAATAATGACTATTTTATATCTTCTTCGGTCCTAGCCATATCATTAGAGGTCCTTTACCACCGATTTTATTATTTTATATATGCGGAAGTGGATTTAAGTTCGTGACGCTGTGTGCAATTCAAAATTGATCAAACAGGGGCGGATTTGACTGAAATTTCAGAGCTAAAAAACTATTTCGTGGTTTTAGCAGTCTTGTTTGCCTAACGCAGTCGGCCGATGTTTTAGGTCCACTGACTTCATGACTATTTTACGGTCTTTCAGATTATATAGTTCGGGTTTTAAACCTAACAAAATAAATAGTGGTCGGAAAATAAGACCTACCAATGCTAATAATGTCAGCGAAAATAGAAATTTACACGAAGCTGGATCAAGCTGCTACTTTAAAAAGAGATAGATTGTTGATTATAGACACTCGACATTTGAGGTCATCAGCGTTATATAATAAACATCAATAGTAAAAAAGCCAATATTGGCACACAATCGATTAATGGAGTCTTTAATCAGCCCTTAAGATAACAAGATGCGAGTATAGACGCTAATGATCTCAGTTGTCGAGCGTCTGTAATCCACAATCTAACTTTACAATATTAGTGATTTGTTCATGTCAACAATTTTTGTTTTTTTGAATACTTGTATGAATTAAAGGAAGCTGTTATTTGAAACATGCCCTATAATTTTAATTATTGACGCAAAATGGATTTCCGCTCTCCCTGCCTACGCAAGAAAAACTTGACAAATAACATGCAAAACAAGATTTTAATGAAGTTATAACGATAGGTCAGAAGTTACATTGTTTATGTCCTTGGCTCATGATTAATGCAAAGAATTAAGGTAAGTATATTTTCCTACAATAGTTCTTTTTAATCTCTTATAATAGCCGCTTGTATACAGAGTATTATCATGCTTTCAATTATTGTATAAAAACGATTTTTTTATTAGTGTAAATAAATATTGTTTCAAATTTTTATTGTTTAACTATTTAAAAAAATATTCATCCGTAATAAATTAATTAAATATGATTGCTAAATAATTGTTTACTAGTAACATTTACTAGCGGCTTCGCTCGCGCAAATATATTTCTGCTCAGCCTTGTTTTGTAAAAACTAAACAGAAATTGATTCAGTAGTTTGCAGTTATATAAATATGTTCGAATAATAATTATTTTAAAATTAATCGATGAATTTTCTTGCAACAACAACAACAATAATAATTAAATTATATTTCCAAACTTGGAAATTTAGATAAAGTAACAGTTCTAAAATTGGTCGTTGTGTTATTGATTAGTTTTTATTTAGTTACTAATTATATGTATATATTTCGCATCTGTGACATAAGTATGATAATCCTATTAAGTGAAACCTTTCAGTCACTGTCTACCTTATTATAATAATAAATACGTTTGTAATAAACTAAAAGTTATTATGAGTAGTCATTCATTTGTGTCTTTAAATAAATAAGTGGCCGAATGCTGGAGCATTATTCTGGAAATATTTGAAATGTTGAATATTTAAAAATTAATTAGTTACATGATGTATTAATATCAAGATTGAAATTCTACACAAGAAAGAAACATGGTAATTTTTTTGTTATTATATTTTGTCGACTTAAATGGATATCTTTTTTAGTTTATTGTAATGCAACAATGTAACTAATCAACCATTTTTTTGTTCGGATTAATACGTCATAAAAATTGAAATGCGCCATAATTGAACTAAATTAAATTCAACTCGACATTAAATTAAATTATCTATTATTTATTTTAATTTACATTGACATTAATCGTCAGTGCGTCATTTTTTAATTTCTGTTAATTAAATAAAAGCAACGTTAATTATTCAGATATATAAAGGTGTGATCTATTTCAGTGAACGTTTCTTCGGATTTATATTTTTGAGAAAATGAAATTAGTGTAAAATTTATAATGTAAATATAATGTAATTTTATTTGTAGTTTTACTTTTTAAAGCAATATTATATATAATTCTCAGAATTTAAAAAAAATAATGCTTTGTTTTGCTGGGCATGCCCAGCTTAAAACCTTTTTTAGATTTATCAAGCGCCATCTAACCATAATTTTATTAACTATGTACTTAAGAGTGCAGTTGTGGCTATCTAACACGATTATTGCGAAGTATATTAAGTAATACATCTGCGCATGACTGCGATCTGTTTTAATTTACAAATTCTGTAAACACTGCAAATTGTCAAGCGATGTATTACTGCGCCAAAAAGTAAAACTATGCATATACAATTTTGCTTCATTTGTGCTTTATATTTTTTTAAGTTTCATTTAGGAAATAGATGGCATAAATCAATTTGTGTTTGATGTATCAATAAGAATAATGCACTAAAGAGTAACTTATCAGAAAACTAAAAAAAAAAAAAAAATTAAGAAAGGTCTATTGTTTGTACAGAGTTTGAGCGGATTTATCAAATTCGGATATGCCCTCGTCGTGGTTACAATGCTTTTGATGATATGGGTGTCGTTGACTGGAGCTCGCGAATATAACGGCGTTAGTTATCCACCTTGCTACTTCAATCCACTATGTACCTGCTCCAAGGCCATGCCTAATTTTGGTATTGTGCAATGTCAAAATATACCAATGCCTCGACTACCCTCGGAGTTGAACACTTCAAGTTCAAAACTATTTATGCTCCACTTGAATAACAACGGATTGAGATATTTCGAACCTTATTTCTTGCAAGGAACTGGTAAGATATAAACAGTGTCGTTGTTAAGGTCATGAGTGCCCGAATCAAAATTTGAACTTTGCAGCCTTAAAAAGTTATTTTGTAGGAAGAAAAACAAAACAATAACTTTAAAAAGCGTCCTCCTTGAGATTTGCGCCCCTGGTAGTTGCTTCTGCGACCAGACTTTAGCTACAACGCTGCAAATACGCTTTTTTATACTAAGAGCTTTCAGACAAGGTTACTATTTACCGCACTTATAGAAAAAAATCACGCTGAATCCATTGCGACTACCCAATGTAAAGAGGCTCAGCCAACGTTATATGTTTTTCTTACAAATGCGTTCAAATCTTTTTACATTTTTTTGTTTAATTTGTGTATGGTACTTTAGTAGGTAGCTTAAATTAATTGAATACAAAACTAATAAATTTTACTAAATGCTAGGATAATCCTATGCTCTCGACCCTCTCGGGCCGGGGGTCCCCTCCGGCGAGGGCCTGTGGAATTGTGGTCGTCCTACCACTGGCTATATTAATATTGTATTGCTGCTGTTTGTCCCAAAACGGGAACGTTTTTGAAACAAATAATTTTTGGAACAGGTTTGTATCGTCTAGCTGTAACTAACAATCCATTAAGAGAAATTCCAGACGAAGCATTTATGGGTTTAGAAAGATCTTTATGGGAACTGCAACTTTCGTACGATCAACTTATAGAAGTCCCCACTCGAGCGCTCCGTCATTTGCAAAAACTTCGTCATTTGGATTTGACTGGTTTGTATATTTTATTTGTAAAATGTAAAACGCAACAATGAAAAAAAATATCATAGGCAGATATATTATAAAAAATGAATTTTAATAATATTAGTATTTTTTAGGAAATGAAATTTCTGAAATAGAACCGGAAAGTTGGAGGGGCTTGGAAAATTCTTTACAGGTTTTAATTTTGGCAGAAAATTTTATTTCATCATTACCGACTGATTCTTTTTCCGGTTTACCATTGTTAGACACGATCGATTTGCGTGGTAACAATCTTCGAACAATTGATCCGTCCGTTTTCAGAGACGGAATGGGTAGACTGACACGAATTCTGCTCGGTGATAATCAGCTTTCAGCAATTCCCTACCTCGCACTCAGTCCTTTGAAAACGTTACGTGTCTTGGATCTTAGTAAAAATGAAATAGATCATATCCACCCCGGTGAAACTGATTCGTCAATTCCAGTATTATCTTTGGACGTTTTACATTTGGACGAAAACCAAATAACTAACATAACGCCAGGATCCTTCCATTATTTTGACGTAATCAATAGCACTTTCCTAGACGGGAATCCTTTGAGATCAATAGAGGTAATTCTGTAAGATATTTTAGGCTTGTTCAGTTTAGCGAATAATTTAAAAAAAACTGACACTTGTTTCAGGAAAATGCTTTTCGTGAAGCAAGAATTAGAGAACTCTTTATCCGTGACTGCGGTCTAACGGAAGTATCGCCGTCGGCATTTGAAGGCTTAGAAACATCTTTACAGATTTTAGATCTGTCTGGAAATAACATCACTGGCTTAACTCCTCAAGTATTCCACACTTTTGATTTGTTACATTCCCTTTCTTTGCGCAATAATTTAATTCAAAGTTTTAAACCCGATGAAATGTTTAACGGCTTTCAGTACACCTTATTAAAACTCGATTTAAGCGGACGAGAAAATGCCCCTATTTCTTTACAGGATTTAAGAAGGTGAGTTCATACTTTTATAGTTTTAGACAGCTTTCATTTTGATGTTTTAAATATATTTTTTAGGATGCGTAGTTTACGTTCGTTATCTGTAAGTCATTTATTACAATCCGAACTTGGACCTGAAGATTTTATAGATTTTGGAATAGATTTAGAAGAATTGAGAATCATCAGAAGCAATATAAAAAAAATAAAAAATCACGCTTTTATGCATGTTCGCGGTTTACGAAGTTTAGATCTTTCTGAAAATCTCATTTCGACACTTGATACAGACGCTTTTACAGAGGTAAAATTAATAATCATTTTTTTTTTAATAAGCAGTTAATTTTTAATTCCACGCTCAATTGTTTACAATTATGTTTATCAATTATTCCAACAGATTGGCCATGGTCTTGGATCTTTAAGAATCGCTCATGGTTTGTCGGCATCCATACAATCGATGCCAACTGACACATTTCGTCACTTAATTAATTTGCATTCTCTTGATCTAAGTAATAATTATATTCGTGCGATGTCTGATACGTGTTTCCATTTTTTGACGAATTTAAAACGTATCAATTTACAAGATAATAATATCGATCAAGTTTATAAAGGCACCTTTCAGGTTTGTAAACAAATCATTTTTTGTTTGAGTTAAAAATCCGTTAACCAAATGAAATAGTTTTATAAATGTTTAATTCGGAAATTGAACAGATTTTACTTTGATATTTTAGTTTTAGTTTTTTGTCTACATAAATAAAATTGTATATTAGCCGGACTGTTTGTTTAACTTGTAACAGATTTGAAGGTCGATTCAAATATACGTCGTATTGGATTGGGAATTTCGGGGTGGGAATTATCGAGCTTCTGTTTGATCTTTTATATTTCCGACTTATAAAAATATTGATTTTCAGGGTGACCTTCATTCAAAGCTAGAAGAAATATTTTTGTCTTTCAATGATATCAGCACAATTGTTCAGCACACTTTTGCTGACCTTGCATCACTTGAACAACTGCACTTGGACGATAACATTATTGAATCGATTGAACGACGAGCTTTTATTAATTTACATAAATTGAAAAGATTAAATTTGCGCGGCAACAAAATCAAAACTATATCGGATGAGGCGTTTCAAAATTTACCAGAACTGGACACTTTAGATTTGTCATATAATCAACTGAAAGATTTCGATTTTCAGTATTTTGACCAAGTCGGTATTTTAGCGAATTTTAAAGTAAACATCAGTCACAATTTAATTTTTGAACTGCGTGTCAACATATCTGGAATTGGTATTGGAAGAGATGGTAAGAAGAAATTGTTTTTATAGTCGAGTTTGGTACCGTAATATAGCAGTACTGTAATATACTGAAAATAGGGTTTTCAATACCTATTACGTTCTGTTTGTTTATAACTATTTAACCCCTGAACCGGATTGAATGAGTTTTCTTTTGATATTATTTTGCATTTTTTGGAGAGACTTCAAGTGGTCAAGTATTCCTAGGCGGCGCAGAATGAACATTTCAGTTAGTTGATTTTGTAAATAGGTACTTTCTCAAAATTATTTCCATCACTGGGATTATTCTTATGATTACTTGTTTTTCAATGTCCGACATTTTATGTCATACCGATCGGAGGTTACTAGCTTCGATTTTGATGAGAGTTTAGAAGAATGTTTGTTTTACTTCTAAAAACAACTTCCCAACGTTTCGTCAAAATGATGGCATTCGACCTCCATCCGATTTGGGATGGAATGATTAATACCTATACACTAAAAAAATATTTTCATGAATATCAAATACATTACCTATCAGTGTTCGAAGCCCTGGATATTGGAATATTGTTCTAATTGTGACATTGTTAGTCTCATCTATCACAATTTTATTTCAAATTGCAGCATTTTAATTTATACTTTTTATTTTAGGACATTCATATATCCCGGGAACAGCACTATTTTCAAACATCAAAGTTTTTGATTTATCGTTTAACAATATTTCATATGTTAGTAAATCATTTTTCAGTCCCACTTACACCAGCTTAACACACTTATATTTATCTCATAATTCTCTGAACAACATCACCCGTGATGTTTTTGGCAGTATGCAACAATTACGTTGGCTGGACATATCTTGGAATAATCTTGAAGATATTGATTTTGACGCTTTTAGAAACACAAAAAAATTACAGGTATTCTATAAATATAGTTAAAATATGTAGAGTTTTGTACTGTTGTTAAAACGAAACTTATTTCTTTATAATTTTACAATTATAAGTCAACTATTTCACGAAATATGATACCTTCTGAATAGTTCGAGTCGTTTGAAATATTAGACCAGGGTCGATAGTGTTGAAAATGGTAAAAAGTGAAACAAAATTATAATAGGATGAGACCCATTGGAAAAGGTAGAGAATATAACGAAAATGAAAGGTAAAATAATTTACGGTCGATCTGAGGTCGGGAAGGGGAAGGGGGTGAGTTTTTAAGGGTAAAAAACGGTTTATCTCGATATCCGGCAAAACTACAAGTCCTATGAAAAAAAGTTAAATAGAAAAGTTGTAGGTAATAAAAATATCTACAACTTTTGTGTTTACACTTTTTCCACATAACCTCAAAATTTATGTGAAAAATTCAAATAACCAAGTTTTTGGTTTTTTATTTTTATCTTTTGCACGAAATTTGGTGAAAACTTATCTTTTTATGTCCCAAACACACAGTAATTTTTTTGATTTAAAATATTCATTTTTTCACCTTATTGACTTAATATCGAAAAAGCACCCTAATTTTCAATCGAAAATTCTCACGTCAAAATATCTGCTTTTTTAAAAAAGTCGGTGGGCTTTTTGTTCCTTGAAATCTCTACTTTCTGATGGTATGAAAAGAATATACATTACGACGGTAAATGTTCTCAGAAAATGCAAATAAGTTATCTTAAAATAGCAATAAAAGGCATCTACGCATATAATCTTATAAATTATATGCGTAGATGCTTATTTATTGCTATTTTAAGATAACTTATTTGCATTTTCTGAGAACGTTTACCGTAGTAATGTATATTTTTTTTATACATTATCAATAGCGTCAGTAGTTTCCGAGTCAAATCCGTGCTTACAGATAGATTTTTCTAACGTACATTTGATTTTAGTACTCGAGAATGCAAACTGAAAAGTATTAATTATAAGTTAAAAATTCGAAAATCGCAGACAGCTACTTCTATTTTATTTATCTGTGTAGTATATACTGCTGACTGATGAGGTTGATGGCTGTCCAAAATTACGGATAATAATTTATCAGGAAAACCCAACTGAATATCGTTTGTTTATTCGAACATGCTGAATAATTATTGATTTATATTTTCAAGGTACTTCTTGTCTCACACAATAATATAGATACTGTGCCTTCGGAGACATTCCAATCGCTGGTAGATTTGCGTGTTGTTGATTTTTCATACAACAACATAAAGTATCTTCCCGATCATCTATTTCCTGAACAAGGTTTGGAGAGACTGGATTTATCACATAACGAACTAAACAGGATACCTCTTTCGTGTCTGTCAACTGACGCAGCTGCATCTCTCTGTGAATTGGACGTTTCGCACAATTTAATATCGTCTTTAGCTTATGGTGACATTTTTGGTAGATTTCAGGTAGGTTGTCCGCACTGAAACATTAAAATAATATTATTTATAGAAGAAAGGACTAGTTTCCCTCTTTCCCGCAAAAAACGTTATTACACGTTCCTGCTATTTAAGATTTTTAACGGAATTTCCATTGATAAAATATAATTCTAAAATACAAATAATACGTGCAACGATTAGAAAGTCGCAAGGAAAGTAATGAAGCGCCTAACGAGGATTTAAGGGGGTAGATGCACTCAGAAGCGTAAAAAAGCTCTATTTTCAAAAATTTATTTTTTATAGCAATTAAGTTTATTTTACAAAATAAATTATACAGACTTTTCATGCAATGCTTAAACTTAACTTTTACAAAAAAAAAAAAAAAAATATTATTTGTTAAAATATCGCCATCTTAATTGGACCCTCTCGCGCGAGTAATGGCCCGCGGTGACCATCACAGCAGCCTTCTGGATCATCTAAATTCAAAAAACTAAAAATAAACCTATAGTTTAATAATAAATCCAGTCTTTAATCGAAGCTTTTTTTTTGTTTTGAAAATTCACAAAATGGCGGCTTTCGAAACTTTAGACTCTGATTTTCGATAAAATGTTAAAAGTTAATTGTTTATAAGAAGAATAGTAATTTTCAACAAAAATCAATATCCTTCGATCAAAGACTAGTTTTTAATGCCAAAAAGAAAATATCCAAATTTCATCAATATCCACCGAGTGGTTTTCGAGTTATAGTGGTCACCGAATGAAAAAACACAATTTTCAGAAAAACGCCTTTAAACCTGCTCTAGTCACAGTCTAGAGGTTCGATGTTGCTTTAGTAATTACTGAATATCTCGAAAACTATTCATCGGATTGACTTGAAATTTTCAGAGAATATTCTTGAAACATCATACTTCAAGAATATGAAAAAAAATAAAATCGATTTTTCAAAAATTCGAAGTGCATCTACCCCCTTAATATTTATAGTTTGTAGGTGCACTCGAACGGCGTCTGTTACGACTTTGATTGGTCGATGTGTTCGGAACTGTCGATATATATAAACTCCGAAATAGTTAGCATTATTTAATGAGAATTTTTACTTTTAACGACATACAGTACTCGAGTACTCCTAGCAATAATTAATTGCCTTCAGACTGTTCTGAACGTGGTCTATTTTTATTGATATTGTTTATAACAATACGTTAAACATAATCAGAACAGCCTAAAAAATAGTATTTATGTTGACAGGGCCGGAATAGTTGAGTCCAGCCGTCCCTGACTCCCACTAAAAAGTCCTGATTAATAATGTTAATTTTAAACCTTTGTGAATTGAAACTGTTTTAAAATTACATAACAGTGATTGTATTTATTCCATAGATGTTTTGATTAAAATTCTATATTTTGTTTCGATGTCTCAGTGACGTAGTTAGGTGGCCAAGGGCCCCGCTGCACAAATATCACGCGATTGCTACGCCACTGATCTGTCTATTTATCTATTGTTAAACTTTTCAATTAAAATATTACTGGACGTTTATGAAATTCAGTTCATAAAGTTTTGAAACAGAAAATCAAATCAATTGCTTTATTCCACTTGAGAAAAGACATTTCTCATTTTAATATATATTTTTTTCTTTTACTCAGTGTTCTAATGAAACTCCCAAAAATAGCGAATTCCATGTAAGCTTTCAATTTTTGTAAGTTCAATTATTGATTTTGGTGAACTGTTAATTCGTTTTTATTTTTGATTGCTTAGGTCTAGTGCAGTTTGTTGATATTAAATTATTACAGAAGATTCGCGTTAATGTGAACGCTCTCAAATATGAACTATCCACTCAGTAACATGAACAGTAAATTCTATTCAAGATTACTATAGAATATTAGAAAAGTGTGTAACTTTATAATGGTGTGAACACTTTCGTTTATGTGATTAGGCTCGATACTTGCGGTGTTCTCACTAACGCGAACCTCTTGTATTTTGACTATATCAATCTTATAAAATCAGTTTTTTTGCAGTCCTTAATGTGGTTGGATTTGTCGTACAACATGCTAATAAAATTGGACGAAGCTGCATTTGCTGCTTTACCAAGATTAAATTTTCTTGACTTAAGTCATAACAAAAATCTCAATTTGGAAAACGAGGGACTCAGTTTTAAAGGATTAGAAAATACTTTGATTTATCTCAAAATGAATAATATTTCACTTACTTCAGTGAGTATGCATTTGCATGATTTTGCTAGTTGTCTTTCGTTAAATTATATCTATACGTATACAGTCGAACCTGGATAGGCAAACATCCAAGGGACCGCGATCTTTTTTTCGCTTATGGAGGTTTTTCACTAATCCGAGTTTCTAGCTTATAGAGGTACAGGAGTGGCTTTTCTCACTTATAGAGGTCTATAACAACACTTTAATTTTTCGTTTTAACATTATGATTACGTGCCGAACCTTTCTTCGCAATTCACACTTATCATTTGTAGTAAGTTGAACAAATAAGTCAGTACATACACACATTTGGTCATTTGAATATAATACAAAACTAATGATACAAAAATAATGTTAGTTCAGCTATTTGTGACTCATCTTTGAATTTCGTGGAACTATTATAATACGTTTGATTATCGCTTATAGAGGTACAGGCAACTAGTAGTCTCAATTATAGAGGTCCATGAGTGAAAAACGTCTTTCTTTTCTGTTTCTCACTTATAGAGGTTTTAGAGGGCTACAAAGACGGTACCTGGCAATTACTCTCACTTAGAGAGTTTTTTCGCTTACCCAGTTCTCACTCACTCAGGTTTGACTGTAAATGATATTGGTAAATGTTCATACATTATTGTTCGTAATACTTCATTCATTAAAGCAATATAATAGTACCGTAGAGTAACTGATAACTCATTCTGCCTCGAAAGTGGTTCGAGTCCCAACGGTGTATATTCTAGCTTTTGGATGTAAGCGCTCTGATGATGTAGTAATAAGAAAAAAATGTGGAAACCTCATACCTACTTTGTACTTTTCAGGTTCCAGAACTTCCATTCTTTCGACTAAGATCGTTGTCCATAGCGGACAATGATCTTCCAACGATCCCGCCTGAAATGGCCGCCAATATGACATCTCTGCGTCACTTAGATTTGACTAATAACGATTTAACTGCCGTCCCAGTTGTTCTTCAGTCGTTACGAGAAATGCGTTCATTGTCACTGGCTGGAAATCCGATTACTTCGTTGACAAATCACAGCTTATTAGGCATTAGTGAAAAATTACAAGAATTGGATATTCGGAAACTTGCGCTCAATAATTTTGAGGTAGTTTTTCATTATTAATGTTACTTATACGGTCAGCGTCGAATTTTAAGTTATGGAGGCCTTAGGGCAACGACAAATTAAAGACCACTGAAAAATACAATACTTCTTGTCCTTGTGTTTTTTTAAAAATCGAAAATAATGTTTTGCACCTCCCCGAAAAAATAGTTGCTTCGCTCGTGTCTCATTTATCCAAATCGGTAAATCCGTTCGAGCTCTAGAGCAAGAGTGAGCAACCTTTTTTTTAACATTGACCAGAATAAGGAACATTTGAAGTGAAAGATGCTTTAGTTAGTTTTGTTAGTTTTAACATTAGTACTAAATTATGGATATGCATGTTGCTATGTGCGCTTAATATTCAATTTAAACTATAGACGAATTACATCGAAAAATATTTATTTACATATAATTGCGTCTAAAGATCTCGCGGGCCGGGGGTTGCCCACTGTTGCTCTAGACTCTAGAACATAAAATTTGGACATTGTCACACGCATTACAATCTGATAATAACGCAAGCGGGTAAAAATGATCCATTTTTATTTGTAGTCGGGAACGTTGTGTAAAATGGGTTCGCTTCGAAGTTTACATTTAGGCACGTCAAAAACTATAAGAGACTTCAATATTCCCCGATTATTGGAATATAATGACGGCTTACATCATTTACATATCCAGGTATATTTTATATTATTTAGTATTATTTAATTCTGCAATTATTATATTTGATTAACAATTTAAGGTTGACGAAGATACAAACTTAGCAAGAGAAATGACTGGAAAACTCCCCAGTAAAGTCAGAAATATTACTTTGAGTGGTTCGGGACTAAAGAATTTGGCTGATAATATTTTGGAGGTTTGTAATCCCATCCGATATCGGAGTGAATGTCCGTATTTCAAAGTGGATGAAATATAATTTATGTAATTTTGTTGCAGGGCGTGCGTAGTTCCGACTTAAATTTTGCAGTTCGAGATTCGAGTTTATCATCGATTTCAAGGAGAATTTTTGAGTCTGCTCGTTCAGTTAGAAACATCACAGTTGACGTTCGGCATAGTAAATCTTTAAAAAGCATAGATAATCCAAATACTGCTGGATGGCCGGAATCTCGCGGAAAAATCTTTCTATCGGAATTATATTTGGAAGGAAATCCGTGGAACTGCGATTGTAAAATTGGGTAAGTATAATCTTTTAACAAGTAATCCCGACCTTGTCGATTCTTAACTAGTATCAGAGCGCCGACCCTGGGGTACAACGAGAGGAGTGGTCGCTCTAGGCGCCAGGTGGCAAGGGACGTCAAAAAGTCTAATGCGATAAACAAGATTTTATTATTTTGTGACTGATTGAAATAAACACCAAATACTAATTTCATTATATAGCGATAGGAACTTTCTTAACCTTAAAAAGGCAGAAGTTAAATAATTAATCTCGCTCTACTCTGTTCAAAAGCTAAGGCCAGCGCTGACTACCATCAGAAAATATTTTTGAAAATGTGCATAAACTCTGACAGTTGACTATAGAAAAAATTATCGTAGCTATTTTGGATTTTGATACCGATACACTTTTTAATTTGAAAAGAAATGTGTTTCATATACAATTTTTTTATTGTGATCATTAGTTGGGTGGAAGTCTGGGAACGAAAGAAACGCCAATATTTGTGTCACAGCGATTCGCCGAACGAACTGGAATGTCGCAGAGCGTCAGACGATTTACGAATCGCCAATTGTGTCAACAAAGCAAACACATCTCTTATTGAGATTCTAAAGTCTGATTTAGAATGCGGATGGGGAGCAGCCGGCAGTTCGAATCCATCTTTAATTTTATTCTTCACTATCATCATTACATTAAAATATATCTTATAGTAAAATAACACAAAATCAGTTATAGTTTTTATAAAAGAAGTATTATTTTCCTATATAAAGCAGTGATTGTGATTAAATTTTGTATAGGTAGGTACTTAAGCCCTCCACAGACGCATGTCATGTTATTTCGCGTGTAGGTACTTGTGTACGCATGGCAGAAGTTATCCTTCTTTGGCGTGGTTGCGATAATTGATATTCACATTTTCGTTAAAGTCAACCTGTCTACTTTAACAACTAGCTTCATGGTGTCTCATTTTCGTTGCATACTGCGTGCGCAACTTCCATAACAGAGAAAATTTCACCCTCCATGTGCCAAAAGAAGGAGACTTAAAAAAAAACATACAATTGGGCGACATAACCGTTTCAACTAATTAAAAAATAATGACGTTTGACATATAACAAATAAAATATTGTTAACGCTCGCGGTAGCGCGGGTGACGTCGAGTAACAAATATTACGATATTTGCTGTTCGTTTGTTTGTGGTTATATAATATGGTTTCACGTGTAAAAATTAACCAAAGCATCATTGTTAGCTATACCTTACAGCTATCTAATTTTTATTTTGATTGATTTTCTGAACAAATGAACATTTGATTTTTTTATTTTCAAAATATGTTATTCCAGAATCTTAGAAAAAAATATTTTCTACAAAACGTTTTTGGAAAAATAAATAGAATAATAAACCGATATGAAAAATGTACCATCATAATAGAAAAAAAAACGTTCTAATGCATATCTTTTCAGCGCATGCGCGAATCATACCCAGAGTCAATACGGCTCTTCATATTTATATATCAAATATCTCCCCAAAATTTGGTTTCGATCCGCTCAGCCGTTTGACTCACAGACCAACAGATGAAAATCAAAATGGCGAATCGACCTGTTGTAGAACGCACTTTCGTTTAGCTGTGAGCACGATTCAGGAGGTCAAACGGTTGAGCGGATCGGAATTAACTTTTAATAGGATGTTTAACATGTAAATAGGAAGAGCCCTATTGGTTTTTGTGCTAAATTGGCGGATGCGCAAGAGAAATATTCGCTAAGCCCCTGTTTTTTTATTTATTTTAAAAATATACTTTTTATAACGGCTTGAAAGGCTTGGTAAAAACATTTTTTTCTAAACTTCTTAAAAAGTTTAGAAAAAAATGTTATACTTAACAAAACTTTCTTGGAAAAATAAACAGAATAATAGAATATTATGACAGAAAAAATTACGTCATAGCGCACATTTCTTCTGCGCTTGCGCCAATTTTTCTCAAAAAGAATAAGGCTCTTCATATCCATACAATGTTTGTATTGTCTCGGGAGAATTAATAAACTAAACTAAACTAAACATATTTACATGTTAAACATCCTACCAAAATTTGGATTCGATCCCCTCAGTCGTTTAACCTGTTTTGTGCTCACAGAATTTTTCGGGAGACCTCGAAACGGAAAAAATATTGTAAAATTTTGAAATGTAAATTTTGAGTTAAATTAGTATGTGCCATTGCCCGCTTGTGAAGTTGGAACGGTAAAAAAATAAAAGTTTGAGCCCCTGTTAATTCCCGGCTCCTGCCATGATGTGTATATGTATACCTACCTACCTATGCGTCAAAATACATTTTTCATAAATACCTACAAGCTCTGATTCAATGTACAGGGCCGTCTTAAGCCAAGTGACACTTTAAAGGATATCTCAGGTCCCTTTTAGATCGCGGTATCCTGGATTCAAGCCTATAACGTGCCCGCGTAAAAAGACGGGCATGTTTCTGTGGCTGGCTTTTCATTATTGTATCTTCTAAAAGTTTTTGCAGGGTATATAAGAACACTTAAATATAATATTAATTTGTGATTTTCTGTTGAAATTTTTTTTTTTTGAATACACTAGTGAATACAAATTTGGAGGCTTATAAAAATGAACTTATTCATTATACTTATTAATACACAATAATTTATTTTCACTTTATAATATTATATATACATTGTAATGGACTACATTTATCACTTCCCTGAGGCATTACCAAAACATATTTGTTCATTGATATTGTAAACTAGATATAAGTAATATAACTTGAGGTACTTGCAGTAAAATAGTTTGTATTATTACTACGTTCGTATTTACATGAAGCTTTTTAAGTGATAAACAATATTCAGACAACGAATAAATCAGAGCTAAAAGAAGATAATTTAAAATACTCAAAATAGGCTGTATCTTGAACACAAATCACCTCAATAATAGTTCTCCATCGCTCTGTAAAAATTTAAATCACAATTTCGGTTAGTTTTCACGTAAGAAGTAAAAAACAAAGAATTAAAACTTTGCTGAATGAAAGTAGGTACATCTCTCTAGGGATAAAATAGTAGATCTGGGATGTAATGGAGGTTGTTTTCGATAAGTGACCATATATATTGAACCAGTCACACGAGCCAAAATATCATTACGTCCGAGCTCTATACTACTTTTTTTTGCACGTACTCCCTACAAAATAGCAGGTATATTTTTTGATATTCTTGACAGTTCGATTATGAAACAAACTTCCCTTCTATCAAAGTTGTTTATGAAAATTACTGCTGTTGTTTGACATGATATATTTCTAACAGTGGCTTCGAGGACTTATGGAAATTTTCGAATTACTGTTGAATTGGTTGGATCACACTTTTTTTATACAGTGCGTATATTTATTGTGGAATAATGCACATACAAAAAATTATCTCAAATCATCTGCGGCCAACATTCTTGTTTTTTTAACGGGCATCTTTTTCATAGTTGTCTTTTATTGCGTTAGGGGCATCGGCTTCATAACCAAAAACTGTGCAAGATGATGTTGTTTCGTTGTTTTGGAGTAATAAGTACTGAACTTAATTCTATAATATTATGATACATAATATATATACAATGTGGATACTAGAATACTATGTATTTATTTTAATCAATTTAAAACTATATATTCATAAATAAAATAATTTATAATACCAATAATTTACATAAAATCTTACAGTTGCAATGTTAAACATCTTTTGTATATAACTATTTAAGAATTTACAAATGTATATTTTTAAAGGAACATTAAATATTTGAAGAGGTATTAAAAATGTTTTTTTCTGTTCGACTATAATATCAAGTTTATGTTTTTTTTTGCGCTAACCCCTATAAAATAGCTGCTTTACATGCATGCATGTAAAGTGACCTATTATACACAAGTGCGATAAAATAAAACTACGCTTGTCGCGCTATACCAACTCCCATCTTCAGCAAAACACTAAGCAGTTTAGTGTTTTGCTGAAGATGGGAGCTTAGCTCTTGAAATGTACATCCACTGAATAAATCTGTTGTGGTAAGAAGTAACTATTCTTTTATTTTATTTTAAATCATTGTTTGTCTGTCATTTTATAACCTACTATTAGAAATGAATTGTAAAAATTTTGAAAATGAAATGAAAAGCAGCTATTTTATAGGTGGCACGTGCAAAAAATACAGTACATATCTCGTGGCGTAATAGCATTGCGGCTCAGATGACCGTTAAAACTCGCTGCGGGTCGTTTTCAACATAATGTCAGAGCTCGCCGTAACATAACACATTACGACACTGATACACAATCTTGCTATTTATTTATTTTTAAATAATTGCTGTAATCACTAATCTTAAATGTGGCAATGTGATAAAAAAACAATTGAATAAAGTACTATTAACATAGCAGTTGAAATATTAATAGGGGTGTTGATGTCTTTGGATAGCGAAACGCATGTAACGAAGTCAATCGCTTAGGGAAATTGAAAAAGGAATTTTGTCGCATTTTTAGGATTTGTTTTGGAATCACCGCTTTTACACTAGTTATTTGAATCATTGCCAAATGAAACATATATTTATTGTAACTACAATATAAACCCTCTTAATTTTCTCTATGACTATTTTTGGTTCATATAATTGCAAAACAATAAAAATATGATTTAGTAAATATAAACTTTTGAATTTTAAAATCTCACCTTTTATTCTTTAAGATTTTTGTAGAAATGTTTGAAACAATACCAGGCACGCACCAGTACTTTATAAATTATACAGTCAAATTCCGCAAAAGCTATAATATATATACAAAACTATATATATACGAGACCTCATACTGTCCATAATAACTTATAATATTTCCACTTTTGTTCATTTCAAAAATCATATACAATTCTATCAACGAGTATTGATGATTTTATTCTAATATATTAAATATTGACGTAAATTTTAAGTTGCGCAATTGAATCACTTGATATTTGAGCAACTTAATAATTTGACGTGACAATACAAAAGCTAAAGTTCATTCAGGATAATTCTCTGTTCAATACAGCAGATTAAAAAAAAATAATAATTCTGTGAATTAGATACCTACATAAAAGGAATTCCGATGGTTGGTTCTAGGACTATTTAGGTTTTAAGTAGCATTAAAAACGAATTTGCAGAAAAAATCAAAATTAATGCACGCGATGCGTATATATAAAATAGAGTTAGGTGCATGTTTGGAGAGAAATGGCTTTAAAGTAGCAGAAACTTTATGAGAGATATAACTTACGCGGGATTCAACTGTATATTTATATATCAGGCAAATTTTTAGCTTAAAAATAGTTTAGTTATTTGATTCGCGACTGTTTTCACTGCTGCCAGGCAACGCTGACTCACTCTGTCCTAAAGACGTACCAGTTGGAGATCTGTTTCCACCATTTGTCAAACAATCTGATGGTATGAGGCCTTCTTTCATTCGTTTTTTCTGCTTCATTCTACGATTCTGAAACCAAATTTTCACTTGTGTTTCATTTAGTTGCAGAGCCGAGGCTATTTCTATTCGCCTAGCTCTTGTTAAATATTTATTAAAATGAAATTCTTTTTCTAATTCAGTTAATTGCTTATTGGTAAAATTTGTGCGCCCAGTATTGTTCAACGCGTTTAAATTTAGCAGGCTGTTGCCAAGAATGCTACCCGATGTGTTTATGCATGGTGTTCTTCCAGCAGGATTGTTTGAGTCCATTGACGACGGTCCTAAACATGCGATGCTTGGATTGAAGTCATTGACTGAATTACTTGTGATTTTTGGAGCTGAAAAAGAGAGAGAAAAAAAACAGTAAATGTTTTGTTTGCAATGATGAGACAATTATAGTAAAAATGTCTGGCATGTGGAAAAGAGAGGCCTGACTAACTTTGAGATTCCTTTAAAATAATAATAGGTATAGGTAGATTGAATTTTGATATTTCATGACTCCCTTTAAATAAGTTGTTTCTGATTTACACTCAGGCGAATTCGGGCCTATATGGCCCTAAACTTTTCTTAAGAAACAAGCTATCGAATAGTAAAAACTGCATTCAAATTAGTTCAGTAGTTCTCGTGTTATTGGCGGACAGGCGCGAACGGGAGCCTTCTTTTATTTACTAGTATTGATTTTTCGGGTATTTGTGGTGTTTTTTAATTACAGAACGTGTGTTTCAAAGGAACTAAGCTCATTAAATAGTATATTTGAACAATATTGTGGGACATATTATTTGTCATGATAATTGAGATTTAAAATGTATAAAATTACTTGTATAATACGATTATCTTTATTACATAATTTGTAAAACGGTATATTAAACATTTTAGTTTCTAAGGTAGAAATAAAATTAGTGTTCAATTAAGTAGAACGGTCGTGATTTTTTCCACGGAAACATAACAATACTTAGAGCTTTTGAAACAATTTATTTAGTTCGCTTCCGTGCAAAACAAGTTGATAAAGTGACTGCATATAGTGATAACTTCTGATAAATTCTGTACAGAACTGCGATGACCGATACCTGACTGTTTTAAGCAACTTACATCAGCTGCTACTGGTTAATTATTATACATTCTAAGGGTAAGTGTTTTAAGTGGTTTTTTATGTTTAAGAAATAAAATCAGACAAACCAGATTTGAGAATAAACACAGTAGCGCAGCACGTCGGATAAAAAGTAATACTTCAGCTCATGTAATTTCATCAAACTTAGTCGAATTATTCTCGAGTTATTACAAGGCACGGAAACTCATTATCTCGCCTTAGAAAAAAACTGTTAAAAATAAATTTACAGAAGATCTAGAGATACTTAGGTAGATATTGTAAATTACAAACGTTCGACAATGCAGCCCATACGCGACTAAAAATTTCCAAACATATTTCTTTTTTACATTGGAAATTGTTGCGTCCATATTTTTTTAAACATACACAATTAAGTTAGCAGGAAAGTGGACAAATTGATGTAAACATTTGTATATTTGGTTGTGTACTTAATTTTAACATGTGCTGTACTTTATAGATGCCTGATAAAGATCAAATAAATGACCAAAACGTCGCTAAATTAATAATTGGTTTAAAGATTTACATCAATTTGTCCACTTTCCTGCTAACTTAATATTTCTTTTTTGTTTAATAATAATATCAAATCATAACAGACTCCATTCGCACCACTACTATCTTTCATTTACCATTTTCACGTTGATTTCTACATCTTTAATATTTGCCATACGGCACACACACTATTGGCGTCGGTCGGATGGCGGGACCTAGCGGTCGGACCAAAATTTCTCAACGTATCATGGCCTCCTGAATAATTTGGTACAATTTTTGGAAATGTTTATATTTGTGCTGGCAAAAACTTTCGAAGGAGTTAATTGCTTCTGACTAAATTTGATCAACATGTTGTAATCTAGCACTGCACGAAGTCTGTTTGACATGGGTTTAAGAGTTTGGGTTAAGGTAGGGACTATATAAGTTTGACCTTGTCTAAGAGACCTTCTTCATATTTACTGAGAGTAAAATTTCAGCAGTATTGTCGGTACAGAAATTACAATTTCTCGACGTGACGCAATAGAAAAAGGTCCTAGTCTAGATTAGAATCTAGTACCTTTCGAATGTGAGGGTAGTGTTCTCACCACTCGGCTACTCATTCGTTTGACTCAATGATAGTTCACTAATTATTACGTCAATGGTTTATTATGACACTGACAGATAAAACTAAAATTCAATAAACGGCTACAATTCAGATCAAACAGTCCGTCCTAATATTATAGCAACTACTTAACGTGTTCACTTGACAGCTAATAATTGCTTGACCAACTGTCAAGAGACGTATTGTTGTAGTATGTGCGTGTAAGTTATATAACGAAAAATAATCCCATTTATAACAAAAGCAAGCTTTCACACATTTGTAGGGTAAAAGAATTGCATTAAGTGGACAAATACCCCTTGCGTGATGTTAAATAACCCTTCATCCTGTCCTGTTTGCAGTCATACGAGATTGCCATTAATCGTTGCTCTGTATAAACATACCGCCTACGATTGCAGCGACGCCGGACGACGGTCACTTCTGTGTCCCGGGTCGATGTGGACACCAGGACCGGACGCTCATCGAATGTCGAACCCGGACGCCGAACTACGACTCCAAACGCGTTCAACTTATACAATTGGGATGTTGATTATTTTTGGGAAAGTGTTTTAAATCGTGCATAAGTACCTAATACGGCCATAAATATTCGTAAATTTTAAATTCCGTTTCAAATTTCGCTCCAAAACGCCAAGACTTGGCACGTGACTGCCGTGACGTCATACGCTTAGAAACGCTGGTAAACTGGTGAGGTGATAAAAGGTTTTTTCGTAATTGTTGCTATAGTTATATGTAATTTGACGTTTTCTATGATTGGTGTTCCTTGTCACGTGACTGGAGAGTGATTTGATTACGTTTTATTTATTAAATATTAATTAAATTCTTCAAAAATAAGGAAAAATATTGTGTCTTTTAGTATTTCTATAGTAGAAACTACCACTTACCGCTAAAATTATGTCTTTTATTTGAATGCAGTCAATATCCTTATTGTTTGGATATACCGATGTCATTGTAGAGATAAATTCGCCGCGATAGTGGAAGATTCGGGTTTGGATCTCGACAGTGACATTTTTCTAATATTGCATTGTAACGTCAACAATGGGTGTTTTATAATATAATAAAAAACTGTGGCCATTTATTTGCATATTTATATAGTCTTCATGTACTAACCATAACGAAAATTATTTTTGTAAATTATAATGAATGACCAGACGCGGATTCAACTTGGGGACCCTGGCTCTCCCCAAAATAGGGGTGCTAGAATAAAAAGCTAGATTTCTAAGACGATGTCTGAAAAATGGTTTATTAAAAAAATCGCGTTAAATCTTGTAACCGTGGTATCTACACAAATCACAATTTATTTCAGGAGAAGAAGTAAAAAAAAGCTAATGAATTATCTCAACTAGTTTTAGTGTTTATCATTAGATTTTTATTTTACTGATCACTGTCGAGGCTATTGAAAAGGACAAAATGTCTAAACAGGACTCTTCGTAATTTTTCTGCAACATTCAATGTAAGTAATGAATAATATTGACTCTACCAACAGTAATAGATATATTAACAAAATAAAATTACTTGCAATACTATTCAATTGGTTTTTATTTATATAAAAGACGTTTCAACCAACATTTTTGGTCCTTTTCAATTTTGAAAATTTGAAAATTGAAAAGGACCAAAAATGTTGGTTGAAACGTCTATTATATAAATAAAAACCAATTGAACAGTATTGCAAGTAATTTTATTTTGTTAATGCAATGTAAGTGTTAATCTTAGCGGTTTAGTCAAAATTAGACATTTCTGGGACAAAAGATCTAAATTCCAGAATATGGGATAAGTTGATGTATTCTGGGACTTTCTTCGCATGTCTCGGTCTTCTGGTTATCCTACTTCAGAATCTAGTCTGCATCACATTTATTCGATTACAAAAAAAAAATATCTAGCATGCGCGCATCTAAAGTACATTTCACGATTTTTTAAACGTCTTTGAAATTGCGACACTAACATAAAAAACACGACATAGTGATAAAACAAATAGAAAATGCTATTGAATCCAACGACCAATCAGAGAAGAGCAAACTACGACCGAGTAGAGAACGACATGCAACGGCGCATAAAAGAAGGAGCAGCAGTCGTCGACACACATTTCGCACGCTACCACATCGCCTTTGATAACGTCTACCGCAGTTGTCGACGAAACGTCAAGTAGAAAAATCAATGGACCACGGCGTACAAGCCCGGAAACCAAGAAATTTTACAATATTACTGTTATTTTAATTAAAAATACAAAATACTACCCTGCAAATGACGAACTTTTGACAAAAGTATATTTAATGATTTAGTTCGTTTGACACATTTCTATTTTACATGTTAGAGCTAAATTACTTTGAAATTGTATTTCTGATCGCTCGCTTAGTGTAGGTACAAGTCGTGTTACAAAAATTCTTGCACCATTATTAAGTGCATTAATTTGACTGACACCTTGCGTTTTTATATTTACACAAAATATTTCAAAGTTTAATTTTTCAATATGAAAACTATAATTGGCATTTTGCAGTCAAGATTATCAAACTGTACAATAAAAATATGTTCTTGCAAACACAAAATATAATTAAATTGAAAAAGAAAGCAACGCTTGTTTCAATTTATATGAAAAAAAAAGGATAATTGTAATACAGTGAGATTTTTCACGGTTATAGAGAGTGATTGTCAATTATTCCCATCATATTGTTGTTTTTTTGGCTAGCGTGAGAAATCTGCACAATTGCGTAGGGCAACTAATGAAAGAAGACTGATTGGACGCCTTATTAGCAAGCTGTGTGTTTTCCCTGTTGTAGTTATTTAGGACCTCGGTTGTCGGTAATAGAGGGCACCGAGCGTGATGTTACCAGAGGTGTTGGAGAGTTGCGAGGGTGGCCCAAGAACTAATTAAATCAAACACCAATTCGTCTTCGTATTTTGCTAACCTCATCCTTCGGTATATGTTGCTGGACACTGCTAAAAAGCTGTGTGATGGTTTTGTACAATGTATGGACAAATGAGAACCATACTTACATGAATTTATGTTCCAAAACCATTTAAGAAATTATTTTTACACTGAAAAAAATTGAGTGGAATATGCTAGAAAGCTATTATAACGCTATTCTTATAGATATAAAATATATGCATAAAAACCGGTTAAGTGCAAGTCGAGTAGAGAGTTTCATTCTATTCAGTTTTTAACCCCTGACGCAAAAACAGGGGTGTTATAAGTTTGACCGCGAAGACGTTTGAATCACAAAATATTACCAATTAAGTATTTAAATATTAAAGTTAAAGGACAAGGCCCAGAAATTTTATTTTTTAACTTTTTATAGGTTTTTTGTGTCGGGGGTTTTTAAATTTTTAATATAATTTTTATTCATGACTTAGGAATTTCGTTTAGGTTTTCCTGTATCCCCTATTTTTTTCAAAATTTTTGGCTCCGTAGTTTCGTAGATAGGCAGGATTTTGTTATATTTTTTTCGAGTATTATAAATTACGCATTTTTAAATTATATATATACATTTGCTATGTCACGTGATGCACTTGAAAAATATATTTTTCCAAATTTTCTAATTTGGTCCTCAAAGTTAATCTCCAAAATCGGAATTCGTTTATTTATCTAACTCCACATATGTACTAAATTTCAACTTTTTTTGTTCAGTACATACGGAGAAAACAAATTGTGACAGACGGACAAGGTTTCCGTTTTTTCATTGAATGTACGGGCCCCTAAAAATGAGTATATGCTTGGCATTAGAATCTATAGGGCTGTAACTCTTACTAAGACAAAGATTAAAAAAATCATTCAAATACATTTCGTGTGGAAGTTATAAGTTAGATATATGAACAAAAAGAAAAATAGTGCTTCAGCCAATTTTAAATTAAAAAAAAAACCCGGGTCGCAGTGCCAAACCCTGCCAACAATATAGTGTATTTGCTTATACAGGCAGTGTGGCTTTATTATGCGAACTTTAGTTGGTTTCTGGGCAAAATAAAAAATTAGACTCCTTAATAAGCCCCTTAAAAACATTTTTTTTCTTAATTGCAATATTATTATCAATTGAACCTCTATACTAAATTATATACACCTTTCAGTAAATAATTCATAATCTGCAAACTAGTTTTTTCATAAAATTTGCAAATCCGGTCCTGTCGGGCCGATTTTATTAAAATTTTGGGGACACTTTTTAATTACTACCAAAGGGTTAAATTCCAATTTTGAAACGATTCGGAGAATTTTTTCGGTATTTTGGGGCCCAAAAACATTTTTCAACCCCTAAAAACTACCCTTAAAATAGCCCGATTAAGCCCATTTTAAATAGGCTTCTTGCGGTGGTGGATTTCAATACGTGGTCCAAATTTCGTTGAAATCAATTAACTCTTTCGAAAGTTATTGCGCGTACACACACATATATATATATATATATATATATATATATATATATATATACATATATATATAAACATTTTCAAAAATGGTGCCAAAGTGTTTAGGAGGTTATGAAACGTCGAGAAATTTTGGTCCGACCCCTAGGTCCCGCCATCCGACCGACGCCAATAGTGTATGTTGCCATATGGCAAATACACTAAAAATATCACAAATAAGGTGGTTGCTCGAACAAATGGTACACTGCATAGATTGAATTAAAAAGAAAGAAAAAGCGCGGATTGACGCATCTTATATTAAAATTGATAATATGTTAATGTTTTGTACACATATTATATTTCTGAATTCAATTTCTATAATGGCAAGAGGTTATGGAGGGCGTGTTAAATGTTGATAGAAGAATATTGCATTAGCTAAAATATTATGTATAACCTACCTTTAAAGCATAAACTATAATATTACGCTAAGGTTTGTTTACAAATTTACGAGACTTAGATGGACCGGATATTGAATACTTTTATTAATCTGACTCCACAAGTGTGGAATACTTATTAATTTACAACTGAATTGAGTTTGTAAAATTTTACGATATTTTTTTTAAGTCTCCGGAGTCCAACGAAAAAGGCTGTATTTTTAAAAATAATAAAATTGTATTAAATAAAAAATTTCACTACTATCGAGTTTACCTTAGGAAGATTTCAGGCTTGTTATTTATCATATACTAATAATAATTATTTTGGAATATATAGGGTGTGGGTTTCTACTTACCGATTTTTTAAAATTTAGGTTTGTATAAGTTTACCGCTAGTTAAACTTTTGTGAAATATTGACAAGGTTTTTATTCTGTTTAAATTGAATCAATAATATGTATCGACGCCGACAGAAGAAAAATGATGTATGAGTTAACAAACAGATATTTCGGGTGGTCATTCATAATTCAAGCATGATGCCCTTTTGTATATCAAATTCTAGATTGTCAAATCCGTTTCCAAAAATATAATCATGATTTTTGACGTTTTAGACACGTTTCACAATTCTCTATATTATTGCGGTTTATACACAGGGTGAAACAGAACAGTTTTCCTCCATTGAATAATTTAGGAACGTATTTTTTCACAGAGCAGTATGGAAAATGTTTTGTATTCCTTAATATAATAGCTTGCATATGGTATTTTAATGTTTTGTCTCGAATGTTTAAATGTTTATATATCAGTAAGTCTATACGATGGATTGGTAAACAGTGACCTATCTAGTAGAGATGTCGAAAAAATATCGATATATCGATATTTTTTATTTCATATATCGATATTTTTGGACGACATTTAATATATCGATACAAAATTCCGAGTATCGAAAACCGATATTTTTTTCCAATAGCAACACTTATATGTACTACCGCGACTGACTATGGCCGTTTAATTATTCCGAAAATATCGGAAACTCTATTGAAAAAGAAACATGTGTTTTTATATAACATGTTTTTAGAACATACTTTAGTGCGTTCCAGAAACAACAACAGTGAATAAAGCACATGTAAAACGCGTTTCTTTGTCACTGGATTTTTCGATATTTTCGGAATAATAAACAGTCAAAATAGCTATTTATGTAATATTTCATTTCATTTCTACAGCATCTACTTAGAATATTTTTAATTATTTCGATTTACACTTCAATTCATGCTGTACCAACAATTTTCTGTCGAATGTCACCTCTGGCATGCATCCCTGGTTCGCCATTTATTAATTGTTCGATTAATTTCTAAAATTATCTGCTCTTAGACGTTTGATTAATACACAAAAAAAAATTCTTATCGTTGTTTTTGAGTTCAGATAATTATTTATTACTTGATTTATTAGAAATAATGTCCGTTAATTGCTATTTGAGATTATATTAGCTAGCCAATATGTATACTAAATTGTCAATGTTCTCTTTCAGATTGTACCGATATATCGATATTAAAAAAAAATATATCGGTACCGATATCGATACTTGAATCAAATATCGATACGATATATATCGATACTTTTTGGTACTTCCGACATCCCTACTATCTAATCATTTCAAACGTATCTGAAACTATACTAACCTTAAATATATGCAGTCGCGGATGTTTTCGCATGAAATTTTATATTAAAATTGCTGGTGTCTATGCCATTTTGTCCTAACACCGCGAGTGGATTAAAATGGAGAAAAACGGTGAACCAAAAAACAACTATAATCATCACTAGTATAATTCAGTTGGTAGCCTTTTTCTGCGAGCAGCTTCAACCTGTTAATTTTGATGTTATAGTGTGCGCCCGCGTCGTTAAAACTCGCTCTCATCTTTTCATAACGCGTCAAAAGAAATTTAACTTCAAAAATGTCTGCTGGCCTATAAATTGACGTGGTACGCGTTTCATTTAGTTGCAGCGTACGCATCAGCGTTGCCAGACATCCCGATTTTGGCGGGACGTCTCGATTTTTAAATCAAAATTAAATGTCCCGCGCGGGACAGGCTCAGTCCTGCTTTTCGGGGATAACTCGACCGTGCGTAAATAATTATTCTCTTATTGTAAGTTGCAATTTGTAACACTCACTCCTCAGACTATTGTTTGAAACGCCATATTTTTCTAATGAATAAAACTTTTTTGATTTTGATTTCTGTTTTTTTTATTCAGAAGACGAATAAGACTCAACTATTTAACGATAGGGTAAATCTGATTTAAAATATCACATTTTTATTAAAATACATTTTCTATGGCTATTTTTGCTATCTATTGTCACGTAAACGTAATTTGAACTCAAATAAAAAGATAAATATTTAAAAACTTCTGATTATATATACGTTTTTTCGACGAAAGAGTCCCGGTTTTTTCACTCAAAAAGTTCCAAAATCCCGACTTGGCAAAAAAAAATCTGGTAACGCTGGTACGCATTCAGATACCCGAAAAGACGCATCGTCTGAAGCTACCTTTAATCGTCCCTATATACCGTATGTACGTACTACAGGTAATATGATCCATATTATATGTATGTGTGTGTATTTTGTATTATTCTCAGTATAACCAATCAACGCAGCTACACGTTACGGTTCTTCAATTCACACTTAATTCTTTACATTGACATCCATGAATGAGTGATCACCTCTGGGGCCGTGTGCTTAGTTCAGTTCTGTATATGCGTCGTTGACATGCTCTCGCTCGTTCTATGTATTTTATGTGTGCGGATGATTAAATTGAAAAAAAAGGACATATACCACACCTCTACATATTAACTTATTTAGAGGTAGTTATGCTTGGGTCTATATCGACTGAGACGTGCTAGTGGTGTGTCGTTGACGATTTGAGAATTTATGAAACGAAACCGTAACTTGTGTCACGTCAACCAGTTGAGATCTGGTTTAACAAAGACTGGCATGGAGGATCCGTTGCGACCTCAGATTAAGTCTCTATTTCGATAGTATAATAACGAACACATCAGCTACTAATAATACCTACTAATTTTCGATATGAAATACATATAGATGTACACTGCCGTTTGATTATCTCGACCGACCAATCACAGCTCAAGAAACAAATGGACAAATGTACAGTAAGATCTCGATTAACGTTGCTCCGCTTAACGCTGTTTTAGTATTAGGCTGTTTCTAAAAAAAGTTTAGCCACTAATAACGTAAATTATGGATCAGTTTATACCAAATGATTCAAATGCTGATTGAAGTTCAAAGGCAAGACGAAGTGTCATTGATGCAATATCTTGCTATCGAACGAAACTGAAAAAGGCAAACGACGTTAGATGACTTCTTCACAAAAAACAAAATATGTCAAATGAGGAATCTTCCTCATCATAAACATAGCTTCTTAATCGAACTTTTATTTGATTTTCATAAATGTTTTATAAACAAAAATCGATATTAGCAATAAATAAATCTATAATTAATGTGATAAAAACAGTATTTAACAATAAATGTTACAAAATTAAACAAAAAAAAACTAATAAATTTTCTTATTCTTGACTCCATTTTACTCATGGTATCGACGCATTAAGATGACCTCGTTTAGCGCTGTTTCGTTTAGCACAGGGACTTATTGGAACGTATTTCCCGCGTTAAGCAGGATCTTACTGTATTATTAAATAGTTTGGTTCGTTTTGCGTTTTGTTACCGATAGATGAAGAAATAGTTTAATATTCCACTACGTAATTAATTCTACTAATTGCAAAAACATATTCTTTCTAAATAGTCTCGTTTGATGCCAAAACTATCTGAACATATTTTTATTGTAAGTACCATTTTTTTACGAATTGATATAACTCGTATATTGACCATTAACAACAATTAAAATATTGCAACAAAAACAGCAAATAAAATATTCATTTTAAGTGATAAATTCAGATTAAATTGGTATTTGGCAGATGCAAATTTCATACATTTTTTTAAGTTATGATTCCTTTGAAGGCTTATGAAATTTAAACACGGATTATGAACAGGTTTTAGAAAAACGTAGGGTAATAAATAATGGCAAGACATGTTGGCGCGCAGGGTACCGCCATAAAATGTTTTTAATATGGTGAATATATGTACGGATATTTTATATAATATACACGCATATTACATATTATATAGTTGATCATGACATGGTGACTGTGACATTAGCACACTCGCAGGCTGAGAGAACTGTCTGTAACGCACTTGGGAGATTGATCACTGCTCCCCTGGGGGACGTGCAGAGCTGGTATACCGCGACCACAACCGTCCTATACCATTTGTGTCGAAGTGTTATACCCAGAAACCATTCCACCAGTAATACAATAATATCTTTGTGTAAAGTAAAAATATACAGGGGTGTTGTGTATTAATAATTAACGGTAAAACTGGCGGAATTTTTGACTTTAATAAAAAATCGGGACAAACATGAAAAATGTCATGCGCAGAGGGTTCTGTTCATTATTCCGCCTGCTAGTTTATAAACTTTATATCAGAAGTTATGCACAAGAATATTTCATAAAAAAAATAAAGAATCAAGAAAACCGGTCAAATGTAGCCAAACTTGTGTGGAGATCCATTGAGTTTTTCGTGAGGACTTTAAGACTTCGGGTTTTCGTTTAGATTTTCTAGTAAACTATAAGTAAGGTCCTATTTTTGAAGATTTTACGCTGAGTAGTTTCGTATATTTTCTTTAATATTTTTTAAACTATGCATTTTAAAATTATAAAAAAATATATGTTTGTATTTCTTATGATAAGTCATATGATACACTAGAAAAACATACTTTTTTAATTAACTCCCAAAATCAGAATTTGTTTATTTACGCTATACTATACGTCCCTGATTGGGTTATATGTATCTCAATATACAATATGTACTTTTTTTGTCCAGAAGATTCAGAGAAAAAACTGTAACATACAGACACGAGAGTGATCCTATAAGATTTCCGTTTTTTCATCGGAATTACATACAGAACCCTAAAAATATTGTAGGAAAAGATGTTTCAATAGTTGTTTGTGTTTAATTATTTTTCCTTTTGCATAAATCGGTCAAGATCTGTCTGTCCAATTAAGAGAATGAAATGATATACAAACATACGATCCAAATACATAACACTCCTCATTTTGTGGCTTGGGAGTTCAAAATACAGATTTTTTTCTAAATATACAAAGTTTATAGCTATAATATACTACCGTATTTTTACGAAAAGTTCAGCTCCTTATTTTTAAATATAACAAATAATTCAAAGGATAGTTTTTGGAGCAAATAAATTAGTTTATATTTTTTTGTTTAACACGACGTTTATTATTATTATTATTATTATTACGAAACGTCGTGTTAAACAAAAAATATTAAGTAATTTATCTGCTCCAAAAACTATCCTTAGAATTATTTGTTATACTACCGTATTATAAAACACTCATCATGTAATGAAACTGTTAAGTTTTTAGTGTATTTGCCATATGGCAACATACACTATTGGCATCGGTCGGATGGCGAGACCTAGGGGTCGGACAAAAATTTCTCGACGTTTCATAACCTCCTAAACACTTTGGCACCATTTTTAAAAATGTTTATATATCTATGTATATCTATATTTATATATATATATATATATATGCGTATATATATATATATATATATATATATATATATGTGTGCGGGCAATAACTTTCGAAAGAGTTAATTGATTGTAACGAAATTTGGCCCACGTGTTGAAATCCATCACCGCAAGAAGCCTATTTAAAATGGGCGCAATCGGGCCATTTTAAGGGTAGTTTTTAGGGGTTGTAAAAACGTTTTTGGGCCCCAAAATACTGAAAAAATTCTCAGAAACGTTTCAAAATTGACATTTAACCCTCCAGTAGTAATTAAAAAGTGTCCCTAAAATTTTAATAAAATCGGCCCGACAGGACCGGACTTACAAATTTTATGAAAACACTACTTAGCAGATAGTGAATTATTTACTGAAAGTTGTATATAATTTGGTATAGAAGTTCGATTGATAATAATATTGCAATTAAGAAAAAAAAAATGTTATTTTAAGGGGTGTATTAAGGAGTCAAATTTTTTATTTTGCCCAAAAACCAAGTTAAGTTCCCATAATAAAGCCACACTGCCTGTATTAGCAAATACACTATATTGTCGGCAGGGTTTTGGCACTGCGACCCGGGTTTTTAATATATGTATTTAAAAACCTAATGAAAATTAGAAGGCATCTATACTAGATTTCTTATCTTTACTTGTCCCTTCATATTTATGTATAAATGCATTCTCTTTCAGAACTTTTTTTAGAGCTCATAGGTATCACCTATAAGAAATATTTAACAAAAAACCTTCTGGAATGTACAAAAATTGACAAAGTTATATATAAGACGAGTAAAGATTAATAAAATAGAAAAGGAAATGTGGCTAATGAATGTTTTTTTGTACACGCAAAGCACAGAAAGTGAGAATTCCGGAAACGGTGTTGAATGCAATCAGTGAATGACTGTAATTCCATTTACTTCGTGTGGATAATTCTGATGGATGAGCTTTTGTGCTCACATAACCTAACAATATTGTGCTTAACAACGAATAATAGTTATTTCACACAGTGTTTTGTGTTCACAGACGTATACAGTTCAACGAATGACTTAAATTGCTGCAAATTTATATATTTCAATTTATAAAAAAACCCGGGTCGCAGTGCCAAAACCCTGCCGACAATATAGTGTATTTGCTTGTATAGGGCCGTGTGGTTTTATACTTTTATTATGTGAAATTAAGTTTGTTTTTGGGCAAAATAAAAAATTTAACCCCTTAATACACCCCTTAAAATAACATTTTTTTTCTTAATTGTAATGTTATTATCAATCTAACGTCTACACCGAATTAAATACACCCTTCAATAAATAAGTCACTATCTGCAAACTAGTGTTTTCATAAAATTTGTAAATCCGGTCCTGTCGGGCCGATTTTATTAAAATTTTGGGGACACTTTTTAATTACTACCAGAGGGTTAAATTTCAATTTTGAAACGATTCGGAGAATGTTTTCGGTATTTTGGGGCCCAAAAACATTTTTCAAGCCCTAAAAACTACCCTTAAAATGACCCGATTACGCCCATTTTAAATAGGCTTCTTGCACTGTAAAAACTGAGAAGGCCGATTACACAGATAATCTAGGGTCCAAATAATGCCCTAGATTATTCTGGTAATTTTACACACCATATGGAATGCTACATGTTTTCCTGTAAATTTACATATAGTTGTGTAACCCTCATTACATACAAATATGTAATATTTTAAACAAAAAAAATATAATTTCCCAAAAAATGTGTAAAATTCCCTAACCCATACCCTACAATTTTACATACGTTTATGTAATATTTATGTAAAATAATACATATTTAAATGTAAAATTACACACAAGATTTTTGAATGGGAAAGGAAAATAAAAAAGACGGTACTGCTTAAACAATGTATTTATTTATTAAAAAAACAAAAATGATACTTCTGTTACAAAATATAAGAAATAATAATAACTGGAAGAATGTTTTTTTACCTTTTTTCAAGTCCGCAATAAGTTTTGGAGTTAAATTTAACCAGGTGTCGAATTGTTGCCAGCATATTTTGGAATTGTAACCTGCAATAACCATTGGCATGGCCGAAATATCGACAGCCAGTTTAGGTACACTGGGTCTTGGCGGTACTAAAAAATGATGAAACTGAATATATTCTTGATGTAACCTAAAAAAAAAAAACAAAAATGATACTTCTGTTACAAAATATAACAAATAATAATAACTGGAAGAATGTTTTTTTACCTTTTTTCAAGTCCGCAATAAGTTTTGGAGTTAAATTTAACCAGGTGTCGAATTGTTGCCAGCATATTTTGGAATTGTAACCTGCAAATAACCATTGGCATGGCCGAAATATCGACAGCCAGTTTAGGTACACTGGATATGTTTCTATCTTGGCAGTACTAAAAAATGATGAAACTGAATATATTCTTGATGTAACCTAAAAAAACATACATTTTAAATATTTGATAGCATTGATTAAACATACATATAACTTCCCCTTTTAATTTCTGTGAAAATATTGATGTAAATTATATTTTTCACACAGGAAAAACTTTGACTACAGGAATTATATTGAAATGACATTATTAATTATTACCCCAGCTAGCACCTTAAAACAAGTATTAAATAAAAGCAACTTACCTGTTGATAACAATTAATTGAAGATCAGAATTAGCTTACAACAGTTATAATACATAATTCGCAATAGAAACACTGCTTGGGGATTTACCGTGGATATACCAGTGCGCCTGTGCACGCTTAGAATAGTAGAGGTACGCATGCGTACACTCAAAGGAATGACGACGGCACCTTAGACCATATATAAGGAATGGAGTGAACATTCAATATAGTTCTCAATATTGTTCACGTCCATTATAATTAATAAGTTTTTCTTTATTATTTAACAGGAAATTGGACAATTCAATTTTAATATAGTAAACTAAATTAAAAAATTTGCGATGTTTCGTTAATTCGTTTTAACTTCTTCGGGCAAAACTGAAATGATTAAAAATACAAATTAGTTAATTAACCGGCTATCTATAAAACAAAAGGCTGCTTTAGGTTTTTCTATCTCAGAAGAGCAAAAAAAAAAAAAATTGTAATTATTTCATTAACTATTTTTTTTTTGTTCTTCTGAGATAGAAAAACCTAAAGCAGCCTTTTGTTTTATAGATAGCCGGTTAAATAACCGCTAAATTATCCGGTCAATATGGTTACTATCATAAATGACCGGTAATTTTACATCACTTAAGTTTTACATTTTGTTATGTAATTACACATTGTACTATGTAATTTTTGCAAACTTCAGTGGAATATTGCACAATAAATTACATTAAAACTACATAAGTCTATGTAAGTTTACTTTACTTTATGTATAAACACCAAATTTGTTTAATTTTACACAGAGAGTCCAAGTTTTTATACACATCTCCTTGTAAAAATAAATAATAATGTAAAATTACCTAGAAAATTGAGGGAATTTTACATAAACTTTCAATGTAATTTTACACCCATTTTTTACAGTGTGCGGTGATGGATTTCAACACGTGGGCCAAATTTCGTTAAAATCAATTAACTCTTTCGAAAGTTATTGCCCGCACACATATATATATATACATATATATATATATATATATATATATATATATATATATATATATATATATATATATACATATATATATAAACATTTTTAAAAATGGTGCCAAAGTGTTTAGGAGGTTATGAAACGTCGAGAAATTTTGGTCCGACCCTTAGGTCCCGCCATCCGACCGACGCCAATAGTGTATGTTGCCATATGGCAAATACACTAAAAATCTAATGCGTTTAGCAAATGATAATGTTTTTTGCTGACGACTTCAGCTGTTGAGAGAGCCTATAGGAATCTACAATCTCTCGACAATGTTTTCGGTTCTAATTTTTCCAATTGAATAGGGGTATTAAATGTTTTATCGCATTTCATTATGTAGAATGAAAATATACATTCACTTGAACAAAACTTTAAGATCTCACAAGCAATGAACGATTCGTTGTAGCGTAATTATTTACTAAAGATGCTCTGGTATTAAAACAACATCTGACGTGTCAAAAGTGCTTCGGCAAAATCATATTTTTTTAAATACTACGTTGTGTAGGTAAGGTGACCAATCGTTCTCCTTTAGGGAGGACAGTCCTTCTTTTGTAGGTCCTGTTCTTAGTCGAAAAGTGTCCTCCTATACCTGTCCTCCTTTTCGATATTTTAAAACTAATCTAACTAATCTCTGTTACGTGTTATGTGGCGGTACAGTTTGGAAAGATGATATATTGACAAAAAATATTCATTCAAGGGAAAAACATTCGTTTCATTAAATAATTAAAAGGGATTTAAGCAAAATTAGTGTATTTTTGTTTGAATTAATAAAATGTTTCATTTATTTACGTTGGACTTTTTTCGTCCTCCTTTTCATTATAAAAAATGGTCAGCTTAGTGTAGGTATATTATATTAAACTTTTACAGAATAAATAAAATAATAGTTGTCGTAAAAATTGTGTATATAACTTTTAGGCGCGGTTAAAGTGCAAATCTATTAAAATTGTTTAAAATATATGATTTTCTGAAACGGTTATAGAAGTTTAACTTGAATAATTGAAAACTCTGTGGAATTTCAATTAATCACAGTCTTTATTAAATAAATCGAAACACTCTTTGTGTTCAGCTAAGGTTTCAGTGATTTTTAAACTCTTTCGTAAAAAATGTCGTTTTTCAGTGGTTATCATTATTTTATCCGCATCAGTCGTACTCGGCCGTCGCCGTCGTGATGTTTCTGTGATCGCGTTCAACTGACCATTAATTACAGGGTACTGGCTTGCCGGCGCAGCACGCAATGTCACTTTCAAAGGGTGATGTTTTCTGATCAAAGTGTCGGCGGTCACTGTACGATATAATGTACGAAAGATATTTATGCACGATGCAATTTTTTTTTGTATTTGCCATAATTTTGGCGACCACCGTTCGAAATTTTCCGGAAGCATATTTTACCATCTGAAGGATGTCACCTTAAGAACTTTTATCAAAATTGAGCCAATCGTCTTTTTGTTTAAACAAAAAGTTGATTTTAGGATTTCTTGAAAGAGATTTATTAGATTTAATCGATACTTTTAAATATCAGATATTTTATGTGAGTGGACCTGTGGATACAGCTATAGTAAATAAAGATAAAAGATATAATCATGACAGCTAAATTGCATTAATAAAAACGGGTATCTTTTGAGAGTTGGTTAAAAAAAAACTCGAGTCGCAGCGCTAAAATCCTGCCGACAATATAGTGTCTTTGCTAATACAGGCAGTGTGGTTTATTATTGATCAAAATTAACCCCTTAATACACTCCTCAAAATACAATTATTTTCTTAAGGGGTAACACCACTGTAACAGCCTAAAAAAACGTGTTTTTTGTCATTTTTTGTTGGGCTGAAGGAAAGGTAATAAAATTATAATATTGGAGGAAGTTATTTAGCGTATATTTAAGTAACAAAATAGAAAATTATTATAAAAAAATATTCAGAAATGACGGCACCACAGCCATTTTCGCGAGGCACGTAGAATTTGAGGCGCTCTGCGGCACGCAGTGTAGCTGCTGCAAATTTGGATTTAGAAAAAAAAACACTTATTGTACATGCTTATAGCTAGGAAATACGTAGGGGATTTTAAAAATATTGATTTTTGTGTGATTGGCGAGTATTTGAATTAAATCGTTAAATTTTCAACAAAAAAAAAGATAATCATTTGTTAATAAATAATGATTAAATTAACTTATCGAAAATCCCCTACGTATTTCTCTTCAAAATCTTATTTTAAAGATATTGTAACAAATTCGAATGAAAAGAATGAAAATTGTTGGAGTTATGCTGCTTGCCGTTTTGAAAAATCGTGGTTCGAGAAAAACGCATTTAAAGTTTTGAAATGCATTATAGACATTATAGACGCGCTTGGGGAAGAGCTCGAAATTACAAGAAAAAAAAATACTTAGAGGTATGAAATATTTTTCCCCATATTCTAAAAGGTTCAAAGTATTTTTTAAGCCTAAAAAAAAATTCGATTTTTTGAAAAATTTACAGTGGTGTTACCCCTTAATTGCAATGTTATTACCAACCGAACATTTACACTTAAATACACCCTTCAGTAAATAACTCACTATCTGCAAACTAGTTTTTTACAACATTTGTAAAACTGGTCCCGTTGGACCGATTTTTCTAATTTAACCTCCAAAATCGGAATTCGTTTATTTACGCTATACGTCCGTGACTGGGTCATCTAATTCTATCTACATATGTATCAAATTTCCACTTTTTCATCCAATAGATTCAGAGAACATAAGCGGTCACAGACAGGAGAGTGATCCTATAAGGAATCCGTTTTTTCATGAGATGAACGGAACCTAAAAATACATTTTATATCTTTTTATTCAGAAGCTTGAGCTTTTTACAGACTTGTGGGGTCAGAAACCATATCTAGTATTTGATTTAAGTTTACAGAACTCTAAAAAACAACAATAGTATTTTTGAGTAATACTCAATTTCACAAACCCGGACACTCCAGAAACCCGGACGGGTAATGCTTTCGGACACTTGATTCTAAAACTCGAACATTTACATAAAAATTAACGATGTCTACATTTTCAAAACGGCTCGTAAATTAGATCGCAGTTTGTAGTTATTACTGGCACAGTGTGAATCCTTGATTGGTCTTAATAATTTTATTTTGTAAAATGGGTAACAAACGTACACAAACAACATGAAATTTAGAGGAGAAATATGGGATTCTGGATAGTTGGAGCAAAGGAAATAGTACAATTAAGACATGTTTCACAACAGCAAAAGTGTTTCTTTTAATTTCAAATTAGTGAAAAAATGAAAGAATAAAACAAATATTTAATACGCATTTATTCACAAACTCGGACAATCCTCAAACATTGACGATACGCGGTCTCATATGTGTCCGGATTTGTAAAGCTGTACGAAAAATAAATGTCTTCGAAAAGGCTTGACAGTAGCCGAGATCGTAGGGTAGTCTTTGTTTGTGTGAGGTCCAGATCGTCGTCATATTACACCATGGTATAATTAATTATAATTATTATATAGGTAAATATGAAAAATAATTAAGTAAAAAATATGGGTCGACTGATGTATTATTAAAATTGATTTTTTACGTTACAAGTCCAATCTGGATTAAAAAATCAAAAAAAAAGTAACCGAATGAAAATTATTGTCGTGTCTGGGACTCGAACCCTGCTAATAATGGCGGGAATTGTCGTTAAAACGGCATTTACCCTTTGTATTATTAATATTATTTGCTGTTGATATTTATTATAAAACTCTCAAATAAGACTGCTTTATCAAAACAACATATAAATATATATAAATATTTTTTAATAAAATTTATGGTTATGAAATTATATAAGTATCTACCTATTACAAACAAAATATTTTTTATTTAGTTTTAAGTTGCTAATTATTTAAACAAATTATAAAATGATTATATTTAAAATACATAATATAAGCAAAAAATATTAATTTAATCAATCTTTGCAAAATATTAATTTTATTTAATTTCAACAACATCGCGAGATAAGAAAATCAACTATCCTCCTTTCTTGTTCTGGAACCAAAAAATTGAACATCGGCCAGTGACCCGGTCTTTTGTCTCAGAAAAAATTAAGCAGTGAAACGTGTTTGACATTTGCTCCAGTTTTATAGAAAATTTATTGTTTTAATTCACTTAGTTCCGAAATACAATAGTTAAATAATGTGAAGAGGCATCTCGGGTATACGTTTTACATATTTTTGAAATGAGGCCAAACGCGAAAAATAGTTTTTTCAGTGAATATATATAAATTGCATTTTTTGACAATGAAGTTCCATTAAAAATTAGATACATACGAGCCTAGGTACGGTTGAAGCATGTGACTATGCTCGCTAGTGACTTCAAGCTAATATGGCTAATTTGATATGACAGCTGCAGTTGTTTTTGCATTAATAATAATATTAGTGTTATAAAACTGTGATTTTAATTATAAGATAGTTTCGTTTTATGAACAATTATTTTATTTATACGTTTTTAATATAATTTAAAGTGGTTTGCTGCGAAATATTTTTGATTTGGAATTTATTTGGAACTATCATTAGCAGTTGGAGCGACCAGCTATTGAATGTTATTTTGGTTTCGTCTGCATAATTGAGGTAAATCTATTTAATTATCCTTTTATTCAATGTGTTTCTTGTTTTTTGGTAAAACTATGATAAGATAAGTACATAGATTGTACTTTCATAGCTCTGTGACACCTGACTTTTTAGGATTATAAAATGCGTGTAGATTGTGGCAAATTAATTATTTAACTTTTAAAATTTGTACGAAATTGTGATTCCATGTTAGTGCATTTTCAACCGGCTTAAAAATGAGGTTATACAATTCGAAGCATTTTTTTTAATTGTACAATTACATTAGAATTAAAAAGAATCAATGAACTGTTTTTAATTTTTTTTTCAATGTCAACACCGCGACCTTCTGTATTGTAACATGTTGTACGGTGTTTTATATTTGAAGCGATCGTTTTGGATTTTCTGCAATTGTGTTGTGATTTATTTTTAAAATTATGTGCATTAAGTTTTTATAGTTTGGATTTACAGCTGGTAAACACAATTATTTAATAATTTTATAAATTTGATGGTTACAGAATAACATTTTAAAGCTTTTAAAGCTTCCGTACTCAGTAGGGTAATACCTACCAATTATGTATACCGTCAAGGACATTGATAACTTCTGAATACTTTTATTGAGAAATTTTACGTATGCTCTAGAGGTGGGTAGCGCGGACATTTGTCTGGGGCGCCAAAATTTGGGGGTGCATATTGACTCAGTGAGAAAAATAAAGACGTGAGAAGTTTTTGTGATTTTTGGCGTGTTTGATGCTACCTTGTTTTATTTTCAAAATAATGGCATTTTATTTGAGTGTGCAATGATGGCTATTTTTAATAACATTTAAAATCGTAAAAATTTGTATACGACTAACAATTTTTGGCTAGGTACAGATATTTCTTAAATATTTTCTACGATTTTGTACTACTTTGATTTTTATTGAAAATAAAAAATATTTATATTCGTTTAAAGTATCCATTCTTAAGGAGCGTTAATTGGTCTTTTTGTCCAGAGCAACGTAACCGCTGCCTTCAGTTATTTCTGTAAAAATAATCGTATTTATTTTTTTTTCAGTTTTAAACTGAATCCAGCTCATAATTTTGTATTTCTGCTGTGAGGACCTGAAAGTTGGCAGTCTACTTCTACACAGTGGCGAATTTCAAAACCGCTGAAAGAAATCGAAAAGGTGAGTGTGATTATTTTTTTTTGTTTTAATTGTAAAGTAGACCCGTTCCACGCAACGGCTTCTTTATTGTGTTTACTGTGTAAATTTTGAAGTTTTTGAAAATTTCGAATTGAATATGTGTTTTGTAGACACCTGTATTTCATATCTGCATGTCTAACTGTGCGTGTCTGTCAACCGCGTTTCAAACTTGTGTATTTTTGAGGGAAAAATTCGAAAGAAAATGGATCGATAAGTTTTGTCGCGTCCAACTCCTTGTACTCTTTTAACTTCGCTGACGTATGTAGGTACACAATATTTGTTTTACTGTTTGAATGACAATCAATTTTTAGTAAACATTTCTTTTCATAATACAGACTTTCTTTTTAGTTTTTTAAATTTGACAACAAAATCACGATTTTTTCGTTCTAAACATTATATAATTTATCTCTCATCAAGAAACGCAGATATGTACCACAAAATATTTTTTTTGCACGAGCCCCTTAAAATAGCTGCTTTTCATGCCTGTATAGCGGTAGTAAAACAACCCATTTCACACTAGTGCGTAAAGTAAAACAAATGAATGCTACTTTACCGACCCAATAGTAATTTCCAAAAGCAGCCTGTAGGTTACCATTTAAAACTATATGAACAACAGAGACAGCAAAGAAGGTATAGTTTTCGTAAATAACCCACGTAGAATATTAACGAACACTGAACTCTGTCAGATATATAAATATATATTTGTTATGAAGTGAAAATCAGTTGCGTGTAAAAAATGTAGTATGCATCTCGATTGTAATGCTTCTATGACTTGTGTGGCTGTTAAACTCGCCAGTCACTCGTTTTGGACAATGTCACCTCGTATTATAACTCCATAATAATAACTGTCACAATTATCATTCACTATTGTAAAAAAAACTGGTTTATAAAATTGGATGTTTACTTTTAAAATAATTTTTTTTGGTCGTATGTTGAAATCTTTAGTGTCGTAAATCCAAACTAAAAGGTCTTTATAGCTAAAAGTCATATGAAGACCGTTCGTAATACGAGGTATGAATGTGTAATTGGTTTTCTCTTTTTTTGTTCAATAGCTTTACTTTAAAACATCGTGAATATTTTTGTTACATCATGTTTATTCTGTGAGTTGTGTGACTCGCAAAAATGTTATTCCGTGACATTAATTTGAAAAGATTTTATAGATAATCGAAGTATTTTGCATGTTTTTATATCGTATTTTTACTTCCGCATTTAAGTAGAACTGTTTATTTAACAGTTTATTTTTCTGTAACGATGGTTTTTCAAAAATATCAAACTTATTAGGATGTGAAATAAATAGAAGAATGTATACAACAAAATAAGAAAATATAAATTGTAAATCAGTTTTATATCTTTAACCGACTTTTACAAAGAAGTTATCAATTCGTCATGAATATTTTTTATGTTTATTCAGCCATAACTTTTCAAGGACTTGATGAATTTGAAATTTTTTTATGTCATTTTGTTCAAAATATTTCCATATAATTTTTATCAAAATAGATTCAGTTGTTTTTAACCGCCTTCGAAAAATTACCTCAGATGTAAGTTATATTTTAAGTATGTTTATAGATATTGGATAATTGGACTATATTTAATTATCCAACATCTATAAACATATTTAATATTATGGACGATAACAACTTAAATATGTTATATTTTAAGGTTTTTAAAAATTCAAAAAGTAAAAATTACAGCTGTTTTAGGGTACGACAAGATCAAATCAGTTAGTTAGTTTTACATCATAAAATAATGATCATTTTGATCTAATAATATAAAATACAAAGTAAATAAACAAAACACAATTTAATTTGATTTAATCAAGACGAAATTTAAATACGTCTCATCACAACGAGATTGAAAATTACATTATACTTGTTTGTTTCTTAAACGTTGCTAATAGACACTCAAAACAAAACAATTTTAGTTCGACAAAGCAGAGTATTAATGTTGTCTCAAAAAGACCCAACAATACTATCTGTTATAATTCACTAATAAAATATTTTAGCTTTGTCCAGTAGACATTTGTACGGTGGGAGCTCGAATGAATAGCTGCCTGATAATTTTTACTCGGTATAAATAAGCCGTATTCAGAATACAACCTACATATAAACTGTGTTATAGAGAACAAGTTCGCCGTGTCATTACTAATTACCGATGTGGCATGTAATTAACACTAACCTGTCACAACAGATTAATGAATGTCTCCCTAGATGTCGCACAACGCACTTTACATACACACACACACACACACATACAATGTCCGGGATGTAACCTTACAAATGATTTCATAACAGACGTACAACATAATTTATTATCAGCTTATTTTAGTGAACAAATCTATGTGTCGAAATTATAAATATTATAATAATTAATATACAAAAGAAATTGAATGAATATACTGATGCTTCATAAATTCTTTGAAAGAATTTATTGATGGCAAAAGTTGTCAATTTTTTTTAAATGAATACTTGAATCGAATAGCCGTGTTTTAGTAGTTTTTTGATAATTTCAACAATATCTTTAAACAACGCTTTTGCTAGTGGAATTACATATCATATTATACAGTCTAAAAATCATGAAAAAGATAATCTAATAAATATAGATTTTATAACTCGCATGGATGAACAAACAATTCCAGTCAGTTGGGCGACAAAAACTATTGACATTTGACATATTATAATAAGTAAAATAAAATTTGTGTTTACGCGTTTCACATATAAAAATTTAGCAAAGCATGTTTGTAGTGTAATTTCTTTCTGACAGATCTTCTGAACAAAAGAACAGCTGATTTTTTTTATTTTCAAAATATTTCAGAAACTATGAAGTTCAAAAAAAAAATTACAAAACTTTCTTGGAATAATAAACCGTTATGAAAAGTATACCATTAACAGAAAAAAATAACGTTATAGCTCATGTCTCATTTGCTCATGGGTCGATTTTTCCCAAAAACAATAAGGCTCTTCAAATTTAGACGTCAAACATCTTGCCAAAATTTGGTTTAGAACCTCTCAGCCGAGCATACTTTTTTCCAAAAATATGTTTTTTGGATTCAGGCTACCTCAAAATGAAAAAATATTGTAAAATTCTCACCTAAATTAATACCATTCCCCACTAGTAGAGTTGATAAAAAACTGCACTTAATTAACCGCTAAGACTTCGCGCTCAGTCAACTTCTTGCACGTATGAATAACAAAAAACAAACATGTAATTTGATATTTTTTCCTTACTCTAAATAATATTCCCTGACATTTTATTTGATCTATAAGAAATCTCTAAATTTTCCAGGTGTGTAAAGTCCTCGAGGTCTGTGGGCACCCTAAAATAATAAATATTGACCGAAAATTATGTAACGTCTATGTACTATCTATCAAAAGAAATCTAGTATGGTAGTTTTGGTCAGTGATATTTTTGTAATAAAAGTGCTAATTAAAAAGTCGATGACCACTTAATAGAACCCGGTGCATAGGAGGAATCGGTATTACTTATAAATGGTGTAATCGGAACGCAACGCCAGCTTCGTACGAGTATACGACCCACCTGGCCATTTAATTTCACGTCCACCTATAAGTCAATTGGATTTAAACGCAACTGTCATGTCAGTGCGTTTAACACAATCCTTGTTCAATATCGTGACGATAGATATAAATGTCTCTTCGACACGTTCGCTTATAATTTATTATAGTTCTCTGCCAGTTCAGCTACTGGGCTTGATCTTGTCATCTTCTATGTACCTACATCGCATCCACAGCAAGATCTAGATTGTATTGCTTTTTTGACTCGTGTGACTGCTAACACTAGCTACTCGCTCGTTTTAACATAATGACATACTTGCACATAATATAATACATTACAAATCTATATACTATTATAGGACGCGCATTGAAAAAGAATGAAAAAATTAAATGATTTACTGTATTCATATCCATATTAATAAATGATTGTTAATATTCATAGGTATTTGGATTGACAAGACTTGTTTAAAAATAATTCTTTAATATTTTTGTACAAAGTTTCGTCTCTCTCGAGACTTCTTCAGGTACTATAATTAGAACACAAAAAAAAATAAATAAATAAATATCATTTTTACAAGTCAAGAGTTGTGAAAATATAACTAGTAGATAATTTTCAACATAATAAACAATATAAGTAAAATATAATATGATAATAATATTATATTTTACTTATATTGTTTATTATGTTGAAAATATAACTAGTAGATAATTTTCAACATAATAAACAATATAAGTAAAATATAATATGATAATAATATTATATTTTACTTATATTGTTTATTATGTTGAAAATTATCTACTAGTTATATTTTCACAACTCTTGACTTGTAAAAATGATATTTATTTATTTATTTTTTTTGTGTTCTAATTATAGTACCTGAAGAAGTCTCGAGAGAGACGAAACGTTGTACAAAAATATTAAAGAATTATTTTTAAACAAGTCTTGTCAATCCAAATACCTATGAATATTAACAATCATGAAAAAATTAAAGTTTTTGAATATTTAAACTTTGCGGTGTAATAATAATAATAATAATACTAATAATAATAATAATAATAATAATAATGCGTTTAACGTCCGTTTGTCGACTTTTATGTCATAACAGACATCATTCGCACCATTACTATTTTCCATTTTACCACTACCTGTTATTTTCTACATTTCTAAAACTTCAACTTAACTAATATAGACCGGGAGATGGTGACACATTTTGGTAAGTCATTTCTTACAGTATGGCGCTTTTAGGGGGGTTCATATACGTAATAAGTGAGAGGAAAATGATGTTCTTACCGGTGGTGCGCGGGACGCAATAGCAGAATAATTAATTGAAATTGCTCGAAAATCCGGAGATGTCAAACAATTTCTTTCACAAAATTTCTTCAATTTATCGTTATTTAAACAAAAAAAAAACCCGGCGATCGCTATATGCCATACTTCTCCGGTGGGTGCCATACTTTTTTAAAAATGTTTTTTTTTTCTAAATTCATTTCTTACAGGCTGATTTTTTTTTAAATAATTGTTTTTTATTAGTCTTGTATGGAAATCACCTTGCCATACCATTCCGACGGTCCAAAATACCCGCCATACCCCCTCAAACATGTCACTTTTACATAATAATCATCATATTTACACTGTACCATAAACTGACCACGATTTAACTGCCATACTGAAAGAAATGGTTTTTCGAATTTTGAAAACTGACATGTTTGAGGGGGTATGGCGGGTATTTTGGACCGTCGGAATGGTATGGCAAGGTGATTTCGGTACAAGACTAATAAAAACCAATTGTTTAAAAATAAAATCAGCCTGTAAGAAATGAATTTAAAAAAAAAAAAAAACATTTTCAAAAAAGTATGGCGGGCCTAAACACCCACCGGAGAAGTATGGCATATAGCGATCGCCGGGTTTTTTTTTTGTTTAAATAACGATAAATTGAAGAAATTTTGTGAAAGAAATTGTTTGGCACCTCCGGATTTTCGAGCAATTTCAATTAATTATTCTGCCATTGCGTCCCGCGCACCACCGGTAAGAACATCATTTTCCTCTCACTTATTACGTATATGAACCCCCCTAAAAGCGCCATACTGTAAGAAATGACTTACCAAAATGTGTCACCATCTCCCGGTCTAATAGCAATGGGCGAATGAAGGAATTATAGGAAATTAGGATAGGATAGGTAATTTTTGAACTGGGAGTTTTATAGGTAATCGGCCATGGCCTTGAGTAAGGAACCATATCTTGATATTTTTCTGGAATTCATAATGAGGGAAACCATGGAAAACCTCAATCAAGATGGCCGGTACAGAAATTATCGTTTCTCGGCGAGAGGCAGTAGGAAAAATTCCTAGCCACATCTGCCTCCACCGGGATTCGAACCCGTACCTCCCGAATGCGAGTCTAGTGCTGTCACCACTACTCTACTCAGCTCGGTATAACTTTGCGGTGTATGAACAAGTCTTATCAAATAGAGCAAAATTTTTTTGAAATAAATCTATGCTAGAGAGACATTCATTCTTGAAATTGAAAATATAACGAATGTGTCGCAATTTGAACGACAAGCGAGATGTAGTGAAGAGCGGAAAAAAACTTCTCTAAATTTGGACGACGTATAAGATATGAGTTCAAAGATATATCACAGAATGGACTTGTAGATGTTGACAGCTTTGGAGACTGAATTAATTGACTGAATTTTTAATATGGACGTTCGTATGTTTGATCCCTAAGACATTTTAATAAAGTCGATGCCACGGAAGAATCTGTATTCACAATATAAATTCTCGGTATTTGGACGCTTATCAAATTCCTTGCGACACAATCGTGTAAATAAATGACTTAATTTTCTAAATCAATGTTGTTGCCGTTTCAAACACGACAAAGTTTTTGTTACATTTATTCTGAGAATTAGGCTCTATTATATTTTTATGACACTAGTGTCAGACATCAATAGATGGAGATTATATAGTTGACATAACATTACTTTTTTAGTACCTTATAATATCATTATGTTTATAGACAACTTGTTTGCATGTATAATATTATTTGCATATAATATTACTTAGTTTGTGTTTTTATAAAGTGTCGTTGTTCATTTATATCAAAGTGTCAAATCAGAAGTTCACTTTTTGTCCGTATGCGAAACGATTATATCACGCTAAATTTTAAACTAATTAATTTCCATGTTATAACGACGAGCAAACTGCACTGAATCCGTCTAACCGATCGTTGACATTCTTTCTTTTTCAAAATGGATTGATCATGAAAAAAAGAGAGAGTTTGTTGATTATAGACGCTCAACATCTGAGGTCATCAGCGTCTACGGATTAATGATAATACATGCCTCATGGCCATATAGGCATATGCTTAGGTTTATTTCGACCGTCTATACTCTATATGAAAGAGAGATCTTTTATAAAATGGTTCAAAAATAGTGTTGTGACTCGAAACAAATAATGTTATTTTTTTTTTAATTTTCGGATCCATTACAGTGTACTGCGTAGAAAATAACCAACCAAAATAATCAGTCATCTAGAAAGATTTTTTTGTTGTAGATTAATAACCGTCTTGTTCATAAACAGCACCGGCACCGTTTTAAATTTCCAAAATCAACTAACTGCTATAGCTCAGCGTCTTTCGTAAATATCTGAATGTGTTGGCTGTCAACTAAGTACTGAGTACACTAGGTTGCATCAGCTCTCGTATTACATAATTCAATATGTAAACAAGGAGTATAGAGCGGACGTGTGTTGAGTTAGGAAAGTGTAAATACAGCTGAAATCACTTCTGATCCATTAATAGCGTTAAATTACGTAATATATTGCCGACTAAAATATCCTCTCCGCTCGAGATGATAAAAGGATTTCAAGAGAAATTATTGACATTACGTAATACAAGCTACAGCAGACATATATCAATACTTTTATATTTAAAACACAAGCCGTTTTCTTTCGACAGGCCCCAGCAGTCCCTACTCAACCGGTTTACATTTTTTTATCGTGGATCTTTATGGGTTCACTGATCACTGTTCAATAAATCGATGTTCTGATATGAGCTATTAGCGCGAGCTAGCATTGCATGAACGTGAACTTTATATTATATGCGTGCAGTTAGCAGGAGGACAGCAATATGTAAATATTTTTTTCGTGTGCATTGTATCGTGTCTTTTGACCAGTAAATGAATCTGTTCTAATGCTTGGTTCACAATCAGTAGCTAACTTATACGATTTTCAGGGCAGAGCGAGAATCCCGTTTAACGCCTTTAGTTGGCACTTTTCTAATTCGCATTGAATTCCCCAAAATATTAAAAACGTACTGAAAATGGATACAAATTTAATTATATCAATATTCATAAAATCATATAAGCTCACTTTGAAGATTCTGAATATATATAACTTTTGCCGTTAATTTCTGCCAAGTTGGGTATGTAAATACACACTAATAATTATTTTATGTATCGATTCGAAGTAAATAAATCAATAAAAATTAAATATAAAAAAAACCCGGGTCGCAGTGCCAAAACCCTGCCGACAATATAGTGTATTTGCTAATACAGGCAGTGTGGCTTTATTATGCGAACTTAACTTGGTTTTTGGGCAAAATAAAAAAATTGACTCCTTAATACACCCCTTAACATAACATTTTTTTTCTTAATTGCAATATTATTATCAATCGAGCTTCTATACCAAGTTATATACACCTTTCAGTAAATAATTCACTATCTGCAAATTAGTGTTTTCAAAAAATGTGTAAGTCCGGTCCTGTTGGGCCGATTTTACTAAAATTTTAGAGGCACTTATTAATTGCTATTTAATTGCTATTAAAGGATTAAATTTCGATTTTATTAAAATTTTAGGGACACATTTTAATTACTGCCAGAGGGTTAAATTTCAATTTTGAAACGATTCGGAGAATTTTTTCGGTATTTTAGGGCCCAAAAACATTTTTCAACCCCTAAAAACTACCCTTAAAATGGCCCGATTAGGCCCATTTTAAATAGGCTTCTTGCGGTGATGGATTTCAACACGTGGGCCAAATTTAGTTGAAATCAATTAACTCTTTCGAAAGTTATTGCCCGCACACATATATATATACGTATATATATACGTATATATATATATATAAACATTTTTAAAAATGGTGCCAAAGTGTTTAGGAGGTTATGAAACGTCGAGAAATTTTGGTCCGACCCATAGGTCCCGCCATCCGACCGATGCCAATAGTGTATTTGCCATATGGCAAATACACTAAAAAGTATGTTCCATTTTATATCACCGAAAGTATTAGATCCAAAATTTTGGAACATATGTCGCTATAGGAATTCACGCTCAAAACTCTCAATTTCGCGTTGGTTATCAGCTACTCTACACTCTACAGGGTGCTCATAAACATTATATATTAAGCGAATCTAGAGGGCAGTGTGATCTAGTGGTTAGCGTGCTAGCTTCTTGATCGAACTGTCTTAGGTTCGAATTAGAGGTGCAAATCATGCGTGAAATTTCCCGTGACACTGAGTGTCACGACGTGACGTGACACGCCGTGAGTGTGACTGTTTCAAAAAAATCGTGAGTGAGTGTGATTAAATAAAATATACGAATTCGTGAGCGTGCGTGAGTGGAAAAAAAATTTCGTGAGCGTGAGTTGGCGTGAGTGAAAAGTTCAATCACGTAAAAGATTATTCCTGTATGCGGACTGTTAAATCTGGTCCGGGACTCATGATTTTTCTTGTTTAAAGTATGTACTTTCTATTCATAGGTTTTTTTTGTTTATTGTATTTGTGATGTGTAAACTGTAACGTATATTACATAAAATTACAAAAATTCATTGTTTGGTACTTTATAGTTGACAAACACATAACCTGATCCTATTTCCATAGGCCATATTATTGTATCATGTTTTGGTAGCTTAAGAAATGTTATAATATGAATTATAAAATTACGTCAGTTTCGCGAGTGAAAGTGTAATTGAACGTGCGTGAGTCTCGAAATATAATTATTATCGTGCGTGAGATGAAAATGATTTTCATGAGCGTGAGTGATCATGACCAAATACTACTCACGAGTGCACCTCTAGTTCGAATCCTACCTCTGCTCATGGATGTTTTGTGATGTTTAGTTTTAACTGAATATTATGTTATGTGACGACTTAGATCATTAGCGTCTGCTAACGACCTAAGTTTTCGAGCGTCTATAATCTACAATAAATAAAAAAATAAGCGAATCTTTTATATTGTGATTTAAATTGTGTGTACGCTGCATATTGTGTGGGGACGCCTTTTGCATCAACGTGGGTGACAGTGATCTGAACTGCACACCGACTGACCGAGCGGTCGGGGTCCGTGTCCAGGGGTGCGTTCTACCACCTCTTTACAATGCACACACACAAACGCACACATACGCACGTGCCGCGGGCCGATGCACGCAATCTGATATGGTGTGTCTGACAACCAGCCAGTCCACTCGCTCGCATGTGTGTGTGTGTGTGTGTATGTGAGCGCGTCTTCGAATGAAGACAATAAGGAAGGAAACTTCGTTTTTTACCCGGCTGCGACACGCCAAGAAAGATTAAAATGTGTCTGAATGTTACGCTCTAGAGCTGAAACGATTTGTACAAATGCTAGGTGTCGTTAGAATAATCCTGACTCCTGATCCACCGACTATCCTTAGAATACATGACGTCATGAGTCGCCATATTGTCCAACGTGAAAAAAAAGTGTAAGCCTCACTCATCTAAGCCCGCGAGAGAAGTGAAACTTCTTAGAGTTATGCGAACTCGTTTCATTGGTGCACTATCCATTTTGAGTTACCGAGGTTTGTCTTATATTTTATTATATTTTTATTCGTTTTGAAATAAAACATCACCTGGCATCTATCATACTTACTATATTACATTTTCGATCGCTGCACAATCAGCCGATTTTTTGGTAAATGTGCTTAAAATCAAAATATTTAACAAAATTCCCAAGGCGTACGGCTTAGCGAGCAACTTTATCCTGTTAGATTTGGTATTACATCGGCAACTTCATCCTGTTAATTTTGATGTTACATTGTAAAAATTCACTCCCGCCTTTTTTCATAACGCGTCAAAAGAAGTATAGCTTCAAAAAAACTTGTTTGAAAAAGTGTACAAGCTTTTGTTTTAGTTACTGCAATAACTTCGATACTGAGTAACTGATTGTAGCACCCTCCTGACTGTATAATTCAATTGTGTATTCTGTATGATTCAGGGCCGACAACTTGTCATTTTCTATGTGAGCTTATCAATGAAATCATTTTATGACGTCACTTGAAAAAATATTAAAGGAATGACGCGTGCTTTTTTTTAAATTTAAAATTGCGTTTTGTCTATTATTGTTTACATTTTGTAGCAGCTAAAGTCAATGCACTTTTGAAACATTCGAGTAACGCTTTGTTTTTTAAAGTTTTAAGTGTCATGTACGTTTTTTTTGAGTCACTCAATTTTTTTCTCTGTATAGTAACCGGTCTAGGTTATTGGAATAACGCAGGTTACCTCGTTACATGAATTGCGTTAGATGGTAAACCGTTCATATTTTTATCAGCCACACAATATCAATTGACAGTCCGCTGGTTGACGTCATCCCCCCACTACTACTCAACGGAGCGAGGTCACCTCTGTATCTAATAACCTTGGCAATTGGTTATTAGCGTACTGGCGTATTGACCGGACTGTCGTAGATTCGAATCCCACCTCTGCTCATGGATGTTTTGTAATGCCGATTTATTTGACCCAGTTTTGATAATTAATGATAGTGATCAAAATGTCTTATGTTAGAAGCCAAATCCCCAAGTGATATTCTTTTATATATTATGTGAACAACTGAACATATACAATTGGATATACCTTTTTAAAAAAATAAATAAAAAACCTTGGTAACCGGTCACCGGTGGGTAATTTACGTAGCGTGCAGCTGAAAATTATTATTTCTACATAACGATTAATGTAGTTCAATTATTCACTTACATAAATAAAAAGTAAATAAAATATAAACCATAGAAAAACCAAAGTCATTGCAATTATATTAAACGAGACAATATGGCGGGTAATGGGCGTCATATTGGATAACAACGACACCACATTTATCAAAAACGGTTCACTAATTTGGTCTCTAAGAGGAAACATTGTATGCCCACGTACAGACATGATTGCTAGAATCATAATGGTTTATTTTGACTTTGTCGTAGTCGGGTTTTATAGATCCAAGATATTTAATTTTTCGTTTTAATTAGGAGAATGAAAATAAAAATATCAAGTAATAAAACAGTCTGTGTAATTGAAATGGAAAACTTAATTCGTATCACGACATGAATAAATAAAATAGGTTAATATAAAGGTCACATACATTTAGACACCTATATTCATAGCCGTTACGTACGTAATATATTATATAGTCTGTTTATATAGCATAAAGATGTAAAAAAATGGGGGATTCATATATTACCTGTCTACATATATACAGTAAGACCCCGCTTATCTTAATACGTAGATAATAGACATATTAAGTGAAACAGAAAGAAATTTTATTGGTTTTTTATTTTATTTTATTTTGTAACATTTATTGGTTAATACTTTTTTATTACATTAATTATAGATTTATTTATTGCCAATATTGATTTTTGTTCGTACACCATTTATGAAAATCAAATAAAAGTCCAAGTAAGACGTTATGTTTGTGATGAGGAAGGTTTCTCATTTGACAAATTTTGTTTTTTGTGAAGAAGTCATTTAATGTCCCTTTTCTATTTCGTTTAGCAAGCTATTGTCGATAGCAAGATATTGCATCAACGACACTTCGTCTTGCCTTTGAACTTCTATCAACATTTGAGTCTTTTTGCATAAACTGATCCATAATTTACGTTATAGCGGCTAATTTTTTTTTTAGAAACTGCGTAATACTGAAACAGTGTTAAGCAGAGCAGCGTTAAGCGAGGTTTTACTGTAGTTTCCTAGCGTGTGTCTGGATATCGGCTTGTCCTTACAGACCTTCCAGAAGGCCCCAGTAAACTAACGAAGTTGCAATTTGGCACACTTATAGTATAGAACACGGAACAGAGCCTTAACGGAGCCGGATTTTCGATTTTCTTCCCATTGTTGAGGGGGGACCGGGGATCCCACTAATACAACACGCGCGGTACATCACTGTTGTGGAAAAATAGCAGGCCATAGATAGATGATGGTTTCCTTAGTTACGACTGTAAAAATCAATATTTGGAATTTGGATATCTTACAAGTCGTGTCAAATTACTGCTATAATTGTTTAAAGTAATAATAAAATCGATTGGATTATTTTATGCTACACCACATATTGTATACCAGTTTTTCTCAAACAGTCACATTCTTTTTAATATTGTTGATTATAGACGCTTGACAGAAAAGATCATTAGCATCTTTAATAATATTGTAATTTTCCTGTCTTTAATATTAATACGAGTCACTCTGTATATACCAGCTTTTTAAAAATGAACCCAGCCGAATACAGTTTGGTAAATAGCTAAATATGATATTCTAGTACATTTTCAAATCCTAGTAAAAATCTGTAACATTCTTTCACGCGTATAATTTGTATAACGAAGTGAGTTCGGTGGTTAGGGGTGTTGTCAAATTTCTAAATGTAAAAAAAACATGTTCAGTCTGATTATATTATTATACTAATATATCAAAATCTTTGTATTATATGTGTGTTTGAACAGATTTAACTATTTGACGAATTTCGGTGAAACTTTTTTGAAACATTTTTTATGAATCCAGTTATTATTTCACTATTTTATCGCAAAGTTAATTAATTAATTTACTGTTTTGGCATTTACTTCTATACGAATATCTACATAAAATCATAACGTGTTGATAAGGCAGCTCGATATTTCCTCTTCTCCTGCGTCTGTGTTGTTTAAAAGCGTAGGGCACTCAATTCATTAAATGAAGTACATATATAGGTACAATGAATGTCTCATGCTTTTAAGTCTTATAGACGAGAATTTTTTTTTCTTCAAATTTCTAGATTTTAATGTCTTTAACGGACAGACACAGCTAGTTAAAAATTATAATGCGATTAAAATATGGATATTCATATTAAGCTCACATAATCTTAGCATTAAAAGCGACTTGTAACATTCATTGAAGAATTTTTTTCTATTTGGCAACACTGTATGGCTACGTACGCGTAGTATTCATGCAATGTCATAAAAAAACTCGTTGGACTGTTTGGGTGTGGTGTGTGAGCTTTTCTTGTACGATAATATAATAATAATATGCATTAATATTATACATATTATATTACGCTACATTAAATTTCTTTTCATAAGACTCACAATGTTTATTAGCCAAATTAATCATGAAAAAAACTACATAAAAACAAAAATCCTGCAGGATTGCGGATTTATCAGCTCGATTTCTGACTTTCTTCGCAAGAATGATTTCGCTTACTTAGCATTTTTTTCAAATTATGGCTTTTTATGTTAACGTTTATCTTAACGTTTTTTTAATGTCTTCGAATGCAAAAAAAGTTAGGGCCAAACAGCGAAAAATTGAAGTTGTTCGATCCAACGGACCTGCTATTGTGTTTTGAGGTTAAAAAAGGCGCTGAAACCAAATAGCTTTTGTTTGGTTTTCGTTCCACTCGATTTTCTGTCATGAAGTTTATAATTTTTTTATAATTTATACAATTTATAATTTTTTAAACGTAGGATATAATTTCAGTTACAACTTTTCGAGGGGTTAAACGATATGAAAAATGTCGTGACCATTTTGTTCAGAATGTTTGCCGATTGGTACCATATATATATTTTTTTAATTTGTTCAATTGTTTTCAATTGCCTTAAACGAGTTTTGTATAACTTTTATATCTCCAACATTTGCCAATCAATTTGGATGACCCTTTTTCTGTTTTACAGAGCGTTCTTTCAAGGTGGTCTTACGTAAATTTTACCCAAATCGCTCTAAGAGTTATTTTCTAATTTAGTAATAAAATATTATGGAAGAAGATGGAAGAACGTGCAAAGTACGTATTGCAAAGCCACTAAAAAGAAAAAACTTTAAGAAAGGCCACTAAAAAGCGTGAAATAATAAAGTTTTGAGGTCAATTTAATGAAGCACAAAGTGTTATTAATTAAATTGACACCGACCTAAAAATTTAATTATTTCAAGCTTTTTAGTGGTCTTTTTTGAAGGAGGCTCATTTTTTTAAAATTTTAAATATACTTTTTTGCTCCCTCATACAACACACAAACATTAGGAGCAAAAAAGTGTGTAGTTTTACACTAATTTTAGAAGTCTATTTCATTATTACTCGATCGTAAGATGAGTAATATATACTTTTGAACACGTTAGAATGTACAATGTACAAAATAATATGGAAGTGTAATTATTACAACAAAAACGGAAGCGGCTTTCCAACCCTGAACTGTGTCGAGTCGGTACTTCAACTATGAAATTATAACGATTGTGTTTCTGTGCAAGGAATAGAAGACATGTAACTGTGTATTTCAGAAGACTTAGGATGGATAGCTCACTATTATTTCCTGAAGGTCTTGGTCAGGATAATGGGACAAACTTATTAAATTATTGTATTGTCATCGGTCTTTGATAACTATGCAAAGTTTCAGTTGAATCTGACGATTTGAAGTAGGTAATTTTTTTTATCCTGAAGGTCCTGGTCAGGATAATGGGACAAACTTATTAAATTATTGCATTGTCGTCGGGCTTTGATAACTGTGCAAAGTTTCAGTTGAATCTGAGGTTTTGAAGTAGGTAATTTTTTTTATCCTGAAGGTCCTGGTCAGGATAATGGGACAAACTTACTAAATTATTGTATTGTCGTCGGTCCTTGATAAGTATGCAAAGTTTCATTTGAACCTGAGGTTTTGAAGTAGGTAATTTTTTTTATCCTGAAGGTCCTGGTCAGCATAATGGGTCAAACTTATTAAATTATTGTATTGTCGTCGGTCTTTGATAACTATGTAAAGTTTCAGTTGAATCTGACGTTTTGAAGTAGGTAATTTTTTTTATCCTGAAGGTCCTGGTCAGGATAATGGGACAAACTTATTAAATTATTGCATTGTCGTCGGGCTTTGATAACTGTGCAAAGTTTCAGTTGAATCTGAGGTTTTGAAGTAGGTAATTTTTTTTATCCTGAAGGTCCTGGTCAGGATAATGGGACAAACTTACTAAATTATTGTATTGTCGTCGGTCCTTGATAAGTATGCAAAGTTTCATTTGAACCTGAGGTTTTGAAGTAGGTAATTTTTTTTATCCTGAAGGTCCTGGTCAGCATAATGGGACAAACTTATTAAATTATTGTATTGTCGTCGGTCTTTGATAACTATGTAAAGTTTCAGTTGAATCTGACGTTTTGAAGTAGGTAATTTTTTTTATCCTGAAGGTCCTGGTCAGGATAATGGGACAAACTTATTAAATTATTGTATTGTCGTCGGTCCTTGATAAGTATGCAAAGTTTCAGTTGAATCTGAGGTTTTGAAGTAGAAATTTTTTTTTATCCTGAAGGTCCTGGTCAGGATAATGGGATAAACTTATTAAATTATTGTATTGTCGTCGGTCCTTGATAATTATGCAGCGTCTCAGTTGAATTTGACGTTTTGAAGTAGGTGAATTTCACGTTCCAAACAAACATTGTATACAGATGAGGCTAATAAAAGCGTATTAAAAACGAGCTTCTTGATCGTTGGTAACACTGCTTAGAAGAAAAATCTGAGCATCGAACTGTCAATGAGTAGCGAATTTGTTGCAAAATCGGCTGTGTTAATAATTATCGATTAAACGTTAAAAATTATTGATTACAACAATGTTATTGTTGAAAAACATTCTTGAACATTTCTTTTTCACGTGTGTGTTATTAGTTTTGCTGCGTTTTTCGTAAAAGTCTACTTTTTGATTAAAAAAAGTTTCGCCTGGGAAACGTCTATATACTTGTCATATTGAAGAATCCTAGCCGCAAGACAATTTCTAATGTAAGTGATTTTTAACAAACTCTACGTTATATTTTCTATTTTTACACAAATTGGTGGGCCAATTTTTATGGTTTCCTATAATATACTCTAACTACACATTTGTAAAAGCAAAAAAGTGAAACTTCTTAAGTAGGAATAATATGACGACGTTCATATGTATTGATAAAAATATGACAATAATATTGCAATTTAAAAAAAAGTATTAATTTAAGAGATGCATTAAGGGGTTAAAATTTTTATTTTGTCGACGAATTTAAGTTAACATAATAAAGCCACAATATCTGTATGAGCAAATACATAAATAAATAAATTGTCGACAGGGTTTTGGCACTGCGACCCGAGTTTTTATTTGTTTATTTTATGATGATGGACGTATATCTGAGTTCAAAGCTTCGTTCACCATTAAAAACAATTTTAGGTTTATTTTTTAGTCGGCTTAATTTTTCACTAAATACGACCATTACCCCTACTAGTGGGGAATGGTACTAGTTTAGGTCAAAAATCATTTTTCAAAATTTCACAATATTTTTTCGGTTTGAGGCCCCCCGAATCCAAAAAACATATTTTTGGAAAAAGTCTGTGCGTCTGACTATCTGTGAGCACGATACAGGTCAAACAGATGAACGGATTGAAACCAAATTTTGGGAGGATGTTTAGTATGCAAATATGAAGAGCCCTGTTGTTTTTTGGGGAAAATCGACGCATGCGCAGAAGAGATATATTCTATAATGTTGTTTCTTGTATAATGATGGTTTATACTTTTTATAACGGTTTAATATTCTATTCATTTTTCTAAGAAAGCTTCGTAGAAAAAGTTTTTTCCTAAGTTTCAGAGTTTCAGAAATATTTTGAAAATAAGAAAAAAATCACCTGTCAGAAACAAATTAGTTCGGTAGCTGACATCACGCTTGGATTAATTTTTACATGTTCAACCATATTATGTAACCATGGAAACAAATAGCAATTAATATCATATTCGTTACTAGCCGTTACCCGCGTCACTACGCGCGTTAACAGAAATTTTATTTCATTTGTTTTAATATTTCTAAGGTCAATATTTATGATGTTGAAATGGTCCTGTCGCCCAATTGGCTGAATTTTTTTTTTAATTTTCTAATTTACCTCCAAAAATAATTAACTCCCGAAATCGGGATTCGTTTTTGTGCGGAACCCTAAAAGCAATATCACAATCGTTTACGTACAGCGATCTGGCCCGTAGTAAAATGTAAACATTTGAAAACCAGGCATCGTAGCGTTATATGTCAGACCCCAATAGAGCAGTGGTTCTCAACCTTTTTCAGCTAGCGACCCACCCTTCCTTATCGGAATACCTCCACGGTCCATCGGTCCATAGTTGAGGGATGCTGTGGTTCTGTTGTCTGCCCCAGATGCCAAAAATCAAGAACCAAGAAAACAATCAGAAGACAATTCGATTTGTTTCGATTTTTTCTATCTTTTCTGATGGTTTCGGATGGTTTTAGGATCGAGTCGCGACCCACATGTAACCTTTCCGCGACCCACCGGTTGAGAACCGCTGCAATAGAGAATATTTTTTGAGAGAGAACTTTATAAACACTATCCGCTTAAATTTTGTAGCTACATTTGTACTACTATTTATACATGAGGAGGGAGCCAATATGTGGTTGGTATGGTAATTGAGTGGCGGATACAGCGGCTATAGCTGTACTAGCTCTGACACTTTCCTTACCCTCATTACCCACGCGTAAGTCTGTTACACATTGTCGTACGTTTTTTAACGTTTTGCTCGACTTAAATCAAGGCTATTACATATGTGTACCAAATTTCAACTCAATAAGTAGGTGTAGTAGTTTCGGAGAAAATTGGTTGTGACAGACGGATGGACAGATACGCGACTGATCCTATAAGTAGGCTTGCCAACTTTAAAATACAAATTTGCGGGAAATAATGATTTCAAATGCGGGACAAGGGTTTAAAAAGCGGGATCCAACTAATTTTATTTAGAATACAAAAAAACGTGAAATTTTCTCTACAAATCAGGATGAGAAGTATAATAAAACATCTTGTTAGATTAATAATAGTCAATATTTACTAAAAAAAAGTTATAGTGTAATTTAGACTTTATTATGAAAACTATAAATTAGTTTTTAAATGAGTATTTTTCTTGACATTTTGCACTTTTAAGGATTTTTTTATTTTTAAGTACAAAATTGTAAAAATCGTAAAAAGCGGGATATTTAGCGTCCCGCACACATCCTGAGCGGGAGGTCTCGTTAAGGGTATCAGAAACGGGACGTCCCGCGTATAGCGGGACGGTTGGCAACCCTACCTATAAGGGTTCCGTTTTTTCCTTTTGAGGTACGGAACCCTAAAAACGTGTGAGCCTCACACACAAGCTCAAAATTGTTTATTTTAACTTCTTTAGCAACATATCTGTTTGAAAAAAGTAAAAAATCGAGGGGAAATAGAATCGACCCCTAAAGAGGAAGTTAGTTTGTCTCCTAAATTACATAAAACTGACGAAGACAGAAGTTTATAGCTTGTTGCTAAGTACTTGTGTATGTGTAAATATTATTAATTATTTTGACAACAAAAAAATAAACTTGGAAATAATAATTTTAAAAACTAAAGAAGTTAAACTTCTTATGTGAGCTTATTAGGGTGAGGATCATTATAATTTTTTTTTTAATTTCTTTTACATGAACTAGTTTTATTAATGCGTTATCTATTCTGTATTATCAAGGTTTCACTTATGTTTAAAACTGAGGCGTCGTTAAAGAAGTTTCGCTTCAAAAACAGTACAGAACTGTATATAAAATGCGTCATTAAAATAATTTACTACAGAAGACATTGTAGTGGCAGCCATTTATTAGATAAGTTTTTAATTTTATTTTAAACCTATTTAAAGGCAGGTTTTGCGTAGACAAGTTTAGAAGTTTTGTTAGTAGTAGATTGATTAACTGACAATGAGAAGATTTACTTTTTGTAGCTGTAATCGTGTCCTGCGTAAACATTGCTCTGTTTAACGAAAAACCTAATCATTGTGATTCATGCTTTAGTTTTACATAATATACACGACATATAAAGTGGTGGGACGTTGACTGCTGAAGGGTTGATAGCAACAGATTAAAAGGATTTGGATCGTACAATTCTATTAGCTTGCGTCCTACTTAACACGATTACGCTACCCTGTTTACTAATACAAAATTAACTTGAAAAGTCTTTTCGACTTTTTAACTTTCAGTTTTAGAATGCTATATCGATATATGTAGCACATTTTTATTTTAATTAACTTTCCATAACATTGAAAATTTTGTTCTAATGGGCCCGAAAAAAGAAATCGAAATTTTTAACATATTTTTATTTTCAAAAGAAGTATGTGTGTGTACGTGATCATTTCTTTTTAAGACGAAATCTCGAAAATAAAAATTGATATCGACTACGTTAGGATACTAATCGACGCGTATTAACGAAAATATGGTCTGAATTATTTTTTTTCAAAATCGGTCAGCCCTTGTTTTAAAACAAAAAGACTGCATTTAAAAATAATAGATTGAAAATGTAAATTGCTGTTAGACTCGGCTAGAACCAAATTGCCGTAGCTGTTACGGTGGCCTTGCTTGTGAGAAACTAAAAATCTAACATAAGCAATTTTGTTTTGTGCTCAGTGATGTGTCGGCCGTGAGTATCAGTCGTTCTGTCAGCGTGTCTGGCCTATCAGTTGACCGGCCACCAGCATGACTTGCAGCGCAGTCAGTCTGGATGGTGACAAATTGATGAATGCAGTCTTTTTGATTAATGTCTAAATTTGTAATTTAACTATCAACTGTTTGTTCTGATTATTTTACATCATAGGCAATGCAAGAGCTTTTTGTATTCATTGTTGATGTTTTTGTGTGGTCTGATTTGTTTTGAAATTTTCTTGAATATTATTTTAGATGAGCCTGTAAGAAAATTTAGAGTGTTTTTTTGTTTCCAATTTCCTTAAAAAAATGGAATCGCAATCGCGTAAGACGGTCAAATACTGATTTTATGTATCGGGTGTTTTTTTTATGATGATAGAACTTTCGATAGGGATACCTGTGCTTTGACAAAAGGTAGAAGTCATTTGTTTTGACAGTTCTGTTCAGTAAGCATTGACAAATTATCATGGAAAAACTCATGCCGCAACAACGCTTAGAAATTGTTGAAATTTATTTTCAAAATCAGGGTTCTATTTGCAAAAGTTTTTCTCGAAAAATTGTGTTTAGTGATGAAGCTCATTTCTGGTTGAATGGCTACGCAAACAAGCAAAATTGCCGTATATGGAGCGAAAACAACCCTCAAGAAGTTCTGCTGCAGGTTCCATTGCATCCTGAAAAATGCACCGTATGGTGTGGTTTACACACTGGAGGCATCATCAGTCCATATTTTTTTAAAAACTATGCTGGAGCTAATGTTACAGTGAATGGTGCTCGTTACAGATCGATAATCAATGATTTTTTCTTTCAAAATTTGAATGCTATCGACCCGGAAGTGTTTTGGTTCCAACAAGATGGTGCTACAGCTCATACTGCTAACGTAACAATTGATTTATTGAAAGAAAGATTTGATGATAACATTATTTCGAGAAATGGTCCAATTAATTGGCCTCCAAGATCATGCGACATAACGCCACTAGCTTATTTTCTTTGGAGTTATGTGAAGATGCTTTGGAAGCCAACATAACTCGTGTTATTGATGAAATAAGGCCTGAATTACTCGAAAAAGTGGTCCAAAATTGGTCTGATCGAATGCGGTCTCTCACAGCTAGTCGTGGTGGACATATGCCGGAAATTATTTTTAAAACCTAAATGTTATAAAATTATCTTTCAAATAAAAAAAATTGGCTTCACTCTTAATTTAAATGTGTTTTATTTCAATTTGAAGTTCTATCACTGTAAAAAAAAACACCTGATACTAAGAACATTCTGAAGTATTGTAATAATAATATGTAACATATATTTTTAAAGAATAAAAAAAAAATATTATTATTGTATTTCATACAATTATGCAAAATTTCATCAATATTGAATAAATATTTTCTCCAAAAAAGAAAATTGGCTTTCCGGGTAATGACTGTATATATTATTTGAAATTCGGTCCTGAACTGTCAATTTTAGTTAACACCTAAAAACACATCCATTAACATGCTCGGATTACGCTCATCTTAAATAGGCTTCATGAAGTTATGGATTACATGTGTACCATGTTTCGTTAAAATCGGTACAGCCTTTCGAGAGTTATTGTATCGTTATCAGAGCAGTCTAGGCATCGCGCACGTTAGTAAATATTTGGTTCAAAATAAATAACCCACTGTTTGAAAAAAATATTCTAATACAGCCATAACATGAAATTCAACAATATAATAATTATTTACTGAATAAAATTATAAAGAGAAGTTTAAATAAACAAAGAAATCAATGAATTGGGAAAAACCAAATCTCTGTAGAAGAGATTAAAGTTATCAATAAATACATTTTTTTTCGAAAAATCATGTTAAATCCCTTGTTAATTAGATTATGTAGAGATTGCTTTTTCAGTTGCAGTATATTATTATCATTAATAACAGCCAAATGATAACACTATATATAGAGAGAGATAATATTATGATTTGCGTTATGTATTTGTCGATGCATATTTTAATTCGAAAATAAGTTAATCCATGCATTTTAGTGATGAAAAAACTTTAGCGAAGTGCTGTATTACTTTATGCAAATGGCCATATGTATGTCTTCACCATCCGAGCTCTGGATATACCATCTTTTCTATTAACGCGCCGATTTTCCCCAAAAATAATAGAGCTCTTCCTTTTGACTTGCCAAACATCGTGACAAAATTTGGTTTTGATCCGATCAGTCGTTTGACCTGTAACGGGCTCAACGACTATTAAACGAAAAGATTGTTTCCAAAGATACCTACCCAAGTTTTCTTGAACTCGAGGAGTTTTTAAAAAACGAATTTTGTTCAAAATAAATAGTAGGTACCTACTATTCCCCACTTGTGGAGTTGGAATGATAAAAAATAAAATATTTATTTAATACTCGATCCTGCATTGAAATTATATTTACTTCAAATCATTGAAGTGGATTTCTCACTCAAATCAAGCCAACGAAAACATTGTTCCTCAACTTTTATTAGTATTTTTCAGGTACTCTTCAGTTAGCTTTTCTTCTCCTATTTCTGGTACAAAAAACTTTGTACATGTTTATTTTTAATTTTCTATAGCGAATACACAAAAAAATCTCGTAGTTTTTTGTCGCAAAATAAACTTTATAAAATCACCGATTCGGAAAAAAAACAATAAAAAAGTGTATACTTTCCGTTTGATTAAAAACTTTTCTATTTGTTGGGAAAATTTGTCTATTAAAAACGTATAAACATTCAGAGCCTGACCATTATAATAATTTAAGCACCGCGTATTATGATTATAAAAAAATAATGAAGAAAATAACAGGTTTGAAATATTACCGTAGTAAAAAGTCGAACGTTAACCATTATAATTTTTATACCGAGTATGCTTTAGATACAGTAACACACATATATTCTAAGAAGTTTAATATTTTCGTATAAAACATATGCCATATTGCACGACACCTTTAAAATTCAGTCTATTCCTACAAAACATACATTTGTACGTGCAAGCTACCCTGCCACTAACTTTAAACGCTTCTACGATTTTCAGAGGCGTATTAGCCATATAAAAATCGGCTCAGAAAGATTTGTAATTGACTGAGTGCATACCGGTCGACCAAGGTCATTAGAAGAACACAGGTTTATCATTACATTATTTTAATAGTGTTGCCCAGTAGACTTTTGTACGATCAAAGCTTGAACAAGATTGTATGAATGATTTTATTTCATTTAAAAATAATGAATTGAAGTGTTTTCTTATTACACAGGAATAGTGCGTTATCATTTTTACAGTGATTGTTTATTTAATGTTGACCAATAAATCAATATTGAACGTTTATCATTATTTAATAATATAATTAAATGTCAAATCTCTGAGTATTTTTGATTGATTGCATATAGTTTAACAATAAAAAGACCATTTATCTTCTAATTAAAAATAATATGCCATTTATTTTTGTATTTGCATTGAATTGGTATAATTTTTAGTAAACGGTGTATATAATTATATATTTGTTGTGTAGTGGGCGATTCGATTAATGTTTAATTAAATATGTTTTTTGTTTTTGAAATTGTTTCAAAAATGAAAGTAATTAGTAAGATACGAGGAGATACTCCGTTTATCTGAGCCGCGAGTGGATTTGTATCTGTTATGGGAAAAAACAATTTAAAAGAATTGAATCGACTTAAAAAAAGACATAAAACTCGTGCCCCGATGGTTGCGTACCGTTATGACAATAATATTACTTTGTTGAGGCCGACAGTCGACAAACTTAATAAAAATTAATAATAATTTAACTTAGAATTAGTGATTAATGATTTAGGATTTTGTCCTTCCACTTATACTATAAGGCCTTTATTAGTGCCAAAAATCAAGATTCTAGGTCAACGGGAAGGCCTCTATAACAAATCTCATGTCCGGAATTACCAAAATCTATAGTTTGTGACCAAAATTCAAGAAGTGATTAGTCATTATAGTAGGGTTTACTTTATGCAGCGGCCAAGCAACGCATACTCGTCCTATGCATAAGATCTCTATGCTGCTTATATTACACTGTGAAGTATAATTAGTGTCTGACTCACATCTTAAATTTTGAATATAAAACAAGAGAACAGTTTAACACTGTATGTGTTTCGCTCAAATCATACTTTGAAGATTTAAAAAACTTTTCTGAAAAAGGAAGAGTCACTTTAAGTTTGTGAGACAACAATTTAATGAAATAAGTACGAATAAGGGCATAATGTGACATTGAGAACGTGTGTTTTTTTGGCACAATTAATGCCGTTTTTTTAAGTAAATCGTACATAAATTTCTAAAGTATCTTATTGGAGATCTAGGTTTGTTCTTTATCTTCCTTATAGAGAAAGAATCTTTGCAAAATGTTGACGAATAAGTCTACAATCAGCTGTCACCCGATGCCCTATTTTTTGCCTAAATCCAGAGCGTTCCGACAGCCTTAAACTAGGTGCTGGAGTACCAATAGATTTTTCAGTTTGTCTTCTCAATTCCGTCCCTGGCGCTGGTGGACACGCAACGTACGCGCGCGCGGTCTGTTCGTCAGCCAGCACCAGGTCAAGTGTAACGGTGGGGTCACTTATCATCGGTGGAGATCGCAACCCACCGCCGAGCCGCAGCCACATGTATAATCGATTCGAGAAAAAAACACTAAATGAAAATTACACTGCAACATAAAACTAAAATGTTGCACGGTTGCTTACAAATTTTTACTTATACACACAAAAGTGTCAAGTCATCTAAGTGACTTCTGAAAACCCGTTGGATTATTTCAAATTGTTTATTGAAGACTAATTTTCGACTTCTCCTTCAACCTTACTTCGTGGCAGTCATATCAGAAAAAAACCTTTAAGCATTTGAGATAAGTCTAACGAACTTTCCAACGGCTGAGCAAAATTGTGTTGAAAATACATGAGTCTGACTGTAGATCGAATGAAGATAAAGGATCAAGGTCAATATCATTGTAGTTTTGATATAATTTTAGTTTTTGACGTAGAACGTTTGCGTTTTCGGGTAGACATACGCTACTCATGTCGACTTTATGTAACACTTTTCATTAAAGAGACTCACCATAACTTTGCAAAAATAGAGATTATAAGTATGTTTGAGGTGTAATTTGAAAGTTAAAGAAGTCACGCTTATTATTTCAAATTTTCAACGTGCGTTTGACATCGAAAAAAAGCAACATAAATTTATCATTACAGTTCGTATATCTTGACACAGAAATACAACCACAGTTTTTTTGTGTCGTTGACTAGATGTCGATCAAAATTTGTATAAAAAAATATTGAAATTTATATTCCTTTTGCAAAAGACGTACTTACTATATATATTCATTATAAATAGCTGAGAAAATTCTATACGTGTGTATTCCATTGTACTGCAACAAGAATTAAAATTCTCTTACATTTCTTGCAATTTAAAAAGTATTTTATAATTGCAATGGCGTAAAATATAAAGTGTTATATTTACGGTATGTAAAATGATTGCATATTTATGTAGATTTTAGTCAGTTTAATGACTTTAATACACGTTACGGTTGCCTTACCTAATTGACAAACATCACGGACTCATGGGATGACATATCTTTCTGCAAATAAATCTGTCGAATACAGTGGCCAGTTGATTCAATGTCGAGATTTTAAGACATTTTGAGAAGATAATCCATCAATTTTTTAACCAACTTCAAAAACACGTGGGTATTTAATATTGTTAATTTATAATATTTTAATATGTTAATTTGTGCAACTTTCCTAGCAAATATCCTAAGTTTCGTTGATATATATCTACGTACATGTTTTTACAACTAAGGTCACATCGTCTTGTTTTGACATCGATCGTGTGTGGTTCTTAGATTTGAGTAGTGAGCAAATATTTAGTTTAATTTAATTTAAACATTTTCTATATAATTTTTTAACTGATAATACGGTTTGCAACTTTGTAATAATAAATTGAAAATTGGGTAGAGTAGTGGTGAGAGCACTAGACTCGCATTCGGGAGGTACGGGTTCGAATTCCGGCGGGGGCAGATGTGGCTGGGACTTTTTCCTACTGCCTCTCGCCGAGAAACGGTAATTCCTGTACCGGCCATCTTGATTGAGGTTTTCCATGATTTCCCTCAATTAATTCCAGATAAATATCGAGAAGGTTCCTTATTCAAGGCCATGGCCGATTACCTATCAAACTTCCAGTTCAAAAATTACCTATCCTATCCTAATTTCCTATAATTCCTTCATTCGCCCATTGCTATTAGTTAAGTTGAAGTTTTAGAAACGTAGATAATAACGGGAAGTGGTAAAATGGAAAATAGTAATGGTGCGAATGGCGTCTGTTATGAAAGTCGACAAACGGACGTTAAACGCATTATTATTATTATTATTAAATTGAAAATTCAATTTACGATCTTATCAGTTACTCAGATTTAGAGCCTGGGAACTGGGGGCTTGTAATAGAGGATCCAAGGAAACAAGGGCATTACTATGCGCTCGGCTATACTCTGTTGTTTCAGCTTTAAAAGTAATCTCAGAAATCACGGTGAGCTTTAACGATTTTTCAGCATTACATAGTTCACTAGTATAGGTACATAAAACATTCAACAAATGCCGACTCGGACATAATTTATAACTGATTATTTTATTGCTTAATTATACATGTGCTCACTGTTTACATGAATATGTAATGACTAAACTAACTTACCTACCACTAATTACTTTTAGTCGTGTCTCTTGTATGTAGTAATAATTTGTATCATAAATAAATCTATAAAATTTATATTAATTAACAATATTATTATTATGCTCGTTTAAAAATGTAGGATAATAATCACGAATTAAACAATAAAACACGAATAAAAAAGCTATAACTAAGGTGAAGTAAATGGTAGTAGAAAATATATTTATAGACCGTTTCTGATTTACTAGATCTCAGGGCCTATTAAGCCAAGTTGAGGTTCATGATACTTTAGGATATAATTGTCGCAGGGCCTCGGAGGTTCTGGGCACTGTCCCACCAAGCCCATGCGGAAAGATCCCGCTAATCCTGTTCTTCAATTGTCTAGTATCGACAAAATCGCAAATATATATATGAATTGCAATAAATAAATTCTAATCAATACACTATACTGTCGACAGAGTTTTGGCACTACGACCCGAGTTATTAATAACATTCGGTTTTTGAGCGCTTACTGGACTCTTCTAATTTCAATGTTACTTTATGTTTAATGCAAAACAATATTCAACCAGCTTGTTAACCAGTTCCTTGTTTAGATTATTATCTACCCGTAAAATGTAATTTTTAAACAAAAAAAACGCTTATTTTAACCGAAACGCTTTTACGACATTTTCAAGATTTCTATTGGAGAAAATTAAATTCATCTAATATTTCATATTTCATTTCTTATCGTGTACAATTAAATATAGTATATAAAAACGATAATAGGCGGTATGTCAAAAGAACCAGACTTATCGTCACGAAATCAAATTAACTTATTTCAATTAAATGGGTAACGCATTTATAACGTTGTTTTAAATAGTAAATAATTATTCTTCAAAGCTTGTTTTAACGTAGAACGAACAAACTTAGAAATACTGCAAAGGATGACCAAAAATTGAATAAAGAAAATTAAACTTGAGGCAGAATCGCAGAGGCCATTGTTAGAAAATCTGGTTTGATGACAATGATCTTAGATTATTATAATTTTTACCATTCCAGCTCCACAAGTAGGGAATTATATTAATTTAGGTCAAAATTCTTGTCTGCTGGTCTGTAAGTCTGTGATATAGGTCAAACGACTAAAAGGATCAAAAGCAAATTTTGGCAGGTTTCATTCTTAGGTGTCTATTCTGTATTTTGTACATCGGTGTTAAATTTCTGTCTCACTTTAGTTTATGTATAATATTAAATTTGTTAGAAAGTGACAAAAAAATTAATAGCGCTGTACAAATCTAACAGATATAAATACTAAGAGCACTGTGGTTGGAACAATAAAAATAAAAGAACAGATTTATTCAGTGGATGTACATTTCGAGAGCTAAGCTCCCATCTTCAGCAAAACACTAGTGTTTTGCTGAAGATGGGAGCTTAGCTCTCGAAATGTACATCCACTGAATAAATGTGTTGTGGTAAGAAGTTACTGTTCTTTTATTTTTATAAATCTAACAGAGGACACAGAATCGCGCCATTAGTTTCATAAATATTTTGAAAATAAAAAAATTAGCTGTTCTTTTGTTCTGATTTATCAAAAAGAAATTAGGTATAGCTAACAAACGTGCTTTGGCTAGTTTTTATATGTGAAACTCCAGCAAAGGAAAAGGAAATATCATAATATTTATTACTAGTCGTTACACGCGTCCCTCTACACGTTAACAGAAAATATACTTTTTTTATTTATTATGCGTCATATGTCAGCATTTTTGAAGTTGGTCCTGTTGTCCAATTGGCTGGATTTTTTTTAATAATTAGCATTGTTATTGAAATGTGCATCGAGAAATATTTTAGTAGGTACTTTGCTGTTTTGTGGTTATTTTTTTCTTTTGTTTATCGCTATGTGGTGGAAGATCCGTAAAGTTGGTAATCTGTCAATATATATGACTTTAGCATTTCTGTATTAAGTAATTAACAATCCAACTTGTTTCCATATTCTATATTTATATGCTTCATAATTTTAATGTACATGAATCAGTAAATATAATCTTCTAAAATATAGAACATGCAATGTGTTTGATGTAATAGGTTAATCATAAACAATAAGTCTATACCTATATACATATATTTAGTATATATATAGTTGTAGTTAGGTTTTGCTTTTAGAGAACGGACAGTTGAACATATTCCCATGTTAAATATCACCCCAGTTGGCATGTGACACGTAGATATTTTATATAAATACTTTGTGATATCTCTTTTAAAATTATTAGTCGTGACGTAGTACCATGGCTCACCTCTACGTAGTCCAGGTACATATATAAAAAAATTAAAAATATTTTATATACAGAATGTTTCGGTGTTTATTTATCAAACTTTGGGAACATGGGCTGAAATTGAAACAATACAAAGTCGTTTTTTTATTTTATTATTTTCGAGCAACCGTTTAACAGCAAAGTAAGTTTATAACAGCGAATTCAAGATTTTTACTTTTTATGGTTCCTATATAGAGGTTGATCAAAAACGGATGGAATGAACATCTAGAATTCCCTTTTTCTGCACGGGTTGATCAATAACTACCCGTGTTTACAACAGATGGCGTTGACGAGTGAAATTGACTTTGCCATCGTGTACTGCAGACTTTTAAACGACCTCGTGCTGAATTTTAGATAAATTCATATGTTAGGTTATTTTTGACAGCCAGTTATATCATTTGTGTTTTGCATTTTTCGAAAAAATGAAAAAAGAGCAATATCGATCCGTAATTTCTGTCGTCAAACACGGGTACTTATTGATCAACCCGTACAGAAAAAGCGAATTTTAGATGTTCATTACGTCCGTTTATATGTCTTAATGTGCGCCCCTCATGACACCGCGCAACAAAGTAGGTATATCACATACTTGAGTAATTTTTTTCACACATATTCCTCTAAAAATCGAATATTGTGATTTTATCGAAAACTACTCCAACGATTATTCACATGAATAAATGTGACCAAAAATGCAAAGCAATTCGGGAACTCCCCACTTGATTGATGTTCATTGGCTAAACTAATAAATACACTAGTGTAAGCAATTTAATGACAAATGTGTTGTTTTTATTACTAACTGAAATTTATCCGGGTGAAACCGAAGCAGGACACTAATATTTTATAAAACTATGTTGTTAATGACTATACAATATGCCACCATTGATATTTGATCAACTTTGGAAAAGTTCAGAGCGGGTAGTTGATTGATGAACGAAAATGCTGTTGTTTATATGACGTTTCCTCTATTACAAGCCCCCAGTTCCCAGGTTCTCATCCGAGAACTACTAAAAGTATCAATTGAATTTTCAATTCATTGTTAAAAAATACTAAATTGTAAATATGAACTGGTGCTATAGGCCCAAACAGTTGGTGATTTTAAAAACACAAAGCAATTCTGCAGTCGCAATGCGTTTCAGTCGTACTGTTGCATTTATTTGGCTATTAGGTCAGAAAGAAATATTAAAAAAAATTAAAATAAAAACGTGTCGATCTGGATCCCGGGTCCTTGGACTGGCCGACGATTTATATTCACTAGCCCACAATATTCATGCGTTTATCTGTCTTCAAAACGATATAGACGGGGGTAGAAGCATATAAATTTGTTACTGACTGAACTTGAAGAAGTCACCTCCTTCCTCGTTTCTGTTAAAGAAAATTCTGCGTTACTGCGAGCTAAAAGGTGTCACTAAGGTAACTGTTTACCAGCTGTTCAATATGCCTCCTTTTTCACCCCCAAAGTTCTACCTTACGAACAGTAAATGAAAAATATTATTTAATCTTTGATGTAAATGCTTTTAAACAAACTAGAAATATGTACCGTTCTTCTCACAAGACTTTTAGCCATGTTTTTATAGTTTATTTGATGTCAATAAACGATTTAAATTCAGATAAAAACGAGAAAATTTTACACAAATTTTTGTACAGAAAAAAATGAATTTAAAAAAAAATTACTGAGCAAGCCAAATTAGTCAATATTTTTAACTTAAGTTTGTGAAGAAAAAACTTCAAAATGTTAGTTTTCTTTCCTGTCATTCGAAATATCGTGACGTGCTCTAAAGAAATATTGATAAATATCACGTTTTTTGATTGAATTTTTAGGGCAAAATTATGTCTTTTGACATTTTTAAACAGAAACCCAAATTTTGTGAAACTTAATGCTTAATCACAGCTAATAAAAACAGTAATGAAATGAATTTTGCAACCACAGTTTGAAATTTTCCGAGAACATATTTTACGATCTGAGAGATCATTCACTTTAAAAATTGTCTACGATCCTTTTTTTCGGTTCGAGTTGGACATCCAACAGTTCAACATCGAACGCGATGCTGTATTGTTTCAATTGATGCGTGACTCATCAGTGATATCAAGTCTAACCAGTCATGTAACCTAAATCGAACACACAAAAAGCATCAACCAGTAAAGCTTGGATGAACGTTGATCTATAGGAGACGTAAAGACCATTAAAATAAGTTAAAATGACCTTCGTTTGTTTTGGTTTTTTATCTTGTATGTTTTAAAAGTAAATAAAGTATCAGTATTTTACTGAGTCATTATGAATCATTAGTTATTTCACTGCCAAACAAGGCATTTGAATCATTCAGTTTGTAAAAAAAAACTGCTGAATGATAAAAATTTCAAATATATTTTCTAAGCATTTTTTTAGACTAAAGTTAATTTTTTTTTCATTTTTTTTAATAATCGATATATTTTACAGTTTAATACATTTTAAAAATCTTGCTGTAGTACATATTATTGTACGCTTTTAGAGACTGTAATGCGTAAATTGGTCTCAGTGTAAAATAAAAATTTTCTATTCTAAAAAAAAAAATAATAATTAATCAGCGTTGCTAGCTGTAAAACGGAAAGAACAAATGAACCGCTGAACTGATTTAGATAAAATATAGCCTATGTTCAAACTGATGAAACTTCCTATTATATAGTGACAGTCTCATCGAAATAGGTCCACCGTACTTAAGGGTTGTTATATACAATAATCAACATATTCTCCAATTCATCTTGAAAGTTCCATTCCAGATATTTTCCAATTACCCGTGATACTGTTTTCTATATTCTACAATTTTAAAATCTAAAGTAGAGATTGAAGGAATTTAAAATTTTATACCCAAACGTGAGAATTTCTATTATCTGTGGTTTTGTATGTAATAATTTACATTTTCATGCAACAGTTTAGTCACGCGAATTTGAGTGTTCAGAATTTTATATCATTATCTGCGATTTACAAGGGTGTGGCCACAACCGTTCACAGCAGAAATTAACTCATTTTTAGAATATTTACAGTAAATATAAGATTAAAATAATGTAGATTATAGATGCTCGACAATTAAGGTCATTAGCACTAGATATTTGACGAAAACAGTACCACATTTAATATTTAAAAAAAAAATATCGTTTTAAAATTTCTCGACGTTTTATAGCCCACTGAACATTTTGGCTCCATTTTTTAATATATTATATAGACTCGTATATATTTGATTTAAACGAAATCATGTGATACATCACCACACGTAGTCTATTTAAAATGGGTCCAAAATAAATTTAGTTTAAATCAGCAATTTCTTTATATATTTCCAGTTTTAGGTTAATAGTAATTAAATATAAAAAAAGAAGTCGGTTAATATTTAATAACGCGCGCACTACGTATTGTAAATACACTAAAAGGAAAAAAGTAATAAATTGAACCCTCTTAAAAAAGCCACCAGAAGGAGGTAATTAATAAAATTTTGATGTAAAAGTAGATATGTGAAAAGTTTTAGTAATTAAATAGGCGTCGTCCTCAAAATTTTATTATTTAACGCTTTTAGTAGCTTTTTTGAAGGAGGTTAATTTTTTTTAAACGTTTTAACAGCATAAGATCGGTCATTACGATACTGCGTCCATTGCGACCACAACAATTGTGTTATTAACATATTATCATATAATGATGATGTCGGATTGTAAAACAATTCACTAATGTACCCATATAAATACGTTATAAGGATGTAGTTGATGATGTAGAAATTTGAAAAACAATCACAAAACCATATTCCGTTTTTTGGGTTCTAAATGTAATTTTAATAATATTTAAGTATATCTTCACGTATCTCAAATTAAACAAATATTAAAAGAAACATCAAACGTCCAAAATTTCAAAATATTCGATATCATTGTTCAAATAGTGTACCCATATTAATTTTCAATATTAGAATATTAAAGAGATCTTTTTTTCCCAGAAACTTTTTCTGTTAAAAACTCAGTTCATAAAAGATATGCTGTTATATCTTGTAGACGCGACTTTACAAGAATTTGCTAACGCCAACTGCTTTCTTGTGTGACATACTGTAACTTCTGTTATTTGTCATTTTTTCGTAAATCCAAAAATGTCAGATATTTAAAACAATCCACGAATAAGAGAATAAGAGACAAACGCCAGGTAAGGAGAGGAACTCGGCGTTGATACAATTAGTTTAGATTTTGATATTTATCGGAATACATGTTTTACCGAATTGTTAAAATATTATTGGCCTGTTAAAACAGCTGTTTTTAACAAAATTTAAGTGTATCAAAAAAATATTAGATTTACTAAAGGTAAAAGTGTGTTTGATAATATCGAAGACTCTAGTGGATCAAGGTGATAAGCCGCGTTTTTTTCGGTTTTCTATTTTTTTTTATATAAATTAAGATATTGTGTACAATTATACAATGCTTAGAACGTGTTACATTCATTTTTTTATAATATTTAAAGGGATTAACAATGCATAGTTGTATATGTAACTTAAAATTGTGATTTTTTGACATCCGCTCGAGTATCAATTATTAAAACATGGTTTATTAACAATATAATCATTATTAGATTTATTACTTAAATTTAGATAGATTTTTTCAGGCTCACGAGTCACGAAAATGTATGATTCATTGCATGAACTATCTTTAAATCTTCAAACTGATTTTTGAAAGTGAAAAAGTTGTAAAGACTCATTATTTTTTTTAAGCCACTCTTGGTGAAATATAAGTATATTGTTTGTATTCCATTAAAAAACAACGTCACGTTATTTAAAAATGCTGTAAGTAAACTATTTTTTCAGATAAATATAAATGTTTTTTTACGTACCGTAGATACTTTCTGATAAAAAATAAGAGAAATGTAAAATTACGATAACATTGACAGGGCAGTCAATTTTTTTTTCTCGCATGTTAAATATTGAATAAGTTTTTAAATTTATATACAGTAAGTCAGTAAGATCTCGCTTAACGCTGCTCCGCTTAACGCAGTTTCAGTATTACGCGGTTTCTACAAAAAAAGCTAAGTCACTATAACGTAAATTATGGATTATACAAAATGATTCAAATGTTCAAAGGCAAGACGAAGCGTCATTGATACAATATTTTGCTGAACAAAACAGAAAAAGGCAAACGACATTAGATGACTTCTTCACAAAAACAAAATAGGTTAAATAAGGAACCTTTCTCTTCAAAAACATAAATTCTTACTCAAACTTTTATTCGATTTTCATAAAACTTTTATGAGCAGAAATAAATATTAGCAATTAATAAAAATAACAGTACCTACCTATTTAACAATAAATTAAAAAAAAATAAACAAAAAAAACTAACAATTTTTTTTTATTCTCGGTTCTCATTCATTTATCCCTATTATCTACGTATTACAATGATCTCGTTCAGCGCTGTTCGTATACCGCAGGAACTTATTTGAACGTATCTCCCGCGTCAAGCGGGGTCTTACTGTAATATACTAGTGCTGGATTGCAGAAAGCATTGTTAAAAAACTGGGTTCTTGAGAATAATGTGAATTTATTTTTTGTCCGGATTGTAAATTTTGGATGTACGAACTATGGCGCATGGCAATTGAATTGAACAAGAAGAATTCCAACTCGACTGTCATATTGTCTACCGAAGCAGAACTAACGATACAATTATTTTATATTTAAGAATGTAAGATAAGTATATATGATGCATAATACCTATGAATACTTCATCCAATAATATCTGGCGGCTATGTCCTGAAACAATTTAAAATGCCTTTCAGATCATGTAAATCAAATATTAAGAGATACAGATCTCTTTTTGGTTTGGAAGTGACAGCGCGTATATTTTAACATAGCACCTACTTAGAAATGTGTCAAACTTATAACAAATGTTTCATTGAATTATTTTTATACGGCAGAATGATTTCGCTTACACGTTATTGAGTTTTAAATTCCAACTGCAGCGTCTATAAGGAGGAGTTATTTGTTATTAGTGTTCAGGATATTAAAAAAGAACTTCAAACAATTAGGAAGTTTCCATGCCAATAAATTTTTAATGTAAGCTAAAAGGTGTGAATTAGAAAGTTTCCCTAGAGCGCACAAATATCTTATATATTTAAACGAGCAAATCGTGTATATAAATTTCGCGTTTTCAAACGGCTTCACAGAAAAGAGGTATTGGGGAACAAAAAATCGATCTAGCTAAGTTTTATTCTCGTCAGAAAAGATTATTTTCTCAGGAAAGTATACGAGGTTGACTCTAATTAAAAGAAATTAATTAGAGTGGTTGTGATCCTTGATGAATGTTGGATAAGTTAGGATAAAATCCGTGGCACAGGATCAATAAAACAGCAATACTGAGATTAAAATTAACTCTCAATATTGTTCACGTCCATTATACATTGTAATTATTTCATTAACTAATTTGCATTTGTAATCATTTCAGCTCTGCCCGAAGAAGTTGAAATCATTTAACGAAACGTCGCAATTTTTTAATTTAGTTTAACTATATTAAATTTGATTGTCTAATTTCCCGTTAAAAAATAAAAAAAAAATTATTAAAATTAACGTTTCGGTACTCTTTGCACCATATTCTGATATGGTTTGACAGCATTTGAACTCTGAAGATGGTGCAAAGCGTACCGAAACGTTAATTTTAATCTCAGTATTGCTGTTTTATTGATCCTGTGCCACGGATCTTATCCTAACTTATCCAACATTGTTTTCTCACATATTCTCACATCATTTTAAAAATTATTTTTTTGACGTTTCAAAATACTATAATATTTATAAGTAAGTTTTGGAATTACAAATGAATAATTGTGTCAAAAATACTGACAGTGAATAAGTTTTACTAAGTAAAACGTAAATTATTTTAACAAAAAAGAAGAAATATTAATTAGGAATCACGGAGCAAAGCTCGGTCTCCAAGATGTACCCAATAGGGTTTTAATTCAGCGCTTGTAACCCAGACATTTCCTATTTCCACCCTCGACATTATTTTTTAGAATGTCCTTTTTGATAAAAATATAGAATGCGTCTAGATGCGCTAATGATTTTTTTTTAAATATTGGACAAAATTATACTCTTTAGATTATAGAATGAAAATACGTTATTTTACGCCAAAATAAATATTGGTGTTGAATAAAGAAATAAATTAAATCCAAAGTAATTAGTTTTTAAAAGTTATATCACAATAGAGTACTTGCGCTGCTTTCTAACAAACTAGTTCGGGGAAAACCTTCCCAATTTTTATGCTGGTATAAGCGCTCTCTAATGATGTCATGAAAAAATTCGAGACGCCTCCATTGCATATAGTTCGAAATTAAGATTGCAATATTTTAATAAATTGACAGCAATTTTTCCGTTTGTACGTCGCGTTGTGTGAAGCGTGGGCTCAAACTGTGAACGAATTAAATCTGATAAGTTAATATGCCTATCAAAGTTTGGACGTCGTCCTACACAAATTTTGCAAGTGCACGTATAAATTATTCTTGTTTGGGTGATTATTTGCAAGGTCATAATATATTTCCATATGTGTTTAAATTTAACGTAGATCTTTAAGTAATTTAAATTAATCGTTTGCTCTAAAACACTCTATTTAATTTTCTTTATCAAAATGTGTTAAATTGAATTTGAATTCTGTTTGCTTTAGAACACGGGCAATGGTTTGAAAAATAGCAGAAAGTATAATGTATGTTTGATCAGGTATTTTTTGTTGTTTCAAAATTCGAATTTCTGTTCGTGTGAGCATACAGAAAAAAAATCTTTTAAATAAATTCGAAAATAAAACAAACTGTTTTGGTGAAGTTGACTAGTAGTCTCGTTTTAACGTTCTATTATTATTAGGTATATTATTCGCATAAAATTGAAAGGTGGTTACAATTATTAGTGTATTTGCCATATGGCAACATACACTATTGGCGTCGGTCGGATGGCGGGACCTAGGGGTCGGACCAAAATTTCTCGACGTTTCATAACCTCCTAAACACTTTGGCACCATTTTTAAAAATGTTTATATATATGTATATATATATTTATATATATATATGCGTATATATATATATATATATATATGTGTGTGTGTGTGCGGGCAATAACTTTCGAAGGAGTTAATTGATTTTAACGAAATTTGGCCCACGTGTTGAAGTCCATCACCGCAAGAAGCCTATTTAAAATGGGCCTAATCGGGCTATTTTTAGGGTAGTTTTTAGGGGTTGAAAAATGTTTTTGGGCCCCAAAATACCGAAAAAATTCTCCGAATCGTTTCAAAATTGAAATTTAACCCTCTGATAGTAATTAAAAAGCGTCCCTAAAATTTTGATAAAATCGGCCCGATAGGGCCGGATTTACAAATTTTATGAAAAAACTAATTTGCAGATTATGAATTATTTACTAAAAGGTGTATATAATTTAGTATAGAGTTTCGATTGATAATAATATTGCAATTAAGAAAAAAAAATGTTATATAAGGGGTGTATTAAGGAGTCTAATTTTTTATTTTGCCCAGAAACCAAGTAAAATTCGCATAATAAAGCCACACTGCCTGTATAAGCAAATACACTATATTGTCGGCAGGGTTTTGGCACTGCAACCCGGGTTTTTAGTGTATTTGCCATAAGGCAACATACACTATTGGCGTCGGTCGAATGGCGGGACCTAGGGGTCGGACCAAAATTTCTCGACGTTTCATAACCTCCTAAACACGTTGGCACCATTTTTAAAAATGTTTATATATATATATGTATATATATATATATATATTTATATATATATATATGTGTACGCGCGATAACTTTCGAAAGAGTTAATTGATTTCAACGAAATTTGGGCCACGTGTTGAAACCCATCACCGCAAGAAGCCTATTTAAAATGGGCCTAATCGGGCTATTTTAAGGGTAGTTTTTAGGGGTTGAAAACTGTTTTTGGGCCCCAAAATACCGAAAAAATTCTCAGAATCGTTTCAAAATTGAAATTTAACCCTCTGGTAGTGATTAAAAAGTGTCCCCACAATTTTAACAAAATCGGCCCGACAGGACCGGATTTACAAATTTTATGAAAACACTAGTTTGCAGATAGTGACTTATTTATTGAAGGGTGTATTTAATTCGGTGTAGACGTTAGATTGATAATAATATTACAATTAAGAAAAAAATGTTATTTTAGGGGGTGTATTAAGGGGTTAAATTTTTTATTTTGCCCAAAAACAAACTTAATTTCACATAATAAAAGTATAAAACCACACGGCCCTACACAAGCAAATACACTATATTGTCGGCAGGGTTTTGGCACTGCGACCCGGGTTTTTTATTGTTATAAAAGGTCAGTGAATTTGCAAAAAAAAAGGCCACAAAAATTAATTCATGAAGCTGCACAATTTTTATTAATATTATATTTTGGGGTTTACATTTATTTATCTCAATTACTGTAGATTTATTCGGCCGTTACGTGATGTAAATTATAATTTTAATTTTAAATTTAATGAAACACATTTTTTTAATTAAAAAAAAAAAAAAAACAGTGTTAAGCGCCCGAGGCTATTTACACTTATTTTTAAATCTAAATCTGGACCTGATGAAAATTGGCTTTTTATAGGTAAGCTAGAGGCTGCATTTATTAATTTAGATAAAAAAAATAGTGATTTTGCTTATTTGCTGTATGTCATATTTTATTTTCATTCATAGTATAGGTTGTTTAAAAAATCCTATTTATAATAGGTACGCCTTTTGAATATTTCATTTTAACATTAACTTAAAAAAAAAACAGTTACCAACTTTAAATATGAGAAATGTTGATTGTTTATACATCAATTCGGTTACTGATAGTGGCATTGCTTAAATAACTTTTTTTTTTGATACGGTAACGATGTGTGTTTCATAATATTAGTAGCAAAATTGTAGCTATCTGTATATATCAGACTAAGATTTTTTTTACTCAAGTGCGCATGTTTGCTTAAAATATATGAATATTATTGTTTATAAAGCACATTCCGCTAATTTTAAATTATTGTCTGTAAACTCATTAATAGTATATTACACCACAAGGGCAGAAGATTGAAATTCCTGCACTGCCCCTTGAACATCATGTCTCGCAGTTCAGGAATTTCAATCTTCTGCCCGTGTGGTGTATACTATTTTTCTTTATACCCGGTCGAAAGTGCGTTTATTGTCAAAATTTTTAATTTTTCGTCCATCTTTTTCTTTGATTAGTTTTTACTTAATATCACTATTTAATTTTTATTCATCATTATATAAAAAGACTAATAACTTTCAAGTGAGCAATTTTGAGTTTATACTATTGGCTGGCGGCAGTCTCACGTATCAGTGTGCACGAGAAAACTCTTTCGTCCTGCCCTGACTTTCTTTCGACCCGCTGTTATAGATGGCGTGCGAGCAATTCTAGCAGAACATAAATGTTAGGCTTTCTGCCTTAAAATCGAAGTCGAAAGTACGTACTTTATAAAGAAAATGCATTTTCAATATACCACGAAAATAAGACTGAGAATCGAGAACAGTAATTGATAATAACACCTTAGTAAAATGTTTTGCATCATGCATTTTTGTTTAAATTTCGTTATTAGCCAAGAGTAGGTTTAGGCACTCGTATTACGGTTTTATATAGTGTGGAAAATACGTAATCATTGAAAACACGCAAGCCATATTAAATCATAAACATAATGATAGCCATATTATTTGATACTCAACTCTTTAAATACAATTCAGGTGATAATCTCATTATTGTATTCCATTAGTAAAAAGTTTATTCACTATATTATTATAATATTACGCACATGTCAGGAAATTAATAATAATGCTCTATTTATACCTAAATTTAAGTTGTTACAAATTGGACGACGGGGATATTTTCGCGAGAAAGTTTTGAAAGAACGGTGTATTTTAAGCGACGATTAATTTCTAGAAAGCTTTATTGCATTCTATGGAATGTCACTGCGCATCGTGTTCTGTATTAATTTTTATTTACGTTTTATTGTAATGATAATCTGTAGGTATTAAAAAATTGTGCCACTCTGGGAATGCTTTGAAAATAAGTTTGGTGCGGCAACATTCAAATAAAAACACTCTTGAAAGGATAACACTATATAACCCCAGATACTGTGAAGAAATAAAATCAATGCCGTTACCGTTTGTCTTCGAAAAATTTCCATTTTCTAATCCAAGAAACAGTAAAATAATCAATTAGTTTAACAATCATCCTCATTCGATGCACTGTTATTGTTTTCGTTAAAATTTTACAAAAAATATAATACTGAAAATATGACCCGACAGTTCAAGCAATTGGTGAAGAACTTAATTCTAAAGAGTTTTCCAATTCTAGTAATAGCATAGCTTTACATACCGATAGGTTTAGGTAGATTTCTTTTAATTTGCATCCATTTGTAAGTTGGCACCGTCGGCTGGGGTGGGGCAACATTAACCTGGTGAATAACTTGGTGACTATGATGTAACTGTCCATGATGGAGACTGTGATGTTGCGACGACATTCCATGCGTTGCAGACGCAGTTTGATGTCCATCCTGTAAATTTGACAACGGTTCCTCCTTGTAATGCGGATGCTGGCTCTGATATTCCATGCACGCCGAAGACGTTGGCGACGGACTTTGATGATGATGGTGATGATGATGATGCATGACTAGATGTGGATACGCGTTCGCTGCTGCGGCGCTCAAATTTAACGTTTCATTGTCCGTTTGATGACCGATAGATTGATGATGCATATTGTACTTATCGTGAGGAACATTATAGTGACTTTCGGGAACGTGCTGCTGATGCAATTCGTCGTGTTTCGTTGGCAAAATCGTTTCGTTCCTAGAAGATCCGTAACCTTGATCGTTGTAAATGTGATGGTGCGGACTCGGTAATCCTTGATACATGTTACTCGATGACGAATTAGAAGAACCGTAGTCGAGGTTAGTGTAGCTGAGACCATTGTCAGTACTTATTATTGACAGATTGCTTTCTGTCATCGGTTGACCGGTCGGCGAAGTCAGCGTCGGTACCGTTTGATGGTGATAATAATGCGACATCTCCGTCGCTGCTGGAGGAGGCGTGATTCCGTCATTGTTTTGATGATATTGAAGATAAGAATCGTCGGTTGTTGCATAGCCGCTCGACGATGCGTAATGGTACGGATGGTTTCCGACCTGATGGTGAACGGTTCCGTGGTTTTGGTAGGCGGTTGTGTTATCAGTTGTTGCACAATTGTAGAAGTTCGAATGATCGGTTGGTGAATACGTTGAAGTGTTATGATGTTGTGAATGACCGTACATACCTATGTCCATAGTCATCATTTTTGCCAAAAGAGATACTTCAATGAGACGAGAGTTTTTTTCGGATCACCATAACTGTTCATCACATTCTTATCCTAACTCATCCATAGGCAAGCTTATTTACTACTGAATATCACCACGATTTATCTAAGTATTTAAATTAAAAAAAAAAAGAAAACAGTGCCTAGGTTTTATCAGTTTTGATGTATTCTCACCCACATAAACCTACCAATCTGTTTTTGGAGTATTGCCTAGGTTAAGATATTGTTGATGATTCATAAATTCTGACATTTTCTCACATATTTGAATATCCAAGAATGTTTAGATGAATTACATTTCTGAAATTTTTAAAATAAACAAGGACAAAAACTAAGTATATCGACAAAAGTGATTTCTAACAATTTTTTAATGTAAACACCGTAAGTTTGTCACAATACTACCGGTAATGTTTTGAAAAAACTGCACTGCAACTTTTATGTGTGTCACTATTATTTTCATTAAAAATTTATTTCACAACAAATAATGTCAGAATATATTTCACTGTGATCTTAACAAAGTCATAATAAAGTTTGATGTAGAGAACAAGCTAGATCTATTAGTGTCTGCCGTTAATTAGAGATATGCAGATACAAGTTTATGAATATTAATTACCTAGTCACAATGTTGATAAAAAATGCCTGTCTGACACACTTTCACATTTGAACTCGCGTAAACGTCGCGGACGTCCACTTGGGAACGCGGACAACTGGAATGTGAACGAAATCGCCTCTCCGTCCAGGTGGCGGTAGAAAGAAAACACGTTCGCTGCCAACACACAGGTGTTTATTGTTGAACATATGATACGCGATCGGTGAGTCACGATTGGGTACGGTCACATATGGATTAAAATAGACCCTCCTTTTCACTGATATCTTTCATAGTGGATGGGTGGAGTTTTAGCGGCCACGTGGCACGCAAACGGCCAATCCTACAGTTGTGTCACCGGATGCTGTGATCTCTTTTAATGGATTGGTCACTGAAGCCATTATTGTAAATTTGACATTGTACATAGTCCCTATTGTTGCTGTTAACATTTCAATCACATCTTACATGTCTTGTATGTTTACGGATTAATGCACAATGTATTTATTTAGTTTCGGGCATAACAACAGTGTTTCATAAATTGAGGTATTTAATACTATAAAAATGATTAAATAACGTGAATTTTATGATAATTCGTCGAATAAAAAATTAGAAAAAACACCAGGTTGATTTATTATTGTAATTTTAAAATTGCAATTTTTTACACATATACAGTAAGACGCCGCTTAACGCAGATGATACGTAGCGCTATACGAAACAGCGCTAAACGAGGTCATCTTAAGGCTGTCAGAACGCTCTGAATTTAAACCACACTACGAGGCTAAAAAAAGCTGTTGCAAGGGTGCCGTTGTCCGTTAATTACTTTAGATTTTGGAAATATTTTGAAGATTTAAAACTTTTTCCGAAAAAAGAAGAATCACTTTAGGTTTGTGATGGAACAATAAGTACCTACGAATCAAGTCGTAGTGTGACATTGAAAACGTGTGTTTTTTGGCACAATTAATGCCAACTTTTTTCTAGTAAATCGTACATAAATTACAAAAGTAGTCTATTCGAGACCTAGATTTGTCCTGTATCTTCCTTATAGAGAAAGAATTTTTGCAAAATGTTGATAAATAAGTCTATAATTAGCTATCAGCCGAAGCCCTGTTTTTAGCTTAAATTCAAGCGATCCGACAGCCTTAATACGTAGATAATAGGCATAAGTGAAACAGAACCGAGAATAAGAAAATTTGTTAGTTTTTTTTTTGTTTAATGTTGTAACATTTATTGCTCATTTTTTATCACATTAATTATAGATTTATTTATTGCTAACATCGATTAAAACATTTCTGTAAATCAAATAAAAGTTCGAGTAAGAAGTTATGTTTGTGATGAGGAAGATTCCTCATTTGACATATTTTGTGTTTTTGTGAAGAAATCTTCTAATGTCGTTTGCCTTTTTCTATTTCATTCAGCAAGCCGTTATCGGTTTTAAAAAATTCTCGACAGTTTTTCCTGAACGGTGAATCACTATGTTATTTTTTGTCCTACACCCTGTTTTTCACACATATCGTAAAACCGATGACGAACCGGGCGCTAAATAATTTTACCACTTCTAACGGACCATAGAAAGTTAAGTTTGTTTATTTTAATATTCATACGCTATGGGATCGAGCGACTTAAGATCTACCAGCTGTTCAATATGCCCCCTCTTTCATGTAAAATACACTTACTAAATCTTCGGAAAACCCCAATTTTTATAAAAAATCTTATTCAATCTTTGAATAAACTAGAGATATGTACCATTCTTTCCATAAGACAATTAGTCAAGTTTTTACAGTTCATTTAATCTAAATAAACGATTTAAAAGCAGAAAAAAACAAGAAAATTAGCATAAGCTTTACACAAATTTTTGTACAGAAAAAATTAAATTTGAAAAAAATTATTGAAAAATATATCCCCAGGTGAGACAACGATTTTGAAAAATATTTTCAGGTGAGGCAACGAGTCTGAAAAATATTTCTAGATGAGGCAACAATTCTGAAAAATATTAATAAGTTAATTGGGAACTTGGATATTTAATAAATTGATGCTAAATTTTCAAAATTTGCAACGTTTCGTTGGTTTATTTTCAACTTCTCCAGGCAAGTTTTGAAGTTAGCATCTTCGTTATTTTGTAATGCATATAACATGTCTATTGAAATTATAAGATCAGATAAATATATTATATGTAAAGAAAAGCTTTACATCAATTTGACAAATTGATGTGAAGCTTTTCTTTACATATATTTATCTGATCTTATAATTTCAATCGACTTGTTATATGCATTACAAAATTTTAACGAAGATGCTAACCTCAAAACTTGCCTGGGGAAGTTGAAAATAAACCAACGAAACCTTGCAAATTTTGAAAATTTAGCATCAGTTTATTAAATATCCAAGTTCCTAATTAACTTATTAATATAAATAGCCATGGATGAGAATCAACACACTAATTCTGGAAAATATATCCAGGTGAGGCTACTATTCTTAAAAATAGTAAATATATTAAATATTAATATAAAAAAACTAACAAATTTTCTGATTCTCGCTTCTGTTTCACTTGTGCCTATTATTTATCTACGTATTAAGATGACCTCGTTTAGCGCTGTTTCCTATAGCACAGGAACTTAATAGAACGCATCTCCCGCGTTAAGCGGGATCTTAATGTATTTTATACTGTTCTGATGTTTTCGATTTAAATTACGTAAAAATTTTAACGCTAAAAAAAAAACAATCTCCTAAATGGTGAACCAAGTTTGTAGATATATATATTATTTTACGTCCGGTGTACTAAAATGTTTTTCTACGATGTATCAGACATTCAACTACGTTGTTGTCCATACCTTTGCTTGGCAGTAAATCCCAGCTGTGTTTCTCACCGGGCGATCGCCACCGTCTGTCCATCTCTGCCTGTTTAACCGTTCATCTTTCTGGCATATCAGGACGTTCAACTGGCAGCATGGCAGAGACAGACTTAAAACGTGTATGATGTGTTCTTTTTTTTACGTTAGGTATACAAGATGTATGCTAAAAATCGGCCTTTAAATCTTTCAATACATTTAAGGTAGTACCCTCGTGACAGTCGTAGTAAAAAGTTTATGCTGGAGTGGTAAGAGTCGTTACTAACAAGCCCAATAATTTTTGCAGTTTCCGTACTAATTTTAGCCAATCCCGAGCGAGAAATCTGGCAGCACTGTCGGAGCATTGATATATTTTATAGTACACTGTAAAAACTGAGAAGGCCGATTACATGGATAATCACTGGTCCATATATAAACACCAAATTTGTTTAATTTCACAGCGAAAGTCCAAGTTTTTATACAGTTCTCCTTGTAAAAATACATAATAATGAACAATTACCTAGAAAATTGAGGGAATTTTACTTTAACTTTCAATGTAATTTTACACACATTTTTTACAGTGTATGTTGTACTTTTACTATGGTGTATCGTATTATAAGCAGCCTAACCTTTACCGAGACATGTGTTTATTTATTTATCTACAAAAATTGACTCAGAAATATTATTGAAATATCTGAAAAAGTCCATTATAAAGGACGATTTATTAGAAAAAAAGTTCGTGATTTTTAAATAGATAAAATTAGTGCCTATGCTTTCCAGCGCATGCGCACCTTATACTTGTTTCGCGGGTTAGATAAGTATGCGTTGTTGCCAGATCGTTTATCGTATAACCTTACCTCTGCTGAAATAAAGTTTCCATTATTATTTATTAAATATCTCTGAAACTGTGTTGTAACTGCTAATGAGACTACTTTTAAAAAATTGTTTAGTTAGTGTATTTGCCATATGGCAACATACACTATTGGCGTCGGTCGGATGGCGGGACCTAGGGGTCGGACCAAAATTTCTCGACGTTTCATAACCTCCTAAACACTTTGGCACTATTTTTAAAAATGTTTATATATATATGTATATATATATATATATATATATATTTATATACGTATATATATATATATATATATATATATATATATATATATATATATATATATATATATATATATATGTGTGTACGCGCGATAACTTTCGAAAGAGTTAATTGATTTCAACGAAATTTGGGTCACGTGTTGAAACCCATCACCGCAAGAAGCCTATTTAAAATGGGCCTAATCGGGCTATTTTAAGGGTAGTTTTTAGGGGTTGAAAATAGTTTTTGGGCCCCAAATTACCGAAAAAATTCTCCGAATCGTTTCAAAATTGAAATTTAACCCTCTGGTAGTGATTAAAAAGTGTCACCACAATTTTAATAAAATCGGCCCGCCAGGACCGGATTTACAAATTTTATGAAAACACTAGTTTGCAGATAGTGATTTATTTATTGAAGGGTGTATTTAATTCGGTGTAGACGTTAGATTGATAATAATATTACAATTAAGAAAAAAATGTTATTTTAAGGGGTGTATTAAGGGGTTAAATTTTTTATTTTGCCCAAAAACAAACTTAATTTCACATAATAAAAGTATAAAACCACACGGCCCTATACAAGCAAATACACTATATTGTCGGCAGGGTTTTGGCACTGCGACCCGGGTTTTTGTTAGTTAACGTTACTTTAGTTTTTTAAAAAGATCCTAAGAAAACTTTCTGAGACACAAAAATATTTGTCGGTAAATTTTTCGATACCCTGTATATCGTAATGTATAAGAGCCTCAAAAACTCAAACTTTGGAATTTAATATCTTTGAAACTGTGTTGTTCAAAAATTCTATTTTGCGCCAATCGATGCAGAATTACATAAACATTATTCTGGCTAAATTTCAAACAAATCCTAAGAAATGGGTTTGGCGAAGGTACTACCTTAACAGCATTGGTTCGGCAAATCTGAACAGGTATTACACACAGGGCTACACTTTTCAGTAATCGTTTGCACGTTTCAAATCTTGCGACCAATTTTTCACCCCCTTCCCGTTACCCGATTAGATTGAAATTTTGCACGCGTGTGTAGTTCCGATGACAATACAATATTATGCTAAATAACTGACTGCAGCTAGCGATTCGAGTAATTTGATTGTATATATACGCGACATTTGATAAGTTGGTTTACAAATACGCGATGTTTTAGTAATTTGATTGAAAATACGCGTTATTCGGGTAATTTGAGTTGCAAATACGCGACAATTTTGAATAAATTAAACTTTGACCTCGGATAACTTTTGGAAGAACAAAAGGAGTGTTCTATATTATATTTCCATAAGAAACTTTGGTTGGAAAATGGACTATCTTTGAGTTAATATTAAGAGTTCATTTTTTTTTATCAATTTGTGAACGTTTGATGCCCTAGGATCATAAAAATTCGATAATATCTAATTTATGTATTCTAAAAACCTCGTTTTTCGAATCATCTTGTGTATAATGTTTGTGTGTAAGTTTTACGGATGGCCCGACGTCACGATGTCCCAGGAATTTATGGGTTATTAGTCAGGTATTTAGTGGTAACATTCATTTTTCTTCACTAATGACAGTCACATCACCTGTTTGTTATGCATTTTGTTTAAATATATCACATAACCATTTTAACATTTTTCAATTCGTATTTGAAGAAGATATTTTTATTATTACTTCTGTCCTTGCCGAGATTCGAACCCGGTACGTTCCGTATACGAGTCTAGTGCTCTCACCACTACTCTACCCCTCTCGGTTAACGAAAGAATACATAATAAAATTACGACGATTTTATTATAATAAAAACCCGGGTCGCAGTGCCAAAACCCTGCCGACAATATAGTGTATTTGCTTGTGTAGGGCCGTGTGGTTTTATACTTTTATTATGTGAAATTAAGTTTGTTTTTGGGCAAAATAAAAAATTTAACCCCTTAATACACCCCCTAAAATAACATTTTTTTCTTAATTGTAATATTATTATCAATCTAACGTCTACACCGAATTAAATACACCCTTCAATAAATAAGTCACTATCTGCAAACTAGTGTTTTCATAAAATTTGTAAATCCGGTCCTGTCGGGCCGATTTTATTAAAATTGTGGGGACACTTTTTAATCACTACCAGAGGGTTAAATTTCAATTTTGAAACGATTCGGAGAATTTTTTCGGTATTTTGGGGCCCAAAAACAGTTTTCAACCCCTAAAAACTACCCTTAAAATAGCCCGATTAGGCCCATTTTAAATAGGCTTCTTACGGTGATGAGTTTCAACACGTGGCCCAAATTTCGTTGAAATCAATTAACTCTTTCGAAAGTTATCGCGCGTACACACACACACATATATATATATATATATATATATATATATAAATATATATAAATATATATATATATATACATATATATATAAACATTTTTAAAAATGGTGCCAACGTGTTTAGGAGGTTATGAAACGTCGAGAAATTTTGGTCCGACCCCTAGGTCCCGCCATCCAACCGACGCCAATAGTGTATGTTGCCTTATGGCAAATACACTAATAATTACGTTAAGTATATTAATTACTTACTGTAAATTAGTTCCAAGAAATTTTTTCTTACATTTATCTGAGATGAACGTCTTGCGCGTTTGTGAAAATACTCAATACTTGTGACTGCTGTCGACTCTATATCATGTCAATTGTCACATTCAATATTGCCACAGCGATATGCCTTGTCTAGACTGATCGAAAGGGATATATTATTGTGCCCTTATATGCGCGTACCATGTCACAAAGTACGATGAAATTCAGAATAAGAAGTAGTTGACGATTTTGACATGAACGGACTGAAATCGTAACATGTGTCACGTCAACTAGATGTTTTTTTTATAGAAATCGTGGAAGCATTTTTTAAATCGGTTCAAGAGTTTTTTAAATCATTAAAATGTCATCATAATAATATTGTACGTATAGAAATTTGGAAAAATATAATAGTATAAGATATACTTTTATTTTATAGAAAAACAATTCCAAAACATAAATTTGTATAATAAAATTTTATTTATAAGCGCTTTCGACCTAAGTCATCAACAGATAAATCATATTATATTAACCGTCTTAAATTAAACTGTTAATATAATTGAATTGTCACTATGGCTGATCATTTTTATAGAAGGTTACGGAAAGTCAAACAATCAATGACATAAGTTATAATAATTATAAATCTGTTTATATATAAAGTATTATTTTCTGTTTTGTTAAAGATAAGATTTAAATTCTTTTCTGTATTTAAATACATATTCTTTTTAACTATTTCAAATTTTTCTAGTTCGTTTAGAATTAACCCTTTTTGTGATTTATGTAAAATTTTGAAAAAATTATTGCAATCATGATTGCAATAATTTTTTCAAAATTTTGGTATTGTTTTTCTATAAAATAAAAGTATATCTTATACTATTAAAATGTTGCGTGTAATATTTTTTTTAATAAATAATCGAAACTTTGATTTCATTGACTCACATTTAGAAAATTACAATTTCGTAATTGAAAAAACATGTTTCAGCAGATTACAAACCATTCATGTTCCAAGAGTTGATAATTTTATGTCGTGATTTTTTGGCTCAGCTCTGCAGGTTAAAAGGTACTTTACCTGTACCTATTATAAAGTATCATTGCATTTTGCAAACACTAAAAACAGGATTTAGATGACTTTGTTTACTGACAAGGGATCATTTTTGTTGTTAAAACCACTAAACTTATTATTGTTTGACATGTATACGTGCTCAATGGGTTGTAAGAAGTACTACTTAAATACACTGTTATATTCATATCTATATATATATGGCGATTGTCAGATATATTATGCATATTATCTTTTGTTACGTGTGACTCTGAACCAAGTGTGGTCATACACTATACTGGCAGTAAAATTTTTGTCGCCACAATTTAGTACATTGAAAAAAAGATTCGCTTTTAAGTTTCAAGAAGTAACAAGAAAAATTTTCCAATACCAATATTTCCAGCATTTTCTGAACCCTTTTTCGTTTTAAATGAAAAAAAAATTGGCTCTACGCGCAATTGCAGCGAGGATACATGCGATTGAAACAACGCTTGGTCAAAAAGACCCAGGTGTGTAAAAGACGATGGGAAAGTATAGCTGTGTAAGCCGGCTTAAATCCTCCACCGAGTGTGTCATGTCCTTTACATATGTCAAAGATTTTTGTCATGTGAATTTTTCTTAGTTTACTGATTTGCACTAGCTATTGTGGAACAAAAGTTTTTGTTTGTTATGAATGAATAGATCAACACAGAAGTACTGAAATCCATTTAAGTCTCATAAGTCATAAATTTTCCACTTTAGAGTTTGGGAAAACAGAACGCCCATTTGCCAACTAGAACGCCTTTTATAAAAATATTCATCTAACAAGATTAATTTTTGTTGTAAACATTCATTGTTACATTGCTAAATTAGAAAAAAATATTTTTTATTCCACTGTCAACGTCGGGATTCAAACCCGAATCTTTCCACTTTCGCGACGGAATGAGTTAATCAGTTTAATTTTTCCATTCAGTTTCAAAAGAGATATATTGTTAATAATATAATTATTTACCAAGTAACACTGAATTCTGAAAGCAGGTTATCTCTAAAACAGCAAAATATTATACCGTTTTCACAAGTTGTTCAGCGCCCAGCTATCGTTTATTAATCGGGAAGTTCCCAAAATTGTTGACTTTCTTGTATATCGTCGTTGACTTATCACTTCAGTGTTTTTGAAATTTATATGTTATAGACACACATCAGCCAGTGTACAACGATATGATTAAGATAACCTCATCACTCGTATATCCATTCACGTGGCCACAAGTCAAAGTGGTTTAGGTCTCTTCTATAATAATTTTTGTGCACCTTTTAAACTTTATACTTTGTTCAATGCTGGTTACGACGTTTTATTCTATCTGTAATTCAGTAGTTCACAACCAGTGGTCTGTGGACCACAGGTGGTCCATGAGAGCCTCGAAAGTGATCCGCGGATAGACCCGGCAGCACATAAAAAAGCTGCCATTAAATGGGAATTTTAAAATTTTAACTCTCCACAGAATTAATTGATTTAAACGAAATTTGGGCCACACACTGGAATTCATCACCGCATGAAGTCTGTTTAAAATGGGCCCAATCGGATCATTTTAAGGGGTGTATTTAGGGATTAAAAATTGTTTTGGATTCTAAAAAAACGAAAATATTATCGGAATTGATTCAAAATTGAAAATTAACCTTGTAGTATCAATTAAGAGGAATGAATTGATAAAACAGAGAGGAAATATAAAAATTAAGAAAAAATATTGTTTTAAGGAGTGTATTAAGGGTTTAAATTTTTGTATTTTTTCTTAATTTTTATATTTCCTCTTTATGTTTTATCAATTCATTCCTCTTAATTGATACTACAATTAAGAGGAATGAATTGATAAAACAGAGAGGAAATATAAAAATTAAGAAAAAATATTGTTTTAAGGAGTGTATTAAGGGTTTAAATTTTTGTATTTTCACCAAAAACAAACAAATTCAAATTATAAAGTCACACTGCCTGTATATTAGCAAATACAATATATTGTCGGCGGGGTTTCGGCACTGCGATCCGGATTTTTCTTTATAATAATGGAAACATTTACAACTGTTTCTTTTATTTCTAGTGTCTTCTTCCAATTCGACGGGGCCGATCTGGTTTTAGTTTACAAATAATCTGTCATAAGCCACTTTGCTTTGTTACAACAGGTATTATTATATTGTTTTACGTACTTTATCAAGACACTTGAGTTGTCAACGGATGATATACAAGCCCTCATTAGCGCTATTAATTGGTTTTAAATTAGCATATATTGTTTCTAATATCTCTTTATTGTGTTTAAACAATATTAGAAGGATACGATAACATGAATAAGGGAACCCATGTCGTCCCGTAACCAGCTGCCATGTAATGTCTCAATTTATAGATAAAATATGTCCTCTCACAACCGGAAAATGTCAAAATTATAATTTTGATCGAAGTGATTTAACATTGGGTCTATTTGAAGATGTTGCGTTTACTGACTATTGTTTATTTCACGTTCGACCGACTGAAGGAATAAAGAGTTGATATTTTCCGGACATGTATTCCAGGAGCCGTGTCATCTGCCGGAGATGTCTCCATACTCCGGCATATAGTCCGATTTCATCACGAAATCTATTGCTATTCCAACAACCATTGCCGTATTAGTATTCGTTCGTTCCTGAATGATTAAGATTAAAAGATTAAAATAGAATGGAGTGGTCTCTTGGCTGAAAAGATTTTTGTGCTTTCCCCTTTTACTGGATTCACTCAGCAAATAATCTGGATCTTCTTATGAGCTCCAAAAGATTTGCTACTAAATTGTCCTGTTGAACTATTCCATCCTCATCTACGCAGCCAAAATGATTATTCTACTGTAGGTTAAAGCCTTACATTCGAACACGATATAGGTGACTGTTTCATCCTCCATTTTGCAAATTCTACATTCCCGAATGATAGTATGTATCAGGTGCCAGCATGAAACAGTGGAACGAAACGGTTCCTCGAACATGTTTCTCAGTTCATTGCTACAACGTTATATTATATTTATTTATTTCCGAAAAGTGAAAAAAGTTTTGTGCTACGAAAAAATCGAAATCACAGAAATTTCACGATCCTAGCAGTTTTAGATGAGCCGATGCTTGATTGACATTAGTCGATGAATTGAAAAAAAAATTAAACTCACGGTTTGCGACTCTAAATAAATCGATGCCATCATTAATGACCCTACAATATTCCGCCGACAAGACGAAATTTTCTTGTTGAAATAAAATATTTAAATTTTACAGAATAAAAATTGTAGAACTTCTGTAAATGCATATGTTCACTGTACTGTATGTTTTGGGTGATGATAAAACTGAAGTTTTTTTATCATTTATATTAAAAACACATTTTGATTACATCGTTATTATATTAAATTTCGCCAATATTACAATATTAATCTTCTCTCAACAGCATCAGTTGATTGTTACAGATAAATAAAATATAATTGTCTGTGTGTTTCGAATTCCGTTTGCATTCTCGATTTGAACAATCTAATGTTAAAAAAAAATGTTTCTTCTTACGAACGAATTTACCTGAAAGACTACTGAACCTATTGACATGAAATTTACACGTAAGTTATTAGACAGTAACCCTTTCATCGTGATATCTCAAACGGTTTCCGAATATGTATTGATGACCAGGGATGTCGATATTGAATTCCGCGAAACCCAATGGCAGGTCAGATGTTTTGAAACAAATATTTCTGTATATATAATTATCATCTACCTAAATTAAATTTTTGAAGTTACTGGGAAGAATTTTTTTAAGTGTAACTTCTTTAGTGACGCCTCTGTTTGTTATTTTCTGTAACGTTAAAGAGGAAATTATTCAACTGCGGAGAAATATATAGATCAGAGTCAATAATTTTTGACACCAAAAAAAATTATAGTAGGATGAAACCCATTGGAAAAGGTAGAGAATATAATAAAAATGAAAGGAAAAATAATTTACTGTCGATCTGAGGTCGGGAAGGGGAAGGGGGTGAGTTTTTAAGGGTAAAAAACGGTTTATCTCGATTTCCGGCAAAACTACAAGTCCTAGGAAAAAAAGTTAAATAGCAAAGTTGTAGGTAATAAAAATATCTACAACTTTTGCTCTTACACTTTTTACACATAACCTTACAATTTATGTGAAAAATTTAAATAATCAAGTTTTTTAGTACCTACAACTTTGCCATTTAACTTTTTTTCATAGGACTTGTAGTTTTGCCGGAAATCGAGATAAACCGTTTTTTACCCTTAAAAACTCACCTCCTTCCCCTTCCCGACCTCAGATCGACCGTAAATTATTTTTCCTTTCATTTTTGTTATATTTTCTACCTTTTCCAATGGGTTTCATCCTACTATAATTTTTTTTCACTTTTTACCATTTTCAAAACTATCGACCCTGGTCTAATAAGAGAAACATTGGTAACGCATCATTGAAACGCGTTCATAACTCAAGAGAAGTTTCACTTCCCCTGTGAGCTTATGAAGGTGAGATGCACACTTATTTTCCCATAAAATTCCATATAACGCTGTCTATGGTGCAGTATGACAATTAATAGCTTTTTGAATAAGATTTTATGAGGCGCGGGGCCTTATTCAACAATAAAAAATAGCCAGCTTTGAACAAATCCAAAGGTCCACGCGAGCAAAGTCGCGGTCACAACTAGATAAATTATTAATAATAACAGAAAACAGTATCACGGGTAATTGGAATAATGAAAATAAATCAATTTAAACACTCATTGATTGCAACGTTTCGTCTTTTCTTTAATTAAGACTTTTTCAAGCTCTAAAAAATTTGTACAAAATTTTACAAAAATTGATTTATTTTCATTATTCCAATTAGTTAATTTTTGTAAAAAGTTTTTAGAGCTTGAAAAAGTCTTCATTAAAGAAAAGACGAAACGTTGCAATCAATGAGTGTTTAAATTGATTTATTTTTATTATTCCAATTACCCGTGATACTGTTTTCTATTATAACATATATATAATTGAACTTTAAAGATCAATTAATAATAACTCTAGAGTTATAGGAATTTTATTTCTTATAGTTCACCGGCAACTGTTAAGTTAATAGAAAAAAACAGACCTAATGGGCTGTTGGTAGAGAAAAATAGCGTGAAATTAGTGTTTATTATGTACAATTAAATCACAAATGACGTCTGAATAAAAACAGCAGTTTTGAGATCTATAAAAAAGTGTGTGTTAGAATGACAGATTTCTAGTTAAGGCACATTATGTGAATGTACCACATGTATAAATAGTTATGAATGTTATGATAGATACCCAATTAGCATATTCTTGAGCTTAGGGTGTTTGGACGCTGCGGGGAGTCGAACTATTGCTCTGCGGGAGATTAAATGTCAACTATAGTGATGTGTGAAACCACCTCAAACTGTATATGAGTACTAGATGTTATACTTACTAAATTGTAATTACGTTTAAATATCCATTTAATCGCAATACGATGTGTGCTTTTGGAACGTTGCTGAATCTAGGAAAATTTTTCTAGATACAGGTAATATTTTTTTATTTTTTGTAGATTAGTTTTTACTTCATATTACTGAAATAAAATTTATTTTGTCGAAGCTACATTCTAATGATACGTACCCTAAGTGTGGTCCAGTGCTCGCTTCTTGACCGGACTGTCGGGGGTGGGTTCGAATCCTGCCCCTGTTCATTGATGTTTTGTGATGTCGTTTAGTTTCAAGTGATTATGTTATTTGATGGAATTAAGACGTTAATGTCCTAAGTTGTCGAGAGTCTATATTCTATAATCTAGACTAAATAAAATAGAGACGTAAGAGTAAATCTCGGCGAACATTCTGTTTTAGATGAAGCGGTGTTCGATTTATAATAAGATCGGCAGTTCAAAAAGAGATTACTTTTTATAATAGAAAACAGTATCACGGGTAATTGGAATAATGAAAATAAATTAATTTAAACACTCATTGATTGCAACGTTTCGTTTATTAAAGTCTTAATAAAAAAAAAAAAAACGAAACGTTGCAATCAATGAGTGTTTAAATTGATTTATTTTCATTATTCCAATTACCCGTGATACTGTTTTCTATTATAACATATATCTGGAATTGAACTTTAAAGATGAATTACTTTTTAGTGTATTTGCCATATGGCAACATACACAATTGACATCGGTCGGATGGCGGGACCTAGGGGTCGGACCAAAATTTCTCGACGTTTCATAACCTCCTAAACACTTTGGCACCATTTTTAAAAATGTTTATATATATATGTATATATATATATATATATATATATATATATATATATATATGTGTGTGTGTGTGTGTACGCGCGATAACTTTCGAAAGAGTTAATTGATTTCAACGAAATTTGGACCACGTGTTGAAATCCATCACCGCAAGAAGCCTATTTAAAATGGGTCTAATCGGGCTATTTTAAGGGTAGTTTTTAGGGGTTGAAAAATGTTTTTGGGCCCCAAAATACCGAAAAAATTCTCCGAATCGTTTCAAAATTGAAATTTAACCCTTTGGTAGTAATTAAAAAGTGTCCCCAAAATTTTAATAAAATCGGCCCGACAGGACCGGATTTACAAATTTTATGAAAACACTAGTTTGCAGATAGTGACTTATTTATTGAAGGGTGTATTTAATTCAATGTAGACGTTAGATTGATAATAATATTACAATTATGAAAAAAAATGTTATTTTAAGAGGTGTATTAAGGGGTTAAATTTTTTATTTTGCCCAAAAACAAGCTTAATTTCACATAATAAAAGTATAAAACCACAGGGCCCTATACAAACAAATACACTATATTGTCGGCAGCGTTTTGGCACTGCGACCCGGGTTTTTTATTTTTATACTGTAATTTTTTAATGAGAATATTAATTTTAAGATATTAACTTAGTTTTCGTCATTAGAGAGAAACATATGGCGTATCAAACATGAATTTTGATACAGCATTAAAGGAGATATTCCATAACAACAAAAAATATCTTTAAAAAACACCTAAGATATAGCGATAGTATGTTATGTAAGCGTGAAATTTCACCTCAAGTCCACAGTAAAGGAATACGATGTAGGCAGAGATGTTAAAAACATACTAGGGCACCGTGCACTATAAAAATCTAGGGCAGTAAAATATTAAATCCGACGCTAAAATGAAGCAATAGTTCTCTGATATTTTTTTCATTGATCTTAAGTAATTTTGCGGTTGTAAAACTTCTGATAACGAATCTACATAGCAATTAAAAAAAATCTTCCATTGTAAAATAAAATATCTAAGCTTGCTTATCGAAAAAAATATTATTTTTTTGTTTTGGCGACCTCTTTTTGTATAATATAAAAAACTCTTCCCAAGATAAGAGCTCCAAATCAAATATAATCTGCGAGACGAAGCACTAAAAGCCTGTACATACATAGATAATGCAAAATTATTGCAATGTGCTTTGATAACAACAAATATAGACACGTTCTTGTTTGAAAATACTCGATTCGATGTTTTATTTGAATTTGATATCAGCTATGGTTTTTGTACATAGCATTAATAAAATCAGTTCTATAGCCGTTCGCCGGTCACATAAATAATATACACTTATTATACTCCAGGCGACTTATCTCCACGGTGTCCCATAAACACTCAACCCGTTTTTTCCCGAGTTTTGTATAAATTGTATATATATTTTGTATAAATAATATTTCGTACAGCAATTTTTTTGTCATTTTTCTGTTTAAAATAATGGAGGTTGGCAAACTTTATGAACATTTCTATCAAGATAATTACAAATTTTTTAAATGCTTGTTCCAGTTTTGGAACACTGGGACAAACGTCCAAAGTTCCAAATTTGAAACACTGGGAAAAAATGGGCTAAACAAAAATAACAACACATGATCTCAGTAAAAACTTTAAATTGTCGAAATATTTTTTTTGAGCACCATAGTCTCAGAAACGTGATTATTTTAGAAGAAAACACATTTTTTTTTAAATAATATGATCTTTTTCGTATCATAGGTATCTATTTCAATTCGGAAATATAAGAACGGGTTCTGCGTTACATTGTTTCATTGTTTTACCACTCCATTAAACTTGTTATTAGTCACTGACTATTATTTCCGAACTGAGCCATATATATATTTTTTATATTTATTAACACGCTCAGCTGCTGAGGTTATATATATATATATATATATATATATATATATATATATATATATATATATTAAAACGTGAACTACAGTAGAGCTTGTGTATTTTCAACATGTCGAGTGTCGAGATTAATCGAATCATGTATTTTCAACTTCTCCTTTATCTTCCGTTCACAATAATCAGAAAAAAACATTTGCTTTGCCTGAGCAACGTAGGACGAGACATTTTGCGTGAGAAACTGAACACATGAAAATATACGTCAATTGAAAGTAGACAGTGTTGAAAATACATGAGTGGACTGTATATTTTAATTTCGGTATTTCATAATACCAAACGTCAATATTATGTTAATAATTACTGAATTTTTGAATATCGCGAAAATGTGGTCGTATTCACTATAATTAAAGGCTTTTAATGCAGTATTTTCCAATTGGTGGCTCACGGATTTATCGATTCTTGCGTTATTTTTTGTTTCCACTTATATTTCGGTTGGTCCAGTACGGTCTGTTGTTCCATTTTCTCCACTTTTCATTAACTCTTATATTCGTTCTTACAATATCTAGTTGGTTTTGATAGTTTTTCGACACTAATAATAAATTTTTAACAAATGGATTAGTGCAAGTTTACCACTATAATACAAAGTGAGTGCTTATAGTTAGAAGTTATACTTCTTTGGCGTGATTAAAAACTACTTTTTTTTTATTTGCATGCGAGTTATTTTTATTCGTTCTGAAATAACACTTAACCTGACATCTGTCATATTCACATTGTCGTTCGATGTGCCATTAGTTACATTTTTGGTAAAGGTGAAATTAAAATATTTAATTAAATGTCCAAAAGGTGCATGGCTAAGCGAGCAACTTCATCCTGTTAATGTTTATGTTACATCGTAAAAATTCACTCTCATCATTCAAAAGAAGAATAACTTAAAAAATAATTTAAAAAAAAACTACATTCAAAACAAAAATACGACGTGGACACACAAAATATTATGTGGATCATGGGGTGATCAAACCCGAAGTCTTCGCTCTAACCAACTGAGCTAACGACCAGTTGATTGACGGTCGTACTCAGCATATATGGAAAGTACGTCACTCATTTGTGAATGCATCTGTGTCACTCTTTCAATTTTCGTTTCATTCATTATTTTCTCCAATTCGTCGAGATGCTGCTTAAGAATTCATATTAATAAGGCGACCAATTTTTTTACAATGAAAAGGAGGACGAAACAATTTTATGAAAAAAGTGCAACGTAAATAAATGAAACATTTTATTAATTCAAACTAAAATTCACTAATTATGTTTACATCCCTTTTAATTATTTAATTAAACAAGTATTTGTCCATTGAACGAATCTTTTTTGTCAATATCATTCTCAACTGTAACTTGACGCGTAACAGTTCGGTGCGACGTTTCTGAATAAGAGATGTACAGATTAGTTTTAAAATATCGAAAAGGTGGACAGAGATAGGAGGACACTTTTCAAGGAGGGAGAGAACTTACAAAAGAAGGAATGTGCCCATAAAGCAGGACAATAGGGATGTTGACTATATTCACATAAAAACATAATTTTTACGAAAAGTAGTAGTTTCTATGATAGAAATACTAAAAAACACTATATTTTTCCTTATCTTTAAGGAATTTAATTAATATTTAATAAATAAAATCTAATAAAATCACTCTCAAGTCACGTGACAACAGACACCAATCAGAGCGCATGACGTCATATGTTCAGCCGCTGTCAAAAAACTTCATTGTTTGGTTAATATTTAGTGTGTAATTTATTATTATTTGTTTATAGGAAACGTCAAATTATATGTAACTATAGCAACGACAACGAAACAACTTTTCATCACCTCAGTTTACTAACGTTTATGAGCACAGAATACGCATCTATAGGATGGTAGCTCTCGTGTAAACTTTTGAGTCTCCTTTGGTATGAACAGGTGACGTCACGCGACTAGTATTGGCGTTTTGGACTGAAATTTGAAACGGGATTTAAAATACATGATTTTTAAGGCTTGAGTTGTATTTAAATAAAAATTATAAATATTTGTTGCAATATTAGGTACTTATGCATGATTTAAAACACTTTCCCAAAAATAGTCAACATCACTATTGATTACCTTAAATTAAAGAGACCAGTCGCGGTTAAAAAAATGTTACGGACAACTGGTTTAATGCCCAATATTCAATAAACATGCAAATATTAGGGTCTCGACTTGACGCAACTTGGATATGTGTTGTCACTTTATTCGTTATACTAAACGATAATGCTGTGTAGAGTTGCGGGGTTTAAATTAGGATTATGTTGTCAGTGATAAGAGAGAAGTAGCTGGCTGCTTTGACATGCTAATTCCGACTAAATCCCTTTCGGATTAGATATGCATACAAATTGTGCATATGCAACTACTACTATAAAGTCAATAGGCAGAAATATACCTACTTATTCTGAAATAGTAGACAGTGAGTCGTCATTATAACATTTCACACAAGGTATTTTTTGCTCTACACCTTATAAAATATCTATCTTTATTCATTTTCAAAAATTGTTGATTTTGAAATTATACTTCTTTTGGCGCATTGAGGGTAAAATTTTCTCTGTTTCGCACGCAGCATAATGATCTGTTACGGCAGCGAATATGAGACACCATGTGCTACGTATATCGGCAATGTTGAAATCGTCGATAAAGTTGACTCTTCGATGCAGTATAGTTTTATTTCGTATTTATAGATGACACGTCTCATTTTTTTCTGATAACGTCAAAATAGTCAGTTCATAAAACAACAAAGTAGGTTATACAGATTAGTGACTTCTTAAAATCTATAGTGTTGATAACATTTTTTGACAGTTAAATAGCCTTAATACTTGTATTTTTTTTTTATTTTAACAGAATGGCCTTTACTCTGATAAGTAATTAGCGAGGGCTAGTTTCTAACTTAATTGAAATAAATTAGTATTTTTTTAAAATTATGGATTCAACAGTATTTTATCAATGTGTGTGTTTAAAATCAATTATCGCGATCACACCAAAGAAGTATAACTTCTGCCGCGCGTACATAAGTACACGCACCATTTCTTTTTTTTTGAAACATATTTGTCAGCGTTTTATCAACTGCTTAGACATTTCATGAAATGACTATACAATATACGGCTGCGACACGTGGCATGATTGTACCTATAATATATACTTAGCTAAATATTTTTTATTTTGTACCAACGTTTGGTTAGTTTTAACAGTTTGTTTTGTTTCCAGAGCCGAGACGAAATAAAGCGAACGGACATTCTCTTAGCTGGCTGTCAATGTCGCGGTCGGTCGGTTGGACCCGATGCTCGCGTTAGCTGTCAATGCGCGTCAAGTCGTCCCGTTGCACCGGACTAACCGACCGTAATGGGACGCGCCGCCCGATGTCTCCAGGACCGTATTCGTCTCGTCTTGCAGCTATCATTCAAGTCAGTAATATAATATACAGATTTATCTGCACACACTGCGTTTTACCCGAGTTTATAATTTACTTCAAAGTTATTTCTAACATTTACTCCCCGGAATTAACCGAGCCTTCGCGCGTATTAGTCCGAATTATTTGAGTAATGCGATTGTTTTTGTATAGGATTGACACAAATATTTTAATAAGTAATTATTAATTCTGTCAAAGAAATACGTAGCAGCTTTTTAAATCCGTAAAAGTTCGTATTATCCGAGTTTTTCGATTAATAAGATTAATAATAATGCGTTTATTGTCAAAACAATTTGACAAGATTCAATCATAAGATTGGTCTCCATCTGCCTTATATAAAATACATAAATCATACATAAAATACATAAAATATCAACAAATAGGCATGCAATATCAATAAATATAAAATATGAAAATAATAATAATTAGAATCCAGATATAATATAAAAGTAACAATATGAACTAGGTAGGGGTCGTAGGGTTCGAGGTAGACTCGGACCAGAACAATTGTGAAGGGTACAAAACAGTTAATTTTCGAGTTTTTAACATTAATAGATTATATTTTTAATAAAAACGGTGTATAACTTTCATAATAAAATATGGCCAATTTAAATATTCAACAATATAATAATTCTTCATTATTATAAAAACTTTCACACGGAGTTAAACGTTAGTATAAATATATAAATAATATAAAAAAAACAGCAGATTGCATGATAGGACCATTCCAACTTCAAAAATAATAAACAAATTAAAATTTGTGTTAAACAACGGCATAGCACATTTTTTGCCATATTCTACTATTTTTTGTTCTGTTCTTACGTAGCCACAGTACGATTGCAAAATTTATAAGCACTGTTTTTAATTACTCATTTTTAACATGCTTAGCGGAATAAAAAACAAACAACATTGGTTACCCATAGTATTTATTTTGCTAAGCACTTAATCAAGCCTATTCTACTATAACGATAGTCAAGGGGCTATCATTAGTAGAATAGGCCTGATTTTTTTCTGCTATGGAATGACATTTATTTGTATAAGCGTTCACAAAAAAAAAAATTGAAATTATAAAAATCGTTTTCATTTAATTTTTTTCCTGATCCGGTCCTGCTTGTGACGATTGTAGACAGGGTTTCCAAGTGACAGGACCATGTCATGCTAATTAACTCATATTTCAAATTAAAACGAATTTATATCAAAACACTGGCTGCATGAAAATCATGATAACAGCTTTTTAGAATCAACATTGACAGTTTGGTTGGCTTATAGTTGCTATAGTGTGACATTGAAGCTGGGCCTTAATTATACTTTTTTTTATTGCTCTCGCATATAGTCTATTCAAATTAACCGATCACTTATCTTATTCAGTGATACACAATCGATACAGTTTTGATATCATGGTAGAAATATTGCAACGTTACAGAGCATTTCAAACAGATACGTCGCTAAAGAAGTTTCACTCCTAAAAAACCATGAATAAGTAATATATAATTTAGAATGTGAATTTTAATTAATTAGATTACATTAATCTCACCAACTGTTACAACGCGAAAGTTTAAAAAAGTGACGACCAAAGCTGAATTTTTTAAAGATATCTATGTTTTAACAGTATATTATTTTCGAGCTTTGTATTGAAAATAGACTATAGTTAAAATATATTAATGTAAACATTACGTTAATAATATTTTCTATTTCTGGTAGAAAAAAATATTTTGTTTTAAAATGTATACAGGCTCTGTATATTTTAACAATTTTGTGTTAATTTTACATTTTTGTTATTGACGGTATTTTGAATTAGTTATTGTACAAAACTCAATTAATAATAGAAAAGAAATATTCACTTCATTCAGACACAAATTGGAGCTGATTTTAAATAAAAAAATAATTAGAAAATTCTGAAAAATCCACAAAGGAAAGGAAAAAAATTCTGGAACACGAGTTGGTAGTATGAATTTTTTAAAGAAGGGTAACTTATGGATCATTGATTTCTATACAAAAAATATATTGTACCGATTAAAGACACTCTGGAAGTTTTAATATTATTTCTGAAGATATTTTTTTTATTATCAAAAAAAAAAGAAGTATGCAGATGCCTGCAGATGGCACTGTTTAATTTATTGAAACATTTTTTATTTCAACAGTTTTTTTTTTATACTGTAACATAAGAAATATATTTAAATAATGAATAAATTATAAATTAAAAATGTTATAGCTTGGCGTTAACATATTTTGGCGATGTTGAGAAAACAACCAGTTATTATGTACACTTATTAATATTTATCGATTTGTCAGTCAAAAAATCAAAAAGTAGTTTTGTCCAATTTCGTGCATATAGCGACGTAATATTTGAATATTATAAACGAAAATACAGCACTTAAGGCTGTCGGAACGCTCTGAATTTAAGCCAAAAATAGAGCTTCGGCTGTCAACTGATTGTAGACTTATTCGTCAACATTCTGCAAAAATTCTTTCTCTATAAGGAAGATAAAGGACAAATCTAGGTCTCTAATGGCCTACTTTTGTAATTTATGTACGATTGACTAGAAAAAATTTGGCATTAATTGCGCTAAAAAAACACACGTTTTCAATGTCACACTATGACCTTATTCGTACTTATTTCACAAAACTGTTACATCACAAACCTAAAGTGACTCTTCCTTTTTTGGAAAAGTTTTTTAAATCTTCAAAATATTTCCAAAAATTAGAGTAATCAATTGACAGCGGCACCCTTGCAAAAAATTTTTTTAGCCTCGTAGTTGGCACCAGCCAAAAACTGAAACGTGCGGATGATTTGAGCGAGACAGCTAAAGAAGGTCACACCCACAATATGTCTTTTACCTACCTCGCCCCTTACCGCTGGGTCTCAGCACAAACAAAATTCAGAGCGTTCCGACAGCCTTCACAAAACGCATTCTTTTAAGAAAATGTAAAATATATAAAACATAAAATACATAATATATATAATATATCCACCAAAAACATTTCATGTAAAGTTGGGTTGCCAAGACACATAAGTTCATAATGTTTTCACTGTTAAAAAGTTATGAGATCTTCAATAGAGCCACGTCTCTAGCTGAGCCCCGATTTGCACTGTGGGTCAAAGTCCAAAGTGTTTACTTTGGAATTTCTATCAACATTTGGATCATTTTGTATAAACTGATTTATATTTACGTTATAGTCCCTAAACTTTTTTTTTAGAAACCGCTTAATACTGTAACAGCGTTAAGCAGAGCATCGGTAAGCGAGGTCTTACTGTAATTTCGATTACAAACAAGTTTCATTTCTTTTTGACTATGTAGCTCCATGTACGTAGGGGCCAAACTCGAGTAACTTTAAACATTGTGAGCATTTGAAAAGCACATCTACACGAGTACAACTGTAGGTGGTTTATACGGCCGGCGGCCGGGGTATCCTGCAGATAGTGTGGCATGTTAACTGTCAGTTCCGTATCGTCCCATGGGAGAGTCGCGCTGTTAGCTATAACATTCCTACGAGACGTATATTTTCTACAGCCATCTCTTCCTCGCTCACAGAGTCTGTAACAGCGAGAACAACAGGTATGGCAAAGTGAACAGTCACAAATAACCATGTCCCGTGTCATGTTTGCCACATGTCACCTGTTCTAGCATCATCTCATCCGGTGTACCGAGTGTCTCTTGATCCACTTTAAATACACCGAATTGAAACTTGCATCAAGGTGATATCAGAAGGTTCATTTCTGTCTTTTATTCAGCATCTTTTACTCAAAGTGGAACGTCTGAACACCAAGTGAAACTAATGAAAAATGAGTTCATTAATGAACTGATCCAACAACGCGAGATATCGACATTCGGAATCATTCACTGGCACTCCGAATGGACGAAAAATGAAACGTCTGAACTTGGAGAGAATATTTACTCGGTTTTGGCCATTTTGTCTCGCGTCTTATAGCGAACGCACTTAGGACTACGACAACGCATGGTGAATATATTCTGTCTGTTTATAAGACAAAATGGTATTTAAGTGGAACGACCAAAACACGCTGCTGTTTTTAGAGAATTTCAAAAATTATCAATGTCTTTGGAAGTACAAACTCGACGAATACAAAGACAGAACAATACGGACAAATTCTATTAAATTTCTAATTAATGTTCATTAAACTTAGATTTTGCTTCTTTTTTGTCAATTCTTCGATCGAATGATCACAAATCAAATGAAGTCCAAGGCGCACAACTTCATTCGACGATATCGTCGAGGAAAAGACTGAATGAACGTACATTACTATGTCATTCTGTCTGTGCCTTGTGAACGCGGAATGAAACAAAAATGAACGTTCATCCGAGTGAACCGTCTGATATCACCTTTAGTGATGTGAACCGGTTATATTACGTAACTAACCACTAATGGTTTAAAGTTCACCATTTTGAGTAATGATCTCTGAATATTATCTGTAGCAATCTTTCATCACATATTTAGTTGCACTATTCTGAACCAGAATAGCTGATTATTTTTTAAGCAGATTTAAGTATAAACTAACGGTGCGTTAGTTTATACTTAAATCTGCTTAAAAAATAATCAGCTATTCTGGTTCAGAATAGTGCAACTAAATATGTGATGAAAGATTGCTACAGATCATTCAGAGATCATTACTCAAAATGGTGAACTTTAAACAAAATCTGCGAAACTCACGCCAGGCAAATGATCTGACTCCAAATATTCCTTAAATTCTGGTTTAGTTACTCGGTATTTAATTCAAAATAATACAAGACAGTCTTTCATGTATTAAGAAATCATTTTTAAATTAGGTAGGTACGTAAAACATTTTGTAAGTTTTTGATCCCTTTTCTCTCTTGTAAGATTATAAAATAATAATAATAATGCGTTTAACGTCCGTTTCTCGACTTTATGTCATAACAGACGCCATTCGCACCATTACTATTTTCCATCTACCACACTTCCCGTTATTTTTCTACATTTTTAAAACTTCAACTTATGTAATAGCAATGGGCGAATGAAGGCAGTATTGGAAATTAGGATAAGGTACGTAATTTTTGAACTAGGAGTTTGATAGGTAATCGGTCATGGCCTCAAATAAGGAACCATCTCGATATTTATCTGGAATTAATTGAGGGAAACCATGGAAAACCTCAATCAAGATGGCCGGTACAGGAATTACCGTTTCTCGGCGAGAGGCAGTAGGAAAAAGTCCCAGCCACATCTGCCCCCGCTGGGATTCGAACCCGGATCTCCCGAATGCGAGTCTAGTGCTGTCACCACTACTCTACCCAGCTCGGTTTTCTCTTGTAAGATTATGCAATGTCGAAAAATAAACGTGTCATGTATTCATTTTTTATATTTACGTACAAGAAATGTAGAATGCTCAAAACGATTCGAATTTTCAAAGTGTAAAATTTTTATCATAATTCCAACGCTATGATTGATTTTTGAATACACCCTGTATAGTAAATATTTCAAACAAAACTTTATTTCAAAGAGAGATGTTCTTATTGGAGTTTTGACCTGTCGATTAGAATTGTTCATAAACTTCGTTCAATTGTTATTGATGTGCAAAAAAGTTTTCGGTGATAAAAAGTTGACAGTCAACAGAAATCCTGTCGTTGTTTTTTTTTTCTCTCTTAAAATCCTTCATGCTGTTATACAATGGATAGTATGTGCGTATTTTAAACTTTAAAAATGTTTACACATTGTTCAGTAATGTGATCAACCTGTTCATGAAAATCGCATAAAAACTGGCGAAGAAAAAATGCTTATCCGTTGCTACGCTGAACGCTGTTTCAGTATTACGCGGTTTCTAAAAAGAAAAGTTCAGCCAGTATAACGTAAATTATGGATCAGTTTATACAAAATGATTCAAATGTTGATAGAAGTTCAAAGGCAAGTCGAAGTGTCATTGATACAATATCTTGTTATCGACAACAGCTTGATGAACGAAATAGAAGAAGTCAAACAACATTAGATGACTTCTTCGCAAAAAACAAAATATGTCAAATGAGGAACCTTCCTCATCACAATCATAACTTCTTACTCGAACTCTTATTTGATTTTCATAAATGTTTTCTGAATAAAAATCGATATTAGCAATAAATAAGTCTATAGTTAATGTGATAAAAAAGTAACAATAAAAGCAACAAAATTAAACAAAAAAAAAAAAAAACTAACAAATTTTCTTATTAACAAAATAAAATTACTTGCAATACTGTTCAATATTTTTATTTATATATAAAAGACGTTTCGACCAACAGTTTTGGTCCTTTTCAAAATTGAAAAGGATCAAAACTGTTGGTCGAAACGTCTTTTATATAAATAAAAATATTGAACAGTATTGCAAGTAATTTTATTTTGTTAATATTCTATTACTGTTGGTAGAGTCATTATTATTAAATTTTCTTATTCTCGGTTCGGTTTCATTCATGTCTATTATCTACGTATTGAGATGACTTCGTTAGCGCTGTTTCGTATAGCGCAGGAACTTTATTGGAACGTTAAGCGGGGTCTTGCTTTACGTTTTTTTGACAATGGTTTCTGCAAATTAACATTAGTATTTATGTTGAAGTTGTTTTCATTATTTAGTCATCATTTAGATTTTAGATGAATGAAGCTACGCCTCTAAAATAAGTAGGTATATATGGCGTCGACTAATTAATAGCTCTAATTTAACATATTATTATAATAATGTTTGATATAACATTATTATGTTTGTGACACCTCTACAAACGAGTTCTCTTGAGTGTTGTTCCCACAGCCAGTAGCCGCCCCGTATTGTACCGGTCTGTGTTCTGTATGTATTATGTATATATGTTACTGAACGCACAAACATACATCCATACATTTCCGTGGTCACAAGGCAGAGTGGCGTATCTCAGATTTTTGATGAAACAAGAAAAAAATCACCGAAAATAACGATTCACGCAAAAGCGTAGAAGCTGTAAGTTCGCGATGAGAGATGCGTGATTTTATGTCGAATCTGTCGAATTGAACCAAGCGAACATAGACGATCCTGCGGCAAAATTCGCCATAAGTAACTTTTCTTCGTGACCGCTGATATAGTGTACACTGTACACAATCTCACTCGATGCGGCTGCTGCCTGCTGCCTGCATCGTAGCTAGTACCGATCCATCAAAACTGCACGTCAGTAGCCATTAGCACGGTCGCATACGCGCTCTGCTCTTTCTATATTATATTCCGTATTTCTATCGCGTTCGAAACGTGCTTCGCTGTGCGTCGTCTAACAGGATTCATTGCGATTTAGGTGGACATCGTTGCCGCCATAATATTAATGACGTCATATATCATAGGATTCTCGAAGGATCAAAAGTATATTCTATTATTTTTCCAAATCTTTCGATCCGCTTAAACTCCAGAGCGAACCGTCTGAATATACGAAGACAAGAACCGATAGTGACGCCACTATCTCAGAATCCAACAAAGTTAAAAAAATAATAGTTTAGAAAACCTAAAAAAACACGCTTTAATAGCAAACCGAACGAAAAAGTAAAAACTATTTTTTATTGTAAAAAAGCGTGGTGTGGTATAAATGTTTCATTGGTAGTTATTTGTTAAAGCAGAGTTTAAAAATGTAAGAAGTACCCCACACTTTTTTACAATAAAAACATATTTTTGCTTTTTAGTTCGGTTTGCACGCTTTAAGACAAATTTTATTTTATTTATTATACTATTTCAAATGTCAATATTTATGAAGTTGGAATGGTCCTGTCGCCCAATCGGCTAGAATTTTTTAATTGACTCGTTTGCCTCAAAATGATGGACGACCCTTTCTATATCTTACTTCGTGGTACTCTGTAGGGATGTCGAAAAAATATCGATATATAGATATTTTTGGGCGATATTTAATATTTCGATCTATCGATATAAAATTCCAAGTATCCAAAATCGATATTTTTTTCTAGTAGCAACAATTGTATGTACTATCGCGACTGACTATGGCCGTTTGTCGTTAATTATTCCGAAAATATCGAAAACTCCACTGAAAAAGAAACGTGTGTTTTTACATATTTTTTTTGAACAGACTTTTAAGTGCGTTCCAAAAACGACAACATTGAATAAAGCACATGTAAAACACATTTCTTTTTCACCGAATTTTTCGATATTTACGGAATAATAAACAGTCAAAATAGCTTATTCATGCAATATTTCATTTCATTTCTGCAACATCTAGAATATTTTTAATTATTTCGACTTACATCTCAATTCATGCTGAACCAACAATTATCTGTCGAATGTCACCTGTGGCACGCATGCCATAGGTTCACCATCTCTGGCTTTATTAAGTAATTGTTCGATTAATCTCTAAAATTATCTGCTCCTAAATGTATTAGACGTTTGACTAATAAATAAAAAAAATCTTATAGTTTTTTTGATTTCCGATAATTATTTATTATTTGATTTATTAGAAATAATGTCTGTTAACTGCTATTTGAGATTATATTAAGCTAGCCAATATGTATACTAAATTTCTTCGAGTGCCAATGTTCTCCTTCAAATTGTACCGATATATAGAATAGAATAGAAATAGAATAGAAAAATTCTTTATTTTGGCGAAGTCCAGCCAATGGCTGTTCTACTTATCGATATTTTGTAAAAAATATATCGGTACCGATATCGATACTTGAAAAAAATATCGATACGATATATTATATTGATACTTTTTTGCCACTTTCGACATCCCTACTTCGTGATACTTTGTCCGTGCATTCATCGGTTCACGTAACTGTAAACTGTAAAGAACAGGTTTCGTCGACATATATCTAGTCACTTTCGTTATGAAGAGTTTTTCATGAAAATGTCAAATTCTGTGAAATTTTTATCTTATATCAACAGACCTTACGAACAGTTCTTTCCGAGACGGTCGTTTTCTAGTCGGGGATAGTCGGCATTAATGACACAAAACATGCTTTATATTATATCAATTTGACTCGATCATAGTTACAGGTGTGTTTATCGTAACAACTAAATTATAAACTAGCAATAATAAACACACTTTAAGTTTCTTTAGAAAACGATTAAAATCTAATTAATTGTGTGATTAAATTGATAAGCTCTCTGCATTATCAAATGTTACACCCCAATCAGCGAATTATGTACAAACAATAAACTATTGCTAGAAGAAATTATTTTTCGTATTTAAGAAAATAACTTTAGGTTTGCCCCATATTTGTAGAATGTCTATATGTTGGATAAGGATTATTACTATGTCGGTCAAAATAGCTTCGCAAGTCTGTCCAAGCGAGCTTAAATCTAATTAATTGGGTGATTAAATTGATAAGCTCACTGTATTATCAAATGTTACACCCCAGTCAGCGAATTAAGTACAAATAATAAACTATTGCTAGAAGAATTTATTTTTCGTATTTAAGAAAATAAATTTAGGTTTGCCCCATATTTGTAAAATGTCTATATGTTTAATTGGATAAGGATTATTACTATGTCGCCAAGCGAGTAATTTTTAAATCTATGATATCTTCGTTAATATATTCATTTAATTTATATGGTGTAACGGTCAACTTTCTGCCCTTGTGGGGTAATATATTTTTGTAAGTCTAGCCGTGTCGAGCCGATGCTATGATGCACAGTTTATTAATTAAGGCGTCTTACTACCTCTTCATGTGCAATAACTACGAAGTCCAATAGGTATTTTATTCAAAAATAATATACATTCTCCCAAATAATTTACAACTCATTGTGTAATTCTTAATTATTATATAAATCAATAGTCAACATTATGACATCATGGTTACTTAAAATTCAATCTTGCGCCTGACTTTAAGACTAGCTGTAGTCTAAGATCCGGCATTACAAATATATCTGTTATTTAATTTTTTTTTAATGAAAGGTTATTTTATTACCTATCCAACGGTACTAGGTTGCCTAAACAAAAGTGGGTCCCATCCATGGTTGCATAGATTTTAGATGTTAAGTTTTCCGAAAGAAATTTTTTTCCGGTCATGTATGCGCGCTCCATTGATCACACCCCATAAAAATGTTTTTTTTTCTTAATTGCAATATTATTATCAATCTAACGTCTACAGCGAATTAAATACACCCTTCAGTAAATAAATTATTATCTGCAAATTAGTGTTTTCAAAAAAAGTTCGATCCTGTTGGGTCGATTTTATTAAAATTTTAGGGACACCTTTTAATTGCTAGCAGAGGGTTAGATTTCAATTTTGAAACGATTTGGAGAAGTTTTTCGGTATTTTGGGACCCAAAACATTTTTCAACCCCATGGACCCACTTTTGCTTAGGCAAGCTAGTACCATTGGATAGATAAAAAAATATAATTAAATAACTGATGGGAGTATATATTTGTAATGCGGGATCTCGTACTATTGGTACATATTACATAAATATTGTAAATTAATTGACTTTTCGATTTTTTGTCCTTGGTAATTAATATAAAATTTATCCAATAAAGGGACGAAACGTCGCAAATTAACAAATAAGTGTTTACTTAAAGTGTCCTTTTTTCCCAACAAATAAATTTTTTATTGTAAGTTAATGATATTAATAATTTTGGAATTTTATCATTATTATTCATTTCCTTAAAAGTTCTCCATTATTTCACATCTTTAATTAAAACAAAATCAGTGTACACGTACGGAGGAAAATAATTAACAAAAAATTACAGAATTTTGTTATAGTTGATTACTTGAGAATTTAATGTCAGTCAACACGCACAACTGTTATTACGGGACATTTTATTTTTACATGTCGCAATCGCGAGTTATTAAATTGCATAGAAAAACTTGCATATTATAAAGTTTATTGTATTTATAAGTCTAGTAGCGCGAAAATGAATCAGAAAACCGTTGGAATGTCTCAGTACTCGATTTTTTTCTTTGCAAGTGGAATTACAATCAAATGCAACCAGATATTGAAATGAAGATTTGTATCGTTACTTCTTTTTTGATGTACCAAAATTGGAAGAATGGAACACTTGTTGTCTGTCTGTCTGTCTGACATAAACTCACAGAGTCAAACGGTACAAAATAGAGACTTGAAATTTGGCATAGTTATTTTTCTATATGAGAGAAATGAACTTCTTTTTGTAATATACTAAGTATAAAAAATGTGTAAATGATGATTAACTCCCTAAATTTTGGTACCTTAATATATACGGATATTGTATATTGTAAATGTATATATATGCATTGTATATAATACCTATAATGTAATACATAATATGTATCTAAGAGTTTTTTTTAAAGTTTTTTAAAAGTTTTCAACTATTTTCTTAAATAACTTTAAAACTATTTATTTTAAAATTACAAAAAAATATATTTGAGACCCTTACTACAAGCCCTTTCATTTGATATATCACACGGTACAGTTTCAAAATTCATTTATTTACGATACACATCCGTGTTTGGGTCACCGACTTATATATGTGTACCAAATTTCAACTTAATCGGAACAAATTGGGTGTGACAGAAGGACGGACAGACACGCGAGTGATATAAGGGATCCGTTTTTTCCTTTTGAGATACGGAATCCTAAAAATAGCTAAAATACAAATAAAAGAAATAAATAATATCTACATTTAAAATATTTAAAACTTAGTTATATGTAGTTTTAAAATTGTATTTTAAAAATTCTTCAGAGCTGTAAAAAGCATTTTTTAGTAAAAGATACAATTAATAACAATAATATTAATAACAAATAATAATATATACAATTATAATGTGCATTGTCCTCATACCTATAGCATTGTATTATGCAAGGGGATACACAAGTTCTCATTGTGCCGTGTCAAGATTTGATTTAAATAAATATTTCCATGTTTTCTTGCGTTTAGCAAATCTGCAAAAAGGCTTGGATACTTTATTATTATTAAATAAATCTTTAAAGTTCAATTCCAGATATATGTTATAATAGAAAACAGTATCACGGGTAATTGGAATATGAAAATAAATCAATTTAAACTTGAAAATTCACAGTTTTACTATCATTTAAGCACACTGAGAGCTTGAAAAAGTCTTAATTAAAGAAGAGACATACGTTGCAATCAATGAGTGATTAAATTGATTTATTTTCATATTCCAATTACCCGTGATACTGTTTTCTATTATTAAATAAAGTTTACTAGCTAGTGTACATTGTAAAAATCATTAGAAATTCGTTATCGATATGACGACTGATACGCGATGTAAGATTAAGAAACATCGAGGTCTTTTGTGTGACAATTATAATTGAATTAAGGTGACGTTATCGTAATCGGCTGAGCCCTACTCGCGTTCACGTCTGCATACGATCACGGTTCGCGATATCCTAGCTCCAACTTGCCAACTTGCTGAGGAAGAACACTGTGCGCAGGGCCGGATTAAAACCTATTTGCCGCTATATACGCTAATTTCACAATGGCGCCCTCTAGTCTTCCCCAATAAAAAAATGTCATCTTAACTTTATGCAGAACTTAAGAACTAGGTATGTTTCCTATGGACTCCAAAACAACTGGATCGATTTTGTTGATATTTCCAGGCAAATTCAGATTAGTCAAGCAGGTGATCATGCGAAGTTTGGTAGCGAACGGATCAACAGATTTTTTTTTGGTTTTTGGCAATTTTGATTTTGATTTTTTTTGATTGAATTCACGCAAATTTAATACACGTTGAGAATTTTATGATAATGATTCTCATCTTTTATGACTATAGATAATTAGTACTACCTGTGCGAAGCCGTTAGTATTCTGTATTTAATAATAATAATAATAATAATAATAATAATAATAATAATAATGTGTTTAACGTCCGTTTCTCGACTTTATGGCATAACAGACGCCATTCGCACCATTACTATTTTTTCATCTACCACTTCCCGTTATTTTCTACATTTTTTACAACTTCAACTTATGTAATAGCAATGGGCGAATGAAGGAATTATAGGAAATTAGGATAAGGTAGGCAATTTTTGAACTAGGAGTTTGATAGGTAATCGGCCATGGCCTCAAATAAGGAACCATCTCGATATTTATCTGGAATTAATTGAGGGAAACCATGGAAAACCTCAATCAAGATGGCCGGTACAGGAATTACCGTTTCTCGGCGAGAGGCAGTAGGAAAAAGTCCCAGTCACAAGTGCCCCCGTCGAGATTCGAACCCGGACCTCCCGAATGCGAGTCTAGTGCTATCACCACTACTCTATCCAGCTCGGTAGTATTCTGTGTTTGTTGAAACAGAATAACTAATTTAATATTTTTTTAAATTTCATTTATTCCCTGGAAGGTCGTTGACTAAATGACCTGATGGATAAGCAGCCACTAAATAGTGACCGTTTTAATAACCAAATTTTTTGGCTACCCTGTTTTGCCCCCCCTCCCTATTTTCGAAGCATTTTATTTTATTAATTTCCTAATTAGATAGATACACCACAAGTGCCATTCTTGACGGCCTCAATGCCTTCCGTTTGCTTCTGGTTCGGCTATCACTCCAGCGCCCAATGGGCTCCCTCCTCCTTTGGATTTCTCTATGGTATGGGATAATCCATCGCTGACTGCCGGGGCTCAAACGCGGTGTTGCAGAGGCGATTCACGCGTCACGCGATCTCACAGTTTCTGGATCACTCAAAACCTGCAGTCACAAAACATGTCGCGCAACACGATTCAATAATCAATATTATACAATTAATATCAGATATTGATCTTGTGCAGCCATTCATGCTTTGCAATCATTCAGGCGAGATGAAGTCATTGACTATCTTTGCAGCATGTATATTTTTATTTGACTACAGTGCAGTGGCGTAGCTACGTAACGAAGGGCCTCGAAACAAAAATAAAATTGGAGCCATATCTAAATTGCTTAAGTTTTATCGGCACAGCGCCTACCACTCTGTGTGTGTGTTTATTTTTTATTATTGTATCTTGCTTTCTGAAACGATTCAGATTCCAGGTCTTGTAAGCATTCAGACGGGATACAGTCACTGATGTTCTTTTAGTTGACTATGTCAAAGCAAAAAGAGATTTATAATATGATCCATTCAGATAAATATTGCAAATTATATATTTTTTTATATAAACATATCTCAAAACAAAATAAAAAACGAACCTATTTGTAACTGTTCGTAAAAATTATTAATCCGGCGTAAATGAACCTCATTTCAATTACATTATCAATGAACCAGAGTGAATTTTACCTGGTTATCGATTTCAATATTTTTGAGATAGTTTTTTTCTTATCTAGATGAATTACCTAATAGGATATTGTTATAATATACGTAATAATAAAAAACATTTTTAATATTATAACTATTTATTTATTAAGTTTGACTGATTCACTCCTCTTCGTCAACATCCGACCCTGATGGACAGCTTTCGTCCGAAGAACATTCTTCCAAATGGCGTATTATCATTTCGTCTTCCATCACGAACAAAATAAGAATAATCATGTCTTATTTATTACGTACAATTCAAAAAAAATAAGAGAATATATAAAAATGCCGTTAAAATGTTTATTACGCGAAATATGAACCCGGGTAAACTATGTCCAAGTGCACTTTGAACTCTCCTATCACTAGCGACGTGACGCGCAACACTGATTCGCATTAAACAATGGACGCATTATTTCTAAGATGGCGGCTACCGAGGCGCAGAAGGTAGGATACCGTCAATTGTAACAAGTGTGTGCGTTTTTATACACTAGTGGGTGTCAAAAACCCTGGTTCATTCACGCCGGGTTAAGCACAGTGGCTGGTTGGTGTAGGCATTAGTACAGTTGAAAAATGTCTTTCTTCATAATAATCATACACGTTAGCTGATACTAGGGATGTCGAAACTGCCAAAAAGTATCGATATTTTTTTCAAGTATCGATATCGGTACCGATATATTATTTCTAAAGAAATATCGATATATCGGTCCAATTTGAAAAGGAACATTGGCACTCGAAGAAATTTAGTATACATATTGGCTAGCTTAATATAATCTCAAATAGCAATTAACGGACATTATTTCTAATAAATCAACTAATAAATATTTATCTGAAATCAAAAACAACGATAAGAATTTTGTTTTTGTTTATTAATTAAATGTCTAATATATTTAGGAGCAGATAATTTTAGAGATTAATCTAACAATTACTTAATAAAGCCAGAGATGGAGAACCTATGGCATGCGTGCCACAGGTGACATTCGACAGATAATTGTTAGTACAGCATGAGTTGAGGTGTAAATCGAAATAATTTAAAATACTCTAGATGTTGCAGAAATGAAATGAAATATTGCATGAATAGCTATTTTAACTGTTTATTATTCCGAAAATAACGAAAAATCCGATGAAAAAGAAACGTGTTTTACATGTGCTTTATTCAGTGTTGTCGTTTTTGGAACGCACTTAAAAGTATGTTCCAAAAACATATGTAAAAACACATGTTTCTTTTTCAGTTTTCGAATTGCCGGAATAATTTAATGGCCATAGTCAGTCGCGGCAGTACCTACATACAAATGTTGCTACTGGAAAAAAATATCGGTTTTCGATACTCGGAATTTTATATCGATATATCGAAATATTAAATAACGCCCAAAAATATCGATATATCAAATAAAAAATATCGATATATCGATATTTATTCGACATCCCTAGCTGATACCCTTATAGATTCAAGAAAAATATTGTTCCGATCGCAATAAAGTAATGCACCGTTGTTATATTACGGGGACCGAGTCCTGTAGTTTGTTGTCTGGGGGCTTGTATACACACACGGCCAAACATGGCCTAGACACTAACACACACACGTACATACATTCGTTTACACATAGAGAAGCGCGGGGGCGGCGGCGATAGTGGCTATGAGAGGGCCCTGACAAGCCATGATGGATGGGACACAGTACAGGACTGCTCGCTAAAACCGGAGACACTAGAATGTGACAATATTGGAGGCCGCTACTTAAAGTCGATTCGTTGAATTGTGGAGATAGTATACTGATGTTGGCCCAATTTGATAAGTTTTAAAATAAAACCAAATACGTAAAAAACTATTCCAAATTTTATATAGCTGTACGCGTGAACAGCGGGAACTATTCTAATCAAAATGACTTTTCTTTTGAAGACTAGTCAAGTATTTGGTGGAATCCAGTTGTATATAGGAAAATTTTTGACATTTTTCAATGTTCTCCTCACTGGTTTATTGGAACATTAAATGAAAAAAGTACACATTGAAGTCTTTTTTTTTTTTTAATACTTAGCAGCTCCTTTATAGGTAGGGTTGCCTTCCGTTCGGGTTTCCCCGGATTTGTCCTAGTTTAGAGGGCATCCGGGGAGCGTCCGAGCGGGGCTTCATTTGTAGTCCGGGTTTAAAAATTTAAAACCTTCGGCCGCCCGCGATACACGCAATAAATTGTAATAAAATTCTGTTTTGTTAGGTACATTTAAAATGATGATAAAAGATGACTAAATTTGATTTTAAGGTCTGAGAATAAATAAAAAGGTGATTTATGACATTTTCAACTGTTTTTATTACACTGACTATGTTTAAAAAAACCTGTTGACATGTTCGGGTTCTGGGCTCTAAAATCCGGGGTTTTCACGCGTCTTGTCCTGGTTGCCAAATTTTAGAGATTTATAGGTAATTAAGTACTGTAAAACTGTTTTGTAAATGGAATGAATAAAAGAAATTTTGGTCAAAAATGTGAAATCTACAACCTCCGAAACTCTTGTGCGTTGAGTTTGAAGTGGATCTAAACATAAATAATGACGAAATTCATCCGCCATATTGGAGCCGCCATCTTGCATTTTTAGTTCATAAAATCGTTGAAATGTATTGTCATCGAAACTCCCCGTGTATATAAAATTTCAATCCAATCGAATAATCGAAAGTGTTTCAAAATCGACTTGCAAGATTTGTTGCAACCAAAAGTTTAAAAAAATTAAATATAGCCTTTGATGACAGCATCACATAATATAAAAATGGACTCATTATATTTGTAGTTTCTATTATACATCGTAGCGAGTATAAAGTAAATATATATAAATATAATCACATTCTAAAGGCCAACAGATTTATCCCAATAGAAAAAATACATAAAAGTGGTGCTTTTTTCAATGCAGCAGCGAAAGCTGTCTAAAATCTAGATAACAATACAAACAACTAACTCACAGTACGGCGCTCCCGATTTCCATCCTCCTTGTACATACGTATATTATAGCGCTATCGGTGTAATTTGTGCTTGCATTCTGCAACTAGGCGTTCCGCGTACCGGAATTCCGGGCATAAGCGGAATTTCGACCAACATTTTTAAACATATAAGCGTATAAGAAAATTCGGAAAAAAACTAAGTGGTACAAATCTTTGAAACGATTGATTCGAGGAAAAAATGTCTGGAGATCCTTTTTGTGTAAAATTTTATAAATTACAATTTTTCTCATAACTATTAACTTCGAAAAATTGATAATTTTCAAGATTTTCAAAATTCCTGGGCTATACTGGAAATACAGGAATAAGTATTGGAATTCGGGAGTCAATGAAAAGACTAATACATAATTAACTTTTGCTTAATTCGCCGATCAGAAAGTAGGCCTTAACTTAAGACAGATTTTTTACACAGTTATTGATGATCCGTCTAAGGTTTTATAAAGTACTTATAAGTTTTTTAAAGTTTAATATTCGAAGTATTTGGAAAATGTCGATTGTTTGCAAATTTTTGAACCGATTGTGATGGCACTTCACAGACAGACAGGAGAGATCTAAGGTATATATACTATCCCTAAAGCTAAAAACGTGAGTATAAGATATACTTTTATTATAGAAAAACAATTCCAAAATTTTTTAATATAATTTATTTATTTATGAGCGCTTTCGACGATAGTCATCTTCAGATAATACATATTTTATTTACAACGTAAACTGTTAAAATTTAAAAAATTTAAATGTCACAATGTATTATCTGAAGATGACTGTCGTCGAAAGCGCTCATAAATAAATAAATTATATTAAAAAATTTTGGAATTGTTTTTCTATAATAAAAGTATATCTTATACTATTATATTTTCCAAATTTCTTTACGTAAAATATTATAATAAAAACGTGAGACTCGTGAAAAAAAATATAATAATAATAAATGCTTTTATTAAAAGTATTTCTATACAAAAGTATAAAATACAAAATTGCGTCCAGTATATAAATAAGTATTAGAGATAATCTTTTAGATTATAGCAATTATTTTCTAACAAATAGTTTTTAACCGTTCTCTTGAAAAGCTGAGCGTCATTTATATTTTTTATGTTTATTGGTAATTTGTTGTACACCCGAATCATGGCATTGTGTACTCCTCGATGTACTACTTCAAGATTCCATTGGTCAGTGTTAAGTGTATATTTGATATTATGGATATGTAATTTGTTTTTTAACAGATCAGGATACTCTTCTTAGAAAATAAAGAAACGCATGTTCGACTGTCTACCCGAACGGGATGGGGGTGGATTTTATATAAAAGAACGACGAGTACAATCTATATACCACGCGAACAAAGTCGCTGGTAAACCGCTAATGTATAAATGGTAATAATCATTTTAAATGTGCCAGTGAGTAGAGATGTTGGGAGTGCCAAAAAGTATCGATATATATCGTATCGATATTTTTTTAAGTGTGTCGGTACCGATATATTTTTTACAAAATATCGATATATCGGTACGGTTTTAAAGAGAACATTGGCACTCGAATCAATTAGTAGACATATATACTCGTAGCTTAATATAATCTCAAATAGCAGTTAACGGACATAATTTCTAATAAATCAAGTAATAAATAATTATCTGAAATCAAAAACTACGATAAGAATTTTTTTTTATTTCTTAATCAAACGTCTAATACATTTATAAGAGCAGATAATTTTAGAGATTAATCGAACAATTACTTAATAAAGCCAGAGATGGCGAACCTAAGGCATGCGTGCCAGAGGCGACATTCAACAGAAAATTGTTGGTACAGCATGAATTGAGGTGTAAATCGAAATAATTAAAAATATTCTAGATGTTGTAGAAATGAAATGAAATATTGTATGAATAGCTACATACAAGTGTTGTTACTGGAAAAAAATATTGGTGTTCGATACTCGGAATTTTATATCGATATCGAAATATTAAATATCGGCCTAAAATATCGATATATTGAAATAAATCGATATTTTTTCGACATCCCTACCAGTGAGTGACAAGCGTCTTTATAAGTACAATATAGTATGGTGTGGATGTTACATACTTACATACATCCTGACATACATACGTATACATTATGTAGTACAGCACTCACCTTTCAGTATGCAAAGACTACGTTTACACCGCAATCATAATCTCTAGCAACGTCTTGTAACGTAGACCCTTAAAAGAAACTCCTCAGGAACGCAAATCACGAACATTTGTAATTGAATGAGGACACTGCAGTCGATGGTAGCGGTTATTAACGCGTTAGTAATTAGTTGCAGCTACTCATCTGTCGAGAGTAGCTTCTGATTTGAGTCATACCTAGTTTGTCGTCTCGTTGTAGTGTACTTGCGACGCGAAGGGATTTCTTTAAATTTCTCGCTGACAGAGCTTAGCGAGAATTAATTACCAAGTAATTAAATTACTAGTTTTTAATATTTTATACTGATTGTAATTGAGTTACTTTTTTAACCGATTTTAGAAAAAGAATAGGGTTCTCAATTATGTTTTTAGTGCGTATTTGCCATAATATGGCACATCCATTATTGGCGTGGATTGAATGGCGGATAACCTAGGGATTCTAGCATTTACAACAAAAGTTTTCCCCTTCTGGTAGCATACCACCACTTTATTTTTCAGTTAAATAACATACAAAACCTGTATACTAATTGATAAACACAGTAGATCGGCATTGTCAATGATTTATTATTTGAAATAAACTTAATTTGCATCCATTGCTATGAACTCACAGATTGGGGTTATACAGGTGATTTTTAAGTTGATTTTTTTTAACAGCGTGTACAAATCAAATAGGCGAACAAATAGTTCAAGTAGGTAACTTTTTAATCAAAACTCAAAAATGCAAGAGAAACAGACCTCCAAAGTTTAAATAAAGTTTATTTAATTTTGAGGAATTTTGAGAAATTGTTTCAAATAGTTTCAAATTGGCACCAAAATACGTGATAATGACATAACATAACGACAGGACCGACCTCAAAATTAAAAAATATATTAAAAAAAATAAACTTTGAAAATCTGTTTCTCTCTTATTTTTGAGTTTTGATAAAAAAGATACTTGGAATATTTGTTCGTCTATTTGATTTATATACGCTGTTAAAAAAAGAATCAGCTTAAAAACCACCCGTTTGACAACGTCTATCTCCATTGCTTCTCGGAATACTGCCGTCCATTCGGATTGTTTCCAGATTAATGCGTAACTCATTTTCTTTGCTCAATATAGAGATGAGAAAAATGGGTCTTTTTAGTGATCTGCATCTTTGCATCTGGATCCCGTATGTGATCCGGCTCACTGAACCGGTTCAAAAAGAGTCGAGTTCTGAATATGTTACTGCAGTCTGCCACTGAGTTACTTAGTTCAGTCAATCATATCACGACCTGTATAGAATCAAGAATGCATAGCCAAACATGTGATGCATGAGTCATTTGAGCTTACAGATGCATCAAAGCAAGAACTGATACGTAAGTGTAAAATGTGCTTCTGTGTGTTAAGTTGATCCGTCGGCTCAAAAAAAAGTGAGTCGGCTCTCACGGATCTTCTGTCGGAGTTGGCTCTTTGAACCGGTTCAGATCTGAGTTACCCAACTCTAGCTCAATACTTATTGTGTTACGTATAGTTGCATTCGCGCGGTGTAAACGAAGCTGTGTCACGACAGAGCGTGACCGTGTGACGTCTCTGTTAGTCGAGGTGCTGTGTTCGCGTCACGGCGTATGCAACGGCCATGGGATAAACTAACAACGGCAACCACTCAGTCATTGGCCTGTCGAATACTCAATGAGCACAATCAGGACAAGGGAAATATCTCTCTTTGGACTCTCCTGTACATACGTAAATACATTTCACGAATACGTTTTCAGTTTTTGACATCTGTCCTGCTTTTTGTATACATGTTAATTTCAAAGCAAAGAATACATGTCCAAAACTTTATGTATTATATTGTGATTTGTATATCTTTATTATATATATATGCACAGGAAGTTCTACATGTTCTTACAAAGTTACAACCAAGACTAGTCGTTATATAAAATAGCAGTTCAACGAATGAGAAATAAATCCTAGGAATTGACAATTTGATAGTATTCGTGAATGCATATAAAAGTCGTTTTGAAAATATATTAAAGCATTAGGGACGTTTTCTCATTTAAAACTTTTCATCAAGACAATGCGTCTGAATCGTGAACGTTGAAAAAAAAGTCCAGTCAATTAGACGACAGGACCCACCTTAAAAAATATTCACGTTTGATATATTATAATAAAATATGTTTTTATCACCGGCAAATATCCTATTAAAGCATTCTTGTCAACTATTTTTGACTGAGCAATAAAACTCCAGAACTGAAGTTAGTTTCTTGTTCAACTGATACTACGAATTTTTATTTTAAAAGACAAAAATATAAAGAGAACACTCTGTATATATTATTATAAAGTTTTTTTCCAACATTATAAAAATGAAATAAATGAAACAACGTTGTTGGTTTTTTAAATTGCATGATCGATTTCATAATTGTGTAATCTGCAGGATAATTCACGTTTTAAAAATGACCTGCTGAGAATTTTTAGTTCCAACCTGATTTCTGAATAGAGAGTATCGTACCATACTTTGTGATTTTGATTTAATTTTTAGTCATTATGTTTTCTTAAGAGACTTCAAAAAATATGTACGCTTTATTGGATTTAAGTGTTTGTTAAGTTTTTGGTTTCGTGTGTTAAGTTATTATTCTTACGTTTCGTAAATACGAGAATTAAAACAACTTTTTGTATGTGGTTTTGTATTTTTTTCTTGAAAATTTGTTTTGTACAATATTTATGATTTAGTTTTCAGTTGTTTATTATTTCATACTTTTGACAAAAACAGTTTGTGATAAACTTTTTACGATTACAAGGAGAAAGTGTGGATTTTTTTTCGTCTTAAAAGAGCGCTGCACAAGTTGTTCAAGTCTACAGTCGATTGCATTAAATGTAAGTTTTTGATTATTATTAATGTAGAAAATTCTAATTAATAATTAAAAAGTTAGTGCTCAACAATTTCAGATAGGAAATGCCACTGCAATTTTAGATAAATGTGACGTGGTATGTAATTAATTGAGATCCCTCTGTACAGTGAATTTGGTCACTATATTAATCGGGAAAAAATCATTACCAATGCTTTCAAAACTTTCATCAAATTTGGTATCTTTTCGCTAACATTTAACAAAAATTCCAGCCAGTTGGTCGACAGGACCATTCCAACTTTATTGCGTGCGGTTGATAAAAATATAAACAGTCTCTTTCAGCTGATGGGTTTATGGAACGATGTAACCTGTGTTCTACTAACCTTGTCATATATCGACATATTGTACTGAACCGGACCTAGCGGCATATGAGAATAATAAATTCTTGGCTTGACTTGAGTAAAAAAAAAGTACTAGAGCATGATTTCGGAATTGACCTAACATTCATTCTATCTCTTTCTTTTAACACCGCTAAAGCACGTCCAGTGGTATAAGTCGGTTAGTCCTATAGCGCAAGTAAAGGAAAAAATCATTAATTTATAATTTTAGCAGATAAATAACACTGGAATTTCTACAAAAAAAATTTTTTTATTAAATTATTTCTTGACGATCAGGAATATAAAACGTACATTTTTTATATTCCTGATGATGGACTTATTGTTCGAAAAGATCGTCAAGAAATAATTTAATAAAATAAAAAATGTTTTTTTTTTGGTAGAATTTTCAAGTGTTTTTATTTGTCTGTTATTATTAATCAATAATCATGTCATAACAACTGCCGCGTCAATGCCGGATTTAGAGGTCTGGAGGCCTCGGGACAACAATGGAGTGGAGGCCCACTGGCCCCAAATTATTTTCCCAATAAAATGGACAATTTTTTTCAGTCGAGTTTTCCAATAAATAATTTATTGTGAAACCAAGTACCTATAGATTCTTTTATTACTAGTGTTTACTAGTCTGAATTTGATTTTTTTTCCCGAAGTCTCTATTGTGCGGGCCCCTCTTTTGTGGAGGCCCCGGGGCTGTAGCCCCGGTTGCCCTCCCCTAAATCCGGCCCTGTGCCGAGTGAAAAATCAGGGCAAATTATATTTATAATTTTGTACCTTAGGTATGTGAAATTATTTCAACTATCATAAGCAAATTAAAAGAATGATGTTTTCCGATTTTTCAAAATTTTTTTTTCTTTATGCTTTCGACACACCTCCCCCACCGCCTAACTGCTTTCGAGGATACCTATTCGGATTGATGTAGCGCCTAGTTTGGGAAATGCTGCTTTAAATGAACATGCGATGCATGTGCTGCCATCTGGGCGTCGGATATGTTAAGCCGCGTGTACGCGCTGACGCTGCAAAGAGTCGAGGTATACGCTATAACGCTGCAGTGTGCTACATGTAGCTGATTTATTTCTTAACATGAATTTAGTTCATATATTCGCCTGTAGGAATCCGTGTAGCTGCGACCACGTTGCTTCGACACATTAGTAAATTTGTATCTTTTTTTTTTATAAAAAAACATTGCGTAACTTGCTGTGAATTTGTGCCGGTTTGTTTCGGCGCTCTTAATTTATTAAGGAATTATATTTAACTAGATGGTTTTCAAATCATTTTTTTTGAGAAATGATTTAATTCTCAAAAATATTGCTTAATGGATTGTTATTAAGACGGGTCTTGTAGTTTTAGCCACATACTTAATCAAAATATCAAACAAATTTGAGAGATGTGTGTTGAAAATTTAAGCAATTAAAAAAAAGTCGCTAATCTTGAATACTGTTTAAATAAAATCTCCAAACGAAAAAGTTCCATAAAAACACGCGCAAATCCGCATTTCTTTTAGTTTAGAAGTTACGTCATATTAAAAATATTGTTATATGCGATGTCTCTTAAATAAAAAGAGATGCTGGTGTGTGGGTGATCCCATTGAATTGAGCTTGATTGTTTTGTTTTAACACTGTAAATTAGTACAGCAAAAAGTCGCCGTTTTGTAAATATCCATCTAACTTCAAAACAAATATTCTACAAAAAACTTATTTTAAAAAATCATTTAGAGATAGCTTAAAGACCTTAAAAGCATGTGAAATCGAATGAACACACGCCCAGGTCGATACCTTTCTTAGCTTAGAAATTGTGGTCGTTAAACATTTTCCAAAAATGAAAACTTGGGAACTAAATTGTTTCTTTTTCTGCTCAATGCTTCTGAGGCTGTTTGCAAACGTCTTTGTATATATTTATATTTTATTACCGACTTCTTTGAAGTGAAACTTCTTTAGTGACGTATCTGCTTGAAATTTTCTGTGATGTTAAATAGGAAATTATTCAGCGGCAGGGAAATATAAAACTCATCATTGTAACGACTTCATATAATGAATTTAAAATTTCATTTAATAAAAATAAAAAAAAGAAACAAAAAAAACGGCTAAAGAAGTTCCACTGCCTCGTGAGTTTATCCAAATTGTAGGACACAGTAATATTTAAAAATTATTTTTCAGAACTTTTCGACCACAAAGTGGTCTTTGGTTTTCAATAAGTTATTGTGAAGCAGGGTTTAGTTTGAATATATATAGGGTAGTGTTGTGCATATTTGCGTATGAGTCATCGGAAAGAGGGTTGTGAGGACGTCGATGACGACGCTGTTGCCAGTCGGCAAGGTCAACTCTCTGCAACAGACTGCATCGTGCAGTCCGTATTTAACATGGCACGCTCGGAAGGTAATCCATCAATGTCAAATGCCTATTTTGTGCCTTCTCATGCTGTCCTTTTACCTCCCCGTTTTGCATCGAGCCAAAAATATTAAGATGTATTTTATTTAATATCATTCTGAATTTTGTGTCAGGCCCGGTTTAGCGTTTTTGTGAACCTCAGGTACAGAAGTAGTGGAAGAGGCGGACGTATCGGACGATTGTCTGGTGGTCTGAGACGCCTCAGCTTTGTGGTACATTTATGAAAACCAAATAAAAATTCGAGAAAGAACGTACGTTTGTGTTGAGGAAGGTTCCTCATTTGACATATTTTGTTTTTTGTGTAGAAGTCATTTAATGTCGTTTGCCTTTTTCTGTTTCGTTCAGCAAGCTGTTGTCGATAGCAGGATATTGCATCAATGACATTCGTCTTGCCTTTGAACTTCTATCAACATTTGAATCATTTTGTATAAACTGATCCATAATTTAAGTTATAGTGGCTGAACTTTTTTTTAGAAACCGCCTAATACTGAAACAGCGTTGAGCGAGGTCTTACTGTAATGTGAAATTCTGATTCTCTTACGGCGTCATGTTGCCCCTCACTTTAATCTATCCCTTAAAATAGGTAATGTGTTCTATTAAAATATTAAAATTTGTGAATAGAAATATCTCGGAAAACGGTAAAGAACTGTATTTTCTGCATAGCGGTTTGTTTAGTAAATGTGTATCTTAGTCAAACGGATCAGTCGTTTTAAAAATACAGTAGAAAACTTTAGGTAATTGCTAAAGATTTCGTGTTATGGAGGTTTCGACATACCGAGGATATTGAATTTTTACAATTATGACTTTAACAGTGGCCAAATTTTTACCTTCGAGTTAGGAAAATAGATACGAAGTTCGCGAAACTTGATCTTTGAACTACAGTGCAATACTTGTATTTATGTGGTGGAGGTACCGTGACTAATTATTGCACTCCCACCATATTTGCAGTTATATTTTTATTGTTATCTTAGAAGTCGAATGTGTTGTTTACGCTTTAATTTTAATAATTTTGGGACAAAATTTGGACAAAATTAGTGTTGTGTCACTGCGTAAACTATAGATATATAGATATTTATTAAGTAAGTTGAGACATAGGTACACCCATTTGACACGTCAGCGAGATTGAGAGTTAAAATAATTGTGTAATTAAATTTAAAAATTACAACATCATGATAATATTTGAAATAATAAATATTACCTGCTTTCATTTTAAACGTTTAAAAACTTCGTAACAAAAGCATTGGACATTATTTTCGAAACAGTTCTCTGGGAAAATGATTTTCCACTGCACTTGTGGCTTTCCTTCGTAGATGTCTCTGCCTGCTTTAAATTTGCGACGATGTGCATGGTTAAAGTAGAGAATGGTACTATATTAGGTCAAAGTTCATTTTTCAAAATTTTACAATTTTTTGTTTTGAGTTCAAAAAAAAAAATTTTGGAAAAAGTTTGTTCGTCTGTAAGTCAGTAAACTTGAAACCAAATTTTGGTAGGATATTTAACATGTAAATAGGAAGAGCCCTACTGTTTTTGAGAAAAATCGGCGCATACGCAGAAGAGATATGCGCTATAACCTTTTTTTTTTATATTATAATGATATACTTTTCATAACGGTTTATTCTTCTATAATTTTTTTAAATATGTGAAAAAATGGTTTTTGTCAACGTCAAAGTTTGGTAAATATTTTAAAGATAAAAAAAATCAACTTTTATTTTGTTCTGAACATCTATTCAAAAAAAATTAGTCAGGTAGTTAACAAGCATGCTTTGATTAATTTTTACATGTGAATCCATATTATGTAACCATGGAAACGAAAAGCAAACATCATATTTATTACTAGTCACCGCACGCGTTAACAGAAACTTTTGAAATTGGAATAGTCATGTCGCCTAGTCGGCTGAATTTTTTTTTAAAACAAATTTCTGGTAGGATCTTATCAAAATTTAGTTTTTAATCGACTGTTTGACAGGTGACAGGTATACTGTTAAAATATGAATATTTTTTAAAAATGTTATCATTATCATTACAATTTTTACTCAATATTAATACACCTATCCCCCGATTTACACGGTACTTGTTTTACACGTTTTCGCTTTTACACGGTTTTCCAAATAAGTTTTTTAAGCAATTGTTAATAACCGATTTTATTATCATCTCTCATAATGTAAATATTTCTGCTTCAAACATCGAATCGGCACAAATAACTTCAAGTGGTGAAAGTGAATTCGAACCTTCGATTCCGAAAAAAAAGAATGAGAGTAATTTCTGACAGTGATGAAGGATAATAAAACACCTTTGGTTTTATTTTTTGTTCTTCTGTTTAATGTATTGTAATTAAATAAAAAAACAGTGTTTCCGTAATATATTACATATTTTAATCTGTCAATGCATTTTATTTTTATTTCTGTGTACACCTAAAAATATTGAAAAAAATCACAACTGTTAAATAGCAAAATTATGCATTTTCTGCAAGCTTTTCGATTTACACGGTTTTGACTTGAAAATTTTTAATTTTCGATTTACACGTTTTTCTCAAGAACGTATCTACCGTGTAAATCGGGGGATAGGTGTATACTTACTTGTATTTGTTTATTAAAAAAAAAATAAATTTCATTTTGTCGGATTAATTCGTTGTTTATATTGGATTTGTTAATATTTATATTGGATAAAAATTTAGGCATTATCAACACAGAATAAATATCATTACCAACAACATTTACTATTACGTTCGATTTTATTTGCATGTAAATTAAATTGTGATAATAATAATAATAATATAATTCTATTGCGTTTATACATTACTATGTATAACTAAATTATTTACATACTTTAATATTTTATATTAATAATATTGTATATTTAGTAAATTATATTTACATTTTAATATAATATAGTAAAACAACAAGTAACACTTTTTAAACACCCGCTCTACACGATAAGATGCGTAAAAGCGAGGATCTCCTGTCCTTCCATATTACTTCGAAAATATTTTTTTTAAATGACCCCTCATTATGAGATTTTTATTTATTTCGTATTTTGATTTAGTTTCCAAATATTACATAGTTATAAAAGATATCTTTCAAAATTATAAAAGAGTTTTTGTAAAGTTGTGGTATCTCTTGCAGTAGTAGTTACACGAGTATGTGACACTATACTGAAACGAGCGCCAGCAAGTTTCAAGTGTGCTGATTTGAAATTTTTGAACGAACGTCCCATAAAATAGCTTCTTTTCATTTCAATTTCAAAATTTTTGACAGTTCAGTTTAAATTAAACTTCACTTCTGATACTAGGTTATAAAAAAACAATTGATAGACAAACATTGATGTACTATGGAATTGGTGTGGTCGTCATTACAGCACTAGTGCGGAGTGGGTCTCTTTACATGTCTGTATGCTTATTTGAAAAGCACTTGTTTATAGGGGGTGGTGTAAAATAGATAGTTCCGTACTCTCTTATAAAAGATTCGACGATATAAAAGATTTTTGACAGTCAAACAACGACCTTTCTACTTTCAAATTCTGTATCGTGTAAAACGGATGCAACTACAAGACTTATATATTTATACGTACAGTTTTACTTTATTTAATTACGTATGTTTATTTGTTCTATTTAACGTATAACATTAACAAAAACTTAAACAAAAAAAGTAAAAAAACACTGTTTAGTTGTACTAAATTATTAAAACAGATTTAAATCACTATTCTGTACAAAATGTCTTTTCTTTTAATAAATATTTACAATATTTAAATATTTGTTTAATAAATGAATAATTAAATAATTTGAATTGATCAGTTGCTATTCTTTGAGAATATAGTAGACTTTTATTTTATAACAAAAACAATACAAAATATTCATTTGTTGCATTTATTTATTTTGGATTTTTAAAAGAAATAGTCAAATACTAACCAATAACGGTACAGACAATTAGAGTATTTCAACAAAAGTTCATTCTTAAAATTAATTTTAATGTTATTGTTGCTTGATGCAAATTTAATTTATATATTGAATTAAATTTTATCGGGAAATGTGTAAACTAAAATATTTAGAAATTGAGAAGGAATTTAAAAAAAAGTGTCTGTACTCCTTGTTGCTAAATTAATAGAATTAACAGACCTGACTAAGTAAGTAAGTAAACTGAGACCTACTGTGATAAATACAGATCTCGGAGAGAAATGAACCAGCGCGTAAAATCGAGAGTTGACTGTACACTCTACAGAATGGTCAAAGAGTCACTGACTGTAGGAAATTTCAAACTTTTCAATTAAAGGTTCTTTAGTCGAAGGACGTAGATAATAAACGTAGTAACGGAAGTAGCCGTTTCTGTAGAGAAATAAAACAGGTGAAAATTAACTGGAATGCGGGAGCTCTCAATTTTTTATTCACGTGTAGTAAGTGAGCGGGAGTGTGAGTTACGTGTGCCGTGCCTTTTTTATTTGTATTTCATTCATTTTAAAAGTTGGTAATGACCTTCGTTGATTTCTGACTATTTCTGAAATTTCTGAAGTCGTTTTGTTTTTTTTTGTTTTGTTTAAATAAACTTCGTCACAAACCATTAATTGCTAATAACTGTAAATTACTTTTTCATCAACGTATATTTTTCAGTTTCTCTTGCATTTCTGAGCATACCTGTGTATTTTTTCGGAGAACATTTTTGAGAACATATATTTGTTTAGTTCAACAGAAATACTTTGATAGTGTTCATTATTTTCAAATTTCTTTAAAGTGCCTTATCTTTATTTTTAGAACACACCAGATTGTCACATTAATATCAAAGATACAATATAATAAAGCAATTTTTAAATGATAGTTCATGTAGCTGAATTTAAAAAAATAAATAAATTTTAGATTTGATTTGATACGGCAATCATTTATTTCAGTTCGAAAAAATCTGCGATTTCTAATTATGTGTACTCTGTTTCTCAACATAAATAATTTATTTGAAACAATATAGATTTTTCAGTTTTATTTTTATTTAATTTTTTTAAATGAATCACATTTTTTACAAAACTTATACATTAAATTAGTATACTCAACTGAGTTGATAATATTCTGGTGCAAAATCGTTTGCCAAATTACTTAAAAAATTAAAATCTGACGAACTGTTGCTATTTTCTCCGTTGGGCGTTGCTTGATTTTGCGCTGTCTCTCCGCCATAGAATTGATGGAATGAATTATAATTATCGCTTGAGTCAGCTTGAACACTTGTTGGAGGTGTCATTACAGTTGCTTGCGCACTCGATGGTGGGATAGCACTAGACCCTGGTTGAAAGTTTTCAGGTGTTGAAACAAAATTTCCAGCGGCATCATGATGCCCTGATACCTGATGATGATAAACACTGTTCTCGTAATAGCCGCTGTGAGGATTTTTGTTCGAATGTGCTAGAAATTCCGGATGACTTTGACTTTTCTGAATCATTTCGTTGTTGTAATATCCAGAACTTTCATGATTTAGATGCGTCGTATTATTGATTTGCGGATTGATATTTTCAGCCGATCCATCGGCTGTATAAATTCCACTCGAGTAGCCGTAATGATTGTTATATCCGACATGTTCATTTCCAGGATAACAATGACTTTGGGAATACGAACTCATATTGTGATGATAGCTATTGTTTTCCGCGATTGAATTATGTCCTTTGTTGTAACTGGTATAATAGTGTGGGTTGTGATAAGTTTGTGCTGAGCTGTGATAGTTTTGCCTCGATCCGCCTCGTCTGGTGGGCACAGCTCCTTCGGCTGTCATCGACTGCTGATGTTGCATTTGATTCCGTAAATACGCCTGCGCATCCGAGGCAGACATATTTTGTTGATGCTCGTGATACATTTCGTTGGGATTGTACGCGGTTTGATGGTGCGCCTGAAACTGTTGGACGTTCGCGACGTTCGAATGTTTTGCACTTCTCGGATTGTTTGCCACGACTTCGCCTCGATACGTCATGCTGCTTGCGGGCGTATAGCTCTGGCTCTGCTGTTGAAAATGGTTGGAACCGGCGGCGCCTCTCACGACGAAAGGAGGAGGAATTGACGTGTTAGGAACATTCTGAATTGTGACGGTGGCCGAAGCGATGGCCGTCGCTGTCGTTGGAGATGAACGTGGAAGATGCGGATACATGGTTTGGTTGTTTTGAACGGGAGGCATGTTCAACGGACTCGGATGCTGCATTCCCGATGGAGTGCCCGGTGTCGATGAAGGAGTCAGACTTCTTGATGATATGTTTTTATTGGTGTTGATCGTATCGGCGATAGGCAAGAGCAGTCCTTGTCCGTTGACGGTGACCTCTTTCGAGGATGGTGATATTTTACACATGGTTATTCTGTCTGGATTTATTTGAATCGGTGAACTTCGGCTACGTCCTTCGATTTTTACTTGAACGGGAGCGGTGCTGGTTGTCGGTGCCGAGCTTTTCTTCGCGCTCATCCTCGGCGATACGTTGTGGACTCCGCCGCTTTCGTTCGATCTCGAGTCGTCTTCAGTGATCATTTTGTCGAACGAGCCCGAGCTTGCTATGCTACTCGCGCCGTTACTGTTTGTATTAAAGCTAGTATTGTTGTTGTTCGTAGCACTTGGTGTGTTGTTGTTGTTGCCTCGTGTTGATCCGATGTCCGGCACGTCTTCGTGAGGACCGCATCCTCCGACTGGTGGCATTTCGCAGCCTTGACAACTCTTTTTAGACATTTCATCGTCGAGGAATTTTTCAGAGTGCTTGCTACTTTTGCCACCTTCGCTTGTCGTTGAATCCTTGTCGTCGCCGTCTTCGCCTTGTTTGCTTAAAGTCTGTCGTTTGTGCTTCATTCGCCGATTTTGAAACCATACTTTTACCTGAAAACATAATATATTAAATATTTGTTACTATTTGAAGACATTTTTATGACTAAGCACGTGGTTTAATTTGTAGTTGCCCATTTGAATCGGGCATACTTTTGAGAAAGTATATAAATAATGCGATTAAATAACAAATTCATACATGTTTTCGCTCAAGAGAACATTTTTTTAAAATAAATGAAGATTTATGTATTTTGTGTAGTGACGCGGTTCTTTTGTTAACGGTATGCGAATTGTAAAACATTTATCTCAAATAATTAGGATAAGGACAAGATATTCGTTATCACAGAATAGCATAAGGAATTCATATCTCGGGATTTGTCTGGAATAAACTAAGAAATCTCAAAAAGAATTCCGCTACGTACTGAAATAAAAGAATATTTAGTATTTACTGCAACGAAGATGATTATTTTATGTTGTAATTTTTCAATCGATACAAAATTGTTTTCCAAACGCGATGTTAATATATTCATAATAAGATAGAACACCCACACATCTTAAATATTTAAGTTGAATGAATTGCCCACCCAGCTTGTCCAAACTAAATAAATTACTAAAAAATAACTCTTAACCTTTACACTTGGATGATACGTTTTTCATCTTTTCTCTTTTGTTTGGCAGCTAATGTCAAAGAATAATGTTAGGTGTTGTTTTACAACGTTATTTGTAGCTTAAAGGTTAGCCGTCAATTTTAAATGAGATATATTGACGCAAAATTGCGACTCTGCCTTTTATTTTGATTTGTTCTATAATTTTATTGACAAACGTCGGAACACTAATTGACTCCGTTGTTAAGCGTCTACAATTTACAATAAACACCAGAAATTTCTGTAAAAAATCGGCTGAGAAGACAGCTTGTAAACAATCGCTCGTAACTGAAAAAATTACCAACGAAACAATTTTCTTTTTGATCTTTGTAAACTGTTGTTGATTTATTCGTTAAAAAATCGAATAGAAATTTTATACATACCTGTCTTTCAGTTAAATCCAACGAAGCTGCAATTTCGATTCTTCTTGGTCTACAAAGATATTTGTTGAAGTGAAATTCTTTTTCTAATTCTAAGAGTTGCGTATTTGTGTATGCCGTTCTAAGTCGTCTCGGCAAACCGTTTTCTGAAAACACACAAAATCAAAAATATTACAACTTAGACATTTTTCTCGAAATAAAAAAAAAAAATTAAATATTGACATTTTAGAAAATCTCACACCATTATGAAATCAATCTGTTGACAATATTATTATTGGTCAGGGTTGATTATTAATACCTGAACATTACGAGATTGTTTATATTCAGAATGTATGCTGGTAAATGATTTTTGGTCGTTTCATCGTTACGATGTTCGTGTTCATTGAAAGTGCTATTTTTTTATTCCAGTGAAGAATGGATGAATTAATATATTTTTTTAGTGTTTTGCCAAAAATATGATATATACGATTTTGATATATTATATTATTTAATAGTTAATAGCTTAAAATATAAATATTTCAGACTGAGATAAACCTGATAGGTGGTTTCAAAATGTCGGTAAATATTAGTATAACGTAAAAAAACAATTTTAATTATTCATACAAATCTACATTTTCAGACTTAAGCAAGCGATCGATAATTCAAAACTATCGGATAAAAAATAAATTGACGGTAGTTACAGAGCTCAAAGTGCACCCGACAACGGTGAATATTTGAGCAGCTCGTGGCGTCATCCCTTCTATACAGATATTTGATAGTAAGGGTTGGGAAAGTTGTCATCCAACTCAAGTCTGGGCAATAAATTGGACATTTGGTCTATGATAGCTATACATATTTCATTTTGGTACATGGTACTAATTTTGTGAACAAAAATTATATAAATCAATACATTTTTATTGCGGTATTAAGGTAACATAAAATAAAAACTACAAAACTAGAGATGGCGATCTGAGATCGATATATCAGTCTTGAAAATCGAGATTCGATTTTTTCTGGTTTGACAAGAGCCATAAAATCATTTACAATTAGTTGGATGGACCCAAACACATGTAAAAAAATTACAGTTTTTCACTTAATTACTCAAAAATTGGCGAGATAGCTATGTGGTCTGTTTCTTTCGTCTCTCCTTAAACACTGGGAACTATAAACTATATAATTTTCGAACTTTTTAATGTACCCAATAAATAAAATAGACTTCGCAGATTATTTTGACGCATTCTATGTACTATGTACTTATTTGAATAAAGATTTATATTATTAAAAAATGGGATAAATTATATACTTCTTAATTAATGATTTTTATTTATTTTCATACAACGTTTCGTCTTTATTTCAGGGCTTTTTCAAGTACTGTAACAAAGTATATAACAATTGAAATTTGACAAGAGTTTCTGATAATTAGATAATTAATTACATCTCATTTACTCAAATAAACGCATAATATATAATGGAATTACGGATATTAGTCATAAAGACGAAACGTCATATGAAAATAAATAAAAATCATTAAATTAAGAAGTATATAATTTATCCAATTTTTTAAAAATCTGTGAAGTCCATTTTATGTAACCAATAAATTTGTGAAATAATTTTTTTTATATACTCGATACTTTGATATGGTTGTAAAAACAAGTTTAATTAGTTAAAATGATAAAAAATCGATTATTATGGTGTCCTTTATGTTTTCCATAATATGGATTTATATTTATACGATAAATACAAACTCTAAAAGCAAATCGAAAAACGATTGATTTCTGAGAAATCGATCTTGTAGACCTCGACTTTTTTGTGAATCGAATAATCAGATTTCGATTCGAATCGATTTAAAAATCAGTCTATTTCGGAAAGAATCGCCATTCCTACGTATCGCTAATTGTATCGAAAGATGGTTAAAGCCAACGATGCTTAGAGCAAGGAGTGTCGTTTTGCGGTTATATTTTTTATATATTCACTGCTATAGTTGATTGTCCATTCTGGGAGTTGTGGCATCCCTTGAGTGTTATTTCACCCGCACCCCAGGTCCCTCTAGTCGTCGGCAACTCCAGTACACTAGATAGTAGGTACATATGACACAAATTCAATATTCTCCTCAGAACGGCTCCGTTGAAACTTCAGTCATCACATCTAATGTTTCCAAACTTCAAACATTTCCAAAGCTGTCATATCTAGATCTTGCATCTGTGCTATGCGACTCTCCACGATTTCTGCACCGATGTATCTCTCTGTGTTCCGTGTGTACATATGTACTATGTCCCGTCTCTCTTTTTCTATCTCATACGTACGTATTATGTATACATTAAACTATTCAATCGCGTTTGATAACTTCAATAGTTTATGCGATCCTGCGATGCGCTTTATCAGCTATTTTAAATATGTCTCAGGACTTTGATGCGTACAACTGACAGGACTCTAGTCTAGAGGTCCGGGATTAGGAAGGTGATCCAACTGAGTCACGAAAAATTTGTTTATATTGTGGAATAGAATAGTTTTTTATTGTAGAACCAAGTATTAATACAGTCGTCAAAAGAAAAAAAACCCGGGTCGCAGTGCCAAAACCCTGCCGACAATATAGTGTATTTGCTAATACAGGCAGTGTGGTTTTATTATGCGAACTGGAGTTGATTTTTGGGCAAAATAAAACATTTAACTTCTTAATATACCCTTTTTTTTTCTTAATTGCAATTATTATCAATCGAACCTCTACACCATATCAAATACACATTTCAGTAAATAACTCACTATCTGCAAACTAGTGTTTTCATAAAATTTGTAAATCCGGTTCTGTCGGGCCGATTTTATTAAAATTTTAACAGCATATTTTAATCTTTACTAAAACGTTAAATTTCAATTTTGAAACGATTCTGAAATTTTTTTCTGTATTTTTTGGCACAAAAACTTTTTTCAACCCCTAAAAACTACCCTTAAAATGGCCCGATTGGGCCCATTTTAAATAGGGTTCTTGCGGTGATGAATTTCAATTTCGTTAAAATCAATTAACTCTTTCGAAAGTTATAGCCCGCACGTATATATACCTAAACATTTTTAAAAATGGTGTCAAAGTACTTAGGAGGCTATGAAACGTCGAGAAATGTTGGTCCGACCCCTAGGTCCCGCCATCCGACCGACGCCAATAGTATATGTTGCCATATGGCAAATACACTAATAATCCAAATATATCTGAGATGTGGCAAGGCACAGTTCGTGCAAGATAGGCTTTTAGCAGTTTTTTAAACTGATTGTTCTTAGAAAAATTTATTTCATGTGGTAACATTTTTAAGAATGCTGTTTCTGTATTGCAAATATCATAGTTATTTGACTCTTTAACGGCAAAAGAGTCTAAAATCTGACATAGAAAAGTTAAAACATAGGTTAATAGCTCATTATTTTTAAAAATTGGTTGACATGAGTTCTTATTATTAAGATTAAATATTAATCTAAAAAAAGAAATAATTTCATTTAACGTTGTATTCGTGTCTGTTATTATCAGGATCGCAGGGGTACAAATAATTTTAATTAAATAATTGGGACGTTTCGTCGCTTTATTATTGCAACTTCATCAACAAGCGGTAAAATATACACGAACAAATTATAAAATAACAAATACAGACTAAACATAAAACTTGTAATATAAATTCTAGAATAAGAACTCGTGTGACTGTTAAAACTCGATAATATCACAATAGGGATGTTGACTGTATTCAAATAAAAACATAATTTTAACGTTAAATGGTAGTTTCTATGATAGAAATACTAAAAAACACTGTATTTTTCCTTATTTTTAAGGAATTTAATTAATATTTAATAAATAAAACCTAATAAAATCACTCTCAAGTCACGTGACAACAGACACCAATCAGAGTGCATGACGTCATAGGTTGCGCAGCTGTCAAAAAACTCATTGTTTGGTTAATATTTAGTGTGTAATTTATTATTAATTGTTTATAGGAAACGTCAAATTACATGTAACTATAGCAAGTTTTCATCATCTCAGTTTACTAGCGTTTATGAGCACATAATACGCATCTATAAAATGGTAGCTCCTGTGTAAATTTTTTAATCTCCTTTGGTACCAACAGGTGACGTCACGCGACTAGTATTGGCGTTTTGGACCGAAATTTGAAACGGCATTTAAAATACATGATTTTTTAGGCTTGAGTTATATTTAAATAAAAATAATAAATATTTGTGGCTATATTAGGTACTTATGCACGATTTAAAACACTTTTCCAAAAATAGTCAACATCCCTATTCGTACATAATAACTACATTCAAAACTACCATAATATAATAATATACAACTGAAAATTAAAAACTAAATTTTGTTTTTGAGTTTTTACTGTAGAGATTTCATTTACTGCTTCAAGTATTATTCTGAATGTAGAAACTTGATAAGTTCTATAAGTTAAGTTGGTATACATGGGATAGTATTCAAGTGAGTGTGTGTATGTAAGATGTGAGTGCGTATCATTGGATGCTATAGTGACAAAGCACTGTCACCAACTGACGCCAGGTGAAATTTAATATCTACCCTTCTGTGTCTGAGCTTTCGTCATATCTAACGCTAAGTTTCTACTTTCTATACATAGTAGGTATAGGTCCTCTCTACTCAATTTGTATTTGGAACGCTTAAACTTTCTGTTCTGACGTAACAATATTGTAGATATTTCAACGTAATCAATAGAAATAAATATAACCGTAACTTTGCCTGTACTTATAATTTTTAACGGAATTTCAACTTTTCCAAAAACAATTAGATATTCAGAATGAAGTGAATTAATTTACAAAATTTTTAGATGCCGATAAATTCAGGTTAACGATACAATTAATGAAATGAATTTGATCGTAATTTTATGATTGTGTTTTTTATACATTTAGGAATGATATCAACGTGCTTCTACTAAAAACACCGAAGCCACGGCTAAGGTATAAAATTATGCTCTTTTCTTTTTTCCTCTAACATCAACCAATTCTTGAAATATCGATATACTTTCAATATCTATTCTCGACTACTGATTTAGCAACAAATTTTTCATGACTACAAAATGTTGAGATAATGTTTCTTTGTTCTAGAACTTCTGCATATTTTTTTAAATTAATTTTCTGCAGAATCTGTGTGTACTAAATTGCTTTCCATTAAACAAAACTTTTTGTTGAATTTTTAAATAAAATTGTTATTTAAATCTATCATAAAATTATTGTTTTAATTCTTGAGAAAAGTGGGTAAATGTAGGGTTGCCATCTTTAAGATTTGGCAACCAGGACAAGACGCGTGAAAACCCCGGATTTTAGAGCCCAAAACCCGGATATGTCAACAGGTTTTTTTGAACATAGTCATTGTAATAAAAAACAGTTGAAAATGTCATAAATGACCTTTTTATTTATTTTCAGACCTTAAAATTAAATGTAGTCATCTTTTATCATCATTTTGAATGTACCTAACAAAACAGAATCTTATTACAGTTTGTAACAAATTGTTTTAATAATCAGTTAGAATTTTTTTATTCTTAAATTCTTAAACCCGGACTACAAATGAAGCCCTGCCTGGACGCTCCCCGGATGCCCTCTAAACTAGGACAAATCCGGGGAAATCCGGACGGATGGCAACCCTAGTAAATGTGGACTTCTATGAAAAATATAGTCATTCGGTTGTCTGTACCTTATGTAATGACATCCCTTGTCGTGGCGTCTATAGAATCTATATCAAGCTGCGACCAGACATGCGGGATTCGCCAAGCGCTAATCGCCTAGTGCCGAGTGCTTGGCTTCGTATTCGGCAAGTAGTGAGCATGTTTATACAGACATGTGGGCTCTGTTTAAAAGCGTCGTAAGCGTCGTTTTCTTCGGGAACAGCGAATATAGCCGAGTGCAGTGTGAGCATCCGTTTGGTGCGAATCAATATTTTTAATCATGGACAACAATGATGAAATTTGCACAAGTATTCTCGTATTCGTGCACTTTGAAGTGGAGAGGCGAGCACTAATACTCGTCGCTCGGAGATGTACGAGCACCCATCTCCACTACTCGCTATTCGGCGAATAATCGGCTCGGCATTCGGCGAATCCCGCATGTCTGGTCGCAGCTTTAGATTCGAAGTAGATAGGCACCGTGTCATGAAATGCTGCAAAATTTTGAGAAAGCTTTGTTCTTCAAATTATGTTAAAATTGTCAGTTATTTTATGACACATTTCTCTACCAGAATTTGACAAAACTTATGTAAAGATGTGATAATTATGGCAACGCTGGTACGTTAAATTTTTTTGGAGATTGCCCAACCCTACTACAGTAGTATACAGTAAGAAAGTTATAGGTATATATTTTGTAGAGTTTTGACAAATGGAGCCATGGAATCAACTCACATATTGGCTTATTCTTTTTCTTTTCTGCGCCATGTGTCTCCTTTCAAACAAGTGTATAGTGACATGGCCATGATTTTGTGATATGAAAACACCACGTCTTGAAGGGGAACAAAATGTGATTTAACAAAATACATATACGAAGAGATGATATATGATGTACATGAATGTCTTACATGTATAGCGATGATATAATAATATTATTGAAACTTATTTGTTCGAAATCACAACTTCTTAAACTTTTATTTTACTGCAAGCCACAGGTCTATGAAGTGTTGACTTTTTCTAAGTGAAATTTCTTTAGCGACGTATCGGTTTGAATTTTTCTGAAACGTTATAAATGGGAAATGCTTCGACGGCGGGGAATTAAAAAAGAAAGCTTGATAACGCAAAATTGACGGGAAAATGATTTAACGGCGGGAGAAACCTTGTTAACGCAAAATTGATAATACATCGATGAAACGAGTTCATAACTCTAAAGAAGTTTCACTTCCCCGCGAGCTTATGTAGATAAGACTCACACATTTCTTTCGTGTTTAGGTTTGTTCCAATAGAATATTAATCGCTGAGAGAAAGTTTTGGTTGAAGAACAATTTAAATTGAGTTTTTGTTTATTTAAAAACAACTGTCTATAGTTAGGAAATTGTAGGTAGTGACTCATATACTTAATTATTAACAAGCTTAACATACCCGTTTTAAGATTTTCTCATGCATAAAAAGTGTGCCGCTTACATTGCATTGTAAAAATATATACAATTTTTCCAACTAAACTAATATAATAATATATAAAGAGGAAAATTGCAGTTTGCTTGCCTCGGGTAATCTTAGAAACTACTGAACCGATTTCAAAATTTATTTCATCGTTTAAAAGCCCACTTCTTCCCGAAGAACACAGTTTAAAAATCGTAAGCGGCAATTTCGCTCACGGCTCGTCCCCCCTTTTGTTTAAACGAGATAATAAATTGCCTATACTACTAGGGCAGAGTAGGCTGTTAAGCACCAAAAAGATTTTTTAAATTGATTCAGCAGATCTTGTGATAAACATACAAACTTTTAATAATAATCTGACAATTGTATAAATAGACAGATATTTTCGACAACAGAGGTAAGTGGCTATAGACAATGTGTAAAGTCACAGTTTTGACTGAGTCACTAAACTTTGATAATTCATTGTTTTTTTTTTGGTAAGCCTTGAGTCCGTTCTTGTCGACTTATAGGTTAACCAGCCTACGTAAATTTATTTCTAGTCTGTCCTATGACTAATCCGTCCCTGGTTCTATGATCTCAATTTTTAATTTAATTTTGTGTAGGTTTTAATTAATTTGTTCACAAATTTAATTTCAACCGAGAAGTTGATTAATCACACAAATCATTACTCAAAAAAGAAACAATCGACTTTTTAAGTTAGCGTTTAAGGAAGGTATATCTGATTATGACAGGTAGAAATCTTTAAACCATAATAGATCGTCTATGCGATCAGGCGGGACTATTGCCAATTCTAATTTAATTTTCGATGCTTGTAACTCGATTTATATTTAATTTCTATATTAAATTTCGATACAAAATCTGAAGTTTAAAAATTAAAATAAAAGAAAGTTTTATAGGTATCAAATAAACAATTAATTATTATTAAAAATAATAATGTATTAGTGTCGAGCGTCTATAACTATATCTACCTAACAATTTATTACAGATGAGTTTTATTTATTATTATCCCAATCAGTTATGTGAATTTCTGCAATTTATTTTATATTCCGGAAAAATATTTAGTGTACTGACCTAACTAAAAATAAACTAGGTACAAAGTTACGAATTTACTTATAGGTATATGTAATATTTAAAACCAGCTATTTTTTTCGATACTTCTTCATTGATTGCAACTCAGGGTGTTTGGTAACATTACATAAATTTAGAAAAGAAATGCTCGTTAATTTCTTGTTTTATACACACTTATTAAAATTTTTGAAGCTATATTATATAAGTTGTCTTATTGACAATAATTTAATTATGTTTTATTTTTATCCGTGAAATTAAAAAACAGACTCTATTAGTTGTCGGAGCAATATTACAAGTTTTTTATGAGATTGTATTTCAGATTGTGATTTTTGACAAGCATGTCAAACTGCGAACACGGCCGCTTCTCTTCTATATAAGAGACAAAGATAGATATATTATAGTACCTATATGTGTATCTCGACATGGACAGATCTTGGGGTCATGTTCTTTTAGTAATTTGTCTTTTGTTTTTGCCTCAGGAAAGAAGATTCCACGGTTAACAAAGAACTTTAGTTTCAACATTGTATGTATTCGTCAAAATAAAAAGTTTCTCTCGTATATATATATTTGAGTCGGTTCGTACAGGTTCGGATCACGTGATAATTATTGTCATTTCATTCTCTAAAACCTCACGATCATGGCACAAATATTCAGATAATGAAAGATTGTTGAGAAAAAATATATCTTGTGCTAAGAAATAGTACATTTCATATCTTGTTCCGTATTAGTTACCTATTATCACATTATAATCGTTGGCACTCGTTTTAACATAATATCACACTTATGTTTATAACGAGGTCAGCGAGTTTTAACTGTCATACGAATCGTGATACCATTACGCATGATACTATATATGTTATTGTTTTTACATGTATACCCCCTATAAAATAGCTGCTTTTCATTTCTTAAATCTTAAATCTTGACTTACTTAAGGCTTATTTGATTTAATTAAAGTCTGTGATTTTTAATTATACAATTGTTGGGCATTTTTTTTTTCGTCTCGATTTTTCCAATAGGAAAAAACGGATCTGGCAACACTAGTTGTTATATAAATAAAATATTGTAATTTGAGGTAACCTGCTCAGTTGCATTCAGAACAACAAAGTAGTTTTATATAAATAATATTATGTTTTATTGGTAAACACATTAGCTCCTTTTTTTCAAAGTATTTTGTTCATAACAAACAATTATATACGTCACTATCGAAGCCTCTACTATCGCGGTGGGTGCATTAAATGCAGTTACGCTACAATAACGACAGTAGGCCATTGTTCGTCATATAAAAAATGCAGGGTTCCAACATTTAAAAAATAAATAATATGGTTGATTGTTTATCCAATCCGAACAGTCGTCTGCTTGGATAATCGGCGCTGTACTGTGAGTGCTAGAAATTGTCTGAAATGATTGTTCTGCAGGGCGTTACCCGTCCGTCACGCAATGACGGGTGAACAAATTGCGTTGCACTGGTCTGTTGCAGGGGCCACGGCCAGCGAACGATTTTTATATAACATACATTATTATTATTATAATTACAATATTTATGTCGCTGTTGTTTCTGTCCAATTGACTCACGATCGGTACATAATTTAAAACTGAAATTTTAGACGCGTTTCAAGAAAAAATAAACAAAAAAAACGGTTAGTTACAACTCAGATTTAGTTTTTGGTACACGTACGTACTGTATCCCCATAAGCGCCGGTAGGATTAATTTCTAGGGGCACAAAATGTTCAATTTTTAACACGCTCTTATTAGCTTCACCTGTGTGTTTCTTTGTTTATAAAGGAACCTTTGAACGTGAATTTCATTCACTTCAAAACGTAAGATTAAACTGAAATTCTGTTTAAATTTCAACGTTTGTTTGTTTGTAACGGAATCTTTAAACGTGAAATTCACCTACTTGAAAACGTTAAGTTAAACTGAAACTTTGCACACTTATCAAGGACCGATGACAATACGATAATTTAATAAGTTTGTCCCATTATTCTGACCAGGATCTTAAGAATAAAAAAAACTTGAAAAATTACAGCAAGTCAAATACAGTATTGGTTTTTAGTCTTATAGTTAAAATTAGAGTTTAAAAAAGCTAAAACAACATGCTTTTATTAACTAAAAAATGCAAAATTAGCTTTACTGTAAAAGGCGTGGGGTGCCTAATATCGGTAATAAATTTTTCATTTATACTAGCTAATTGTAAACGTAAAGTCTTCGTATATGGTGGTGTTGATCCAATAGAATGTCACGTAGAGGAAGATTTGGTTGAGGATCAATAAATAAAAAAGCTTTCGCCATAGCGAAATTTTGGTAAAGCTTTTTTATTTATTGGTCCTCAACCAAATCTTCCTTTACGTAAACGTAAAGCTATTATGAAGATTTAAATAGATGGCACCCCACGCTTTTTACAGTAAAGCTAATTTTGTTGTCAAATTATTTTGTATTTTTCAGTTCATAAAATCTAGTTTTATTAAAATACAGTAATATCCAGGGCCAGCTTTGCCAGATTTTTTTTTGCCAAGTCGGGATTTTGGAACTTTTTGAGTGAAAAAACCGGGATTCTTTCGTCGAAAGCGGGACATAGTAAAAAAACGTATATAATTAGAAGTTTTTAAATATTTATCTTTTTATTTGAGTTCAAATTACGTTTACGTGACAATAGATAGCAAAAATAGCCATAGAAAATGTATTTCATTAAAAATATGACATATTAAGTCAGATTTACCCTATCGTTAAATAGTTGAGTCTTATTCGTCTTCTGAATAAAAAAAAAAAATAAATAAAAAAAAAAACAGAAATCAAAATCAAAAAAGTTTTATTCATTAGAAAAATATGGCGTTTCAAACATTAGTCTGAGGAGTGAGTGTTACAAATTGCAACTTACCAATAAGAGAATAATTATTTACGCACGGTCGACTTATCTCCGAAAAGCGGGACTGAGCCAGTCCCGCGCGGGACATTTAATTTTGATTTAAAAATCGGGACGTCCCGCCAAAATCGGGACGTCTGGCAACGCTGTCCAGGGCTTACGCGATAGGTGAGAGCGAGCAATAACCGTGTACGTCGAATTCGCGCAAGGCGAGTTTTTGCGTATAAATACATACAAATTATATATAAATCATATTCCAGAAAAAAAATTGATACAAAACTGGATCATTAAAATTTTGAATGTAAATAGAAGTCAACTGGTTATATGAATTTTTTTTGAAAAAATATTTCTGCAGTTTGCAAGAATTTTTTTACTGTCGGAAAAGACAATAATTTATATGACATAAGTAGACCTAAGGAGGGCTCTGCCTTGTAATAAAACAATATTTCGATAATCACACAACACATTTTTAACATGATAATTGTAATGTAGCTGCAGCTGTGAGTATAGCTTGTTTGTACAAATTGTTTTGAATTACAGTTTAATGCATAATACACAGTCAGCTGCATCTGTCACATAGTTTAGTTTTTTTTAGACAGTTTATGTATCACAATGTCCTTTATGTTTAATGACCATAGAATTAACACATGTCGGATAAAACTCGCGCCTCTAAAATATAATATTATATAATTTTACTCGAGATACCATGCACACAGGATGTTAAAAAAATAGAATTAAAAAAAAACTAAAACAATACGCTTTTATGAACTAAAAAATACAAAATAATTTGACAACAAAATTAAGTGTACTGTAAAAAGCGTGGGGTGCTATCTACTTAAATTTTCATAATAGCTCTAGGTTTACAATTAGCTAGTAAATGAAAAATTTATTACCGATATTAACCACACCACGCTTTTTATATAGTAAAGCTAATTTTGTTGTCAAATTATTTTGCAGTTTTTAGTTCATAAAAGCGTGTTGTTTCAGTTTTTTAGGGTTCCGTACCATAAGGGTAAAACGGAACCCTATGACTAAGAATCCGCTGTCCGTCCGTCTGTCACCAGGCTGTATCTCATGAACCGGGATAGTTAGTTGAAATTTTCACAGATGATGTATTTCTGTTTCCGCTATAACAACAAATACTAAACAGAATAAAATAAATATTTAAGTGGGGCTCCCATCAAGGGCGTACCCAGGATCAAAACTAGGGGGGGGGGGGCAAGTCATGGTCGTTCAGGTTGTAAAGGTGAATGAAACCAAAATATTAAGAAAATTATGTATAATTATAGCAGTGCTTTATCAACTAAGTTATTACAATTATTTGCTTGAAAAAAAAATTATTCTAGTTACATGTCTTATACTAGTATCATTTTTCTTGGATTTGTAGAAGTAAAGGTATTTCAAGAATTGTAAAAATTCCAGCAACAAAATTTAATAACGACTTATTTTTTGCTTCCAGGGGGGGGGGGCAACTGCCCCCCTTTGCTCCTCGCTGAGTACGCCCTTGGCTCCCATACAACAGACATTTGCCGTTTTTATAGATTATGGTACGGAACCCTCCGTACGCGAGTCCGACTCGCACTTGGCCGGTTTTTTTTAGAAATCCCTTGATACTGAAACAGCGTTAAGCGAGGTCTCACTGTATATTTTTTGAAAGTGTAGATTAAACTTTTGAAGTCTATCAGAAATCAAGCACAAGAGTGATTTGAATCGTTGAGATTACGAATCCAATCTCGCATCTGTGTAATTTGACAGCTCATAACAATATTGAAAAAATAATTTATTCTACAATTACAATTTTTCGCTTCGGTAAATCCCGGCATTGTAAAGTCGAGTCAGTACTGTGTGTATGTACAAAATTAGTTTATATTGTGTTTAGTTAGTTTGAGAATAAGAATTGCCGACGTGTGTGCCTATATTTGTGTATACAGAAGTCACGGTAGGCCGTGTGTTGGGTGTTGTTGACAGACGGCCATTGTACGATGTTTTGTGTTGTTGTACGGTCCAGCGGGCTCTGACTGTGTAGGTTTGGGGCCTTGGCACAGTGCGTGAAGAGTTTCGTCGCGCAATCCGCGTGCAAGAGCTGTTGAACGCGCTCGACCACCGCGGTGACTACAATCGTCCGCAGTAGGGATGTCAGAAGTGCCAAAAAGTATCGATATATATCGTATCGATATTTTTTTCAAGTATCGATATCGGTACCAATATATTTTTTTAAAAATATCGATTTATTGGTGCAATTTGAAAGAGGACATTGGCACTCGAAGAAATTTAGTTTACATATTGGCTAGCTTAATGTAATCTCAAATAGCAATTAACGGATATTATTTCTAATAAATCAAATAATAAATAATTATCTGAAATCAAGAACAAGGATAAGATTTTTTTTTAATTTATTAATCAAACGTCAAATACATTTAGGAGCAGACAATTTTAGAGATTAATAGAACAATTACTTAATAAAGCCAGAGATGGCAAGCCTATGGCATGCGTGCCAGAGGTGAGATTCGAGAGAAAATTGTTGGTACAGCACGAATTGAGGTGTAAATCGAAATAATTAAAAATATTCTAGATGTTGTTGAAATGAAATGAAATATTGTATGAATAGCTATTTTGACTGTTTATTATTCCGAAAATATCGAAAAATCCGGTGAAAAAGAAACGTTCCAAAAACATGTGTAAAAACACATTTTTCTTTTTCGGTGGAGTTTTCGATATTTTCGGAATAATTAAACGGCCATAGTCAGTCGCGTTAGTACACGTGTTGCTACTGGAAAAAAATATTGGTTTTCGATACTCGGAATTTTATATCGATATATCGAAATATTAAATATCGCCCAAAAATATCGAATAACAAATATCGATAAAAAATATCGATATTTTTTCGACATCCTTAGTCCACAGACACTCTAGCCCGAGAACTGTTAGACATTTTTGGGTAGGTATTTGAGGCAATGAAAATGTGTACAATACCTCTTTAGTAATATCCGAATACATAAACACAGACCTAGCTGAAGGTAAGCAAGGCTAAACCGACCTTTAAATTTTGTGCACCTGGCAGGTAGAATGTCCCACCGAAACGACCTGTTTTTTTTTAATATATATCTATTTTTAGTTACCAATATTATTCTGTTTAAATTTCAACGTTTGTTTGTTTGTAATGGAATCTTTAAACGCGAAATTCACCTACTTCAAAACGTTAAGTTAAACTGAAACTTTGCACACTTATCAAGGACCGATGACAATACAATAACTTATTAAGTTTGTTCCATTATCCTGACCATGCCCTTCAGACTAATAAAAACTTGTAAAATTACAACAAACAAGCTACCACACTGAAATACGTTGAGTTTTTAGTCTTATAATTAAAATTAGAGTTTAAAAAAAATTAAAACAGTACGCTTTTATGAACTAAAAAATGCAAAATAATTTCACAACTAAATTAGGTGTACTCTAAAAAGCGTGAAGTGCTTAATATCGGTAATACATTTTTTATTTACTAGTTAATTGTAAACGTAGAGCTATTATAAAAATTTAGATAGATAGCACTCCGCGCTTTTTACAGTAGGTAAAGCTAATTTTGTTGTCAAATTATTTTGCATCTTTTAGTTCATAAAAGCCTGTCGTTTTAGTTTTTTTAAACTCTATTTTTTTTATAAAGTAGTAGTTTTTATAGTGTTGATGTTATGGTAACTCCAAGAAATAAAACACAGTTGCCAACTGACAATGAGGAAAAAAGATGAAAGTTGATTTTTTTTAATAGTCAAGTAGGACAGTTTAAATAAATACATTGGAGGTGACAGACATTTTTTTGAAAACAATTGTATAATTTTTTACGATTTAAAATTCTTTTTGGAAGTCTTATAAAACAAACAAAAGCTGTGGATTGCCGATTTTTTTCCACTATAACCGTTGACAGACGTGTTTTAAATTTAGCACATGTACTCGCGATATTTACGTTTTTTTAAATAGGTAGTACTAAAAAAATACGAATTTTTAACAATGCAAAAGAGAATTGAAAATAGACTGGTGAAAGTTATTTCAATGTTAAAAATGTGATTCGGCTTAAATTTTCTATATTTTAATAATTTTTTTAGTTGTTTTTTATTTATTTATTTTACGGTCAAAACAAAATAATACAAGATTATAATAACAGATAAAAAGCACGTGAAAATTACACAAACATTTATTATTAAATTATTTCTCGACGATCGTTTCGGACAAGAAGTCCATCCTCAGTAATATAAAACATATACATATATATGTTTTATAGTCCTGAAGATGGACTTATTGTTCGAAACGATCGACGAAAAATAATGTAAATAAATTTTTGAAGAATTTTTAAGTGTTTTTTATCTGTTATTATAATTCATGTTCTACCAAGTTTCGAGTGAAAAATCAATGCAAATTATACAAGATTATAAACTGAAACAGTTAAAATTTTTTTGTTCAAATATTAAATTTTTGTAAAAGATATTTCAGATAAAACCTTGTCAAATAATGTCAAATTTCGTATAAACATTTGTTCTAATTTCGTCATGGTTTACTTACAACCTTTTTCTTCCAACAGCAAAGAAAATAGTGCTATATTATTATTTTACATGTAAAACGATATGTTAACACATATTTGAAACAAAGTAAAGTACAAATAATTTAAAAACAAAATCGCCTATCGTTCACAATTTTACTGTTCAATTATGGCGTAAATTATTTGACGAGGGAGGTTTCCTGTCTTATGCACCATTGATATTTCCATTAAACATTTTATGGTTTATGCATATTAATGAAATTCATACTTTATGGGGACACTGTTATATTATTGATGTAGTCACGAAAACTGCAAATTATTGAAAAGTGGTCAATTTTATACTTGATCAATAATTATTATATTAAATCCATTAGTCATAAAAAATATCGATTATAAAAATATACACAGTACGTTATTTCATAGTGTTAATTGTACATAGCTCTATTTTGTAAATTTGAACTTTACCCCTGTTCAACTCCCATTTGGTAATTGGTACAACGGCGGACGTAACGCTAGTGTAGACATTAGTAAAACAGAAATAATTTGTTATTTTCCATTATTTAGATACTTTCGAGCGTCTATAATCTATAGTCTCTCTCTTTTTATGATCGAGTTAATTAATCAATCTTAATTATTATTATTATTATTATTATTAATCGCTGTGATTTTTTGCTTTAATATAGAATACCGGAAAAAAACCAAGGAAGTTCCTTCTATAAAATGGTGTATACCATTTTTCTTCATACCCGGTCGAAAGTACGTACTTTCGTATAAATTGCACACAAGAAAGCTGTTTTGGCCCGCATTTATAGACGGCATGCGAGTAATTCCAGCAGTGCATAAATGTTAGGCTTTCCGCCTTAAAATCAAAGCCGAAAGTACGTACTTTCGACTGGGTATGAAGAAAAAAATCATATTTTATTCCAACTACAGCGGACCTGACCAGTATTTATCAATGCGAAACTACAGAAATATGATCTAGTGGACAATATCCAAATAAAATTAGATTAAACATTTTACTTCCTTATTCGAAAAAAAAAATGAATTTATCTCTATTGTAGAAATTTCGTCAAACTTCATAAAATATGCCCATTATCGAGAGGTTTTACAGTGCTAGTATAATATAGAGGATCAGACAATAAATAAATTCTGTCTTGTCTATTTGAGTTTGTAACATTGTTGATACAACGACTGTAAGCTGACAGACTCTGCACGTTCAGTTTTATATAGTGCAGAGGTGTTTTGTGTTAATCGCGATGCCGTGAGGCCATCTGTCAACGGCTTGTTGTCCGGCGGATAGAGTCGCGACGCTCCTGTCACTTCGCGACTGTTTTCTCTACACCCTCCTTTACACTACTCGACTGCATGTATGTGTTTGCTGCGGGGACCTAATTATACAGTAGAACCTAGTTTAAGTAAAAGTTTGAAGGAAACGTTTATCTTTTCGAGTTTCTGCTGTATAATATTTTGTTTTGAATTGGAGCTTTTATTTTTCAAATTAAAATGATTTTACACAACTTTGCAATTCGTTTTAATAATAAATTATTTGGGGAAAAAAAATTAAACCGATTTCGATATTTTATAAATAGTACGCAATCCCATAGGAATTGGGAATTATTGTTATCTTAATTTGTTTATATCTGCATTAGCTAACCGTATCGTGTTAAATGTATAAATTATAATGGTCCACCATTCGACTTTGAACAAAATTCGCTGATTAGTTAATTTTACCCAGTGTCAAATGGTGAAACAAAAAAAACCGTAAAACAGTCAGTGGAAGAAGTCATTCGGCTTCTGACTTCACATGATATGCAGTGTGTACAAATGCTCCTAGTCAGAGACTTTTCTTTGTCTTTCACGAATAGAGTGATAGAGTATTTGGGATGGTCTCATAATGCTATCATAACAGGACACAGTTATTCCCGGGCAATGCCGGTTAAATAAAGAAGTCAATCTTCAATAGGGAATCTACAAATCCGGGCGAAGCCGAATCGTACTGCTAATTAACTAATAAATTTTCATTTCAGTCGATATACAGTCGAATCTGGATAAGTAAGAGTTCAAGGGACTGATTATAGAGTTTCTAGCTTATAGAGGTGCAGGGGTGGCCTTTCTCACTTATAGAGGCCTATAAAAATATAGCAAATATGTATAGTAATAAACATGTATGCGTTATTCGACATAGATGCTAAAAAAAGAAAAACCCGGGTCGCAGTGCCAATACCCTGCCGACAATATTTGCTAATATAGGCAGTGTGGCTTTATTATGCAAACTTAAGTTGGTTTTTTGGGCAAAATAAATAATTTGACTCCTTAATACACCCCTTAAAAGAACATTTTTTTCTCAGTTGCAATATTATTATCAATCGAACCTCTATATTAAAATATATACACCTTTCAGCAAATAATTCACTATCTGCAATTTAGTGTCGGGCCGATTTTATTAAAATTTTGGGGACACTTTTTAATTACTACCAGAGGGTTAAATTTCAATACTGAAACGATTCGGAGAATTTTTTCGGTAAAGTCTAACGCTTGAAAATGGCTGATGCGATTCAGTCGAAACGTCGCAACCAAAGTATGAAAAGTCGAGAAATTTTGGCCCGACCCCTAGGTCCCGCCAACCGAACGATGCCAATATAGTGTATGTTGCCATATGGCAAATACACTAAAAACAAAAAATCTTACACTAATATTTGGCCATTCCAATAGAATACGAAAAACAAAACCAATGATACAAAAACAATATTAGTTAGTTCAGCTATTTATGACTAATTCTTAAACTTCGTGGAACTATTAATACGTTCGATTATTATCGCTTATAGAGGTACAGGCAAGTAGTAGTGTCCATGAGTGAAAAACGTCTTTCTCTTATACAGGTTTCTGTTTCTCACATGCAGAGATTTTAGAGGGTTACAAAGACGGTATCTGGCAATTATTAGTGTATTTGCCATAGGCAACATACACTATTGGCGTTGGTCGGATGGCGGGACCTAGGGGTCGGACCAAAATTTCTCGACGTTTCATAACCTTCTAAACACTTTGGCACCATTTTTAAAAATGTTTATATATATATGTATATATATATATATATTTATATATATATATATATATATATATATATATATATATATATATATATATATATATATGTGTGTGTGCGCTATAACTTTCGAAAGAGTTAATTGATTTTTACGACATTTTGCCCACATGTTGGAATCCACCACCGCAAGAACCCTATTTAAAATGGGCCCAATCGGACCATGTTAAGGGTAGTTTTTAGGGGTTGAAAAAAGTTTTTGGGCCCAAAAATGCCTAAAAAATTCTCAGAATCGTTTCAAAATTGAAATTTAACCCTTTAATAGCAATTAAAAAGTGCTCCTAAAATTTTAATAAAATCGGCCCGACAGGACCGGATTTACAAATTTTATGAAAACACTAGTGAATTATTTGCTGAAAGGTGTATATAATTTAGTTTAGAGGTTCGATTGATAATAATATTGCAACTGAGAAAAAAATGTTCTTTTAAGGGGTGTATTAAGGAGTCAAATTTATTATTTTACCCAAAAAACCAACTTATAAGTTCGCATAATAAAGCCCCACTGCCTATATTAGTAAATACACTATATTGTCGGCAGGGTTTTGGCACTGCGACCCGGGTTTTTCTCACTTAGAGAGTTTTCAAGCTTGCCCAGTGGGCCAGTTCTCACTCACTCAGGTTTGACTGTATTGTCAAATAAAAAACTGTACATTGTGTTTTTGTAAGCAAAACTCAAAACCGTGTCGCATCTTCTAATATGTAAATAAAATTTAATATATATATTAATGTTATGTAATATATGTGTGTACATGTACAAATTGTATAATGTATAAAACTGGGGGTATTCGAACTCTAAAATAGTCAGTGTAGCTGTCGCGGCGCTGTCGAGTCGACGTGGGGGTGGGTGGCGTCGCGGCGGCGGGTTTGGGTCGGATTCGACGGCGGGCGCACATCGGCATCAGTAGCACACAGCTGTTGTATGTATATATGTATATTTTAAGGGTGAGAGGGTTTGTTGCGTGATTGACGTGTACCTCATCAGTATTCCGGCCTCGTGATTGGACAGACGGAGCTGTCAATCAAAAAGTTTTGTACGCGCCGCCCTTCCGTTTCATAGTATTCACGTAAATCCCCCGTATATATTATAATATGTATGTGTAATGCGGATGAATGTGTGTTTGTCGATGTAACTCGAGGATCGCAGGATCGCATTTACTAGCATCAGAGCGCGCAATGTTGGATATCGCCTATCCGGATACCGAAGTCTCCGCGTGACTTCAGTCTGTGCTGTGCAACGAACTGTCTGTTATCCGGTAGCCGCGACACCGAATTGCTCATGTCGAATTAGTTCCAGAGCTGACCGTCAGATTTCCTCTTTCGTATCGAATGCACGCAGACAAAGTTGGTATCTTTATTATGTTGCTAGTTGTTATAAATAATTTTGGACCAATTATTAAGCCTCTAGCTTCTAATCTGTAGCTATCATATCCCGTTGGAATTATTCAAATATCTATCATAGTTTTATAGAAAAACGATTTTGAAGTTAGGGGCTCCAACCCCTATTTACCAAAAACGAATAAAGCTAGGGACTTAAGGTAGTTGTCGTGGTTAATGCACACCGTCAGAAAATTCTTTATTTTTGTATACTTATTAAGGACATGATAATACAGTTACTCTGAAAATTTGAAGTCGTATATAATCCGAGATAAATTCAATTAAAAATTGGATAATTAACATTGATTGTATACGATCTCTGTAGTTCTGAACCAGTTTCTTATTTATAAAAAAAAAACTAACTGTCAGAAACTTTCCGAAAACTGAGTCTTTCAATGCATTTGTTATGAGTTTAAAAAAAAATAAGAAAATATTTTTGACCGTCAAATTATTTATAAATAACGGTTTAAAGTTCAACAATTTATAGAAAAGTATACATGCATATGAATACTGTATGGGTTACGTTTCCACGGGTACAGTCTTGCGTACAAATTATGGATCACTTAGCTACAAGCTAGTATACTTTTGTGGCGCGTATAATCTATAACTTTTTGACAATATTGTACCACGACAACTACCTTAATATATGGTCCAAAATTATTTGTAATTAAACTTGCAGCATAATAAAGGTACTAATGTCAAAAAAGACGCCAGTGCAGATTTCATATATGGAAACCCGATGAGACCCTTTGTGGAAAGCTAGTATTGGGGCAGACAAACACGGAGCCACAAATCAATTGTCTTTTGAAGTTATACTTCTTTTGACGCATTGAGGGTAAAATTTTCTCTGTTACGGAAGTTGCACACGTAGCATGCAACGAAAATGAGACACCATGAAGTTAGTTGTTAATATACTACGTATACCGACAAAGTTGACTCTTCGATACAGTATGGTTTTACTTACTATTCATAGATGACACGTCTTATTTCTTTGTTACAATGTGCTGATGAAGCTATCCATCTATTGTCCAAAGTCAATAAGTACTACTCGAAGTGAACAGGCTAACTTTTAACAATATTTATCACCCCCCCCTAGACATCTTTTTTTATTTCATCAAAGTATATTTTTAACGAAAATGTAAATATCAATTATCGCATTTTTTTTGTACACCCGTTCATAAAATAGTTGCTTTTCATGCCTGTATAGCGATAGTAAAATAACCCTTTTCGCACTAGTTAAACGTTCTTATGTTTTATTTTATTTCGAATCGAATTAAATTAGTTTGATTCGTCGTTCATGGCACTCGTGCGGTAGCCGAGGCTCGAGATCTCTTTTAATGACAATGAACATTGTTATCGTTCTCATTTTATCGAAAATTTGACATAACTCTGTTTGCCTTGTGGTCGCAGATAAACATGCATGCTGCATATCATCAAATGCTGACGGATAGCCTCATACTACCCGACAAGCGCACAGATACAACTTCGGTTACTAAACGCGTACTAAAGAAACGTTATGAGATAGATTGTAGATTATAGACGCTCGACACGACCATATATGAATAAAAAAAAGCCTTGTAAATTCTTTAAGTTTACGGTGTCAAGATTTGGTACACTGAATGCGTATATCTTGGAGCGATCTTGGCAAAACGACGGCTTTGTAAAAATTCTGACCACAGTTTTTTAACTTAAAATATATATATATAATTCAACCATATGCTAAGCAAATCATAAATCAGAGAATTGAATAAATTATCTGTCGAGGAATTATTTTTTTAAGTATGGAAAATTAACAATAAATTCTTCTTATTTAAGAACAAAATAAATCACAAAGCTTTCCTTCCATGGATTTTACAAGTGCAAACTGGTCAATTATTTCATTGAAAGACAAATTTCGAAACGTTCTATACATAAAATAGTCAAATCTGCGAGTCTTTCATGGGACATAGTCGTGCAAAGATAGTTCTAAATTTATTTTAATTAAAAAAATGACCTTTCACCACAGGAGTTTATTGCCACCAGACTTAAGCGCAACGTTTGGAAAAGAAGCTTTAATTTTGTCATGGAAAAATATATGATACAACATATTATCATGAGACATGTTCTTTTTCTTCTAAATTAAAAAGTTAGGTCGAATTTGGTTACAAAATTCGCAAGGTTTCGTTGAATCGGGGCCTTAAGCAACTGCTTATTTTGCTTATGGGTAAATCCAGCCTTGTTGAAGACTAGGGTTGCCATCCGTTCGGGTTTCCCCGGATTTGTCCTAGTTTAGAGGGCCTCCGGGGAGCGTCCGGGCGGGGCTACATTTGTAGTCCGGGTTTGAAAATTTAAAGATTTTTGTTTAAAAATTTAATTGAATTTTGTTAGGTTTAATATTTTAATAAGGTTTTGTTTTTATAACAGAGTATACGAGTATTAATAATTTGTGTTTTATTTTAAGAATAAAAAAATTCTAACTGATTATTAAAACAATTTGTAACAAACTAATAAGATTCTGTTTTGTTAGGTACATTTGAAATGATGATAAAGATGACTAAATTTAATGTTAAGGTCTGAGAATAAATAAAAAGGTGATTTATGATATTTTCAACTGTTTTTTATTACATTGACTATGTTTAAAAAAAACCTGTTGACATGTCCGGGTTTTGGGCTCTTAACCCGGGATTTTCACGCGTCTTGTCCTGATTGGCAAATTTTAGAGATTGCACCCCTATTAAAGACTAAATGTGTAATCCGAGAATCCGCGATCTTTTTCGTCACAAATTTTGCCAAAAGATAAAGGAGAAGGTGAAAATACAGGGACGATTAATGTCGAGTATGACATAGTTTGTTGGCACCTGTACTATTTAATCATTTGAACTCGATAAGCTGTGCGCGCATTGTAATTTTTTTGCTGTACTTGTGTTGTGCGGTAACTCTCCTGTTTTTCACGTTGACAACAGAAATGAAATGGAAATACCTGTATTAAAGAATGAAAGAATGTTTTATATGGAGTTAGGAATATAATGAAACGTGGGGGATGACGGTGGAGGCTAGAGTATTGTGGTTTGCGTTGTCGCTATATGTTTTGCTCACAGTTCTAATTTTGTTTTTAATTGATTTTAAATCCTTCCAACAACATTGTGTAGAAATTCTAGTATTACGTGCACAAATACACGTGTTAGTGTGTGTGTGCGTGGACAAATATGTAAGTACGATCTTAACAGGGACGTACCGAGAAAATTTGTTGTTAGAATTTCGTACGCAGAATGTCAATTCCGAAATTGTATACGAATAATCTAATATCGGGTTCCATATCAGAAATAATTATAACGAATTATAAGTTGTAGCAGGAAAGTTGATCAGGGAGTAGATCAAAATATCGATTGTAACAATCGATATTTTGATCTACTTCCTGCTACAATTTATAATTCAATTATTTGAATGGCCGCAACGGTAGAGAATTATAACGAATGTTAAACATCGCAGCTGGTGGTCGTTACTTGCAGTGGATTCCGCCCGCTGCGTGTACTTTTCCCTTGCACGTATCGTGTAATTGTGTTTTTTTATCAGTCGGGTCGTCTTTTGTATTTTTTTTACCGAATACACGTAATAATTCAACAATTATATCCGAAATTCTAAGTCCGATTTCGGTATAGAACATCCTTAACATCTCATTCGTACTAGAGCGATACATTTTTGTAGGCGAAACGAAATCCTGGCGATAACTGATATTTAATCGGTCTCGTTTCAATGAGACCACACGATAAATAGATTATAGAATATAGACGCTTGACAGAACAGGTCATTCTATAAATAGACGAGACCGAGACGAAACGTTATTATTTTGTTAGATTCCCATGACTAGATAACTATCTATTGTGTGCTAAAATGTTTATTTGAAGGTTTTTTGGAATATTTATGAATTAAAGTGGGTTTGAAATATATTTACTGGTTAATTTTAAGCTTATCAAATTCTCACAGTACGCTAACTTAATTAAAAGTAAAATCATTATCTTTTCATACTTATTTAATTTAAAAAAATTAAGGTCGAATTTTATCGAATTAAAATGACGAATGTTGTATTTTATTATTTAAATCGGTTGTATTGTATTTTTTATAAAATTTTATTGAAGAGAGTTTTAATATTTTTCACAAAGCAAATCTTCAGTTGCATAACTAAAAAAATAATGAGATGTGTATTTATATCTGCTACATTCTATAAATGAAAGTTTTTTATTGCCAATAAACTACCTGTTTACAATTCCATTTTTAAAAAACTAATTTTTTATTTGAACACATTCTTTGGTTGAAGTACTGAATAATAAATACAAAAAAAAAACAATTAGTACCTAGTAGTTAATTTTTTAAATTCACTCTACAATCGATAATTTAGTTCAAATATTTGTGTTTCTGAAGATGGGTTAAAAGTCTGAACAAATCGTTGTGTCTAGAATTTTTTCGAGTATGTTAGAGTTTTTAAACGGTTTTAAGCAAATTCACGTTCGATATGTATTTGTTTGTTTTTTTTTTCAAATCTTGCGCCCGATTTTTCACTCACTTCCCGTTACTACATTTAACTAAACAAATCTTTTTTTCTTTCACAAATTGATGAGATAGTGTACATTTTTTTTTTTAAAGAATATCCAATTATATATACCCTTTTTGGTGGCACTACCTCTTGGTACCTGGCCAATAAATCGAAAATATAAGGTCGAGAAGCCAGTACGCTAACCCCTAGACCATACCTGTCCCAATGTACATTTAATTGTACAAATTTAGATATGTAAACGAATGTTTGACCCATAGTATTTAAACGAATGTCATTCAGTATTGTTTTATGAATTGTGTGTAATGGCTTATGTTATGTAAGCTGCGTACATTGATATTGTAAAGATTGTAAGCGGATGCAGTAGTATTCTGCGTTCAGACAGGATGGGGTTAACTCATTGATTGTATTGATGAATTAAATATACTTCATTTGATAATTGAATACTCGTTCATTTATAGGTTTCATCATTTTATTTTCTACATTAACAACACCTGAAACTATTTACTATATATCAAAAGTATCCAACATTGTTTTTTTGAGAATAAATTTAAGTACGCTACTGGTGTATTACATACACGCATTTGCACATAACGTACGTACCTACGAGACAAGGCTTAGATAAATTGTTATATAATTGAATGAAGTTGTTTTATGAATTTATAAATTGTTGGTTTGAAATTCATATTTTGTTTAACAATAATATCCATACGTTTTGTTTTAATTCGGATGTATTATTGAATAATTGAAATAAACACAAACAGATAAAAGCGTTCAACAATTATTGACTGTTATAATTAAATAAAGAATAATTCTACATGGTTAAATATTTTATGCAGTTAGAAATTAGAGGACGTTTGTAAACAAGATTCAGAAACTTTGTATTTTGAGTTTAAATTTTCTATAATACTAGCCGCTACCCGCAGCTCTGCACTCGATTAAGACAAAACACGGCAGGGACAACAGTAGTGGAGTCTTCGGGTCCACCGTATTTGGCAAGTTTGAAATAAAATGGACAGTATAAAAACTTTCTACATGAAAAATGCATATATGTGCCAACTTTCATGGCGATCGATCAAACGGTATCGAAGTCTATTAATTTCATGAACAGACAAATATCCATTTTTTAAATAATATATAGATAACATTGTACTATAAGTTAACTATTATATCAATTCATATGTTTGTTTGTTTTTTAAATGTCAAAGATGCTAACTGAAAATACAGGTAAAACAAATAATTTCAAATTACCTATTTTGTAGCAAATCTCTTCCAATATTTCCATACACATTTAGATACACAGTTTTCAGAATGTTATGTAAACAATTTTCGACTAAAATTAAAATGAATTGATTGTTTAATGTACACAGTTATTACTTTATTGTTGTAATTTCAATTGTCAATATTGATATTCTACAATGGTCATTGTCAATACTAGATAAATATTTTTGTTGCTAGAGTTACGTTGTTGGGTAAAAAATCGAATTTATTATTCAAATTTCATTATGAACAGAAAACAGATGTAATATTTTTGTCTTAATCTGATTTAATCTAATTTAGGTGTGTTTTAATTTTATAATCATTGGTAAATATATTTCTAATTTTCGCAGTCAATAATTTCTAGATAAAATATGTAAGGTATTCAAATTTCATTCATCATTTATCTGGTATTTTCAAAGAAAACGTAGGAACTTATTAGTTTATTTTCTGATTTTCTATAGTTACATAAAACCAATTTACGGTTTACAAAATATAATTCATTGTAGTCTGATTGTGCAACAGAACGTTTTTTATATAACTTGTATTTCGTTAATATATTTGTTAATTTCAACAAAGATCTTCAGAATTACGACATATCGGGAAATATAAACTCTAATCATTAGCGTATTAATTCGTAGATCTTATACAAAGTGTTGCAGTGCGTTCTTTGCAAATTCGAAATAAAGTATAGGCAATATATTATCAGGCCTTTTATATCGATTTAAGGCGAGAAAGTAGCACAGATTTGTTCATTTTATTTATAACACGATAAAGAACATTTTATAGGCTCTTAAAGTCACTTCGTTAAAAATCCAGGTTGCCAAGTTATATGGAGCAGGAATTTAGTTAAATATTATCACGCGGTTTTTGGTGTGGGGCGCCTGCGAAAGATTTATAAGTGCCTTCTACACGGCGGCGGTGTAGGGTGGTTGCTGCAGCACTAGGTACAGACGATATTAACTTGCCAACGGGCTGGCTTTTGGAGGGTGCATTTTCACCATTGGCGGAGCTCCACTAATTATTATCTATATCTATAAAAACGGCTGGACTGATTTTGATGGCATTTTTAAGCAGTCTTTAAATTAACTCAACGGGTGGTCCTGTGAAGTTTGGTAGTGATCGGATCAACAGAATTTTTTTTTTGTTATTTGGCAATTTTGATTTTTCTTCGATTTTTGAACATTCACAATTAAAAGTGATTGAACTCGCACAAACTCAATACACGTTGAGAATTTTATGATAATGATTTTGACCTGGCTAAAGATAATTAGTGCTACCCGTGCTAAGCCGGACCGGGCCGTTAGTAATATATATTTAAACAACAATGTCATATTGTTACTCTGTTTATTATTTGACATAGCGTTAGTTGTTATGCATTTTTTTCTTAATTTTCTGTTGTAAAACAGTTTACGGCTAGATCTCAAAGGTTTAGTTGTCAATAAATGACATTTTTCTATAAAAAACTAGATCTTTGAACTGTAATTTTAATTTTTAAGGGATTCAAACCTTACTTTTTTGAATACAGATTCTTAAAATAATAGACTTTTAAAAAAATGAATCTCCTACAAAAATGTCATTGAGAAGAAACAAAAAATAAAATTTTGGTCGGCGCCGATTGTATTACGACAACTTTTTATATTCTTTGATTAAAGTGGCGCCGGCCTTGAAATTTAATTATTGTTTCTTTTCAGTTGCTTTTCCTGTAGGAGGTTTTATTTTTTACTTTTTAGTGACTTTGCAGAACATAGTTTGCATGTTCGACTTGGTCGATTGAAGTAAACTAATGAACCGATTAAAATATGAGACCATTTCGGAAACATTCTGAGCTGAATGGCGTCGATTTTTTTGAGATCGGTTAGCCCCTCGAATAAGCGTAAAAAATTTAATATAGACCGTATACATGTCGAATTAATAACTTATTTTTTGAAGTCGGTTAAAAAGAATTATTAAATCGTTATTAATCTTATTTTACCAATCGATAAAATTATCACGAACCGCCACTGTCTTAAGTGTACATAGCTATTTAGTGAATGAATTGTTTCATTCAGAAAGGGTGCATGAAGCAGAATTTTGGCTAATTAATTACTAATATGATTTTAGATCGCTTTATCAAACGCACAGTTTATTTTTGAAAGTCGGTACTACCGACGACTGAAATAATTTTATTGTATTTTAAAATATCACTGCGTTTATTTAAATATCTATAAATATGATCTGTCTATTATATCGTTAATTATTCATATCGTCATGAAAGTTTATTTATTTAAATTGAATATTTCTAGCCTTTGTAATAATTCAGTATTGCGTTGAAAAAAAATGTGTAAATTAGATAGGCTATTTCTTTTTATAGAATTTATCAGTTATCTACAAGTTCTCTCACATGTAAATTTTTCTTGATTAGTTAAATTTGTTAAAGTGGATTCTATCACGGTTTTATTTATTTTTATTTTTTGACTAATTTTATAACATATATTTTCAAAACTTTACAGATAAAAAATATTATTAAACATATTTGTTTTTATGGTTAATGGGATACTTCAAGGGTTTAAGTTCATACGTTGATGATAAAAAAGGCTACAATAAATTTTGAAAATATAGAAAACTTTTAATATACTTTTTAATTCCATTGACAGTAAAAAAATCAAATCAAGTGTTTAAACTATATGAACTGATTGCTTTGAATTCTAATCTTGAAAAAATACGAAATTATGACAAAAAATCTTTTACTAAAACACCTGATTTTTTATTGTGGCAATGTTGAATAATAGGTCGTTTTCTATTTTAGCGATTTCATACATTGCATTATTATTTTTCATCAGATAAATTTAATCGGAAAACCCACCCCTGTTGGAAAAGCGAGTATTTTAATCTATATGCAACGAAGTTTTTTTGTAGTTAAAAGTCCTTACTTTGGTTTGGATCCGTTTATTTCTCCCTTCTTCAGTAGAGTACGTACATATATAGCATTGAGCTTTTATTTTATATGTTATGGATAAAGTACCTAACTATACTATTTGGCTAAGCACCTACTGAATCGGATTGGGTCGGCATGGTAGTGTCTACGCGCATACTAAATATTGCCGAGTCGATTTGATTGAGGGGCTTAATTTTTGGTCAAAACTTTGCTCATATAGACAGATCTACACATAGTTAGGGTGGAGGTAGAAAGTTTATTGATTTAAAAATTGTAGTTCATGATAGCAGCGTGCCAATCAGAAAGATTAACCCTTAACCATCTAGCATACGTCTCACAGACCTCGACGAATATTTAGGCGTGAATATTATTTTTTCGTATAAGCGTGTTCGTTCTTGTACCTTTTCCTCGCGCCCTTCAGTGCCGCGCAACCGCTCGTCGCAGTCGGACGTGAGCTTGTTTGTCTCTGGTAAGTAAAAAACTGTTGCCGGGGGTCTAAGAGACCCCTGTTAGGCGGTTACGTGACTTTTCAACATTCGTGTATTTTTTATTGTTTTAGTTGATAATGGCTTTAAATGACGAAAACATCCAGTGGTGGTTGGAACAAGATCTGTTAGATGACGAAAATATACCAAACGATTTTGAGGCCGATGTAGGAATAGTGTAGGTATTTCGAGAATATGGAAATAACGAAAGTGCTCCTCTCGAAATTGATTTATCTTCGACTTTACCTGATGAGCAAGAATTATCATCTGAAGATGATATGCCTTTATTTCAACTTCGATCGAGATCCAAGAAGAAGAATTGTTTTGGCTAGAATCGCTTCGTTGGTCATCCGCCCCACCTTCCTTACGATCAAGAACGCCACTTGCAATTTCGTTTAAGTTTTGTGTTTATTGAGAATTTTTATTTTTATTTATGTTTTTCGATTACTGAATATTTGAAAAAAAATACAAAGAAGTACCTACTTTATGTGATTATTATAATGGATCTCATTTTCCAAATGTTTTAGTTTAAAAATATGAAATAAGAAATGTCGATTACTTAATTGAGATTTAAAACAAAAATGTTGATTTTCCTGTGCCTTTCTTATTCTAATAAATAATTAATATGTTCCTAAACTGATTTTTAATTAAAAACTAAAACTTACATCACAAAATTTTACAAACGAGAATAATTTTGTTCCGGGGTCTCACAGACGTATGTTAGGTGATAGTGTGACAAAACAGATACTTAGGTGGGGGCTAAGATAAATACAGTCAAAACCGTTTACGACGACATCGTTTAGAACAACATACCGATTATATTGATCAAAATCTTAGGTCCCGGCTGAATGCTATATGACCGCCTTATAAAAAACACTGCTTCTTACAACATTACTTATTACGACATACCGCACAGAACTGTTCCAAACAGACTAAAATTACAGACTTTATGAATACAGAAAAATGGCAATGATAATGTGAATATTGTTCCTATTAATATCTATGGATTTATATGTATCTACACATTTAATAATACTACATACTTAAAAAAAAGTATCTTTGTGTCTCGAAAACATCACCGGTTGTTACGACTATCGGTTTTTACGACCAAACATGAGTAAACCCTTCGATGTCGTTATAACAGATTTTGATTGTACATAGCTTAATGGAAAGAGTAAAAAGATGAAAGGAACAACGTAAACCAAAGAAAATGTGTAAAATAATTAATTTAAAAAAATGCTCAATTCTTTTTATCACATTATAAAGATCAATTTGTTAATATAAATTAAAAAGTAAATAAAACAATAAAATTTGATTTAATCAAGACGAAATTTGAATTCATCTGATCACAACGAGATTGAAAATTATATTATACTTGCTTGTTTCTTAAGCGTTGCTAATAGAAACTGGTCAACAATGCAGAGTATTAATGTTGTCTCAAAAAAACCCAACAACATGTTTTTAAGTGCCTTAAATTTACCGTCGTGTGAACTAAAATTTCCACTTCAATAAAAGTTACCCCCGCTCTAACATATATTATGTGTATGTACACAGATGTGGTTTGAATGTATTGGACTTAACATACACACAGCCACTTTTACATGAATAGAGAGTTTAACCCCCCGATAGTAGGTACTGTGTAGCCGCACGACAACTCGCAGTTTGCTACCCCTCGGTCCGTCCGATAAAAAGCATCTTGTACCTTCAAGATTTACTCGCAGTCACATATTCAAATTATCAAGAAATTAGTTTTTCGTTTTTCAAGAATGTTTGTGTATGCGACAAACTTTTACCGCTATATTTTACATTCTTTATTTATTTCTTTGCAGATACTGAAACGTATTATTTTTATATTTTCACGTAGATACTTCGCTATTTTATATAAGTGCATATATATTTTTGGGGAAAACTGGTAAATGCATTTTTGAAGGTATAAGTTATATATGTGATAGTTAAGTTTAACAAATTATAAATTACGGGTGCGTTTTGTGTCTAAATTATGTTATAAATTAATACAACTGCTTAGATCCTTATTTTATTTATATATATTTCTAAGATAAGGCATGGCTCTTGTGTTAGATAAAATATATTGTTGGGTATTTTTGAGGCAACATTAATACTCTGCATTGTCGACCACAATATTGTTTCTATTAGCAACGCTTAAGAAACAAACAACTATAATATAATTTTCAATCTCGTTGTGATCAGACGTATATTAGCCTTCGTCGTGATTAAATCAAATTTTATTGTGTTTTATTTATTTATTTTTTAGTGTATTTGCCATATGGCAACATAGATACACTATTGGCATCGGTCGGATGGCGGGACCTAGGGGTCAGACCAAAATTTCTCGACGTTTCATAACCTCCTAAACACTTTGGCACCATTTTTAAAAATGTTTATATATATATGTATATATATATATATATATATATTTATATATATAGGTATATATATATGTGTGCGGGCTATAACTTTCGAAGGAGTTAATTCATTTTAACGAAATTTGGCACACATGTTGGAATCCATCACCGCACGAAGCCTATTTAAAATGGGCCTAATCGGATCAATTTAAGGGTGGCTTTTAGGGGTTGAAAAAAGTTTTTGGGCCCCAAAATACCGAAAAAAATCTCAGAATCGTTTCAAAATTGAAATTTAACCTTTTAGTAGCAATTAAAAAGTGCCCCCAAAATTTTAATAAAATCGGCTCTACAGGACCGGATTTAAAAATTTTACGAATGACTAGTTTGCAGATAGTGAATTATTTACTGAAAGGTGTATATAACTTGGTATAGAGGTTCGATTGATAATAATATTGCAATTAAGAAAAAACTTGTTATTTTAAGGGGTGTATTAAGGAGTCAAATTTTTTATTTTGCCCAAAAATCAAGTTAAATTCGCATAATAAAGCCATACTGCCTGTATTAGCAAATACACTATATTGTCGGCAGGGTTTTGGCACTGCGACCCGAGTTTTTATTTTATATTAATAGATCAAAACGATCATAATAATATCTCTCTCATTGTTGTATTGTCACCCGACAGAAAAATATCCATATATTTAGAATTTAAGACATAGTTGATTCAGATACACTTTCTTCATGTTATCCTGATAATCAGGAAAATATAAACTTAAAAGTATCGCTACATCAAAAACATCAGAAGGTATTTGAACAGAAAAGAAAATGGTATATTAGGCAAACATAATTACATTGGAGGTACTGTTAAATAAAAATAGATGTCTAATTATTTTTGTAATAGTGTTGACGTTTCTTCACCAACATGGTAATTAATTATAACATCGTGAAATTTCGTATCGTGTCGTGACGATTTGAACATTCAGATGAGGAAAATATTTTTTAGCTTAAGATACAAATAATTAAGATGCACATACCCAGTGCATTCTTCATCTTAAATCCTTCCGTTTCGCATAAAAACGGTTATAGCTCGGCGCTATTTTTAAAGCTAAAGAGTTCGGGTAAACGCCAAATGAAGAATCAAAAATTAAACTACAAGTTGCCAAGTTGGGCAGGAAACGTTATTTATATGTAACAAATTGTAATAATTATAAATAAATATCCTATAAGCGACTTTTTCGAAAAAAAGTTTTGGTTTCGTTTCATAGAGGACGTTATTTATCATTTTTCTTTAAGTTTTTTCAGGATTTTTTTTCAATTTTTCGCTTGTAGGATCTCTAGTGTAATTAATGGTTCTTCATTTGGCGTTTACTTGAACCCTTTAGCTTTAAAACTAGCACCGGGAGAGCTGTAACTGTTTTTAGACGAGGGGAAAAGATGTCTAGGGGGTATTTGCGCAAATAGCATGTACTCTTAAAATCAACGACGTTAATTATTCTTGTAGTACATGTCATTTTGCTACTGTCATGGTAATTAATGAGACATCGTGAAACTTCGTACTATTTCGTGATGGTTCGGACATCATATTACTCCTACCACCTCGTTATACGTATATAGCGATGACATTTTACTGTTATCAGTAAATCGCTTCATTGGACAGGAGATTCACCATCAGTATAGTTCAACTGATAGCGCCATCCCTTTCTGACATCCGTGTGAAAATAAGTAAGCGAATCATTTAGTAGAGAATCGTGTTGCAAATGTAGACCACATATTATCTCTAGATTCGCGAATTAGTTTAGAAGTTTTCATCTTTGTTTGTCTGTGCGTTTTGTGCCATCGTTGACGGTGGTAAGAGGGAGATAGCAAGAGAAGTCATCTATTCGAGAGTGGTAGAGTTGTGATTATGCTATCACCACTTCTCAGTCTATCTTGATTAGGGATGAGAATCCTTGTGATAAATATTTTCAGTTCATTTTACAATTTTGGTTTCTGAATTTCTTAATGCGTTTAGAAAAAAACGACAATAGTAAAGTTTTCCCACTAAGTACACCCAAAACATGTGAAAATAGTCGAATTCGAATATGAATTTTTTTATAGCTGATCAAGGAGGATTATGGAGCTGATATCGAAACTTTGCATCACTTCCATAACACAACCATTTCTGTGACTTTTACTGATCGCTTAAAAAAAACAAATAATCTTTTTGGGTAAATTAATCACCCCATAAAATAAGCAAATATTTCTTTTGAATCTATACCTATTAAAGGCGCTATTCTGTAATGCCAATGTTAAGGTAGTTGTCGTGGTTAAGGCACACCGTCAGAAAATTCTTAATTTTTGTATACTTATTAAGGACATGATAATACAATTACCCTGAAAATTTGAAGTCGATCGACCGTATATAATCCGAGATAAATTCAATTAAAAATTGGATAATTAACATTGATTGTATACGATCTCTGTAGTTCTGAACCAGCTTCTTATTTGTAAAAAAAGAACCAACTGTCAGAAACTTTCCAAAAACTGACAGTCTTTCAATGCATTTGTTATGAGCTTAAAAAAATAAGAAAACATTTTTGACCGTCTAATTATTTATAAATAACGGTTTAAAGTTCAACAATTTATAGAAAAGTACACATGCATATAAATACTGTATGGGTTACGTTTCCACGGGTACAGTCTTGCGTACAAATTATGGATCACTTAGCTACTTTTGTGGCGCGTATAATCTATAACTTTTTGACAATATTATACCACGACAACTACCTTAAAACTAATGGCGCTGTTAAATTTATCTCTGCACTTTAATTTATGTTAAAAATTATAAACAATTAACAGCACTGTAATTTCGCGCTATTCTGTAATGCCAATGTTAAGGTAGTTGTCGTGGTTAAGGCACACCGTCAGAAAATTCTTAATTTTTGTATACTTATTAAGGACATGATAATACAATTACCCTGAAAATTTGAAGTCGATCGACCGTATATAATCCGAGATAAATTCAATTAAAAATTGGATAATTAACATTGATTGTATACGATCTCTGTAGTTCTGAACCAGTTTCTTATTTGTAAAAAAAGAACCAACTGTCAGAAACTTTCCAAAAACTGACAGTCTTTCAATGCATTTGTTATGAGCTTAAAAAAAATAAGAAAACATTTTTGACCGTCTAATTATTTATAAATAACGGTTTAAAGTTCAACAATTTATAGAAAAGTACACATGCATATAAATACTGTATGGGTTACGTTTCCACGGGTACAGTCTTGCGTACAAATTATGGATCACTTAGCTACTTTTGTGGCGCGTATAATCTATAACTTTTTGACAATATTGTACCACGACAACTACCTTAAAACTAATGGCGCTGTTAAATTTATCTCTGCACTTTAATTTATGTTAAAAATGATAAAAAATTAACAGCACTGTAATTTCGTACATAATTAAGTCTATATGTAAATGTGTAAAAAAATAAAATACAAGATCTATGTTTGGTTTCTTGAGTATACTTTAAAAGTAAATCTAACGTTCAAAGTCAATGCTAAATCTACTTGGAAAGTATAAGTGTAGCGTTGAAAAACATGCCATAATAATGAGCTATAGCAGCCACCTTGGCAGTTGTTAATAATTGCCGAGATTTCCGACAAAAAACGATAAACTTTTGTATTCGTAAAACACTTCCAACCCCTGTAATCTAGATATACAATTTTCTTGTCAGCATCCTACATATAGGTGCTGGTCCAGTCTGGGAGTGTGTGTAGGTACGGGTCAACAGCTCTCTCTCTTCTCTTGAAGGAGGCGGCGGCGACGATCCGTTGGTCACACACACTCACACACACACACACACACACACAGTGTCGATGGACAGACACCCCGTGTGATAGTTACACATATAGGTGCAATAGACATACGTCATACAGGCTGATTAGAACTTCTGCGTTGTGATTACAGTTATAGCAGTCGGAATACACAGTGTGTGTAATCTCAGAGCGTATTGAAAATTGTAGTTTAATAACTATTTGTTCACAATAAAATTTTATAATTATTCGATTTTGAATTCTCCTATAGAATTTAAGGTAGTTGCCGTAGTACAATATTGTCAAAAAGTTAGAGATTATACGCGCCACAAAAGTATACTAGCTTGTAGCTAAGTTATCTATAATTTGTATGTAAGACTGTACCCGTGGAAACGTAACCCATACAGTATTCATATGCATGTATACTTTTCTATAAATTGTTGAACTTTAAACCGTTATTTATAAATAATTAGACGGTCAACATTTTTTTCTTATTTTTTTTTAAACTCATAACAAATGCATTGAAAGACTGCCAGTTTTTGGAAAGTTTCTAACAGTTCTTTTTTTATAAATAAGAAACTGGTTCAGAAATACAGAGATCGTATACAATCAATGTTAATTAATCAATTTTTAATTGAATTTATCTTGGATTATATACGGTCGATCGACTTCAAATTTTCAGGGTAATTGTATTATCATGTCCTTAATAAGTATACAAAAATTAAGAATTTTCTGACGGTGTGCCTTAACCACGACAATTACCTTAAAATGATAGTTTCGTAATTGTCTGTTTCCCCAATTATTTTTAGGCAAGAAACCTTGAAATACAATTGTAAATTTTGCATCTGAAAATGACAGTTAAATGAGATACAAAAATTAATAATATTGACCAACAGTAATAGAATATTAAATAAAACGAAACTACTTGCGATTACTGTTCAAAACATTTTTTTATATGTTGAAAGTTACCTTAAAAATAGAGAGCATATTTTATGCTTCCATTCAGAAAATAAAACGCTATCATTTTATTCAAGTTTCATTGCTATCTATTTCGATTGTATTTTTGTATCTATTTTCTGGCGTTACAAAGCATACAAAATAAAGTTTGTTTACTAATTTGGACGCATAATTTTATTTCTTAAAACGTTTATTTGAAGGTTTTTTGCTTAAAATGTTTCGAGGAACAGGAAATTAATTAAAATCGTATGGTCGATAGTCACGCTTACTATAAACTTTTAATGTGTTCACCTGAGATGTATGAAGATTTTCAAAAAAACCCTTATTTTGTGATGATATCCAATACAATAAATATATTAGCAGCTTAATCTTTAAAGCAAAATGGCGGTTTTCGATTTCTGTTTCTCAGAACAACAATAGAGCAGTTCTCAATAGTAGAATCGAAAGAATTAAGTATTGTATTTATATTTATGTGGATATCGGTTATAAAACGAAAATTAAGATCTTGATGGGGAATCTGTGGGAGATCCACCTGTTTCGAATCGCTATATCTACATTTTTGAAACTGAAGTCATGAAGTAATATGTTTACGCTACACGATATAAATTTGTGGTTCTGTAACAATTCAACCGCGGACATTTCAACCGCGGATAGTTCAACCGAACGACAGTTCAACCAATCGAGAGTTCAACCGAACGACACCGGTTAAATTGTCGCCGGTTGAATTGTTAGCTGGTTGAAATGTCGTTCGATCGAACTGTTTTGGTTGAAATGTCGCGGTTGAACTGTCCACGGTTCAATAGTCGCGCGGCACCAAATTTGTAGATATTTTTGTAAGGTGTGATGAGATGGAGATTGACTTGAAACGTGTACAAGATCTCGGATATTGAATCTAAAATAATAAATATAATTGTTTGATTTATTTAATTCCACAAATTTCCTACAAATCACAATCATGCGCAAAATTTTCTGCGCAGCAGCTTGTATGATAATAATAAATACCGCGGTTATTTAACCGACTAATTCGTCGGTTATTTACCCTTTTACTAACTATACTCTTTACATGCATTGAGTCTCTTGAACGGCATTAAGGTGATGGAATCGTCCTGTATTTTCGGTCGCGTGGGTGGAGTGCGCTGCAAAGAGGTCAATCCCAGCCGACCGGAGGATTCTATTATGCGCCCTCTCGGACTCTTATCTCTCGCCACTGGTCACTGCTTGCCACTGACCACTCGACAAGTTTAGATTACATGCGGATTTAACACGCTACATATATCTTTGTTTTTTATTACTTCGATAACAATATTATCATCTAACATTCTGTATACTATGTAATAATGGAAAATTTGTACTTTGATATTGTCTAACTTGTACCTATTTGAGTTCATTGTTGTGCGCTGTTTTCATTTATAATTCACATGCATAAATAATATCATAATGTATCGGCTGTTTCAAAACTTTTAAACTGACCTAATGCCTTATAAAAAGTAGCTGTTTTATAGGGGGTTGGGGTCGTGGGCGCATCTTGAGGTCGGGATTGCGGGCGTATCTTGGGATCGCTATCCTAACTTGGGGTCGGGATTATTCTTTTTTAATTGACTTTTTTCTTTTTTGTCCTTGGTAATTAATATAAAATTTATTTGTTGGGAAAAAGGACTTCTTTAAGTGAACACTTATTTATAACAAATTTATAACTTATTTATAACAAATAAGTGTTCACTTAAAGAAGTCCTTTTTCCCAACAAATAAATTTTATATTCTTTTTTAATATAAAAATGATTTTTCGGGAAAAAGGACTTTATTTTTATATTAATTACCAAGGACAAAAAGAAATAAAGTCAATATTCTTTTTTAATATTTTTAATTTTTATATGTCAGAGGACACGAGACTTTTTTTGTAAAACGGCCCCTGGAGTATCTGCGGAACACTTAATTCTACATGTACGCGAAATTTCTGTTTAGAAATTACAGGTAATAGTCCAGACTGACGGACGGACAACGAAGCTGTTTACTATTTTGATACGAAACCCTTAAAAGTTATTATCGATTTGAAAACTGATAAAACACGTCACCTTGTGCTTCCCAAATAAAATGTTACACAGTTTAATAATTCGGAGACAACATCTCTAAGCTTCATTAATTAAATAAATAATAATAGTTCCTAAATTACCATTCATAAATTTTTAAACCAGCGGTAAATTACCGATGTTAAACATGAGATTAATGCGCTTCATATCGATGTATGCATATCTATATCTACGGTATCGATAAATGTACACAATAATAAATATATAGCGTCGAAATCCTTTTGTTACGGAATTCACTTCCTGTATCCGGAAACGGCTATAATTTATTCAGTTAGACAAGCGCGACTGCTCACCGCACCCCCCTTCCTCACAGTACCCCACTTCACCACCTTCTCCGGCCGCCCGTAGGATGTTCACGTTCTCCATGTTATACAATGGTATAATAACATCTTCAGCAATCGAGTGTATTATGCTGTATTATGCTTTGCGCACACACGATTAACCACAAATAACACACAATAAATGGAATCGAGTTTGACATTTGAACTTGAGCACGTTAAAGAACAACGTTGGTCAGCAAACGTTGACCGTTGTGCCCGATCCCTACTTTATGCCACCCCTCCCCTTCCCCCCCATCGTCGTCCTGGCTAACGGTTTGTACTGAATGTATGTATAATACGGTGTCATTTTCTAATATCGAATCGTTTCTAATCCATTACAGCGCATATATTGATATTTTCATCTGAATATTTTTTTAGACACATTATCACAAAAGCTTTTGGATTTCAAACAATCGTTGTTGGGTTAATTACTGATCGAAGCAGCAAATGTGTTGAATTCTCGAATGTAATTTTGATAAGTTCTTTCTTTTTTCTAAAGAACAATAAAAACCGACTAGATTTACACAATTAATCATAAATTTAGATATGTTATGATACAGTTGTTATTGAAGAGGATTTGCCACCAGATCATTCTTTGGATCAAGCGAGACAAGTTTTAATGAGCGTTTTGTTATTGCGGTTAAATGATCTGGCAACTTACCAGACGTCAACTCAATTGAGAATTTGTAGATTGTCATCGAAATTAAACAATGTATGGTGCTATGATGCTTTCAGTTGAAATTGAGTTTAATATTTTTGGGAAAGAATTTGAAATATTTGAGTATATGAAAACCAAAACTCATAGAGTTATTCGAGAGATATTTGATTTGCTATCAGCCGGCTGGTAGCGATGTTAAATTTTAAAAATTTACGTTTTCATACATTCACTTAGTATTATAATAATGACAATTTATCAAACAATTGAACCTAGTTTTCGATCATTTGAAACAATAGAATGAATTTTTCTTCAACTTTTTTACAAATTATTAAAATATGTGTTTTTTTTCACACAATAATTATCACTTATAATCTGAAGATGTATATTAGGATGTATACGAAAGCTGCTTATTAAATGTTTTCTTTTTAAAGACGGAATTTTTCCTTTAAAAAGCTTTTCTTGTTTTACTTTTGGAATGAGTCTTCCCACTATCTCAAATATGGTTTTCCAAAACATCTCACCGTATCTACCCAACAATTCAACTGAATCACTCCAGGTATTAAACTCATTCGAGTAAACGACCGCCATGTTCTTAGCAGGCATAGTTGCCAGTTCTGATTCAAACTTGCAAATTTTGTTTAGCGTGCTTAGCTCTGCAGTTGTGTTCCAAGTTTTAGAAATTGGTTGACATATCAGGAATCGTACGGATGTGTTTTGATTTGAACAACAGAATTTGTCTAAAATGTGAGATTTTTTCAGGACCTTAAATTAGTGTTGAAACGTTGATCTATGAAAAATTGACCAAATCTTTGCCTTTTGTTAAAGTAAATACATCTTCAAACAATTGCTACGTTTTAAGAAAACTATACAGTCAAAGCCCTCTAAGTGCACGCTCTCTAAATGCACACGCTCTCTTACTGCACACGAACTCGCCCTCTAAGTGCACGTTCCCCAGCCCTCACTTCGAATAATCTGCGACCAATCACGTGCGACCGTAAGCGCGCTATTTTCAAACTTTCCATTTCCATCATATTCATAGTTTTAGAGATATTGTTTATAGCATCTGATTGAATAAAGATAGCTATAGGAGTTAGAAGAGTGGGGATGAAAAAGATCGTAGGGGAAGTGTGCACTTAAAGGATGGGCCTCGGTTCCGAGCTGTGCACTTAGAGGGCTTTGACTGTAGTACTGTTTGTTTTTGAACGCGCTGTATGTTATTGTCTACATTAGTAAGCTTTCGGACGTGTGGTGATGTGTTACATCAGAACGTTAGGTCTGCGGAAACCAGAGATCAGGTTTGAAGATAAACTGGACACGCGTTTGTACAAATGAAGTGGTTCCAAAGCTTGAGTGTGTCGAAAAGAGACTCCAGTCTGATGAGTAAATATGAATGTTATGTCATATATCGTACGCTTCATGAACCTGACTGATATTCAGATAAACTAAAAATACACGCTTCTGACGCTAATATAATCATCAGTTATGGAAAAATAATTTTTAAAAGGCCCACGAAATGGGAGTGATTCTGAAGATATGAAAATAATAGTTTAAAAAAAAACTAAAAAAACATGCTTTAATAGCAAACCGAACTAAAAAGTAAAACATACTTTTTATTGTAAAAAAGCGTGGGGTGCTCGATATCAACTGGTATAAATATAATTTCATTGGTAGCTATTATTTTGTAAACGTAGAGTTATTATAAAAAGGACCTCATGTTTTTTTACAATATTTTGTTTACTGTTTAGTGCGGTTTGCTATTAAAACGTGTTTTTAAACTATTAATTATTTTTTATCCGGATGAGCCTGGTCAAGATAATGAGACAGACTTATTAAATTATTGTATTGTCATCGGTCCTCGATAAGTGTGCAAAGTTCCAATTTAATCTGACATTTTGAAGTGGGACAGTTTCGCTTTCAAAGATTCCGTTACAAACATACAGGTGAAGCTAACAAAAGCGTGTTAAAAACAATACGGAAGTAATAATAATAATAATAATAATTTATTAAGTTTCAGAAAACTCAGGAGAGTATGAAACATAGTCAAGTACAAAGATAAAAATTAAACATTAAAAAATTCCTGTAAATTATAAAAACATCTTTCAATAAGGTAGTTTTTCAATGCAGTTTTAAAATTATTAAGAGATGCAATATTTTTAATGAAGCATGGTATAGCATTATAAATTTTGGCAGTCATACTAGCAGGGCTACGCTTATATAACTCCAGAGATGCTTTCGGCAACAATAAATTATTTTTATTCCGTGTGGAATAGTGATGTTCCATAGTTCCAAAGATATCAGAATGAGTTCTTACAAAAATTGTAATAGTGTAAATATAAATCAATGGCAGAGTTAAAAGGATTAGGAACACAACCGCGGTACTAGATAGAGGAATTAGTTAACTCGTTAGGAGCTTGTTCACACTAGCCTGATGCCTAAACGATTTTTATTGGGTGTGTTTAAACAAAATTTGATGATCTCGGATAAATGTGGACTATGCCATATAAACTAAAAAGTCATAAGGGCACCCAATAAAAAAATCGTTCCGGCATCCGGCTAGTGTTAACACATTTTTTAACGCTGACTGTACACATAACAAAAAAAATCATACTGTATAGAAATGGAACTTATGTAGATAAACATCATTTTTTTTGTCTATTGTATTCTATTGTTTGTTATAGTTTTTACTGTTACAAGTACAACAATTATGTAACGTTAGTTAACATTTTTATTTGAGTTTTTTCATTTTTTTTATAAAATATGAATGAATTCTAAATAACAAACGGGTACCGGTATCTTTTTTTCAATAAAAATTAGAAACGGTTTTAGAATGTGCGAAGACGATGAAATCTCAAAAATAACAAATTCAGGTTGATTTACAGTATCAGCTGTCATTCCTCTGTTCCTTTAAAAAAATACAAAAATATTTTCAAAACTGTTTGTATCATAGATGGAATAAAGTCGTATTATTTTTAAGGTTATACAGAAAAATAAAATTGTAAAAACTTCTCAAAATGAATTTTTACCATTCTCTCATGAAATTAATTAGCATCTGTTGACTGAATTTATGAACTGAAACATTTGAAGTCTAGTCTGAAACTTTAAAAATCAATCTGAAAAAAAAAATACTTCACGCAGTTCGAAGAACGTATAACATTGTTGCGTGCAGGAGTTTGAGTTTTTTTTAAAGTGTGTATCTATTGATTTCCGTGTGAAAGTTGTAAATAAATTCCTCATGTCTACAAACCCACATATCCATATATATTTACGATGTACAAGGTGTCGTGTTTACTACAAAATGCGTATACAGACGCGTATTAAATTTTCTTGTAGATTGGTCGGTTGTCGTCTATGAAAAATAAAAACCCGGGTCGCAGTGCCAAAACCCTGCCGACAATATAGTGTATTTACTGATACAGGCAGTGTGGCTTTATTATGCGAACTTAAGTTGGTTTTTGGGTAAAAAAAAATGTTACTCCTTAACACAGCCCTTAAAATAACATTTTTTTTCTTAATTGCAATATTATTATCAATCGACCTCTATACCAAATTATATGCAACTTTCAGTAAATAATTCACTATCTGCAAACTAGTGTTTTCATAAAATTTGTAAGTCCGGTCCTGTCGGGCCGATTTTATTAAAATTTTAGGGACACTTTTAATTACTACCGGAGGGTTAAATTTAAATATTGAAACGATTCGGAGAATTTTTTCGGTATTATGGGCCCCAAAAACATTTCAACCCCTAAAAACTACCCTTAAAATGGCCCAATTGGGCCCATTTTAAATAGGCTTCGTGCGGTGATAGATTCAAACATGTGTGCCAAATTTCGTTAAAATAAATTAACTTCTTCGAAAGTTATAGCCCGCACACATATATACCTATATAGGTATACATATATATATATATATATATATATATATATATATATATATATATATATATATATATATATATATACATATATACATTTTTAAAAATGGTGGCAAAGTGGTTAGGAGGTTATGAAACGTCGAGAAATTTTGGTCCGACCCCTAGGTCCCGCCATCCGACCGACGCCAATAGTGTATGTTGCCATATGGCAAATACACTAATAATAATGGCTGTTTCCAAATCAAACCGATCGACCAATTATCTGGCTTTCATGCCCAGCCTTATTTTAAACTACACTCATACCTCGCTTTACGGCCTAGATACGTTCCACGAAACTTGACCGCAAAGCGAAAAGCCGTATAAGAAATAAATTATTCTAAATTGTAAGATTGGCAACATGTATATATATCGACATCGAAAGAAAGTTTTTTTTGCCGTTATAGCGAAACATTTTAGGCCATAAATCGAAAACGTGCCTTAATTCAATAGGGCCGTTATAGCGAAATGCCGTATAAAGAGCGGTCGTATAGCGAGGTATGAGTGTATTAAATTTCTTGTACAATCTAAACCGTCATAACTTAACTAAACGAAATACGAACTTGCGCTTTCGCCTAATCGATTCAGCGTACTTTTTTCTGTCAGACAGGTTAATGTTAAGCATATGTGACAGATTTATACATTTTTCCAAATATTGCAAATCTTTTTTTCATGTGGTTTGCAAATGTTTTGTGACCCGTTCTCGTATGCTTAGACCACGTCTAGCGCGTTCTACGAGCTTTTCCTTGCAGGCGTCGGTCTTAAGATGCAAAGTAAGCCGTGAAAGTGTTGACTTAAGATACTTGTTTACTAGTTGTTCAAAATGTCCCCTTTTTCACTAGCTTAGCTCTATTTTACGAGCAATTGATTTGTGTGTGCATGTAAAATGCACTTACGTTTCGGAAATCTAATTTTTATCATAATAATGCTGTAAGTATAGTTTGGAAGTATATTGATTGTAAAAGCGATACTTTTACAATTTAATTTTTATGAAAAATCTTAATCCATCTTTGTTGACCTAGAAATATGTACCATTCTTCCAATATGACTTTTAGCCTAGTTTTTACAGTTTATGTGATCTAAATAAGCAATTTAAAATCAGGTAAAGTCAGTCTATTTATTAACATAAGTTTCTAAAGAAGAAACTTCAAAATTTTAATTTGCCTTCCCGTAATTTGAAATCTCGTGACGTACTGTAAAGAAATGTTGACGCATATTACGTTTTTTGATTCAATTTTTAGGGCAGAATATCTGTTTTTTGGAATTTCCAAGCAGTAAGTAAAATTTTGTAAAGCTTAATGTTTAATCATAGCTAATAAAAAAAACCCGGGTCGCAGTGCCAAAACCCTGCCGACAATACAGTGTATTTGCTAATACAGGCAGTGTGGCTTTATTATGCGAACATAAGTTGGTTTTTGGGCAAACTAAAAAATTTGACCCCTTAATACACCCCTTAAAATAACATATTTTTTCTTAATTGCAATATTATTATTAATCGAACCTCAATACTAAATTATATACACACTTCAGTAAAAAATATCACTGTCTGCAAACTAGTGTATTCATAAAATTTGTAAATCCGGTCCTGTCGGGCCGATTTTATTAACATTTTTGGGACACTTTTTAATTACTACCAGAGGGTTAAATTTCATTTTTGAAATGATTCGGGGAATTTTTTCGGTATTTTGGGGCCCATAAACATTTTTCAACCCCTAAAAACTACCCTTAAAATGGCCCGATTAGGCCCATTTTAAATAGGCTTCTTGCGGTGACGGATTTCAACACGTGGGCCAAATTTAGTTGAAATCAACTAACTCTTTCGAAAGTTATTGCCCGCACACACACATATATATATATATATATATATATATATATATATATATATATATATATATATATATATATACGCATATATATATATATATATTTATATATATATACGCATATATATATATACATATATATATATATATATAAACATTTTTAAAAATGGTGCCAAAGTGTTTAGGAGGTTATGAAACGTCGAGAAATTTTGGTCCGACCCCTAGGTCCCGCCATCCGACCAACGCCAATAGTGTATGTTGCCTTATGGCAAATACACTAATAAGTAATAAAACGAATTTTGCGACCACAGTTCAAAATTTCCCGAGAGCATAATATTTGAGGGATGTTAACTTTTGAAAAGATGGAGACGGCAAGGTCTACTGTTGACAGGACTTTTTGTATGTGCAGTCGTAATATTATCATATGAAGAGTACTGTATATCGCCTACAGACGAACAGAAATGACAGGTCCTCCTGCAACCGTGAATCGTAAAAGTTTCCCCGGGCCGTACGTTTATGTGTAAGTAGTTTGCATCTTATCATCACGACTGCATATAGTCGCACCATAAACCACTCTGTTCTGTCTTTTTCTTTGCTCCCTTCTCTCTCTCATACGGTGAGTTTACCGTACACCAGTGTCCTTATTAGTTTATTTGACACATACACTATTAGAATGCTAATCGCCTTAGTTGTCAAACTTCCATAATCTACATTAACTACACTATTGGCGTCGGTAGGGATGTCGAAAAAATATCGATATTTTTTATTTGATATATCGATATTTTTGGGCGATATTTAATATTTCGATATATCGATATAAAATTCCGAGTATCGAAACCGATGTTTTTGTAGGTACTACCGCGACTGACTATGGCCGTTTAATTATTCCGACAAATCGAAAACTTCACTGAAAAAGAAACATGTGTTTTTACATATGTTTTTGGAACACTTTTAAGTGCGTTCTAAAAACAACAACAGTGAATAAAGCACATATCAAACACTGTTCTTTTTCACCGGATTTTTCGATATTTTCGGAATAATACACAGTCAAAATGTCTATTCATGCAATATTTCATTTCATTTCTATAACATCCAGAATATTTTTAATGATTTCGATTTACACCTCAATTCATGCTGTACCAACAATTTTCTGTCGAATGTTACCTCTGGCATGCATCCCATAGGTTCACCATCCCTGGCTTTATTAATTGTTCGATAATCCTCTAAAATTATCTGTTCCTAAATGTATTAGACATTTTATTAATAAACAAAAAAAATCTTATCGTTGTTTTTGATTTCAGATAAATATTTATTAGTTGATTTATTAGAAATGTCCGTTAATTGATATTTGAGATTATATTAAGCTAGCCAACATGTATATATAATGTTCTCTTTCAAATTGGACTGATATATCGATATTTTTTAAAAAATATATCGGTACCGATATCGATACTTGAAAAAAATATCGATACTTTTTGGCACTTCCGACATCCCTAGCGTCGGATCTTCAATCTCGACATTTCATATCATTCTCTACTTGGCAATCATTTAAGATAATGCTTGTGATGTGTGTGTGGGAAATAATTCTCGTAATATTTTATTGACTTTAATGAAATTTGTTAGACATATACTGCAATCCGTCATAGAATGAAGCCTATTTAAAATGAATATTGTATATAATCATTTTAAGAGTCCGGAAAAATTTGCAGAATTGGTTGAAAGTCGAAATGTTTAGTAAAGATACTCCTAAAAGAAAAATCGAATTGACAAAACCACACTTACAAAATTTATGAATTAATTACTTTGATATTATAAATTACATTGTTATATTGATCTGAAACACAAACATCATTGTAAATTATTTACAAAAATTGAGAAAAATGTAAACATTTTAAGGAAAAACTTCGTATATGAAAACGATTCCTTCATAAGCTTGATTATGCGAATTTGCACCAACCTTTATTAGAGATAGAGGTGACCTCGTTCCGTTAGATATTAATAGGGGAATGACATCATCCCATAGACTGTCAATTGATATTGCGTGGTTGATAAAAATATTGAATGATCTCCCCGCTGACGTCATTCATTAACGCAGTAACCTGTGTTTCCAACGACCTTGTATTTTCACGTAAGCATACTGAATACAATGTGACGTGATTTTTTAAAACAAAAAGGCAGAGCGTGTACCACTTGTTGTGTACTGCTGTATGTTATATATTCATCATATGTTTGTCAGGGCATGTGGCGTTGTTATCGTTCGCAAAACGGGATTGTGGAGTACCGGAGACGGAAGAATAGTTGAGATGGGCCGGTAAAGCAGAGATCTACCTATGCGTGTACGAGTGTGTCGCGTATATATATGCAACATATTGTCGTATAACCCTTATTCCGAACGCGTGGTCGCATTTTATTATTTCAATAAACTTTACTCGGCTTCCTTTTTTATATTTTCCTCAAAATAAATTTTCTTTTCCTGTTGCCAATTTCTCTTCTTTTATATTTATCGACGAATGTGTCAACTTGTCTATAAGGATATAATTGTTACATAAAATGTATTTTTCGAGTTCGGAATATTTTAAATCTGACAATATGATATGCATAAATATAATCCCAACGAGTAAACTGGGAAAAAAAATGCGAGCGAGTAACATACTTTCGCATCTCTTCTGTCGCTCCAACCGTTTAGTCGCTCGTCCGCGGTACTTCATAAGAATCGATGACTTATTTACGCGAAGCCGCTGATCTTTCATTTATATTATCAGCGCAGACACGGAACGTATCAGATAAAAATAGTCAGCAAACATTCGTTCACATGTAAGTAAGGAAATATTTTTGAGACTGTCGAAAAGCCATTTTTCGATTTGTTTCCGTGCTGATATGAAAAGTTCTGTTCAAATATAAAATACTAGCGGCCCAGACCGGCTTCGCCCGAGTGTAATTGTAATATATAAAATATAAAAGATGAGAATCATTATCATAAGATTCTCAACGTGTATTGAATTTGCGCGAATTCAATCGCTTTTAATTGCGCATGTATAAAAATCAAAGAAAAATCAAAACTTACAAAAAACAAAAAAAAAAATTCTGGTGATCCGATCGCTGCCAAACTTCACAGCTAATCTAAAGGTTGCTTGAAAATTTCATCAAAATCGGTTCTGCCGTTTTGCAGTCCATATGTATTGCCTTTTATATATTTAGATTTGTTTGATCGTTGCTGAACTGATTACGTTTCATGATGTTAAAATAAATAGATTTACGTATTTAACAATTTGCGGTTTTTTTTAAACTCATACCACGGCTATTTTTCATGAAGTACTGCGAAGTAGAGATAAAATTGAAACAAAGTAGTACTTCGAAGGAATAAATGTAAACGATATGTGCATAATATACGAAAACTATCTACATATCAGGAACGGCTTTAAATGTGTGAGAGTTTGCCGAGATTTCTTCAAGCCTTGTGAATATTTTTGTTAATTTATTCACTCGAAAATTTTAGCAAGAACTGTTCTTTTCTCAACATTTTATGCTAACAAAACATTGTTGCGAAATGTTTTTTGCAAATTTTTCGATAACCAAAAAAAAAAGACAAATTCCTCCTGATATTTAAAAGTTTCAAGATTTTTATCACTTTATTTAAAATCAAATACGGCAGTGTTATCATAAATATTTTTTATACATTTTCGGAAAATTTATTGACACAATTTGAAATTCTTATACATAAAATTCATAGCCGTTCGGGATGACTGAATGCTCAATCAACCCTTCCTTCACTTCATTACTTCACGGAGGGTTGAAAAATTGCAAAAATATACTTTCTGTAGCTAATAATGCTTGCATTCTTTTATATGTATTGTGAACATTTACATTTTTGTTCAATATTTTTATATTCAATTTACATGTAAGTGGAATATTATGTAAGAAATGACCGTTGATGTTTTTTATCGAGTCCATATTTTTTCGAAGGGACATTTATGCAGTTATTTTATAAATCATAATCCAGACTACCAACATTCTTTATTTGATCGAATATGTACATATTTTTGCATACTGCAATGGAATTGAATTATTTCGAAACAATGTTCGCGTTATACATACACACAATATATTATCATATATCAATCCATTTTTATACATTTTAATTCAAAAGTGAAAATTACGTATTTCTTTGTCTGTGTTAGTTACAACGTATTTTTGAATGGATAAAGTATTCATGAAATCTATATTAAACAATTCGAAAGGAATATAAAAGTAATATAAGCTAGGTTACCGGTTGCTTCGTATTTCCAACATTCCACACATTTTTTAAGCGGAATTTCATTCAAGTAACACAAAAGCTACACCTAAAATTAATATCAAAAATAGAAAAATATGGATTATTTTCCAAGCAAGTCAATAAACACATAGAGCACCATTCTCATCTCTATTCTGTCGAAACGAGAAATTTTATACTCATTTTTTCGTCTCGATAGCGACGAAATGTCGACACTTTAACCTGTGATCTTGTTTCGAAATACTACAAACAAAAATTAATTTCGATGGCAACAAAATTTTCAAAAACTTACAAATTTATTATAGTTGAATATAAATTGAACATGAAATATAATGTTAGATGTAGCTAAAGTCTGCTATTATTATCATTAAGACACTCCCATTGTTACATTGCTATATAAGAACAAAATATTATTAAACAATGTCATTGTGATTGTGAAGTAAAATGTTAACCCAGCCGCCGCGATAGTAGAAGATTCGGATTAGAGTCCCAACGGTCAAATTATTCTATAGCAAACTCTAGCTAGATCTAACTTACGAACTATACAGTTTGAACATTTAATATTATGAAATATACCAAAAAAATTAGAGTTTAAAAAACTTAAAACATCACGCTTTTTATAACTAAAAAATGCAAAATAATTTAACAACAAAATTAGCTTTACTGTAAAAAGCGTTCACGTACAAAGATTCCAAACAAACGCTAATAAATAAAGCTAATAAAAGCGTATTAAAAATGAGTGTCTTTCGACCGTTGGTAAGACTGATTAGAAAAATAAAATCTGAGCGTCGAACTGTCAGTGAATTTGTAGTGAATTTGTTGCAAAATCGGCTGTGTTAATAATTATTGATTAAACGTTAAAAATTATTGATTAAAACGATGTTATTGTTGAAAACATTCTTGAACATTTCTTTTTCACGTGTGTGTTATTAGTTTTGCTGTGTTTTTCGTAAAAGTGTGCTTTTTAAATAAAAAAAGTTTCGCCTGGGAAAAGTCTATATATACTTGTTATATTGTAGAATCCTAGCCGCAAGACGATTAATTAATGTAAGTGATTTTTAACAAACTCTACGTTATATTTTCTGTTTTTACATAAATTGGAGAGCGAATTTTTATGGTTTCCTATAATGTACTCTAACTTCACATTTATAAAAGCATGTGTCAGGGCCCGCGAGCGAAGTGAAACTTCTTAAGTAGGAATAATATTACGACGTTCTGGTTCATATGTATTGATAAAAATATGACAATAATATTGCAATTTTAAAAAAAGTATTAAGTAAGTAATTTAAGGAATGCATTAAGGGATCCTTGATAAGTGTGCAAAGTTTCAGCTTAATTTGACATTTTGGAGTGGGTGAATTTCGAGTTCAAAGATTCTTTTACAAACAAACAAACATATAGGTGAAGCTAATAAAAGCGTGTTAAAAAATAAAACAATCAGGTTTTTTACGATCGTCCTGTTCGTATTACAGTGTGTTTAAAATCGATTTGAATTTAAAATTCTGTTGCATATGTTAGCGACAATATGTCTAGCAAGTGTAGCGTATGTTGTTAAAGGCTGCACTTGAAAACTGGCAAAGTTATCACAACCCTTGGTGTTGCGCTGACAGGTTCGAGTTTTCAGTTGAATTTATAACCCCATAACTCTGTTCGAACTTGCCGCTGATTCCCTATCTAAAATACTTGTCGCTTAGATTTGGCGCTGCGCTTTCTTTACAAACTAATATGAAACTTTGAACTATATAATATAAACCTTAAGCTATAGTTTATAATTTTTAACTAAAAAGAGAGTTATGTACCAAAGCTCTTCAATGGATGAACCGATTTTTTTACGATTTTATTTATACGACACAACATTTTTTTACGGGAATGGAGATATAAATTAAAAAAAGTTTAAAATGTTTAAAGAACTATTTTGTCTGATATTTATTGTGTATTATTTTTTTTGGACTAAAATTTTTTGTCTCAATTTAACTTTAACAACATTTTGTAAGAGAGTGAGATACAAAGATTATGGAGTGTTGTTCAATTTTTGAATTTACGATATCGAATATACCACCGAATCATACCGGATACATCTTTCATAGAGTTTAGATACAGATACGTTATGTAATACAAGCCACACATTGTATTACATTTGCCAGGTTGACTGTAAGTTATCTAATATACGTACCTAACAACATAATCTTATTGACGTGCAAAGATTTAATACTGTTTGGAATCAGTGATTTTCTTATTTTTTAAAGAAAATACATCTCTATGAATAAAAACTAGCTATAGACGGAGAAAGGCGATTAACTTAAATTCAATCAATATTATTAAAAAAATAAACAACTGCGCATAAATCTACATCCATTAAAAAAATTTCGAAGGCTTGAAGTTATTAATAATTACCATTAACGTAGGAGCTATGGATTCTGGATCAGGGTTTTCGCGGTAAACAGTTTTATCCTGAATGTGAGGTACGGAACATTCTGAGCTTAAGACTAACCACTAATATAGCGGAAGGAATTTGTTATAACCTCATAGTTCAGCATTTATCGTTGGTGTCATTAAAAAAAATTCTTTAAAATGGGAATCACGTTACGAACAACGCCGAATTTATCGGCTAGCCCAAGTGTGTAGGCTTTCACGGCCAGCGTTATTTTAAATCTTTTCGGTTTCCGTACTTGTAAATCGTGATTGATTGGTATTTCTACCTGACGTTTCGTCTACAACTGCGGTAGACATTATCAAAAGCGATGTGGTAGCATAGGTGAAGGTGTTTTAGGCCGCTCACAGGTATAAGTATGACGATGCCTGGTGTTTAAGCGTGATGGTGTTTTCTGCTCGGTCGTAGTTCGTGCTTCCAGAACGCCTTTGACAATGTCTACCGCAGTTGAAACGTCAAGCAGAAATACCAATGGACTACGGTCTACAAGCTCGACAGTTTGACGAAGATTTGTTAACAACTAGTATGTGTACAGAACTCAATAAATATAATTTCAAGTCGTAAGAGATGACAATATAATCCTTTAATTATTCTGTAACAGTACTGTATTCCTTGAATCCTTATAATACTAAAGCTGGTGTCTAAGCAAGAGTGTGTTTTCTGCTCGGTGTTAGTCCGTGCTGCCAGAACGCCTTTGACAATGTCTACCGCAGTTCAAACGTCAGGAAAAAATACCAAGGTCTACAAGCCCGCCAGTTTGATGAAGATTTGATAACAGCTAGTATGTGTATAGGACTCAATAAATATTGCTTCAAGTCATAAGAGATGACAATATATGCCTTTAATTATTCTGTAACCATACTCTATTCCTTGATCTTCATAATACTAAAACTGGTGTCTAACTTTAGTGTATTTTTTGCTTGGTCGTAGTCCGTGTTGCCAGAAAGCCTTTGACAATGTCTACATCCGTTGACACGTCAGGCAGAAATACCAATGGACCACGGTCTATACAAGCTCGACAGTTTGATGAAGATTTGTTAACAGCTAGTATGTGTACAGAACTCTATAAATATTATTTCAAGTCGTAAGTGATGGCAATATATCCCTTTAATTATTCTGTAACAATAGTGTATTCGCTGAATGTTCGTAATACTAAAGAGAATGGATCAGAAAGGTGTTCGCTAATAGGGTCGCATGGCAATCCACTCCACCTGCGTGCAGTATCTCTGTATCCTATGTATATATAGTAAAGTATGAAACGGTATAGGATCCATTTAATGCGATCCCCCAGTGAACTAGGTGCTCCGTACTAGGTGACGGGAGATACGCTCGACTCGGCTTCGAGAAGGTAGACAGCCGCTCCTGTAGGATAGATTGACAGGTCGCGGGCGTCGCTCTTTTAGACGCCTCGCGTCGTCTTACCTACACGTACAGTTTATACGAGCAGGGTTCGCGATACACAGAAATCAGAGATCCATTATCCTTAACAGGTTCACTGTCCAGCTTAAAATAGGGAAGTCTGCTCCAAGTCCAGTCGTTTTCTTTAAATTACACCTACATTTTTTTAGTTCTTTTAAGCCGTATATAAATGCAAATTATAATTTTTTTTCTCATGTCCCAGCACATTTTTTTAGCTAACTGTCCATTCTGTCAAGTCCATCAATAAACTATGCCATTGAGTTCAAGCTCAATTTAACTTAACTTTGGAAGGTTTTACTTGACGAAAATACTAATAATGGTAGTGTTAACTCTCTGTTGGCCTCATGGTTTGCTATTATAGTTACTATGAATATGACACTTGTGTCACGTGAAGCCATTTTAAGTTAACTGGTCTGCAGTGGGAACGTAGATTCTGCCAGCAGATTTGTTAATATCGGTTTTAATGGGAACTTTATTTGAACCGTTGAAAGGAAGTTTGGATGACGAATAATCAATATAAAAAAGCTTTACCGATGTTTCGCTTGTGGCTAACGTTTCGAAGCGAAACATCGGTAAAGCTTTTTTATATTGATTGTTCGTCATCCAAACTTCCTTTCAACGATTACATTATTGGAACAAAACAAATACTAATAACTTTATTTGAAGTTGAACGTTACAAGGTTGTATTTGTATAAGAAAAAAATTAAATGTCACTGCTCGGACTCGAACCCGAAACTCCCAGATTTGAGCTGGTTATCAGTTAATCCTATATTAGCACTTATTCCACATTTCTCTTCTGATCTCAGACGTTGATTCGAGCGTCTTTAATCTACAATCTTTCTTTCATTTCTCCTCTAAATATAGCATTTGTAAATAGTTTTTCCACTGGATGCGAGAGTTAGTTTGTAAGTTGCAAGTTTTAGAATAAAACATATTTTTTTTAAATTTTGGTAGTGATGTAATTTGGAGTATTAAAAGTAATTTTAGAGCCCTGTATTCGGCGAAATGAAAGAAAGAATAAGAAAGTAGGTAGGTAGGTAAGTTGCAGCGCGGATAGGAGGATGAGACACGTAATGATTCTTTGGCAGGGAAGTTTGGTTCGAACAAAAAAATATACAACCAGTGAGAGAGGAAATGCCCAGAGATAAAAGAAATGTGTGTTGGCTGCGTTCTCAGTGCACAGAAATATTCTACTCTTCAGTCTTTAACTCAACAAAATGAGCGAGCATTTAAACACTGCAATATAAAACTTTAAGACGGTGTATTTTTAGAAAAGCACATCGATATTTTCTATACTCATTTTATTTTCTGGTTCTCTTATTAGCGATTTTTAGGGTTGCCGGTTCGTTCGTTTGTCTGTCTATCACAGGCTTTAAATTCCTAAGTGATTGAAATTTTGGTTTCCGAATATTCCAGAACCGACTATATTGGAAATTGTACCGAGCTGGGTAGAGTAGTGGTGACAGCACGACACTCGCATTCGGGAGGTACGGGTTCGAATCCTGGCGGGGGCAGATGTGCTTGGGACTTTTTCCTACTGCCTCTCGCCGAGAAACGGTAATTCCTGTACCGGCCATCTTGATTGAGGATTTCCATGGTTTCCTTCAATTAATTCCAGATAAATATCGAGATGGTTCCTTATTTGAGACCATGGCCGATTACTTATCAAACTCCTAGTTCAAAAATTACCTACCTTATCCTAATTTCCTATAATTCCTTCATTTGCCCATTGCTGTTACATAAGTTGAAGTTGTAAAAAAAATGTAGCAAATAGCGGGAAGTGGTAGATGAAAAAATAATAATGGTGCGAATGGCGTCTGTTATGACATAAAGTCGAGAAACAGACGTTCAACGTATTATTATTATTATTATTATATTGGAAATTGTAAAATAAAAAATATATATATATAGAGACGATTAAACTGGCAGAATTGTAATTCATTTACTTTTACGGTTAAGTATAATTTAAATAATGATAAATAATATTTTCATTCGAAATTGAATTGTTGTGCATATCGATGCGTTTGATAGATAGATTGTATATTATAGACGCTCGACAGCTGATGTCATCAACGTCTATGTGTGTATTAGAGAATCTGTCAGACAACATATACAAACTGATTGATACAAGCTTGGGTTCCTGAGAGTGTTAATTCCCATAAAATATTAGAATGTTAACAACATTTTGATGGATTGCATGTTAAGGACGCGACAAGAAGTTAATCCAGCCCTGTCTGGAATTCGTTATCATATTATTGAGGCAAAAAATGCCTGTTTTGACTTTTGATTCAATTTAAAGTAATATAAATATATATGTATTATATATGTATATAAATATCAAAAATACATTTATGTGCGTTGCTGATTTTCATGCTTATATAGCGGTAGTAAAATGACTGTTTTTCGCACTGGTGCATATAAAGTAAAACAAAAGCAATGCGTCTTTATCATTTCAATAGTTTATATCTTTGTCAGTTGTCATTTAAATCTATGTGAGAGACAGAGAAAAAAAGTAGGTTTGTTTTCGCAAACAATCCAAATTTCTAATATTGCTGACTGTCATATATATATATATATATATATATATATATATATATATATATATATATATATATATATATATATATATATATATATATATATATATATATATATACTTATTGTGAAGTGAAAATCAGATATTTTATAGGAGGTACGTGTAAAAAACGTAGTATGCATCTTGTTCGTAACGATATTATGACTCAGGTGACTAGTCGTTCCTTTTAACACAATGTCACTTCTCATTTACGAACTAGATATATAAACTATTATCAGCTCTAATAAAGAATTGTTATTATCGTGTTAAAAACTTGTTGAAAATGTTTTAGGCTGCTTATCTGAAATAGATAAAGAATACCTATATCAAAAATATAATTTTATTTGGTATATGAAATGGCAAATAAAACTGAATATCTTTTGTGCAACGTCTCTGACATGCAAGAAAAATAAAAAAAGACATTGTGAAAAAATATCGCAAGAACATTCCGCCTGAGTAGATACAATGTCAGAGATGTGTCCACTTTTTGCTCGGTATGCTCCGGATGGTCTGTCATGATCCCATCTCGCGGCGCCTTCTTCGACCGACCACCCCCGCATCACCCGCACACGAAATGCGCGCTATCCAACCGTCAGAGGCGCTGCAGTCACGGCTGCTTAACTTGCTCGATGTACGTCACTCTTCACTCCTTCCTCACTTTGACACTCATTCATCATGTTGCGTCTTTGTCTGACTTCAGACTTCGCTCTGATAGTCCGCGATCCGACATCATGTTACTGTTTATAATGTTTTGTTTTTGGATTTAAAAATTATAGTAGGGCTGCGAAATAAACGAAAATATCGAAATGAACCGAAGTCACCTTCGTCGATTAGGATCAACCGTCACGTTAATAAAATAATTATGTTCTAAGAAATTGTTATTAGAAATGGACGAAAAACGTTATCCGTAATATATTTATGGATAGTGGGTAATAATTTGGACACAAATAAATGAAAATTCTAAGTTTTCTAAATTTTCTACGTTTCATAGGTTAGTTTCCTACTTCTTCAGGCAAGCTTTATTTAAAATAGGATACAATTAGTATGTATAATTAGGTTCTTAATTTACAATATATAATAAAATTTTATCAAGCTACTTACTTTATAGTTTAGAATCTTTGTTGATATGTTTGCAGTGATATCATCTTGTCGTTCATTTAAAAAACGTAGCAAATTTAGAAAACTTAGAATTTTCATTTATTTGTGTCCAATTACCCACTATCCATAAATATATAACAACATGGACGATAACAAATCGAAGATATCCGTAATTAGTTTTATTCCAATATTAAAAAAAAGAAGCTTTACCGATGTTTCGCCTGTGGACAACGTTTTCGAAAAATTCATTTTCATCTTCAGAGTGGTAAATTATACTTATCTTAAATTAATACAATGCAATTAATTTCTTTAAAATGATAGTAACCCAAAGAAAGATGATCATGTATTTAAGGTTTGTATAATTTACGACCCTTTAGCTAGTTTGAGGCCCTGAAGATAAAAATACATTTTTCCAAACGTTGGCCACAAGTGAAACATCTCTAAAGCTTCTTTTTAAATTGTTCCTAAACCAAATACACAAATAACGTGAATAAAACTTCATCTGGTACAAAAAAAAAACCATTTTCAATTCTTCAGTAGAAATGTGTTTATAATAATTGAACACGGATAAATTTCTGATGAAACACGGAATAAAAAATGTATGTTTATAGAAATTTATGTAGCCGCAATCTATCATGATTTTACGTTGATGCAATTTGTTAATTTAATTTTCGAAGTCCTTCATTTTACGTGCGCTCACGCTTGGAGCGTAACGTTATCACACACCTACTTTTTTATTTCGTTAATTAATATTGCCAATCCTAAACGCTGTCATGGTTTGATTATTTTTGACAGCTAATGAAATTGTATAACTAATGATGAGTCGCCTTAAAACATTTAAAATCTTGGTTTCTTTTAATGAACAATTTAATATTGGTGAAAGAATCTCACACAAATTAATGAACACTGCACATAATTTAACTATAATCTTAATTTAGTGTAAATTTTGTAAGTGATGTGTTTTAATTTACACTAGTTTTTCACTCGGCACTTGGTAGAACACGATTAATAATAACAGATAAATAAAAACACTTGAAAATTCTACAAAAATGTATTATTAAATTATATATCGACGATCGTTTCGGACATTAAGTCCATCCTCAGGAATATAAAACATATATTCCTGAGGATGAACTTATTGTCCGAAACGATCGTCGAGAAACAATTTTAAAATACATTTTATTTATCTGTTATTGCATGATATGTAGTTAGTTAGCATAACGGATTAATTAAAATTAAAATTGGCTAGAAATATGTAAGTTTACTGGACCGAGGAGACTGAAATCTTTATCCCACGCGCTATTCACTGGACATTGCGAAGAATTAATTATATTTTCAAATTGGTTTATTTCATTTCGACTTCGGTTTCTAATTTTTATGACGAGAATGTTTTATTAATATAAATTTCTATTTAAATTTCAGTGGTCATTTTGATCAGACTTATGTCTTATAATCTTTTGAATGTATAAACTAACCAGAATGTGTACTGGAAGAACATATACATATTATTATATAAGGGTGTTTGGTATTATGCTGTGATAAGCTGTGATCCTGGTGTCTGATGTGCGACGGAGATGTGACGGTCGACGGATACGTCAACACTGACGGACGATCGGTTGACGTGAGAGTTTGAATACTTGTATCTCGTTCGTCGTTTAACATACAGGTTGGCTCACAATATACTAATTAATCAGTATCTGCATTAGATCCAAATTCGCTTAAATTACATTTTAAAAAATGGCACGTGACTTATGTAGGCGCGTCAGTTAAACTTTTTTGGCATTATCGCGATAATTAGTATTAACATTTTCGTTAAAGATGTACATTGATAAAATAAAATAGGATGTCTAGCGAGATGATAAATATAGTTAAAAGTTAGCCTGTTCACTTCGAGTGGTACTTATTTACTTTGAACAATAGGTCGACAACTCCATCAGCACTTTTTTAACAGAAAAATGAGACGTGTTATCTATGAATACAGAGTAAAACTATACTGCATCGAAGAGACAACTTTATCGACGATTTCAACATTTTGACCTTTAGATTAGATTAGATTAGAAAAGAGGATGAGATGATTTTATTCCTCGTCAACACCGCGACCTTGATAGATCTATTGTATAGCCCTGACTCGTTTATATCTCTATGAGATTAAGGCTTTTAATAAAGCCCAGAATCGCTTTAAGATCTATGTCCCATACCTGATCAGGTGTTGGGAATGGATTATTGAGGTGACAGAGTCTTCGCTTCATGACAGCTTCACATTTACAAAGCAGATGCTCCGATGTTTCAGGAGCCTCCAGAGAGAAGCGACATGACTCGACGCCAATTACGCCAATTTTTTTAAGGTGATACCTCAAAGGGCAGTGATCTGAAAAGAGCCCTGCAATTATTCTGAGCTCAGATTTCTTTAAGCGCAGAATTTTATCCGCTTTGTCATTATTAGGTTTAATGAAGATCTTCGCTTGACGAAGACCTTGGGAGCTTTCCCAGAACAGGGAATGCTGTTTATTTTCCCATGTGACAAGAGCCGTTCTAAGGTGACATTTTGATGTACCACAATAGGGCTTTGGTCCTATAAAGGGCGTTTCCGAACCCTTTTTGGCTAGACTGTCGGCAATTTCATTGCTTAGATGACCCTCGTGTCCCGGGATCCATCTAAGAGTAACTTTATTACTTTTTGACAATTCTTTTAACAATTGTATGCATTCCCAGACTACCTTAGAGTCTACTCTAAATGATTTAAGTGCCTTAAGGGCAGCTTGACCTTTACTTTAGAGCCTAGGGTAGTGAGTACTTTGACTATCCCTGTTAACTATTAAACTGGATATATCGTCTCCTAATTACAAAATACCCCGGTCGTGGGACACCTTTTATTTGCGCCGTCAGACGGGACGTGTCAATGTATTGTTCTACATTTAGCCTATACAGTTTCCGATCCAAACGTATAGAGACGTTACACACGAGCGCTGAAAGATGAGTATTATTAATAGTTGCTCCGTCGTCTCTCCTCCTTTCCTTGTGTCGGATAATGCATGTGTGTATCGTACAGGGTCGGGATTACAGACGAAAATTTCATTAACGTGCACTTAAAAATTTGTAGCCAAAAGGCAGATTCATTAATTTATTATGAAATTGTAGCAAATAGTTTTGCTATTAAATTATGAAACACTCAAAACTATTTGCTACAATTTTGCGCAGTATTTTGAATCATTATTTAATTTATTATAAATGTCACTACAATATGTTTGTAGAGCTGTGATCCGGATTCTTCAATTTAATGACGATTGAAGTTTTGATCCTTAAGCCACAAGAGAACTCCGTCTTCACCATAATCAGATATTCGATTTCGTTAAAAATAGTATACCACCCAAACTTTTTACTTTTTACCCAGCTATGCTCGGGTTAAGGTACGTTTGTCGTCAAAACCGTCATTATCTCGAACAAATATGCGAAAAAATATATATGTAAAAAACCTTTTTAAAACAAGCTTTCATTAAAATGTACTAAAATGATAAAAATTACCAATAATCAAACAAATAAAATCATTTTGTCAATGCTTACCTGACCTAAAAGTTTTTCGTGAGAAGTTTAAATTATGAATTTTCAGTTTTCAGTTAGTTTGTTCTGTCTGTGCGGGCTGTCTGTCTGTCTGTTCCGGCTAATCTCCGAAACAGCTGGACCGATTTTGACGGAACTTTCACTGGCAGACAGGCCCGGTAGTGAGATGAAAAAAAAATTTTTTTCGATCTAGCGGTGATTAAATTAACAAACTTCAAAGCAAGCCCCCTCCAATTAACTCATATTTATTAATATGTGAAAAAAATGTTGTCAAATTCCATGTGGGTATTTTACCCACACGGAATTTTTCGTATGGGTATAGCTACCCACAAAACCCTGGTCATCCGCCGGGCCTGCTGGCAGATAGCTGATGTCATAAGGAGTAACTTAGGCTACTTTTATTTTAGAAAAAGGAACAAATTCGAAGAAATTATTGAAGTTAAAAAAGAAAGACATCTTTGACGATCTTTTGAACACACTGCCCGAACGGGGTGGGGGTGGATTTTATATAAAAGAATTTAACCGGGTACAATAATTATCTACTATACCACGCTGACGAAATCGCGGGCAAAGCGCTAGTAACTTATAATTTCATCACGTATGGCTGAAATAGAAACAAACGTTTGTTGACAGCGTTCGAGATATAAAAGAGAAGCTCTCTCTTACTCTCGCGTATATAAGAACAAATGTTTGCCATGCAGAAATATTGCAGAGTCATTCTGAACCACTTTGATATTATCATCGCTGGATCTCTGGAGAAGGCTCACGCGGCGCTGTTTCATCCCTGATCAATAATGCTTATACATATATCCCCATGTCATCATCGACGCGCACAACGCAATCCCTGTTTTAATATTATTTTATTTCACCTACACAAAATCAAAAATTAACTTTTCACTTGGTTTTTACAATGCGGAAGCATAGATATGCCACTGTTTATAAAACTCGGTTTTGCTAAAGCCGCCTAAAATTATATTTTATCCATGTATATAAAAATCGATGTGTGATCAAAGCTACTGCACCGATTTTGATGAAATTTTCAGGTTAGCCCAGCGGGTGATCCTGTGAAGTTTGGTAGCGATCAGATCAACAGATTTTTTTCGTACCTTGTTTTCGCAACTACACATATGTGAACAATTTCAACTTATTGAATTAACGGGAAGGGGGTGAAAATTTAAGAGAACGATTTGAACCCGGGCGAAGCCGAACCGGGCCGTTAGTAATTTGTAATACTCGCAAGATTTAACCTGCGAATTAGTAAATACATTAAGGCTGTCGGAACGCTCTGAATTTAAGCCAAAAATAGAGCTTCGGCTGTCAACTGATTGTAGACTTATTCGTCAACATTCTGCAAAAATTCTTTCTCTATAAGGAAGATAAAGGACAAATATAGGTCTCTAATGGATTACTTTTGTAATTTATGTACGATTTACTAGAAAAAAGTTGGCATTAATTGTGCTAAAAAAACACACGTTTTCAATGTCACACTATGACCTTATTCAAACTTATTTCACAAAACTGTTCCATCACAAACCTAAAGTGACTCTTTCTTTTTCGGAAAAGTTTTTTAAATCTTCAAAATATTTAAAAAAATCAGAGTAATCAATTGACAGCGGCACCCTTGCAATAACATTTTTTAGCCTCTTAATTGGCACTAGCCAAAAATTGAAACGTGCGGATGATTTGAGCGAGACAGAGCTAAAGAAGGTCACACCCACAATATGTCTTTTGCCTACCTCGCCCCTTACTGCTGGGTCTCAGCACAAACAAAATTCAGAGCGTTCCGATAGCCTTAAGTATGTACATATAGAAAATATGATACTCAGTCCAGAGAGAGAAAGAGGTTGTAGATTATATAGACGCTAAATAGCTGAGATAAGCAGCCGATACTTGGTCCAGATAAGGCAGGTAGTTAATGACTTTTAAAACAACAGAGGACTTGCCTTTTCTGCAGAATATGATACTTTTAAGATAGATATGTCTTAAAAGAAAAGACAATTCTTCTTTCGCAGATGGTGAAGATTTGGTTTATATGACGTTTCCATTAGAAATCCCGGGTTCTAAAGAACAAATTGAAGTTTCTATTCATTATTAAATATAATTATTAGAAGAATTGTATAGGTACTTGGACTAAAATAATCAAATTTGCATACGACGTTTCGTAGTTTTATTACGACTTCTTCAAAGTTTTTATTTTTGTGGTTCAAGTACCAACGATTCTTCTAATAATTTAAAATTGTGGACATGACCAATTCAGATACTATATTCTGTAAGTGGAATAAAATTACAGACGTAAATTCCTTGAAAGGGTTTGTGTGTATAAATATTTGATATTAATTAATTTTAATTTTACTTTTTATACGAAATAAAAACAAAAGACTAGAAAACAAATACTTGGAAACAAAGTATTGTTTTATAAAGTTTGCCCTTACACAAGAATCAATACAATCCGCGGTGTACGTACATGGTATTATTATGACGAAGCATTTTACCCTCCGATACTCAAACAAACCCTGCCTCCTCTATCTTTTGTGAGTGTACATACTCAATGTACACTACCGTTACTCGGTATTTTTTATCAATACAAATTTGCGACATCACCCGAGTACCTTCTTCTTATCATTACTTTTTAAATAAAGGTTGGATGAAGCCAAAATATTGAGATGATTAATATTTTTACCATTCCAAAGCAGGGAATGGTATTTATTTAGTTCAATTCACTTTTCAAAATTTTACAATATTTTTTGATTTTAAGGACTCCCGAGTCCAAAAAACATAATTTTGGAAAATGTCTGTTCGTCTGTGAGCACAATACAGGCCAAACGGCTGGTCACATCGAAACCAAATTGTTGGTAACATGTTTGACATGTAAAAATGAAGAGCTCTATTATTTTTGGAGATAATCAATGTATGTGCTGAAGTACAACTCTATTTTTTCTATATTATAATGGTATACTTGTCTATTTATTTTTCTATTGATTTTTGCAAGGTTTTATAAAAAAAAATTGTGTATGCGTCTGTGTGTAACCAGTTTTACTTCTGTAGTGTGTGATGTAAAATACGCAGTCTATTTTTATCCGTTATATTATCTGTTAAATTCAATAATAAAATTTAAATAGTGCTGCTCAATAGATCCTTGGACGTTTAGCAACTAGATCTAAGAAATCTAGCTAGAAGGTTGAGTTTCAAGTATGCCAGATCAGTCAGTCCTTTGAGGTCCATTTAAAAAGATATGACCGCACTAAATAAAGATTGTTATCATTTGCAAACCACAGAGACTTTTGCCGGTCTTGGTTTAAAACACACAAAGTATTAACTGTTCCTTCTTTTTATATCTGTAATTGTTTAATCTATATAAAACAAAATCTGAATCCAGATATGTTGACCGTTTCCAAGCATAAATCCATTCTGTATGCGGAAGCCCCAATGTGATGCCTGTTAAATTATACAACTATTTACTGGCCAATGTAAAAACATGCAATGCTTTGCCTCGTTTCAAACGAGCCGTCAAGAGTCTTTTATTGGAGCATTCATTTTACTCAAATCATGAATACTTGTGTTGTGACCTTTTATCATAATTACTGTTGTATCTTTTGACTTACTCCACACACTTATGTCTAAGGAACAAATACAAAAAAACCCGGGTCGCAGTGCCAAAACCCTGCCGACAATATAGTGTATTTGCTTGTATAGGGCCGTGTGGTTTTATACTTTTATTATGTGAAATTAAGTTTGTTTTTGGGCAAAATAAAAAATTTAACCCCTTAATACACCCCTTAAAATAACATTTTTTTCTTAATTGTAATATTATTTTCAATCTAACGTCTACACCGAATTAAATACACCCTTCAATAAATAAGTCACTATCTGCAAACTAGTGTTTTCATAAAATTTGTAAATCCGGTCCTGTCGGGCCGATTTTATTAAAATTATGGGGACACTTTTTAATCACTACCAGAGGGTTAAATTTCAATTTTAAAACGTTTCGGAGAATTTTTTCGGTATTTTGGGGCTCAAAAACAGTTTTCAACCCCTAAAAACTACCCTTAAAATAGCCCGATTAGGCCCATTTTAAATAGGCTTCTTGCGGTGATGGGTTTCAACACGTGGCCCAAATTTCGTTGAAATCAATTAACTCTTTCGAAAGTTATCGCTCGTACACATATATATATATATATATATATATATATATATATATATATATATATATATATACGTATATAAATATATATATATATATATATATATTTATATACGTATATATATATATATATATATATATATATATATATATATATATACGTATATAAATATATATATATATATATATATATACGTATATAAATATATATATATATATATATATATATATACATATATATATAAACATTTTTAAAAATGGTGCCAAAGTGTTTAGGAGGTTATGAAACGTCGAGAAATTTTGGTCCGACCCCTAGGTCCCGCCATCCAACCGACGCCAATAGTGTATGTTGCCATATGGCAAATACATTAATTAATATTATTATTAAAGAACACTGTACTGCTGAGTGCTGACGGCGACAAAATCTTCTGACTTTGGCCAGTAGTGTAAAAATGCGCTGTACATTGTATGGTAGTTGGCTGAAGATTCCCTGGCAACTTGGTCTATGGGCAGGTCGATGTTGTACACGCTTTGCACGCTTGACGTATTTTACATTTAAATATTCTTTCACATTATGAATTCTTCGATGGAGTTATTTTATTCCGCGAAGCAAAACATGTTTTTAATTAAAGTTTCCAGCTGCTATACTGATATTTTTGTGCAGACTTCTTTTTCTATTTATAATTAAATTTATGTTCACAATACAGAGCAATTTTTTGTGGTCTTAAAAACAATGAAACGTAACGACGCATAGCTCTGATATTTATAATTATTATATTTATTAAAATATTGTTATTTCTTCTCTGACAAATCTCTGTTCCCAAGCACCTTCCTCCATCTTTACGAAAAATAAAGATGAGAATCTTAATCCAGAGCAGCGTTGCCAGACGTCCCGATTTTGGCGGGACGTCCCGATTTTTAAATCAAAATTAAATGTCCCGCGCGGGACAGGCTCAGTCCCGCTTTTCGGGGATAACTCGACCGTGCGTAAATAATTATTCTCTTATTGTAAGTTGCAATTTGTAATACTCACTCCTCAGGCTATTGTTTGAAACGCCATATTTTTCTAATGAATAAATCTTTTTTGATTTTGATTTCTGTTTTTTTTTTTATTTTTTTTTATTCAGAAGACGAATAAGACTCGACTATTTATCGATAGGGTAAATCTGATTTAAAATATCATATTTTTATTAAAATACATTTTCTATGGCTATTTTTGCTATCTATTGTCACGTGAACGTAATTTGAACTCAAATAAAAAGATAAACATTTAAAAACTTCTGATTATATACGTTTTTTTACTATGTTCCGCTTTCGACGAAAGAATCCCGCTATTTTCACTCAAAAAGTTCCAAAATTCCGACTTGGCAAAAAAAAATATCTGGCAACGCTGATCCAGAGTGTCGAGAGATCACATTTATTGTCAACAATATTTTCTCGTCAAACGGTTAATTGGAATAGTTTGTTTTCAAAGATGAGATTTAAAATCTATTTAGTCAGATAATATGTTTAAAAAATGTAAGATCTAATGGAAAATTTAACAGAAATCGTGCCATGTTGAGAGTTTTTCGTGATTGAAAACAAAATAATAAACCGCGCAATGAATGAACTGATTATTTATTAAAAGATAGTTGTTAATACGAAACCAGTAGTATATCTGCATGAAATCAATTTTCGAACGATTGCTAGGTATATTAACTCTGAAAATTATCTGGCATAAAAATTTGACAGTACCAGGTATGACGACCGTGTTTTAGCCCTCAATTTATAATTTTGCCATCTCATCTAGCTACTGGCTTGCAGCATCACAGCACGTGCTCCGAATTTGTAAACACAAAGAATTTAAGCGCTTTATAACCGTATTTTGTTTGTAAATTATTATAGTACACCAATACCTCACTTTGCGTCGGGATTACGTTCCAAAAAAACGCGACGCAAAGTGAATTAAGATTTTTTATAGCAAACCATGTAAAGATCGAAGATAGGTTCCAGGGTTACGAAAATACTACTTTTTAAAAAGAAAATTGAACAAAGTAAACATTAAAAAAAAAATATTTACCTTTTTTGTAACCAGAAACAACCCGTAAAAATTTATAAAAATTTATTATTCTCTTTTAAAAAAATCCGGGTCGCAGTGCCAAAACCCTGCCGACAATATAGTGTATTTGCTTATACAGGCAGTGTAGCTTTATTATGCGAACTTAAGTTGGTTTTTAGGCAATATAAAAAATTTACACACCTTAAAAGAACATTTTTTTTTCTTAAGTGCAATATTATTATCAGTCGAACCTCTATACAAAATTATATACAACTTTCAGTAAATAATTCACTATCTGCAAACTAGTGTTTTCATAAAATTTGTAAATCCGGTCCTGTCGGGCCGATTTTATTAAAATTTTAGGTGCACTTTTTAATTGCTTCTGAGAATTTTTTAGGTATTTTTGGACCCAAAAACTTTTTTCAACCCCTAAAAACTACTCTTAAAATAATCCGATTGGGCCCATTTTAAATAGGGTTCTTGCGGTGGTGGATTCCAACATGTGGGCAAAATTTCGTAAAAATCAATTAACTCTTTCGAAAGTTATAGTGCACACACACACACACATACATATATATATATATATATATATATATATATATATATATATATATATATATATATACGTATATATACGTATATAAATATATATATATATATATATATATATATATATATATATATATATATATATATATATATATATATATATATATATATATATATATATATATATACGTATATAAATATATATATATATATATACATATATATATATATAAACATTTTTAAAAAGGTGCCAAAGTGTTTAGGAGGTTATGAAACGTCGAGAAATTTTGGTTCGACCCGTAGGTCCCGCCATCCGACCAACGCCAATAGTGTATGTTGCCATATGGCAAATACACTAAAAAGCACAACACACTAATTGAAACGTTACAAAAAGCACAACACACTACATAATTGAAACTGAACTCTAGAATTAGCAAAACAAAGTGAAAATAAAACTGTATTAAAATTGCGTTGATTTTTAGTTAGAAAGGGAATCCCCCAATTTTGATGGCATGGCGCAATTAGAAACAAAAGTGGTGAAAAGTGGTGCCATCTTTTAGAAAAAAAAGACAATTTCAAAAAAAAAATTAAAGACTCGAACCCAAAACAACGCAACCTTGAAAATCTAACGACGCACAGTGAAAATTAGTACTAATTAAGCAGCGACGCAACTTCGAAAAAATGCAAAACGAAACGACGCAAAGCGAGGTATTGGTGTAATTTAAAATTAATAGATTGTAGATTATAAACGTTCAATAGCTGAGTTTATGCATGTATTAGGAAATCTGCCAGACGACATCTACAAACCGACTGGTATAAGCTCGGGCTCCTCCTGGGAGAGCTAATTCCCAAAAAAAAAAAATTGGAATGTAAACTACATTCCAATGTTTCCCCTGAGGGAATTTGAAATTGATTTATGCAATTCAAATATTTTTACTTTCAAAACATAAAATCAAATATGTATGTGTGGTTGCAATGTCAAACCAGATTTATAGAAATCTAGCCATTTCATAAAAAATATTTTATTCCTATCTATCAAAAAAAAAAAATCTCTAGAGTTAGAGAAAAAATTCTTAGGTACAGCCTGTTCCAACCCCATGTCTCTCACTCTTGTCGACCACTTTTCGCGAGCGGAATAAACGTTACTAATAGTTAGTGAGGTTATCGAGCGATGCGTCGAGCAAACTGACCACTGATTACCCTCGGTGATGATATCCCCTGTCTGATGATGATATCACAGCAAGCGTGTATAACATACTGGTCCATAGAACGATAACATCGAAGCTGAACTCTGTCAGTCAATCTGCTTCTGTGCCGCAGTAGCGATTGTCTCATTTTGCTCGTTTTATTTTTTTTTTACCACGATTGAAGATGCATAGAAATAACATATTATAGCCGGAGTGTGATTTAAAAGAAGAGACTGTGTATTTTACACTACACACTACAGAAATAAAACTGATATGTAAAGAAAATAATAATAACAACGCCGGCTGGGATCGAACCTACGAGTATTAAGTTACGAGGTACAATAATACACATTTATTTGCATTGCCAACAAATGGATACAAAACGTTAATACCCATATAATAATTATATCAAATCACAAAGATCATACAATACAATACAATAATGTTCTACAGCCGGCTTTTATAGTTATCGGTATGCAACGTTTCGTTACACTTTCAATCTCATTAATCTATTTTACCCTAAACAGTTTTGCTTCAATATTTTTTATGGTCAAATTTTTCATCGAGATATACGGACATCTTGTTGATAAGGTAATGTGCGCTTTTGACATCTATTGTCTTGTGTCTTTAATCTGCAATATCTGTGTTTTTTCGATTCGACAGAAGTTCTAATCTATAATTTTAGGTCAACTAATCAGGAATACCTAGATATTTCTAATAATTTCTGAATATTTCTAGTCGATCACATGAACGTTAGTTAGACAAAAAGACTTCTAAGTTTATTATACCTCCATGCATCTCTATTATTATAAAGAGAGATGGTAGATTATAGACGCTCAACATCTAAGGTCATCAACATCTAGTCTCTATTATTAGCCAAACGTTAATAAAAAATAAATACGTCTTTGTGTGTTAATGCCGACGACATGGTCTTTAGAAATTAATCTGCTCGAATTACAGTACTGCAGTAGAATCATATAAAGTTACGTGATATGAACTACATATTAATCAAATTTTCTTTGTATTTATTTTTTACTTTGTGGTAATATGTCATATGTAATAAAACTAATATCAAACAAACAATGAAACTATGAATTAATAGCTATTAATTTTTATAGTCGCGTGACAATATCAATTGAAGTTACTAATTGATAAAAATAATTACTGTTTGTTCTTTTTATCGTATTTATAACATCAAAGAAAACTCTATGAATGGCGACTCAAGGCGAGCATTTGTTTGGATTTTACAGAAATCTACGTAAATTGTACGATTGTTTGTAATGTAAAAAATTTATGCTAATTATCTAATCATATAATTGGCGCAAAATAGCCTTGAAACTATATTTTTCGCTTCGAGTTAATTCCGCTCATTCTTTTGTTTAGCTTTTATTCTCAGACGAAAATAAAACACATTTTTTTTAAATCTGTGTGAAATTCAGATAACTGGCAGGTGACAACAGTAAATGAATATGAAGTTACAGTCATTGTGTTAAATAATTATTATGTTTAGACACGCTGTATTTACTTAGTGTTCGCTGCATAGAAATAATTCGTTTTTCTCACGAAATGACAGAAAATTATCCTGAATTTCACGCTACAATGATAAACAGTTATTTTTATGTGAAGATATGCACAAAATATTATAATAGACAAAATAAAAAAGTGGTACGTGTACTTGTGAACCCGTGGCAAAAGTTATACTTCGTTGGCGTGGTCGCGATGATTGATGTTCACATTGATAAAATAAAGTAGAATGTCTAGGGAGACGATAAACATAGTTAAATTTTTTCCTGATCCCATTTGTCTAGAATCATCGAAAATTGTTCTTTCTGGGTTACACAGCCGTGTTTGGAAATGAAATTAAACCTGTAGGAAAAATATTTTTAACACATGTTTGGTTATGTTTGTGGTTTTATAATTTATATACATTTTACCTTTGTTCCATTTTCAAAAGTAACATTTTTAGTGCCTGCATAAAGTATGTTTTTAACTATTAATAATAATAAATAATAATAATAAATCTGTTTATTTGTTATATATGTATAATAACAAATAGTGTCAAAGGTCATAATTAAGAGAGATTCCCAAAGAACTCATCCAGACAATAATACGCATGTTCAATTAAATATAGTTTCAGAGAACTTTTAAATTTATTGCAATTTTCAATCTGTAGTATAACAGAAGGTAAGCTATTGTATATTTTTTGACACATGTGTCTAGGTCCTTTACTGCCCAATGTAGTATTGAATGATTGAATGTAGATGTTATCAATTTGCCTAGTATTATAAGAATGTACAGCAGAGGTCAAAGTAAATAAAGAACTATTCTTTTTGACAAATAATGCGCACTGTAAAATGAAAAGCGATGGCAGAGTTAAAATTCCAAACAACTTGAAAAGTCCTCTACAATGCTCCAATCGTCCAACCTCACTCAGAATCCTTACCACCCTTTTTTGCAACCTAAACACTCGTATTGCTAACGTCGAGTTTCCCCAAAATATGATACCATAATTAAGTCGGGATTGAAAGTTTCCAAAGTACTTCTACTGTTGAATCCATAATTTGAAAAAAGTATTGAGGTTATTTAACTGTCAAAAGTTGTTATTCATTCAGATCATGTCTATGAAAAACGACTATGTTCGAGATTTGTGTGTGTTAAAATCGATGATTTTTTTATCGATGTTTGATTCGCTTGAAAATGTAAGCTTCAAAACAACAACGGTAAACATGCACAAACAACAATTTGAGCGTTGGATATCATTTGTAAGACGTGCCGATTGACGTGACACTGTTGCAGTAGGTTTATTGAGACGCAACATTGAGTCTGACAGTGGAGCAATCAATCAGCCGGCAGTCAGCGGTCCGCGAGACACCGTACTGACGCGGCACAACCAAGCCACAGTCACACAGCGCACTCAGCAATCAGCATCCGTAGAAGGTGTCTACTTTATGTAGCTATTGGCCTTAAGGTTACTGAATACCAACTGATCAATACGATCCCTTTTTTACCCTCATGAGCAATTGGATATGTGTGAGTGTATGTAAAATGCAGTTACTCACGTTTCGAATATCTCTAATTTCTATGAAAAATCTTATTAAATCTTTGATGTACCTACCATTCTTCTTATATGATTTTTAGCCCAATTTTTGCAGTTTATTTGGTCTAAGAGAATTATTTAAAATCAGAAAAAAACGAAGAAATTAGCATAAGTTTTACACAAACTTTTGTAGAGATGAAATTTAATTTGAAAAAAATTATTGAGCAAGCCAAATTTTTCAGTATTTTTAACATAAGTTTGTAAAGAAAAAACTTCAAAATGTTCATTTTCCTTCTCGTAATTCGAAATCTTGTGACGTGCTGTAAAGAAATATTGACGAATATTACGTTTCTGATTCAATTTTTCGGGTTTTTTAAGCAGCAAGTCAAATTTTATGAAGCTTAGCGCTTAATCACAGCCAATAAACACAGTAATAAATTTTGCGTCCACAGTGCGAAATTCTCCGAAAGCATATTTTACAATCAAACCCTTAACCTCTGAATAGTTCTAGATTCTTTTTAATTTGGAAAATGCCCTTTTACCAGGGCAGTTTGTTGTTTTCTTTTCTTAACTAAAAAGTTAGGTCGCAATCTAGTTACAAAATTGGCAAGATTACGACCTAAGCAACTACTTATTTTGCTTATGGTTAAATTCGACCCTGATCAGTCTTCGAGATGGGTATTCAAGAAAATATCGACAGATACATAACATAAAATTGAAGACAGGTTTAAGTTCTAATATTTTTTTTAGCTACACGACGACAGTTATAATAATTTTTTTCATTCGCAGGTGGATGTAGCGTCGAACGCCAATACGTATCGATTTATTTTGTGTTATCGACGTTTTTAGCTTTTGATTAATTAAAAAAAAACCCGGGTCGCAGGCCAAAACCCTGCCGACAATATAGTGTATTTGCTAATACAGGCAGCGTGACTAAGTTGGTTTTTGGGCAAAATAAAAAAATTGACTCCTTAATACACCCCTTAAAATAACATGTTTTTTTTAATTGCAATATTATTATCAATCGAACCTCTATACAAAATTATATACACCTTTCAATAAATATTTCAAAATCTGCAAACTAGGGTTTTCATAAAATTTGTAAATCCGGTCCTGTCGGGCCGTTTTTTTTCAAATTTTAGGGACATTTTTTAATTACTACTAGAGGGTTAAATTTCAAATTTGAAAGCATTCGGAAACTTTTTTCGGTATTTTGGGGTCCAAAAACTTTTTTCAACCCCTAAAAACTACCCTTAAAATGGTCCGATTGGGCCCATTTTAAATAGGGCTCTTGCGGTGGTGGATTCCAACATGTGGCCAAAATTTCGTTAAAATCAATTAACTCTTTCGAAAGTTATAGCGCACACACACATATATATATATATATATATATATATATATATAAATATATATATATAAATATATATATATATATATATATATATATATATATAAATATATATATATATATATATATATATATAAATATATATATATATATATATACATATATATATAAACATTTTTAAAAATGGTGCCAAAGTGATTAGGAGGTTATGAAACGTCGAGAAATTTGGTCCGACCCCTAGGTTCCGCCATCCGACCGACGCCAATAGTGTATGTTGCCATATGGCAAATACACTAAAAATACTGCTCTCTTGCTAGTGTAAATTATTTGAACGTGGATAAAATAATGGGCTACAGTTTCGCCACGTTCCAAAATCAGTGTCGAGATATGTAATTATGATAAAATTGCATTTTAGTATTAACGCCTCAAAGATTAAAATAGTAATTTTTCAACACACTTTAAATGCAGTTTTGACAAAAGATGACGTATTGACCAATGATAAATGTTACTTATTTAACTTGACTGTTATGTAATTAAGAAATGGAAAGTTGTATTCTTGAGCTATTATTAATTATTAGTTCTTCAATATGTGATAATTTTATCAAATAATAATTTTTACGTTAAAAATCGTAACAAATGCTAGTTATGTTGCGTGATACCGAAAAGATTTACTTCTGTTATGTCCGGCTCTTAGTTCGGCGCTCAGACTGAAAATACTGGCGGATCTAGTCCATGGCGAAAAATCCTGGAACGTTGCCTACAAAGCAATTAGATCTATCGTGGAAACAAAAGAAAGAGAACGTAGATAAGGAAAACGTCAGCACTGATATCGAAGTAATGCGGAAGCGGTTCCGGTATCAGATGCGTGGAAAGGGGCTGAGGTTTAAGTCAGTAGGAGTCTGACACTACCCGTTGGAGGACCAATGGGTGCCCATGAAGGTTTCCTCACCTCCGCAAAAAAAAGACTGAAAATACTTTACTAAGTTACATGTAATTTGATAGTTTCATGGAGATTAACCGAAATGTCTATGGTACAATTTCTATGGAAAAAATTATTAACAATTTATTTTCAATATATTTTGCCAATCTCAGAAATGGTTTACAAAGAAAATTGAAAAGCTGCAACATAAATCCGCGGCGGTGTTTTCACAAAAAAGGACATGTAGTAGATGCGCGTAAATTGGGAAATTTTCGGGCCTATATCTTCCTAACTGTACTGAAGATCTCCACTTACATATTTCTCTTGAAAGTTCTATTAGTAGGTGCTATCACCTCAAAATCTAAATATAAGCCATTTTTTAGTTACAGAGTAAGCCAGCCAATATATTTCAATTGACTTTCAAGAGATATTTCGTAGAAGTTTGTCGGAAAAGTCTTGGTACACCCTGTTTGTAGACATTGCGGAGATAGCAAGCTTTACTCTGGTCATGTATTGTGACGGCATTGAAAGCTCGACTTGACTTCGATGTTTGACGGACCAAATGATTGCCTTTTTCATATGAATCGATCACCGCAATGTTTTGGTAACAGGCTAACAGCAGAGGAAATTAAACAAATGTGAGTGCCCGCTCAAGGAAACGTTTTCGGTCCACTGGTTTCAGATACATCAAGTCTAGACTAATATAATATATAAAAGAAGTTCGTATCTATATGTTTCTTCAAAACTCGAGAACTACTGAACCGATTCGAAAAATTACGAGGAATACATGGCGATAGACAGTGAACGAAAATATAGCGATTAGCATCCGGGGGGAAGCCGGCTAAATTATGCAAGACCCGGCCAAATTATTAGAAAATTCAAATAAAATGTTATCGTTTTTTTTAAATTTTATATAATTTATTTATATTTCGATTTTTTTAATCTGATAAAATCAATATTTCTCCATTCAATCAGGAAAAATAAAATTTCTTTCTAAAAATCAGTTGCGGTACAAATATATATTAAATCTCGGTTCGTTAAGTGTTAATAAATATGGGATCTCTGAACCTAATGCCATAAAATCACTAATCGATTATTGACTAAAATGAAGTCGGAAATGTCTACAGGACGAATGGAAAATCTGACATAAGCGGTTTAGTCTTATGTCTACAGATATGTTTAATAATATCGAGATACAGACCATGATTTAACACGTCCGTCGTGTGTCACCTTCATAAATAATATACTGTATTAGGTACAATGATCAGTTTTAAGTTATACGTATTTTAAAATTACTTTTACTAAAGCAGAACACGTTTAGGTTTGGAAGAAACAAGACTTATTATTAATTCTACAATATGTACAAAATAGGTATTATAAATTTTACAATTATTTTTAGTCGTGTTTCCGAATTAAAAGTGCAGTTTATAGTGCAATGTAGTTATGTAGCTGGGTTCAGTTTATGTGACATTTTATACAAATATTAGACTTGTAATTTACAAACTATAAAAACGCGGCAGTGTTAAAAAAACGGTCAAGTGCGAGTCGAACTCGCGCGGAGTCGGTTCCGTATCATTTAGTTTTCCGTAAGAAATTTAAGACAAGATTTTCGTTTAAATTTCCCTGTAAACTATGAGTGAGGCTATTCAAGGCTTATTTTTATGAACATTTGAAAATCGAAGCTTGGCCAGAACCGATTCATTATAATGTAAGTAGTATTTTTGTATGGTTATAAGTTGGTTGCGACAAAGTTGTAGTTGTTAACGTTAGGTAGGGAAGGTAGGTATCTATAGTCGGTAATAGTTACACAGTAGTGTGTAAACGATTAAAGTGAGTAGCTAACAACGTTGTGATGGAACCGAATCAAGGATGCGAATGATTCATTTAAGGTGCACAAAAAATTAAATAAAATAAAAATATATAATTAAAGATTACAGAAGTATGGTACATATCAAAGATTTATTTAAAAATGGACATCCTTCGATTTCACATTAATTTGCTTGATCTTGGCGCCAATCGGATCAGCGGTTATAAACGCAGTTTTGTGCGTATTTTGTACCTCTATCTTTAGCAATACCTTCTGCAAAAATGTATCGATTTGAATGTTTTTTACCCGACTGCCAAGGAGAATATATGTTTTTTGCGAGTATCCCGTGTTTATAATGTTCTTTATTACCTCAAATTAATCCAATTGGGTATCAAAATAAAGAATATTAAAGGATGATTACAAAAATATATACAACTTATATGTTTAAATTCAACACCCACTAACAGATGCAAATTGTTTTCCGCAGATGCCAGTCGACCAGAACTAAAAAATCTAACACTAAAAAGATGTCAATAAAAAAGTAAATTAAAAAAATCAAAAGACCCGACTACGTAAAAAGATAGAAACAAGATCAAATGATAATATGCAGTCGGAGACATATCTACATGTAGTAACTGCAAAAATAAAATGAACAGAAATATATGATGCATCCGCCTGCATATTGTCATTTGATCTTGTTTCTACCTTTTCTGTACTCTTTTTACGCAGTCGGGTTTTTTGATTTTTTAATTTACTTTTTTATCTTAATGTTTATCTGATTTTCAATTGATTTTGATGGCAAAACAATCAGCGCTTTAAGAAACTACAGTTTTGTATATATTTTGTGCATATAATACCGTCTATGTGACGCTGAAATGTTTAATATTAAAAATGACTTTCGAACATGGAAATCAGATACGAAACAATTGTTTTCCCATCCCTGTGGAGGTGGCGGAGACGGTGTTGGCAGGACAGGCTGTGCGCTCCGGGAGACATGACGCGGCAGTTCGTGAGGTGCCGCGATAATGAATTGATCAGGGCTGCCGTGATGCGAGGCGCCCTCCACAAGCTCCGCAGGGAGCAACAACCAAACACAACACTCACACAGCTGTGTGGCGTACTCCGTGTAAAACATCTACCAGTAGCAGCTTTCTTTTGGACGCTAATTTCGGTTTTTATCTTGCCTTATTAACTGACTTCAAAGAGGTTATCAATTCGTCATGTATTTAATATTTTCTGAATGTTTGTTCAGCAATAACTTTTTGAGGGATTTATCGATTTCAAAAATTTCGACACCATTTTGTTCGGAATGTTTACAAATTGGATCTTTATTAGTGTATTTGCCATATGGCAACATACACTATTGGCGTTGGTCGGATGGCGGGACCTAGGGGTCGGACCAAAATTTCTCGACGTTTCATAACCTCCTAAACACTTTGGCATCATTTTTAAAAATGTTTATATATATATGTATATGTATATGTATATATATATATATATATATATATATATATATATATATATATATATATATATATATATATATATCTTTATATATATATACATATATATATATATATATATATATATATATATATGTATATATATATTTATATACGTATATATATATGTGTGCGGGCAATAACTTTCGAAAGAGTTAATTGATTTTAACGAAATTTGGTCCACATGTTGAAATCCATCACCGCAAGAAGCCTATTTAAAATGGGCGTAATCGGGGCATTTTAAGGGTAGTTTTCAGGGGTTGAAAAATGTTTTTGGGCCCCAAAATACCGAAAAAATTTTCAGAATCGTTTCAAAATTGACATTTAACCCTTTAGTAGTAATTAAAAGGTGTCCCTAAAATTTAAATAAAATCGGCCCGACAGGACCGGACTTATAAATTTTTTGAAAACACTAATTTGTAGACAGTGACTTATTTATTGAACGGTGTGTTTAATTCGGTGTAGACGTTAGATTGATAATAATATTGCAGTTAAGAAAAAAAATGTTATTTTAAGGGGTGTATTAAGGAGTCAAATTTTTTTTTTTGCCCAAAAACCAACTTAAGTTTGCATAATAAAGCCACACTGCCTGTATAAGCAAATACACTATATTGTCGGCAGGGTTTTGGCACTGCGACCCGGGTTTTATTTTGTTTTTAAATCGGTCCAGTCATTTTTAACAAACTTTCAAAAATAATATTTTTGTAAATGTTACCTAATATCTCCAGCATTTGTGAATAGATTAATAGAGCATACCTTCAGGGCGATCTCATTCTGCAGTTTTTTGCTGTCGTTTGGTAATAAAATATTTGTCATTTTAATTTTGTGTTTTTCGCGCAAATTCTTTTTTTTGTGAGATTTAGTTTTAAATAATTACATATGAGCGAGTCTCTAATATTGATCACTAAATCAGACAAAAACGTCAAATATGTTTTTACCTGACTGAAAGCAGAATAGCTTCAAACATTCTCAGTTTGCAAAATTGTATGAAGAAAAGTTATTAACAATATGCAAATTAAATTAAAAATCGATTTTTTTAATGTTCATTTCTGAATCGATAGTTACAGTAGATTTTGACCAAAAGAATCTAATCTTTTCATGTTTTTACTGTGCGCTAAGGATTCTTCTGCATACAAAGCCACAAGTATCTCTCAGCCCCCGGGCCATAAAATATTCTGTTTTTTGGTCAAATGATTTAAACAAATATTTACTTCACTCCAACATATTTGGACGCAAGAGGAAAGCGCATATTATGAAACTATTTTAGATGTATTAACAGTTTGAGGAAATCTTGGAATCACGGATATCAATACAAATAAATTTAAAAAAATAGTAACTTTCTTTGTAAATGTAAGTTCCGACGAAATGTTTATAATTTTAATATAGGTGTAACATATAGAGTGATTTTTTATAATTTCTGTCGTATACCTGTCATGTATTTGTTTAGGGTTAACCCAAAAACAAGACGTTAATCAGACTTTGTGGAACTACTGAACCAATTTAAATTAAACGTAGAAGTGTATTAGGAAGGACACTATAGTTGTATTATCGCTGATCAATCCAAAAAATAAAATATATAAACACTAAAAAGTGTGTAATAAAAATCATTATAAGTACCCTATTTTTTGAAAACTGTTTAAATTGAACCGAATTCCCAATCATCAGGTCACTTTTGCCGTCAACGTTACCAAATGTTGGTAAAAAAGGTGATAAGGAAAAAATATTTAGTCTTTTTAGAAGCATTTTATTTCTTTTTTTAGTCACGTAAATTTATATATTTCATTAAAAGTAGTTTTTTACTTTGTTTAAAAGTACGTCACAAATTTTTCCATTGTGCAAAAAATAAGAAGCAATTATATAACTTTGGAAGTTTTTAATCGTTTACAAGTAAATAACATATACTTAAATATGTACACGTTTCTTCAATTATGTTTATAATTTTTCAAACGTAAAGCTAAAAATCATTTAGTGAATGTTTAAAGTAATTAATAATATAGCCAGAAGTCGTTGAACAATTTAATAGTTTCGGCTAAGTAGTTACAAGCGAGACGTGACATTCTGTGTCAAGCCATTTAGTAATTTGATATTTAATTTCAACTATGTGTTCTGTCAAAATTTGTCACTATTCATTAGTCTTTCAAAATCATTTATCTTGATTCTATTGACTATCCATTAAAATTTACTTTTTTTTACTTAAATAACATAGGGGGTAATTTTTAAGTTTCGTACAAAATTCGTTAAAAAAGTCACTAATAAGGCTAAAATTATAAAGTTTTGTAGTCGACGCCAATATAATTACTATAAATTTTTGTGTAGGTACCATGTAAATTCCTTAAATTGGCCTTTATTATTTTTAGGGGTTTTGCTATACGTAGTTTGCACGTCGCGCCTCCTTTCTTAATATTATAATACTATATTAGAAAAAAAAAACTACTGAAGGAATTCATAGTATGATATGTTTTCGTTCCTCTTATGTGATTTGACAGAAGTAGAATATCGGGAAGATGGAACCTTAGCCAGTACAATTATATTATTTTATTGCCAACGTTCCGTCTAATATGTATAATAACTTTATTTTGAGCCCTGAAGAAGTCTACATATTAGACGAAACGTTGGCAATAAAATAATATACTTGTACTGGCTAAGGTTCCATCTTCCCGATATTCTACTTCTGTCAAAACTACTGAAGGAATTTAAGTAAAATTTATATGAGACCACCCTGAAGGTATGTCCTATTAAATAGAAAAATAACAATCAAAATCCGATCACAAATGCTGGAGGTATGAGAAAACTTTATTTAAAAAAAACCCCTTGTTTGAAGTCAGATAAAATTGACTAGACCGATTTACAAAAAAATTATGTGGTACCAATCCGTAAACATTTTGATCAAAAATTTTTGAAATCAGTAATTTCTCGAAAAATTATGGTTGAAATATAAATTATTTACAACCTTTTTTTATAATATAAAAGACCGTGTTGTTCACATTACACTCTACATAAGTGTTACTTCAATACACAACTACAAAACGAATACTAGTCTGGTTTTCGAGACAAGCGTGATGGGGATCTAGTCGTGTCGTCACATTAGGTTTTTTGGTTAGCCATTCAACCACGTGAATCCAAATCACTGAATCGTGCGTAAAACTGTTTATAAAATGTTGTGGTGAAATGAAAATTTTAATGTAGCGTTTAAAAGCTTGTTCAACTCGTAATGAGTATTTGTAAGGATTTGTGTGCTCAGAGCGGCGAAAATTATTGTTTCAACTTAAATGCCATAAAATGTTCCATTAGAAATCAGTGTTGTAAGAAACCAAAAGAAGGCAGTAAAAAGTCGTCACCCTCCTTAAAAAAGTCGAATAGCTTTTTGACCCCCGCTGGTATTACAATACCACCCCCGAGGCATCGTAGCGCATCCTTATATACGTTGCGCCCTTGTTCTGAAAACATCCGGTCATTGCGTATAATGACGTAGTCAAAGTACTAATCTTATGCGTTCATCAAAAAGCATTTTCATTTTTAAATGATTCAAAATTTGTTTACCGTTTTAAAAAATAGCAATAAGCATTCGTTCACCTTCCTGCTAGGACAAGGTACTCAGCTGATGTGGCTTAAATCCTTCCCAGATATTTCATTTTTACTTATTCTTGAAAACAGCACGAGAATCGGTTGAATAATTTCCGAGTTCGCGTTCGGACCGACCAATGTAATGCTTTTTATATCCTTCGAAGATTTAGGTTTTCGTGGTTGATTTAGAAATAGGTTCATTTTAATATTCCCTGTGCAAAGGGGGATGCTGATTCTTTTGAACCAATTTGGGAAATAACACAAATTAATCGAAAAACACTGTCACAAATTAGTGCCGCAGGCACGCAATATGTGATATTTTTTATATAGTGTCAAAAATAAAATTGGAATATAAAAATCAAATAAAATAAATCGCACAAAAAAGCGTGGAGTGCTTAATATCAGTAATACATTTTTCATTTACTAGCTAATTGTAAACGTAGAGCTATTATGAAAATTTAAGTAGATAGCACCCCACGCTTTTTACACTGAAGCTAATTTTGTTGTCAAATTATTTTGTATTTTTTAGTTCATAAAAGCGTGTTGTCTTAGTTTTTATAGCCTCTAAGTTATAACAGTGCGTTTCCTGACTACGTGTACACAGTTAAAATAACCTCTGGGTAATTAGTTCTTTCGCTCCGATCTTCCTCAGCATGAGGTAGTGTTGTGAGTGCCTCCTCTTCGTCATGGCTGCACATTGTCGAGGGATACAATATTATATATACTTAATATTTACATAAAATGTCATGACGCCAATAAAAAAGACATGCAACATCAAACAAAAGTTGTGTCTTCATAACTAAAACAACCTACTTATATTCATTTTATATTGAGATACGTTAGGTATCTTAGCTGTTAATGTATTTTAGTGATATTTTAAAACGGTCGGTATTATATTTCATTTGAGACATAAATAAAATTGTGACATTATAAGGTTGAAGTTTATTTTTAGATAATCAATTCAGGAAATTAGCCGTCATTTAAATGTTATACATATTTTTTTTTGTAAATTTCATCCTTATAGTCTGTTTGTCTGTGTCAAACGGAAGAGTGGATTGAAACCAACATCTTGGGAGGATGTTAGACAATATGAGCCTTATTGTTTTTGGGGAAAATCGTTGTATGCGAAGAAGAGAAAAACGGTTCATTATTCTATTTATTTTTCCAAGAAAGTTTTGTAAAACATTTTTTCTTAAATTAATAATATTGACTCTACCAACAGTAATATTAACAAAATAAAATTAGGTACTTGCAATATTGTTCAATATCCAATTTTTTGTGCTTTTGGATTGTGCGATAAATAATTTAAATAACTGCTAGAATATGTGGGTTTACGATACCAATTGGTAATAATACCTACTACCATCAGACTGTAAATGTAACGACATATCTAAGAAATTAATGGAATTGTTTAATGACTCTTCTAAAGTAAATTGAATTTTAGGATCATAATTATTTAAATATTGTAATCCAAAAGCACAAAAAATTAGATATTGAACAGTATTGCAAGTAATTTTATTTTTTCTTAAACTTTATAGTTTCGGAAATATTTTCAAAATAAAAAAAACCCGGGTCGCAGTGCCAAAACCCTGCCGACAATATAGTGTATTTGCTAATACAGGCCGTGTGGCTTTATTATGCGAACTTAGGTTGGATTTTGGGCAAAATAAAAAATTTAACTCCTTAATACATTCCTTAAAATAACATTTTTTTTTCTTAATTGCAATATTATTATCAATCGAACCTCTATACCAAATTATATACAACTTTCAGTAAATAACTCACTATCTGCAAACTAGTGTTTTCATAAAATTTGTAAGTCCGGTCCTGTCGGGCCGATTTTATTAAAATTTTAGGGGCACTTTTTAATTACTACTAACGGGTTAAATGTCAATTTTGAAACGATTCTGAGAATTTTTTCGGTATTTTGGGGCCCAAAAACATTTTTCAACCCCTAAAAACTACCCTTAAAATGGCCCGATTACGCCCATTTTAAATAGGCTTCTTGCGGTGATGGATTTCAACACGTGGCCCAAATTTCGTTAAAATCAATTAACTCTTTCGAAAGTTATTGCCCGTACACACATATATATATATATATATATATACGTATATAAATATATATATATATATATATAAACATTTTTAAAAATGGTGCCAATGTGCTTAGGAGGTTATGAAACGTCGAGAAATTTTGGTCCGACCTCTAGGTCCCGCCATCCGACCGACGCCAATAGTGTATGTTGCCATATGGCAAATACACTAAAAAATCAACCGTTCTTGTGGTCTGAATATTTGTCAAAAAGAAATTAGATAGCTGACAAACATGCTTTGGTTAATTGTTACAAACGAAAAGCAAACATCATAATATTTATTACTATAGCTGTAATCGATGTGTGTTCCCTATGAACTCCAAAACAGCTGGCCCGATTTAGATTGCCCCAGCGGGTGATCCTGTGACGTTTGATAGCAATCGGATCAACAGAATTTGTTTTTGTTATTTGGCAATTTTGATTTTTCTTCGATTTTTAACATTCTCAATTAAAAGCGACTGAATTCGCGCAAATTCAATACACGTTGAGAATTTTATGATAATGATTCTCATCTTTTATGGCTACAGATAATTAGTGCTATCCGTGCGAAGCCGGACTGGGCCGCTAGTTTATTATATTATGTCAATTGTCAGTATTTTTTGTCGGAATTATCCTATCGCCCCACTGATTGGTTGAAATCAAACGCGATGTATGTTCACAGCTGACCCAGTTTGATAACGTTTAGTTCGATGTAAGTCAGTTGGTAACCCGAATAGGCTATAGAAGTATTAATTATTATTATTTACTCTTCCAAATTTTTGTTTTCTTTTATAAATTCCTTGAAATAATACAAAGTGAATTTAAGCAGTAAAGACTGCTAATCGGTGCTAAGGAGTTCGCGCAATTTCTGCAGTGCGAGAGACCTGGTAAGGTCGATGCGAATAAGAGAAAAACGAGTGGAACGGAAGGGAGAGGGGGATGTATGGTTCATTAATAAAGAGAGTGAGGCAATTACTTATTAGTGTTTGCATAAAGTCGCCGACCGCCCGCCATGTCGCGACCGGCAAAAAAGGTTGACTTTATTCTCTGAGGAGATATTCATAAACCTCTGCTATATGGGCTTTTAAACTTACCGCTTGTCATTGAGATAAAATTATTATCAGGAATCAAGATATTTGATATGATGCCGTTTTTAATATGATTAGTGTTTGTCCCATCCTAATTTTTTTTTATAAAAAAAAATGGAATTAGATTTTAAAAGGTTTTGTTAAAAAATGAAGCCTCCCTGTCAGCATCATAACTGTGCGAAATATTAGTGAATCTAAAAAATTCAAAAAGATTACTGTAAAGTAAAGTAACCTTAATGGCCGAAGGAGCCATTTTTGAAATTATACTTCTTTTGGCGCATTTAGGGTAAAATTTTCTTTGTTACGGAAGCTGCGCAAACAGCATGCAGCGAAAGTGAGACACCATGAAGTTAGTTGTTAATTTAATATGAGTGTACTACGTGTATCGGCTAGGTTGAAATCGTCGATAAAACTTTGTACTTTGTATTTGTAGATGGCACGTCTCATTTCTCTGTTAGAATGAAATACAACTTCTGCTGTGCGTATATAATTAAGTTCAGAATGTTAATAAAGGTGTAGATAATTAATTATTTAAATTTTAATTTCTCGTGCCAGTTGTCGGAGTTATAACTTCCTTGTGTTTCTTGCCTCATTGATCTATACATTGTCGCCCTAGTCTCCAATCTGGCAATGTGTCTCATTTTCCAACTGCATACCAGTTTTGACTTTTACTTATCTTTACTTCACAGCAAAAAAAAAACTTTTTAAAAGTGTAATCTCAAGACATTTATCAATTGAAACTATAATATGATTATTCTGCTCGAAACTTAGAAAAATTCATACTTCTTTGTTTATCAGAATACAAATTTATACTTTTTCAAACATAATTTGTTGAAAATTTACGTCTATGGTATAATTTCAAGATTACACGGAAAAATTAATATTATAACCCTATAATATATGATGAGGCATAATCAAGTAAACTAAGATTATTTTATTTTATTTATCAAATATTGGTTTAATATAGAACGTGTTGTCATTGACATTTTTTTTACAATCTAGTTGTTTATTATTTTTGTCTATAGCTTATATATTTGTTATATAAAAATAATATATAAAATTATAATTCAATAATAAATCTCAGGTATTTTCTGTTATTAATTTTTATTATTCATGTAAAATAATTAAATTTGAAACTTTACCAATCTTTTTGAACATTATTTAATTAATTTTAAATACAATGTGTGTTCAATATTATAAATTTTAGACATAAATAATTTGATTGATTATTTCATTTATTAGTTATGAGCCTGACGAAGACTAAATAAAGTAGTCGAAACGTAGCAAGATTAACAATAACACGATTGTTTTGTATTATTAATCCAAATACCTGAGATTTATTATTGAATTATAGTAATAATTTTGGATGCGATATAATGTCTAATATAAAATTATTTTAATAATACTTTTTAAACATTAAAACTAAGCCCCGTATCTTTAAGATGTTTTTCTGTCCAAGCGTCGAATTTTTTGATCAGTTCGTCGCTCATGTGGGCCTTGAAATCACCAACTTTACCAGATCTCATAAATTTCTCTTCTACCATCAATAATCTTGGATCGTTTTCAAACTTCAACGCTTTTTTGTTTTTCATATTTTCGAAACTTAAATGCGCTGCTAAAGCTTTAACTTGTTCTTCAGATGGACTTTTTCCCATAAATTTTGCGGTCTTCTTGATGACTCCTGGTAGATCTTTTTTCATTTCTTCGTATGTCAAAAACAGAATGTTTGGCACATTTCGTCTTTTCCAAAAACCTAATACGTGGTTCCAATATGGCGTAAAGGGAACTGTAATTTTATTAAATTGAATTAAGAGGTCACCTTTTTTTGTCATCACCTAAGGAGTGATTAACAATACTTACTTCTTCCAGCCATAAACAGTTCACAGAACTCATCAAAAGTTCCTTTAAACACTTTTAGATCCGAAAGAAAGTGGTAACAAGATACGCTAGTGTCTTTTGGATTTCTGCAAATATAGATGATCTACAAGTTCGACAAATGAATATATTAGTAAAAGGACGTTAGTTGTCGGGCGTTTATAATCTCTAATTATCTATGTACAACTTATGTTTTTTTAATTATGCAGTTTGATAAAGGCGCCAATGAAAAAAAATTAAATGTTACCAAGCATAATCAGACATGTCCTGAACGAGTTTATTTACAAGGTTCTCAGTGCCGATTTTTTTATTCCCGTAATTAATTTCATGATTTTCGAAAAACGTGTTTCAACATATTAAAGAAAAAAAAAACTTTCCAAGAGGTAAAATCTTCTGCCACGTAAAAAAATAAATAGGTACTTGTTTAACATGATTATTTTCATATCTAAATTATTTTATATAAAAACATTATATATTTTTTTTAAGTTTTGAACTATTTTTTTTATTTCACATGCTAAAATAATTATATGACGACTCTGTCTGAGTGTGGCATTTAATATTTTTAATGATATTTTTAGAGAGAAGTGCAGTAATTAATTTGTGAACTGTTGTTTTCATATATATATTTTTTTTCAGGTATGTTACCTTTGGTGTCACCGCGCTTTCACGAACACATTTGGGCAGCATCTCCCATGGGTGATGAGTACCAAGCAATCTTGGGTGAGGCATTTTTTTAATTATATCTAAAGAATCTGCTCCTTTTTCTAATGATCCATACTGAACATCAAATGCCGAACGTCTATTAACAATAAAAACGTTGATGTTGATTTTATTGGTTTGAATCACAAGCATACTTTTTTTATTTATTTAAAATTTAATACTATCGTAGCCTATTTCAAGAAATAATTTAAATTCTTAATTACTTTAACATTATTGATAAAATTACATTGAATTAAGAGTGGAGTTAATTATTCTACCAATTTTATTACTTTTAATAAAATAACCCGCCTAAAATACTGCATTGCCTAATGCCTAAGAGTACCTGAATTATTGATTAGTAAAATAAGTTACTCTAACGGCTACGAACAGTTACGAATTAAAAATACAAAATTAGAAACTCAAAGATTCGGGTAAATGGAAGAAAGAATATAGCAAAAGGGATGTTTTATGTTTAATTTTTGCTGAAATTTAAATCTAAAATAATTATCTTTAACAACATTCATTGGTTTGCTTTTGAAGATTGTCATCAAAATAATGGGTGCGCATGCCCACACTCTATTTTTAGAGTGTCCATTAGTTTAATAGAAATTTTCAAAAAGAACCAACCAACGAACACATTTAAAACTTACTCCATAAACGGAACTTTGTCGTAAATAAACTTATCAGGAGCTTGAGTTCTAAAATCGTTAGCAATGCACCAAACCATTTCTTTAGTCCATGTAGTACCTTAAAATATACAGTTTTTTAAAATACATTTTCGGACACTCTTTATCTGACTCTCTTAAAAATTGAAATATCTTTGACCACGTAATTAATTCATGCAAGAGAAAATTTTATTCTCAATGCGCCTAAAGAAGTATAACTTCGAAAGCAAGAACGTGGTTTCTTATTATAATTTAATTTTCGATAAACGAAGTCACGCCCTGATTTCTTCCAATTTAAATACTACTTTATCTAATTTGTTTTAATTATTAATATGAAAGGTCACAACAATTAAGTTTGTTTGATTAAATGGATCACGGAAAGTAATTAATATTATTTCTGATTAGTGACATCTTCCTCTGATATCAAGTATCCAAGGTTTAGATACGTCAGTTGCGATTTATTCCATCAATAAATAACATTTTTTTCCACGTTTCAATGCTGTCAATAGCGCGAGTGATAGCAAATAATATTTATTTCTGAGGCTGAAGAAGTTTAATCTATATTAACTGATCTGTTTTTACCAAAAAAATATGAATGCGAGTTGATAGTTTACAAAACACAGAAATATGAACACTTTTTTTCGATGCACGTTTCGTTAAACAAGTTAAAACTTGACCTACATTATTTATTTATCTATCTTGAGTGTTAACTTTTAATCATCTGATGATGCTAACTTATCTAGCGAAACGCGCGTCGAGAAAAAAAATGCATAGTGCTGTTATTTTTTTATCACTTTCTAACAAAAAAACTATTTAAATTAAAGTGAGACAGAAATTTAACAACGCAGTTAATTTTAACATTGACTATACAAAATAGCGCCATAAGAATACTTGAGATATAACCGATTTTTTTAGTGAGAAAATTTGATCATTTATAAGTTATTTACAATTATTTAAGTATTTACTCAAAACTATTTTTGAATTGAAAATTAAATGTTCATTTTTATAGCTATCCGTTGTATGTACAAATTTAATTTTTTTTATGAGAAGGTGTCAAAATAATTTCAAGGCAAATATGTTTTTGTAAGAAAACATAGTATTAACTTAAAAATACATTACAGAAAAAGAAGAATATTTTGTAGAAACCAAATATAAAACAGGGTTTTGAAAACAATTTTCCCATTTATTGAGAAAGAATGACTGAAAATAAGGCTGATAAAAATATTATCAAATGATTTACCTACTCGGTAGTATTACGTTAGATTTTGTAATGGTACTATTTTTAATTTATAAAACACCCATTCGTCAGACATGCGTAGGGTCTCGATATTGTACATTAATCTTGGTATAAAAATATTGAATATTAATTTTTAAAATGACAAGTTATTGTTATTTTTGACAGATGCAATTTTTAAAATCACTAAAGTCGAATTTACAACACATATTAATTTCAAAGTAAAGTCGATATTTTGATTTTACTACTGAATTGGTACAGGGTCTAGACACGCCTGACCGTTGGTGGCCTTTAAAGAAAAGAAATGTAATAGTATGTACCTGTTTTTGGATGACCAATGACAATCGTGTCATCATTATTTAATTCGAATCTGTCAACTTTCTCAGCATACTCGGCAATAGCTTTTGAAACGAGATATTTGCCTTCTCCGTATTCAACGAAATATTCGCAGTCATAATGAACGCACTTATATAATTTCTCATCAATAGTGCCTTTCTTCGATTCGATGCGTTTCGCCTTTGACATTTTCCCGAGATGAGAATTCCACGTACGACGCGACGGTGTGTTTTTTTAAATCTAAAATGTCACAGCTCTCCTATCACGGAACTATATTTATAAGTTCGTTGATTATTATTTCATAAATTCGTAAGCCTTGCACTCCGATAAGATACCCCGAAGCGATTGTTTAATAGAATTTTACGCATATGAAATCTTATTGCAAACAAAAATATATTTACTTGCTAAGATAAATTTGTTTTTGTTTTATGTGTATTGTAGGACAATGGAAAATTTTAACCTATTTCTGGTGTATAATTATTTAAATAAGTTATTAGTGTAATTGTCATACAGCACATACACTATTGGCGTCGGTCGGATGGCGGGACCTAGGGGTCGGACCACAATTTCTCGACGTTTCACAACCTTTTAAACACTTTGTTACCATTTTCAAAATTTAATTTATTTGATCATTTTTAAAAATGTTTATATATGTATATATGTGTGTGTGCGGACTATAATTTTCAAAAGAGTTACAGTCAAAGCCTTCTAAGTGCACGCTCTCTAAATGCACACGCTCTCTTACTGCACACGAACTCGCCCTCTAAGTGCACGTTCCCCATCCCCCACTTCGAATAATCTGCGACCAATCACGTGCGACCGTAAGCGCGCTATTTTCAAACTTTCCATTTCCATCATATTCATAGAGTTTTAGAGATATTGTTTATAGCATCTGATTGAATAAAGATAGCTATAGGAGTTAGAAGAGTGGGGATGAAAAAGGTCGTAGGGGAAGTGTGCACTTAAAGGATGGGCTCGGTTCCGAGCTGTGCACTTAGAGGGCTTTGACTGTAATTGATTTTAACGAAATTTGGCCCAAATGTTAGAATACACCACTACACTAACTCTGTTTAAAATGGACTCAATCAGGTCATATTAAGGGTTGTTTTTAGGGGTTGAAAAAAGTTTTTGGGTTTAAAAATACTGAAAAAATTCTCAAAATCGTTTCAAAATTAAACTTTAATAAAGATTTAAATGTGCTGTTAAATTTTAATAAAATCGACCCGACAGAACCGGACTCACAAATTTTATGGAAACGCTAGTTTGCGTGTCCGGATTTACTTACTGAAAGAATTTTATTTGGTTCAGATGTTGAATTGATAACAATATTTTAATTATTATGTTTACGGGTGTATTAACGGGTTCATTTTTTTTATTTTGCCCAAAAACAAACTTAAGTTCACGTCATAAAGACAACCTGCCTGTATTTGTAGATTTTTGTCGTAAAAAATGATTTCTGCAATAAACATATCGTGTATTTATTTATTTATTAGCAAACACACGATATTGTCGGCAGGGTTTTGGCATTGCGGCCCGAGTTTTTTATTCATATCGTCGTCAGGGAGAAACGATGTATCTTAAAATGAAAAAAAGGTTTATACAAGTACTCGAAAAATTGTTACTTTAAGTAGTTGTCACTCGGTATTTCAACGTAGATTTAGAAATTAACGAATTTCGTTATTTTTAGTGCTTTGAAACCTTTCTTCGTCGCAAATTCCCAAATCAGAACAATATGGAAAATCACCAGCATGGCAATAATATTTTTAAGTTAAACTTAACAGCTTATTTTTGATAAATAAAACGTCCAAATAGTTGCAAAATAAAATTGCATTAATTATATAGCGTATGACAAAAAATAATGGGACTTTCATGTCGGAGAAAACTTTATTATTTTAAAATTTTATTGTAAAAATTTAGCAAACTCTTTATTAAATATTAATTCAGATCTTCAAATACTTATTTTTAAATACAAATTTGGCATATACTTGGGAAAAGTACTTTTTATTTTGATTAATAATATTTTTCGGAAGCTACGAACTATTTTTTTATGAAATTAATCAACATTCATTTCTATCCAAAAATATTTTGGAACGTTCATTAGTATTTTGTTTTATAGCACAGTGTTTTTTTAGACATACTGTATTTTTTAAGTATTTTCGTCGTGTGTCTAGCCTTGATATAAATAAAATTGTTTTTCTACAAACACAGATAATACCCATTTCAACAAATACGTAAGAAAATAATTATGGTGTAGATTGTTTTAACAAAACAAAAATTCAATATTAAAAAAAGGTGTGCATTATTTTAGCAAAACATATTCACAGAAATGTTGCAATGTATGAATGTTGCTAAATCGTTGAAATATTTTTTTATGTAAATGAACAGTCCGGCTAGCTACAGTGAAAAGGTCTTGTATCATGATGATACCCTGAAAAACAAATTTCAGACAATGAAAATTATTAATATCAATTCTTTATTCATTCAAAAGAGTCGAATTCAATAAGGAAGGACCCTGATTAACCGACAACAAAGTAATATTACTGATATAAAGATAAAATTTATATCTTTAAGTTAAAAACATTTGTTTTGTAGCAACAATTTAAAAAAAACCCGGGTCGCAGTGCCAAAACCCTGCCGACAATATAGTGTATTTGATTGTATAGGGCCGCGTGGTTTTATACTTTTATTACGTGAAATTAAGTTTGTTTTTGGGCAAAATAAAAAATTTAACCCCTTAATACACCCCTTAAAATAACATTTTATTTCTTAATTGTAATATTATTATCAATCTAACGTCTACACCGAATTAAATACACCTTTCAATAAATAAGTCACTATCTGCAAATTAGTGTTTTCAAAAAAATTGTAAGTCCGGTCCTGTTGAGCCGATTTTATTAAAATTTTAGGGGCACTTTTTAATTGTTACTAACGGGTTAAATGTCAATTTTGAAACGATTCTGAGAATTTTTTCGGTATTTTGAGGCCCAAAAACATTTTCCATCCCCTAAAAACTACCCTTAAAATGGCTCGATTAGACCCATTTTAAATAGGTTCTTGCGGTGATGGATTTCAACACGTAGGCCAAATTTCGTTAAAATTAATTAACTCTTTCGAAAGTTATTGCCCGCACACATGTATATATATAAATATATATATATATATATACATTCAAAAATGGTGCCAATGTGTTTAGGAGGTTATGAAACGTCGAGAAATTTTGGTCCGACCCCTAGGTCCCGCCATCCGACCAACGCCAATAGTGTATGTTGCCTTATGGCAAATACACTAATAAAGTTTCTGAAACGTTGGCTACAAGCGAAACATCGGTAAAGCTTTTTTTATAAATTGTTCTTTAATTAAACTTTCACTCAACGATTAATTTATTACATTTCTCACATATGTCATATTTTATATTTACATAATTCATGTTTATATACATATTTATTGTATATTTTTTCCTTAAGAATCTTAAGAAGGTCTAAATCCGGAGTAAAACATCGTTCATAATTCAATTTTTCCAATTGTCTCTTTATAGTTGTTTAATTTTATTTATACTAAATAAATACAGACGCCAACAAAGTAGATCTTATATTTGTATTTATGATACCATTTTGAAGTAATTCTGTAGATTACTGCGCTTATTAGAACTTACAGAAAGCGTATAATTTTAAAAGTTTATATCCGGTTCTATCTTCGTCTGTGACTCACAAAAAAATATTTTAAAAAATGACCGCGATCTTTTTCACAGCTTAACAGTTTTCGCGTACAGCACTCTTTGTGTCTTTATTTGGAAATAACGCAAAGTAGTTATAGTTATTTGTATACATAATTTATATACAGGGTGTTTCAGAAAAAAAAGCACAGTTGCTCTCTCTCTCTCTCGCGAGGGTTGCAAATACTTCCCATGAAAACATGAAATTCTGTAATAATCTCCCGTCTCATTTAATAAGTATTTATGTTTTGTTCGCATTTGGTCACCACATTTCATCTTTGATTTTAATTTTATTTAAGTTTAATTTTAAAACCCAATTTAACGACTCTTAATCGTACAAAAGAAAATGGGGACTGCTGTAAGTCCTAGGTCCCGAAAAACTTTGATCCACCCCTTACTACACGCTCGGCTATTCTCAAGTTCGCGTATACAGTAAGACTTTGCTCAACGCTGTTTGAGTATTTCGCGATTTCTAAAAAAAATATGGATCAGTTTCTACAAAATAATTCAAATGTTGATAGAAGTTCAAAGGCAAAACGAAGTTTCATTGATGCAATATCTTGCTATCGACAACAGCTTGCTGAACGAAACAGAAAAAGGCAAACGACATTAGATGACGTCTTCAGAAAAAACAAAAAATGTCAAATGAGGAACCTTCCTTATCACAAATGTAACTTCTTACTCGTACTTTTTATTTGGTTTTCATAAATGTTAAATGAACAAAAATCGATATTAGCAATAAATAAATCTATAATTAATGCGATAAAAAGTATTTAACAATAAACATTACAATATTAATAAAAAAAAAACCCGGGTCGCAGTGTCAAAACCCTGCCGACAATATAGTGTATTTGCTTGTATATGGCCGTGTGGTTTTATACTTTTATTATGTGAAATTAAGTTTGTTTTTGGGCAAAATAAAAAATTTAACCCCTTAATACACCCCTTAAAATAACATTTTTTTTCTTAATTGTAATATTATTATCAATCTAACGTCTACGTTGAATTAAATGCACCCTTCAATAAATAAGTCACTATCTGCAAACTAGTGTTTTCATAAAATTTGTAAATCCGGTCCTGTCGGGCCGATTTTATTAAAATTTTGGAGACACTTTTTAATTACTACCAGAGGGTTAAATTTCAATTTTGAAACGATTCGGAGAATTTTTTCGGTATTTTGGGGCCCAAAAACATTTTTCAACCCCTAAAAACTACCCTTAAAATAGCCCGGTTAGGCCCATTTTAAATAGGCTTCTTGCGGTGATGGATTTCAACACGTGCTTCAAATTTCGTTGAAATCAATTAACTCTTTCGAAAGTTATTGCGCGTACACATATATATATATATATATATATATATATATATATATATATATATATATATATATACGTATATAAATATATATATATATATATAAACATTTTTAAAAATGGTGCCAAAGTGTTTAGGAGGTTATGAAACGTCGAGAAATTTTGGTCCGACCCCTAGGTCCCGCCATCCGACCGACGCCAATAGTGTATGTTGCCATATGGCAAATACACTAAAAAGTAACAAATTTTCTTGTTCACGGTTCTGTTTCACTTATGCCTATTATCTACGTATTAAGATGGTCTCGTTTAGTGCTGTTTCCTATAGCGCAGCAACTTATTGAAGTGCGTTAAGGGGAGTTTTACTGTATTTTGAATTGTGAACATGCCTGTATGTTATTCGTGGCTATATAGATACGGCGAGGTGTATGAAACCATAACTCAAAGTCAGTCATAAGTTGCGGTTGTTGTTTATATTAGATAGGTATAGACACAGGTAATAGTTGAATGGAAGACAAGTCAAAGACGTTTTATTATAAATAATTTATTCATGTTTATATGCAAGTACAATTGATAATGTGCCAGTCATTCTGTTACAAAAACATAGAGATCAAAGAGTTGCGCAACGCTGACTCAACTACAGCAGGAGTTTTATGTTCCACGAATGTCTGTAATATTCTTAAAGTTATATCCTTTCTTGTATAACAACCATTGTTTGATTTTCTCCTGCCTATTCAGGACCACCTATGTACTTTCAACACCGTACTGTGTTCAGAATAGTGATTGGTAAAATAGTTCTTGCTCAATAACAGGTATTACTTTCAAAGCTGCAGAACATACCTGGAAACAGTATCTAATTACAAGATACAAGATAGTCAGTACTCTAAATCAGGCTCTCTCAAACTTATAGCTCCACGACAACGGCGAACCCCTTAAAAATTGAGTATTTGAATTAAAAAAAAAACTATTTTTTTTTTATTTTTTAAATAATATATCGTAAATAATATTGAAGAACGAAAAGAAAAAAAAAATTAAGCCATAGGTAATTAACAACAAATTAATTAAAATGTATAAAACTTCATAAGATATAACGTGATTACAAAACGTACCAGGAATGTTTGTGACGTCAAAATAATAAAAATTGTGTATTTATTTTATTTCTTTTTCGTCCTCGGTAATTAATATAAAAATTATTTGTCGGGAAAAAGGACTTTTAAATAAACACTTAATTTTTTATTTACAGCTGTAAATAAAAAATTAAGTGTTTATTTAAAAGTCCTTTTTCCCGACAAATAATTATTATATTGTGTATTTATAAGTTTTTTATTTAATCACGGGAAATTGGACAAATTAATTTTAATATAGATAAACTAAATTAAAAAATTTGCGACGTTTCGTTAATTTGTTTTAACTTCTTCGGGCAAAACTGAAATGATTTGCCCGAAGAAGTTAAAACAAATTAACGAAACGTCGCAAATTTTTTAATTTAGTTTATCTATATTAAAATTCATTTGTTCAATTTCCCGTGATTAAATAAAAAACTTATTAATTATAATGGACGTGAACAATATTGAGATTGTGTATTTATGTATGGCTTTATAATACATACTATCAAAGTAACCATGGCAACCAGGACCATAAAAACATTTTGACGTCACAGAGGTTTTTGGCGCGTTATCGGATCTTAGCTTAAACATTATTTTTAAAACAAATATAACTCTTTCATTATGAAATTAAACTAAATAATAAAAGTAGTTTCGCTATAAAACTTGTATGTGATCTTTCCATTTATGTAAAAAAAAATAATTCAAAAACCCAATTGACTGTAGATAGAATAAAATAAGTATTTTATTAAAAAGAAATACAGTCCAAAAAGCATTAGATATGTGTTATTAATTGAAGTGATTCTAGAGCAATTTTGCTCAATTTCAATGTTAATTCAGATTCAGCTAGGCAGCCGCTATTACGTAAATTGTGTTCGCGTATCCCCTACGATCAACTGGCGTAACCCACTTTGGAAAACCCCGCTCTAAATGATAAAAGATATTTTTTTGAAACTATATCTAAGTAAATAAAACTTTAGTATCTAATACTTTTCACCGACACATACTCTAAATTAATGTAGGTATCTCTAAAGATTATTTGTTTATGTATTTAGGTTGTGATAGCGAGTTTTACCAGTCATACGAACCGACATCACAACTGAACATTTTGTTTGTACCTCCTATAAAATAGCCAAATTTCCCATCATAATAATATTTCAGGTAGTGTCATCGCTGAGAATTGTTATTTTTAGAACTGCTTCTTTACAGTAACAGTTTCAAAATATGTTATGTCGTTCCATCACTAACGTTTGCAGTCGTGAGCAATTAGAATACCTATTATGTGTTAGTTGCTATTATTTCGTTTCATTTGTGAATCATGAATAGTAGTAAAAGAAATATATCGGCAGCCAAAAGGGAAAAACGCTTATGTAAAATTTTTGTCACGTATATAATGTAAGACTATGCGTGTTCTTATTTATGCGTATTTGAAGTTATACTTCTTTGGCGTGATAAAATACACACAAATAATTTATTGAAATCAAATTTTCAAAAAGTTTTAGAATATACATATTTACAAAAAATTAACCTAAACTATAAACACTTTTAAAATTTTATTTTGGTTTTTACTTTTTTGCGCTGGATGACACTTAAAACGACCAGTGCACCGTCAATTGATATTTCGTGGTTGATAAATATATTGAATGTCTCCCAGCTGACGTCACTCATTAACGAGGTAACCTGTGTATCTAATGACCTTGTATAAAACTCAATTTAAGTTCAGAATTTACGAAACTAGAGACGAAATCTTTTTACTCAGAGCTTCACAAAATCGAATTTGTCTGAACATAATTTTGAAAATATTATCAAATACATGGCATATACGCACTTTTGCCTTATGGCTACAGATATATATTATATTGAGAAACGTACTTTGTGAAGGTCGGCAGAGAACGAAAAAAAGGCAAAATGGAATTGCGTGATCTCATGTGACTTTTACTTGGCGTATTTTTGTACGCATAACATTTTTGATAAATTGCTTTAAAAAACCTTCATCTTAAACCTGTTCGTATGATCTATTATTTTGTTTTAATTCTACAGATATTGTTTTTATAATTGAGCCAGAACAAACAACGTTAAAATAAAAATGTTTCAGGTAGATTTTTCTCAGGAACACACCTTCTGAGGAATCGATTTCGAAATAAAACACGTTTTTCTCTTTAACTTCAAACAATGAAGAAGTTTTCGTATCTCGAAAACTATCTATAGTAAAAAAATTGTGAGTGCAGTCATACCTACATAGCTACTAAATTTTTGAGGGGCTAATCGATTTAAAAAATTTCGAATGTTTACGAATTACTAGGTATCATATAATTTTTTTATCGAAGTCGTTTTTAACTGACTTTAAAAAAGAGGGTTTTTCGTATATGTTATACCTTTGTATATATTACGTACACTCTCCAGCACTATTTTGTGAGTCGATTTTGAAAATTCTGTTTCTATTTAAAAGGCGTACCTTCAGGTTGGTTTAACATAATTTTTTTTCTAATATTTAGTAGTAAAATATTAAGAAAAATGGCGATTAATAATGTGCAAACCATGTGTTGCAAAAAGTAAAACATAAATAACTTCAGAAAACTTCTAGCTACTTAAAAAAAGCCGCTAAAAAGCGCAAAATAATAAAGTTTTGAGGTCGGCACCAATTTAACGAAACATACATAAGTACATAAAAAGTTATAGTAATGAAATTGACTTTATTATTTTACGTTTTGTGCTGTTTTTTTTTTTAAGGAAATAAGGAACTAATATGGTACTCCAACATCATTCGGTATGCAAGGTATACGTTCAGATGTGCATTATTTATTTTATAAAAAAATCAATTATCTGCTGGCGCCACAGACGGATTATTGGCAAGGGCAGATATCGAGTCAGTATAGTATAGTAAGCGAACAATGCACGGGGATAATATTTCGTCGGTCGCCTCCCGGACCCCGCTCCGTCCCTCCTCTTCATCCTCGTTCAGTTTTCGAACCGATGGATGAGGAGCAATAATATGAGTGAAGTGTGGTTTGATGAACAAACATTAATTAATCTGTAAGCTTCATGCCATACCACTATAAATCAATGCTGTGTTAGTTATAGACTAGTAGAGCGGCCCGACTCGATGTACTGTCTGACTTTGTGTTGTAGTATATCGCACACCAGTATATTGTTTGTCTGCGTCAGGGATGGGAATATTTCATGTCGTCTCTAAGCCACTTTCAACCCCTTTATTATCGTCCTGCAGACGAGTACTGTTCGACCGTGGAAAGAACGTGTGTTAAAAGAATGTGTGTTAAGTATATACAAAACGCTCCTGTCACATTGTGGCAGTCCAGTAAACCCAGACATATAAGAATGGTAACCTGGACGTTCCAGCTGTTTTGATTCATTGATATACCGTATGAGTAATTGACGGAACTTGCAGTTGACACTATTAAGTCATAGAGATTTGTGTGAGTGATGTAAAAAAGAAAAGTAAACGAATACGAACCATACGAAGTAGTACGCGGGAAATTATATTTATTATATGTGATATAAAAAGCAGGAAAGAATGTACCCCCGTCTATTATTAATAATAATAATAATGCGTTTAACGTCCGTTTCTCGACTTTATGTCATAACAGACGCCATTCGCACCATTACTATTTTCCATTTACCACCTCCCGTTATTTTCTACATTTTTTAAAACTTCAACTTATATAATAGCAATGGGCGAATGAAGGAATTATAGGAAATTAGGATAAGGTAGGTAATTTTTGAACTAGGAGTTTGATAGGTAATCGGCCATGGCCTCAAATAAGGAACCATCTCGATATTTATCTGGAATTAATTGAGGGAAACCATGGAAAACCTCAATCAAGATGGCCGGTACAGGAATTACCGTTTCTCGGCGAGAGGCAGTAGGAAAAAGTCCCAGTTACATCTGCCCCTGCCGGGAATCGAATCCGTGCCTCCCAAATGCGAGTCTAGTGCTGTACCACTACTCTACCCAGCTCGGTTACCCCCGTCTATTGTTTTACAAAATTATAGCAGTTTCACTCCCCTTTTGCATTGATACTCTTTGGCTAGACTCACAGTTCAGGAGAGAATACCAGAATGCAAATGCTTGCATCATATGAGTGAACAAAAAATCGAGTTTTAAGTTGAAGGAGGCCCGTGTCTTAATCTGGCTTTGGAGATACTGTTGTGGCGCTTAATTATTCTCCGCTAATTACTTTGTAGTTTATTTGCAGAATACAGATATTAACAAAAAATTATATTGAACAACTTGCCGCTACCCTCTGCTTTGCTCGCGATTCAGCCCCGCTAAGTAAATCATGTTACCTGTTAAGAAGACTAAATCCAATTATGAACATGGATTCATTACTCTTAGTTTACAATGCCCATTTCCTGTCACATTTGTCGTATGGAATATTTTTTTGGGGATCAGCCCAAATCTACGACGTTTTCATTTTGCAAAAACGTGCAATACGATATATGTGTGGAGTAACGAGACTCAGTTCCAGTAGACCTCTATTTGCTGAGCTACAAGTCCTTCCTGTGGCTTGTGTATACATATATAAATTATTAACATTCTATAAAAAATATTGCGTTAACATAGATGTAAAATGTAATGAGGAAATTCATACTTACAACACCAGAATTAAAAAAGAGATTCGTGTTCCTTTTAGTCGACTTACAGTTACTAAAAATGGTCCTCTGCCCATGGCAACTCGATTGTTCAACAAATTGACAGCCAACATTAAATGTTTTATTGATGTTTTTAAATTTAAAAGAGCACTTAAAAATTTTTTACTTGATAAGATGTATTACAGTGTCGATGATTATTTTAATGATTAATTTTAATGTATACTGACTTATCCTATACCTGCTGTATGGTCCTTGGATGAAATAAATTATTATTACTATTATTATTATTATAAGCACTGATATATAAAAGTCGCGTTAAATGTTCCATATCACATTATATTAATATCACAATAAATTTAATAGTGATTGAGAAATATTGAGATTTCGAATTGAAATAGTATGTTACACCACACGGGCAGAAAGTTGAAAACCCTGAACTGTTTCGGGCATCATGTCGCGCAGTTCAAGACTTCCAACTTTCTGCCCGTGTGCTGTATATTATTTTTCTTTACACCTAGTCGAAAGACGTACTTACACCATTATATAAAAAGACTAATAACTTTCAAGTGAGTAATTTTGAGGTTATACGCAATAACAGCTGTTAGCTACTTCTGGTTGGTGGTAGTCTCACGTATCAGTGTGCACGAGAAAACTCTTTCGCCCCGCTGTTATAGATGGCCTGCGGAGCATAAATGTTAGGCTTTCTGCCTTAAACTCGAAGCCGAAAGTACGTATACTTTCGACCGAGTATAAAGGGAACGTATTTTTATCAAAATAAGTTAAGGTCTATGTTTTTCAGGGTTAGTGTAGCTTTTTATTAGTGAAATAATTTTTAGAATCGGCTTAGTAGTTCCTGTGATTACTCCATACAATCAAAGTTTAACTCTATATAATAAATTTCAGTTATGTTCAGGTCACTTTTGTTAACATCACTCATCGCAATTACATAATGTTCAAAATATATATTGTTCATGTATAAAATGACACGAATGACATATGCATAATAGTCTACCTGTTATCCACTAACATGTATTGCATTATTGAATTCTTACTATACAGCCAACAGAGCAGTCATTATCGCCGATCTTTCCGCATTGTATTAATGATCAATGATATGCCATAGTTAACTGTATCATAGCACATTATTTATGATTTATAATAAATTTCCATGAAGCGTATTATCATATTTTTTCTGTTCTATTTATAGAATCTTGCAGTAAAAACACTTTCAGTAGGTAATCGTTGGTTTTCCATAGCATAAAACTGGAATATCTTTTGAAGGCGTGAGTGTTCCTATTGCAGACTCCTAGTTTATGGATTCTAATCCAGTGACTAGTAGAAGAATACGTTCTATTCTATTTATAGAATTATCGCTCTATCTTGCAGTACAAATACTTTCAGAAGTCATTGGTTTTCCACAGCATAAACTGAAATATCTTTTAATGTCATGAGTATTACTATTGCAGACTCCTGTTTTTTTATTCTAATCCAGTGACTAGTAGAAGAATACGTTCTGTGCTGTTTACAGAATTATTGCTCTACCTTGCATTTAAAACACTTTAAGTAGTCATTGGATTTCGATAGCATAAACTGAAATATCTTTTGAAGGCGTGAGCGTTGCTATTGCAAACTCCTAGTTTATAGATTCTAATCCAGGGACTGGTAGAAGAATACGGATTTTTCAGTTTGTGAAAAATAATCGGTTGAAAATGTGAATTGGTATCAATCTCTACTATGGCACGTTTTTCCGGCACTTGCCAAGACTTATAAATATTTATAAATAGTCCCTAAATTTTATAAATACCCCTAAATTTAGGGATAAACTCCCTAAGTTGCAAACACCGGGTTATTGTGAAACTTGTCATATAACAAAATACTATAAATACACAAAGTGTTAAACGTTCTACACTTTGACAGGTGATAGAGATTAAAATAAGCAAAAAATTCTAATAAACTCAGGACCAATACCCAACGATTTTTGAAATATGTAATTTTGAAATTTTTATTCACACCTTTAAATGAATCTATCAAAATCAAAATACCGTAAAACCAGAAATTGCCCTGTTTTACCAAATATTTAATGCAAAATTCCTTATTAGTATGCAAGTTTAGTTTCACAAAAGTGTTGAGTATTGTGCCTGGGATTATTAGAATTGTTTGTCTTGTTATCATCTCTACTATCACCTGTCAAAGCATAGGAAGTTTTTTTATTAACATTCTGTATATATAAAAGAAGTTAAAAAAATACCAACATAAAATCAGGTGACTACACTAGAGTTGTCATTGAATCGAGTCACGCATATGCTAATATTGTATGGGATAAATAGACCAATTTTCTAGCGTTCTGAGTCTGTTAATTAGCATTCCGCAGAGCAGCTATCGGGTGAATAGCACGTTCGCAAAACGAGGTTAGTTTAGAACTGAAGTCAATGACCACTGCCAAGATATCTTAGATTTTGTTTGAATGGAGCGATTTTTATTTTAACGACAGTCCTCTTTTGTTTCATGGAATTATGTCCTTCCAAATTAATTCATTAACTACTTACGGTAGTGGTATTGTTCCATTTTACACAGAGTATTACAATAGAGTATAATTTTTCGCTTTTAAAACTGTCAATAAATAAATTTGAAAAATTGATCATCTATTGAACAAGGCAGACATTATTTGCTTACAGTCAAGATTAACATAAATTCGTTAGTTCTAATATGCTTTTCGTGCTTGTTAAGTTAATTTATATACATTTCAATATAAATACATAATAGAATTTCAATTTCCATTTTTTATAGAAAGAATAATTCATATATCCAATTGCCATATATTGGTTGCGTTCGATGTTGAGATATTAAAAAGTTTACCGATCCCTAAGCTAAGTTTAAGTTTCGAGCTGACACAAGTCATTTACATTGATCTAGGTAATGATCTATACCTAAAACATAATCACTTTGTATTTATAAACGGTAGATATCTCAGTTCGATAAATTAGATTGACGAATATTGTAAATTTATATTGACTTTTTTTCTTTTTTGTCCTTGGTAATTAATATAAAATTTATATCTACTTGAACAAAACATTTAATGTTATAAGCTTGAAAAAGTCCCAATAAAGGGACGAAACGTCACAATATATAACAAATAAGTGTTCACTTAAAGAAGTCCTTTTTCCCCACAAATAAATTTTATTGTGATTTAATATTTCTCGATATTTTTTTCGGATCTAGAAATTTCGAGAAAAAGGTTACAACACGTCATTTATAAATATCTAAAGTTGTAACGGAACATCCGTTTGTAATTTCTTTTTTTTATAACCAAGCGACGGGATAGATTTTGATGAAATTAAAGAACTTTCCACAGTTTATCAGGTATTATTTTTTTCATATTGCTCTTTCGTAGGCAATGAGAAACGTTGCAAATATTGTTGTATTATTTAAAAAATTCCTGTTTTTATTGTATTTAAAGTAATAGTAGCAATTCGATTAATATTTTTAGTAATAAATTTGAGAGTTTAAAATCTACAATATCGGATTATAATGCAATTATAGTCCAACTTATTCAATTTTGTGAATTAGAGACATTAAATAGATTTCTTCAGCTAAAATCCTTGTTTTTAATCTATAGAATGATAAAAGTTATGTTTTCGTGTCTCCTTATTAATATTTATCTCCTTAATAATATTTACATAGGCCGATACAGAACTACAAGATATAGCAATAGTCCACTCTGTAAAGGTGCAGATTAATGTAACATGGTAGCCTCCTTAGATCAAGAATATGCCGAGTCTAGACGTTTTCAAAAGTAGAGTTAGATTATTATTAATAGACGTTTGTCCATACGATTCGAATTTAATATTTTAACTAATATTTTTATTGAGAATTTATTGTCATCCAATTTTTTTACGGGAAATGTTTATCGGAATGGGCCTTTCACACAGTTAATTTTTTTTAATGTTATTTGTAAGTGTATAATTTTAATTTTGTATTACACTGACGTATCAAATGTATCTACGTCTCAACTGACTTAATAAATATATGTCTATCTATCTAAGTATTGGAAATTCAATATGTTGTATTATTTCATTTTTTTTATATTGTTTACAAAATATTTTGACGTAATATTAACAGAGTTTACTAATGTGCTACGTCGTCAAAACTTACACTATATTGTTCAATTAATTATAAAATCTCTTTCACACATTTGACTAACGTAGTAGTGTCTATCAAACTAAAAGTTTGTGTAGTTATATAATAAACATTTTAGAAACACAGTACATTTTACCAATTTCTGCTCATATATAATCTGTACCAAAATAATATGTCTATGGATGATTGCTTATTTATAATAGTTTAAGACTCTTTATTTAGGTCTAATTAAAGCATTAGAAAAGAAAAAATGTTGGTGCCGTTGTAGCCCAAGAGCTATTAAGCATTTTTGGGTAGGTATTTGAGGCCCTGTGAAAATTTCTACAATAACTCTGACAGGTAAAATGTCCCTCCGAAACGACCTCTCTTTTTGAATTATATATTTATTTTTAATTACCAATATTATTCTGTTTAAATTTCAACATGCCTCAAATATATTTTTTAAGTCTTAAATATATAATTTTTCAAACACATGGCTAAGTTTTAAACCCGATTAAGAAATCTGGCTTTTTTATTTTCAAGGTATTAACATTTCAAAATGCCTCAAGGATTTTTTATTGCGCAAAAATTTAAAGATCGGTTAAGTCAGTTAAACCCCGCTATCCTTCAGCCAGATCTGTGTTTTTGTATTCGGATATTACTAAAGAAGTATTGTACAAATAGTACCTCAAAGACCTACCCGAAAATGCTTAATAGCTCTCCTACTATTGTCTTCGAACTTGTCTAAATTGCTTACAGCTTGGCTTTGATTCAACTTGGTTAAATGAATCGTTTGTGATGTTTTCCTATATTGGAAAATCAGGGATACTACTATGTCTAAAAAAATATTATCAATAATTAGTAAATTGTAGAAAATCCCTCGTTAATTGGCAATTAAATTTTTAAATTTTACTTTGATCTAGAAAAAACACCTCTTCTGCGTAAGGTATCATCTTTTGGGGTTAAGAATTTTCGGATTCCCATCTATTTATAAACAAATTTCAAATCTCCAGGCCGTCTAGAAGTGGTTTACACAAATCTTTTAGTATCCGTCAGCAAACAAATGATAACTACATCAAGAGAGATCGTTATAATTCAACGTCACCTTGTTAATGAATGATGTCAGTTGGAAGACTGTTTAATATTTTTATCAACTTCGCAATACCAATTGACAGTCCACTGGGTGACATTATCCCTCTACTACTATCTAAGGTCATCTCTGTATCTAACAACTTTGAATAAAACTAATATCTTTGAAACAACTGAGAATCGATAACAATTGAAAGACTGAATTCAATAAAACAATGAATTTATAACTTTCCATTGTTTAGTAACATCACGTATATTATTATCAGTGAGTCTGGTGTATTTCTACGTGTATTGGTAGTATTGGGGTGGGGGGGGGGTGGAGGAAGGTTCAGGAAGTGACGGACAGCGGTCACCGGATGATGGATGAGCCGTGTTAGCGGGGAGACCCCCGTCCCGCTGGGTTTGAACACGCCAACTGTCAATAGGCACAGCGTGAACCCAACGCGCGTCGGTTGCCACACGCGGGACTCACGCTAACATACAGCGTAGCTCTCGCATTGAGTTTTAAACCAATTCCATTGATGTGTTTACGACCTTGCTCTAATCAAGTTCACCGCACTGATTAGTGATTAGAATTACTTATTAGTGTCGTTTATAACTTTCTTCTTTTTGTTGTATTACATTACGAAGCTCAGTGACGGTTCAAGAAAATATTTTTCTAAAACTGTCATATAAAGGCGCAAGTATCGAAAACGTTGAGCTGAAGCGCCACTATATGAAAAGCATTGATACATACGTGAGTTGATTTGAAATTGAACAAAAGAGTTACCGACCGTCAATTATATTGACGTTGTTTCAAAATCAAAGCCGTCAGATGGCAGCATTGCTGTATTGTGTCTTAATGTATATCTATATATATAATTTTAATAATTAATAAATTTACAAAAACAAAAGCAATAATAAATTTTTTAGTTGTTGATGTCGGTAGAGCAAGCAATTATCTATAAAATGATATAAAATTTATGTGGAGCAATTGTGTGGTTTTTTCGAAAAAAGGAGGCAAACATCTTAACCTTAACGTATTAATATATGAAGGGTCCACTGCAATAATGATGAATGTCCAAAAATATTAAATCTTAACGAGTAATGCCATTCGGTCACTTGACAATGTAGTTAGAAATCTTATTTACAAACTCAGAAATATCGCTTGCAGTCACGAGATAAATACGTTTTTTATATTTTGGCTACACTGCTAGAACGCTCAACGTCACAGGTTTTCACGGCAATAATGATAAATGTCCATCGCCTTGCACTGACCGTCATCTTGCTGTCAAACCAGCGGCGATCCCGCCAATTATTTTGCCAGTCTTTGTGAGTCTGGCGTTCTGTAAGGTTATGTTATACAGATTTTAGTGTTTTCTTTCTTTAAATTATGGCTGAGAACAACGAAATGATCATTAAATCAAAAGGCTAGGATTGAACTTCCTGAATAATGGGCCGAACATGTGCGTGGAGCTCGACAGAGACCGAAACCTTTCAATGTCATCGAATGCTCACAAGATTCATTCAAAGGCTGGACTGCATTTCTGAAACCGTTTTACAAAAAAACTTGTCCTTTCCCCATAAGACCTGTGCGTGAATTTAGAGTCCACAAAGAACACCCACGGCTCATGTTTCACAGAAATTTTAATAATAGTCCATGGGAATCAAATGTGGTCAACACACCAGTTTCTTTTCGGTCTATGAAGGCAGTTAATGAGGGTGAATTCAAATTACCTGGTTTGGCTTATAAAAACAAGCTGCCTATATTAACAGCAAAACATAACGACCTGCAGTTCCTGAAAAAGTTCTGTAGGCCTGAAACAAGACATTATTACGATGAACTTCCTCATGCTGCAAATATTAAAGAATCAGAAGATAACTAAAGCAGTCATTTGGACACCTAGCGTTATTGACTGTCAACGCAGTGTGGACAGTGATCATTATAGTCCTGATTTTTAAAGACTTACTAAAGATTACATTATTTTTAATTAGTTTATAATACCCTAAGAATGATTATTTTTCAAAGAAATAATACTATGATACATGTTATTTAACTTTAATAAACAACATTTTATTATCTTCAGTTCTGAGTTTTTTTACACCGTTTATAAATTGAAAACCCAATTATCTTAAAACAAAAGACAAAGGACATTCATCATTATTGCAGTGGACCCTTCATATATATGATCTTGTGGTACGACTGCACACCGGACCTATTTTCTAAAAGTGGCGATTGTTCTGTGCCGTACCGAAACGAACCGAGTCGATTCAGTGGGCGTCCCGCTAAAACTTCTTTATTAAATACCTTCAGGCGATATATCAGTATCATACCGATGCTACATGCAGCATGAGGCGACGTAGTATACATAGTACCCAGCTATTGCCGCGTTGATTTGTTGCCAATATGAATTGATTTAAAAGTAATGAAAGCTCTTTGAAGTGTGAACAGATAAAAAAGCGTAAAAACACGTGATTATACGGTTTATAGCCGATATATTCATTAATCAAACTTTTCAGGTCTATTTATAAATTATACTAAGAATACCTAGACTTTTTTTGTAAAATTTATTTGTGCTTTTAGTTTTTTTTATGATATCTGATGAAAATATATCACAATGATTCAGTCTAGATGTTCTGTTTTATTTTTGAAGTTTAACTTCTTTAGCGGCGTATCTATTTGAAAAAAGTAAAAATCGAGGGGAAGTAGAATTGTCCCCGAAAGGGGAAGTTAGTTTGTCTCCTAAATTACATGAAACTGACAAAGACAGAAGTTTATAGCTTGTTGCTAAGTACTTGTGTATGTGTAAATATTATTAATTAGTTGACATAACAAAAAATTAAACTTGGGAATAATATTAAAACCTAAAGAAGTTAAACTTCTTATGTGAGCTTATGAGGGTGAGGCTCATTAAATTTTTTTTTCTTTATACCCGGTCGAAAGTACGTACTTTTTGCTTCGATTTTAAGGCAGAAAGCCTAACATTTATGCTCTGCTGGAATTACTTGTACGCCGTCTATAACAGCGGGCCGAAATAAAGTAACAGCGGAACGACAGAGTTCTCTCGTGCACACTGATACGTGAGACTGCCACCAGACAGTAGTAGCTAACAGTTGTTATTCCGTATAACCTCAAAATTACTCACTTGAAAATTATTAGTCTTTTTATATAATCATTATAATATTTTACGTAAAGAAATTTGGAAAATATAATACTATCTTATACTATTTTTTTATATAATGGTGAATAAAAGTTAAATACTTTTACCGTATATAAAGAAAAATAGTTTGCACCACACGGGCAGTGTGTAATATATTATTTTATAAGAATATATCCTTACATTGAATTGTTGCGACATTTTTAGAAAATACAAATTTGATGCATTATACGAAAAGCTTGGCGTTGCCAGTTTTCAGTTCTTAGTGGCGTCGATCGACGGAAATCATTATTGATATAATTTCAAATGGAAAATACTAGAAATTTCTTGAAAAAAAACCCGTAATTTTTTAAAGATAATTTGCAAGTATTTCTAAAACGTAATTAGACAATCGTAGCAATAGTCTGAATACTCCAAGGTCTATAAATTATTGTTTTTAGAAACGCATCGAGCATATAATACTAAGCTAACATATGCTGTGACGTAATAAAAAAAAACATGGTTTACCTTGGTATTTATAAACACTGTTTATATATATATATATATATATATATATATATATATATATATATATATATATATATCTTGACTCATACAAAAATACAATGCAAAATATAGTAACCTATGTACATGAAATTTACTGTTAAGTTTTGAAATCTCTATAACTCGAAATATAAACTTCCTTTAACTCGAACACTTCCATAGGTGATATAACTTTGACTTATGTATTGCCACGCGTATGTTAAAGTTATATCACTGTAGCCTCTATAACTCGAAGTCATATTTTTTTTTTATTTCCCTGAACCTCGAAAAAACAAACCATTTGCAAATCCTCTAGGTATAAGTCTAACTCGAAGAAACCCTCGCATTGAAATTCGACTTATTGGGTTGCATTATACATCCGATAAGATGATGCAGACTGAACTGTCTAAGACAAACAGTTTTGTTTAAACACCTAAACTATACTTTTTTGTGAAATCAAATATTTTATCGTAACTTCATTTTCTGCATTGTTCATTTGTATGTAAAAACAAGTAAAAATCTTGCCTATAATTTAAAAAATAATATTAGTGCTTATTTTTTTTTTCGTTTGTTGTTTATCTCCGTCGTATATCAACTTTGACAAAGGGAAAATAAAAACGAGCGGCTGCTATTAGTTGAAACGAGTGATAATTTTCTTTTGTACTGATTGAGATATTAAATATGTACACATTTTATCCATATATGATGTATTTTACATACATATTTTATTTAATGAGCTTCATTTGTTGATAATAGATCTTATCAGTAGGAAAAATTATTCTTTGCTTTACTGCAATATTCATAACAAAGCAATTGAATGCATTTTTTAGAATCATCAACAAAAAACTGTAGGTAAAGGAAATTTTCCCTGTAAGTTATCTTTTCAATTCAATCTTTTTTAAGTGTTTTGTATGATACCAATGTATAATTGGTCATTTTCACATTATTTTTTTCTATCTGGCTGTTTCGCTGTAATTCATAACTCGTATTATGGATTTTCTATACTCAAAGAGTAGAACTTCAACACATGAACATTCCCATCAATTTTGACGGAACTGAAATGAATAAAAAGTATCTAATCTATTATCTGTTTAATGATATTAGTGCATATAGGTTATATCTGCATTTTAACACGCTTTTATTAGTTTCACCTGCGTTTTTGTTTGTTTGTAATGAAATTTTTGTACGTGAAATTTAACCACTTCGAAACGTCAGATTAAACTGAAACTTTGCATACTTATCAAGGACCAATGACAGTAAGGTTGTCTCATTATCCTGACCAGGATCATCAAGACAAAAAAAAATAAGACTTAAAAATAAATGATAGGTTAAAAAAACTAAAAAAACACGTAGTATAGTATGGAATCCATTAAGGCCAAATTGTATTTTTTGAAGCATTGTAATCCCATGTATATATAATCGATAATAAAATAAATCGTTTTCCTTTTAATACATTAATATATCTTTATTAAATTTTTAATTTAATTGATTAGTCATAATTAGAAAAAAAAATGGAGTACAAACTTAAAGACTTCAGTATCATACGTTTCGCTATTTCTAGCTTCTTCAGTGAACAAAATATATTTAATATCTAAAATAAACAAGAGAATAATTTTATATTACAATGTGTTTTGTTATAAAACTATTAGTTATATAATAAAAAATAAATTAGAAAAAAAAACTTTTTAAGGAAAATGCATAAATACATGTTCCAAAAAAACAATAATAATAAACAATACGAAGAAAAAAAAAAGATATAAAAAACACGCTTTGATAGCTTTAATAGTAAAAGATATTTTTGAACTTTAACTTCTTTAGCGACGTATCTATTTGAAAAAAGTAAGAAATCGAGGGGCAGTTTGTCTCCTAAATTACAAGAAACTGACAAGGACAGAAGTTAATAGTGTGTTGCTAAGTATGTGTAAATATTACTAATTAATTTTACATAAAAAAAATTGAACTTGGGAATAATATTAAAAATTAAAGAATTTAAACTTCTTATGTGAGCTTATGAGGCTAATGCCGGCGCCAGACATAGCAACAATATTTGAACACTTATTTGAACACCTGTTTTAACTAGGGATGGGAATTATAAATCGATTATCCGAAACAATTATAGAAGATTTTATAGAAGAAAAAAAGTTTTATTGTTCTTTTAAAACTTTTTTTCTCCTATAAAATCGGGAAAAATATTCTTTTTGTGATTGTTTCGAATAATCGATTTATAATCCCCATCCCTAGTTAAAACAGGTGTTCAAATAAGTGTTCAAATATTGTCGCTATGTCTGGCGCCCGGGTAAGGCTCATTACAAGCAAAAATATGTTTTTATTGTAAAAAGCATGGGGTGCTTATTACTATTTTTATACTAACTCTACTTTGACAAATTATACCAACAAAATATTTGTACCAGTTGGTATCAAGCACCGCACGCTTTTTTATAATAAAAAATTATTTTGTTCTTTCTAGTTTGGTTTGCTAATAAAGCATGTTTTTTTAAAATTTTTTAAACTATTATTTTTTGTATATTTTATCAACTCTCACGCCTAGGTCTAACCATAAATATGGCATCCGACGTTGATATGTGTACGTGTGTTCGTTACACCAAGGAGTATGCCAAGGAGTAAAGAGCGAATAGGAACATAAACACGTTCTTTATGATCTACTTACAAGACTGTTTAAAAGCAAATATATCTCTATGCATACGCGAACTGAAGCTTTTGTCTGCGGTTAAGTCATTTGCATGAAATTATTATTATCGTTGTGCAGTTTAAATGCAGATCACTGCTGTGATATGTTACATAACACAGTCACGAATTAAGTAGATTCTTCCACTTCACCGACATCATTATCATCCAGTGACGTTCCTTATTTATATACTTGTCTTTTTCTTTCGGAATCTCGTTGAGATTCATATAATAAAAAAATGCATGTGCATAATTTTATTTTGATTCATTGAAATATTTCCAATATATCATATTATCATGATAACATTTGATGTTCCTATATATGTATTGTAGGAAATAAAATGATAAAACCGATAAATAAAGACGTATTCAATTATTAAATAAAGTATATTCGGAAATACAATTAATGTGAACTCTATTCTGTCTTGAATGATTACACTACCCAGGTGCGTCGAGAAAATAAGCTTTTTTGTGAATTTTTTTCTCGAGTTCTAGGTGGTGGATCAAAAAAAAAAAATTAGGATTTTACTACACATATATTAAAGTTCTCAGAAATATTTTTTATTTACATATATATAACAAAATGGCGTCGTGGCAGTATAAAAAACAGAAAGAAAAATTTATGTAGGAAAAAAACGGTGGACACCGTATCTCGCTTAATTTTTGTTCAGTTCATTTGAAATTTTAACTGCAACTTCTTAGATAGATTTTCCGTGGAAGTGCACACGATTTTTATGATTGTTCGAAAATTCACAAATTTGTATGAGTTCAAACTTTTTGTTTTCATTTTTTAGCAATATATCGAGCTTAAATTGTTAAATGCAAACGTAATAATTTTTCAATCATAAAAATTGTGTATAGGTTCCACGGCAAATCTATCTAAAAAGTTGCAGTTAAAATTTCAAGTCAATTGAACAAAAATTGAGCGAGAAACGGTGTCCACCGTTTTTCTCTTATAACTTTTTTTTTCTGTTTTTATAGGTACTGCCACGACGCTATTTTTGAGAACTTTAATATATATGAAATAAAGCCCTAAAAATCAAACATTCGCTTACAGGATATTCATTAAAAGTCTATGACGTTGTATAGAGCAGTTTTGGAACCACTGTTTTAGTTGGTCTGGATTTTTGAAATCGTTAAATTTGTGGAAAACATTTCCAATGTATATCCTAATTCTCAAAGTGCTGTCAGATAATAATGTAGCGCTGTGTTAGTCGTTTTCTCTTTAGTTTCCCTTCATCTTCTTTAACTTTCATCTCTCTCTCCCCCACCGTCTTCTGCAGAAGTTTCGCGATTTATCGCTTGTAGTTAATTTGGCGCTACATGTTATTTTCGTTACGTACTTGAAAATTTATCGCCTTTAAAAAAACATTCATAAACAGGTACATTTGTAAACATAATACAGTGGGGTCGCGTCTCTTATAATCGGACATTGCCGAACGCTGACTCAGGTACCGGTTCGGTTATTTTGAAGGTAGTGAAAAGATGCTAAAACGAATAAGTGTTTATGACTCGGTTTATTATTTTCACAGCAATATAATATTTGCAGCGAACGCGCTTTGACTTTGATGATGTAAGCAGGTATTATAATTTAATAAAAATTTGTATCTGCAAACGCTATAGTATTTAAATAACAAGGATTTTTAATAGGAAACAATCATCCATGTTTGAAGTTATACTTCTTTTGGTGCGTTATGAAAAAATTATGAGAGTGAATTTTTACGATTAACAGGACGAAGTTGATGACTGTAATACAAAAAATTAACAGAATGAAGTTACTCGCTAAACCAAACGCCTTGGACATTTTGTTAAATATTTAGATTTTCAGCCCGTTTGTCAAAAATTCGAGCGATACGCAGCGATCGAAAAATGTAAAATAGTGTAGATGACAGATGTCAGGTGATGTTTTATTTCAATACGAATAAAAATCATATAAAGTAGTCATTGATAGTGAGTACTGGTGAATATTATTGAAAACATTAGTGATAATAATCTCACTTCAGTTCTTTTATTATTTTATTTTAATAAATTATTTGCTTGCCAATTTAAAATTAGTTTTTATTCACACCAAAGAAGTATAACTTCTAACGCGCGTACAATAAGTATACAGCCTCATCAAGTATCATATTTTAATTGTAGTTATTCTTTTATTACAATTACCAATTACGACTGTCACGATTAAATAAGTTAAATTAATAAAAATAAAAGAATAGTTACTTCTTACCACAACAGATTTATTCAGTGGATGTACATTTCGAGAGCTAAGCTCCCATCTTTTGCTGAAGATGAGAGCTCAGCTCTCGAAATGTACATCCATTGAATAAATCTGTTGTGGTAAGAAGTAACTATTCTTTTATTTTTATTGTTCCAACCACAGTGCTCTTAATATTTATAAGTTAAAATAATGTTCAAGCGCTTTTAAAGATATTTTTCAAACGCTCCAGTAGATTCACTAAAAGTTTGTATACATGTATTTTAAGATTTACAACAAAAAATAGACATTTCGTAAGCACAAGATAACAAAAAATTGTGTGCTTTTTACGGTTTACATGAGTTTACACTGCTTTCTACATTTTTTAGAAAAGTGTTGCTGTCTGTATAGTGACGTCGTCGAGACGAGAAATTTTAAAACTCACGTCTCAGTAGCTTCTCGAGGGTGTTACGACGAAATTTCGACAATTTAATATCGACCTCAACTTGAAATACGAGGCAACAAAAATTGTTTATCTCGCGTCAAGATTTCGAGTCGAGAAAATTTTTGTCTAAGCGGCCACAGTATAGATCTCAATTTCCGTTTTTGAATGAACATTTTTATTTTGCTAATTAGTGAAACGGATATACTTTTTGCAATTAGTAGTTAATGTGTACACTTAGTGAACAGTAAAAAACGTCGAGAAATTTTGGTTCAACCCCTAGGTCTCGCTATCCGACTGATTCTGATGAATTTCAGATGCCCAGCTATATTCTTTGTGCCCGATGGATTTTTGGAGTTCTGAGAAAATGTTTTTCAGAGGACTGTGTATTTTTGGGATCGAGTGAGAAATATAGGTAATCTATTCTAGAAAGATGCAAAAATATATTTGCATTCACTAAGTACGTATTAATATTCTTCTAATGTATTATTTCATTTTTTCTGCTTCTAATTTGCCCGGGTAGACTTTAGTATGCAAGCATATGAATCTTTTTATAATATTCAGTGTGTCTTTAAATATAATGATTTATTTTTTTTGTTTGGATTTCTTATTTATAAATAAAAAATTTAAATTAACAAAATGAAATTACTTGCTGCACTGATCAATATTTTTTATTGATATAAAATACAAGGTAACGTTTCAACCAAACTTTGTGATCCTTTTCAAGTTTCAAATGTATAACAAAATTAAAATTACAATTGTTTAAATTTCATTTTGTTAATATATCTATTACTGTTGGTAGAGTCAATATTATTAAAAAATTTAAAGTTTAATAACTTTAATAAAAAATTCGTAGGTATGTGAACAAGAAATATTATTTTAAGAATACCATTTCGTCTACAAATTTAGACTTTTTGAAGTTCTTCAAAATATACATACAATTTTTTTTATTAGTGTATTTGCCATATGGCAACATACACTATTGGCGTCGGTCGGATGGCGGGACCTAGGGGTCGGACCAAAATTTCTCGACGTTTCATAACCTCCTAAACACTTTGGCACCATTTTTAAAAATGTTTATATATATATGTATATATATATATATTTTTATATATATATATATATATTTTTATATATATATATATATATATGTGTGCGCTATAACTTTCGAAAGAGTTATTTGATTTTTACGAAATTTTGCCCACATGTTGGAATCCACCACCGCAAGAACCCTATTTAAAATGGGCCCAATCGGACCATTTTAAGGGTAGTTTTTAGGGGCTGAAAAAAGTTTTTGGGCCCAAAAATACCTAAAAAATTCTCAGAATCGTTTGAAAATTGAAATTTAAACCTTTAATAGCAATTAAAAAGTGCTCCTAAAATTTTAATAAAATCGGCCCGAAAGGACCGGACTTACAAATTTTATGAAAACAATAGTTTGCAGATAGTGAATTATTTGCTGAAATGTGTATATAATTTAGTTTAGAGGTTCGATTGATAATTATATTGCAACTGAGAAAAAAATGTTCTTTTAAGGGGTGTATTAAGGAGTCAAATTTTTTATTTTGCCCAAAAAACCAATTTAAGTTCGCATAATAAGCCGCACTTCCTGTATTAGCAAATGCACTATATTGTCGGCAGGGTTTTGGCACTGCGACTCGGGTTTTTATTATTATAACGATGGCCACAGTATCTAACTTTAATAGCTTTGTTCTAAGTATACGTAAATTTTAAATAATAAAATGGGTTCCGTCGTGTGTTCACGAACGAACACGCACCTCTTTCTTTTTTTAAACTTCAGTTACTGCGTTTTGTTACGAATCGTGTGTTTGTCATCCTCAATCCTGTTTCCTGGCGTACGCGAAAGAAGATGCTCCAACGTATCCAATTTAGAGGATTCTGCGGACAGTAAATCCGTCTCAAATTAGAGATAACTCCACTGGTAATCCCTCTGCCGCCGCGATCAGAGTTTCCAACGCACCACTCATTGGTTGTCAGTATACTAGGCTGGAGCAACATTCTATCCTCCGGGCGACACATAACTTTTACAACAAACATTTTTGAAACGTTGGCTTCCCGATAACAATTTATTGTTTTACGTGTTTCTTTTTCAATGAGACCAAAATATTTTTAATCACTGTAGTACAATCATCCGATTGTTTATCTACTTAATGCTGTCGGAACGCTCTAAATTTTGTTTGTGCTGAGACCCAGCGGTAAGGGGCGAGGTAGGCAAAAGACATATTGTGGGTGTGACCTTCTTTAGTTCTGTCTCGCTCAAATCATCCGCACGTTTCAATTTTTTATTGCAAGGGTGCCGCTGTCAATTGATTACTCTAATTTTTGGAAATATTTTGAAGATTTAAAATACTTTTCCGAAAAAGGAAGAGTGACTTTAGGTTTGTGATGGAACAGTTTTGTGAAATAAGTACGAATAAGATCATAGTGTGCCATTGAAAACGTGTGTTTTTTAGCACAATTAATGCCAATTTTTTTCTAGTAAATCGTAGATAAATTACAAAAGTAGTCCATTAGAGATCTAGATTTATCTTCCTTATAGAGAAATAATTTTTGCAGAATGTTGACGAATAAGTCTACAATCAGTTGACAGCCGAAGCTCTATTTTTAGTTTAAATTCAGAGCGTTCCGACAGCCTTAATTTACGGGAAAAATCTACATCTTGCTTCTCGTCAACCAATTATCTGCGGTTCTGAAATATTGCAGCTTTTCTATGCATAGAATAATTATTCTATGCAATACTTATTCTGCCGTGTTTGATTATAATCAAATGCGATATTTTTCAGGAATATATCTCTTGCGATTGGCAACAGATTTTTTAGTACACTCATCTTTTAGAATAATATATAACGCATCTTCATAATAATTAATTATTTATTTATTTATGTTAATTTGAAATGTGTATTGATATTAATATATTGTTACATTAACCCTCTTTCGCTATAATATAATATTTGCTAAATTGTTTTCTTTAGCTACGAGGAAAATTGAAAGTGGTTATTAATAACGTTCTAGAAAATTTAATCTTAGGGTTACATTTTGAGAAGACAATTCATTACGAATTTTTTATTATTCAGTTTTGAAGTTTTCATTTATTTAAAGTAAGTGCTTATCTTACAATATGAACAGTTTATTTTTTAATTAGCAGCATTTTAAGCTAACAAAGTATTCAAACTATACTGTATTTTAATTACGAAGTGTAACATTCCTACTGAAACTATTAACAATAATCCAAATTGATATTAGCATCCATGATTTATGCAAGTTCAAAAATAGCAATAATGTCTCATAAAATTTCAAAGTCTTCCTTTCGAAGCGTTGAGCGAGGTGAATAAGCGAAAATTTTGCAACTATCGTTTTTAAATGGTTCCTTTCTCACCTCAATAGCGCCTCGACAGTTTAATTTGCCATCCCTAACAGTTTCAGCGATATTCGAATTTATTAAGAGTTTTCACACTCCTAGAGCAGCTGTACTTGCGCGCAGTTTTACTTAACGTGAAAATGTATTCTCCTTTATACTAGAGTTGGGGTATTTTGTGTGAAAATAATCGAACTATTCTATTATTAAGAGGTTAGGGGTAGTCAGAATTTTCAAAAAATTGATTTTTTTTTGCATTTTCTTAAAGTATAGTATCTTAAAAATATTCTCTGAAAGTTTGAAGTGAATCCGACAAATATCTTTCGAGTTATTCACATCGGTATACTGAAAAAACCGATAGTGCACGTGTAAAAGTAGCTGATCAGCGCGCTAACGACAACACTCGCGAAGGTAGAATGCGACGTAGACAACAACAAATTGATGTTTTAGAAAGTTCTACAACGGCTGAAGAACTCTTATATGGTCCAGGAATAGATGACTCAGTGTAAGTATTGAAATTATTCGTATTACTGTACATCAATCGACTGTAAAACTTTAAATGCGTTTTTCTCAAAACTGTTTTTTGAACTGGTGACCACTGTAACTCAAAAACCGCTCGATAGATTTGAATGAAACTTATACAGCTTTTAGAAAACATAAAAAGCTAGTGCCTGATCTAGGATTTTTTTTTTTTAAAACTTCGATTTTTTATAAACAATTAATTGTTGGTTTTTTCCCGAAAATCTGCAAAAAAATTTCCAGAGACCGCCATTTTGTTAATTTTGAAAAAAAAAAAAGCTTCGATCAGGCACAAGATTATCTATCCATAAAAATAATCTTTTTTGTTTCATTGATTTTAGATGAATCTCCAAGGAGCTGTAATGGTCACCGCAAGGACCCATTATTAAAACCTGTTCAACTTAGACCGCCATAACTTGTAAAATAATTATTATTTTTTTTTGAAATTTAAGTGAAGTAATGTTAAAGTATGATGAAATGATTCTATGTTTTTACTTATGTGAAATAAACTTAATTACTAGTAAAAAAAAATTAATAAAAAATGGCATTTTTTCACGCCCCTGACTACACCTAACCCCTTAAAATATTTCGAGAGATTATTCAAAAATCATTCGAGTGTTTTTTGACACCTACGACTTATAATACAATCTTTAGTAATACTCTTTACTCTTTGAAACACTGCATCAGTTACGTCTTTCTCAAGTGTCATAATCGAAAACGAGAGCTAAATTCATTCGTTAATAGTAATATATCGAATGCACAGACAAATCAAATTAATTATGTTTTCACCCGCCTATTAATTAACTGCACAGTATCGAATACGATTACTTACGTCTTTTATCTGCGTCTGTTTTATAAAGCACCGAATGCAGGTGACTCTCTCAAGACTGACAATCGAAACCGCGAGTGAAATTCGAGAGTTCAAACATTAATTCATTCACACATAATACCAACACACCTATTATTATGATACATCATCTGAAGGAAACGTTTCGAATGAATGATTGCAATTATTAAATTAATTCGATTATTCCCAACTCTATTCTATATACACATAGATATCGTACGTTTCTATTCCATACCCTTCTTCATTGCATCGTTTGCTTAAGCACTGTCGAAGTGACTACACAACTCACATTGTTCTTACAAGAAATGTTGCTTAAATTACGTAAATTACGTCACAGAAAACTGATCCGGCTAAACTTTTTTAGTTTCGAATTATGTAATCGTTCTACTCTAAAGATCCGCACACATTCTTGAACACGTACAAATTGGATTATCTCACAGAAAAATGATTTTTTGTTTGACTGCGATACTCTATGTAGTGTGTATGTCCGGACGTTACGCTTTAGAACGGGAACGGATAGACCGATTTCGATAATTGAGATATCGTTAAACTAGTCAAAAACAAAAATTTTAAAAATGTTAAAAAATTAACGGACGTGTTTAAAACTTGAAGAGTATCACAAAAGTGGCTGAAACGTTGTAATTTATTTCATTAAAAATTTTTTTGAACAATATAGCACGCAACTTCATTTCGTAAATAATACAAAACTAGTTATGGTTAATATTAACAAAGATTCGACCAAACCAAGAGATAGTATGAAAATTCAATTCAATGGGATTATACATTACATATTAATACATTACAATTAATAGATTATGGAACATTTTTTTCATGAATTTTTTGGAAGCTTTTTCTATAATAAAAAAATCCAAAAGTGTGTACTTAATGTGAATTTTAAATGAATTTTAAACATAGAGTTATGCTGCTGCCGAAATGACATTGTTAATATTTAGCCTATAATCGCAATTACGAGGGATGGACAAAAGAGACTGTGTATTTTGTACTACACACTTCGAAGTAAGACTGGTGTATTTGTAAAAAACAAAAAAAAATTGTTAGTATTATTTTTGTTTCAATAATGTAATCGTTGAGAGGAAGTCTGCAAGAGGAACAATTAAAACAATAAAGCTTTACCGAAGTTTTGCCTATAGCCAACGTTTCGAAATATTTTATTTCATCATCAGGGCTTATGAACATGTATAAGTATATTAATATTTATACATGTTCATAGGCCCTGATGATGAAATAAAATATTTCGAAACGTTGGCTACAAGCGAAACATCGGTAAAACTTTAATGTTCTTCTTTCAAACTTTCTCTCAACGAAAAAAAAAATGGAACCGACCACTGGGATTGAACCTATGACCTTTAGGTCAAGTGTTCTACCTCATCGTCAACTTATCTTAATGTTCGGTTTTTATAGTATACGTACATTGTTCGTTACACATTTTCAATCTTAAGAATCAATTTACCTTACAGTGCCAAAAGAAGTTTCATTTCTAAAAGTACGTTTATTTATGTTCGAAGAATAATATGCACTGTTGGATAAGTTTGGATAAAATCCGTGGCGCAGGATCAATAAAACAGCAATACTGATATTAAAATTGCATTTTCACTAACGTTTCGGTCCGCTTTGCACCATCTTCAGAAATCAAATGCAAAGTGCATGTGCAAAGCGTACCGAAACGTTAGTGAAAATGCAATTTTATTCTCAGTACTGCTGTTTTATTGATCGTGTGCCACAGATTTTATCCTAATTTATCCAACATTGATCAAGGATCACAACCACTCTAATTAATTTTTTTTTAATTAGAGTCAACCCCCTAATATGCACTGTTCAAAATCTTCAAACTGATACGCGGGACGACCCTATTGCATTTTTTTGGTGCGTATTTATAAAACAGTCGAAATGCAACAAACTATAAAAATCTGTATATTACAAGAGATGTACCCATAATACATCAGAGACTGTAACGTCCTAACATTCACGCAACATAGTCTTGTGAATGTGGTGTGTTTAGCTGCGTGTAGGGGTAACTCTGTGATGGGGACGTGACGATACCCCAGAGAACGACCCTTGAACTGCACAGAGATCAAGGGGCTAAGCTACCCCGGCGGCCGAACAACTGCTGTATCGTTTCTTTATATACCTATATAAGTGTTGAACCGTCTGGTGATGCCGTCTAAATAATATATGTCTTACGATATTTATTCAAAATATTTTTTTAACGCGTATTTGAATGTTATACTGGAATTACCTTTGTATCAATTATTTAATAATAATAATTTCTATTTCCAAAAGATCATAGCAGATGCTTGGATTGTCATAATACATATAATTATTTAATCATTAAAGAAATCGCTAATTTTATAAAAAGAATTTTCAATTAAAAATTCTTTTAGTGCTATTTTGAACCTAGGCATTGGTGTTATGATTTTTATATGAATTGGCAGCTTATTAAAAACCTTTATGGGCTTTTATTTATTTTTATTGCTCCAGTAAGTATATAAAATTAACAGAGTCAGTGTATTGCTCTAATCACATGACGTATCTTATTTTTTTTAAATATTAAAGAACCAGTTTATTTTTTTTCATAAAAAATAAACAGTAATTTGTGTCATATCATTACCCGAGATATTTTTTTAAATTGTAATTAGTTTCGTTAAGCTATATTTCTTTTAACTTGTTTTTCCATATGTTGTACCCATAGTCTGAAGAGCTTGTTTATTTCATCCGGAACCTAAAGTGGCATAAAACGCTTAAATTATTTTTTAGAATAAAAATGTACTGCTACGTAAATTTTGAATCATACTCTATTTTGTGATCGAGAACAAGCGTCCTTAAATGTTTAAAAAAGTAATCTCAAAAAGTGTGATATAGGACTATGTTTGATAGCATATAGCTAGACCTACCAATTGTTAAAGTCTTACAGAAGATTTACTAGACATTTTGTACAATTGACCTGTTTGTCACAAGAAAATAAAAATATTTAAAATACTACATCCGTATAAAGGAACCAATGTCTTGGGTACTATTGATCTGACGATGTCATTGCAAAACAGTGTATTAAGCAGAACTATTTCCACAATCAGGTAACAGTAACTTGTTCCAAAACGGAAAAAAAGCAATTGATCTAATTTAAAAATCCTGGCCACTGTGACCTATTCTTACATCAATAGTTCTAGAACTGTGCATTAAACAGCACTATTATTCCACATTCAGTTAACATTAACTTGCCTCAAAACTGAAAAAAGCAATGTCTTGGAACAGTTGATGGCATTGAAAAATCCAAGCCACTGTGATCCATTTTTACAGCGACAGTTCCAGTGTACCAAACAGAATTATTTTTGCAATCATTAACTTGTCTCAAAACTGTAAAAAAGGACTTATACTGACTTTATTGATCTGATGACATCATTAAGATGTCGAGTGTGACACATTTTTCTACTCGCAGTTCTGGGATACGTAAATATTAACTTGTCTCAAAACTGTAAAAAAGAACTTATACTGGATTTATTGATCTGATGACATCGTTAAGATGTCGAGTATATTGGACCCATTTTTCTATCCCAGTTCTGGAACAGAGCTATTACCACCGCACAATTAGTCAACGATACAGTAAATCTGTATGCAATGGTAGAAGGTGCGTGGTATGTACCGTTGCACGGGACAAGGAGGACGAGGGAGGGGTGTGGAGGAACGCATCTGGGGGACCTTTCGCGGACGGAATGAGTTATGGACGAGAGAGCGGCGGTGCGTTCGGTGTCAAGCCGTCGCCACCGCCACCGCCACATGCCGTTCCCGGTCGACGTCCGACACTCAATTTACAGATGATTCGGCTAGCCACGACGCCTGTTAACTGCCTTTACAACCACTTTATCTTCTCCCGCTTTCGACCGCACGTAAGCGGACGAAGCACGTCCGATCGCTATAATATACTTGAATACAGTATACGCACTACTTTGACTAAATACCTACTATTAAGGTTACTAGAATACCAGATGTTCAATATACTCCATTTTTTTCACTCCCATAACTCTATCTTAGAGGTGTGTAAAATGCACTTATGTTTCGGAAATCTCAAATTCCTATGAAAAATCTTATTGAATCTTTGATGTTAATACTTCAAAATAAACTAGAAATATGTACCATTTTTCCTACATATATGACTTTTAGTTAGTTTTAAACAGTTTATTGGATCTAAATAAACGATTTAACAGCATATAAAAACGATCAAATTATTCTTCCTTCCCATAACCTCGGTGCTCAATTAACCGGAGATTCTATCCTGAAACAGCCAGTGCTGTACCGCTACGAATGTTTGAAAGGTTTGCAGCGAATTGTTTCTGACACCTCGGGTTTAATAAGACGTTTTATCTAGGTACTTGTTTTATTTTTTCATTTTAAAATAGCGTTTGCTATGATTGTAAAACATACATTTTTTAAACAACACCGTTAATATATAAGTTGATTAGGTACGCCTATGGAAAAGCAATACAATTTCATCCTCTATTCGGAACCAAGGTCACAAATCTGTCGCAAGCCAACAAGTTATGCTTCTAATTATTTCTTGTGACAGCAGTGTGTAAAAGGTTCAATTTGCTCTGGGATCAACTTTTTCAATAATTTCCCTGCCAAGATAAAAAATCAAATCATCAGTCTATTTAAACCTGCATTAAAAATTTTGTCAATCAGTATCTATTTTATTTGAAATGTTTGTTTTTTGAAATTTGTACAATGTGACGATTGTGCTTATATTTGACTATATGCAAATAAAACAATTGTTATTATTAATTGATAACTCAACAATTCTTCATATATATAACCATTGTAACGTTTCATTGACTACAGAGAATTTTTATTGTTGTAAAAATATACGGGGTTATTATTGTATTGATTAATCGTTGAGGGAAATTTTGGTTGAGGAACAATTTACGAAAGAAGCTTTACCGATATTTCGCTTATGGCCAACAAAATGTATTTTTATCTTCACTGTTACTGGCTAGTTGGATGTTTCAACTAGCCGGTAACCGTAAAAATATAATTTTTTAGAATCGTTGGTCACAAGCGAAACATTGGTAGAACTTCTTTTTAAATTGTTCCTCAAGCAATATTCTATTGGAACAGAACTAAATACGGATAACATATCATTGGTTATTATGAACCATAATTGACATCTAATTCTCATATAATTTGCACTGATTTTTTACTCGGCACTTGGTAGAACACGATTAATAAATAACTAAAAATATTTGAAAATTGTACAAAACTTTTATTATTAATTTATTATTTGACGATAGTTTCGGGCAATATAAAACATATACGTTATATGTTTTATATTCCTGAGAATGGACTTGTTTATAAATGATCATCGAGAAATAATTTAATAAAAATTTTTTTGTATAATTTTCAAGTGTTTTTATTTATCTGTTATTCTAATTCTTATAATAGACTTCGTCTTGATTAAATCAAATTCTATTGTGTTTTATTTAATTATTTTTTTTATTTTATATCAATAGGTTAAATCGATCATTATAGATCAATTTGATCTTTATATCATAGCAGCTCTATTCACTTCCACTAACAAAAATGACAAAATGCACGGTCCAAATTCTTTATAACGCATCTGAAGGGTCTGTGCGATTTCTTTCGTTATAATTAGTAAGTATCGGTACTTATTTCTTGTATAGAAAACTAACCAGGTTCAAGTAATGTTTACTTTATAGCGTTTTTCGTTATAAAAAGGTTTTGACTGTATATGAAAATTTTTTACCTTTTTACTGTAGTAAATATGACATATTTGAAAAAACGAAATGTATGTATTACGTATTTCAAACCTACAATATTTGACAAATAGAACTAAAACACAGCACATTAATTATATAATATATGGGACTGCAAAAACATTGCGTGTCGAATATTATAGTTCTTTTTTCTTTTTGAAAAATAAAATCTATTTTCGCATCGCATGTTTGTCGGCTATTTAAACACAGCGGCAGTTATTCATATAATGTACCAACCTAACATCCGCGAACCTCTTTCTTTATCCGTGCTAGGTCAGGTGTGCCAACATGGCTGAACGAAACAATTGATCGTTAAATGAATGTCCCTGTTCCAAATAAATTATTACTCGGTTTTATTCTAAAGTCTTATCGAAATTGCATAATACGCATTATAAATTAGATGCAATTTAATGAACGCAGTAGAAAAACTAAACTTGAAATAATAAATAGTAACCATTTATCTCTACTGCTAATAAAACTGTATAGAATTGATTGTAATACCCAAGGCTAGTGTAACACTATAGGCTGGACGTTAGCATTATTAAAAGTGTGACATGACGAGACGGAAGAGAGGGCGGAGGTAGTAGTAGGCCTTGAAACCTTTTTTCCAACTGTCAAACGTTCATTATAATTGAAAAATCAAGCCAAGGGTTTCTAATGACGTAAGCAATCGATTTACAGACGTGACCACGTTTGTAACCTCTTACGTTCAACATATTAACCTTGAGATTTACTACCTTAAATTCTTAGGAGAAGTTTTCTGAACAGCCTGTATATAGTGTAGATATTATTGTTAATATTGACGATAGAAACGTTTACTAAAAACTGTGAGGTAAAGGCGTGAATTGCAATTTTAATAAATGGAAGCGATGCATTCATATCGTCATAAATTAGTTAGAAAACATTAAAAGGCTAAAATATGATTAATGGAATATGAAAAATGCCAAGACGTACCTACACACAAATCCTTTTAAAATGCATTTTACAAATTTATGCAAACGTGTGAAGTTAAATCAATACAAATAATTAATAAAATCGTAACTTTGTCAGCAAATAAGTTTATAAATAAATTTTGACATATTCGTTTTCGAGTAATTCTAAATTCTGATACAATCAGCCATACAAAAAAAGAGGTGCGGCGGTTCCTTGGACACATGACGGAAATGCTCCTTACGCAATTTATATTAATGTTAAAATTTTACGATATATGTGATTTCAGATCCAGTATAATATAATTATATTTTTTTAGAGGACTGTGGATCAATCAATTAATAAATAATGCTATCAATATCCAGTCGCCACGTTTCGTTTTTTATTTTCAAAAACTTCTTCAGGCTCTTAGACAAAATTAGCATTAGTAATGAAAATATTCATTGTGATAAAAATTGCGAAATGTTTTCACCATTTTTTTTTTCTTCTCCGTATTATGGTGAAAACATTTCGCAATTTTTATCACAATGAATATTTTCATTACTAATGCTAATTTTGTCTAAGAGCCTGAAGAAGTTTTTGAAAATAAAAAACGAAACGTCGCGACTGAATATTGATAGCATTATTTATTAACTGATTGATCCACAGTCCTCTAAAAAATATAGTTAAAATTTTACGTGTACACACTAAAAACAAAAAAAAAATATATTAATAAGAACTAGAAAAAAATGTCCTTGGTAAAAAATAATTTATGCTAATTTGGGTTTTGAATCTGAAAGGTTTGACACTTCTAATAATTAACGACGTAACGTCCACGGCAATCAGTTGTCTTTGTCTTAAAACAGGTATTAAAAATGCATCCCTTCACATGTAGAACAGACCGATCTGAATATTTTAAAAATATGATCACGCCGGAAATGCTGAACTTCTAGATTAAAAAATATACCAAATGTGCCACTTTTTCATCACTTTATTGCTATTTAGATTCATTCAATGCTCTTCTCAGTGATTCGTCATTTAACGGTTTTTTTTTTTGGTGTCACGAAGTTTTTAAGTTTCCGGTACCATATTATATCTTAACTGTTTGGTTATACATAAACGAAAAAAAGTTGTGTTAAATAATATGACAGATGTCACAGGAATGTTAAAAATAATTCGTTTATTCAGGTTAATGAATAGAATACAGTGAAACCAACCGTGGAGTGATCTGTACGTATTGTCAAATGAAAAATGTATCAGTTTAATAGCTTCAATATAATTTGCTTACACTTGAATGTGCTGATAAAATATGTTTTTTTTTATTTATAATAAAATATACATATTACAAAAAACTGTCTTGCCTATGAAACGTTTATAAAATATAAATTATTTAGACGCTAATTTTCGATCTCTTATTGCCATATAGGAGATAACCTTTTTACGTAATATATTGAAACCATAATAGTCGTTTGGTGTATTAGCGTGGTACAGATTAACTCAGTAAAAACACTGAAAACTGTATGTTAGATATGTAATCCATGGTTACACTTAACAAGCGCAATAGTGTCAAAAGTGTCATAATTTTATAAACTGGAGCACGATATCAAATACACCTAGTATTAGTCCGAAAGTGTAAAAATGATTCGGTTCTCTAATGAAATAGTTAGACAAAAATCATACCCTTTACCAATTTTGACGTTTACATAGCTCTTAAGTCTGGTGATTCAGGATATATATATTCTGAAGCACCTCATAAGGATAATTTCCCAAACAACAGTGAACATTGAAATCGGTCCAGCGTTCAAGTTTATCGTGAACATACAGACATAAAAAAGATAATAGTTTATTAAGAAGCCCAAAAATTGATATAAATCGAGAGTTTTGAGATCTTGGAGTCTAAATTGTATTCTCTTTCGTTTGGTATTAACGACTCAAAAACTAGGTTTTTCGACACCAAAAAATTTGTTTTGACAACTAGACATGTTAATTTATGCCCATTTCCGAATTATAGACTATAATAACTTATAATAAAAAAACAATTTGATAGATTCTGATTTTCTTCATATTTTGCCTATAAAAAATCTTTTCAATTTATTACAAAATAAATCACGACCACTAGTGAAATGTTGAAATATTTCTCTTTTATTTTCTTATTATTTAAAATTTGTTTTAGGAAATTATTTGAAGTTGTAAAAGAAGCGTTGAAATAAAGAATTGTTTAAAAAATAGACGAAATATAGATTTTGGTAAAGAATGTACTATTATAACAATGCGTTCGCTAGCGTTTTAGGGTTCGCATTTAAATAAACCTCATGCTACCAGAATCTAATCGAGGACTGATAAAAATGTTAGTTGCATTTTCAATTTAATTTTGAAAATGATAAACTGAAACTATGAAATAAATAGTCCCGATAATTGAATCAATGTTCTATGTAAATTTTTAAATACAAAGCTACAATTACAATTTTTTGTGTATTAGTTGTGAATATGATTCTAAAGAAGAGCTAAATTACATAATTCAAGATGAAATCAAAAATAAATATTTAGCGTGCAACAATAGAAAGTATTTTCTCTTTCCCAGCTTTGTTTAAAAAATAACTGTAATACCAATAGTTTTTGAAGTTTTTATTCTACACTGTTGTGTTTGGTAAATTTTTAAAATATATTAAAAAAATCCAGTAAGATGTAACATTTCTGAATAGTGCTATGAAAAATGGAAATGTTTATATTAATTTTTCAAAAATAAGGTAACAGTTATTGATAATAATAAATAGGTTTGTCATTTTATAATAATCTGTATGTGCTGAATACAATAATATTAATTTATGGTAGTGATATTTAGAACTAAATAATGTTTGTTCCTTTAATGAATAAATAAAAGTCAAAGATTCAATTTCTGTGACGTTAACAATTAATTTTATAGGTCGTATTTTTCCACCGCTCGGTATAGAAAAAAAGACGGCCGAAATATAAGCTCGAATTTAAATTGTAATTTTTGCACGACTTTTCAAGCCTGCAATTAGTACCTACAGGCTTGAAAATTTCCCACTAGTGCGTAAAACATTCAGGAAACCTCATGTAACCTTCTACAAATTTCATACAAAATTCAAGAAATTTTCATCCCTTTGCTCCAAAATTATTTAAGTTTTGAAAATTTTACTACTTATATCATCTCTTTGGAAGATTAATTTTTTATTTTCTGCTTTTTAGAACACCCCGATACAAAGTATTATCTATCAATTTTTTTTTTAGTTTATATTGACGATTATCTATATATTATATTTATATTCGTAAAATACTTCCTATAACAAATTTCATTCAGTTAGTTTTTTATTTTAAAGACAAAAATATGAAGAGGACACTCTGTATACATATTTACAAAGTTTTTTTTCAACATTATAAAAATGAAATAAATGAAACAGCGTTGTTGATTTTTTAAATTGCATGATCGATTTAGTAATTGTGTAATCTACAGGACAATTCACGTTTTAAAAATGACCTGCGGAGAATTTTTAGTTGCAACGTGATTTCTGAATAGTCAGAGTGTATCGTACCTTCCAAAAATATGTACGCTTTATTGTTTGTTTTCGTGTGTTAATTATTCTAACGTTTCATAAATACGAGAATTAAAACAAGTTTTTGAATGTTGATTTTATGTGGTTTTGTATTTTTTTCTTCAAAATTTAAGATTTAGTTTTCAGTTGTTCATTATTTTATAGTTTTGAAAGAATAATTTGTGAAAAACATTTACGATTACAAGGAGAAAGTGTGGATTTTTTTCATTTCAAAAGAGTGCTGCACAAGTTGTTAAAGTCTACAGTCGATTGCAATTAAATGTAAGTTTTTGATTATTTTTAATGTAGAAAATTCTAATTAATAATTAAAAAGTTAGTGCTTAACAATTTGAGATAGGAAGTGCCACTGCAAAAAAATGTTGTATTTTAGATAAATGTGACATGGTACGTATTAAGCATTAATTGAGATCCCACTGTACAATGAATTTGGTCACTATATTAATCGGGAAAAAAACATTACTAATGCTTTCAAAATTTAATATAGATCAGTTTCTTTTTTAGATAAGTTTTATTGATTTTATTAAAAGAAACAATCAAAACAATGCCAAACTATCGGCGAATTCAAATTATTATTTATTTACAATTTAAATTTTCCATTGATTAATATATAAAAATAAAATAATTCAAAGCTGATTAAAATCATCCAGAAAGGCTTATATTTTGAACAATGATTTTGGAAAGAATCATGTTTTTTTTTGAATGGGAACATCTTTTATGGGAATAATATCGTCTCAATTGTTTCCAAATATTTCACTGTAGTAGGTATAAACCATCAATTACAAAGCATAGGAGGTAGACTTTTCCATATTGATGGATGACTGTTTGGTGACAGGGAGGTCAGTTTGAAACCTGTCATAAGTATTGAATTCAATTATTTAAATAAAAGTTCAAAAGTTACAAATTCGTTCAGGGGTTAATAGGCTACTATATCCTCTAATATAAAGACGTATTTCAAGACACGCTAAAATCTTTACAATTGCAAACACCCTGTTTTTAACCGAATTAAAAAAAATACATATATGTTTTCAATCGTCGCGCATGTGTAGCCGCCGATTATCTCGGGAACCACTGAACCGATTTCGATGAAACTTTTACTATTCTGTTTATTGTATGAGGAAGGAACTATTCACATTATCCGACTTTGATCCGGTTGAACGAGTGATCCGGTTTTTTATTCGAAACTACTTCAAAGAAAAAAATCAAAAATATTTAAGCGACTTCAAAAAAGGATCCAAAATACCTCCAAAAAAGATAAAATAGCTTTGCTCTTATTATTACAATCGTCTTCCCTACCTACTTTTAATTTGAAGTCGACACAAATAAACATCTATATGACTATTGACTCTATCTACAGAGAATTGCTACTTTTATTTGAAGATGAATACGGAATTTGATGGTAAAGCTAAATGCAAAATTACTTTATTTTTGTTTGAGGCATTAGTTTTTAAACGTTTAATGTTCCATTTCGTGCGCGCAAACCTATGCAAAATTTCAACAGTATTATATACATTTTTTTATGAAAAGAAAATAAGAATTCATCAATTCTCATCAAGACTAAATGCAAAGTATTGTAATATAAAATAAATCAAGGAAAAATTAATATGCCTACGACGTTTTTTGCGATGTTTTATTGGACTAAAAAATACATAATTAATCACAGTGTTATGATATTGTGCAAATCTTCGGGAAATAAAAGTTTGGTTTAGCGTCATCGAATTTTGTCTGTCTTTTAGGATCTGTTGGCTCCATTACAAGAAATAATTCTTTAACCATAGCTAATTGTTTTTAGTTTGACCCTTCGATATTTTTTGCAGGTAATTTTTCAAAACATCATTTGCACAGTAGAAAACCTTATTCATAAAAAATGTATTGTAAGACTTCCACATAGCATAATATAAATAGGTACAAGTGTACATACGTTGGTTTCATTTTTCATTCGACACAACTCATCATTTCAGACTGCTTTCAGTATAAAATCATCGAACGAGATGTTTGAGTTCGGCTTATAAGTTACTTATAATAGTGGAAATTGAAAACGCAATAAATTTTATTATAAAATGTGTTGTATCCAGCATTCAAATTTCTCTTGTTAAACGACGCCTCGAGTTAAATACTCCATAAGAATTATTTGGTGTGCGTCGTCAATATTTTTAAATTTCATTTTTTGCTTCCGTAATTGTTTATAGTTCTTGATATAAGTTTGGACGCGCGGGTTTTAATTTAGAAGTAAACAAACAATATAGCGTCTTACCTTGTTGACTGCTTTTGCGTGTTGTCTTCTTTTCCTTCATCCAAGGATATTCGGGAACATTAACACCTGGAGAACCCAGTCCATGCGGTGGTGGGGCATGCGGATCCATCGGATATCCTCCGGGCGGCGTTTGTTGTGGACTGAGCGGTCCCGGAGGTCCTTGCATTTCACCGGATAAATGCGGAAGCGCCGTCATGAATTCTGCCATCGACGGTTGACTATTTATGAATCCCGTTTCGTTACATCCGTCTAACGGATGCGGACCACCGGAAGCCGCGTTTACCGCCGCCAACCAGAAACCGCCTCCGGTATGATTGTCGCCCGTTATAACCGGCGTAGGCGGTCGCGTTTTGACGGCGACGAAGTCGTCTTCGGGACATTCTTCGTTACCTGGCGTCACCAGGTGACCTATTGGGGTCACCCGGGTCTGCTGTTTTACTCGCATAGGTGACGTCGTTGTTATGGTTGTTTGGTCACTGTCCACACCGAAATACGTGTTTTTGTTGTTTTTAATGACGGGGGGGCAAAGTAGTGTCATTTATGTCACTGACTGCCAACAGCTAACATCGTACAAAAATTCGTTTGCCGATAAAAAAATCCAATATCAATTTTTAACACGACGGCAATGTTTGTATAAAAGACGACGTGACAGGTTTGTTTTTATATTTATATTTTAAAACTATAAACTACAAAATATTGCACTTTTGGAAAAAAGGTCACAGCTTGATATAACCTAAACACTATTTACTATTTACTCTATGGTACTGAATTACAATTAATGTTTGAAACACTGAACTTTTGAACAATCACAGTTTATTTTTTGAAAATCACTTCATCGTGAACTGCACAACAATATATTATTATTACACTGAAATGATCAGTTCGCGTGCGTCAACATTGTTTGATTCCGGCGGGAAAAACAAAACGTCGCGGCGCGTCGCGTAGCGTCGGTTCGCGCGCGATTGTTTCGACGAAGCCAGTGAACGCGTCGGCTGTACTTTGAGTACTTGCAAGAATGTCGCAACAGTGATTCTTGAGCGCGTTTGTTTGTCGAAAGTCTATACTGATTGTTGCGAGCATATTCTTGACGTTTGTTACTGTTGGCGCTTTATTGTTTTTGTTTCTTTTGCCGTCGAGGTGGATGACGGCGCGGTCACGTGATCGCCGTTTAAACCAATGACAAGACCGTTCAACCCTCTCCGTTGTAGAGGCGGGTAACGGTTGCCGGCGTGCAAGCGGAGTCTCTGTGACTGACGTCGCCGCGGCCTGTTCGAAGAGGCGGGATCTCGCCGGCCCTCCTTCGTGCGCTCTGCGGGGGCAGACGGACACTTGCCGGCCACCGCCGCAATTATAGGCTACACGAAAAGAGATTTTTTTTTTAAACACCGTCTGTCTAGATCGAAATGATGGAAAATAAGTTTTTGCATTGACGAAACTACCGAACTGTGTTTTTTATTGTATGTTCGAGTTTTTGTTCATACAGAGTGAGTACGTATCAAATGTGGTCTGGTTTTAGCTACTGTTTTGTGTTTTTATTCCAATCCAAATTGTAAGCCTTTGCGGCGTTGTCAAGTTTTTTTTTTTTTTTTTGTGAACATGTTTCGTTATTAAATTATAATAATATGTTAATATTTTATTTTGTTCAAATAAGAACTGAAACTTTCGTATTTTAACGACCACGGATTTTTTTTTTAATGAAAAGTAACATTCAATTAATTTTTTTGTCTGAAAGAATTATATCTGAGACGATCCAATTTAAAATACGAGGAACTTAATTTCTGACCATTAATTTTTCTTGTAAAAAATAAATTCTAGTAGGTATTACCTATATTTAAATGTTTTTTTTATTTTTGTTATCAATTTGTTTTAAAAAATAATATAGTTTAAGTTCACATGTACAATTGATTGTTCATATTTAACCTATATTTTTTATATAAAATAATATCTTACCAAATTGTTGGATCCATAATAAAAAGGAGCACGCCTTTCAGGTCGAAGAAACCCTATATACAAAAATATTTATTTTATTTCTTTTTTTCCTTATTTTTGTTTTCAAATTGGTCAGTCACGTCGTTTTATTATTTATTTTCTTACAAATCTATCTTAATATAGCAAAATAAAAAAAAATAAAAAAAATATAAACCAAAATTTTATTTCCTCGAAAATATTGTTACATTAATAAATACAAAAATGGGACTGTTTATCAATAATAAGAAAAAAAAAATCACGTGACCATAAACACTTTTGGTATATGACGTCACAATATCATAATGTTCAAGTCAAGCTATGTACACTGTTGAAATATATAAAATTGTGACGTCATTCGGCACGTCGTTTCTCATTTTATAACCAAACTTTTGAAACGCAATGACCTCAGTTGTCGAGCGTCTATAATCCACAATCAGTCTGTCTTGAAACGTATAAACTTTCGATAAAAAACTTGCCTATGATCTGTCAATTTGTTTAAAAAAAGTTTGACAATCGAATTATGTATATTATGTTAGGTTATATTGTTTGAAGAGCTAGAGAGCTGTTTAGATGTTTGCTTGTTATCGGTTCGCGCGTTTAAAGACGACTACTTGAGAGCGAAACGCTAAGCACACGGATGCAGGGGTGCAACGCAGCACGCGACTCTTATTCCACTATCTATCATCCCTCTCTCACTCTCGTCAAATCACCCCGCGGCAGCAGGAATGAGCGTCTCCTGCGATCCTGCTGCCAGTTCCAATCATCGCCGATATATGCAAATAGTTTCAAGGGAAGATTATTTCCACTGATTACTTCAACTGTCACTGCTGATTATATTATTATATGTGTACATATCTTAGCGCCGGCCAAGTTCTTGCAAAGCACTCTACTACATTTACACGATTTAATAATAATAATAATAATAATAATAATAATAATAACTGAAACTGAGGGATTTGTTTTGGCGTGTCAAGATGGAGTTATCAACACTCTTGTGTACCGTCGCATAGTTATAGGTGCAGAAGTAACAGATACTTCTTGCAGAGCATGTCGATCGCATCCAGAGACGCTCATGCATCTCTTATCGGCATGTAGTCACTATGCGAGTTGTGCTTACATTCACCGCCATAACGCTGCTCTAAGAGTTTTATACTACCACCTAAGACATCATTATGGTGTTGATAAAACTCCTGTTCTACCTTATGTTCCAAATGATATTGAGTCCGTTGTCGGAAATGAGTCATGCAAGATTTTCTGGAACTACTCATTTAGTACTACCAGGCAACTTTCAGCCACAAAGCCTGACATAATTCTCCTTGATAAACCTGCGCGAACTATGTATGTTATCGAGTTTTCAGCCCCTGCTGAAACGAACATAGCCGCAAAGGAGACTGAGAAGCGGACAAAATATCAAGATCTTCTTTTTGAGCTCAGAAAGCAGTACCCAGAGTATACTGTTAAATTAATTGTCCTTATAATTGATGTTCTTGGAGGGGCAAAACCGTCACTGTTAGCAAATATGAAAACTATTCCGGCATGTCAGCATATTGCTGAGTCACTAATTTGCCGTATGCAAAAGGCCGTGCTTATTGGGTCGCTCCGTGTACTCCGTGCGCACGACCCAAACTCACTGTAATCGCCCATTTCATGGTTTGAGACGCGGTTATAGTTACAACTTGCTCCACAAGTATCCCTAGTATGACGGTGACGAACCCGAAGTTTGGGTGCTTGTGGATGCAAAATTTTTTAAGGAATATTTCCTTCACAATAATAATAATAATAATAAATTTATTTCACAGTGACAGTGCGACAGTGATGTGTGTGAGTCGTCAAATACATAAAATTTACATTAAAAATTACATGTTGAATAAATCATTCACACTATAAAAAACATTGTCGATAAGGAATTTTTTTAATTCTTTTTTAAATATAGAGGGCCTCTCAATGGCAACTATTTCACGAGGTAGATTATTAAAAATTTTCACACCCATATAGGTACTGCTCTTTTTGAAGAAAGAGAGTTTATGAGCAGGAATCATTAGGCAATTTTTGCGAGTACTATAATTGTGTTGGATGTTAAAATCAAACATTGAGCGATTATTGAACCCAAAAGTAGATATTTTATATATAAACACACATGGTAGGGTCATGATTTTTAGATTCCGGAATAATTCAAGTGTCTGGAATTATTTATGCCACAAAGTATCCTAATGGCTCTCTTCTGGATTAAAAAACCCTATCTACATGCGCTGAACAGCCCCACATAATAATACCATATGCCATTAGAGAATAAAAATTAGAATAATAAAGTGCACACGCAGCGTTTCTGCTGGCAAGACACACAACATTTCTCAAAGGATAACAGACAGCATTTAATTTTTTTACTAATTTATCTATATGTTTTGCCCACGAAATGTTTTCATCGAGTATTATACCTAAAAAAGAAGTATTAGTCGAGTAAGGAATATTGATATTATTGAGTGTCAAAGTGATGTGCAAAGCAAGATCAAGACCAGGACTGAAATAATCTTGGTCTTGTTCTTACTCAAGTAGTTCTAGTCTTGATTTTGGTATTGCTTATTCAACCTCAGTCTTGTTCTTGATCGTGCGTATTCAGTCGTGGTCTTGCTTATTTAGCCTGTTACTTACGTTTTCTGAAAAATTTTCCTGAACGCTATCATCGTTAAGGTTTTTTGAGGTAGAAATTAAAAAATTATATAATTAATGTCTAATTAATAAAACTTTATTTCACTACAATCAAAAAAACAAAAAAATCGTTATCTATTCAAGCTATGAGAAATATTCTCACATTTCTTATTTCGAGCGGAAATAATTCTTAGCTTTGTCATGCACATTTGCTTTTGGTCTTGCATATTCGGTTTTGGTCTTGTTCATTCGGCCTTGCTAGTATGGTCTTGCGATTCTGCTCATCACAAACACGAATCATTTTTCGACTTCCCTCTAACTCCAAGCCTAGATGCGTTACTGAACTGATTTTTTTCAGAGGGACTAAGGTTCCCATAAAGAAGTAGTATTCAAAATTTTATGCGTCTAGGTGGAATAGTTACAAAATAGATACAAATGTTCAAATATCACGATTTTACGCATTCACTCACTTACTTTAATTAAAATTTAAATTTTGTGCTGTCTTTAACAAATAACTTCAATTTTCTAAAGAAGAAATATTGTAGTGTTAAAACCATTTAAACACGTGTTTATTTTTTCTAAAATAAAATTATATTTGAACCAGCACCGTTTGTGATATTTGAAAACGCCCAACATTTTAGTTCAACTTGAAGTTTCTGTGCATAGTGTTGCAAAAGTATACTGTAGTTAAAAAAACCCATTCAAGGGATTTATATAGTTAAATAATCATATAAAAGACCATTGTTTTCAGTACAGAATTGGAATATTAAATATGTATTATTTTTGAGAAATGATAGATAAAACAAGATATAGATAGTTAAAATCAGACGAAGAATATGGATGCTAAGTATGCTGATTATTTTTTGTAGTCTTTGATTTCCACAATGCATATGTCTTATGAGAACGGTCACAGACCACGGTTGGAAGCAAAGTAGCTATACGTCTTTTATTTTCGTTTATTCTGTGTAGGTGACTCTCAAGACTGATAATCGAAATCAAGAGCAAATTCGTTCGAGAGTTGAAACATTCATTAATTTACACCTCTTGTTATTTCTATACATTATGCAAAGGAATCATTTCGAATGAATCATTCGAATAGCCACTGGCAATCGATATTGTGTGGTTGATAAAAATATGAGGAGTTTGAGGAGTATATATAAAATCCCGATGTGCGCGTGTTCGTAATTCTTCTCCTTCTAAACGGCTTGACCGATTTTGATCATCTGGGATCATCTGGATGGTTCTTAGCTATAGTACACTAAAGAAATCGACAAATATTTTTTAGTGTATTTGCCATATGGCAACATACACTATTGGCGTCGGTCGGATGGCGGGACCTAGGGGTCGGACCAAAATTTCTCGACGTTTCATAACCTCCTAAACACTTTGGCACCATTTTTAAAAATGTTTATATGTATATGTATATATATATATATATATATATATTTATATATATATATATATATATATATATATATATATATATTTATATATATATATATATATAGGTATATATGTGTACGGGCAATAACTTTCGAAGGAGTTAATTTATTCTAACGAAATTTGGCACACATGTTGGAATCCATCACCGCACGAAGCCTATTTAAAATGGGCCCAATCGGGTCATTTTAAGGGTGGTTTTTAGGGGATGAAAAAAGTTTTTGGGCCCAAAAATACCTAAAAAATTCTCCGAATCGTTTCAAAATTGAAATTTAACCCTCTGGTAGTAATTAAAAAGTGTCCCCAAAATTTTAATAAAATCGGCCCGTCAGGGCCGGATTTACAAATTTTATGAAAACACTAGTTTGCAGATAGTGACTTATTTATTGAGGGGTGTCTTTAATTCGGTGTAGACGTTAGATTGATAATAATATTACAATTAAGAAAAAAAAAATTTATTTTAAGGGGTGTATTAAGGGGTTAAATTTTTTATTTTGCCCAAAAACAAACTTAATTTCACATAATAAAAGTATAAAACCATACGGCCCTATACAAGCAAATACACTATATTGTCGGCAGGGTTTTGGCACTGCGACCCGGGTTTTTTTAATTTTCTGACCAATTTTTTTTTATTTCTGACATATAAAACATACGTTCCCAAATTTTCAGCCTTCCGGCATCTCTCAATTAAATGCTAGCGAGGTCTGTGGCAGGACAACGTCTGCCTACCGGATCCGCTAGTTATAATATAGCAAAGGACAAATTTAGACACAGACAAGAAACTAAACGACAAAGACTTCTGATTCGATTTCTAACCCAATGGCAGACAGTGACAAACTACCCGTTTAAACGTACCGGAGATTAATTTTAATCATGTCAAAAAATGTGAACTATGCCACGTAAAATAAACCACAATTAGGGCACCCGATTAAGTATCGTTCCGGCGTCCGGCTAATGTGGACGAGCTTTATGGGAAAGTCTGTCCGAATTGTGTCGGAGCGTTTATTTATAAAGTACACCGACCATAGATTTGTTAAAACTTAGAGCCAATTATGACCTACACACAACAACACACAGGTCTTTGAATGAGTAGTATAGACGAAAGTATAAAATCTCTTGTGCTGCATAGCCGCAATATTATGTTGTGCAGCAAAGACTTTTCGACCGGAGTCCTAGATCATTAATCATTCGGGCGAGCCGAGGCATAGCAGGAAATAAACCAACCCTTTCGCTCTTTTTGGCCGACTCAACGAGCTAACAGATCGTCTTACTAGCCTAATATTTATCGAACAATTTTAAGAAACATGTTGACTTTTACGCTGAACACATGTCAAGTTGATTTTTAAAAAGATTATTTTTACGCCTCGGTAAAAATATTATGAAGAAGTATGCAGCGGAAATTCGTTCTCGTTTTTAGAGAAATTATAAAAGAATATCTCTGGTGTCAGGCATAAAGAATAGAAGTCAAAAATTGTTAATAATAGAAAACAGTATCACGGGTAATTGGAATAAAAATAAATCAAATTAAACACTCATTGATTTATTTTTATTCCAATTACCCGTGATACTGTTTTCTATTATAATATATATCTGGAATTGAACTTTAAAGATGATTTGTTAATAATAACAGATAAATAAAAACACTTGAAAATTCTACAAAAATTTTTGTTATTAATCATTAATAATAATAATCATGTTCTACTAAGTGCCGAGTGGAAACTCAGTGCAAAAAATTGTTAAATTTCATTTTTTACTTAAATCTAAATTGTATTCTGTTTCGTTTGGTATAACGGCTCAAAAATTAGTTTTTTTGACTTAAGTCTTTTATACCTGACATCAAAGATATTGTTTACACAAATTGCTTGAAAAACGTTTATCTGAATCAATTCTATTAGCGGCCCGGCCCGAATTCGTCCGGATGCAAATTTAGTATATATCACACCAACATATAAATATGTAAAATTATAGTTCTTTCAGTCTATGTGGATTTTTTTTCTTACAACTTGCAACGTTCTCGTATATACAGGGTTGCCAGATGTCCGATTTTCATTCGGATAACCCGGTAATTTGAGTGTCTTAACCAGGTGAAAAATGAAATCAAACGCCGTATTTTTTCAATCGTTAAGTATTTCCTTTTATTTTTTTAACTAATAGTCCGCGAGCGTTTATGTTACGTACACTTGAAAAAAAAATTATATTTTTTGTTTGATTATTTTTTTTTAAATGAAAAATATCAGTAGGTACTATATGTTTATAAAAAATAAATAAATGAAGACAAATTAATATTTTTTCAAAACAATATTTCTATGTGTATTTTGAATGCGTAAAAAAACATTCTTCTTCTGCCTGAAATAATATATACATATATTCGTTTTTACAATAATCGTGGGGCCCGACATTTTTTTCAGAAATATTTGGCAACCCTACGTATATATTAAGATCAATTTAAAATTGATACTGTCTTAGTATTAAAATTTCGCTTGGAAATGCCCCGTAATCTAAAATCTAAACTGGATAGGCTTTAAATATATATTTTTAAGATTTTTTAACTTCTCATATATAACGTGCGTATTCATAGTTTAAAAATAAAAGAGGCATGGGCGTATTGTTTCGTCTGCATAAAAAGCTATTAACATAAGGATTACGAATATCGCACTCAAATTTTTATCCGACCAATTCTGTTATTGTGCCACTTTTTCAGGCTACCAACAGCTATGAGTTATTTGGGCCCAGTACGTTTACAGGAACTAGATGGCAAGTTTTAGGATGGAGCGAGATCCATTATGGAGCCTTGCTTACTTGCCCCTAATATATACCGTAATCAAAATATCAAAAAGCGAAAAATATATTTTTGTCCTTTAATTTAATTCTTTACAACTGAGGCGCCTCTAAAACTTCGCGCCTGGAGCGGTTGCCTCGTTTGCTCTATGGTAGGGTCGACCTTGCTTGTAGTAGAGGAGTCATATAACCAGCGGTTATTCGAAGCCTAGTCGATTTTTTGTGCAGACAAAGCCACGCCTTGGTTTCTCCCAATTATTCTAATACTTTCTGAGTAACAGTTTAGTTATAGATATTTTATAGTTACTATAGTTGGTACCCTTTTGCCTTTCATCCCATTCTCACGATCAATCAAGCGGCCGCGATAGAGGTGTCAAATTGGCTGTAGCGTGCGTGGATAATACGTAAGAAGAACAACAATAACCCAATAAAGTTGTACAAATAACTTATTCTTTATTTCTCTTCACACTATTTGTATTGAGGTACATGATATGCTAAACTTTAGCATATATTCTACAATACAAATACCTACATTAATGCTAATTCAGTTTCAAAATACAATTAAAATTATTCAGAGGATATAGGATTATATAAATAAAATGATCTCGTTGTATAGTTGTATACTTACAACCAGGGTCAGATTGGGCCGGAAGGGCCCGGGTGGCTCTCCACAAGTCCGGGGCCCGAGACTGGATAATGGTAGATGGGATACTATCGGAAAATAATGAAATATACGAATTATTAATTATCACCGATATATATATTATTAGGTACCTAAGTATCCAATCGAATGGATTTTTTAAGAACATCTAAAAATTAAATTTCATTTTTTTAATTCTCCTAAGCAATGTCAAATGTATTGTGCTATAATGATTGACGTCTAAATGAGTTGATTCGATCAAAGGTTATTGTTGTTCAGAAATTTTCAAAACAAGTTTCAGGGAACAGGGATAACTTTCTCAGGTTCAATCATTTGCAAATTTTTCTATTTCATTTCTCTCTAAATGTATGAACGAACTATCTGATCTAGTTTACATTTAGGTCGCAACAGCTGGAACCTAGCCTTGCGTGGGCCCCCTATCCTACCTACCGCCTGGCTTGCGGCAAGCCCCGCAAGTTCGGTCCGTGGGGGGCTCGTGCAATCTGGGGCCCGGCTGGCAACCGCCATCTCGACTATATGGCCAGTCCGACGCTGCTTACAACTACCTCAGGCTATGATGTGTGCAAAAATAGTAATACCATAGCAAATTAAAACATTATTTAATAATGTAAAAATATTTTTTTCTTTATACCCGGTCGAAAGTACGTACTTTCGACTTCGATTTTAAGGCAGAAAGCCTAACATTTATGCTCTGTTGGAATTACTCGCATGCCATCTATAACAGCGAGTCGAAAGAAAGTAACAGCGGGACGAAAGAATTTTTTCTTTATGCCCGGTAAGTAAACTAGAGAAAGACAAAAAAATTCAATGCATTGTGAATGTTCGAAAAAAGTGCTGAAATAAGAAACAAAAATTACTATGCATGACCGCATAATAAGCTGCCTGCTGGAATTTTTTATGATAATTAAAAATTTTGATAATAAACGCACTTTCAACCGGGTATAAAGAAAAATGGTATATACCACACGGGCTCACAACTTTCTGCCCGTGTGGTGTAATATACTATTGCAACAAAGAAACGTTGCAGTTAAATATTTGCTGGCTAGTATTTTGGATTCTATATAACCTGAATAATTTATTTGTATTATTGCTAATATAGCTAAGAAACTTTCGACCGTTCAAATGTCTCGGTGAACAGAAAATTTATCAGGAGACTATTCGATTTTATTAATTTTATTAAAAATTTAACATTACATATTTAAGGGTAAAATCTAATATTTTAGTCGATGAAAAATTTAACAATGCACAAAAACGTTACATTTATTATGTAATTCATTGTCAACTTTGACTTTCTGATGTTCTGTGAAAGATATTCTGCATTTTTTCCTGTTTAAATTCATTGTATTAAGTTAGTGCGTACAAATTTAGTTATTCTGCAAACTAATCCATCTTTCACTGCGTATTGTAACAGTTTTTTACCTTTATTTTAAAAGAGGACTTTACATGCACTGCTATTTCAATATCTGTAGGGAGAATAGATGCACCAAATTTGTGTCATATATATTTTTATTTGAATGATGGATCATACGTCATTCTTTTATTTATTAAATTTTATACGGTAAGTAAAGATAACTTCAATAAAAACTAAAAAAATGTATCTTCCAAGGATATCAACAAAATAATCTAAGCTTTGTATATGTCGCAGGATAATTGAAAAAATCGAATTTTTCGCAAAAATCCGATTTTTTCAATTATCCTGCGACATATACAAAGCTTAGATTATAACTTTAAAGATGAATTTATTTAAATTTTTTAAATTTTTAATATGATTTTTTGTCATAACACTGATTTCATACTACTAAAAATAAAAACGGTTCTTTTTCACGTGGATCATAAAATTTTTGATGTGTTTTTTAACGTATTTTTTGTATAAGGATATTCCTTTTTTTACGTTGGAGTTTTTCAGGATAACTTTTGAAATACATTTTTTCGGGTATTTCATAAGTTTAACCAATTTTAATTAATTTTAGTATAAACTTTTACTTTTCGGAAAAAAGTGTACGTCGATACGTGCAAACCGCGAATTCGTGATTTTAATTCAGTACAGTGCAAAAAATTAAAAGTATGTGATAAAAAATGTTTCGAATATTAAAATTTTTGGTACTTTTTGATTAATAATTTTATTTTGAAACAAAAGTAAAGACACCTACTAATTTTCAATTTGCATCCACGAACCCCAAAGAAGTTCCTTTTCTCGACGTACATTTCGCTAACCTTGTTAGCATAATCAGAAGATGATTAAAACCCTAATCATTTCCTCAGGATGCTGGGTTTTGTGGCGAGTTTTTAATAGTCAGTGTTTTATTAGTGTATTTGCCATATGGCAACATACACTATTGGCGTCGGTCGGATGGCGGGACCTAGGGGTCGGACCAAAATTTCTCGACGTTTCATAACCTCCTAAACACTTTGGCACCATTTTTAAAAATGTTTATATATATATATATGTATATATATATATATTTATATATATATTTATATATATATATATATATATATATATATATATATATATATATATATATATATGTGTGCGGGCAATAACTTTCGAAAGAGTTAATTGATTTCAACGAAATTTGGGCCACGTGTTGAAATCCATCACCGCAAGAAGCCTATTTAAAATGGGCCTAATCGGGCTATTTTAAGGGTAGTTTTTAGGGGTTGAAAACTGTTTTTGGGCCCCAAATAACCGAAAAAATTCTCCGAATCGTTTCAAAATTGAAATTTAACCCTTTGTTAGTGATTAAAAAGTGCCCCCACAATTTTAATAAAATCGGCCCGACAGGACCGGATTTACAAATTTTATGAAAACACTAGTTTGCAGATAGTGGCTTATTTATTGAAGGGTGTATTTAATTCGGTGTAGACGTTAGATTGATAATTATATTACAATTAAGAAAAAAATGTTATTTTAAGGGGAGTATTAAGGGGTTAAATTTTTTATTTTGCCCAAAAACAAACTTAATTTCACATAATAAAAGTATAAAACCACATGGCCCTATACAAGCAAATACACTATATTGTCGGCAGGATTTTGGCACTGCGACCCGAGTTTTTTGATCTATCGTTAAACTTTTTTATTTAAATTTCTTTTGATCAAAAAGCATTTTAAATGTTTCTATTGGCAAGCATTTGGAAGATGTTGTGCCTTTTTGGCTTTTTTGATACTTCTCTGTAGAGGTAGGGCTGCGGTACGAGGGGTAGTGCACGGCATGCGATCGTATCAGAATGGAAGCATCTTATGAAGGTGGGTACCGGAGGTTCGCTTTACTTTAAAGTGTTCCCAAAGACAATATTTTGTCGCAGTAATAAAATAAATAGACATTGTGTCGAAAAAGCTCAAAAGGGAATAATGCCCTTCCAAATTATGAGTATTTTGATTCATTTGCATGTTTTGTGTATGAGAGCAAGCTTTAGAGTATTTGTCATTGGGTCTTTTTAGGTTACTCTTTCTCTTTTGTTTTAGGGGTATTTGTAGTAAAAATTTGACCAAATTTGGATTATTAACTGCAGGATTTTATAAACCAAAATAATAACATTGTTCTACGACCGATGCAGCATTTTTCAAATGAAAACTATGTCAATTTGAAACAAGAAAAATACATTTTATATGTTAATTTAATTGAAAATACAAGTTGTAATAACTTTAAAATGTACATACATATTATTTTGTTATGAAATGCAAAATTATAATATTTCGTTACATCCAAAAATAATGTGACTCTTTTTTAATTTTTTCGTTTAAACTACTGATTTTGTTTACCTTGCGTTCGCCTGTTTCTGCTGTTTGTTTTTTTTTTTAAACTAAACGACATCACAAAACATCCATGAGCAGAGACAGGCTTCGAACCCACGAAAGGCCGGTCAAGAAGCCAGCACGCTAACCACTGGAACACACTGTTCTCTTATTTATTTGTATTGATTATTATTTATTTTTATTAAAAACAAATAACCCTGTTAAAATTTGTTTCAATTAAGACGAGGATAAAAATTACTTCTTTAAAATGTGTTTAGGATTAACAATAAGTTTAAGGATTCCTGAAAGAAATGATAATTAGGTTTTAATTGAAGAAAGCACCGTTTTAATCCCAAAACTATTTTATTGTATCTGTCGTGGTCATATCGTAGAATTTGTCACTTCAAGATATGGCCGACCAATTCATGAAATGGTTGTATTTTATGGAAGGAAATTTCATGAATTGGTCAGCGACATCATGAAATGATCAGTTCTAAGATATGCGGATTTATGATTGTGAATAAAAACTATTTTTAAAAAAGAGAAATGTACAAAATTGTTATATAACGTACAATTTCATAATACATAAAATGTTTAAATATTGGGTGAAACAAAGATGAGATTTCATTAATTTGATGTTTCCTATAAGCAGAAAGATTATTCAGATTCAGAAGCATAACTTCTAGAAACAAAAACAAAACAAATAACAATTATATCCAGTATAAAGAGTTTAATGCAAGATTTGATACAGCGTGATATTTATTCAGAGCAGTTGTTGGCTTTGTATAGATTAAAAAAAAAAATATTTTTCCGATTTAAAAATATAGGTAAATTTATAAAATTGGTGTCATTTGAAACAGCATCGCGGTTCACGGGACTTTGACATATGATTCTTCACGATGCATTATATTGCATTGCATATATCGTACCGTTGAATGCAGTGCAGTCGAAATGGCAACAGATGCGACAGAGTGCCTCGATTTCATTTGACCCACGACTGTTGGTCTTTCCGTACCAACGACACATCAAACTCGGGATAGTCCTCTTATAGTTGGAGAGCCCGCGACAAAAAATGGTCGCAGTCACTTTTTAGTGTATTTGCCATATGGCAACATACACTATTGGCGTCGGTCGGATGGCGGGACCTAGATGTCGGACCAAAATTTCTCGACGTTTCATAGCCTCCTAACCACTTTGGAACCATTTTTAAAAATGTTTATATATATATGTATATATATATTTATATATATATATATATATACGTATATATATATATATATAATTATATATATACGTATATATATGTGTGTGCGGGCAATAACTTTCGAAAGAGTTAATTGATTGCAACTAAATTTGGTCCACGTGTTGAAATCCGTCACCGCAAGAAGCCTATTTAAAATGGGCCTAATCGGGCTATTTTAAGGGTAGTTTTTAGGGGTTGAAAAATGTTTTTGGGCCCCAAAATACCGAAAAAATTCTCCGAATCGTTTCAAAATTGAAATTTAACCCCCTGGTAGTAATTAAAAAGTGTCCCTAAAATTTTGATAAAATCGGCGTGACAGGACCGGATTTAAAAATTTTATGAAAAAACTAGTTTGGAGATTATGAATTATTTACTGAAAGGTGTATATAATTTAGTATACAGGTTCGATTAGTAATAATATTGCAATTAATAAAAAAAAATGTTATTTGAGGGGTGTATTAAGGAGTCTATTTTTTTATTTTGCCCAGAAACCAACTAAAGTTCCCATAATAAAGCCACACTGCCTGTATAAGCAAATACACTATATTGTCGGCAGGGTTTTGGTACTGCGACCCGGGTTTTTGTGATTTTTTTTTTGGTTGATATTTTGATGATCTCGGAAAAGTTCTTGCTTGGCGAAATTTGTCAGAAAATGTGTTTTCTGTGATTTTTAGGCCCCCCAAATGCTAAAAAAAGCATTTTCAGACATCGCGACAGAGAATAATGTGAAAGGAAAAAGTTGAAGAGGGGGGCTCGAACTAACTACAGAGGCGCTCACACGACCATCTTTAGTCGCGGGCTCTCTACTATTATATCAACCAAATAATAATCACAATTTTGACTTTTTTATGTAGGTAATCCTGCTAGATTTTGAATCAAACCGTTGCAGGTTCGAATCTCTCGACTCCACTTATGATTATTCTGGGATATCGTTAATTTCATGTAAATGAACGCTAATTTCCTTAGTTGTCGAGCGTCCATAATCTACAGTAAATAAACGAGTTTGATGATTTTTTCGAAATTTTTTTTTATTACTATAAGTTCAGTTTCTGCTTTGTATATATTATTAGCTCAGGTACAATAGTCCCTTATGAAATCGTAATGAAATGTAGGTTCAATTATTTTTCCTATTATTCATGAAAACCGCATGAAATCGGTTGAATACTTTTCAAGTTTATCGCGTTCAAAGCGATTTAAAATCTACTTACATTTGTGCACAAAATTCAATTCTGAATATATAACTCCATTCGCACAGCGTTGTTTAAAATAATATACTTGTGTTGTCGAACGTCTATAATATCTATCTAGTTAAGTAAGATAAATAGATATATTCGCTTTTGTAAAGTGTATGGGATTAGGGATCATTAAATATGAAGAAGGAATAAATATTCACAATAAATTTCAACAGTCGTTGGTTCCGCCGGTGCAGCCGGCTTTGCTCCAGCACAGTGTTGAGTGTATGAGAGCTTATATAGCTCCATACACCTACCTCTAACAGGGAGGTTGACGCGGAACTCGCTGTTGGAATATAGAGCTATCCCGTTTGTAGTTATGGGTTCGAGCACTGCCTGCGAAATGTTTTTATTACTTGTAATCCTTTGATTGATTGTATTCATGGACGAGCATTGCTCCACAGTTTTGGAGCCACCAGTGGTGCAACTTGAAATTAGTTTTATCGTACGTTCGAAACTGAATGGAAAATATTATGACGCAAGCATATTGGTTAGCATAATCTTTACTTATACAAAATTAGTAACGTAACAGACCCGTTTTTTCATAAAGGTCCAGCTCTGTTTAGGATCTGGTTTAGGTGTCGGAGATGCACAATGCGCCCTTTTCCTAACTCGAATTTCAGCTATCTATCTATCTATAACGTAACGGTGAAGATTTGGAATTGGTTTACACAATTCGTAGTAAAGCCACTAAAAAACCGAGAAAAAATCAACTTTTTTTAAATAACAAAACTAGATTTTTTAAAGTGAAAGTTCTTTAGCAAAGTATCTGAAATTTTCTGTAACATTAAAAAGGAAGTTATTCAATAGGGGGAAATATAAGAGAAACCTTGGTATCTCAAAATGGATAACGCAACAACGAAACGGCTCTAAAGAAGTTTCACTTCACCCGTGAGCTTATATTGGTGAAGCTCACACTTTTTTGGTCGTTTTTGATTTTAATAAAGAATCTAAACTGAAAATAATACAAATTTCTATAAAATAGGTGACATACTTTTTTTGCAAACATTTTTCGAATTCTTGCTGAACTTGGACGCGGTCTTGCGGAACCCTGTTTGGGAGTTTTCCACCAGAGCGAGTTATTGATATAACAAATGAGCGAGGAATTAATGCTGGGTTTCGGGTACGACTTTTGTCTGTATATCTATTTCTAAAACACTTTAAGCATTGAATTATACAAACAAAAAACGATAAGAAAATTCAGTGCTGAAATGTACTTTCAATGTCTAACCAGAAATCGAGCATGAATTATTTGTTTTGATACGCCACTGGAGTCCGGTTAGCGCGGGGGCACGGGCTCGTTTCATCAGTACACAGCAGTTTTCATTATTAAAGCTCATTTATATTTTTGATTGGTCTGTTTTGTGGACTCTTTCGTTATTTTATATTTGATCGCTGTATTCTTTGAATGTATGTTTACTCATATACTCGTATATTATTTCTGTCTGTCTGTCTGTGTCTACTGTAGATATAAATTCGGTGGCTGTTTGTGAATTTCCGTGTTTGTATTTTTACTTTATTGTTTATTTATCATAACAAGTATTATTTTAATGTGAATGACAAGTCTTTACTTTGACGTTGGGTCATAAGTATCATTTGATATATTATTCACAAAGGTATTGTATATTTGTTTTTTCAGTATAATTTTACGTAAAAGGAATAATAACCGGGCACGATAGGGGAAGGGGTGGATCCTCCCAGACCCGGGTTAGAATAGAATATTTGTTGTATTCAACTAGCCTTGCAGCATAGATAGCGTAAGAGGTCCGATTTTCTTAATGATAATTTTTTAAACTCATATTATTTATTTTATTCAAATGAATTTAAAAGAATACGTAAGTAATAAGTAAATTACTTTTTTGCACGATAAAATAATTGTCTTAAAAAGGTCAGTTTTGCACTAGTGTGTAAAGTAAAATGAAAGTAATAAGATTTTACCATTTAACTCCATATGAGCAGGTGAGAAGCAAAATAAGCTTTGTCGTCGTTACTTTGTGCTAAATATAAAAAACTAATGAAAATACTATTCGCTATAGGCTTGCTGTAATCTTTATTAGATTCTGTGTACTATACCTAATTTTTTACAAAAAATTTCAACCTAATACTCTCTGAGATAGGGGAGAAGGGAATACTGTTTTTTTGTACATTTTTATAAATAGTTTATAAAAAAAATACTTTCTTCAATGAAAGCTTTCGTTTGTTCTAAAAAGCCAACAGAGTCATTCCGGATTGAAACGTCTCAATTAAGTTTTAGTTCAACTTGCGAATTAAATTTCAACAGAAAGCAACCTCGATATGTTTTTGCCAGTCTAATGACATTAAAATTTTTAGTTTTTGCATAAAAAAAACTGGTATACTTTTATCACGTGAATTACTGAACTGTAATCATTTCGTGCAAACATACGACATTTTATATAAGAATAATAATTTATAAACGACACATAATATTATTAAAACAACAATTCGCATGGCAAGAAATAATAACAATTATTATTTGCCAAGGTATGCGCACCGTGTATTTTGCTTAGAACTGGTAGGTATGCAAGTTTGCATGGCCGGTCACAGAGACTGGAGCCATATCAGCTATGAAGTGGAAACAATTACGGACGCACACTCAACGTATTTACAGATGTATAATTATCCAGTCCACGGTTCACACACACATACACACATGCAAACACACGCAAACGTTTTCGCATACATACATAATTTCATAGGCATCTGCGATCGCAAGAGAAAATGGCTCACGCCGAATTGTTGACGATAAATGATATAACTAATATGTCTAGATATACAGTAAGACTCCGCTTAAAACGGGAGATGCTAGAGGTGCAATCGTGAGTAGTATTTTCACGATCACTCACGCTGACAAAAATCATTTTCAACTCACGGCCGCTCACGCACTGCTACTAGGTTTCAACACTCACTCACGGTCACGCACGATAATAATTATATTTCGAGACTCACGCCCACTCACGCACGTTCAATCACACTCACACTCACGAAACTCACGTAACTTTATAATTCATATTATAACATTTACCAAAACATGATACAATAATATGGCCTATGGAAATAGGATCAGGTTATGTGTTTATCAACTATAAAGTATTAAGCAACGAATTTTTGTAATTTTATGTAATAGGTATACGTTACAGTTTACACATCACAAATACAAGAAAAAAAAATTAAATAGTTAAGTACATACTTTAAACAAGAAAAATCATGACTGCACCTGACACTTGTTAACGTTAGTCCCGAGCCAGGTTTAACAGTCCGCATGCAAGAATAATTGTTTATGTGATTAACTTTTCACTCACGCCAACTCACGTTCACGAAAAGTTTTTTCCACTCACGCCTTCTCACGTATCCGTATATTTTATTTAATCACACTCACTTACGATTTTTTTGAAGTCACACTCATGGCGTGTCACGTCGTGACACTCAGTGTCACGGGAAATTTCACGCACGATTTGCACCTCTAGGAGATAAGTTCTAGCGCTATAGGAAACAGTCTAAACGAGGTCACCTTAACTCTTTCAGTTAGTGTCACTAACCACGTCTTTCTGAATTTTTAAATTACAATCCATGCCATTTAGCGACAATCGGTTGAACATCATGAAAGTTCGAACCATGTTTGACAAGATGTGATACCGATTGGCGGTATATTGAATGAATAGTTTATATGCGTCGAATTGAATATTGAGTATTGCTCTAAGTTCAAAATATTCTTAATGTAAAAGCGAGACGGTAAGAGTTAATACGTGAATAATAGGCTTAAGTGTAACAGAACCGAGAATAAGAAAATTTGTTAGTTTGTTTTTTTGTTTAATTTTGTAACGTTTATTGTTAAATATTTTTTTATCACATTAATTATAGATTTATTTATTGCTAATATTAATTTTTGTTCATAAAAAATGTATGAAACAAAAATAAAAGTTAGAGTAAGAAGTTATGTTTGTGATGAGGAATGTTCCTCATTTGACATATCTTGTTTTTTGCGAAGAAGTCATCTAATGTCGTTTGCCTTTTTTCGTTTCATTCAGCAAGCTGTTGTCGATAGCAAGATAGTGCATCAATGACACTTCGTCTTGCCTTTGAACTTCTATCAACATTTGAATCATTTTGTATAAATTGATCCATAATTTACGTTACAGTAGCTAAACTTTTTTTAGAAACCGCGTAATACTGAAACAACGTTAAACGGAGTAGCGTTAAGCGAAGTCTTACTATATTATCTTTTCTGGAAGTTTCATCCTCCATAAAACAACTGAATTATTATTTGAATCCGTGCATCGAATGGAAAGTAACTTACATTACTAAAAATTTGACATACGCTACTTTGTTTCGTGATCGCAGATGTGTTCTATGCTTTTAGTTGTCAAAATCAGCACATGGGAATTAAGATGCAAAATTATGTTCTTGTATCACTCGTTTACGTCATGAATCATTTGTTTTTGAGGTTTAGTCTTATATTCGTCAAAATTGATGATCGAAGTCATTAATTTGGAGACTTTAAATTTACGTTTTTTCGTTTAAATTAAATCTCAAACTAGTTTTAGACTTGCTCCAAACGCAGAATTATTATTCTAATGACAACGTCATGAATTGAAGTTATTATTATTAATAATAATTTTATTTAGTCGAGGTTCCTTGGAAAAAGATTACATAAATCTAACTAATGAATACACTAAGTAATATTTTCGCCATGATTTGGCGTCACAAAATTATATTCAGTTTTCGTTTCCATAAATACATAAGTACTTTAACATAGGTACAAAATGGTATACAGTGTAACCTTAATATAACGAATCTCAATACAACGATTTCCTCGATTTAACAAATTTTTCGTAATCCCCTAGGACTGCCCGTAAGAGTGAATGCAAAATATACTTCTACATTACGAATACTTTTTGTCAAAAAACCTCTTTATAACGAAATTTCAATCATTGCAGAATATAAGTAGAAAGTATAATTTACCTCTATTTAACGATTTTTGTGAACTTACAACCTTTACATAACGTATCCTATCAATCAATCACACACAATTCCACAATAACAACAACAATTCATGTCTCGACAGGTTCAGACACTTTAAATTTATCGTAAGACAATCATTGTTGTTTGATGTTGGTCAGTGTTGTTAGTAAATTTAAAGTTGCAGCGACTAAGAAACCAAAAAGTTGTTCCTTAACCGCTGCAAAGAAACGAAAAATCGTTAAATATGTAGACGAGAATCGTACATAGAAAAAATTAGACATGGCTAAAGAGTTCGAAATTGCCGCAAGTACATTGGCCAAAATTTTAAAGTTTAAAGATGTTTTCAGAAAAAAAAACGGTTTTCTTAGCTTGTTAAAACGAATCTTAGACCAACCTAACCTCTATTATAAAACAAAATTCATTATAACGAATTACTTGGTATAACGAATATTTTCTAATTCCCTCCAGCTTTGTTATATTGAGGTTGTACTGTATTTCAACACTATCATTGTAATCTTTTGACAACCTTTGCAGTTTAGAGTTTCGACTGAATTATTATAATGTAAACGCAAACTGATGTCATTCTTATGTCGTTACAAAATTAACATATTCTGAAGAGATCTTCACCCATTAAAATGTAGGTTTGGTAGATAATATGTGGATGCATTTATATAAGCTAGAGCAATATGTCTGTTTGCATAAACATGAACGAATAATAAATAGACAAATGTACGGATTCAGGCAAGTTTGGCTTTTGCTTCTTCTTATGCAGTGTGCTGTTTATATTATCAGATTTCATAAAGCCAATTATAACGCGCAAGTAACCAAAGCCGTTGCTATATGACTTGCAAACACGCACAATATGACGTCGCTGATTACTTTCTCATATAAAATAGTAGGGGATCTTGTGATCGTGGAAATTTTTGTCAAGTCTTCTGGACTCTGAATCCGAAAAAGTGAATGAATGAACAAATTATTTTTGACAAACAAAAAAACACCACTGCACAAAAATGAAAAAAACCCGGGTCGCAGTGCCAAAACCCTGCCGACAATATAGTGTATTTGCTAATACAGCGAGTGTGGCTTTATTATGCGAACTTAGTTGGTTAATTTAACTCGGTTTTTAGGCAAAATAAAAAATTTGACTCCTTAATACACCCCTTAAAATAACACTTTTTTTTCTTAATTGCAATATTATTATCAACCGAACCTCTATACCATGTTATATACACCTTTCAGTAAATAATTCACAATCTGCAAACTAGCCTTTCTTAAAATTTTTAAATCCGGTCCTGTAGGATCGATTTTATTAAAATTTTAGGAACACTTTTTAATTACTACCAGAGGGTTAAATTTCAATTTTGAAACGATTCGGAGAATTTTTTCGGTATTTTGGGGCCCAAAAACATTTTGCAACCCCTAAAAACTACCCTTAAAATAGTCAGATAGGGCCTATTTTAAATAGGCTTCTTGCGGTGATGGATTTCAACACGTGGTCCAAATTTAGTTGAAATCAATTAACTCCTTCGAAAGTTATTGCCCGCACACATATATATATATATATATATATATATATATATATATATATATATATATATATATATACGTATATATATATATATAAATATATATATATATACATATATATATAAACATTTTTAAAAATGGTGGCAAAGTGTTTAGGAGGTTATGAAACGTCGAGAAATTTTGGTCCGACCCCTAGGTCCCGCCATCCGACCGACGCCAATAGTGTATGTTGCCATATGACAAATACACTAATAACTAAATGTAATAACACAAGTGGAAAAATCTGTATATAGCAACGTTTCCCAAAGTGTGGGTCGCGGCCGGGTCGTAGAAAAATGTTGCCGGGTCGCGAAAAAAAGTTGTACATTTTTGTGTATGAAATAAGCTAACAAATAACTTGATTTCTATTAAAAACTAAAATAAATGTTTTTTTTTATAAGCTGAGTCGCGAAAAACTTTCAAACCTCGTTTCAGGCCGCGGTCAAAAAAAATGGGCATATTGAACAGCTGTTAAATAAACACCTTAAAAGTATCCTGAATCTTGTGAAGTTCTGACAAAAACCAATACTTTGAAAAGCAGAATGAATGATGCACGTAATTTTGTAAATCTGTGTCGCCTGTGTGTTAAAACAAAGTGTGGTTCACATATTTTGTGTAATATAGCGCATGTAAAAGCAGACAAAGAGATGCACAAGGCGTACCATATTTATAGAAACCGCGTAATGGGCAGTCATATATTTTGGCCATAGTCAGGTACCTTTAGTAAGCGCTACCTATGTAGGCGAAGAGAGAACGCAGTGCTAGAATATTTCTCGGCGGCGGTCGAATTTGTTGCAACACAACGGACCAGCACCGTGTGCTTTTCTCCTATTGTACGAAATGCTCTTAGGTATAATTGCTAAACTATAGCTGCGGTAACACATGGAACACCAACCCGTGTAATATGTGCTTGGATAATATATTAAATTGTCCTACTGACTCGATATCCCAATCCAATGACCGTGTACGACTGTACAAATACTGCCGTTGGACCGAGCTGGGTAGAGTAGTGGTGACAGCACTAGACTCGCATTCGGGAGGTACCGGATTTGAATCCCGGTGGGGGCAGATGTGGCTGGGACTTTTTCCGACTGCCTCTCGCCGAGAAACGGTAATTCCTGTACCGGCCATCTTGATTGAGGTTTTCCATGGTTTCCCTCAATTAACTCCAGATAAATATCGAGATGGTTCCTTATTTGAGGCCATAGCCGATTACCTATCAAACTCCTAGTTTAAAAATTACCTAGCTTATCCTAATTTTCTATAATTCCTTCATTCGCCCATTGCTATTACATAAGTTGAAGTAGCAAAAAATGTAGAAAATAACGGGAAGTGGTAGATGAAAAAATAGTAATGGTGCGAATGGCGTCTGTTATGACATAAAGTCGAGAAACGGACGTTAAACGCATTATTATTAGTGTATTTGCCATATGGCAACATACACTATTGGCGTCGGTCGGATGGCGGGACCTAGGGGTCGGACCAAAATTTCTCGACGTTTCATAGCCTCCTAAACACTTTGGCACCATTTTTAAAAATGTTTATATATGTATGTATATATATATATATATATATTTATATACGTATATATATATATATATATATATATATATATATATATATATATATGTGTACGCGCGATAACTTTCGAAAGAGTTAATTGATTTCAACGAAATTTGGGCCACGTATTGAAATCCATCACCGCAAGAAGCCTATTTAAAATGGGCCTAATCGGGCTATTTTAAGGGTAGTTTTTAGGCGTTGGACCAAAAGTAAACGTGTCTATTTTACCACCCAGAGTAGGGATTGCAATGCTGGATCCAGCACATTTTTGGCCTTGCTGAATCCAGCATCTGACGCTGGACCCAGTGGTGCGTATCTGCAATCACCTGAAAACAAGTAATTAACTGGGTCTGAGAAGGATTATGATAAGATGTTGAAGAAAGAAATGGAACTTTATGAAAGTGAGGGAACAAGAGGTGAAAACCTAACTTTAATCTATGATTATTTGATGACACTCAAAACTAACCAGCATAGAGGCAGAGAGAGCCCTTTCCAGTTTCGGGTATATTTGCAGTTCTTTAAGAAGTAGGCTGGGAGATAACACCATCAATAACATTTCTTTTTTGAGATCTTACTTTAAAAAAACCCGGGTCGCAGTCCCAAAACCCTGCCGACAATATAGTGTATTTGCTTATACAGGCAGTGTGGCTTCATTTTGCGAGCTTAAGTTGGTTTTTGGGCAAAATAAAAAATTTTACTCCATAATACACCCCTTAAAATAACATTTTTTTTTTTAATTGCAATATTATTACAAATCGAACCTCTATACCAAATTATATACAACTTTCAGTAAATAATTCACTATTTGTAAACTAGTGTTTTCATAAAATTTGTAAGTCCAGTCCTGTTGGGCCGATTTTATTTTAAATTTTTATTTTAAAGGGTTAAATGTCAATTTTGAAACGATTCTGAGAATTTTTTCGGTATTTTGGGGCCCAAAAACATTTTTCAACCCCTAAAAACTACCCTTAAAATGGCCCGATTACGCCCATTTTAAATAGGCTTCTTGCGGTGATGGATTTCAACACGTGGCCCAAATTTCGTTAAAATCAATTAACTCTTTCGAAAGTTATTGCGCGTACACACACACACACATATATATATATATATATATATATATATATATATATATATATATATATATACGTATATATATATATATATAAACATTTTTAAAAATGGTGCCAATGTGTTTAGGAGGTTATGAAACGTCGAGAAATTTTGGTCCGACCCCTAGGTCCCGCCATCCGACCGACGCCAATAGTGTATGTTGCCATATGGCAAATACTCTAAAAAGTAAAAAAAAACTTACCTACATAACTGATTGGCTTTATTCTTTAAAAGACAAGTCGAGTCTTCAATTATATATATTATAATTTATATTAAAGTTTTGTTTCTAATAAGAGTTAACTAAACATTTAATAAGCGGGAAACGCAATTTTATATCTAAAATTATTGAGACTAAGAAATGAGACTAGGTACATAGTTTGTAAAATAAGCAAACGAATATAACTATTTCAGATATCTGGAATATCAATTTAGGTGATTTGAGACTGTATTGTGAAAATTAATCATTATACTCCGGATACTCGTAATTATTACTTACTAGTATTAGAGTAATTTACTAACGCCAAAAAAACGAGTATTTGATGTAAATGTAGAGAAATAGTTATTAAAGTTTCTAGAGTTAAAAAATTATTACATTTATTTAAAAAATCGATTACTGCTGGATCCGCGCTGGATCCAGCTGGATTTGCTTTGATCCAGCATAAATCCAGCTGGATTGAAAATGCCACTGGATTGCAATCCCTAATCCAGAGATAGATTGTAGATTATAGACGCTCAAAATCTGAGGCCATAAGCGTTTATTTACCATTCCAATTCCACAAATGGGGAATAATAATAAATTAGGTAAAATTTCACTTTTCAAAATTTTACAATATTTTTTCGTTTCGTAAGATGTTTGACATGTTTTACTTCTTAACGAATTTTTTGTAAAACTATATATTTCTCTTTGAATGCATATTATTTGGATTAACTATAATTGTAAACATATGAACATAATGCATTAATATATTATATTTATTTTTTAGTCTTTAATGTTTCAGATTTTAATTTTAAATTTATGGGCAACGGTATTTGAAAAATTCGCAGAGAGAAAAAAGCGTTGCATTTATTCTGCAGTTAAAATTTTATGCAGCAGCTTTTGTTTTTTATGTTTAGTATTTAAAATTTTAATTTTAAAATTTTTATAACGTGATATTTTTGAGTATGATTTCAAGGTTAGCGCGACTGCCGGAAATGAAAATGTTCCATGCCTCGTAACAGGGCCGGATTTATATTTGAAAGGCCCCTTAAGCAGTTTTAAGTAGCAGGGCTACCTAACCTCAGAAATTATTCAACGTAAGCTAAGCGTTTCATTTATGAACAAAGTATGCTCGCGTATTTTAAATTAAAAATATGTCATATTTTTTAATAATTGTATATTTGAAATTTCTCACGTAACATTTTTTATTAAACTGGTGGATATATTCATTAAAATTTATATCGTTCCCTTTGATTAACTTATTAGCATATTTTTATATTTTTTTCTAAATTAAAAAGTTAGGTGTAAATGCTTGGATGGAATCGAGATCGATAAGCTGGTGCCTTAAGCAACTGCTTATTTTGTCTATGGGTAAATCTGGTCCTGCCTCATCGAAAGATTCACTTTAAAAAATAATAACAAATCTAATTGATACTTTAACCAATTCTCAAATTAGAACTTGTTAACTGGGGGTTTGTAATAGATGAATAACGTACAAACTTGAGACCGCTTAAATATATTTGTATGTTACAAAACTTGTGAAGGGTTTTTCCTTTCTTCACTTCACACATGTATAATACAGTTTGTTGCTTTTGGTCTTTTCAGACTAAAGTTTAGGATACAAAAGTTTTGTTTAGAGGTTTTAGACGACAATGTGCGATATTGTTCCTCGTAATTGTATATAATAGAGTGACGCTGTGAATGCACTGAATCAAGTAGGTACAACGTAATGTACTAAATATCTTCGGTCACAAGACAAAATCGGTTATGTCCATTTTAGATGCGAATACTTCGTTTAATCGGAACATGCACGAAAAGCAGAGCGTCACGAAAATAAGTGATAATATTTTTAGCATTAAACGGTAAAAGCAACATTGAATACATCGCCCAGTAGACAAAGGATGTCCGTATCTGAATCGTCATTCGACGGTGCCCGGAGAACTTTCGGTCAATGCAACTTTGGATGGCGTCGAGTGGCGATTACGAATGTGCTACCATTGGAAAGGTAACGCTACGGGCAACAATTATCGTGAACTTAGCTATCTACTTTCTTCATGCCACGATCCAATATTAGAGTCGAGTATTCAAAAGTACGGTTTATGTCCCCAATACAAGCTACATATATTTTACTTTTTTTTTGGTTCAACGATATGAAACCAATTTTGATTCAAAAAACCTTATGGCGTCAAAAAATCAGTAAATAAATACATTTGTAATTTTTATTTAGGATGCATTTTTTAGCTTTTGGTAAAACGACACCCGAAATGTTATTCTAGCTCTATATGTACTAAATTTCAAAATTCTTTGTTTAAAGAAGTGTGACAGACAGACAGACAACAAAGTCTCGCTATCTTTGCTACATAGTTGTATCGTTTCGGTACGAAACCCTTAAAGTTAAGAAAAATTCCACTCAAGCTCTTTTGTCTTTTGGCCATAGATAGTATTATAGTACAGTGGTAGTACTTACAGTATGGAGGAGAGTTATTTCATTTCACATGATACATGGCAGCAGGCTATGGTCAAACAACCGCCAGTTTATAAGTACTGGAGGCACGCGGTCAGTTCTGTGTCCGAAGACATTAATATTGTCCTATGTACTAGCTGCACTAGTCATACAAGGTTCGCCACCCTTGCAGAAGAGGTCTACTCACAATATCATTTGTCTAAGACGCACGCTTCGTTGCAATTATTTTAATGAAAACAGAAGATCCAGGCGAACTTAAAAAATATTTAATAAAACGAAACTACTTGCGATTACTGTTCAAACCAATTTTTTATTTTCAAAACGTTTCGACCAAATTTTGGTCCTTTTCATATTTTAAAAAATTGAAAAGGACCAAAATTTGGTCGAAACGTTTTGAAAATAAAAAATTGGTTTGAACAGTAATCGCAAGTGGTTTCGTTTTGTTTAATTAAAAAATATTTATTTTATACCTTTGATCATTCAATATTGCAAAATTATTTTTCAAGCAATAAATAATAATAATAATAATAATTCACAATTTATTTTTAAAATAACATTTAAAAAATGTATTACTAAATGTTTCTGCAACTTCTGCAATCTTCAGGTCAAATTAAGGAGTTAATGATAATAATAATAATACACGAAGAATAGAATTTAACGTAAGTAATCCATGCAACATTAATCTACAGAATCACAAAAAATATATGCCAAAATTATTGCATCACATAAGACAAAAGTAACAGAATAATTATCAGAAGAATACAACGTTAACCTAGAAAAAGATCGAACCCCAAAAATAAGAATCACCATTGTAGCATTTAAAAAAAATCTTGTCTATGGAATAAAATATACATGTGTATGAATCAACGCAAGAAGTAAAAGAAGTATACTTTCTTAATTTAAAATAAAAGTTTGGATTTTTCTGCTTTAATTTTCAACAATTTTATATTATGTGAATCAAGCATTATGCTTACTTCTTGGTATTGTGGAGTAAAAATAACTCGTCTAGTGCAAATCTGGAAGTCTGGTTCGATTCATGAGTCAACCTAGTAGTCTGATACTTTATTATTCACTGTTTAATGTTAATACGTTTGTGGAGCTAAGGAGTTTTAATTATTAGTGTATTTGCCATAGGCAACATACACTATTGGCGTTGGTCGGATGGCGGGACCTAGGGGTCGGACCAAAATTTCTCGACGTTTCATAACCTTCTAAACACTTTGGCAACATTTTTAAAAATGTTTATATATATATATGTATATATATATATATATAAATATATATATATATATATATATATGTGTGTGTGTGCGCTATAACTTTCGAAAGAGTTAATTGATTTTTACGAAATTTTGCCCACATGTTGGAATCCACCACCGCAAGAACCCTATTTAAAATGGACCCAATCGGACCATTTTAAGGGTAGCTTTTAAGAGTTGAAAAAAGTTTTTGGGCCCAAAAATGCCTAAAAAATTTTCAGAATCGTTTCAAAATTGAAATTTAACCCTTTAATAGCAATTAAAAAGTGCTCCTAAAATTTTAATAAAATCGGCCCGACAGGACCGGATTTACAAATTTTATGAAAACACTAGTTTGCAGATAGTTAATTATTTGCTGAAAGGTGTATATAATTTAGTTTAGAGGTTCGATTGATAATAATATTGCAACTGAGAAAAAAATTTCTTTTAAGGGATGTATTAAGGAGTCAAATTTTTTATTTTGCCCAAAAAACCAACTTAAGTTCGCATAATAAAGCCACACTGCCTATATTAGTAAATACACTATATTGTCGGCAGGGTTTTGGCACTGCGACCCGGGTTTTTTGATTAATTTAAACAGTTTCATTGTTATTTACACTGACTCAAATCTCGCGTTTGATTAAAAACCAATACCTCACAAGCTAAATGACCTATTGGTTTTGTTTCATAAGCTATAGTTCATCGATTGGAACTACGTCACACTATCTGAGCCATCCTTAAAATGTCTCCAAAGTCCTTGTTGTTCTGTTCTAAAGGGTTGCGGTCAGTCTGCAGCGTGCATGTAGTGTGTTGGCTAGCAGCCACTCTACATGCTTGTCTCGTAGTTAGTGACCAAAGTTACGCCAAGTCGAACCCTCTTCCTGACGCTGTTGGCCCGCCACCTCGTGCCCCGTTACATTCTGGTATTCCCCCACACTGTTCCTTGTTGTTTTTCCCTTGTGCTCAACAGGAAACCGCCAGTAAAACGATACGTGTCCTTAACCCTTTTTAATAAAGAATAGAACATTGGCACTAACATTCAAAACGAAATGGGCACATAATAAAGATTTGCATGCCATTATATATTATTAGTTATTTTCCTGTTTAGTTAGCAAGGGTCGATGCGCTTCTGTCGACATAAAATTTTCATTTTAAATCTGCAGTATTTACAAAACTAATTTTTAACCAACCTCTTTAATTATTAATTTTAGCGTTGTTAGCATCAGCGTTTGATTTGAAGGTATGGGGACGACGAAAAATTGGAAGCAATATGTATTTCTTGTCATTATTTCACTTTGAAAATAAGCTAACATGAAAGATAAGCATAATATAGAGAGATCAATTGCAAATATAGACGCTATTGACTTAGTTGTCGAGCCTTTATAATCTGAAACATCTCTCTTTCTCTCTCCCTCTCTCTCTCGCTCTCTCAAATGCAAGATATGTATTATTTTACTTTCTGATATCTCCATCGAAGAAGAATGCATTTCATTGTAGTGATTCCAAAGAATCAAAGAGGTACAGAAGAAAAATTGTTGTCTCATCATTTCATTCTTGCATCTATATAAAAAATAATGGGAGTAGAACACCCTTTAATAGTTAAAAAGTTAGTTTATGCAGGACTTTTGAAAATGGACCAAAAGTAAAATGTATATAAATTGTAAGACCACAAACATAGCTCAACCTGCGTTTAAAAATGTTTTTCCATCTATATTTATCATCTCCCTAGATTTCCTATTTTATTTTATTAATGATCTTTAATGAAAATGTGAATATCAATTAACGCGATCACGCCAAAGAAGTATAACTTCTGCCGCGCGTACATAAGTACAGAAAAGAAATTGAAGCTTGTTTTTTTTTTGTATCCGATACAGAGTAAATAATATTTTATAGAATCATTTTTTATTGAAGTAGAATATTTCGGTTTGATTTTGTTCTGCAGCTCGGCTCTACCCTAATATTTTAGCGTGTATTTACTTTTTATAAAATAATTTTCAAAACGTACTGTTTTTAGGGTTCCGTACCTCAAAAGGAAAAAACGGAACCCTTATAGGATCACTCGTGTGTCTGTCTGGCACTCTGTCTCAGCCAATTTGCTCTGACTACTGGACCGATTGAGTTGAAATTCGGTACACATATGTAAGTTGGTGACCATAAGACGGACGTGTAACGTAAATAAATGAATTTTGAACATGGAGGTTATTTTTGGGTGAAAAATTAGGACATTAAAAAAAAATTGGCGTACTGTACCGTGCGACATATCAAATGAAAGAGCTTGTCGTAAGGGTCTCAAATATAATTATTTTTATGATTGTAAAATATATAGTTTTCAAGTTATTTAAGAAAATAGGTGAAAATTTACCATTTACCCCCCTTTATCTCCTACTGGACCGATTGAGTTGAAATTTGGTACACATGTGTAAGTCGGTGACCCAAAGACGGACGTGTAACGAAAATAAATAAACTTAAACATGGAGGTAATTTTTGGGGAAAAATAGGAATTAAAAAAAAAAGTTTTGCAAACTCTACCGCGTGACATATTAAATGAAAGGGCTTGTGGTAAGGGTCTCAAATATATTTTTTGTATATTTTTAAAATACATAGTTTTAAAGCTTTTTAAGAAAATAGATGAACAGTTGACCATTCCCCTCCCTTACCTCCGAAACTACTGCGCCTAAAATTTTGAAAAAATAGAGAATGTCGGGTCTCACCCATAGTTTACAGGAAAATTGAAACGAAAATCTTAAGTCTTAAAGTATTCACGGAAAACGGAATAGTACGGAACCCACTTCTCGCGAGTTCGATTCGCACTTGACCGGTTTTTTATGATAACTCTATCAGTCTATTATACGGTAAATTTTTGTCAGATTATAAATTCCTTTTAACGAAACATTTCAATCGTCTGAGTTCGGTTTTCCGCATCAGACACTGTAAGCTTTATAGGTACAAAGATTGTATATGCAGATACTGGGGTTGATGTTAGACGTAGAAAATGGCGGGGGTGGGGAGGCGGTGGTGTATATACGGTAGCAAAAGCATATGTCGCTGCGGTCCTTGGCTGGCTGCTGCGGTGCAAGACTCGACCTCATCTACTATGCTAATGTCTTCCAAGAACTTCACCGCAAAATGCGACTCCCTCTATGCCGCAACAGCTGGCCTCTATGAAGTATAAAGAGTCCCAACTCTCTACGTATTCTATTTCTGGATACAATATGTGTGTTTATTTTGCACTCTATCCTCGAATAAACAAACTCTATTTGTTCTTTATACCCGGTCGAAAGTACGTACTTTCGGCTTCGATTTTAAGGCAGAAAGTCTAACATTTAATGCTCTGCTGGAATTACTCACACGCCATCTGTAACAGTGGGTCGAAACAGTTTTCTCGTGCACACTGATACGAAAACACGTACTTTCGACCGACTAGAAAGAAAAATAGTATACACCACACGACCAGAAAATTGAAATTTCTGCACTGCGCGATAGGCTTCGCCTCGGATATCGTCTGTCGCGGAGTGTAGGAATTTTAATTTTCCGTCCATTGTTCTTTAGCTATCACGATAATGCTATTAAATAATAAAATTGCCCCCCTAGCTCCCCTATTATTATGATGAAAAGTCGCACAGATAACGGGCAGTTTGAACGGTTTTACTGAACACCTCTCCTCTCAGTGTTTTGCCATGCAACTCGCCGTGTAGCGCTAAATGGTGGTTCGATTTGAAAATAGGTGCAATTTTATTTATACGATATAATACCAAGAGAAAAAAGATAAAGTATTTATGAAGTCAACTGTTAATAATTAATTAAAGTTACTGTTTACCAGCTGTTCACTATGCTCCCTTTTTCATCAAGATTACGTGCAATTGGATGCGTGTGTGCATGTGTAAGTAAAATTCACTTACTCATGTTTCGGAAATCTCCAATTTCTATGAAAAATCTTACTCAATCTTTGATGTTAATGCTTCGAAATAAATTAGAAATATGACTTTTAACCAAAATCTAAATAAAATATTTAAAATCAGATAAAAACGAGAAAATTAGCATAAATTTTACACCGATTTTTGTACAGAAAAAAATAAATTGAAGAAAAAAAATATTAAGTAAGCCAAATTTGTCAGTATTTTAACATAAGTTGTAAAGAAAAAAAAAATCAAAATATTAATTTGTCTTCTCGTAATTCGAAATCTCGTGACGTGCTGTAAAGAAATATTGACGAATATCACGTTACCTTGTATTGTTAAGGGGAATCGCCCACACTTCTTGGCTATCATATAAATGCCAAAAAATATTAATAATATTGTTAAGTTCAAAAAGACTTTAAAAAAGTTTTTACTCAATGGATGTTTTTATTCGCAAGATGAATTTTTTAACAATGTATGTTTGTAATCATATCTATGTAATTTTGACCTTTCCTATAACCTATGTAGGTTTTTAATGGAACAAATATATATTATTATATTATTATTATCATAATGATTGAATTTGAATAATTTTTCTCGGCCAACGCCGGGCTTAACAGCTAGTATTCTTGCATGTCGAGGCCTGTACAATGCATACCACATTCGCAAGAAGATGCTGTCTGCGGATTTTGTAGCAGTATTATTATTCTTTAACCGAATGCTTAATTAAAATCTGCTCTCCCTCCTTTCTCTGTGCAACACTCCTTGCTGCTGCCTGCTGCTGTCTTATTAACTGCTCAGTGCTCACCTACTTCTACGTCCGTACATACCTAGTACATAATAAACATGCACAGTGCACACAAATATAAACATGAATGTTATACTTTTACTAGGGTTGCCGGATCTTAAGACATTTTTAGAAATCCGTATATCGGATGAAAAAAACTCATGTCACAGATTATTTTCTCTGAATCTTCTGGACGAAAAAAGTTGAAATTTAGTACATATACCGGTAAACTGGGGCTACTTGTGACAATTATTTATGTTTTTTGCTTAAATTGAATTTGTTATTACACTGAATACAATAAATTTTACATGAATATGAAGCTTGAACCTTACTCTTTTGAATGCACAGTGGTAGGTTGCAATATTATGTATAGAAAAAGAGATATTAATTAAATAAAGTGTCACAAAGTAACCCCGTATGTTGGGGTTACTTTGTGACAACCATTTTTTTACTATGAAAATACTGTTGAGTAGACTGCTGACATAAAGTAATCCTCTTAATAACGTTAACAAAAAATATGTATGCCCTATTTTTCTGAAGCAACACGTAGGGAGAGCCCATTTTGTCTTATATCTTTGAGAGCTTTTTTTCATTAGTCTAATTTTTGTAATTCCTACTACCAAGCTTCTTTTTATATTTCCGTGGCATTTTAGATCTGAAAAATTTGCATTATTAGTTTAAAATTTCAGTTAAAATCCCAATAAAATAATTACTGATAGAATTTTATCTGCTTAACATTGCGAGGGTTACTTTTGACAGGTTTTTTAATGTCACAAAGTAACCCCTGAAATCTTTGATTTTTAATTAAACTAATAACTACATCGAAATTAAAAATTCTAAAATTAAACTCTGTAGTTCAAAATGGTCGTTAACTTGTACTTAGTTGATTTTAAAAAAAAAATTTGGTTTTAATCTCACACTAGAAAGTATACAGACAAACTGAAAACACCTGTTTTTTAATCAAAAATAACGCCCAGTACTTGCAATCGTATTTAGATACTGCATTCTCTTCATAAGTGGCCCCACAGTTACAAACAGTAACTTCCCAAATCTATGTTTGGTTGATGGTATTGTACCCGGATCCAGATTTTGTTGCTTAAGACCTGGTGTCACAAAGTTACCCCTGCAGTCACAAAGTAGCCCCGGTTTACGGTATATAATTAGATGATCCAATCACGGACATATAGCGTAAATAGACGAATTCCGATTTTGGGGGCCAAATTAAGAAATGAAATAAAAAATTTTTTCAAATGCATCATGTCAGGTACCAAATGAACGGATTCGTTATGAGAAATACAAGTATTTTTTTTTATAATTTTAAAATGCGTAAGTTAAAAGATATTAAAGAAAATAATTTTAAAATAATTTTCTTTTAACGAGATGCAAAAAGCATTATTTTAAAAATTGGCGCATCATTTTGATAAATAATTATCAGTGTAAAAGTTTCTCTGATATTTGTCATAAAATGCGATTTTAATAATAATGAAATGTATTTGTTCAATTCATTGTAATGTTTTAAAAACGAATTAAAAAATTTCAAAATTTACATATTTACAGTATATACATACAAACGTTAACAACATTGCTATAACGTACCTTAATTTGAAACGCTCAATTGTGTATGATATATTATAACAATGCCTATTTAAATTTGAAAAATACGTAATACAGCCTGCATCGTTCACAAATGTGAAAATAATAGAGGCAAATAATTGGCTGGAACTATTTTAAAATGTCATACTTTAATCCAGTAAAATTGAATTCTAAATTGACTTTCTAGAAACAAAACCACTTTTTTATGTTAGATATACATTATTATAACTCAAATAATTGAAGCATGTGAATTTTTTAAAGTTATTAACTAAATTATAGATCCTGTTAGATAAATGCAACGTAAAAAGAAATTTTACCCCACAATTTCTACGTATATGTGTTAACTGTACATATTACACATTTCCGTTACTTATAACTCGTATAATTTGCAACAACTTCACAACATTTTTCTTAAGAAATACCAGTTTTCCGCTCCGACTTCGCCCGGGTAGATTTTACTTTACTAGCAAAATAAAGAACAGCAACAAATCTAGTGTTGCTTCAATTTAGTTCGAGATCGCGTGAGGGATCCCCGATCTGCTTTACATTTTTGCTCGATGCTCGTTCCCTTTTTATCATTACGCAATAGTATATGTTCCTTGGGAAGATTCACTGCTTAATCTGCCCAGATAAAATTCGTTCAATTGTTTATATATATTTGCTTAACATGATTTGAAAAAGTCTTTCTTTGTTTTTGTATATTTTACTAACCGTTACCCATGGCTCTGAAAAGGACAGTGTGGTCTAGTGGTTAGCGTGCTGGCTTCTTAACCGGACTGTCGTGGGTTCGAATCTTGCTTCTGCTCCTGGATGGTTTCTGATGGTTTATAATTATTTGTATGATATATACCGGTAAAGTTGTTGTCGGGAGCTCACAACACGTGTTGATTTATATCTGATATCTTAATCAATTAGAAGTGAAAACTGTCTTTATTAATTATTTATAAAATGTAAATAAATAATAATAGCACTGAGAAATAATGATAAATTCACTATGAGAATAAAATTAACTTGAGAGTTGCATTGAAAAATTAAAATGATACGTATAACAGTCACTGCTACGATCGAGACACAAATAAAACAAAAAAAAAATGGACGAAAACTGTATAGTGAGTGAGAGAAAGGAAGCCGGCTTCGTTCTCACCCCTACTCCATGATGTTTGCTGGTTGAAAAGTGACAACGGGAGACACTTGGCGCGGATAACTGATTGGTTGATAGAACTATACATGAAAATTATAGTATACTACAATGATTATATTCGATTGCCATCTTGTGGATCTGTGGATGAAACAGAATAATATAAAAAAAGCGATTAAAAATCAGGGGTTGATCGTATAAGGGTGAAAATTTAGAATTAAATGTATTTTTCAATGCTGAATCATGAAGGAATAAAAACAAATAATTTTGTCCAAAAAAAAAAAAAAAATTGGGGTGGACCACCCTTAACATTTAGGGGTATGAAAAATAAATGTTGGCCGATTCTCAGACCTACCCGATAAGCACACAAAATTTTATCAAAATCGGTTCAGCCGTTTCGGAGGATAAAGGTTTAAGTATTGTGCTTGAGCCCACGTGGTATTTTTGTTACGCTGAATGTATGCTCAAAAATAGCCTGTTTCTCCAAATTTGAGAATGCTTGAGCCATTTTAGAGAGTAAATCAAACAAATGTATTTGTTTCAACAAATTTCGTTTTACACGGCACACTTTGATAACGCCAAATAGATATTTTTGTCAGTTTTGTAGCTTCTGATTGGTTTAGATATAGGATATGCTATGTCAAATTATTCAGAAAAATAAGTAGAATTCGAATATCTGAAAATCAAAAATACCGTCCATAAGAAAAACCAAAGTTCATATCAATATCTCATTATGTAGTGGAAATAAAAAAATTAAACCTACGCCACTGAAAAGACCTTAAAAAGTTATCAAAAAATGGTTAATGAAATTTTCAAATATCTTCATAAATAACAAAGTTATGGCCAGTTTTCATAAATGGCAATTTTCACTATTTTCTGAATAAATTCATAGGGTGTCAAAATTCAATTGTTTTTTCGACGGGATGTTAATGAGCCCAATTTTCTGCACTACTTTGCCCATTTAACCGACTTTCTATCTCCACTAATAACAAAGTTACCCATGTTAGCCAACGTTCGGTGAGACACCCTGTATTAGATATTTATTAAATAAATTAATGTGTCGAATAGAAAACTTCATCCGGTAATAGAGAAAGTATAAGCAGCCAAGAAAAAGTTACGATGTGTGCATTTTTTCAAATATTTTTTTCTTGAATGTTGCAATTTGTGATGATATTAAATAGACGCGGTCTAATAGTACATATTTAAGGAAAGTGAAGTTTTCTTTGCTTTTAAAGTATTTTTAATATTATCAAAAGCAGTGAAGAGACGTCGGATGAGAAAATCTGGTGCCCAGCCCAGTTCTTATATCAGATCCCGCTTCTTTACTGTTACTTATTAAAAACCAGGGATCCGCCCTGCATTGGTGCGACCTACAATATGCTAGTCGTCGTTCCTTTTACAAACTTCTTACTTCATCGTAACGTCAACTTCATTTCGGCTCATCTACTGGTCTTATTCTTGCAAATCTGTATAATATATTACTTCTCAAAGGTGTCGGTATGAAATATCGCCATTTTTGAAGATTATTTTTCTCTCCAACGACGAAAAATAAATTAATATCTTGAATTTAATGTTTTCAATAAAAAATTACAGTTTAAACATTTTAACAATTTCATTACAGAAAATTACATTCAGAAAAACATGTCGTCATCTGGTCACTGTTTATTTTAACAGTTGTCGGTAACTTAAGTTTGTTTTTGAGCAAAATAAAAAATTTATCCCCTTAATACATACCTTAAAATATTTTTTTTTTAATTTTAATATTTTTATTAATTCAACATCTGCACCAAATTAAATACACTCTTCAGTTCTGTTGGGTTAATTTTTTTTTTAATTTTAGTAGCACATTTTTATCTTTACTAAAGGTTCAAATTTTACTTTTGAAACGATTCTCAAAATTTTTTCGATATTTTTGGGTTTAAAAACCACCCTTAAAATGACCCGATGGAATTCATTACACAGGATTCGTGCGGTGATGGATTTCAACTTGTGGATCAAATTTTGTTAAAGTCAATCAACTCTTTTCATTGCCCGCACTTATATATATTATAAGAGACTGGTTTTCAATTTTGGATATTCTAAAAGGCGATGTTATCTATGGACGTCAAAACGACTGGACCGATTTTGATGAAATTTCCAGGTAATCTTTGGATTAGCTCAGCTGTGAAATTTGGTAGCGATTGAATCACCCGAATTTTTTTTTGTTTTTTTGACAATTTTGGTTTTTCTTCGATTTTTGAACATTCCCAATTAAAAGCGATTGAATTCAATACGCGTTGAGAATTTTATGATAACGATTCTCTTCTTTTATATCCTATATTGTATTACATTTACACCCGAGCGAAGCCGGGCTGGGCAGCTAGTATGTTATGAACGATTAGTACAGTTAACGCGCCTACGTGAACCTCTATGCAGTAGTAGTCGATGCCGTATTATAGTACAGAGTAGATGTATTAGGCCGTCGTTGTAGTGTAGGTAAAGTCCCTCATCGCGCGAGACGGCGACGGCGGGCATGATTTCCCTAAGAGGCTCTTAGCCCTCTGCTTAGCACTCCCATTACGGCGAGGAAATTAAAAGTGTCATAAACTGGCCTCAGCTCGTCTATATCGACGGCCTCTCACTTCCTCACACCTTACCTCTTTCTTCCTCGCGCTGTCCTATCTGTACATCGAACCGGAAGACGAGGAAATTTAAGTATATGTATTTATACTGATTAAAATTGCTTGATTGGAGGAAAATTTTTAGAGCTTTATAGGCCGTTAGAATTTTAATGATATTTGTCTTATTGAGGTTGATTTAACAGGGATATTTTTTAGTGTATTTGCCATATGGCAACATACACTATTGGCGTCGGTCGGATGGCGGGACCTAGGGGTCGGACCAAAATTTCTCGACGTTTCATAACCTCCTAAACACTTTGGCACCATTTTTAAAAATGTTTATATATATATATATATATATATATTTATATATATATATATATATATATATATATTTATATATATATATATATATATATTTATATATATATATATATATATATATATATATATATATATATTTATATATATATATATATATATATATATATATATATATATATATATATATATATATATATAGGTATATATGTGTGCGGGCTATAACTTTCGAAGAAGTTAATTTATTTTAACGAAATTTGGCACACATGTTGGAATCCAAGACCGCACGAAGTCTATTTAAAATGGGCCCAATCGGGCCATTTTAAGGGTAGTTTTTAGGGGTTGAAAAATGTTTTTGGGGCCCAAAATACCGAAAAAATTCTCCGAATCGTTTCAAAATTGAAATTTAACCCTCCGGTAGTAATTAAAAAGTGTCCCTAAAATTTTAATAAAATCGGCCCGACAGCACCGGACATACAAATTTTATGAAAACACTAGTTTGTAGATAGTGAATTATTTACTGAAAGTTGCATACCTATAATTTGGTATAGAGGTTCGATTGATAATAATATTGCAATTAAGAAAAAAATGTTATTTTAAGGGCTGTATTAAGGAGTAAAAATTTTTTTTTACCCAAAAACCAACTTAAGTTCGCATAATAAAGCCACACTGCCTGTATCAGCAAATACACTATATTGTCGGCAGGGTTTTGGCACTGCGACCCGGGTTTTTTTTTTTAATTTATTAGTGGTACCTACATAAATATTTTATGCGTTTCTTTTTTCCTACTCTGTATAGAATTTGTTTTTTTTTAATAGAGCTTTTGAGCTGTTGCACGTTTAGCCAAGAAATTTATTTTGAAAATTACTGAATGACATTTGCATATAATTATTACATTCATATCAAGAATGTTACTCAATAATTAAACCATTAATATTATTTTCACCATGTTTGACAGTTGTTTTTCATACACCCAAAGTTATCAGATACAGATGTTGTCGAACGTCTATAATTTATATTCATTCATCTTCAATGGCATTCGGTAATTAATCATTTTTCACTCAACACTTGATACCTACTTAGTAAAAATTGCGGTTGTTTTTTGAGTCAGATGTTTATTTAATTTTGGCGACGTTTCGATTACTGGTTTGTAATCATCTTCAGGCCTGTCAATAATTAAAAGATCATTACAAACTAGTAATCGAAACGTCGTCGTAATTAAATAAAAAAACTTTAAAAAAAATATTAAATCACTAAAAAGATGAAAATAATGAAATTTTGCGGTCGGAGCTAATTTCATTACAAAAACTTTTAATTACATATCTATATTTTATTAAATAGGCACCGACCTCAAAATTTCATTATTTTCATCTTTTTAGTGATTTTTTTGAAGGAGGTTAATATTTTTTTTTTAAGTTTTTTTATTTTTTACTTTTTAGTGGTGGATTTTTTTATTTCTCCAGGGTTCCATCATCAGATCCTGACCTGATGACCATGGGACCACCTGGGATGTATACCCTTTCAAACAAAAAAAGAATTTTCCAAATCGGTTCAGGCGTCTTCGAGTAATTGGGGAACATACATAAAATATAAAAAAAAAATTCCGATGAATTGAGAACCTTCTTCTTTTTTTTGAAGTCGATAATAAACATCTGACTCAAAAAACAACCGCAATTTTTACTAAGTATCAAGTGTTGAGTGAAAATTGATTAATTACCGAATGACATTGAAGATGAATGAGTATAAATTATAGACGTTCGACAACATCTGTATCTGATAACTTTGGGTGTATGAAAAACAACTGTCAAACATGGTGAATAATAATATTAATGGTTCAGTTATTGAGTAACATTCTTTATTCATGTGCTTTATTAGAAAAGTGTTGATTGTTTAGAAATGTGGCACTGTAACTGGTAATTCAGCCGCCGCGATAGTGGAAGATTCCGATTCATATCTCGACAGTGACATTGTTCGAATTGTAAAAAAAAAATAATTTCTAATATGGCATTAATTTGCAAATATGATAGCAAAACTATACGCTATAATTATTATGGTGAAAATATACTGAAAATGAAGTGAAACCCAGTATATATGTTGGACTCGCTTTCAACATAATGTCACTTACTCGTAGATAATATAGTTTACAACATCCTAGATACATAAAGCACTATTTTACAATAGTTGTTAGAAACTCTTAAAGAAAATTTAAAAACTACATATTTTATTCAAAAAAACCGGCAGGTTCTTTTGCTGTGAACACCCCGTTGCTCTGCATACTACTTCATTTGAATATTTACATTTCAAGCAAATATTAAGTTCGATATATTTGATCAGGTAGGGATTATTCCCTTGGCAATCGTTTATCTTGTTCCGTTGGACGCGTGTGCGAGTATTTGGATATTTCGTATATCGGTAAATAAAGGAAGCTGATTGAAAGATTAATATGCTAATAGTAAAGAACGGATGTCTCATTTAATATATTACGGAAAATGATAAATGCGTTTCTTAAGTGTTTCAGGATTTCCCTGATGTCCACTACAATATTTCATATAAAGAGTTTTATGAATGTACGTACGTACGTTACGATGTCCATATTTTGATAAAGTGATGTAACGCGTATTATTTAGATTTATTACGGTCATATAGGAAGTAATATAGTGAAGCATAATACCTTATATATTTGTGACCGAAAGCCAAAAGAATTTATGGCGATTATTTTCTATATGTATATCTTCCGTTATACTTCTTTTTGGCGCCCTATGAAAAAATGATGATTGGATTTTTACGATTGTAACATCAAAATTAATAGGATGAAAAGAATAGGGCTTACCAACATAATAGAGGTAGATACCATGTTTGCATGCGCGTAGCGTCTTATAGCTGTATTATGGTGATCTCATATCGGTCCTTTTATTAATGCTATTGATTTATCCCATCGTAACTATATAAAATTGATTAACGGGAACATGGTCAGTTAAATTTTTAATTTGTTTCGTTTCGTCTATTTATGAAATTTTAGATAAAGAGGTACATTGGATGAAGCTAAAATATTAGTGAGATGATTAATATTTTTTTAATGATAAAGTCAACTCAAGATCTGATACTAAGTAAACTAAACTGATACTAAGTAAATTATATACTAATGTTTGTCGGAATGTAAATTGACTTGATTTGAGTTACCGCTGCAAAGGTCGCCGATTCATTGAGCTTAGGTGACAGGGTAAGAGTTTTGGATTACAGCAGTAAATCCAATATTTGAACATCTGCTGTAATTTGTAAAAAAGTCGTCGAATAAACATCTGAAGTTACTAGCGATGACGGTCTGTTGTTGAAACGACATGTTGATCAAATTTTATAAAGTATAAAAAGTGACGCTAAATTCCTGTAATCACTTAAAATACTGAAAGTGAAAACTGACGTTATACTAAGAAGGTGGAGTCAAACTGCCTTCAAGGTATTCCAAAAAATGAAGGAGAAAATAATTGTAATCTATTTGCAAATGCAAGTTGAATATCTTTTAATTAATTAATTATCTATATAATTAATATTCAACTTGCATAATTGTAGCGAATAGCTAGTTAAGTCAAAATATTTCTTTTTTTGTAAAATGATTACTTAATTGTTTATCAAACAGATAATTATTGAAATGATCTTGATTTTTAAAAATAAAATATTTTTATCACATATCTAACAGCCGCCATAAATGGAATAACATTTTTAGTGATACTAGTGTATCGATTGTTTTACGTGTCAGTTAGTTGATTACGTCACTTACCTAATATGAAAAGTTTTTTGAATTGAGTTAGCTGTGTATTTTATTAATTGTGTCTGGTAAAGAGAATGCATTTTAAAGAATTATTTATTAGTGCAGTGATTACTTCAAAGTTATAATTTCATTTTTGTTTACATAGCCATAAATAATAATGATTATATCGTGTTATTGACAAACTTGTGTTACGATTTAAGGTACTGAATTAGGTTACATTATAATTTTCTGTGAATTGGATAATTATTTCATGTGGTTTATTATTCACAGAGCCTGTTGAAGTTTAGAAAATAGACTAAACGTAGCGAATTAAAAAATTAACCGAGTTTTATTTAAGTTCCCGTTAATCTGTTTCATTAATATTTGATTTCAGAGTCATTTCATGGATATATCTAGAAGCATGTTCCTGACAGTGCTGTCTCTTTTCCTTGCAGAATTCAATCACTAATAAGCCGAATGAACCACTATATTATTTTGCCAGAAATTTGACATTGTCCGTTTTCCCTTTGGTCCCCAGATATGCATGTTACGTATTATGCCATCATATATGTACATAAAATGTTATAAGTCAGACCTTTTTGAAAATGTAATCCCTTTGACATGTCCCATATCACTTGGTCTAATGTTTATCGATTGTATTTAACCTTTACTTAAACATATTTTTGTTTAATATTACGGCTTTACTCTTTTGTTATAAAAATTACTTCATAAAGAGTGATGCTTTCATATTGATTTATTGTTTTCCAATCGTTTCTTCAATTTAGTCATTTACGATATTACTTTTGTTTAGATTTACGATATTTATGTCAAGGGCCGGATTAAGGCTACTTCAAACACGTTGATTACTATGGAAGTTCTATTCAATTTTGAAACTAGGAATGACATTTGCTTTTGACTATAACACTGCTTAAAATTTTCTACATTATTAGTGTATTTGCCATATGGCAACATACACTAATGGCGTTGGTCGGATGGCGGGACCTAGGGGTCGGACCAAAATTTCTCGACGTTTCATAACCTCCTAAACACTTTGGCACCATTTTTAAAAATGTTTATATATATATGTATATATATATATATATATATATATATATATATATATATATATATATATATATGCGTATATATATATATATATATATATGTGTGCGGGCAATAACTTTCGAAAGAGTTAATTGATTTTAACGAAATTTGGCCCACGTGTTGAAATCCATTACCGCAAGAAGCCTATTTAAAATGGGCGTAATCGGGCCATTTTAAGGGTAGTTTTTAGGGGTTGAAAAATGTTTTTGGGCCCCAAAATACCGAAAAAATTCTCAGAATCGTTTGAAAATTGAAATTTAACCCTTTAGTAGCAATTAAAAAGTGGCCCTAAAATTTCAATAAAATCGGCCCGACAGGACCGGACTTACAAATTTTATGAAAACACTAGTTTGCAGATAGTGAATTATTTACTGAAAGGTGTATTTAATTTGGTGTAGAGGTTTGATGATAGTAATGTTGCAATTAAAAACAAACTGTTAATTTTAGGGGTGTATTAAGGGGTTAAATTTTTTATTTTGACCAAAAACAAACTTAAGTTCATGTAATAAAACCAGACTCCCTGTATTAGCAAATACACTATATTGTCGGCAGGGTTTGGGCACTGCGACCCGGGTTTTTTAGATTTAATTTCAATAACAATTAGGGACAGTATCTACTATAAGCGAACCCACTCTTTACATCTCAGCATTCGTCAGTATATATTTGTTTTTAATTTTCCAAAAATTTTTTTTTTTATTTCAGAACTCAAAAAGAACTTTCGAACTCGGAGGAAAAATGTATGTAAAATTTTATGATATTTAAATATATGGATGAAGATATTTATTTTTTTATATTATTGAAAAAGTTAGGTATTTAAGAAAACTTCTTAATTAATATTCTGTACGAATGGCTATAATTATTGTGAAATACAGTGTGTCACAAGATAAATGTAATTAAGAATATTTTCGAAAACATTTTTTTGAGAAAATTATGTTGGTTAAAATAACTCTCCGAACAAATTTTGCAATTAATAGAGACAGTGTCGTAGTTAAGGTTATGGGCGTCCAGGGCAAGAATTGAGTTTTGCGCCCCCAAAAACTTATTTTATAGAAAAAAAAGTATACAATAAAAAAATTGAAATTCTTTCGTGTTTTCGCATGCTTTGCGTTTATATTAAGAGCAATAAAACATACCGGTAAACCGGGGCTATTTTGTGACAATTATTTATGTTTTTTGCTTAAATTGAATTTGTTATTACACTGAATACAATAAATTTTACATGAATATGTAGCTTGAACCTTACTCTTTTGAATGCAGAGTGGTAGGCTGCAATATTATGTATAGAAAATGAGATATTAATTATTAAATAAAGTGTCACAAAGTAACCCCGTATGTTGGGGTTACTTTGTGACAGCCATTTTTTTACTATGAAAATACTGTTGAGTAGACTGCTGACATAAAGTAACCCTCTTAATAACGTCAACAAAAAATATATATTCCCTATTTTTCTGAAGCAACACGTAGGGAGAGCCCATTTTGTCTTATATCTTTGAGAGCTTTTTTTCATTAGTGTAATTTTTATAATTCCTACTACTTCTTTTTATATATCTGTGACATTTTAGATCTGAAAATTTGCATTATTAGTCTAAACTTTCAGTTAAAATCCCAATAAAATAATTACTGATAAAATTTTATCTGCTTAACAATGCGAGGGTTACTTTTGACAGGTTTTTTAATGTCACAAAGTAACCCTTGAAATCTTTGATTTTTTATTAAACTAATAACTACATCGAAATCAAAAAGTCTAAAATTAAACTCTGTAGTTCAAAATGGTCGTTAATAACAATAAGACAACTTGTACTTAGTTGATTTTTAAAAAACTTTTTGGTTTTAATCTCACACTAGAAAGTATACAGAGAAACTGAAAACACTTGTTTTTTAATCAAAAATGACGCCCAGTACACATAAACTTGCAATCGTATTTAGATACTGCATTCTCTTCATAAATGGCCCCACAGACCCTTCTACAAATAGTAACTTCCCAAAACTATGTTTGGTTGATGGTATTGTATCCGGATCCAGATTTTGTTGCTTAAGACCTGGTGTCAAAAGTTACCCCTGCAGTCACAAAGTAGCCCCGATTTACGGTATATATTTTTTATTTAGTCAATATTGAGACAATATTTTAAAATTTCATCAACTGATAGAATACAAAAACAAATACAAATGATAGAATAACAAAATGTTTGAGTCTGAACTTGTCTATACCATAATATATTTGGACGTTCATTCCTAATTTGTACATGCGTTTGGATACACAAACCAGACACATGTACCGTCTAATTTTGCTATCTAACTGTAATGTCTTGTAAACAGGTATAGCATTGAAATGGAGTATTTAAAAGCAGTTAATGGCCTTTTAATAACCGGTTACTCTGATTTTTTAATTAGAGTAATGACATTTATATGTTTACTTTTTTTGTATTGACGGCTTTATTAACTCGTTGACAGTACCAGTTATTAATAGAAGATTGTATACCTAGTGTCGTAATGGATTATATTCCGACGTGACATATATGTTTAAAACGAGTGCCAGCGAGTTTTAACACATTAGCCGTAATACCATTATGCACGAGGAATATATGATACTTTTTGCACGTACATCCTATAAAATAGCTGACTTTCAAGTCATAATAAGTATATTTGTAATATTTTTGACAGTTCACGTTCGACCATTAAATGGTTGAACGTGAACTGTCAAAAATTTTTTTTTATATTTATGTGTAATATGTTGAATAAAAAGGAATTTAGTAAACAAAAAAAAACAAATATCTCTAGCATATTATGAATTCGATCCAAAATCGACCCAAATATAAGGCGCTGAACAGACCACATAGATAAATAAATTATCTATGTGGTCTGTTCAGCGCCTTATATTTGGGTCGATTTTGGATCGAATCCATATGCTAGAGATATATTTTTTTTTTTATTTACTAAATTCCTTTTTATTCAACATATTACACATACATATACAAAAAATCTGTGTTAAGGATACTTCCCCTCACTAGAGTGAGCTCTGTGTCGATTAATTTATCACATTAATTAATATAACTAATAGGATAGGTAAAAGCGCATTACTTTTGTTTTATTTTTGGCACTAGTATAAAAAAGGATAATTTTACTACCGCTATACAGGCATGAAAAGTAGATATTTCATAGAGGGACGTTTCTGTCGTTGTATTCAAATGAGAGTTACTTTTTGATAATCAGACGTTTGAAAGTTACATCTGGGTATCTTTGATGAGAAATATTTTATTAAAAAAATAAGCTAAGTGAGAGAGTGCCTTACGGTTTTTATTCTAGAAAAGAGGTTTAGTTAATTTAACATCCGGTAAACAATACACATTTTACAAAATAACTATTCCTTTAGTAAATACTGTGCAAACACTACTTATTCTAGTTCGTAAGCATTTACATAATTATTTACTAGGTAATGAATCAATTAAACATTTTACGTGAAGAACGTATTCCGTTTTTAACTCATTTATGCAACTGTATATTTCGCAGAAGGTTCTTTGACCTTGAAATTCAGAAAGCTGGGATCTCGGAATTTCTTTAATATTTAGTTTCAGCTAATTTGAACACTGTTTCTTGTAAAAACGTTTAATATCTACATAAATGTAAAGTTTAAACTATATTTTTAAATGGTTTATTGACCTTTTAGTGTGCGGAGAACCTAAGTCTTTGGACATCCGAAGAAAATAAATCAGATGCTTAAATCAGCATAAATCTTATTTTAGCAAAAAATCGACATGAGATAATAGATATGCAAAATAACTACAGTAAGACCCCACTCAACGCGATAGATACGTTCCAATAAGTTCCGTCGCTATACGAAACAGCGCTAAACGAGATCATTTTAATACGTAGATAATAGACATACGTGAAACAGAACCGAGAATTAGAAAATTTGTTAGATTTTTTTTTTATATTTTGTAACATTTATTATTAAATACTTTTTTATCACATTAATTTTAGATTTATTAATTGCTTATTTGACATATTTTGGTTTTTGTGAAGAAGTCCTCTAATGTCGTTTTTGCATCAACGACACTTCGTCTTGCCTTTGAACTTCCATCAACATTTGAATCATTTTATATTAATTGATCCATAATTTACGTTATAGTTTTTTAGAAACCGCGTAATACTGAAACAGCGTTAAGGGGGTCGTCTGGTGTGACGGGTCAAAAAAATCGAAAATTTTTTTTTTGCTTAAATCGCCTTTTTAGGATCTCCAGATTATGTTTGTGAAAGAGTTTTTCGAAATTCGAAGTCGTTGGAAAGTTACAGAGGTTGATGGTGAGTCAAGTGCTATTTTCTGTTACGCATACTTGATTTTTCAAATGCGTTTTTCTCGAAACTGTATTTTTTAAAATGGTTGCCACGATATCTCAAAAACTAATGATCCGATTGCGTTGAAATTTTTATGGTATCTTCAGTACATCTATAGTTCTAGCCCAAACCAAAATCGTTGTGATAACTGTAATAGTTTTTTTATTCTTCAAGCTGGAATAGTAAAAAAAACGATGAAAATCGTAAATTTTTTTTCAAATCTTCGCCAAACATGAATTTTTCAATATTTCGACTTAATTCTGGTCCCGGCTGTAGTCACAGGCCTACCAATTAAAACGCAATTAGATTTGTTGATTTTAGATAAGCAGAACAGTATGTATCGTGGCAACCGTCAGCCGACTTTTTTTTTTACATGGGCGTCATCCCGGAGATCTACAGTCGGTTCAACTGTACATTTCAACGTGAAAAAATTTGGAAAGGTTGGTGAAATGTTAATAAATACATGATGAAAATATTAAGGTAGTATACATTCATTGTTCGCCACAAAAAATTCCCAAAAAAGCGTGAAAAAAACAGTTGTCACATAAGACGACCCCCTTAAGCGGAGCAGCGTCAAGCGAGGTCTTACTGTACTCAAAAAAATCACTATACTACATTTGTTCATACTTTATATAAAATTCTGTATAGAATCGAAACACGACATCTTATCTTTATAGGCATATTAACGGCATAATATAAAGGTTGTAAATCATGAATGACAGTTGTCTCAATTCTGCGACGTCCTGAAGGAGCAGATAGTAGTAGATACGTATGTATTATGTAGGTGGAAGAAGAGAAAGAGAAATGTCGTCCAGGCTAGAAGGCCATCGTCGTGACTCGACATTGTCCAGTCAGTCGGTCGATCGCGATGGCAGTAGGGTCATAGTTCCCTTGTTTGACCCTTCAAAGGGCCAGGTGACGTCACATACACACACTCGTTCACTTGTTCTCCTCCTGTCTTCCCGCATCGCACTTCGATCCCCATTCCCCACGGGGAACGATTGTCTCGACACAAATTACCTTTTTAACTGGAGCTAAGGGATACCTATTTCCTCTGCATTCGATTCTTTTAGTAATAGCTTTATTGCACTTGACGTTATTATTATCGATATTTTAAAACTAGTAGTCCGGCCTGGTTTCGTCCGGATTTGTGGATTAGTTATTTAAGAATGCTGTCGCGGGTTTTTTTTGTTGAAATTATCTTTAAAAGAAAATTAAAACAGCACGCTTTTATAGACTAAAAAATGCTAAATAATTTGACAACAAAGTTAGCTTTACTGTAAAAAGTGTGGAGTGCTATCTACTTAAATTTTCATAGTAGTTCTACGTTTACAATTAGCTAGTAAATGAAAAATTTATTACCGATATTATACACTCCACGCTTTTTACAGTCAAGCTAGTTTTGTTGTCAAATTATTTTGCATTTTTTAGTTCATATAAAAGCGTGTTGTTTTAGTTTTTTTAAACTCTAATTTTAATTATAAGACTAAAAAAGAATATTACATAGAGTACGTACGTCATTATACTGCGTGTTAGTTTGCTTGATGTAATTTTTCAAGCTTTTTTATCCTGAAGGTCCTTGTCAGGATAATGAGACAAACTTATTAAATTGTTGTATTGTCGTCAGTCCTTGATAAGTGTGCAAAGTTTCAGTTTAATTTGACATTTTGAAGTGGGTGAATTTCAAGTTCAAAGATTCAACTACAAACAAACAAAGCTAATAAAAAAGCTTGTTAATAAGCAAATTTGACGATGCAATATGACTTTAAGTTGATCGGACACGATTGGCGTTGCAGTGTTCACCGCAAATGTTACTGTATAGTAGGTTGGTCAAACGGCTAAGATGGAACTGTCCCACAGGAATTGGCACAACGGAACTGCAGCTCCACACCGCGCCGGTCGACCCCTACGACAGTTTTATCTAGAAATGCAGATTGACACAAAAAATTCTTCCCCAAATATTATTGGAATCAATTATTTTGTATACACTTACGTACCTACTAATAATAAGATTACATGATTCCATGTTATCTGTTCCGTACATTGGTTCTTTTATTTGAAAAATTCGGTTAACGCAATTTTTCGTTTTATACCGTATTATATCATCCGAAAAACTTAATAATACTAGTTTAGGTATCTCGTTTGTAATGAAAGATGTTATCACGACGAGTGACATAGTGTTAACACGAGCGAGTGTTAAAAGGCATTATAGTCATTACAAACAAAATACGCACTCCTTTTTTTTGCACGTAGCTCGTATATAAAATAGCAGTTTTAAACTTTATAAGTATATATTTATATATCTGACAGCTGATCCATTTTGGAAATTGGAATTGTATACTTTGCTTTTCTGTCGCTGATTTGTATTTAAATGGCAACTGATTGAATACAAAATCAAATTATTTTTGTTTTATTTTACGCATTAGTGCGAAAAAGGGTCATTTTACCACCGCTAATTTTTTTCTCGATCCATCGAACGCTTTTAAGGCATCTGCACAGACTGTATGAAGAGACCTTGAAATGCCTAAATGAGTTTATATTTCGAATTACAAAACTTTCTTCACTCTTATAGTTGTTGGAAAATAAAAATTATTTTCTCGCTTTTTAACCGATTTCAAAAAAGGAGGAGGTTCTCAATTCGACCTGTATTTTTTGTGTCCGTTCTGCGATATCTCCGCTACTTGAGAACCGATTTTACTGATTCTTATTGTAAACCGATCCCACTTAAAATTTTACTTAAATTGCTTCAATATATTTTTTTTTAATTTCTAGTTTTAAGTTTAGTAATCAAATATAAAAAAGTCAATTAATACGTGCAAGCAGCGTATTGCAAATCCACTAAAAATTAAAAAATAAAAACTTAAAGAAAAAAGCTTCTTAAAGACACTAAAATGAGGAAAATATTAAAATTTTGAGCTCGGTCCCAACTTAATAAATACCATTTTTTACATATCTACTTTTGATAAATTGACGCTGGACTCAAAATTTTAATTATTTTCCACCTTTTATTGGTTTTCTTGAAGAAGTTTCAATTTAAAATAAACAGTTTTTTAGAAGCGATTTTTGTGCCATTTTGTATATAATACAACGTTTTTACTTGAGTACTGAAAAGAAATCTGATTGTATTTGTTTGCAATGCAGTTGGTAATATAAATGATTGACCATGACGGTCAAGGGTGTTATGGTGTAATTGGATTTCCAACATCCTAAAACTATTTATTCATATTATTGCGTATACATAATTCGCAATTATGTCAATAAATGCCTTGTTAAAACTACTTTTATTTTTGTAACGTTATCCTCCCTCAAAAAAAATGTATCGGGCTAAGAAATACTAGACAACAATTACTCAGAATTTTTGGGTTGGAACATCTCCAAATCTTATACATGTTTTTTAAACGGTTTTATTTAGCTTGCTTTGTTTGTGGGTCAAATCTAGTAATTGAAATTTCACCTCCTTCCAGTTGACCGATTGATCTGAAATTTGGTACGCACCTTTAGTTTTGATGACAATATTATGATAATTAGCGAACCGGCCCGGCTTCGTCCGAGCGCAAGTTTAAACTATTATCTAAACTAGCAAACTCAAAATTTAAAAACGCCAAACGTAAATAAAATATAAAGAGGTGGGAGTGGTCGGAATTGATTCAGCATGAATTTTTCTATAAGAATAACCTCAGTTGTAAGTCATATGTAAACGGAAAAGGTACTTACAAAATGCGAATTTTTTGATAATTGAGTCGATTCCGATCATCCGCAACCGTGTATGTTTATTAGTTTCGGAGATGTAGCCGTTTTAAATTTTTCAAATTTTTATACATTTCGAACCTTAATAAATTCTAAGTTCAACGAAATAATAATAATAATAATAATAATAATGCGTTTAACGTCCGTTTCTCGACTTTATGTCATAACAGACGCCATTCGCACCATTACTATTTTTCATTTTACCACTTCCCGTTTTTTTTCTACATTTCTTAAACTTCAACTTATATAATAGCAATGGGCGAATGAAGGAATTACAGGAAATTAGGATAAGGTAGGTAATTTTTGAACTAGGAGTTTGATAGGTAATCGGCCATGGCCTCAAATAAGGAACCACCTCGATATTTATCTGGAATTAATTGAGGGAAACCATGGAAAACCTCAATCAAGATGGCCGGTACGAGAATTACCGTTTCTCGGCGAGAGGCAGTAGGAAAAAGTCCCAGCCACATCTGCCCCCGCCGGGAATCGAACCCGGACCTCCCGAATGCGAGTCTAGTGAAGTTCAACGAAATACGAACTTGCGCTTTAGCCTGATAGAATAATAACTAGAAAAGCACAAGAATTATTTTGAGACGTTATCGTAAATTAAAATAGAAAATTGCTAAAGATCGTCTTATCGTATAAATTAATTTCATTAATATATAAACGTAATCTTGCAGTCGTTATTTTTTTCTGGTCGTCTAGTTGATATACGTTGATATACTTTCATAAATTGAAAACTAAAAAGCCTTCAAAGCGCGTAATTTGTAAAACGGGAATCTCTTAGGCTCTATCGTTGATATTATTTATAATAAATAAATAGTCACCGGATCTGCATTAAGAAGCGATCCATCTAAATGCAGTCGTTAAATGGCATAAGCGTTCGGAAAGGGGCGGAGAGAGACGAGCGGGAAAGCCGGACGACTGAACCGGAGCTTTAAAGCATTAGGTTCTCATATTGTTGCACTAATTCTCGCGAAGTCCTGCCAACGGCTATAAAATTATTCACTTAATTGCGTGTGTCTTACAGTGCGTTAAGTTTGCAACAGTATGCTACTTCTGCAGTCTTGTTACCCGTCTTACCATAGTAATTATATGCGTCTTTTATGTTGGTACTCATTATGGTGACTGGAAAACCATGTAGCACACTTTGTTGATAAAATCGTTGGTTGCATTAATAGTTCAAAAGATCAAATGATCTAGAAGTTGTGACCTTGAAATAACTGGTTGTTTTTTATTGTAAGTACAAGTTTATATATTAGAGGTAGTTGTCGTGGTACAATATTGTCAAAAAGTTATAGATTATACGCGCCACAAAAGTATACTAGCTTGTAGCTAAGTGATCCATAATTTGTACGCAAGACTGTACCCGTGGAAACGTAACCCATACAGTATTCATATGCATGTATACTTTTCTATAAATTGTTGAACTTTAAACCGTTGTTTATAAATAATTAGACGGTCAAAAATGTTTTCTTATTTTTTTTAAACTCATAACAAATGCATTGAAAGACTGCCAGTTTTTGGAAAGTTTCTGACAGTTAGTTCTTTTTTTATAAATAAGAAACTGGTTCAGAACTACAGAGACCGTATACAACCAATGCTAATTATCCAATTTTTAATTGAATTTATCTCGGATGATATACGGTCGATCGACTTCAAATTTTCAGAGTAATTGTATTATCATGCCCTTAATATAAGTATACAAAAATTAAGAATTTTCTGACGGCGTGCCTTAACCACGACAACTACCTTAAAATAAATAAAACACTTTTAAAAAATTCGCAATTACATATTTTCTCTTTTAAATATAATCAGTAGATTCATTTTTTCAAATTGTTATATTAAATTACAATTTTCCTGCGTAGTTTTGTAATGAAACTAATTGACCCCAAAAATAATAAACAACAAATTGCTAGGCAAACGACTCAGTCTCTAATCCTAGGGAACCAAATATTTGGGTCTACCACTAACAAGAGTCCATCAGGAAAGAACTGAGTGTCTTGATACGAGGACCCAGGATTGTTCGAGACTTAGTTTGATGTCGGAAAGTTACATTGAACCCTACATACAGCGAGAACAATTTCGTATCCCCTAACCTTACAAATTTTAAGACTATTTTAGTTGATTAGGGTTTGAACCAGATGAGAAATACTGATTTTCTTAAAATCTCGTCTCGGGTCTTGTCTCGACGATAAATAGCTGTTCTCGTCCTCGCTTCGTAAAGGATGCTTTTGTAGTCTCGATAACGAGAAATTTTGGAGAAACTCGTCACGACAATTCATTATGCCGTCTTTTGTAGACACATGTAGACACAGTGATTATCGTAAGCAGAAACATATTGTGTTCGGGGATTCACAAATCTGCTGCATATTCATTGTTATGTTCCGCCAGTTACCAGAGTTACCGGGACCTGGCACGGATTCATATTTTTGGCTTATTATTATTTTTAATCGTTTAGCAATAAAAAATGACATCTTCTTTTATTTTGATTCTATAATTATTTCGACGTCTCATAATTTTATCGTAATTTCTCGAAGCTCGTCTTGGAATTCGAGATGAGAAAATTGTTAATCACAGATATTGCTTTTGTTTTGTCGACAAAGTCTTTAGACTTTTGAAGCTTACAAAATAAAGCTGTTAAACTATTTTTTAAACACTAGTAGTACATCAGCAAACATAATTTGACAGGCAATGTTAATAAAATGGGCTTGCTGTTATTATTTATAAGTTTATAACCTTTAACCTAATAAATGTATTCAAATCAGAAATACAATTATTATTTTCCCATAGAAAGATTACTGTCTGTTATTAGATTCTGTCAGTTCATAAGTGGAATGGCGGTTATAAAATATATAGTACTATTAATTTAATTTGATGAAATGTTTTTTACATAATAGAATTGTGTATTGGCAATGAGATTATGAATAGACAGGCATCATTGTATTTTTTATACAAGTCTTGTACCTGACTTCAAAGTGCATACGTCATAAATTAACACCTGCGTACGAAGCTGACGCTAATTTCATAAACAATGTGATTTATTAGGATATATTTCATTTTGCAAAAGCAATATTTGTCAAAAATGCACCTACTGGATAACGTAATACATCATCTTAGCTGTCATCAATGATTTAAACATAATGTTGCAACCATAGGAAAACCATTCAGTGTCCACTGGTTAGCCGGAAACTTGTAAAATTTAATTTATTGCCGTTTATAAAATGACAGAAGTTATGAAATAAGTGAAGATAATCATAGTCATATGGAAGCAATGAACTCCATATGAATTATTGGAAGGAATTCTTGAGCAAGTGTAAAAAGGGAATTTCTTTCCTAAACGTATACAACATATATTATACTGTTATCGTCCTTATGTCCTTATATTTTAAATACAGAGAAATCGGACCTTAGGCCTGTGTATAATGTTAATTTTTATTATCAGCGTTTCGTCTACAATTTGTGACTTCTTCAGAGCTCTATAATCCATAAAATACATGGTTGAACATTAGTATAAGACAACTTAAAATTAAAAAAAACTGGATTTAAAAAACTATATAACGTTGGCAATAATTTACATATTGGGTATACAGGTTTACGGTTTTATTCTTCTTTATTTAGAATATGTTTACCTAAGATACATACATCGTGCGTTCAAAAGTTAAGATGGCTCTATCTTAACTAAGTTAAAGAGTTGGAACAAAATCAAGATAAAATCTTGTCATTATATTATCTTTTGTCTTTGGAACTTGAAATTTTGGGGCAAAGGGCACTATCAACTCAAAATTTTTAGATAGCAAGGGTGGTCATGTTGCACCTTATTTGAGAGGTATTTCAATTCTCTACAAACTTGTTTAAAAAAATGAAATTCTAATTACAACTGCGTTCAAAAGTTAAGATGGTCCGATTTTAACTAAGTTAAAGAGTTGGAACAAAATCAAGATAAAATCTTGTCATTATATTATCTTTTGTCTTTAAAACTTGAAATTTTGAGGCCAGGGGCACTATCAACTCAATTTTTTTAGATAGCAAGGGTGGTCATGTTGCACCTTATTTGAGAGGTATTCAGTTCTCTACAAACAAAAAATGAAATTCTAATTGTTCGGTCTCAAAATAATATCAAAGCATAATGATTATATGGTAAAACGCAGGCATGTCGAATAAATAAAAATATATAAAAAATAACAAATTAACTTTATTTCTTTTTTGTCCTTGGTAATTAATATAAAAATGATTTTTCGGGAAAAAGGATTTTTTTTAAGTAAACACTTAATTTTTTATTTACAGCGACGTTTCGTTCCTTGAACATCAACTGTAAAAACATTTTTTTTAAAAACTGAATTATTATACACTTTTTATTAATAATTGTTAAACTCAAATTTATATATACATGTGTATATTAACTTTTATATCTACTTAATCAAATCATTTAATAGTTATTAAAGCTTGATAAAGTTCCAAACAAGGAACGAAACGTGGCTGTAAATAAAAAATTAAGTGTTTACTTAAAAAAAGTCCTTTTTCCCGAAAAATAATTTTTATAACAAATTAACTCTTGTATATTTATTTATTTATTTATTCAAATAAGTTTCTACAGGCATAGCCCAATTACAGAAAATGTGTTGCTAAATTTCTGATACGTTTCTAAATTCACTGTATGTGCAGTTAAAAATGTCAATATTACTGCAATTTTCATTTATAAATTTACACATTCTATAAACAGGTGAATTTGTGAACTGATACGTTCTCGGTGCAGGTAAATAAAACGATTGGTGCTTTCGGCTATTAAATTTAGGGATATGGAAAGGCAATAGGTTAAGAAAATCTTGGTTATCAATTTGATTATGCAATAATTTGAATAAGAATAGACAGAGAGCAAAATTTCTGCGACCTTTAAGCGATGTACAAGAGTGAATTTGTAGCAGGTCATTATAACTCGTAAACATGAATAAATAATTATTAACCAGTGTTAAAGCAAAACCAATATTTTTCATATAACTTCGGGTGTTTAGATATAATCTATGCCGATTTCTAACCTTGTTGTTTATCGAGAAGTACAAAAGAAAAAACGCTGGAAGGAAAAACGAACAGAGCCTGAATTTTAATTACAGATAATTCATAAATACATTACCAAAGGTGTTGGAGACATTTTTACACATATTAACGTATTGTAAACGAGTTAAGAAAATGTTGCAGCATCATTTTTTAACGGTAGCAAGAACCTTTAACAGGTTGTCGTATGAAAAAAATGTTTAGTCATTTTGAATTGAATGCTATAATATGACGGACAGACAGATAGACAGACCTCACACATGCTAACATGTTGTATTAACATTTATACTTGTGTAATTATTTATTTGTGAGTGACAATTAAATGGAAGAATCAAAACGGATAAAGAGAGTTATGTTTCTTTCATATATTATATTTACAATGAGATATTAACAATGGTTTCGTCTTTATATCTACGTTTAAATAGAAGCGAACTATGTTGCGCAGTTGTACAAAGCTGTTTTATTATTAAAAAAAAACAACATTTGATGATGTGCATTTGACGAAACATACCGGGTGCCCTAGGCAGGGTTAAAAATGATTACAATATTAATAAATAATACTAAAAACACACGCTTTAATAGCAAACCGAACTAAAAAGTAAAAAATATTTTTTTATCGTAAAAAAGCATGGGGTGCTTGATATGGTATAAATATTTCATTGGTAGCTATTTGTAATAGTAGAGTTAGTATAAAAATAGTAATAAGCACTACACGCTTTTTCACAATAAAAACTTATTTCATACTCTTAAGTTCGGTTTGCTATCGAAGCGTGTTTTTGTAGTTTTTTATTAAGCTATCATTTATTTTTTATTTTTTAGATCCTGATGATCCTTATTAAATTATTGTATTTATATCGATCCTTGATAAGTGTGCAAAGATTCACTTTAATCTGATGTTTTGAAGCGGGTGAATTTCACGTTCAAATATTCCTTTACAAACAAACAGACATACAGGTGAAACTAATAAAAGCGTGTTAAAATTGAGAAATATAACTAGCAATATGGATTTAGCGTTTCTTAAAAAAACGGTCAAGTGCGAGTGTAAGGGTGCGTGGTAAGGGTTTCTTACCATTCCTTTTTCCTTGAGAACTTTAAAATAGAGATGGGAAAAACGGGTCTTTTTAGTGATCTGCATCTTTGCATCTGGATCCCGTATGTGAGCCGGCTCACTGAACCGGTTAAAAAAGAGCCGAGTTCTGAATATGTTACTGCAGTTTGCCACTGAGTTACCTAGTTCAGTCAATCATATCACGACCTGTATAGAATCAAGAATGCATAGCCAAACATGTGATGCATGAGTCATTTGAGCTGACAGATGCATCAAAGCAAGAACTGATACGTAAGTGTAAAATGTGCGGATCCGTTGATCCGTCGGCTCAAAAAAAAGTGAGTTGGCTCTCGCGGATCTTCTGTCGGAGTTGGCTCTTTAAACCGGTTCAGATCTGAGTTACACAACTCTACTTTAAAACGACATTCGTTTAGGTTTTCCTGTAGGCCAGGGATATTCCCTATTTTTCAAAATTTTAGGCTTCGTAGTTTCTGATATTTTTCGTATATTTATATAAGATTTATATGAGATTTGCATTTTAAAATTATAAAATATATTTGTATTTCTCATAACGAGCCCTTTCATTCGACACGTCACATAATGCATTTGAAAAAAATCCTTTTTTTAGTTTCCTAATTTGACCCCCAAAATCGGAGCTTTGCGATCGTGATTGAGTCATCTAACTCTATATATGTACTAAAGTTCAACTTTTTTCGTCCAATAAATTCGGAGAAAAAAGCCGTGACAGACGGACCGACCGACATGAGAGTGGATCCTATAAGAGTTCATTGATTTCAAAGTCACGAAGTTTTATTTCTCAAATTTAATTAATTAGATATTTAAAAATCCTTTTAACATAATGATCAACTTTCAATACACGTATTACAAAATCTCCCCTCTTTTGCCGTCGTAGAAAATACCGGAAAAACACGCCAACAAACGGAATTACCGACAGATATCTCGTTGCTATGTAATAATACTGATTCATATTAATATTTTCTAAACGTTCTAAAGTCTAAACTATTATCAGCTCTTGCACAAATTAAACAATTTATTTAAAAAGAAGCAAATTATGACCGTAACTGAGTATCCATTTTATAAGGTCAGTTGTAAAGTCACTGACAAAGTGAGCCAAGGCCGGCGTTTCCTTTGATTGTTACATAACGTGTAAGTGTGTATGTTATGTAGAGGCAGTGTTCTTCACTAAGTTTCGTACCTGTGTTTCAGATGAATTAGAATAAAGGTAAAAGTGTCATAAATCAAACGTCAACCGACTAACATTATTTTCTTTAGCGTGGCTCCAAGTCTCCGGCTTATATTATATTATTGACCACAAAGTATATTTATTAAACAACGAAGGCGGCAACTCAATAAGAACGTTGAACCAAGAGCTCGTGGTCAGAAACTGCAAGATTTTTGTAAAGACTAATATCTAATTTGCACTTATTCACTCGGCATTTGGTAGAACATGATTAAGAATAACAGATAAAATAAAAACACTTGAAAAGTCTACAAAAATGTTTTATTAAATTATTTCTCGACGATCGTTTCGGAGAATAAGTCCATTCTAAGGAATACATATATTATATGCATGTACTTGTCCGAAACAATCGTCGAGAAATAATTTATTAATAAATTTTGTAGAATTTTCAAGTGTTTTTTGATTTTATGTGTTAACTGTAGCATTTAGGGTGTAAATAAATACATCAGCTGCAAATAAGCAATCATCTTAAAATTTTGATTAAGTTTCAAGCTTTTTAATTTTTGAAGTGAACTTCTTAAGCGACATGTCTGTTTGAAATTTTCTGTACCGTTAAGAAAAATCAATTTAACAGCGGATAAATATAAGGGTAACGTTGGTAAAGCAAAATTCAAAAAGAAATTAATTACTCAACGATTGAGAAATATAAGAGATACCTCTGTAGCGCAAATGGCTAACGCATCAATGAAACGAGTTCATAACTCTAAAGAAGTTTCACTTTTCCCGTGAGCTTATGTGCATGAGACTCACACCTTTTTTCAAAACCCTATTTCAAAACTTCCTGTGGAATAACTGAAATAGCAAAATTATTTCAAAATGTCAGTTTTTATTAAAAACATTTAAAAAATATAGATTGAATTGATAAGCTCTTTTTTTAAGTTTTTTACAAAAAAATATCGCTTTGCGAACATATATTCATCATTTTTAATATCCAAAATCATTGAATTTTAGTGAATTTTTCAACATTGATTACAGTTTTCTAATTGTTTTTTTTTTCTTACAAAATTCAAGGATGTTTTCAGGCTTCCGGTATCAAGTATTCTTAATAGAGCACAATATTTGACTTCCATGATTTTATGTTTAAAATGTTAAATGCTCATATTCAGTATGGATAATAAACGCATTTCTCAACGCACAAAAGAATTGCTATTATGTGGCCTGTCTGGTTCTTTTATGCTTCAATTTACTCTTCCAGAAGCTGTGAGCAGCTTTGCAGATCCTTAAGTTTAAGTCTGGCTGATCTAAATAGTAGTCAAAATCGTAATGCGCTATTTTGTGACGTTTCGAGCGTCAGCAAGTTTTAACAGTCACGCGAGTCATACAAGCATTACATTCGAAATGCATAAGTACTACATTTTTAGAGTTCCATACAAAAAACGATCCCTCTCGTGTCTGTCTTGAAATTTGCAACATGTTAGATGACCTAATCATGTACGTATAGAGTAAATAAACGAGTTTCGATTTTGGAGGTTAATATTAAAAGGACAAATTAGAAAATTGGAAAAAAATATTTTTCAAGTACATCATGTGACGTATCAAATGAAAAGGTTCGTTATGAGGAATACAAATATAATTCAATAATAAATCTCAGGTATTTGGATTAATAATAATACCTGAGATTTATTATTGAATTATAATAATAATTTTGGATGCGATATAATGTCTAATACAAATATATATATTTTTTTGTAATTTTAAAATTGTTAGTTTAAAAGATATTAAGAAAATATCTACATCTCTACTGAACCTAAAATAAATAAAAATAAAAAAAAAAATAAATAAAATCGTTTTCCAATCTTTCACTAGAGGCACTTTGCAACATGGACCTACCTGGAACATTAATTATGTTTAAAACCTTCAGCGCACGGCATCTGAACTCTACTTATTTGTGCTGAGGTCCGTGTAACAATATTCATTGTGCTACAAATTAAACGTTTATTCGTATTAATTGTTCATTATTATTATCCCTTGTTTGTGTGCATCCCCGCATATGAAAGAAGAGAAAGATGAACTAAGTATGTTACAATTTATCCTGACCTTAAAATACACCAGACATTGAGTTAGGGAATTTTGAAATATAGTAAAAAATAAGCAACTAATTAAATAGATTCTGTAAAATAAAATAAATGCATGGCCGAGATCGTTAGAACAGCGTTGTTTATATGGAATTTTTGTGGTTCCCAATCTCGAATTAGTGAAATAACTATGGTAATAATTATTTCTACGGCTAACTTTAAAATACACCAATTAAAATCGTTTGAAAAGCGTTGTTTGTATGGTTCTTCTATATAACAAACGAAGTCTCCAACTTAGAATGCGAGAAAAGATAACACTGCCTTAGCTATTTATCATTAAAATAAAAATAAATTCAAATTAATAATTGTTACAAAGGTGAGAAAATTCTGCTTACAAAAAGATGACAGTTTTTGTTTTATCAAAAACTCAAAATCGAATTTTTGTACGATTACAAAAGTTTTCCTAAGGCTATAAACTACGTAAACTGAAAACTAATTAATACGTACCTATTAACAATTATAAGTAGTTATCAATTTTCTGGTGTCAGGTGTAAAGGACTTAAGTAAAAATAGAAAATTTCATTTTGACTGGACTTATATCTAAATTGTATTGTCTTTCATTTGATGCTAACGACTTAAAAATTATGTTTTTCGACTTAAAGAATTATACAATTAGAAGTAACGCAATTACAAACTATTTTCGCATATATTTTGTACAGGGCTCTGGCCTTAAAACAAGACATTTGTTTGTCATACACAAATGTTTGTTAAAATAAAATTTTAATTTAATCAGAAGATTAATTAGCTTGATTAAAAAAACACTCTCCAATTAATTTTTTCAGAGGAAGTACAACATTTACATATATGCAGATATATATTTTGTATGTTCTGCAGCCACACCTATAAGTGATCGTAGTATTACTTTACATTATAAAATCAAAATCCCGCACGAAATGGAAGTGAAAAAAAGTACAATGCTCGCGCATTCAGAGATTTTTATCATAAGCGCGGCATATATTTAATGATTCGAAAATAGAATTTTCTCGGTAGGTTTGGTTAGGCTGAGGTTTGTCCTCATGATCATTCGAATTGCAAATATAATAGCAGAATGTTAGTCGTTTCACTGTCGCCACTTGCGCTCCGAATGTACACACTGAATATACTGTTAGACATGGGCGCAGGCTCACCTACTTGACATTGTTATGGGACGTCCGTATATTAAAGGACTGTCGACATAAAAAATTCATAATATGAAAAAAAAAATCGAAGGGATATAAATAGATAGATTTTTTATTATGAAACTGAGAAAAGTATACAATAATCGTCAATAAAGAAAATACAGTGTAAACTCCATGTAACGTCACTCGATTTAACGTCAAAGTCCCTAAAACTTCGAAATTACTCGACTTTGGTTGGTTCGCCTTGTTGTCCATACAATGATACACTCTATGTAGCATCACAGCCACTCTAAATAACGACCATATGTCATTAAAAAGCAAGTAATTTCGGCAACTTATAAAACAGCTACTGTTTGTAGGTACTTTCTAAGTTGCCGAAATTGATAAGAACTGCAGCTTTTTACGAAATGAGCGTTGTTATTTGTGTTGACAGTAATGTTTGTTTGTAAATTTTATGCGTTATTATTAAATAATACTATAATAGTAAAACTATATTGATTTTTCTTTCTCTCAATATAACGACAACTCTCTATAGCGCCAGAAAATGCGCAGTCCCCTCAGCGTCGCTATATAGAGTTTACACTGTATATAATCACATAAAATATTTTCTCAAGAAAGTTTTTATAATTGTAGAGACATGTCAAGAAGTAGATCTTTTTTTTGAAGTTATGACAATTCATTTCTTTTATATTATTTGGTAAAATATTACAGAATTTTAATGCCCAGTAATTAGGTCCATTCGTTAATTTTCCAGTTTTATATAGAGGCAATCTAATATCTTTATTGCCTCGAGTACTATATGAGGGTATTTTCATCCACTGTCTGGAAGGTATTTAAATTGTTCTAGACACAGTAAATTATTATGGACATATAAAGACGATTCTTAATTTTTGAAATATAGGTTTGCAATGTGCAAATCTATGTTTTTGGAAATAATTCGAACGGCTCGCTTCTCTTATTGCCTCCGGGGAATTCCCACACAGAATAATCCCATATTGCATTACTGAGTGGAAGACACCATAATAAATGTTTAAAACACGTTAGAAACAAATTTAGCCATTTTCCTCAAAGGATTGTCTTTGTTAGTTTGTGACATATTGAATCAATATTTCGTGTCCCATTTTAAAGTCTATGTGAAGTCCAAGAAATTTTTAATATAGGAAAAGTTCCAAATGAAAAAAAAAATCAATTTAAATGACGAAACAATAACTCCTTGGTCGGCAATATTATAGAAAACTGCATTAGAGAATAATTGACGTTACATATATAAAACAAAGAATTTGGCTAAAAAAAATAAATAATTTAGATTATATTATTATAGATTACGGACGCTCGTGAAGTTACGTCGTTAGCAGCCGTTAATACGTTAAGGTGACTGTTTATCAGTTGTTCAATATGCCCCCTTTTTCTCCCTTATAGCTCTACCTTACCACGAGTTGGATGTGTGTGTGTGCATGTATGAATAATCTTATTCTTAATCTTTGATGTAATGCTTCAAAATAAACTAGAAATATGGACTATTCTCCCTATGACTTTTAGCCAAATTCTTATAGTGTATTTGATTTAAATATTCGATCTAAAATCGCATAAAAACGAGAAAATTAGTATAAGTTTTACACAATTTTTTGTATAGGAACTTTAATTTGATAAAAATTATTGCGGAAGTCAATTTTGTCAGTATTTTCAACATAAGTTTGTAAAGGAAAAACTTCAAAATGTTAATTTGCCTCTCCGTAATTCGAAGTCCCGTGACATGTAAGGAAATTTTTACGTCTATCCCGATTTTTGATTAGCTTTTTAGGACAAAAATATGTTTTTTTTTTAATTTTTAAGCAGCAACTCAAATTTTGTTAGGCTTAATGCTTAATCACAGCTAATAAAACAGTAGTAAAATTAATTTCGGAATTTCCGGAGAGCATATTTTACAATCTGAAGACTAGAAATAAATTGATATTCTAATGATGTCTAATGCAAAATTAGCTCAGAGGATATGAAATATTGTTGCAAATATGTCATTGTAAAGTAATGCGTCGGCTTTAGGGTTGCTAGGACGCCAAACCTAAAAGCCGAAGAGACCAGCTAGTTTGGCCGGACATTTGGGTAAAAAAGCCGGACACCCTAATTATTGAGGATTTTATTCTCAGTATTAATAGGTAGGACAAAAAAAACTATGTAGAATCAAGCTTTTTTGATTATTACCATAAATCTTGTTAAATTTTAATGAAAAATAAATAAAACGCCAAATCAGTCCAAATAATTTATTTTCTATCAGTCAAATAAAGCCATCAGTCAAAATTAAATTCTAGAAAAAGTCGGACACCGTTTAATTTTGGCCGGACACGCAAACAAAAAGCCTAACTATGTCCTGCTTTATCCGGACGCCTGACAACCCTAGTCGCGATAGTGGAAGATTTCTGAGTTCTGACAGAGACATTGTTTGAATAGTAAATCTTTTATCTTTCTAATATCGTCAACAATGGGTGTTTTATAATAGTATAGCAAACTAATAGCTATTTCTATACTGACCAATGTTGCGCTGGCAAAATAATATGGATTATTTAGATGTGAGCAAGCGGGGGAATCCCTTGGCAAGTACGCCCATGCGTCGAAGGAAATGGATAAACTGGTGCGGCGAGAGATAAAGGCCGCCGCGATGTTCCGTCGGGTGGAAGCGGCGTGGGGAGGGGGGCGTTCTGAAGGGAAATGAAGTGTGTGTATACCAACAATAAACTTATCTTTTCTGCGACTTCGAGTCCTTTTTCAAGAACGTGAAGCAAAATACATCATTTGTAGGTAGTAAGTATATACCTCCTACACATAGGTACCAAGTACCTACTGATATATGTATTTACTTGTTGTACATAATATTATAAGTACATAATGTACATACATTCGTAGTCAAATACAGTTCTGAATATTTCAAACATATCTGCAACTTTGAAATATTAGTAGGTTGTTTTTTATTGCCTGTGTTTATTCCAAGAATAAAAATGTTACTATCTACATATTTTGTGAGGACATAATACTTGATGGTGATAAAAAATGTCCGCATGTAAACGAAACAACTATTGATTAAAGAGTACTATGAGATTGGAAACCTAAGACAGTACTAAGTAATAGAAACCAAAAATGAATTTCTAAGTTTCGTTAGGAAAGATTGGTAGATGATAATTTAACAATAAATACTCGTTAATCAGTTCTAATATAAAATAACCAACAATAAAAATATTTTTAAATGCAATTTTTTAGCGACTTATCTGCTTCAAATTTTCTGTAATGTTAACCGGGAAAAAAACTAATACATTTTCTTATTCGCGGTTCTGTTTCACTTATGCCTATTATATCTATACGTGTTAAGATGACCTCGTTTAGTGCTGTTCCGCATAGCGCAGGAACTTATCTCCCGCATTAAACGGGGTTTTACTGTATCAATATTTCTGAGTCATAACAGTGAGGAGGAAACAATAAAATTCGTTGTTACAATCGACGGAGAACTCGTTCTGCAATTTTGAATTTTTAGAGCCTTTGCCACCTTTCAAAAGGTATTCCCTTTTTAAATTTTGAGTCGCCTGTTAAATTTTATCGTCTCTCAAATTGTGCCGCGCTAAGCCCGGACCTCGCCGACCGAAGCCTGAATCCTCCTCTGCCAATTCCCAAAACTTAATATTCATGTCAAATTATTCTCGGTTTACATTATCTTAAAATTGTTGTTGAAAATGAACATAAAAATGTATTTTTTTTATAAAAGCGGTTATACAATTATATAATGTAATAACAGGGTATAAGACGCGTTTAGTTCGCTCACTAAGATATGCCTAAAGATAGTCCACATGCTTCCGTCGAATACGGGCAACGAAATGCGTCGCCGCCTACGGATATTAATGTGCCAGAAGAAGACACGACTAGATGACGTGTGTGTAATCGTTCGCATCAAGCATGCCGTGCCAAGAAAGTAACTCTACCCAACCATGCATGCACGCATATTAGCTGCAATAACACATAATAGACTTTAATAATAGTGCGTGTGTTGAAACCGGATAGAAAAACAACGTTCTGCACGGTGATTGGTCAGAAAGGCGATCATATCAATTCGACTAGTTATATATTTTTTGATGGAGAAAAATTATTATTGGTAGTTTGGTTTGAGAACAAATGACTGGTTATATTATCAAGAAGGTTGGTTTCACCATCGACCATGTATATATGAGACCGACAACATACAGACGTGACTCTAAAATCGTAGCCCAAGGCCCTCTTTTGAACTTGTTTGAATAATCGTACAGGGATGGATTATCCGGCGTTGTTCCAAATTTTTTTAGTCACCGAACTTGAAGGTCGTGGTCCAATGACTTTTCTATTATAGCGTTTCGTCTACAATTGCGGTAGACACTTTCAAAGGTGGTTTAGCAGTGTCCTCCTTGTAAATGTATCCTTCCCTCTTTTATGCTAACCTAATATATCCCTGCTCAGTCGGAGCTTTAAAAAGACGAACTGCGACTGAGCAGAGAACATCCTCAAGCTTATAACACGCAGTTCCACTGTTAGCTATATTGTATCTAACTTTTCAGTTGTTTAACTTTTTCAGTCTTGGTGGTTAGTGTCACTAACCACCTCTTTTCGAATTTTTAAATTAAAATCCATGCCATTTAGCAACAATCGAACCATGCTTGAACAGATGTGACACCGATTGGTGGTATATTGAATGAATTACTTCATTTGCGTCGAACTGAATATTGAATATTGCTCTATGTTTAAAATATTCTTAATGTAAAAGCATGACTGAAAAAGTTAATTAAATAAATACCTAAATAGGTAAACCGAATGTAGACAAAAAGGAGAAAATTATATTTAAAAGTAAGGCTGTTTTACGTAACGCAAACTTGATAGATTCTTTAGTTCCATTCTTAAACGTCATTCAACTTAGTATAACAAAGATATACACTAAGTGTGAAAATCCAAATATAAGATCTCTGATGTCTAAGGTCCATGCGGACGCCTTATAGACCCTGAATTCATTTAACTCTTTGAGACATTAAATTTATTTTTGAATAAAGTTGATTACGTAATCATTTCAAAAAATTTTAACTGATGAGGAAAAGGATTCATTTCCTGACTTTTACAGTAGGGAGAGTATTTAAATTCTGTGATAATGTAGTTTAGTGTATAAATTAAAAATACTATAAAAATACTTATACAAAGCCGTCAAATATGTATTGACTAATTTCTATTTAATGGATAGGCATCATTCAACGCTAATGATCCTAGTTATCGAGCATCTTTGAAATACAAGTTCTTGCTCTATTCTTAGAGATAGATTGTAGATTATAGACGCTCAACATCTAAGGTCGTCAGCGTCTATTTAAACAAAAAATACGAATATTTCTTTTTACTGAAATAGACTAAACCGATCCTGCAATATCTTATTTATATCGTTGATCCAACTTTTATAAACTCACGGCTCTTACCTACATATAGATTATACCACATGTATATTTATACAGTGTGTTTATCAACTCGGTATATATTATTTCTCAAATGTGTTTTTTTTGTCGGTATGAAATATCTCCTTCAATAAGCAAAATTAATGTTTGATACGCCATTTTAGAGATTACATTACTCTCTAATGACAAAAAATAAGTTATTATCTTATAATTAATGTTTTCATCATTAAAAAACCACAGTTTAAAAATTTTAACAATTTCATTATAGAAAATAGCATTCGCAGAAAAAAACAAATGTCGCGTCTGGTGGCAATTTATTTTAACAGTTGTCGGTAATATGACGTAGTACCGCTAAAGTCTCTGAATGGAATAAAATAAAACAAATGTTGCCATCTGACAGCAATCTATTTATTTTTTTAAATACAACACAACTTAAACGTTAAACTGCTATAACTAATTTAAAATTGGGGAGATTTTGCTTTTCAAAAAAGCTGTGCCATTTTTTTGTACTGTTGTTAAGTTTTTGTTGTGTACTATTGCCTTCAATACTTCTTTGACGTTAGAAACTTCTTTATAAAGATCGTTCATGTGAAAAAAAATTTGTTAATATTAATTGTTTTTCAATTGTGTAGAGAAAGTGATTTGAATAATTGTTATTTGCTTCCATTACAAAATTGGGATATTCGGCGTTCCGATCAAGGGTGAGTCGGGACGTGCCCACAGATCCCTGAAAATCAGAACCTGGCGACGCTAATCAGAACCAGTATTGCCAGATTTTTTTTTGCCAAGTCGGGATTTTGGAGCTTTTTGAGTGAAAAAAGCGGGATTCTTTCGTCGAAAGCGGGACATAGTAAAAAAATGTATATAATCAGAAGTTTTTAAATATTTATCTTTTTATTTGAGTTCAAATTACGTTTACGTGACAATAGATAGCAAAAATAGCCATAGAAAATGTATTTTAATAAAAATATGATATTTTAAATCAGATTTACCCTATAGTTAAGTTGAGTCTTATTCGTCTTCTAAATAAAAAAAAAAAAAATAAAAAAAAAACGGAAATCCAAATCAAAAAAGTTTTATTCATTAGAAAAATATGGCGTTTCAAACAATAGTCTGAGGAGTGAGTGTTACAAATTGCAACTTACAATAAGAGAATAATTATTTACGCACGGTCGAGTTATCCCCGAAAAGCGGGACATTTAATTTTGATTTAAAAATCGGGACGTCTGGCAACGCTGATCGGAACTGACCCAATCGAATCTGTCCCGACGTCAGCGTATAAAGTGTACACCTTGTATATTATGTACACACATGTAGGTATAATATTATGTAAACGAAATTGCTATGCCAGATGAGACTTTGATGATTGGTTATAATAATACAAAATGTTATATTGCTATGTTTTGATCACAGTAACTTAAGCTGCCAGCTATCGTATGAAATATAAAATGGACATTGATATTTATACCTTGTACGTACTCTCAGCTAATGAGTAATAATTATCATTTAAGTATTTTTACTTTATAGCTGTACAACCATCATACAGCGTGCATAAAAAAACAAATGGAAATAATTGATTATAATAATAATAATAATGCGTTTAACGTCCGTTTCTCGACTTTATGTCTTAACAGACGCCATTCGCACCATTACTATTTTTCATCTACCACACTTCTACGTTTTTATAACTTCAACTTAATTAATAGCAATGGACGAATGAAGGAATTATATAGGAAATTAAGATAAGGTAGGCAATTTTTGAACTAGGAGTTTGATAGGTAATCGGCCATGCCTTTGAATAAGGGACCATCTTGATATTTATCTGGAATTAATTGAGGAAAACCATGGATATAATTTGATTATGTTCATAACATGTTTTTTTAAAAGTGTATGGTTTTCTACGACCCGTATGTGAAAAAACATGTCGATGACTTAATTTTAATATCGTTTATCTTAAATTTTTACTTAACTTAGCCATGCATCAAACAAAATTTAGCATAATAATGATCAATTTCATAAAAATGTGAATATCACTTAACATAAGAAAATGAAAAGTATGTAATATAGGTTTTTGTGAAAAAGTTCATTTTCTATTTTTATGGTGGAAAACTTCTCATTTGAACTGTTTTTTTTAAATAAAATAAATATATAAAATTATTTATAATTGAGTTTTTGATACCTACTGTATTAATTTTCAAAATTATATTGTTAAAAATCGAAACCGAAAGAAACCGAAACTCAACCAACACTGAAATCACTCAACAAAACCCAAACCCGAACGCTATTTTGATTAGGTTTAAATCTATTATGGTTTTGAGTTCTAGCCATAGAAACCCTTACATAAAAACAGAAAAAAGACGAACATTTAATGTTAAATGAAATTCAACATACATAATTGTTTGTAAAAGTTAAATGAAGCACAAAAAATCTACGGAAGTTTTTTTTTTAAATAAAGAACAAAGACTCACTAAAACAAAACGTGTTAATTAGTTCATATATTATTAACAGTTCGTCGAATAAATTATTAAAAACCGTAACGGTGTGGTAAAATCTTTTGTTCAATAAAACAGAAAATAAATCTAGTGGTGATAGGGTTGAGAAATAAAAGAAGAGCTGCATGGATTGTCTTCTTAAGCCGCGTACAATCTGTGGTTTTGTGCGACCAAATCCTTATACAGTCTCTGCTCCGATATCGACGTGTGTTCTCTGAGTTATAGTATGTATAGGAGCTATATAAGAGCTATACCTATCAGTAAAGTAAGTAACAATAGTATTATAGTGAATCACTTATTCGTGGGCCATTGTATGCTTTCGTAAAACGGTTTCAAACGCAACACTCAAAGCTCGTTCAAAATAATCGGATGCCGGAACGATTTTTGTCGGATATCGGATGCATCCTGCTCACAATACACGATAAAATTCCGGTCCGTTTGTTGACTCAAGCTCATTTTTGAGACAGACGAAGATGCGTGATGAACGACAACAAAGTTGTTGTTGCGATGTGGTATTTTTAAAACAAAAAAATAATGAAAAATATGCAGCACCCAATCTTACGGGAGAGATTGTCTGTAGGAACTTTCTAAATGTTGATAGATGAATTAAATACTGTAGGTTAAACATTTGCTTACAATATCGCGCGCGGTTAATAAAGCATTTGTGTACTACGTCATATTTGTATTAAAGATATCGTGCATAGACAAAGCCGAGAGCAGTGGATTTAAGTTTGTATTCGTTGAGAAGAAGAAAAGATAGAGGAATTGATTTTGCATAATGTGTTCAGGTGCAGAGATTTTATTGTGCTCCATATATTTAGCGGAAAAGAGAGATCTTTCGATGCAGGACACCACACAATGTTCCTCTTTCAAATCTCGAAGGCCACATACAAAATATTATGTTTTACTTTTAACACTATTCACGTTTTAAGTCTCTAACTAAATTTCGATATTTCGAATAGGACTCAACACGACTTGAAGAAACTTACGATAGATATGAGTCTCACCCACATAAGCTCACGGGGGAAATGAAACTTCTTTACTACTACTGAAATGATGACGTAATTATTATCACGCATGCGCTGACACTCAACGAAATACACATTTATAAATACCTACATACATCTAAATATATAAATAAAATTGAAATGTCTGTTTTCGTAAGTTCATCTGGTTATTCATACACTACCAATTACCAAAACCTAAATTAGCATTTTTTTTCGTCTGTCTGTTTGTTAATCTCAGAAACGGCTGAACCGATTTTGTTTATTTTAGATTATTCCCGGAAATATTCCGGGTTACTGTGTAAAATTGAAGAAATGTAAAAATCGTCTGTTTGTCCGGATTAATCTTTGAAACGATTGAACCGATTGTGATGGCACTTCACAGGGCTATGGTAAGAGTGATCTAAGCTATATTTTATCCCAAATATAAGCCTTAAGGGGTTGAAGAGGGGGGGAATTCATAAATGATATGATGCATGTCTGAAATTGTAAAAATGTAAGACTCGGGTAAAATACTCTTCTTAGAAAATAAAGAAATACATGTTCGACTGTTTTTTGAACACATCTACCCGAACGGAATGGGGGTAAATTTCACATAAAAGAATTGCGGGTACAATCTTACACCACGTGGACAAAGTCGTGAGTAAGCCGCTAGTAAACAATAAATAGTAAATACATATATAATATTATGTATACAATATATAATTACTGCACAAACATTATTTATCAACACACATTTTTATATAGTACTTTGACAGTTATACGCTATTATAAAATTCAGGTAAAAATAGGTTATACAATGTCTGTATAGGGTGGATGATTTTGTTGTAAATGATTTGTAAACATATCTTTCTTTTTTGACGAATCCTATACATATTTGTATGTCTTTGGATCAATAAATTCTATTCTATTCTATTCCTTCCTTGCTCGTGCTCAAGGTTACTCCTATATTACCCCGTTGTTGAATCGTTTCCCCTTTAACGTCACAGCAAATTTCAAACAGATACGTCATTTCAAAAAACGTGTAAAACAGAAACAAATGAATAATGAGGCTATATTAATATTTCAAATTACAATTACTACACGGCAAAAACATAGTTTGAATATAATTACTGGAAGCAATGGTATAGTCGTTCAGTTTCCATTTCTGTCACCACGAACGCGATCTGTCACCTACCCCCAAGGCTTCTAGAATATTAGGAGGTTTGGGCGTAAGAGATTATAAGCATGATCATGGTTGTTTGAGTCGATTGCCTACGTCACCGATGCCCATGGCTTAATTTTTCAATTATTGTTGTCCCAACTGTTTGGAGAAAGACTTCCTGTGACGTCTCAAGCCCACTTCCTCCGCCCTCTCTCGCGTTTCGTCTAGTTATACCTTCAACAATAAGGTTGGGCGTGAGAGGCTATAAACATGGTTACGTCTGTGATTGGTCGAGTCGATTGCCTACGTTACCGATGCCCATGGCTTAATTTTTCAATTATTGTTGTCCCAACTGTTTGGAAAAAGACTCCGTGTGACGTCACAAGCGTATTTCTCCAGCCCTCTCTCGCGTCTCGCCTAGTTGCACCTTCAACAATCAGGTTGGACGTAGGAGGCTATAAACATGGTCACGTCTGTGATTGGTTGAGTCGATTGCCTACGTCATCGATGCCCATGACTTGGTTTTTCAATTATTGTTGTCCCAACTGTTTGGAAAAAGACTCCGTGTGACGTCACAAGCGTATTTCTGCAGCCTTCTTTCGCGTCTCGCCTAGTCGCACTTTCAACAATCAGGTTGGACGTAAGAGGCTATAAACATAGTCACGTCTGTGATTAGTTGAGTCGATTGCCTACGTCATCGATGCCCATGGCTTGGTTTTTCAATTGTTGTTCTCCCAATTTGTTTGGAAAAAGACTCCATTTGACGTCACAAGCCCTCTCACGCGTCTCGCATAGTCAAACCTTCAACAATACTAACGCCCAACCTTAGTTTCTAGTAACCCACACATTTTCTCTTCGTGTATTTTGTCTTGCATATAACGATATTCATACACGACCTGGTCATTACTATGGAAATGAAACAGTATATGTTGAAAACACACCGAATGTCAGTTGTTTGAAAAGTTTTGTGGCATGTTACAGCGGCATTTAAACTTACTTGTTAGAAAACTATAACTGCACATCGTTATATAAAAAGAGAGGCATATAAAAAGTTACACAGCTCAAAAGTTAACTAAAGTGTCTTAAAACTTGATTTTTAAAACTACGTCTATCTAACCTCCTTCTATTCAATAAGAAACCATAGTTGAATTTTAATGTTCAATAAAGCAGTCACTAGCCTCGTTATAATGCGTTGTCCTATTTTAGGTCAGTTTTATAGGAATAACATTTTGTTTTCGAATATTCGATAAGACTGGCTGTTTATACCGCCATCATTAAATTTTATTCACTCCATTCAGTTGAAAACAACTGACCTTCTAAAGTCTAGATTTAAAGCTGAAAATCGCATCAGAAAACGAGTATTTTTTGCCAACATTATTCAGTAAGAAAATGATTGTGTCTTACGCAATCGATTGTTTGCCAGTTTAATCGGTGTTTTTTGACGGTATGAAATATCTCCCTTAAGGGGGTTCACCAGTGTAAAATTTTCAAAAAATCGATTTTTTTTTGTATATTTCTTATCTAAAACATGTTAGAAATGACATCCTAAAAGGATTTGTATGTAAGTCTCTGAAAACTATATTTCATATAGCGTCCTTAAGCTTCAAAAGCGTTTTTCTCAAAGCTATGTTTTTAAAGTTGGTGTGCAGGATTGCGCTAAATGTATTCAATGAAACAAGTTGAAATTTTGTGTGTGCAGTTTTTATACATAACTCAAGGTTCTGACGTAGAGGATTTTTAAAATTTTGATTTTTACATTTTTTACGGCTTATAATGTCAGAGAAAAATACGTAAAAAACGGATTTTTTTTTTCAAGGTCTGCCATTTTGTTAGTTTTCAAAATTTTGCAAAACCCCTACACCAGTGCCTCGGCAAATGGATTACGAATAACGAGATATTTTCATTTTTCGTTTCAGACAACCGATGCGTATTGCATCTTGCACACCGTTTGGCAGTGTCATTTTGTGGAAGTCACGTTTCACCCTTTATTAGAGGTACGTCAATTTGTGTACACTTTCAACAAAATTTATGTAGAATACAAGATAATACACGAATAAAATGGCGTAAAAACTGTTGAAAAACCTGAAAAACCGCTCGATAATGTGTTGTTACACTGGTGAACCCCCTTAATACTGTATAAAAATTAATGTTTGATACGCCATTTTGGAGTTTCTATTGTCTCTCTAATGACGAAAAATAAGTTAGTATCTTTAAGTTAATGTTTTCAATAAAAAATTACAGTTTAAAATTTAACAGTTCTTGGTAATATTATGTGACGTAGTGGCGGTGAAGTCTGATTAGAATAGAATAAAATTAATATCTGTCCAATTATGTTACGTAATTGACCACTAACAGTGCGAAGATTCGCATGGATTCGCTAGTATTATAAAATTATTTAAATAAAAAAAAAAAACCCGGGTCGCAGTGCCAAAACCCTGCCGACAATATAGTGTATTTGCTAATACAGGCAGGGTGGCTTTATTACGCGAACTTAAGTTTGGTTTCTGGGCAAAATAAAAAATTTGACTCCTTAATACACCCCTTAAAATAACATTTTTTTTCTTAATTGCAAATTATTATCAATCTAACGTCTACACCGAATTAAATACACCCTTCAATAAATAAGTCACTATCTACAAATTAGTGTTTACAAAAAATGTGTAAGTCCGGTCCTGCTGGGCCGATTTTATTAAAATTTTAGGAGCACTTTTTAATTGCTATTAAAGGGTTAAATTTCAATTTTGAAACGATTCTGAGAATTTTTTAGGTATTTTTGGGCCCAAAAACTTTTTTCAACCGTAAAAACCACCCTTAAATTGACCCGATTGAGCCCATTTTAAATAGGCTTCGTGCGGTGATGGATTCCAATTCCAACATGTGTACCAAATTTCGTTAAAATCAATTAACTCTTTCGAAAGTTATTGCCCGCACACATATATATATATATATATATATATATATATATATGTATATATATATATATATATATATATATATATATATATATATATATATACATATACATATACATATATATATATGTACATATACATATATATATATATATATATATATATATATATACATACATATATATATAAACATTTTTAAAAATGGTGGCAAAGTATTTAGGAGGTTATGAAACGTCGAGAAATTTTGGTCCGACCCCTAGGTCCCGCCATCCGACCGATGCCAATAGTGTATGTTGCCATATGGCAAATACACTAAAAATGTTTAATATACCACTGTTTTAAAGCGGTCTAAAAAGTATAAAATCATTTAATATAAAAGTGTGGGTTGTGACTGATAAACTATCTTAGAGTTTACCATGCTTTTATAATAGGCTAGGACAAACCAGTTTTTGTCTAAACGCCGGTCGCTCTCTCAGTAATTAGAGTATAGATATTTTACATTACAACAAAACAAATGACAATCGTGTCATCACCATATTGGAAAAATTACATATCAATGCTGGCTTGTATGGGACATATGGCAAGCTTTCTGATTAAAAACTGAGAAAAAAATACATTAAAACTGTCGGTGATATATTATTTAAAGTTTTGTTAGTATATATATCGTCGTTTCGAGTTTGTTCAGTGCATGCATAGTAAAGCACAAGCATACATTGCATGCCAAAGTCGGTGCAGGGCATCGAAGCACCGCCCTCCAGTCACGCAAGCACCTTGCGACCAACCAACCTGCCTGCACGACATGTGTGTGTGTTTGTGTGTACCACCGCGGGGCCACGCGGGGCCATCAAACTTACCGTACATTTGTAAATGCAGATATACAGGTGAACACTGGACAGTCGACGCATTTTATCTTTTAGTTTCTAGAAGACTTGAACGATGTCCAAGTCTTCTAGAAACTAAAAGACGACATAGAATCGGAGATATGTTCAGATGGGAAAAACGGGTCTTTTTAGTGATCTGCATCTTTGCGTCTGGATCCCGTATGTGAGCCGGCTCACTGAACCGGTTCAAGTTCTGAATATCTTACTGCAGTCTGCCACTGAGTTACCTAGTTCAATCAAAAGTAGTGAATCATTAAAATAAGATAGACAAATTTACACCCAGGAGCTATGAAGTCGTAGTCAAACAGACGTAGAGATGGGAAAAACGGGTCTTTTTAGTGATCTGCATCTTTGCATCTGGATCCCGTATGTGAGCCGGCTCACTGAACCGGTTCAAGTTCTGAATATCTTACTGCAGTCTGCCACTGAGTTACCTAGTTCAATCAAAAGTAGTGAATCATTAAAATAAGATAGACAAATTTACACCCAGGAGCTATGAAGTCGTAGTCAAACAGACGTAGAGATGGGAAAAACGGGTCTTTTTAGTGATCTGCATCTTTGCATCTGGATCCCGTATGTGAGCCGGCTCACTGAACTGGTTCAAAAAGAGCCGAGTTCTGAATATGTTACTGCAGTCTGCCACTGAGTTATATAGTTCAGTCAATCATATCACGATCTGTATAGAATCAAGAATGCATAGCCAAACATGTGATGCATGAGTCATTTGAGCTGACAGATGCATCAAAGCAAGAACTGATACGTAAGTGTAAAATGTGCTTCTGTGTGTTAAGTGTTTCACTGAGTTATGCGGATCCGTTGATCCGTCGGCTCAAAAAAAAGTGAGTCGGCTCTCACGAATCTTCTGTCGGAGTCGGCTCTTTGAACCGGTTCAGATCTGAGTTACCCAACTCTATATGCATGTCCGGTGGACTTGCATAGCTCCGAGTTCTATGTCGTCTGTCGGAGCTGTTTCATATCTTTTTATAGAACGCATCGTAAGATCTGTTGCCGTTCGACAAGCCCAACACTATATGAGTATTCGCTCGTTCCCGAATGAGAATGCATGTGAGTGATTGACATGTTCAGGTAGATTCGACGTTGTTTTAGTCTGCGAAGCATATTCTTGTCTGTTTAGACAAACAAAATGCAACAAAGGCAGATGATTTTTAAGTTGATACTTCTTTTTTAACAGCGTGTAGAAATCAAATAGACGAACACATATTTTAAACTTTTTTATTGAAACTCACGAATAAGAGAGAAACAGTTATTCAAAGTTTAATTAAATTTTATTAAATTTTGAGGTCAGTCCTGAAATTATGTTATGTCACTATGGAAATATGTTGTCATTATCAAGTGTTTACAGAAATTGTTCGAAGTTATAATAAAAATAATAATACCTCCTTTATTTAAATAATGTCACAATGACAATGATTGCGTCATTTCAAATTGTACATAGTATTACAAACAACACGATATAAAACACAAGTAGTCAATTAAGGGGATATTCTTATGTAACCACTTCGAAAAATGGATTTTTGTTTTCATATTTCAGTAGTAAAACCTATCGAAAATATGCTGTGGAAAATAGAGACCGAAATTCCTAGTTTTAAATAAATTACAACTCATATAGTGACCGACGCGCCGTAAGCGACTTGTTGGCTCTTGAAACTTTAAACGCATTTTTCTGGAAACATTATTTTCTAAAACTGTCATGGTCCTAAAAAAAAAGTATTCAACCGATTGCTTTGAAATTTATATATATGTTCTTCTACTCATTAATGGTTATCGTCCGTACTAAAATTGCTTATTTTCGAAAATATTTTCTTATTTTTTTAAACGATTTTTAACAAAAAAATTAACAAACTTTTTTTCTACAGTCCGCCATTTTTTTTTTTAATGAAATTGATTAATTTTGGTAGGGACGATAGCGACATCTCTACTGAGCAATGATCCATTCGATTTTTTTATTTCAGACAACATGAACAGCCGCTATTACCATGACCAGTGACCTGCTTTTTTTTAGTGTCTAATTTAATTTTAAAAAAAATATATGTAAAAAATGTAAAATAAGAGAAAAACAAATTTTTTTATACAGTTTAAGATACAAACAAAAACATAAAAAAATTAAAATGATTGAATGATATTGTCGTCTAAAAAAAAATTCCCTTAAAAGAGGTAAAATTTATGCGTTCACATAAGAATACCCCCTTAAAAATTAATCACTAATACAGTACGGGCACATTTCAATTAGGTACTTGGTGACTTTTTTAAAAATAATTTATAAATTTTGATGCCAATGATTTCGGCTGGTAAACTATCAAATAGCTTCACAGCCGAGTAACGGGGTCCCCTAGTATATAACGTAAGGCGATGATCCGGTTTTGTTTCAAATGGGCAGCAAGATACTTGATAATGACAAGATATTTCCATATTGACAGGATCGACCTCAAAATTAAATAAAAATTTAATTAAACTTTGAATGGCTGTTTCTCTCTTATTTTTGGGTTTTGATAAAAAAGTTACTTGAAATATTTGGTTGTCTATTTGATTTCTACAGGCTGTTAAAAAAGAAGTATGACTTAAAAATCATTCTGTATAACACACATCATAATATGAACTTTTTCATGAAACCATACCTTTTTGATTTGTTTTTAATAAACAAATTTTATATATAAAAAAATTCAGTCAGAATTTTTTCCAATATTTGTACATTATTTTGACTTGAAGTCTGATCTATAATAATCGACATATGGTATAAAAGATGTTGCGAGATAAAATGCGTCGGTTATAATTATAATGTAGCGATGTTTCCACCTTTATAATCGAAGTATGTTTTTCATTCTTTTTTAATATTGGATATTTTCTCTGTAATTATTAGGTATTATGGAATTATTATTGAACTACGAAATTGGATTGGTCGTGTCTACGAGAATGGGATGTTTAGGTTAAAAAGTACCTGAGGTACCGTATAAAAAATATGTCGGAGATATTATTTTTTCTGTATGGATGTACATAAAATGACTCAAGAAAACCAAGATTGTGATTCACAGCTCTTCATCAAATATTTGAGACGACTTATGCGTCAATATAATTACCAATCCGTAAACATTCTAAAAATAATGGTGTCAAAATTTTTCAAATCGACGACCCTTCCGCCCCAAAAATGTGTACACACATATATACATAGTATATATGTATGTATATATTTTTGGGGCGGGGGGTCGTCGATTTGAAAAATTTCGACACCATTATGTTTAGAATGTTTACGGATTGGTATATATATTTTTTTAAATCAGTACTTTTTTAAATGACTTTAAAAGACGAGTTTTATGTTACGTGATATATTCAGCATTTGTAGACTACTTTTGATGATTTTTTTTTGGTATTTATTAAGGCGTACTTTCATGGAGGTCTCACATAAATTTTACTTAAATCGGTTCAGCATTTTTTTTCACATAGACGTTCCAAAGTGCTGACAAATTGCCAATAAATTTGAGATGAGTTGAAATAAAACAGATTTGATTTTCAAATTCAATTTCAAAAGTATTTTTTTGAAAATAAATTCTTTGGTAACAGTTTTATTTCATGTTTGATTAAACTATTCATTAATTGATATAAAATTTTATAGTTTCAAAAAATAAAAGATCAACAAGCAGTTTCTTGTTCTCATTGAACTTATATTTCATTTAATTCATCCAGTGTCCCATGCTTTTAAATGTTTTTGCATTTATGTATAGTAGATATTTGATTGTAAATAAATTATTTAAGTAAAATGGCGACGTCGTAATTTTTATGTATGCAAAGCGTGTTCTACTCTGCAAAAGAGAAAAAAATCACGCCGATTCGTAGGCAGCGCTTTCGTATTATGAATTTTTTATTTTAGTACGCTTGCATGAATGTCAATATTTCGTATATTTGGACAATATGTCGTTTCCAGCTACGTGGACTGTCGTATGTAAAATGCTCGAGACACATACAAATTCAGTTTTTTAACCGAGTTAAAAAGAAAGATTCCCAATTCAAAGCGTAATATTGTTAAAAATTTACAATGTTTGTAACATGCAGTATTTTGAATCCTGTAGAAGTTTCTACGAGGATAATTATATTTTAATACAAATATATTATTGAGTTTTCTCACTCAAATATTTATACTGTCGTATGTAGAATGCTTGAGTCACATACAAATTCAGTTTTTTTAACCTAGTTAAACTCTGTGAAATTGTAATGTTTTAATTATCGATCAAAAGACAAATTTTAATAAAACATTTTTTTCATAAATAGCAACGCTGCTATTTAAGAAACAAGGGTTTTATTGAAACCTGTTCTTTTGCACGATAATTAGTGTATTTGCCATATGGCAACATACACTATTGGCATCGGTCGGATGGCGAGACCTAGGGGTCGGACCAAAATTTCTCGACGTTTCATAACCTCCTAAACACTTTGGCACCATTTTTGAAAATGTTTATATATATGTATATGTAGGTACATAGTATATATATATATTTATATATATATTTATATATATATATATTATTTATATATATTATTTATATATATATATATATATATATATATATATATATATATATATATATATATATATATATATATATATATATATATATATATATATATATATATATATATATATATATATATATAGGTATATATGTGTACGGGCAATAACTTTCGAAGGAGTAAATTCATTTTAACGAAATTTGGCACACAGGTTGGAATCCATCACCGTACGAAGCCTATTTAAAATAGACCCAATCGGGTCATTTTAAGGGTGGTTTTTAGGGGTTGAAAAAAGTTTTTGGGCCCAAAAATACCTAAAAAATTCTCAAAATCGTTTCAAAATTGAAATTTAACCCTTTAATAGCAATCAAAAGTGCTCCTAAAATTTTAATAAAATCGGCCCGACAGGACCGGATTTTCAAATTTTCTGAAAACACTAGTTTGCAGATAGTGAGTTATTTACTGAAAGGTGTTTTTAATTTTGGTGTAGACGTTCAATCGACAAAAATAATGTAGTTAAGAAAAAAATGTAATTTTAAGGGGTGTATTAAGGAGTTAATTTTTTTAATTTGCCCAACAATCACCTTAAGTTCACATAATAAAGCCACAAGGCCTGTATCAGCAAATACACTATATTGTCGGCAGGGTTTTGGCACTGCGACCCGGGGTATTTTGAAATATTATTAATGCTTTCAAGAACGATAAGAAATTAAACTTTCAAGTTGTGTAAGGTTTGTAACAAATATCGTTTCGTGGATGACTGTATGTAAATATTAAATATGTATTTATGTCTGATTATGTTTTCAAAACTACTGAACTGCGTTAAATTATTTGTTTGGAAGATTTTTTTAAGTTTTTCTAAATATTGCTTCAATATTTCGATATGCGTGTTCACTGAAACAAGCGCTATCACTGTTTGTTTTAGCTTAGACAGATTGTTTATACGTAGAATGAAATAGCATTAATACTTATTTTAAGATGTTATACCGGGTGCTTTTAAATTCGCGCACACGGAATGCAGTTATGTGGTAAAAACCGAACAAAAAATGTTTTGATCAGGTTGGTTCTTTTTGAGCTATTTATGTCCCCGGATTAAATTTCTACAATAGAAAAAAGTCACAGGATTCAATCCTTTTGCTTGAGTTGAAATACAGTTCGGAAATTACTACCATAATTATTAGATTTTTTTTTATAAAAATTCTTCCTCACAATATTTATATTTTTATTATTTTCTTCATTTTAAAAAACAAAAATGTGTTAGAATAATGTCTTGAATAAATAAGTGTAACTTTTAACTGTATATGACAACAAATTATCTTTTTAATTATTTTACTTAAAGGCTACTTAAAAGATTAAATATATATTAATAAAATAAATAAAAAACACGCTGTTATCAACGCATTAAAAAGTGGATATTAAATGTCTTTTTCTTCTATAACGTTTAGAAGCGCGGGGCGCTCACTGTGCCATTTCATTTAATTTGTCGAGTGTCCAACGCTTTTGAACCTTTAATGGATTGATATAAGCGTGTTTTATTATTATTTAAAATATATTATTTAATTTCAAATTTTATACTCGTTATTTTAAAAAAATGAATGATTGCAGACCCGTTCTTCCACCATTGATACCGGCACTGCCACCACATTTCTTTTATTTTCATTTCTATAGCTTGTTATAGAAATATTATTTATATCCAAAATATAAGAATATTGTATTGTTACCAAAACTACATACAACTACAAAGTTTAACAAGATTTGAACGTTTAGTAGAGGGTGAAAATCGGACTGCAAAATTTTTTTACATACATACCACTACATACAAACGAAGCTAATATAAATATTCCTTAGCGGCTATAAAATTCGACCATTTCTGCAAATCTAACTCAAATTTTTTATTTTAAAACCGTCTATAATTTGTTCAGTTATTTTACTTCTTTAGTTCAGTTCGGAAATTGTAGGCAGTGACTAATACTTTTACCGTTTAAAAGAACGTCAAGGCAATAAAACAATGTAAACGAATCTCGTTCTTACATTGTTTCATGCTTAAACACTGTTCCGCTTGTAAGTAAGTATTAATCACTGTCTACAATTTCCGAATTGAACTGTATTTTTGATCACATACACCTTTGTTATGTCAAGCAAAACATGTTCCTTTGACATTTCTTCGTAAAATCAACAAGACAGTAGTTTTTTCTTTTTATAAACCCAATTTGTAGACTATTTTGATTTCTAGCCAAATATTTACAGTTTTTTTTATCTAAATAAGCGATTTAAAATCAGACATAAACGAGAAAATTAGCATAAGTTTTACACACATTTTTGTACGGAATATAAATTAAATCTGAAAAAAAAAATATTGAGCAAGCCTTTTGTCTGTATTTTGAACATAAGTTTGTAAAGAAAAAACTCTAAAATGTTAACTTGCCTTCCCGTAATTCAAAATTCATTGTCTCATCGGTTTGCTGCTTTATTTTTTCAAAAAAAAATCTTACGAGGCAAACAATAATATTTGTAATGTTTTGTAGAAACCCTAGTACGATTTTTGTTTTTTAATCGAACTGTGACGTTAAGGTGCAATTTTGTTTATAATTTTAAACAGAAATTGAACATAACTAAAATATTTCAGAGATTTATAAAAACGTGTGGAATTTTTAAATGAATAAATAGTAAATCGTTTGCGTTATATAATACAAGAAATTAGATATACTTATAGCACATAAAATAATATAATTGTGTAGGTTTTTTTTTTGCTTAATAGCGTACTTAATATGAAGCGTACAGCTATTATTTCAAAATACTTATTATGTAATTATGACTTACAAAATCTAAAGTATTTAGATATTTTTATGTTCTAATATAACTATAATATTTTGTATTCAAATTTTATTTTGCTTTTTTTTTAAATTTATGCTAAATAATAAATTGTGTTGGTAAACAATAAAATAGTTTCCATAACCATTAAAATAAGACGCCGTAATAAAAGAGAAATTTAAAAATCTTTCATTCTAGAAATTTAAAAACTATTCATCAAAATGGTGGCGTAAATATATTGGTAAATCAACTTTCCAAATCACTTAAAAAAGCTTAAATGAAAACTGACTTTAGAATTAAAAAGTTTTCGAGAAACACTTGGCAGTAATTATTTTGATATATTTACATGCGTCTATGGCGGACTTAAGACACCGGGAAAATTCAGAAAAATAATTTAAATTAATTTTAAATAAAATGCATATTGAAACGATTAACGTCAATAATGACATGGGACGAAGTAGAAAAAAGAACTTCTATATGACGCTAATCAAATAATTCTGTATTTTATTAAAAATTCAACGGCTCCTATTTTGATTACGGACTCTTTCTACTTCTAGGGAAGTGGTTATTAAATTCAATCCGAATTTTTTTCTTCGTTGTTTATTGTATTGATTGAAACCAATGGAACTGAAACAAATTATTAACGCCCTTGAAATATAGAATAAATTGCAACTGTTTCTATAAAACTGTAATTGTTTTTTTATATTATATTTTTTGTTTATATAAACAATGGAAGTCGTTAAAATGATTGATATTTGAAAAGTTTAATGGAACTTTGTCGTTGGTATATAGTATATACAATATGGCATAAACTTTATAATGCCATGTAAATTTAAAAATATCTATTTAGAAAAAAGTTCAGCTCTGTACATATAGTGTCGAATTTCCTTGATGCTATCAGGTTTTCTAGAAATGAGTCAGTTTTTCATGATAAACGCAGACCTATTATTAAAAAAGGTAGACTAAAAACTTCTAATGGTTTTCAGTCACGCATTGCCTGTAGTACCTACGTATTAATTCTACGGAATGCGACAAAATTTAACGAAACATACCGATATGTTACTAAAACGTTTTCCCTTGCTTAATCCACCCTATAAAATAAAACAACCGCTCTTCACGCGAAAAATGACACATTTCACACTAGTTATTAGTCGAAGAGTTTCATGACACCCGTTTCATGAAGTGTTTGATTCAGGTAGAAATTTTATACAATAGTATATAATCTAGGTAAGATGTACAGGTAAATGAGTGTTTGCCTGTCCTACCTGGGTACGCCAGATACTACGCATACAGGAAAGGTTTATAAAAAATATGTGCCATAAAAAGTGTTAGATTCAAAAGCCAACAAGTACTATTCGAAAGATAAGTTGGTTTTAAATAAATAATTAAATAAGGCAGACACTTTTGAACCAAAGTACCCCAAAGTAGAATTTTCAAAAATGAAAAAAATAAGTGATTGATCCAAGCTGAAAAACTTTTGAAGCTACTTCATTAGATATATTTAAAAATATTTGCAAAAAGCCAGACACTTTTTCCGGGGTTTAAGACTATTTTTGGGAAAGTGTTTTAATCGTGCATAAGTACTCATAAATAAGTTCCCAAAAATAGTCTTAAACCCCGGAATCCTAAATCTGGAGGTAATCTGTTTATTTTAACAGTTGTCGGTAATATTAAGTGACGTAGTGGCGCTGAAGTCTCTGAATAGAATATAGAATAAATTCACAAAATGTACTTGCTGTTCTGTCCACTGGTTTTTATTGACATAAAATACAACGTAACTTAGACATTATATCGCATCCAAAATTATTACTATAATTCAATAATAAATCTCAGATATTTGGATTACAAAACATTTTTGCAAGATTAACAATAACACGATTGTTTTGTATTATTAATCCAAATACCTGAGATTTATTATTGAATTATACAACGTAACGTTTCAACCAAACTTTGTGGTCGTTTTCAAGTTTCAAATGTATAACAAAATTAAAATTACAAGTGTAAAAGGACCACAAAGTTTGGATGAAACGTTACGTTGTATTTTATATCAATAAAAACCATTGAACAGTACAGCAAGTAATTTCATTTTGTTAATATATCTATTACTGTCGGTAGAGTCAATATTATTAATATAGAATAAATTTTATTAAAACTCTATTATATTACGTAATCGATTACTAACGATGCGAAGTACCTATTCGCACAGGTCCCCCAGTCTACCGAATTACTTTAGTTTTCAGTTTTTAAAAGGATAAACTGTACATCCTGTATGCTGTGCTACGTGTATTGCAGCGGTCATAGGACTCTAGTTGAATATTTTGCATGTTTACAAATCTATATCCCATTCATAACACATATCACGTTTGTAAATATGGATATTATTCAAAAATTCTTTATGTACGTTTAGAATCCGTGCTGTATTCTGCATTTCAATCATATTATGTGTGTATATTACCGAGCTGGGTAGAGTGGTGGTGAGAGCCCTAGACTCGCATTCGAGAGGTATCGGATTCGAATCCCAGCGGAGGCAGTTGTGGCTGGGATTTTTTTCTACTGCCTCTCGCCGAGAAACGGCCATTCCTGCACCGGCCATCTTGTTGAGGTTTTCCATAGTTTCCCTCAATTGACTTCAAATAAATATCGAGTTGGTTCCCTATTCAAGGCCATGACCAATATATAGCAGAAACTATTAAAAGCACTACATATAACTTCAAGAATAAGTATTCCGTGATACGAATGAAAATTCTTTAATCGCTTAATATATTTATATTTTTAAGTAGTGATGAGAGCACTAGACTCGTATTCGGGAAGTACATAGTTCGAATCCCGGCGGGGGCAGATGTGGCTGGGACTTTTTCCTACTGCCTCTTGCCGAGAAACGGTAATTCCTGGACCGGCCATCTTATTGAGATTTTCCTCAATTAATTCCAGATAAATATCGAAATGACTCCTTATCGAAGCCATGTATAATTACCTATCAAACTTTTAATTCAAAAATTGCCTACCTTATCCTAATTTTCTATAATTCCTTCAATCGCCCATTGCTATTAATAAAGTTGAAGTTTTAAAAACGTAGAAAATAACGGGGAGTGGTAGATGGAAATTGGAAAATAGTAATGGTGCGAATGGCGTCTGTTACGACATAAAGTCGAGAAACGGACGTTAAATGCATTATTATTATGTATACTGGAATAAAATGTAACGCTCGCTTGAGACTGAAATCATTTTTAAGCGAGTGAAGGAAATGAGTTCCCGTTTTAACGACGCATAGACCACACCTAGTTTTGATTTAATATGGGAAAGGTCTCGAATTCTAACAATGTACTGTTAATTGCATAATTATTGTGATCAATGTTTTAATTCATAAAAGTACGTCTTCAGTATGTGTGAAGAAGAAATATACGGGCATTCTGGTCCATAGAAAAATCATCCAATGTTAAATTTTGTTGGTTTCTTGAACGATTAATAGTCAATAAATGCATAAGATGAGAAAGTACATAAAATCTTCAAATATTCAATGAATAATAGTATTTGTTTTATTATCATAATTTATATTATGAGTAAGCAATTTTACTATTATGCACGTTTTCATCACGGTGACTAATTTAGAATATTATCTTGTTTGGAAGAAAAAATATCAATGTTTACTTTGTATGTATATATATTATGCTAAATAATAATAATTATTTCATTTCATTAATTAGTGTTAAGTTTGAAAGAGGATATCGAGAATGATTTTTTAATATTATTAATAAGCAATCCACAGTAAAGGTATGTTTTTATTATTCTTATAAAGTGGATTTATGTTGTTATTTGACCAAAATTAACGCACCACTGAAAATAATAAATAAATGCATTTATAAACAATTTATGTTTAATAGACACAAAAGCAATTTGTAAAAAGCGAGCGTTAAAATTTGAAAAAACAAATACTAGATCGGTTTCGAAACTCATTTTTTTTTATCAAGAAAATTTTATCAATTTTGAAAATTGTCCATAATTTTGTTAACAATTTCATGAAATATTATTTTTCAATCTCAAAAATAGCAAATGTTCAGCGTTTTAAAATGATTAATTATTATTAAGTTAAAAATTAAAAATATGGGATAACATGCGTGAAAAATTTCGATTGGATAACTAAAGGCCAACTAATTAGGCAAATAAAAAATTATTTCCTTACTATTTTTTTGAAATAATTTTTATTTCAAAATGTGCACATTTCAAGAAAAAAAAATTACCCAGAATGTGTTTTCATATATTTTTGCCTACATTAATACACGACGTTGAGAATATTTTTTTTTCTATTCCACCAGATCCACTGAACCGATTTAATTCAAAGTTTAATCAGATCTAAGTTAAATTCTGTCATACAGAACAAAATAAGCCGCGTAATCCTGTGTTGTCCCGTTTTTAAGATATTTAAGGGAAAATTTTTGCCACATACATACACACGCAAAAATTTGTCTCAAATGATTTCTAGGTTGTCAAAACGTAAAAATTTGGGACTGAATCTAATACTTCCCTAATATTGTAGAGGGGAGGAAAGTAAAAAAAAAATACATTTAGGATTAACAACAAAGGTGAAGTAGGATTAACCAATAATTTAGAAATAAAAACTTTTAGGCTGTAATTTTTCAAAATGGGTTCGATAGAATGGTTATTACTTTTGTCGGTTCCGTTCTTTGCCGTATATTTTTATTTCAAATATGGGTACACGTATTGGTCAAGAAAATCAATTGAAACAATTGAAGAACCGTCATTTCCGTTCGGCAATGGAAGAGATTTAATTTTTCGTAAAATAAGTGTCTATGAGTATCAAAAAAATATATACAATAAATTAAAAGGAAATTACGGAGGAATTTATATGTTCAGAAGTCCAATGCTCATTTTAAAGGTTAGTGATTTTTTCCGAATTCGAGAACAGCTGGATCGATTTTGAATAACACTATCCACCATTACTTAAAGTGCAATGCACTTTTTGTTCGTCTATGCTAGATAAAATAATTTTGATGTTAGTTTTACATAAATTTCATTCAAATCGATCAAGTAGTTACAAGCATAATGTATACACACATTCTTAGTAGTAGTGATGAGTATTCTTTAAACACGTTCATTACATGCTGAAATATAAATTAATTAATATTTTTAGGACCTAGAAATTATAAAAACAATAACTGTGAAAGATTTTCCATACTTTCAAGATCGAGGGATGCATGTAGATACAGAACGCAATCCACTCTCTGCACATTTATTTAATATTGCTGGACAAAAATGGAAAAATTTGAGACAAAAATTAACGCCAACATTTACTTCAGGGAAAATGAAAATGATGTTTCAGACCATTGTAGATTGCGGTGAAGAATTAAACGAACTGTTAAAATCAGAGGCACTTAAAAATAATAATATCGAAGTATGTGTTCTCAGATATGAGAAACTCGTAATCCTCTAAGGTGACTCAGACTGTAAAATATGCTCCCGGGAAATTTCAAACTGTGGTCGCAAAATTCATTTTATTTCTGTTTTTATTAGCTGCGTAATTAAGCATTAAATATTGACTTTATTTCTTTTTTGTCCTTGGTAATTAATATAAAAATGATTTTTCGGGAAAAAGGACTTTATTTATAAGTAAAACACTTAATATTTTATTTTCAGCGACGTTTCGTTCCTTGATAAAGTTCCAAACAAGGAACGAAACGTCGCTGAAAATAAAATATTAAGTGTTTTACTTATAAATAAAGTCCTTTTTCCCGAAAAATCATTTTTATATTAAGCATTAAACTTCACAAAATTTGGTTTGCTTCAAAAAACACATATTTTTACCCTAAAAGTTCAATCTAAAAACGTGATATTCGTCAATATTTATTGACAGCACGTCACGAGATTCCGAATTACCGAAAGGCAAATTAACATTTTGAAATGTTTTCTCTATAAACTTATGTAAAAAATACTGACAAATCTGGGCTGCCCAATAATTTTTTCAAATTAATTTTTTTGTGTACAAAACTTTGTGTAAAACTTATGCTATTTTTGTCGTTTTTATCTGATTTTAAATCGTTCATTTAGAACAAATAAACTGTGAAAACTTGGCTAAAAGTTATATGGGAAAACTGGTACATATTTCTAATTTATGCTAAAGCAATAACATTAAAAATAGAATAAGATTTTTTATGGAAATTAGAGAATTTCGCAATGTAAGTGCATTTTACATGTGCCCACTGATCCAAAGATAGAGCTATGCAGGTGAAATAGTGGGCATATTGAACAGCTGGTAAACAGTCACCTTAAGCTAAATTTACTTCTTGGCAATATTTGTCATATTGAAAATATACATTCATTTTGGATTTATTTTTAGATAAAAGAATTCACATCTAGATATACAACTGATGTCATAGCTTCTACAGCTTTTGGAATACAGGGAAACTCTATAAAAAATCCAGATTCTGAATTTCGCTGTATCGGGAAGAAAATATTCTCTTCCAATGCACTGGACAGTTTCAGAACATTTTTAGCTTTTAACGCACCGTATATTTTAAAATATCTTCCAATTAAATCTACCCACGGTGATGAAATTGAAAAGTTTATTATTAATATTGTTAAAGAAACAGTTGACTATCGCGAAAAAAATAACGTGACGAGAAATGATTTTCTCCAATTACTTATCCAATTAAAAAATAAAGGATCACTTGATACCGATAATGTTAACGGTAGTAATGGACACAGTTCCAATAAAGGTAAAGCAGATGATCCAATGATTAATCTTACCTTAGAGAAGTATTGATTTTGATTTTTGAATATCATCGAAGATTAATGTAATACATTTTTTTTGGTGGCTTGAGAAGAGGCGACCGCGTAGCAATGCCCTTGTTTATACAGCGTTTTCATCAGTCCTCTATTACACGCCCCCCAGTTCCCAGGTTCTAAAACATTAATTTGATTTTCAGTTTCTTATTAAAAATAATAACTAATGAAAATTGATACCCAGATAATTATGGTAGTTGTTTGCCGTAACTAAAAAAAAAATGATTTTTGGTTCTGCCTTGTATCCTTTTGGAGGAATGATTTGCTGTATCGAAGATGTACTATAACCTTCCAAACTGTGGTCGACTTACAATATCCTTCTACAGCTCGTATTTTACAAAAACTAAACAAACAAAATTTTCAAGTTAGTAACAAACTAAAAAGGTAATAGTTTGTTTCTAGCTCGTAGTATTGACGTCAGATTTCTATAATGAAATTACCAAAATGATCCGAAATTCCATAGGTTATGTTTTTTTTTAAGTACCTGACGAGGATGTATTTGAAGAAATACAAATGGCGGCCCAAGTATTCGTATTCTTTATTGCTGGTTTTGAAACATCTTCATCAACAATTCAGTTCTGTCTTTATGAATTAGCAACAAATCCTGAGATACAAACAAAATTGCAAGAAGAAATTGATGTTGTGTTGGCAAGACACAATGGCAAAATCACGTACGATTCAATCCAAGAAATGGAATATCTTGATATGGTTGTTGCTGGTAAAGTTATAATTTCTTATTCGCCTTTTTATTCGTTTCGTACATCTGAAAAAAAACAGAACTCTTATGGAATCACTTCGTGTCTGTCTGTCCGTCTGTCACAGCTTATTTTTCAGAATCTACTGGATGAAAACAGTTATTTGGTACATATATAGAATAATATGACCCAATCATGGGCGTGTAGCGTAAATAAACGAATTTCGATTTTAGGGATCGAATTAAAAAAATCATTTTTTCATCAAGTGCATAATGTGACGGGACTCGTTTTGAGAAATACAAAGATATTTTTTTTATTTTTTTAAAATGCACAGTTTAAAAGATGTGAACAACATATACGAAAATCCCCCCTCCTTTTCTTCGAAAGTCTAAGGAATCAGCTATACACTTATTCTTCACAATGTAATATAAGCGGCATAGAACGATATTGTTTCATTACTTTGCCGCTCTACGATAATGATGACTAACGTTTTAAGTTTTAGGAATTAAACTAAAAATGAATACTTCGAGAAAATTTATAAATGCGACGTTTTTCAGAAACATTGAGGAAACATCCGCCACTCGCTTTTTTGAATAGGGAATGCGTTAAAAATTATAAAATGCCAGATTCAAATGTTGTAATAGAGAAGGGTACAAAAGTGATGATTTCTATTATGGGACTACATCACGATCCAAAATATTTTCCGGCGCCCGAAAAGTTCGATCCGGACCGTTTTTCAGCCGTAAATAAAGCGAAACGCAACCCCTATTGCTATATGCCTTTTGGAGAAGGACCGCGTAATTGCATTGGTAAAGATTATAACGTGATTTTTATTTAGGAATATAGGTTTGCATTTTTAAAATTTTTATTTTGTTTTTGTAGGTTCACGAATGGGTAAAATGCAAACCAAAGTGGGAATTATTTCAATAATAAAAGATATTACTGTATCTGTTTGTGAAAAAACTGAAGTACCATTTTCGTATAGCAATGTGCATTCAATTACTGCTACGAAAAATCCAATTATACTTAAATTATCAATGAGAACTTCGGTTTAGTTATGTAATAATAATTATAATAATAAAAACTCGGGTCGCGGTACCAAACCCTGCCGACAATATGGTGTATTTGCTAATAAAGCCACTGTTGCTGTTATTATACGAATTTACGCATTTGGACAAAATTTTACCCCTTAATACATTCCTTAGAATAATATTTTTTCTTAATTAGTGTATTTACTATATCCATCTACCCAAAAGATCCAGCTACTCAAAAGATCCATGGACACAAAAGATCCATCCACCCAAAAATCTATCTACTCAAAAGATCCATTATGTTGGAATCCATCACCGAAAGAAGCCTATTGAAAATTGGTTCAATCGGGCTCTTTGAAGCGTAGTTTTTAGAGGTAGAAAAAAGTTTTTGGGCCCAAAAATACTAAAAAAATGCTCAAAATCGTTTCCTGCAGATAGTGAATTATTTACTGAAAAGTGTATTTAATTTTATATAGATGTTCAATTGATAATAATATTGCAATGAACAAAAAAAAATATGTTAAAGGTTGCATTAAACAAACTTAATTGTATTTGTTTTAGATCTCAGCACTAGTGTTAAATTTGCTATTTTCCTACCGCCCTACCGGTATGAAAACCAAATATTTTATAGGGAAATATGCACAAAACAGATTCATGATAAAACATCTGAATAAATATGGAGCACTTGTAATGTATACCTTTTATATTTATATAAATATAATGCGATATTTTTTTACTTGTGTCTAATATTTGAATACATTATATGCTGCATAAAATTGAGAGTGTTAACTGTGTCAAAAACTCATCTGTCAAAATTCTTTTCAAGTCAGAGACGAATTTTTAACTTCTAAAATAAGAAACTAACTTTATCTGAGAAACAAAGGATTGTTTATTTTCTTATTTTTGCAAAAAATATGATTTTCTAGACATAACATCCTCGTACATCCTTTATATATTGTATACTTCCCTTTTTTTTATTCCTAAGAATGAAAATTCACGTCATTTTATTTTTTTATATTGCTTCAGGAAAGAAAGATTTTTTAATATATATTACCATATATCTCCAGCATTTGTAAACAGATTTTAAGCATCTTTAATTTGTTTAATAGAGCTTATACCTTCAGGGTGATTCCACATAAATTTTACCTAAATCATCTTTTTTATATTATATTTCTAGTTATAAGTTTAGTAATCAAATATCAAAAAAAAAGTCGGTTAATGTTTAATAACGTGTAAACTACGTATTGCAAAAAGTAAAAAAGAAAAACTGAAAAGTAAGAAATATAAACTCTTAAAAAATTGAGCCTCCTGCAAGAAGCCACTAAAAGAAGGAAAATAATAAAATTTTTGAGGTCGGAACCAATTTAATAAAAGTAGGTATACGTATATATGTAAAAAGTTTTAGTAATTAAATTGGCTTCAGTCTCTAAAGTGTTATTATTGTCCTCCTTTAAATGGCTTTTTTGAAGGAAATTCAATTTTTAGCTTTCAAAAAAAAATTCCGTGTCCTAAAACACGTCGTCGTATTTTCTAGCCTACTTAATCTGTCGGTAAATGCTCTCCTGGTCGTAAAACATATTTTTGTTAGTTTTTTGCGTCGTTTTGATGTGTTTAGCGCTTGCCGATGTGCAAGCATGAATACGCATGTGTATAAGGTATTATTAATATAATATGCAACCACACATGCAGACTGTCGCGCGCTGTGACAAAAAACGATTTATAACCGACGTCTTTAGAGCGTCATGTGACGTCAGCGGACAAAGTCAACAACAATAGAATGTCTAGAAGGAAATATCTCAGTCACTCACTCAGTGTTTGTCACATATAACATGCAAAGACGTTGCTTTTATCATCTTCATAAAGACGATTTTTCTCGGTGCTTTTCATATGGAAACCTCACTCACACCACCGCTATCGTTCTTTGCGTTTTTTATCGTCCTTGTGTACCAGGATGAGCCACAATTTAACTGCAACTAAGTCACTGGGCATTTAAAACTCGAGCGGGTTTTTTTTTTACTTAAGGTGATTGTTTACCAGCTGGTCAATATGCTCTTTTTTTCACCCGCAGAGCACTGTCTTACGAGTTGAATGTGCGTGTGTATATAAAATGCACTTACATTTTAGAAATCTCTACCGAGCTGGGTAGAGTAGTGGTACAGCACTAGACTCGCATTCGGGAGGTCCGGGTTCGATTCCCGGCGGGGGCAGATGTGGCTGGGACTTTTTCCTACTGCCTTTCGCCGAGAAACGGTAATTCCTGTACCGGCCATCTTGATTGAGGTTTTCCATGGTTTCCCTCAATTAATTCCAGATAAATATCGAGGTGGTTCCTTATTTGAGGCCATTGCCGATTACCTATCAAACTCCTAGTTCAAAAATTACCTACCTTATCCTAATTTCCTGTAATTCCTTCATTCGCCCATTGCTATTATATAAGTTGAAGTTTAAGAAATGTAGAAAAAACGGGAAGTGGTAAAATGAAAAATAGTAATGGTGCGAATGGCGTCTGTTATGACATAAAGTGGAGAAACGGACGTTAAACGCATTATTATTTTATTATTATTATATTTTAGAAATCTCTATTTCTATGAAAAATTTTATTCAGTCTTTGATATTAATGCTTATACAAAATAAACAAGAAATGTGTACTACTCTTCCCATATGACTTTTAGCCAAGTTTTTACAGTTTATTTGATCTAAATAAACGATATAAAATCAGATAAATACAAGAAAATTCGTATAAGATTTCCACACATTTTTGCACAGAGAAAATTAAATTTGAAAATAATTATTAGTCAAGTCAAATTTGTCAGTATTTTTAACTTAAGTTTTGTGAAGAAAAATCTTAAAAATGTTAATTTGTTTTCCGGTAATTCGAAATCTCGTGACGTGCTCTAAAGAAATGTTGACGAATATCACGCTTTTTGATTCAATTTTTAAGGCAAAAATATGATTTTTGAAATTTTTAAACAACGAGCCAAATTTCGTGAAGCTTAATGCTTAATCGCAGCTAATAAAAACTGACAAAAATTTTTTTGGGACCGCAGTTCGAAATTTCCCGAGAGCATTTTTTACAATCTGAGGTTTCAGTCCCCTTAATGACTAATATTTTACCAGGTAAATTCTAAAATCTAGAGGTCGTTTTTGAGCAGCATAAATAAATTGCCCTGAACGTCAAAAGTAGTGAATCATTAAAATAAGATAGACAAATTTACACCCAGGAGCTATGAAGTCGTAGTCAAACAGACGTAGAGATGGGAAAAACGGGTCTTTTTAGTGATCTGCATCTTTGCATCTGGAGCCCGTATGTGAGCCGGCTCACTGAACCGGTTCAAAAAGAGCCGAGTTCTGAATATGTTACTGCAGTCTACCACTGAGTTAGCTAGTTCAGTCAATCATATCACGACCTGTATAGAATCAAGAATGCATAGCCAAACATGTGATGCATGAGTCATTTGAGCTGACAAATGCATCAAAGCAAGAACTGATACGTAAGTGTAAAATGTGCTTCTGTGTGTTAAGTGTTTCACTGAGTTATGCGGATCCGTTGATCCGTCGGCTCAAAAAAAAGTGAGTCGGCTCTCACGGATCTTCTGTCGGAGTCGGCTCTTTGAACCGGTTCATTCTGAGTTACCCAACTCTAAACAGACGTACAATCATACAAACATACGACTCACCCCCTCGTGCCACTTTTGTGGGTCAGGTGTTAAAAAAGATCGTTTCTATTATTTATTCGTTTCATATTGAGATCAGGCGATGAAATCTTTTTCAAAATTATAATGAATTACTGCATCTGTTACTGCTCTTGGAATTAAAGTAATAAAGGGCACGAAACTGAATCACCCTTGCATTTGTGCGTAGGTGTGTGTGTGTGTGTGTGTCGTCGCTTTTTGACAAGAGTCGGTTGTTAAACGTATATTCAAGATATAACTGTAATAGCTATCATAATTCTAATATAACAAAAAATCGCTAAGATTTCTATTCTATTTTTAAACATAAATGTTTGAGTAATGTCACTCAATACTGGAGATATGCTTTTTGTATTCTAGCTGAAGAGAAATCGAAATAATTTTAAGACTGATTATTTCTATTATCTAAACCTACCAAGATTTTTTTTATTCAAAAAGTGACAGTGGTTAAATTCGCTGTGCGAAGAGAGAGTTCGATAAAAGATTTAAACTGGAGATCATTTGGAACTAAAATTTAACTATTAAAAAATGTAGTCCGACTGTTCCAATTTTCGAGAACATTCCGTAAAAAGGATTGTACAAGACAACAGATAATATGTATTAATACACGTTCATATATATGGATGGATGATAAAAGATCTGCAGGCATAAACAGACATTTTTTCTTCCAAGAGTATTTCAAAGCCCACAAGCGAGATATAACCTAACCTAACCTAACCACTGACCTCCGCGTACCCGTATTATTTATTATAATAGCATGACATATTATTGATTGCCTTAATTATTTTGCTTTGCCCAAGGCTTTTGTTTGTGTCAAGATTAAAATATATAAAAAAACTACGATTTTCAACATCTATTACATGCTTTGAAATCAAACTGACAGTATACCAATGAATAAATGAAAAAAATAGAATATTATTTTTACAATAGAAGTCATGTATTTTCAACCTGTCAGGATTAATCAACTCATGTGTTTTCAATACCTCCTTCGTCCTCACTTCGCGGCAGTCATAGATTAATCAGAAAAAAAACTTTATTAATTTAACGTTGTCAAACGTATTTTTTCATTAGCTGTGCCAACTTAAAAACACGCGAGTAAAATCAGTTGAAAAAAGATAGTGTTAAAAATACATGAGTTCGATTGTATTTAACTTGAAGATAGATTCTTGATCGATTTACGATGATCGTGTTACTAATATTGACGACATAGCTTATATAATTATCCGTAGTATCATTCGACTTTCGGCATTTTAACGTTTTCCAACGATTTTCTAAGCTGTGTTAAGTATGTGCTTACTTCGCCCTTTTTTTAAAGCCCTAGTGGTATAGCGGCCGTAATATGACACGACGTCACAAAAAACGTGTACATAGAAATAAATGAATGTCGCTTTTTAAATTTGCGATAGTGGCGCCACTACCGAGAAAACCACATCCATTTATTTCTATTCATACGTTTTTTGTTACGTAATTCAACGTCATATTACGATTTCGTTATCTTAAGAAACTTGGGTTTAAGTGTCAAAACAGGCAACTGTGCCTGCTAACAACATGGCGGTCATTTGTACGCAACATGTATTTGCGCAAATTGCGTTTTACACATTGTGCCAAAACTGTTCAAGCCGGCTAAAAAGGGGAAGTTTTTTTTTAATAAACAAACGTGGATAATTATAATTATTATACATTATTGTTAAAATTATGCGAATAGGAAAGATTTATTAAAATCTAAATTAATAATAATAATAACTAAAAGAACATTTCACAACGCTATAAGTTCGAGTGAATCAGCTGATATTTCGTTAAGCTGTGCTGACGTTATGTTAGTGTAGGGACAGGCCAATCGATTGGCTAATGACATCATTACGTCAATAATGCCAAGCCATTGATTTATTTTTATTCCTTTTTTACGCTACCCTGACAACGCAAACAAAGTCACCTACTTATTCTAATCCACATTCTGGTAAAATATGGGTCTACAATTTAAACCAATGGGACTGTGATAATGTGCTCGGGGAAGCCCGGGCTTCTGAATACCTTTTTACAAGGTGTTCTGTATTTGTCAACCAATGAATCTACTTTGTCAGAGTTTCAATAAAATAGAAATTTTTTTAAACGCTTGATCCAATTTTGGAACACTGGGATAAACGTACAGAGTTCCAATTTTGTAACACTGGGAAAAAATAGGTTAAAACAAATTCTTTCAAATAGCAAAAAATATTTTTGACAAGATTTTTTTTCTAGTGATGACAGATAAATTTAATTAACATGTTCCTTCAAGAAAAATTGTAATAGATGAAAAATTGTCCGAGGACTTAGGATCAATTTTTTAAGTCAATACTAAATTTTTATTTTTAACACGACGTTTCAGAATTTATTTATTCTTTCATCAGGTGCCTGTCTGGAAACAATACATATAAGTACAAATATTTTTTATAAAACCGCAAATCTTAATAATTTTACTTGCCATAAATTATTTTTTATGTATAAACTGTTTTATTTAGTTGTTTTGTCGTTTCCATTTTTTAGTCTACGGTTTTTTACTTTATAATTTTTAGACAAATATTTTGGCTAAAAATTATAGACTAAAAAACCGTGGACTAAAAAATGGAAACGACAAAACAACTAAATAAAACAGTTAATACATAAAAAACTGAAACGTCGTGATAAAAATTTAGTATTGACTTAAACAATTGATCCTAAGTCCTCAGACAATTTTTCATCTATTTAATTAGTCAGGATCGGAACAATCTTTGAAAAATTGTAATTTTTATTTACAAATTACAAAAATAATATGTTTTTTCGCTAAGTTTTTTTCGTTTATTCGTACGATTTTCAAAAAAATCAAGCTTTATCATCGCAATTATATTTACTTCCAAATAGATACAAGATTGCCTGATCAGTTCATTTCAAATTGGTTGAAAGTGTTCTTCAAGTCTCTTTTATTATGGTCAATGTTTCAAAGTCATCCTGTATATAATATACACTATGTATGCATTTGATCCAATGTAAGGTAAATGAAATACGAATAAGTTAAAAGAAAACACACACACACACACACACACAGCGTTACGTGTATAATATTATGTTTACGGAGTTTCTATGTATAATAATAAGAGTAAAACAGTACAGCTGAAGCAAGTATGTCACTCAAAATATATCTTCCTAAACAAAAAGCTTCAAAACTTTAGATATAACTACTTAAAACTCTTTCGTCTTACCATTCTGTCTGACAGCCTGTCGCTCAAATCGATTTCCCGCGACGTCTTTCCGAGACGCACTCTCTTTTACTCGAATGTTCATCGCAAGAATAGAACGTCGATAGTGTTTTGTCTTTTGCATTTTTATTTTGTCCTGTCGGATTGACGACGTACATACGTGTGGTCAAGCTGCTTGCACAGATTTAAAAATAACTGTGTTTTGTTCGTTGTTTTTTGTTCATACAAAAAAAAGTAATATATAAGAAAAAGTATTGCAAATGATATATATATACTGAAGGAAATGGAAAAAAAATTAATAGTTTATAGACAAATGAAGTACATGTATATTTTCAAATAGTATTTCTTATAATACGTTGAATTAATAAAAATATAGATGTATTTTAAATGCTGGGATTTCTGGTACGAATTTCAAAACTAAAAGTATTTTAACAATAAAAAATTTCAACGCGAAATCAATGTTTTACTCAATTACAATTTACGCCTATTTTATGCCAAAAGCAAGAAGCAAAATCTTTAAACATTTGCTGTTTGATTGAGCCTTTTCTGCTATTTATCATCTGTTAAATACAAAAATTAATACTGCTTGAGAATAGCCGAGCATATAGCGATACGGTTGTTTATATGTCGTTCCTATAGCTTCTTTATTACAAGCCCCCAGTTCCCAGGTTTCAATTTGAAGAGTACGAATTAAAAATATGAATTTGAGACTAAACTCGGATGACCCTGTCAGATGATGATTTTACAAAAAAAGTATTGTAAAATTCTATTGGTGTAGAAATCGTAGCGCGAAATTGTAAACATTTTATTTTAATTTATTTATTTTCAACTATAATTTACAAATATAGTTAAGGAATTTTTAGATTTGAGTATATCTTTATACAAATATTTAATTATTTAGGAAACGAAAATAATTTAAAATTTGTAATCATTATTTATTGGTTAAGTAATAAATAAATGATATATACCTTTTGCCGAGACAACAACTTTTTTTCAATATTTAAACAGTATATCCGAGTTTAGTCGAAAATAGCCGAAAAAATGTATTCTTCTCTTGTGTCATTTATAAAGGTGAATTTCTGTCATGCTATATCATCCCCATATCCATCTAGAGCTTACTTTATATAAAGTTTTCCCTTCCTACTTTTCTTACTTGTGTCACGTTGGGAGACATATTTTTTCTTTAAGAAGTAACTTTCAGAAAATAAATAATATTTTATAATAGAACAGATGAGTGAAAATTTATAGTTTTAAATTAAATTATTCAACAATATATCACAATTATTTCTAATAGAAAATGAATGCTGTAACAGTTTTGTTAAAAGGAAAACTTGTGATTTATTTTGTACTTAAATAATAAGAATCTTTTGTTAATTTTCCATACTTAAATACGTCGAAAAAAAATGTATGTAGAATTACTTCGATTTTAGGATTTGCTTAGCTTAGGTTGAATTATTTCTGAGGTTAAGGACCTCTTCTATGCAACCTCGTATCTACGATTTTTACGAACTGGGGCAGAAACTTGATAGTGGAGCTCCCTCTCTCCAACGTTTGAGATAAATTGTTTAAAAAAACACAAAAATATGTAATGGGTAGCATTTTTTGAGACCGGGAGGGGAGAATAAGAAACCTTTAATATATTTTTTCTTAATAATTTGTTATCAATTTTGAAACTGAAATTTTGTTATCAATTTTGAAACTGCCGCCCATGACAGGTGCCCCGGCTTAGGATTTGCTTGGCTTAGGTTGAATTATTTCTGAGGTTAAGGGCCCTTCTATGCAGACTTGCATTTACGTTTTTTGCGAACCAGGGCAGAAATTTGATAGTGGAGCCCCCTCTCTCCAGCGTTTGAGATAAATTATTTATAAAAACTCAAAAATATATAATGGGTGGCATTTATTGTGACCGATAGGGGAGGATAAGAAACCTTTAAAAATTTTTTTAAATAATTTGTTATCAATTTTAAAACATATTATATTATGATTTTGGTGCCCCCCTGAAACTACCGCCCATGACAGGTGCCCCGGTTTGCTCCCTCTAGATCCGGGACTACTTCTATGCTTAGAGCCCTTACAAAAATAAATCCGGCCCTGTTGAACATTTGATGAATTTCCAGTTCTTACCTGAGCGGTCAGCCATACATAAAATATTATGTGGCTTGACGGTGATGGCAAACTGTTTGACATCACGTAAAAATCGGAAAGTTCAATGACAAGTGTGCCCGGTAAGCAGCAACGGCAGCCATCGGGATGTGTCAACTAGTGTCAAGTAGCGTTATCGGGTCGAGATGCGGTACGGCGTGTTAACTATCCAATAAGAGGCAATCAACGGCATGTCACACGTCCCGTAGCCGACTCCCGAACATTCGACGCTTTCGGAAAATGCGTCGCGATTAGAACCTAATTTTCGTTAGGTATCCCAATTAAGGTGACTTAGTGTTGAAGATTTGTGGACCTTGACTATTTACTTTCTTTATTCATACTTGCTTGTTTATTTTTCTTGAATTTTTTTTTGAAGCTTAACTTCTTTTGCGACGTATCTATTTGAAAAAAGTAAGAAATCGAGGGGAAGTAGAACTGGCAAATAAAGGGGAAGTTAGTTTTTCTCCTAATTTACATGAAACTGGCAATAATAGAAGTTTATAGTGTGTTAAGTTAAACTTCTTATGTGAGCTTATGAGGGTGAGGCTTATTATAATTTTTTTTTTGTTAAAATATTTTATCCATGGTGATAAATTGACAATTAAAAATTACAGACAATACATTGATATAATATAAAATAATTAAAACTTAACACTTAATCTCTCAGATTGTAAAATATGTTCTCGGGAAATTTCGAACTGTGGTCGCTAAATTTATTTTATTACTGTTTTTATTAGCTGTGATAACACTAAGCTTCACAAAATTTAACTTGTTGTTTAAACATTTCAAAAAACAGATATTTTTGCCCTAAAAATTGAATAAAAAAACATGATATGCGTCAATATACCTTTACAGCATGTCAGGAGATTTAAAATTGCGGGAAAGCAAATTAACATCTTGGAGGTTTTTCTTTACAAACTTATGTTAAAATACTGCTAAATGTGGCTTGCTCAACAATTTTTTTGAAATGTGGTTTTTTCTTTACAAAAGTTTGTGTAAGTTTGTTCTAATATTTTCATTTTTATCTGATTTTAAATCGTTTATTTAGATCAAATAAACCGTAAAAAACTAAGTAATGGTAAAGAATGGTAGGTATACATATTTTTAAAAACTTCTTGGTTTCTGGGCTTGTACGCCGTGGTCCATTGGTATTTCTGCCTGACATTTCATCTACAACTGCGGTAGACATTATCAATGGCGATGTGGTAGCGCTACCACATCGCCTTTGATAATGTCTACCGCAGTTGTAGACGAAACGTCAGGTAGAAATACCAATGGACCACGGCATACAACACAATTGGATACATATTTTTAGTTTATTTTGAAGCATTAACATCAAAGAATTGACATTGATTGATACATTTTTCTACTAGCTATTTTTCTGTCTTTTTGTATATTTATAATTTTACGTGATTGCGTAAGGAATAATAATATTACACCACAAGTGCAGAAAGTTGAAATTCCTGAACTGTGTAGTTCAGGAATTTCAATCTTCTGCCCGTGGGCCGTGTGGTGTATATTATTTTTCACACCCGGTCGAAAGTGCGTTTATTATCAAAATTTTTAATTATTATTATGATATAGACAACTATGTTCCAGCAGGCAGCTTGTTATGCGGTCATGTTTAATTTTAGTTCCTTATTCACAATGCATTGGATTTTTTTCTGTCTTTCTCTAGTTTACTTGCCGGGTATAAAGAAAAAACTCTTTCGTCCCACTGTTATAGATGGCGTGCGAGTAATTCCAGCAGAGCATAAATTCTAGGTATTCTGTCTTAACACTCCAAGGGTGGATCTCTGTGATCTGTAAACGACAAGCAATGTTAATTTCTGTCTGTAATTGTGTCTGAGGAGATTGTATGATAGATAAGCCTTATTTTTCAGAAACTCTTTATTAAAGTTTGTACTAAAAACATTTACACTAATTATTGTTTATCATATTACTTTTTGGTACTTGAGCAGTCTTTCACTGCTACTATCGCATGTTAATATTTTTTGTTTTCTTTAAATATCATACGACATGATTTTGTGCTTTTTTTGTTAAAAATTATTCTCAAAATTTTCTTTTGTATTTTAAATACTCTGTCTCGCTCTACGGAAGTACCCCATACAACTATGGCGTAACCTCACACAAGAAGCGAGAAAAGCATGATAGAAATTTTATAACGTGTTTTGACCGTAGATTTTTTTCATTTGTCGTATTTGGTTATAATAGAAATTCAATTTCTTACAGATATTATTAATTTGTAAAGTCCGTTTACAATTTGCATCTCTCAAATCCAGTGCCACCATTAGAGTATTAAAATCGAAGCCGAAAGTACGTACTTTCGATCGGGTAAAAACTATTAATACTATTATGTTAGTGTTTCACTATTTGGATACGAAATTCTAAAAAGATTTTGGTTATAGCCGACGTATTTTTCGTAAGCTCCGTTCACCGTTCACCAATGATAGATTGCTCTCGGCGCGGACTCTGCTCCCCATGTCCCCGTGTCCTCCTTTCGCGCTGTCGGGCCGCTTGTCCTCTGGCCCGTTTGTGTACCGTGTGCCTGTCTGCCTGTTGTTGGCTTACACAACACAACAACACAAACTTGCTCGTTGCATTAAAACCCCGTTCGTTCGTTCGGACGACGACAGTTGTTGTTATTCTTGTTGGTTGCTTTAGTTGTTTACGTTGTTTGATGTCTTCTCGTCACAACGTGACGAATGTAAAATGAACACAGCACCCTTTATACCTTATTCCTGCTAACTTTACTTTACAGTCGGACTCACATATTTTCAACGCAGCTATTGTTGAATTGCAGGAAGGATTGTCAAATAATTTGATTTGACAATGACCTTAGATCGTGACTACACACATTTCTCCATAAGAAAAGCATTGTGAAATTTTAATTCGATTCTGTTCAAAAAATAATTGATCGATTGAAATGATATTTTTTTAAACTGTGTGTACCTACATGTATTTGACATAGTTTTTTTTGCATAATTTTTACTTCGAAACGCCATTTTTCTACGCATTTTAATCAAAATTTGACTTGGAAAATGACCAAGCATTTGTTTTTGTGTGAATACAATTTAATATGTTGTGCATGACACGGAGTTTGAATTCGACATTAGATTGCTCTTGTATGTATGAAAACTGTAATTATATCATCACAAGGTCATTGTCAAATCAATTTTTTTGACAATGTTTTGTGCAACCCAGCTTTTGTTTCAATGTATTTTCAAGTTTTTAGTCCCTACTACGCAAAACGTCTCTTCCTACGCTGCTCAATCACTGGAAAGACACGTTCAACTACATTTAAACTTAAGTTACAATACTCGCCACGGCTCTAAAAGGTTCTGAAGTTAGTTACAAATAGCTTCGCAAATGCACATTTTGGTTATTTTGTGGGAAAGGAAGACTCCTACCACCCCCAGTTACCGGCACAGTACGTGCACTCGTCGGTGATTGGTTGACGTTCGTTGTCTTGTCAATTGCCGCTTTCCTGCTATAAAGTACAGTCCAGTACGCCATTATTGTTTCTTTGATTGTTCAAGATGCATAATACGGTGATTCAGATGATAATTTGTCTGCTGAGAACGAGCAGTATGGATGACTTTAGTGCAAGGAATTAGACCTTTTATATTAAAGAAAAATTAAAAATAATAATATAGCGCGAGTTCGAAGTTTTTCAACCGCCTATACCTGCGCAAGCCTCCATTTGCATCTAAATTCCGAGTCTTTCAGATCCATGGCAATTGATAAAATAAAGGTTTTTTTTTCTGATTACTGCCACGAAGTCAGAATGAAGGAGAAGTTGAAAATACATGAGTCGATTAGTTCGAACACGTTGCAAATACAGTTCTACTGTACTATTTTAGATTAAAGAAGGGCATATCGTATCTGTTGACTTGGTCACTACAACCCTTATATGTCTTCACTGTATTAGCATTCAATTTTCTGTATCTATAAATTGACTCAGGCGTACTTTTACGTAGAGATTGAATAACGTAGCAGAAATGTAGAAGCAGCAAAATTTTACAAAACACGATTGCCAGTAAATAATACTACAAAAATAAACATCGGTAAAATGCCACACATCAGACGAGAATTTTTTTTCGTTTAAATCATGAATTCTGTTTGGAATTTATACTATCATGGGAACATAGCATTATGTTAAATTAAAGTTTAAACTGTTTAAATCTTTGTTATAAATATTGTGCTATTTTCTATATGGCTAATATTAATTGCGGCGGCTAACTAGAGAACAAATTTTATTCAGAATTGACACAGAAATTACGCCTGATTTTTTAAGTAAAACTACTTTAGCCAGAGTATCTGTGACGTTTAAGGGGAAATTACGCGTTACATTAAAGGGGAAATATAAGGAGACCTTGGCAACGCAAAATTATATAAATAACATCTACGACTAAAGAAGTTTTACTTCTCCCGCAAGCTTATCTGGATGAGGCTCACGGATTTTTTTTTTAATTTGGAGATCTTCAAGGGTAGATATGTTAACAAGTTTTTTTTCTACAAAAATGTGTATATTTGTAAAAATAATAATAATAATAATAATGCATTTAACGTCCGTTTCTCGACTTTATGTCATAACAGACACCATTCGTACCATTACCATTTTTTCATGTAAGGTCAAATGGGGTAAGAGCATATTTGGGGTAAGTGCATTTTCAGCAAATAAAGTCTTAATGGTGAACAATTTAATTATTTAGAAGTCGCCAACTATCGCAAGTAAGGTTAACTATGCTGAAGTGTTATATGGGCCATCTATATCTTATATAGTTTGCGCGCCATAAATTAAGTAACATAACTTCCAAATTGTCATTGAATTTTGCTAAATATTTGTTTTGTATTTGAGTTGAATGTTGGAAAATTGATCGTGTACAGTTGCAATTTTTGGTGAGTAGGGTAACAATAAGTTGTATTTTTCATCAAATATATTAGTTTGTAGAATTTTAAAAGTTTTCAATTAATTTTGTGTGATGATGCACTTACCCCTTGTAAATTGACTGTTGGGGCAAGTGCATCCTCGCTAACTGGGGAAAGAGCGTTATAGTCTATGGTCTTTCCCCACTAAGCAAAATACGGCTATATGACACCATATTACTTATACACACCGTTTTTTCATATTAGTTCAGCAATTACATTCGAAAATTTGATCGAGGGAAAAACAATGGAAAAATATGGATATGGGTTGAGTCGTAAAGAAGTCCTGAATTTAATTGGTGATTACATAGAAATTAATAAAATTCAAACTTCATTTCATAATGGTGTCCCAGGCGAAGACTGGTGATTATAATTTGCTATGAAATGAGATGTATTATAATTTGAATTAATTACAAACACTTAATGAATATTTTTTTAAATTATCTAAAAAATATGTTGGTTTCCGCACATTTTTTCTTTATTATTTAGACTGTTTAGTTTGCAGCGTAGTACAAGGGGCCATTTATACAAAAATGTATGTATGTTTATTGGAAGTTTCTAAAGCCTATTTCTCAAAGATGGTTCGAATTAATTAAAAAATTAAAATAGTTCTCTGTAGCCAAAAAACAATATTTTTATGCACTTACCTCACACCTAATCTGGTGTATTTAAATGGCGTGGCATAGAGTGAAAATGCACTTGCCCCAATGACCGGGGTAAGTGCATATTGCTCAACGATATTAAATATAATTTTTTTTTAAACTGAAATATTTCAGTACTGCATCATGGCTCTGTATGAGAATGTTCAAAACATTCCAATAATATAGGCAAAAAAATTTGACAGCCAAAAAACATAGTTAAATAGTATTATCAATAGTGTAAAGTAGAACTAATATTTTTTCAGTATGCTCTTATCCCACTTGACCTTACCACTTCCCGTTATTTTCTACATTATTTACAACTTCAACTTATGTAATAGCAATGGGCGAATGAAAGAATTATAGGAAATTAGGATAAGGTAGGTAATTTTTGAACTAGGAGTTTGATAGGTAATCGACCATGGCCTCAAATAAGGAACCATCTCGATATTTATCTGGAAATCATTGAGGGAAACCATGGAAAACCTCAATCAAGATGGCCGATACAGGAATTACCGTTTCTCGGCGAGAGGCAGTAGGAAAAAGTCCCAGCCACATCTGCCCCCGCCGGGATTCGAACCCGGTACCTCCCGAATGCGAGTCTAGTGCTGTCACTACTACTCTACCCAGCTCGATATATTTGTAAAAAATAAAATCTTGTATGAGCTCCTCAGGACCTTATTGATTTTTTGTTTGAAGCAATAACATTTTTTTAAATGTTTTTTAATGACTACCATCGTTGTAAAATCCTCCGATAGGAAATAGAGAAACGTAAAATGAAAAATTTCAATTTACGATATAAGCAAAAAAACAAAACGTAAAAAATGAAATCATTTATATTCTGCACATGAGTAAAAAACCGAAAACAATATAATATCTGGCAATAATAAGAGCGGCCTATGTGTGTGTGTATTACATTATAATAATGTGTATGTATAATTCGACTCCGCCTGCTATTGCTCAACAGAACTGTCTGTCTGTCTGTATGTCTGTGTAGACGAGGCGCTCCCTTTTAGCTAACCGGAGACAAGACAAATCGAATGTCAGCCACTAATAAGTATCTAGCAATCGCTGGACAAATGTATTTCCTTCAGGGTAACCACATAGTAAGAGCAACAGCCAACGCTGCTCACAAGACCTTCTCTTTCGATTCAACATCTCGGTCACAAATGTCCACCGGACAAAACATTTAGAATATTCTGATTTATTTAAACTATGTAATACTATTTTTAACACGCTTTTATTAGCTTCACCTGTATGTTTGTTTGTTTGTAATAGAATCTTTGAACGTGAAATTCACCCACTTTAAAACGTCAGATTAAACTGAAACTTAGCACACTTATCACGGACCAATGAAAATTAGAGATGGGAAAACAGGTCTTTTTAGTGATCTGCATCTTTGCATCTGGATCCCGTATGTGAGCCGGCTCACTGAACCGGTTCAAAAAGAGCCGAGTTCTGAATATGTTACTGCAGTCTGCCACTGAGTTACCTAGTCTAGTCAATCATATCACGACCTGTATAGAATCAAGAATGCATAGCCAAACATGTGATGCATGAGTCATTTGAGCTGACAGATGTATCAAAGCATGAACTGATACGTAAGTGTAAAATGTGCTTCTGTGTGTTTCACTGAGTTATGCGGATCTGTTAACGGGCCGCCAGTGACTTATCACTGACACCGTTAGGGTTCTTTTTGGGATCTGTTAGATGACGGTGTGGGTAGGCCCAGGTATTGATGATTGATTAAATTTAAAATATCTAATTACTAAATATTTATTAAACAACAAAAAAGTTACAAATAATTGGATAATTGAGTAGAAAAATTATAATGAGATAAAAAAACAGTAGTCAAATTGAATCAAGAACTCTTAAACATAACAATATTAATAGTTGTTAGTCTTAACTTAAATAATATTCTTAGTTGTTTGACTTACCCTTTTTACTCGCAATATAACGACACACAACAAACACTTTTGAGTAAAAATAAAATACTAATTTAAACTGTTTCTTCCCAAAGGTAACCCGCGTATTTTAAGCCTTTTTTGTGTTGTACGTGTTCCCCGACCCCCCCCCCCCGTTATGCCCTTCCCGACTGACTTAATGAAATTCCCGACTGCGTGTGTGTCCCCTTTGTGATTTTTCGTATTTATATCTAGGTGTCCCTTCCTCTTTGCTCTAAATTTTGTGTAACGCGTGTGCGGGCGGCGTGATTAGAATTTCAAAGAATTAGCACCATCAAAATTAATGTGTATCAAAGTTTTGTAAATAATTAGTCGATTATTTATTATGCGTAATTTAAGTTTGGTGTTCGGCGGCGCAGCAATAGTTTGAAAAAATAAACTTTATGAAAGAGCGAAATCATTCTTCGTTTAGCTTTATTTGTGTTTGTCGCTTCCTATTTGATGTGGTCATATTGCGCATTAAGTTGACCTGCTTAACAGATCCGTTGATCCGTCGGCTCAAAAAAAAGTGAGTCGGCTCTCACGGATCTTCTGTCGGAGTCGGCTCTTTGAACCGGTTCAGATCTGAGTTACCCAACTCTAATGAAAATACAATAATTTAATAAGGTTGTTCCATTGCCCTGACCAGGATCATCAGGATAAAAAAATAAGACTAAAAGATCAAAATTCACTAAACGCGCCTAAAGAAATTTTACAACAGACAAAAATGATCTTAATGCATTCTAATACTTATCTTTCATACTCCCAATCAAATTTTTTTACAAAATATATTTTTGATGTACAAACACGCAAAGTTTAGGGTTTAACGTATAACTCATGAAAACAACTCTGGCACTATGTGAGCTTTGTAATTCGTACTCACCAAGTATCCCTTCGCGAAATTCCCAAAACGCGCCTGAAGAAGTTTTACTTCAATATGTAGCTTCAATCTCACATAAAATTGTGAAGTTCTTCTGCTGAATCCTCACCATGCATGTTAAACTGTATTTTAGACAAGTACTGAAGAGCTGGATTTATATCAGAAACGTTAATTCAGCGAAGCCCTCCCTCATTATTTGTTGTTGAAATGTTGATTTTCAGATGTTTCCGTTGCTATGGCACGGTTGTGTACAATGTAACAGTTGAGCGATGTGAACTAACACAAAACGAGAAAAAACTAATCTCGTACTTTGTAATTTGTATCATGCAGAAGGTTATTTCTCTCTTGCTTCATGTTTCTCGATAAATAAGTATGGACTCTGCTTTTATTATAATACCACGATTGTTGAAGTTGATTATGTCAAACAATAAATTCTGTTTAGAAAATGCAGTTCATCAGTCATTTTATTGCAGCACATTTGATTAAATTGTTTTTTATAAATAAAAATGCTTGCATTTGGTAGTAAATGATAATTATTAATTACTAGAAAAGTTCATGAATCTTTTGAAGAAGGGCGGAACCTTTGATGTGAAGACACTAATAATTAAAACGGTAACAAAAGAAAACACTAAAACTTTTCGATGCACGTTTCGTTAACCATATTAACCGATTGAAACAGTTTTAATATCTTTTCTTGAGTATGGTAAATTAAGACAACCACATTTGGTATTGTACTGTCGGATTTAAATCCTAAATTTTCAGGAGATTAGCTATACTAGTTTTAGGTATAAAGGGAAGTTGATCAGTTTTCGAGATGCGTTCCCAGGAAAATTACGTATTATAAAATTCTACAAAACATAGCTTGCGTTACAAATATTTTTTGACGCCCCCTTTATGGGAAAAGTTTTTTATTTAAGGTTCTGACTATTGAAGTAAGTATGCGCAAGTTGGTATGTTTTATAATTGTGCCAAATTTTACAATGATACTTTTATTTAGTTCAGAGAAATTCGATTGTGACAGATACCTTTAGGTACGAACGAGTTGGATTCCGTTTTTAGGGTTCCGTACATCCAATGAAAAAACGGAATCCATATAGGATCACTCTCGTGTCTGTCCGTCTGTGACAGCTTATTTTCTGTAAATCTACTGCAGGAAAAGAGTTGACAATTGGTACATATAGAGAGTTGGATGACCCAATCACGTACAGCGTAAATAAATGAATTACGATTCTGGGGTTAATTTTGGGGACCAAACTAGAAAATTAGGGGGCGTCCATAAATTACGTGAGGCATTTTTTAGGATTTTTTGACCCCCCCCCCCCGCCCCCTTGGTAAAGATTTCGCAAGATTTTCCTCAACTCCTTCCCTTCTCCCCAAATCTCACGTGAGATTTTTTAAAATTTGTGTTCTGGCTGTAATTGCATTGGATTATAAAAAAAAAACAAAAATATGATTTGTTCCATTACTTTTATTTGACTAGCAATGACTAATATTGAAGATTCGGGAGTATTGCCGTAATTTGCACCGTTTTCTACTAGAAAAAAAATTACGTGCTATTTGCTAAAACCCCCCCTCTCTCCTAAGTGAGATTTAGAAAGATTAAGCTTGACGCCCTCCCCCCCTTGAACACCTCACGTAATTAATGGACGCCCCCTTACGAAAAAAAATTATCACGTGCATCATGTAACGTCAATCAAAGAATTTGTTATAAAAAATATAAATATATATTTTTTTATAATTTTAAAATGCAGAGAACCCCCACCCGCCATACCACCGAAACTACCGAACCTAAAATTTTGAAAAAATAGGGAATATAGGACCTCACCCATAGTTTACAGGAAAACCTAAACGAAAATCCTAAGTCTTAAAGTTTTCACGGAAAACGGAATGGTATGGAACCCTCTCCTCGCCGTTTTTTCTCTAAAAATGTGAAATCGAGCGTGTTCAAATACGTCTTATAGAGAGAGAGACCTGTGAATTCTAGTTTTAATTTAAAGAAAAGCAGATAGCTTTAAACCCCAAAAAAGACAAAGTGTTAACACAAAATACTTAATGCAAGTACATGTAGGACCTACACATATATGTAAATTTTTAAATAAATCCTTGTCGTACAAAAATCTGAATGAAGGAATCTCGAAAGAACATTTTCATATAAAAAGTGTTTAACAATATATGTTGTGTATCTGAGCAAGCTATGGTCATTAATCTTGTGCGGGAGCGAGAGAGTGAAAAGGAATTGTCATCGTGGGATCTGGGGAGGCCATGCGTGCAACGTGTGCGACAGCCTGTGCACTGCATCGCGATATACTCGTGTATTATATACGGTAGCATTGTTCTATAAATAGTTGTATTGGTGGGTCAGGGTGACGATTTTTGAGCACTAAAACCCGGCGAAACCGTAATTTGTGAACTCGCGAGAAGAGGGTTCCGTACTATTCCGTTTTCTGTGAGTACTTTAAGATTTTCGTTTAGGTTTTCCTGTAAACTATGGGTGAGACCCGACATTCCCTATTTTAAAATCCACTTTTTTGCAGTATTTTGGTTTAAACAAAAAGCGGCGGGGCAAATTTTGACAAAATGTATTTCGGATCAAATTGGCGTTAACACTCTTGAATTGACACACTAACGAAGTCGATATAATTGTTTATTCGCGAAACAATGTGTAAAATCTACTTTTTTGGAGTTTATTTTGTTTTAAAAAAAAGAACGGCTTGACCGATTTTGAAGGAATTTCTTTTAAACCATCTTTATGTTAATACGTGTTGATTAGCACTCTATAACGTAATCCATGTCAATTTTTATTCTCAAGATTTTTCGTCTTAGAAAGAAATGACCACGTACGTATAATACGCGCCACGGTTCTAAAAGGTTTTGAAGTTACCGGCACAGAACGTGCGCTCGTCGGTGATTGGTTATCGCTGGTTGTCTTGTCAATTGTCGTTTTCCTGCTATAAAGTACAGTCCAGTACGCTATTGTTAAGTTGTTTCTTTGGTTGTTAATTGATCAAGATGCCTAATACAGTTTTGCATAGACAAGCACGAAAAATCATTTTTTGGATGACTTTATGCAAGGAATTAGACCTTCAGATTAAAGAAAAACAAAAAATAATAATATAGCGCAAGTTGTAGTTTTTCAACCGACTGTACCTGCGCAAGCCTCCATTTGCCTCTAACTTCCGAGCCTTTTAGATCCATGGCACGTATTATACGTTCATGCGTCAATACAAAGTGTAGTAACTGAAACATAAAATTAAAAATTTTGAATTCTATTTTCGGAGCCATTACAATAATTTCCCAAAAAAAAGTAATCCACCAACCCGACGAAGCCGGATCAAGCTGCTTTTTTAATATTATATAATACAATGTTTACAGAACTTTTTTATTAGTGTATTTGCCATATGGCAACATACACTATTGGCGTCGGTCGGATGGCGGGACCTAGGGGCAATGGCACCATTTTTAAAAATGTTTATATATATATATATATATATGTATATATATATATATACGTATATATATATGTGTGCGGGCAATAACTTTCGAAAGAGTTAATTGGTTTCAACTAAATTTGGCCCACGTGTTGAAATCCATCACCGAAAGAAGCCTATTTAAAATGGGCCTAATCGGGCCATTTTAAGGGTAGTTTTTAGGGGTTGAAAACTGTTTTTGGGCCCTAAAATACCGAAAAAAGTCTCCAAATCGTTTCAAAATTGAAATTTAACCCTCTGGCAGTAATTAAAATGTGTCCCTAAAATTTTAATAAAATCGACCTTACAGGACCGGATTTAAAAATTTTAAGAAAGACTAGTTTGCAGATAGTGAATTATTTACTGAAAGGTGTATATAACTTGATATAGAGGTTCGATTGATAATAATATTGCAATTAAGAAAAAAAAAAATGTTATTTTAAGGGGTGTATTAGGCAGTCAAATTATTTATTTTACCAAAAAACCAAGTTAAATTCGCATAATAAAGGCGCACTGCCTGTATTAGCAAATACACTATATTGTCGGCAGGGTTTTGGCACTACGACCCGAGTTTTTTTTAACTGTGTTTAACTCGGTAATTGCACTTATGATAATTTAATTGTACTGTATTGACGTCACTGCTGTTGTAGGAGCACCTTTATTTTCCCATTGTTGTCGTTCGTTGTTCAGTGCAACACAAGTGTTTATCTTTTGTATAGGGAAAAAAAGATGCAAGTGGGTTGTTTACTTAACTATATGAGAATAAAATGTAAATAGATACATAAAAAAATTGTATTCCTAGGCTTTGATATTATAACTATTACAATAATTAATTGGATCGGAGCGGCAGTCTTGGGATACATGAAGTTAAATGAGTTCCCACGCACTAGTCGGCTCGGATCGACTCAGCAGTATCCAGTGTGCGTCTACCATGCCATGCCGAACCGATTCAGTGGGTGTGAAATCTTTATTCAGTTTTTTGAAATTTTGTTTCAACATTAAAAGCAACTTGACTTTTTAGTGTATTTGCCATATGGCAACATACACTATTGGCGTCGGTCGGATGGCGGGACCTAGGGGTCGGACCAAAATTTCTCGACGTTTCATAACCTTCTAAACACTTTGGCACCATTTTTAAAAATGTTTATATATATATGTATATATATATATATATTTATATATATACTTATATATATATATATGTGTGTGCGGGCAATAACTTTCGAAAGAGTTAATTGATTTCAACTAAATTTGGCCCGCGCATTGAAATCCATCACCGCAAGAAGCCTATTTAAAATGGGCCTAATCAGGTCATTTTAAGGGTATTTTTTAGGGGTTGAAAATTGTTTTTGGGCCCCAAAACACCGAAAAAATTCGCCGAATCGTTTCAAAATTGAAATTTAACCCTCTGGTAGTAATTAAAATGTGTCCATAGAATTTTAATAAAATCGGCCCGACAGGACCGGATTTACAAATTTTATGAAAACACTATTTTGCAGATAGGGAATTTTTTATGAAAGGTGTATATAATTTGGTATATAGGTTCGATTGATAATAATATTACAATTAAGAAAAAAAATATTATTTTAAGGGGTGTATTAAGGAGTAAAATTTTTTATTTTGCCCAAAAACCAACTTAAGTGCCCATAATAAAGCCATACTGTCTGTATAGCAAATGCACTATATTGTCGGCAGGGTTTTGGCACTGCGACCCGGGTTTTTTCTTTTTTGTCCTTGGTAATTAATATAAAAATGATTTGTCGGGAAAAAGGGCTTTTTAAGTAAACACTTATTTGTTATTTATAGCGACGTTTCGTCCCTTGCGTGGGACTTTTTCAAGCTTTATAACTATTAAATGTTTTGATCAAGTAGATATAAAAGTTAAGATACACATGTAAATATAAATTTTAGATAAACAATTGTTCATTAAAAAGTTTGTAATAATTCTGTTTTTAAAAAATATTTTTACGGTTGATGTTCAAACTATTTTATTTTATTGACGGTTAGTAAATAAAGTCAATAAAATAAAATAGTTTGAACCGTAAAAATATTTTTTAAAAACGGAATTATTACAAACTTTTTAATGAATAATTGTTTAACTAAAATTTATATTTACATGTGTATTTTAACTTTTATATCTACTTGATCAAAACATTTAATAGTTATAAAGCTTGAAAAAGTCCCAAGCAAGAGACGAAATGTCGCTATAAATAACAAATAAATGTTTACTTAAAAAGTCCTTTTTCCCGACAAATCATTTTTATATTAAAAGCAACATTACAACCAGGCGCAATATTGAAGTTCAATATTTGAAAATGTGTTTTAATTCTTCGAAGGGAAAGCAGAGGGTCTAAAATAAATGTTGGACTTACCTACTGAAGATTGTTCTAGAACACTAAGTTTTTCAAAAATGCTCTGTAAGGTTCTGTCCTATGCCTTCTATCCATACATATAAAAATCGATGTGTGTATGTATGTTCCATATGGACTCCAAAACTGCTGGACCGATTTTGATGAAATTTTCAGGCAATCTTCAGATTAACCCATCGGGTAATTCTGTGAAGTTTGGTAGCGATCGGACCAACAGAATTTTTGTTATTTTTTAGCAATTTAGATTTTTCTTCGATTTTTGAACATTCACAATTAAAAGCAATTGAATTCGCGCAAATTCAATACACGTTGAGAATTTTATGATAATGATTCTTATTTTTTTTGGCTATAGATAATTAATTAGTTAATTAGTGCTATCCGTGCGAAGCCGAACCAGGCCGGTACACTATACAACCGGTATACTACAATTTACAAATGTGCAAAATTTTCACTTGCTGTTATCGGGAGCCTTCTGGAGAACCTAGAGAGCATATTAGGAAATTATGTATGTTGATTTATTAGGTCCATCAAAAGCTAGTTTTATTTGAGCCTAGTTCCTAACTAATATCAATATTTTCCTTTTGAGCCATTTGATATGTATATTTAATTCTTTTGAGGTTTACTGTACAGTCTATAACCTAGGCTAGTTACGTAACTAATGATTTTGTAATATAACATTTTTTCAATGTCAAACACATTTGTTAAAACGTTTAGCAGTTCATATTTTAATTCGTGAGATTAAAATCGTTTCAGTTTCTTGGATAAGATTTATCTTTACTCTTTTCTTATGAAAATACATATTAATACCAATTTAATAATTTAATTTTTTTGACTTAATCGCATGTAAAGTTAAGTTTGGCATTTTTTTAAATATTAAATCTGTATAATATATAGACTTTGCACTGTCATTAACTCAGCTAGTTTAAACTATTTTCAATATGTTTTAAAAAATGTGAAAATGCAGTCATTTTTATATAATTTGCACTGATTTTTCACTCTACACGTTGGTAGAACGTGATTAATAATAACAAATAATTACAAACACTTGAAAATTCTATAAAAATTTTATAATTAAACTATTTCAACGATCGTTTCGGACAATAATTCCATCCTCAGGAATGTAAAACATATTTAGTATATTGCCTTTTTTCTTTTTTGTCCTTAGTAATTAATATAAAAATGATTTGTCGGGAAAAAGGACTTTTTAAGTAAACACTTATTTGTTATTTATAGCGACGTTTCGTCCCTTGCTTGGGACTTTTTCAAGCTTTATAACTATTAAATGTTTTAATCAAGTAGATATAAAAGTTAAAATACACATGTAAATATAAATTTAGTTAAACAATTGTTCAATAAAAAGTTTGTAATAATTCCGTTTTTAAAAAATATTTTTTACGGTTGATGTTCAAACTATTTTATTGTATTGACGGTTAGTAAATAACAAATAAGTGTTTACTTAAAAAGTCCTTTTTCCCGACAAATCATTTTTATATTTAGTATATGTTTTTCTATTCCTGAGGATGGACTTATTGTCCGAAACGATCGTCGAAATATTTTATTATTTTTGTAGAATTTTCAAGTGTTTTTAACAATATGTTATTGTTATTTTTATAATCTGCAAAGCAGAATGAATTCGCAATTAACGTGTGCTTGTAATACACATAAAGTTGATTTGAACTGTACGAGAGATAAAAACCATTAAACTTGTAAAACATTTATTTTAATTTAAAAAAGCAGATACATATAAAAACAAAGACATAAGTTATTTGAACGTTGTGTTTGTGACTTCATAAATTTATAGTTTTGAAATGAAAAAAAAAAACGAGAAATTCCTTTCGCGCTGTGGTCTCGTGAAAAAAATTAACGATATCTGAAAGTTTTTCCGGTCGTTTAATTGAATTGCTGAAACCACAGCAAGTCGGGAGCAGAGTTTTAGCGGAAAAGTCTCGCCGCAGATTCTACCATGATCCAATTTTTACAAGGTATCTATAGACGCGAAGTTATATTTAATGGAATGAGATATCACTTTCTTATAGTTGTTTTAATGCTTAACAGTTTTTTTATTGTGTCATTTTCAAGAGAAAGAGACAACATTCATAAATAAATGTGAAGTTCTTAAAATATTAATTCGGACTCGTGCACGACCAGCCAATTGTAAATTGAATTATTATCGATTTATGGCTTTGAAATTGAAATTTTAATATTATTTCGTAAGATTTCAATATCTAGTAAATAAATAACTCAATTAATGTACAATATTTAAAACATTTTTAAGACAGCTTGATACTTTATTTCTGATTTCCCTCTTAATGGCGGCTAGTGTACCAATTTTTACTTGAAGAAATGCCTCATTTTTCCATGTCAATAGTGCATATTAATTTTAAATATATTAGAATTAGATTATGATCACTCCGCTAAGTTTGCCTTTTTATGATAAAAATAACTTTTCTACAACAGACTTTTGGTTAAAACAATTAAACTCCTGAACGCGTTTCAAATAATTTCAATGGGGTTCTATTATGATAGTGAACAAAACGAAAAAATAAATAAACCAAGTCGATTCGTCAAAAATTGAACGTACGCGCGTATAGGGTGCAGGGTACAGACCAACCGAAATGTATTTTCAACGTTTCTTTCGTCCTCACTTTGTATCAGTCACAGACCAATCAGAGAAAAACTTTTATTAATTTGAAGTTAAACTTTGTCGATTGTATTTTTTCATTGGCTGAGCAGCGTGAAAAACAGGAACCAAAAACTTGAAAACACATGATTAAACGCAGTTGAAAATACATGAGTCCGACTGACTTGTATATTTGAACCTCAACTAAGTGTTGATAGAGCACACCCCCGCTAACGGTGTATGTAATATATATTTATACTCTACAAACACGCCAAAGCTTAGGTAGGATTTAATTGGTTTTTGTGTAGAACTGTCTTACCACAATAATTTTGTTACTAATCACGGTGACGCAAAATTTCACATCAAAATGTTAACTAAATCGTTGTATCAGTTCTTTGCATCTTTGGGTGCAATGCAATGGGATTGCGGGGTTGGGTTGTAAAAGAATTGTGTACACCAATAATATAGCCTGGCCACAAATTACATACACTCTTCTCGATAAGTGTATACTCTATTCAAGAAACATTGCTTCTTTTTGACTTGAATTTTGTTTTGCACTTTTGCTATTTCTTGAAAATTTTCTAATGCTACTTTACCTGTAAAATTGACACAAATTTTAAGGTTAGGGTTAGACTTCTTATTTTTATGTGTTCGTACAAATTTTTGAAAAAATACATCTGATTTTATTAGACAGCGTAACGTTATCTTCTGAATCTTTTAAATGTTTGTCTCATTTAAAAGAAGGAAATGCCAGATTTGTATAAAGAAACAAAAAAGTTTTAGCATATTTCCCCACCCCAAAAAAGAGACTGTGAATTTTACACTACACACTACAGAGGTCAAAAATCAGATGCTCTTTTGTTCCTAAGATTTTACAAAAATAAATTAGTCAGGTTTTCGTTAATTTTTATGTAATCATGAAAATGAATAGCTTTCATAATATTTATTACTAGTTGTTACCCGCGTCACGGCACGCTTTAACAGAAATTTTATTTTATTTATTATAATATTTCAAATGTCAATATTTATGAAGTTGGAATGGTCCTGTCGCCTCATTGGCTGGAATTTTTTTTTTTATTTGTTTAGAAACATTTAATCCTATGGAAGGTTTTCGTAAATGATCATATTAAGGATGTATAATACATAATGTATAATACATAATTATAAAAAAATAAGTGCAGAACTGTGCAATCGGTTGCGGCGATGCGGTCGTCTCTGCTACGCCACTGAGATGCATTTTCAACGCCGCGGCGGCGGGCTACTCCGCACTTTGCTCTGCGGCAGTATGTATTGCACTATAAGGGGACAATGAATAATTGAGGCCGCTACAAACGCGGGCTCAGGGACTGCTTAAAGACCGTTTATACGTACAGTCGTTCTTCCTTGATCCATAGATATTTATTTTTATTATAGATTGGCTGTCTGGTTCATTGTTATCTTGCTGAAAATTTTTGCTCGTTCATAGTGTAATAAAATAATACATGGCTATGTTATTCGTAACGAAATAACGCCTTTTTTTGTCGTTTTTTCAGTTCCCGAATACAGTACACCTATTTGTAACGGGGTAAGTAGTTTTATATAATTATTTATATATATAATTATTTACATAATATACTTGAAACAAAAAAAAAAATAGTGTGCGTGTATTTATGTACGCGCGTTTGAAGTTATACTTCTTTGGTGAGATTAAAAATATTTTTTTATATAAAAGTAAGTGTTTTGTTGAAATAAAATCTTCAAAAAGTTTAAGAACAAATACTCACGAAAATTAGCCTCAAAAATTTAAAAACAGCTTCGAAATTTTTTTCGCTAACACTGACACTTAAAACGACTATTTGGTGTAATGAAAGGTTATAGTCGTCTGATATATTATTTCCAGATGTCAGAAAGTACATTGATTACGTTCATCTGTTATTTCACTCTGGGTCTCTTATGGTCAACTTCGTACTATTGAATTGTCGTTTAGCCTGCTAATATTTTATCTCAACGCGCCCAAAAGACGTACCTATAACTTAAAAAAAAATCAGCTGACTATACCGGTAGAAAGACCTTCAGCTGATGTAAGGTGCAACGAGGAAATGTAGTTGAACGGCGCGCGCATCCTTCATTACGTCAACTGACGGCATTTCCCCCGGGATATAATCATCTGAATTTTTTTGTTTTATTTCAACTATTTTGTAACCAAATTTCAGTTTATATAAATAGCTTAAATATAATATAATCTCCTGCATTTCAGCAACCTGAATATACGTTTTCAAATGTGTACAATTTTCAGCTCTGACGGTTTCTCATTTTTTTAAATTTTTGATTTACATGCGTGGGAGGATACCAGAGCTTCATTGTTAATGATATTTCAGACAAACCAACTTTGGCGAAATGTCTGATCAAAAAAGATCGCGGGCTCTCTGCCTAATATACAATAGTCGCATAAAAGAACCGCTCTTTTTATACCTACATCGTTGAATATTGTTGTGTTTACTGCTACAACTGGTTGCGGAGGGTTTGGGTTCAGTGGGGAAAATATCTTCGCTAAATGAAGAATGAAGCAGAAATTATTAGTTTAAAACTACGCTGGGGAATAAAATAAATACCGCAGGATGTCCACCGGCGCAAAGTGAAATTTTTAAATGCGTTTTAATTTTAAATTATGAAAGTAACATTTATGCGAATATATAATTTAAATTAGAAAATTTATGTTAGATATGTGAAAAGGATAAAGGTTTTTACGTTTTTTTGAAGTCGATTAAAAATGGAACGTAATTTTTGTACAAAATGTAAATTTTTTAACATAAGAATTCTTATCGACTATTATCTTGACTATTGTGAGACCTCACGATAAACTAGAAATATTAGATTAAATTTTGCAACAACAGGTACCTAACTTATTCTAGATCAATGACAAAAGGTTCGTAGAACATACATTTATTTAATAGTTTCTAAATATTTACATTAAACTTTTTAAAAATATTGAGGCGCTAAAATAAGCTTATTTGATACATTTAAGAACAAGATAGTAAAAAATCAACGTGTGATTATTAAAGACAGCTCTACACGTTCAAATGATTCATTAATAATAATTGACCCAAATTATTTTATATTGTCCTCTAAAACGAAGCAGTGCTTAATGAGGTCATTTTAATACGTAGATAGTACCTATGCATAAGTGAAACAGAACCGACAATAAGAAAATTTGATCGTTTTTTTTTTAATTTTGTAACATTTATTTTTAAATACTTTTTTATCACATTAATTGCTGTATTTATTGCTAATAGTGATTTTTGTTCATAAAACATTTATGAAAATCAAATAAAAGTTTGAGTAAGAAGTTATGTTTGCGATGGTGAAGGTTCCTCATTTGACATATTAAGTTTTTTATGAAGAAATCATCTAATTTCGTTTGCCTTTTTCTGTTTCGTTCAACAAGCTGTTGTCGATAGCAAAATATTGCACTAATGAAACTTCATCTTGCCTTTGAACTTCTATCAACATTTCAATTATTTTGTTTAAATTTATCCGTAATTTACGTTATAGTGGCTAAACTTTTTTTTTAGAAACAAGCGCAATGCTGAAACAGTGTTAAGCGAGGCCTTACTGTATTTTTGTATCTAGATATTTGCTTTTCTGTGAGTACAATATAATTACATAACAGGGAGTTTCACAACTGCATTAGACTGTGTCTCTAAAAACTGGAATGATATGATCACAATCTCAGATCAAGTTTTTTGACAATGTTTTCCGCAATCCAGCGACTAATTAGACGAATACAAAATCAATTTTGACAAACTAAAAGCAGGCAATAATCAAGTTTGCAATTATTGCGTATTTCATATTAATGAAGATAATAATAAAAATCTGGATTTGATAATTTCTGATCCACCAGATTAACACAGCTCTTCTTTAGTGAATAGTCCAAATAATCATTGTAAGGTAAATGAAACTGAAGAATAGATATGAAGTACAGTGGACCCCCAGTAATCCGGCCCCTGTCTAATCCGGCACCCCTGTAATCCGACATGGTCTATTATTTATTATTGAATATTTTTTTGACAATCTTCGCTAATGCATGATTGAACAAGTTCAGAGTACATATATATAACATATAGAATCTTATCCTTGAATCTATAATTTGTCGGATTACAAGGTACTCTTTTGTAAAAAATTCCGGACTGTAGGGGGTCTTAGGCAGTACTCTGTAATCCGACAAATTCGGTAGTTCGACACTGCCCTGTAAAATGTTTGTCGGATTACCGGGAGTCCACTGTATTGTGCTCATTCTCTGAAGACTCATCAAATGGTGATTTTTTTAAATTGATCTTAGAAGGGAAAAAAGTTAACTCCAAGTTATTTAAAAAAATTGACAGCCAAATAAAAATTCAAGCATTCCTAAACACAAGCAAATTAATGTTGTATTGTAAAACAGTAACTGCAATTTCCGACCTGGCCTATAATGAATTCCGACTAGAGAGCGTCTGGTGCAAACTCGGCCTTTTGATTCTTTCAGGTAGAGGTACCTGGTCTACTGAAGAGCACAGAGCAACGGGGTGTGAAGTGTCTATTACCCGACTATTAGATAAGAAGTAGCGTCGTCGTTGTCGCGTGATGAGTGTTTGTATGTGTGGCTCTTGCAGAATGTTTCTGTGTGCTCTCGCACCCCTCACACCGACCCTATATACACGCGGCACTCAATCGGGACTGAGTAATGAGGCCCACTATCTGTACCGGCGTTCTTCGTTTACCTCTCTTTACTTCTGTACACCGTGCTCGAAAAATAATAAATTTGCATAAAGCAAAATATAACATTTTGAATTATATAGAAGATGCCGATTAAATGGGGCGTCGGTTTATTGAGACAGTCGCTTATTTGCGACACAAGTATTAAAAAAAAACCCGGGTCGCAGTGCCAAAACCCTGCCGACAATATAGTGTATTTGATATACAGGCAGTGTGGCTTTATTATGCGAACTTAAGTTGGTTTTTGGGCAAAATAAAAAATTTTACTCCTTAGTACATCCCTTAAAATAAAATTTTTTTTTCTTAATTGCACTATTATTATCAATCGAACCTATATACCAAATTATATACACCTTTCAGTAAAAAATTCCATATCTGCAAAATAGTGTTTTCATAAAATTTGTAAATCCGGTCCTGTCGGGCCGATTTTATTAAAATTTTAGGGACACATTTTAATTATTACCAGAGGGTTAAATTTCAATTTTAAAACGATTCGGAGAATTTTTTCGGTGTTTTGGGACCCAAAAACAATTTTCAACCCCTAAAAACTACCCTTAAAATGACACGCTTAAGCCCATTTTAAATAGGCTTCTTGCGGTGATGGATTTCAACACGTGGGCCAAATTTCGTTAAAATCAATTAACTCTTTCGAAAGTTATTGCCCGCACACATATATATATATACGTATATATATATATATATATATATATATATATATATATATATACATATATATATAAACATTTTTAAAAATGGTGGCAAAGTGTTTAGGAGGTTATGAAACGTCGAGAAATTTTGGTCCGACCCCTAGGTCCCGCCATCCGACCGACGCCAATAGTGTATGTTGCCATATGGCAAATACACTAAAAAGCTTTTTAGAAAAATCAAATCTAAAAAAGTCACTAAAAAGTGTAAAACAGTAAAGTTTTGAGGTCGATTCGAATTTAATTACCATAACTTTTGTACTTTGGTTAGTTTGACGCCGACCCCAAAACTTTATTATTTTACGCTTTTCAGTAGCTTTCTTTTAAAGAATTTTTTTTTTATCAATTTTGCAATATACAATTTGCTGGTTCTCTTAATTTGATTATTAAATTAGAAAAAACACTACTGAAGTGATTTAAATAAAACTTGTGCGACTCGCTTGATGGAAACTCTTATTAAATAGCAAAAGAATCATCAAAATTGGTTCACAAATGCTGGAAGAAAACTATATTAATTATTTAATATTTTACTACGATTTATGATAAAAAAAAATGCGTAAGTGAAACCAACCTAAAAGGACACCACGTTTTGTAATGGAACGAGTTTTTTCCGAGTAGTTTTGCACTGAAAACCTGTGTTGATTTTCGTATATTTTCTTTAATATCTTTTAAACTACGCATTCTAAATTATGAAAAAAATATATTTATATTCCTCATAATGAACTCTTTCATTTGATGTCACATGTACTTGAATAATTTTTTTTCAATTTTCTAATTTGTCCCCCAAAATTAATCCTCAAAATCGAAATTGATTTATTTACGCTATACGTTCGTGGTCCTGTAGCTTTATGTATGTACCAAATTTTAACTTTTTTTGTCTAGTAGATTCGGAGAAAATAAGCTGTGACAGACCGACAGATAAACATATAGACATCAGAAATTGTAAATATTTGATTGGGGATTTTTACGTATCTTTGTCTTTCAATGTTCGTTTTAAATAAGAATATCAACACAACGAACCTTAGAAAAATTAATCAACAATAATTGATATTCTATCATTGGTCGTTTTTTCTGAAAAATATCTATTGACGATTTGCAAGCTTCCAGGGCCTTAAATATATTCTTAGGGTATTTGTATATCTGATAACAGATACGTTTGACAGTTTGGAAGGCAATAATTGAGCGAACGCCTCTGATCGTATATAGGTGTGCAGCATTTTTGATACAGAACAGTGGATAGAAAGAAAGAGCGAGACAGAAGCTGGGGAATGAAATGAAGTTCATTTATTATTGGTTCGCCATAAAAAGAAGAAAGTAGAAAGCACAAGAAATAACTGGGAAGGTGGAAGTGTAATAAGTAGGTACCTATATTTGCAACATACCTATAGAACAGTGATACTGAAACAGTTATTATTATAGGTTTCATTTTAAAATGTATTATTTACTAATGGCTCCGTACGCGATTGATATGAAACAATGTTTTAAAGCCCACCTGACAGCGACACCAGTAGTGGAGCCTTCGGTTCCGCCGTATCATAGTTTAACCTCGCGGCAGTGACAACAATAATTAATTTAATAACAATAAGAATTGTTTTTGGTGAGAAACCTTCGCGGGCGCGGACACTGTAAGTTACCAAAGTTTCATCGTAATCGGATGAATAGTATAGAAAAGCATAGGAGACAAACAAACATTAACTTTAATTGGAAATTGTTGCGTCCATATTTTTTTCAAAGATACACAATTAAGTTAGCAGGAAAGTGGACAAATTGATATAAATCATTAAACCAATTATTAATTTAGCGACGTTTCGGTCATTTATTTGATTTTCATCAGGCATCTATAAAGTACTTAATTTTAACATGTGCTGGACTTTATAGATGCCTGATGAAGGTCAAATAAATGACCGAAACGTCGCTAAATTAATAATTGGTTTATTGATTTACATCAATTTGTCCACTTTCCTGCTAACTTAATTAACTTTAATATACATGTAAGGATTAGCTAACAGATACACTGTCGGATAACAGGATTTTTAAGATAAACAGAATTTTCTTTTCTTAGCACTATTTTTTTATCGAAATGTTATGAATAGAAAAAGATAGATACAATTGGTTTGGTATTTTGGAACCCTTGATTTATGCTTTCGTATCTTTCTAAGCTACTAACTCACGAACCCCCTAGTACGATTCAAATTATTTTTATCTTTTGAAAGATTAAAGTCTAAGCTTTTAGTCCAGGTATAGTATCACCCACGCGAATTTCCACATATCACAGGAAGTACCTAGCATTGTTTGCGATTCAGAAATTGTCTGAGCTTTCGGAAACATATTTGTGCGTGTTTTTAGTCGACTTAAAAAAAGAGGTTATCAATTCGTCACGTACATTTTTTTTTTTAATGTTTGTTCGGCCATAACTTTTCAAGGAGTAAACCGATTTGAAAATTTTCGACACAGTTATGTTCAGAATCTTTACCGATTCGTCCCATATATTTTTTAAAAAAATCTGTTCATTCGTTTTTTTAAAGCATGTTCTCAACTGCACATGTGACGAACGAAAACAAAACGAAAAAAGATAAACGAAAAATATAATACGATTTTTTTTTCGAAAAGTTATATACGATCCACTAATTCTTTTGAAAAACTTATTAGAGTAGTATCGTTTAGAGAAGATAGCGACGTCATTTCTGTGAACAAACGAGTTTTTAGTCGAACGGGTCTATAGACTCTAACAAGGGATGGTCCTTTGAATATGGTCATTTAGTCATTCATTGCTAGTTGAGACGCTCCGTTGAGAGAACAGATATCGCTAACGATTGCCGCTACTGATCGCTTTTTCCACTCTTTTTTACGCTGATTCTCCACTTTGCTACTATCTTCTCTAAACGATACTACTCTGCCTTCACTAAAGGTTTTGAGAAGTTCTGGTGTTGAGCGTTAAGTGTACGAATATTTGCAAGTATAGGTAAGTGTCGATATACCAATGTATATATACACTTCTAAAGACGTGTCATTTTTGTCATTATTCTCTTTAGATAACGCGCTATGGTGGTATGGCGGTGAGAAAATGTCGCGGCTTGATAAAAAATATAACATAAACTGTTATATCTACACTCGCGGTGATAACCTCGATTTTATAATCAATACGTACGAAAAAAATACACATAATAACGTACGTTACTTCTTACACTGTGGTCAAAGTGAAGCGCTACATAAGTAAAACCACTACACAAAAATCAAAGAAGCAAGGCTCGTTTCTAAGCTAAGAATTTCAGATAGAACAACGTGTCGCACAAAAGTATAATTTCGAAGGGGAAAGAATGTGAAGTAATCCATTTATTACCCGACGCAAATAATACGAAATAAAAATCAATAGGGGAGTAGGGTTTTTTAAAACTTTTCCCTACATTTCAAATAAAAATATGGTAACACATAGAAGCATATAATATGCAAAACTAAATTTAACATTAAACTTATTGCATTGGGTAAATAGTAGGAACCAGAATCAAACTGTTGTAACACTTTTGTAAAATTTTATAAATAAGTATAACAATAAATTGTATTTAGTATAATAGCTTATGTCTGCTATAATTGTTAAGAAACATTCATTGTTGTAGCACCATATTAGAAAAAATTATTATTCCAACACGTCACCGTCTGGAATTTAACCAGAATCTTTCCACTTTCGCGGCGGAATGAGTTAATCAGTACTCTACGGTGCACACAATTCAACATTTTAATCCTTTCTTAATATAGTGATATACAACACTCAAATTCACTACATGCGAGAGTCAATTATTTTTAGCTATAGCTAGACATTAACTCTCACAGTAGCGAGGGCTCTAGAATGAATCAAAGATGAACTTTCCATTATTAATAGGGCCCTAAGTCACAGAATTTTTCTGTTTCGTTAGGACTATTTCAATGCGGAAAACGACAATTTAATATAGGTAAATTGTCAACACCATTATTTCATATTAGTAGATATTTTACATATGCTTGTAGCTACATACCAGCTGAATTAATTTAGTATAATAGCTTATGGCTGCTATAATTGTTAAGAAACATTCATTGTTGTAGCACCGTATTAGAAAAATTTATTATTCCAACACGTCACCGTCTGGAATCTTTCCACTTTCGACGGTGACGTATTGGAATAACAAATTTTTCTAATATGGTGCTACAACAATGAATGTTTCTTAACAATTATAGCAGACATAAGCTATTATACTAAATTAATTCAGCTGGTACGTAGCTACAAGCGTATGTAAAACATCTACTAATAAATTTTATCTTTATCTTATCCATTATTATTATTAGCGGATAGAGATAGATTGTAGTTTATAGACGCTCAACATCTGAGATCATCAGCGTCTATGATTATTATTATTAGTGGATGTTTTTAAGGTAGTTTTAACGTAAACTTTGGGCTTTCAATGGTTTTTTGTGATAGCTTTATTTGTTTTTAGGAATCATATTAGAGATGCAAAATTAAATTTAACTTTTGTTTGTAACATGTTCAATTTTTAAGGAACTATTGAATGTATAAAAAGAAAAATACATATTTGTAAATAACTGATTTTATTATAATTTTAAATTTTGTTATTACGATTAACCAGTTGCAGTTTGCAAAATGATTGAATATTAAAAAGAATATTATAAGTAATCCTAGCTTATCACTGGCCTTGCTAAGTTGGAACAATTTTAATATAACATTAATTCTAGAACACTGAACCTATGAATCACCCGAAAATCAACAAAATTTTAAAAAGTGGTAAAACACTTTCCCAAAATATTTTCAAAAATCATTTTTAGACTCCCGTACCTCAGAATGAAAAAAACCGAACTCTTATAAGATCAATAAATTTGTGGTCCGTCTGTTTAAGTTCCGTAATTATTTTTTAAAATAATTTTTCAATTTAACCCTTTTCTTGATTTTCCTAATACAAACTTGAGAAGAAATAGCGGCCAAATAAAATTGTAGTAGGGTTCGCTGGACTCCAGAGTAACCGCAATCACTGGACAAAAAGCATTGTGTTTTGAATAACACATAGTATTTACGTATACTGCACTTTAATTTAGTCACTGTTTATACGTACAGAAAAGGTAAAAATTTTATACGATAATATTAAATGATATGCAGTCATTCTTAGCGTTTCTCTAAATATAGCTGTAGATATTCTTTAATGCGAAAATATTCCTTTCCAGTATTTGATAGTGCTATAGTATTTAATGTAAACATTGCAAAGTGTGTTATTTAATCAAAACAAATCATACAAGAAGATTTTCGTTTTCATTTCTTATCAATCTTTAGCGTTTATAATATAACAAAACGGATCTATCGGGGGGAGGGGGGGATCAAACTAAGACACCTGCCCCGGACGGCAGTTTCAGGGTAGGGATGGAAAAAGCGCGAGCTAAATAGATTTTTGGCTTTGGAATCGACTTCAAATTATTTGACTCTTGAAGTCGATTGATAGTCGACTTTTGTGACTTAAGTCGACTTTTTAGAAATTTAGTAATTCGTGTATACACACTTAGATATTTTAATATTTTATTAAATTATGAACGTACAAACGTTAGATGCAAATGGAGGCTTACGCAGGTATAGTCGGTTGAAAAACTACGAACTCGCGCTATATTATTATTTTTAATTTTTCTTTACTCTAAAGGTCTAATTCGTTCATCCATCCTGGTCGTACTTGAGTGTGGGACTTTGGGGGTTCTCAGCAGACAAATTATCATCTGAATCACCGTATTAGGCATCTTGAACAATCAAAGAAACAATAATGGCATACTGGACTGTACTTTATAGCGGGAAAGCGTCAATTGACAAGACAACGAACGTTAACACTAGAAAGACCAAGACCGTCAATTTGACTGCACGGCGATTTCATTCTTAAATATTTTACAAAATATGTTTTTGTTTCTTTTCATATTTTATGACTTTTCCTAATTTGCTATTGTTATGCTAAATCTGTATAAAAAAATATTAAAATATATGTTGTATATGAGATTCATTTACAAATAACTACTAAGACCGCACACCGTCAATGTGACCGCATACATAATATAGGAATAGTAAACAACGATTTCTTCAAACTAATGAAGGTACTTTTGTTTTTATTTATGTTGAATTGTGAGTAAGTTGTTACTGTGGTTGTTACTGTCTAGCTTGTTTACATTCCACTTAGTAGACATTGGTTTCGTTTAGTGAGCAGTCGTAATTTGTTATAAAAAATGAGTCGCCATCTCAATAGTTCTCAAATAGAACAAGAACTGTTGCGATATCGGGATATACAACTAGATGTGTCAGGTGACGAAAGTGGTGACGATTTATCAGACCGTGTTTGTGAAACCCGTGACGCAGAATTTCAGCCGGAACAGGTCACTTCTTCATCAGAAGACTCCGAAGTAGATTCCTCTGCTACAAATAACAATATTATTGTAAACTCGCGCAGAGGACGCGGGGTATCTCGTAGATCCATTCGCGGCGGGCGAACAGCTCGCGGTGGACGTTCAGCTAGGACATCAGTACCAGAAGTCGGTATGTTACAAGTAGCAAGTGACGGCACAGAATGGACTTGTATTTCTGCAGATGCTAGTGGAGTAGGACGTCGAAGCCAGCAAAATATACTTAGAGTTTAAGTGCTAAAATTGTTTATTTTCAATAAAAAATATATATTGATATTATTTTTATTTTATTTTAATGAAATATACCCAATAATTTCATAAGTATTCTGACTGAATCTCTAGTACCGCCAAATTGACCGCTACGGTCTTTGAAGGTATAGTATGAAGCCCGGCCCTTCTAGTGTTAACCAATCGCCGACACATAGTGTGCCGGTAACTGGGAGGTGGTAGGAATCTTCCTTTCCCACAAAACAACCAAAATATGCATTTGCGACGCTGTTTGTGACTAACTTCAGAACCTTTTAGAACCGCGGCGAGTATTATACTAAGTAATGTATAAAAAAATCGAAAAGTCATCGAGTGAGAATCGATTCTAATCGATTCGAGACAGACTCAACTCGACCCTAAAAAGTCGATTATTTTTATCAAAAGATCGATTCTTGACTAAAGTCAGAGTCGACTTTCCTATCTCTATTTCAGGGAGCGCCAAAATCACAACATAATAGGTAATAAATAGTGCAAATTTATTAAAGGATTCTTATTTTCCCCTCCCGGTTACAAAAAATGCCACCCATTTTTTTAAACATATTTATATCAAACGCTGGAGAGAGGGGGCCTCTATCAAATTTTTACCCCGGTTCGAAAAAAATCGTAGATTCGGGACTCACAATCTTGATGTTTTCTCTAGAGAAATTCAACTTGATCATTTCTTATACAAAATAAATAAAAATAGTACTTATATCCTGATGAAAATAGCAGTAATGACCAGCAATACAGTTTCTTTTTAGGAATGTATCTCTATATATACAATATAGTTGAAGCCTGAAGGTACGGGGTATCCTGCGAACATTGAGTGAGCTTCCTGCTGACTTGATGGTATTGTTGGCAAGGAAATCAGACGAAAAGCCGCGATAACTAACCGCATAATAAATGAAGTGTTCACTTTCCACTGTAGATGCGGCACCAGTCAGCAGCGTACGACGGGGCGATCCACGTGGGTTTGCCTTTGTCGCTACACTGAACAATTGAATAGTGCCATAACAGAGCGACATTATACTGCCTCGTCAGCCGTCTTAACTCCCCGCTATTGAAAATTTTCAAAAAAAGGAAAGTTATTGGTTACGGTTTGATTTTTGAAAATGAGTTTGTATTGTTTAGTGATAATTATTTATTTAAAAATAAGTAGATTCAATTTCATAATTCTTCCTTTAATAATACAACTTAGCGTACATAATATGGAATATTGAATGAATAAAAGTATTTTATATTTTACTAGCGGCCCAGTCCGGCTTCGCCCGGGTGTAAATGTAATATATAGGATATAAAAGATGAGAATCATTATCATTAAATTCTCAACGTGTATTGAATTTGCGCGAATTCAATCGCTTTTATTTGTTAATGTTCAAAAATCGAAGAAAAATCTTATTTCCCAAAAAGAAATTTAAAAAATTCTGTTGATCCGATCGCTACCAAACTTCAGAAGATCACCCGCTGGGCTAATCTAAAGATTGTCTGAAAATTTCATAAAAAAAATGGTCTACCCGTTTGGAGTCCATAGATTACATATACATCGTCTTTTATCTATATAGACTATTAAAATGTAAAAAGTGGTTATTGTGACATAACGATAATAGTTGGACATATAGTATCGCGAAGTTTTTTGTAGTTATTGATATGTTCTTTAATATTGTAGAACATACTTTTGTTCTATCATCAATAGTTTCCGCAGCGCACGCGACGAAAGATGTTTTATGGCATTTTTTTTACACCTTGGGTTACGTTACTAAAGTTTTAGTAAGGATCCTTAATATTTTCTAGCAATAAATATAGCCTATGTTACTCAGGGTGAATATATCTTTCTAATGGTGAAAGAATTTTTTTAAATCGGCACAGTAGTTTTTGAGTTTATCATTACAAACACACAAAAATACAAATCTTTCCTCTTTATAATATTAGTATGGTAGAAAGAATGCTAAAACTGATAATGTTATGTAATCGCTACTAAAAAATGTTAAAGGCATTACACAATAAATTATTAAGTACGATTACGCAACACAGAGTTTTCATCATATATCGACTTCTTGGAGTCCTAGGAAGATATTTTGACTACTTTTGGATGAACGTCCGTATGTAAACAAATTTTTGTCATACGATTTCTGTAAAGCGAAATCGAAAGGGTTTATTGAGACTTACATCTTATTAAGTTTTGGATCAGTCAAATAGTTTCAAAGTTATTCAAAGAAATATAGCATTTGTTCACGTTTTTGTCACATAACTTCTAATCTACGAATATGTTGCGGAAGTTGTTTCTGATAACGTCAAAATAGTTATTTCATAGAACAACAAAATACGTTATACCAGCGACATCGAACGGAGCTTCTTAAAAGCCATTAGTTTATACTTTTTTTGGATTTAATCTTTTTCATGGATGAATAACCTCAATACCTCAATACTTGTATTTTATTTTATCAGTGTACATTTTTAACGAAACTGTGAATATCAATTATCGCGATCATTCCAAAGAAGTATAACTTCTGCCGTGCACCACTTTTTTTCTGTAAATGATTTGTTATTTTCATTAAAAGTGTATATGACGACTCATAATATGCATTATTTTCATACACAGCCAAATAGATGTAGATCTAAAGTTGGAACTGTCGAAAACATTAAACTTGTGAAAATCAGCTGTTTTATAGGGAGTACCTACGTGCAAAAAATATGTGACTTGTGTGACTGTCGTTTTACCACAGTGTCACAAATTGTCATAATATTGTAAATATATACCATAACCTTTACTATTTAATAACCAGTGCTGTTTCTCTTACATTTTGAACATAAAATCAAACGTTGTTTTGCCTTTGAATGTGACACTCATGATACGCATTCTACAACGCAATTGCCGAGTCACTATTGGATAAATACAAAGAAAAAGATGGGGGATATTTCAATAGAAGAGGCTTGCTATAATAGAAGAGCTTTAAATAAAATTATCTTATACTTTTATACTTCCACTATTGCTGATATTAATGAAGCATCAATATAATATAAAAAAAAAATAAAAAAATAAAATTTCACCGGAAAAAGTTTGCATGGAATTTACTTAAAAAAATAATGAACTAGGTACTTATAAATAGTAAACTGTTGCACGTATTATTTATTTCTGAGGGAAATTTATAAATATCATTATTAACTTATAATTGATGTCCAATTTTTTCATATTGTTGAAGAAATGTGAGAACTTACCTTGATGCAAAATAAATTAAACAAATAATTTTTAATAATATTGACTCTACCAACAGTAATAGAATATTAAACAAAATGAAATTACTTGCAATTACTGTTCAAATTAATTTTTATGTATAAGACGTTTCGACCAACCATTTTGGTCCTTTTCAATATTTTTTTTTAAATTTTTTTCAATTTTTACACACTAAACCCAAATATTTCTGAGATAAAAATAATCTTTGAAAAGTCGTCGAAATCGGTTCAGCCGTTTCAATGATCACCTCGGACAAACAAACAGACAGATAAATGACACTTTAATTTTATTTATACGTATTATTGGAGTGCCGTAAGATTTATACCTCGAAATCGAGGGCCAGTCATGAATCTTCATAAAAACGGTTGGACTGCATTCTTAAAAGCTCAAATAAAAAAGTTAAAAAAAATTTGCCGCTCTCGATTGCGGGGTAGATGCCACCCCTTCTTGGGGATGAAAAATGTTTCGTTGAAAATAGGTACGGAAATGGATAGGTTGACTAATTCTAAGCAACTTTTGTTCTATAAAGTTTTTTCTGAAAGTCCATACTTTTTGACTTATTCGCGAGTGTAAGTGTCAATTTTCAACCAATAAACCCACGTTTTCAGATGTTTTTGCCCGAATAATTGAAAAAGTAAGTATTTTATCGAAAAGATCATTCTTAGTAAAAATGTAACTTATAAAAAAACGAAAATAATGGTGAGCTTATAGTGTCTGGAGACCCAATACAAACGGAGTACCACCTTGTTGAAGGTTGGTTCTTATTCGTCAAAATTGAAAGTTTCAACGTGAAGTTACCAAAATACAATGCATTTTTTCGGGAAACTCATGGAACATTTTTTGAAGTGCTTGAAAGAACCTTTATTTTTATTTGTTATAAAAGTCCCTAGCATCAAAACTAACTGAGTTCTGACGAAAATAATGTTGGTTCCTATTTTTTTTCGGCGTCAAAAAATGTGAAAGTCACCCCCTTTTTACCACCTAAATTAAAAATAATCGTTACAACTTCACAATTCACTTTATTTGTGTACTTGTAACATGCTCTAGAAGTTTGACCGGTTTAAAGTGCATTAACAGAAATTTTCAACGTTGGAATGGTCCTGTCGCCCAATTAACTGAAACTTTTTTTTTAATAAAGAAGAGTAGTCACACGGTATAAAAATTGCAATTGTTTCATATTGCCGAGGCTTTGTGGGAAATATTATTTTTTAGTAACTAAAAATAAATAATATTCAAAAACAAAACAAATCTCACGGCCAGATTATCCACGCTTCGTCGATCTTCACAAAGTCTACGTATGTATTATAAACAGTTTCTAAAAGCAGAAGCGGGAGCACGCTCTGCAACCACGCAGGCAGTCGTGGTGGAGGAAAGACTCCAACCCCTTTTATTATAAATCTCCGGCACTAAAATGTGGTGTAGACAAGACGCATGTAGATGCAGACAGAGAAAGAAAAAGAATTAGCATAATCAGAATAATTCCCGCCAGCTGACAGTTTCCTGTGTTTTTCTCTTTTTCTCATCGTTTTTCTCGCTGTGTGTCTTTTTCTGCTGGCAAAATTTCCTTTTAGTTAACTTTTTATACAGAGACATATTTTGAAAGCCTTGGAATTGCTTTACTTATTTTAATTGAACGATTTCCCATATCTATCTATCTATATATATTTTTTAAATATTTTAACAGTTTCTTTTTATGTTGGATGCACTTTATTTTTAGTTCTTCGGAAGATTACCCACAACAAACTTCAAAATATGGTGGATCCCTATCTGCTAGTATATTATTATAATGATGGGAATCTTTATCGGTTTATTTATAACCACATCACGAACAGCTGAACTAATGAAAAGCAGTACATTTACAGTTAATTTCAAAACTTAAAGTGTGGAATACTTTTAATTTTTAATTTAAATAATTAGAAATACAGTCAAAACCGTTTACGACGACATCGTTTAGAACAACATACCGGTTATATCAAAATCATAGGTCCCAGCTGAATGCTATGTGACCGCCTTATAAAAACACTGCTGTTTGCGACATTGCTGAGTACGACATACCGCATTAAGCGACTACATTTAATGTAGTATTTTCATATCTTCGGAGAATTTCATCTGTTAGAACGATCAGCTATATTGTAAACAAAATTCATACGCACAGAAGTGTTCCAAACAGACTGAAATTACAGATTTTATGAATACAGAAAAATGATAATGAGTTCTGAATATTATTCCTATTAATATCTATGGATTTATATGACCTATACACATTCCATAATACTACATACTTAATAAAAAATTACTTTGTATCTTGAAAACATCACCGGTTACGACTATCGGTTTTTACGACCAAATATAAGTAGACCCTTCGATGTCGTTATAACAGATTTTGACTGTAGATGTTAAATGAATCCATTTTTCTGAATCAGTAAATGTTTTTTGCCTATAAAAAATGTTTTAAGATTTCTATTTTTGTTCTAACTCAATACACGAACATTGGAAGGTAATTCCATAGAAATAAAAAATGTAAAATAATTTGACACCAATATTAGCTTTACTGTAAAAAGCGTGGAGTGCTTAATATCAATAATACATTTTTTATTTACTGGATAATTGTAAACGTAGAGTTATTATGAAAATTTAAGTAGTGCTATCTACTTAAATTTTTTACAGTAAAGCTAATTTTGTTGTCAAATTATTTAGCATTATTTAGTTTATAAAAGCGTGCTGTTTTAGTTTTTTTAAACTCAAATTTTAATTATAAGACTAAAAAACTATATTATATTTGACTATGGGGTAGGCAACGGAACGTACGTCACTGTACAGGGTGTTAGTAAGTTTTAAAGTTTTTTTAATCCTGAAGATCCTCGTCAGGATAATTGGACAAACTTATTAAATTATTGTATTGTCATCGGTCCTTGAAAAGTGTGCAATGTTTGGGTGTAATCTGACGTTTTGAAATGGGTGAATTTCACGTTCAAAGATTGCTTTACAAACAAACAAATATACAGGTGAAGCTAGTAAAAGCGTGTAAAATGCCCGTTTAGACTAGAGAATTGTGTAACGAGATTGTTTCTCGTGTTGAACATTTTTCTTGCAAACATGTTTGTTTAAACTTATCATGTTAATTCCGTTTTTGAAACCATTTCTGCACAACTCTATGCAAGAGCAATTCTTTAGAGTCAGGCATAAAGGACTTAAGTCGAAAAATTTAGCTTTTTAGACGTTAATACCAAACGAAAGAGAATATACAATTTAGACCAGTAAAAATGAAATTTAATATTTTTGAAAAATGTATATATCAGATCCTTTTGATGTTAATAAATTATAAATATTTTACAGGAATTAGGATCAATGAAATTAAAAGACAAATTATTGATTTAATACGAAACGTTGTAAAATAATAATTTGTCTTTTAATTTCATTGATCCTAATTCCTGTAAAATATTTATAATTTTTTAATATTTTTATTTACTTAATTCCTAGAGAGTTTTTACAAATAAGATGCAAACAATTACAATTAGAAAAGAAGTTTTACATAAGTCTTTTTGTCTTGTAGGCATAGATAAATTCTTAATTCAACCCTGTGTTTTTAAACAGTTTGAATGTTTAGTAGGTATAGAAGTTATAGGCTAGTCGATGCTTAGCATATTATAGAGAATTGCATAGTGAGAAGTCAAGAAGTGTGTAAGGAAAGAGAGAGAGAGAGAGAGAGAGTGAGAGAGTAAGGAAGTCCCTCTGTTCAACATATTCGGAAGATATTCGGAAGATACCCTTAAGAGTGACTACATTTGTAGAATATAGTGGTGATCGAATATAAGTCGTAATCACAAGTTTGGGGTAAATGTTGTTCTACGCGTAATATTGATCACACCTGAATTATAATAGTCAAATTTTATAAAAACACGAGCTGCCACAAAACATGCCTTTAAGGCTGTCGGAACGCTTTGAATTTAAGCCACACTACGAGGCTAAAAAAATGCTTTTGCAAGGGTGTCGCTGTCAGTTGAGTACTCTAAATTTTGGAAATATTTTGAAGATTTAAAAAACTTTTCCGAAAAAGGAAGAGCCACTTTAGGTTTGTAATGGAGCAATTTTGTCAAATAAGTACGAATAAGAACGTAGTGTAACATTGAACATGTATGTTTTTTGGCACAATTAATGTCAACTTTTTTCTAGTAAATCGTATATAAATTACAAAAGTAGTCCATTAAAAACCTAGATTTGTCCTTTATCTTCCTTATAGAGAAAGATTTTTTGCAAAATGTTGACGAATAAGTCTACAATCAGCTATCAGCCGAAGCTCTATTTTTGGCTTAAATTCAGAGCGTTCCGACAGCCTTAAGGGGTCTGTCTTCAATAATCCTTAGGAACTGACAGTTGTAAATGTAGACATGATTCCAACCTTATTTGGACCACCGTCCCTTTTAGAATAAAAATAAAATTACAGTTTAAAAAAACTAAAACAATACGCAACTAAAAAAATTGACAACAAAATTAGCTTCACTGTAAAAAGCGCGGGGTGTGCTGTTTTAATTTACAGTTAGCTAGTAAATGAAAAATTTATTACCGATATTAAGCACTCCACGTTTTTTACAGTAAAGCTAATTTTGTTGTCACATTATTTTGCATTTTTTAGTTCATAAAAGCGTATTGTTTTAGTTTTTTAAACTCTAATTTTAATTATTAGACTAAAATATAATATTGAGATAGCTTGCTTGCTGGAATTTTTCAAGTTCATTTATCCTGAAGGATTTGTCCAGGATAATGTGACAAATTTATTAAATTATTGTATTGTCAGAAGTGTGCAAAGTTTGAGTTTAATCTGACGTTTTGAAGTATGTGAATTTCACGTTCAAAGATTCCACTACAAACAAACAAATAAGCATACAAGTGAAGCTAATAAAAGCGTGTTAAAAATTCTCCCTTTAGTACTTAATATAAATTTCAACTTGATACATCTAACCATTCCTGAGAAAAATTCTCTTGACGGACAGAAATACTTGTTCCGTTTTTTTTTACTTTGAGGTACAGAGCCCCAAAAACGGTATTCCAAAAGTAACATTTTCTCTTATCATTGAGGTAAATTGATGTTGATGTGGTCGGTAGATCACCTGTATCAATCGAACTCTTATACAAAACGGCAACCTTCAATGTTACAGCACGAAAACTATCAAATATTGAAATAAAATTCATCTTCAAACATCACTAACAGCTGCCACTTGTTTTAAGAGTTTGTGAAATCGACTATGCGCGACATATTAAAATTCTGGAGGGAAAAATAGAGGTATATCAACTTTATATATGTATGTGAGAAAGATATGAAAGTTTGTTTGACAACACTTTTAAGTTATTGTATATCACTAACTTCTCACATATTATAATGTACCAAGCATGATGCAATTTATCTGCTGGAGTTCAGGAAAACTATATTGAGTTATGTAAAAGGATTTCCATATCACTGTGATTAAAGTACAGTATGACCTCGCTTAACGCTGTTTCAGTATTACGCGGTTTCTAAATTAGAATTAGAATTTATTGATCCAAAGACATACAAATATGTATAGGATTCGTCAAAAGATATGTTTACAAATCATTTACAACAAAATCATCCACCCTATACAGACATTGTTTAAGAAGAGCAGTTTTCAACTGTTTTATAAATTTCGAAATTTTTAGATTTCTGAAATTACTTGGCAATTTATTAAATAGTTTCAAGGCGTGATATTCGGCGCTCTTGTTAAACAACGTCAGTGTAGACTTCGGCAAAATCACATTTGAATTATTCCTTGTGTCATGTCCATGGATAGCCTGAAACGTATCATAATTATGAATGCGTCCTTTAATAAAACATAAAGTAAAATAAACATATACAGACGGCACAGTTAAATACGTCTTTCTATAAATGTTTGTCTACAATAGGCACGAAAATTAAGATTAAAAATTATACGGATTGCTTTTTTTTGAAGTACAAATACCTTTTGCATATCTGCACAACAACCCCAAGAAACAATTCCATATTTAACAAGCTGGTAAAAATAAGCATAATATGCAGACAAAGAAACTGAAATATCAGTGCAGCTATTTTTTATGACACCGAGAGCAAAGATAATTTTAGATAATTTAAAAAAGATAGTTTAGCCACTATATCGTGAATTATGGCTCAGTTTATACAAAATTATTCAAAAGTTGATAGAAGTACAATGGCAAGATGAAGCATTGATGCAATATCTTGTTGAACGAAACAGAAAAAGGCAAACGACATTAGATGACACTTCTTCACAAAAAATATATCAAATGAGGACTTTTCTCATCACAAACGCAACTTTTTATTCGTAATGATATATATTTTTTCAATGTTCATTTTTTAAAATCTAAAATATAATTTATGATTCAAACTAAACGGGAATAAAAACAATAGTGCGAATACAAAATTCAAAAGATATTATACATGTCACGTTTGGTTTTGGCACTTTCCAAAAGATGGTGCCACCGCCACCTGCTTTGTTACAATAAAAATACATGTGTATACATATGTACCAAAGGTCCGAAGGGTAGGAAACCAACCCTAGATATGCTTTGCTGCGTGTGGAAGTATATTGCTTCTTTGCCCGGAATACAGGCGATAGCCACAGATTTAACAAATCTTTCTTTCTATATTTTTTGAAAATCATTTTCAAACAATATCCTTTCGGGTTCCAATTTGAATTTTTTTGAAGTGGAAATTTCTTTAGCATCGATGAAACGAAAAAGCGACACTAAAAGAGGCGAACACATACATCTATAGCCTGATTTAAACTACAAGAGAATGAGATAGAATACAGATATTTCCTATTATCTTCGTCTCCTGTTTATGCCGTGTTTCGTAGCCTCCCCACTCTTGTCTACAAATATGTGCGCTTGCGTATTGTCGAGCGGAAGGTTTCACTTCTACGACGTGTAAACTGCACACATGTCTTTTTAGTGTATTTGCCATAAGGCAACATACACTATTGGCGTTGGTCGGATGGCGGGACCTAGGGGTCGGACCAAAATTTCTCGACGTTTCATAACCTCCTAAACACTTTGGCACCATTTTTAAAAATGTTTATATATATATGTATATATATATATATATATATATATATTTATATACGTATATATATATATATATATATATATATATATGTGTACGCGCGATAACTTTCGAAAGAGTTAATTGATTTCAACGAAATTTGGGCCACGTGTTGAAACCCATCACCGCAAGAAGCCTATTTAAAATGGGCCTAATCGGGCTATTTTAAGGGTAGTTTTTAGGGGTTGAAAACAGTTTTTTGGCCCCAAAATACCGAAAAAATTCTTCGAATCGTTTCAAAATTGAAATTTAACCCTCTGGTAGTGATTAAAAAGTGTCCCCACAATTTTAATAAAATCGGCCCGACAGGACCGGATTTACAAATTTTATGAAAACACTAGTTTGCAGATAGTGACTTATTTATTGAAGGGTGTATTTAATTCGATGTAGACGTTAGATTGATAATAATATTACAATTAAGAAAAAAATGTTATTTTAAGGGGTGTATTAAGGGGTTAAATTTTTTATTTTGCCCAAAAACAAACTTAATTTCACATAATAAAAGTATAAAACCACACGGCCCTATTCAAGCAAATACACTATATTGTCGGCAGGGTTTTGGCACTGCGACCCGGGTTTTTATACTTAATGATTGTCTTATGTCAGTAAGAAGTCCAGGCTTACTGAATATGCAGTCGATTGGCACAGTGGTTTTAAAAATATACTTACTCAATTTTGCGCCTATTTTGCAAGGTTAGTAGTATATTATAGATTGGGCATTAACATTGTTGAAAGTATGACAGATGGCAAGGATGGTAGGCCTTAAGACCTTCTTCCCAACTGTCAAACATTAATTATAATTGAAAAATCAAGCGAAGAGATTCGAATGACGTAAGTAATTGATTCAACCAATCACAGACGTGACCACTTTTATAACCTCTTAGGCCCAATCTACAGAACCCTGTTAACATTGCATATTTTGTACTAATTGCAATATCGTCAAAAAACATTTTGTAAAATGCTATCGGAATTTTTCATACCGAAAATTATTTGATGAATTATGTCCATACTAAAAATTTTAATACACACTTTAAAGTAGCAAGTGTGTAGTGTATTACAGAGGGAAGCGCGCACTATAGGTATTGAGAGCCAAGGCGGAAAGAACCGACCAGACGCGTGGATGGCCGAACGAATTGCACGTCTTAACGTTTCACTTAAATAGGGTTGCCATCTCTAAAATTTGGCAACCAGGACAAAACGCGTGAAAACTCCGGATTTTAGAGCCCAGAACCCGGACATGTCAACAGATTTTTTTAAACATAGTCAGTGTAATAAAAAACAGTTGAAAATGTCACAAATCACATTTTTATTTATTTTCAGACCTTAAAATTAAATTTAGTCATCTTTTATCATCATTTTAAATGCACCTAACAAAACAGAATCTTATTACAGTTTGTTACAAATTGTTTTAATAATCAGATAGAATTTTTTTATTCTTAAAATAAAACACACAGTGCGTGTGTCGCGGACGGCCCAAGACTGCAAATGAAGCTCCACCCGGACGCTCCCCGGATGCCCTCTAAACTAGGACAAATCCGGGGAAACCCGGACTGATGGCAACCCTACACCTAAACGACGTGCCATGCAAACGTTTTCATTCCCATCCAAGCGGATCATTAGATGTTTCACGTCAAAAAATAAACTGGAGAGTCATACCGATTTCCTATCTGAGTAGAATACATTTTCAGTGGTGTGAAGTCACACAGATTCTCAAATACACTCGTAAAAATATGCCTGTGTACAAAATATCTGAAGGTAACTACACATTTAGAATTTAACTAGGAGAGAGTCGACAACGAATATATCACGTCGTTTTATATTCTTTTCTCTTTTTTCTGTTCTGTTGTATGCTTTTCATATTCATGACTCGTTTGGTCCTTTACATAAAAATACTTAAGTTCACATGTCGCAGAACTAACCGAGAGGTGTTTGCTTGTCCGCTTATATTTTTACCGTCCGTTCTCAAACAGTGGCGTTTAGCGAGGAAAACTGTTAAGTGTGCCAGCTCTAGATTTTCTTTTTTTTTAATCGAATCAAGTGTTTAATACTCGACTTTTTAGTGTATTTGCCATAAGGCAACATACACTATTGGCGTCGGTCGGATGGCGGGACCTAGGGGTCGGACCAAAATTTCTCGACGTTTCATAACCTCCTAAACACTTTGGCACCATTTTTAAAAATGTTTATATATATATGTATATATATATATATATATTTATATACGTATATATATATATATATATGTGTACGCGCTATAACTTTCGAAAGAGTTAATTGATTTCAACGAAATTTGGGCCACATGTTGAAATCCATCACCGCAAGAAGCCTATTTAAAATGGGCCTAATCGGGCTATTTTAAGGGTAGTTTTTAGGGGTTGAAAACTGTTTTTGGGCCCCAAAATACCGAAAAAATTCTCCGAATCGTTTCAAAATTGAAATTTAACCCTTTGATAGTGATTAAAAAGTGTCCCCACAATTTTAATAAAATCGGCCCGACAGGACCGGATTTACAAATTTTATGAAAACACTAGTTTGCAGATATTGAAGGGTGTATTTAATTCGGTGTAGACGTTAGATTGATAATAATATTACAATTAAGAAAAAAATGTTATTTTAAGGGGTGTATTAAGGGGTTAAATTTTTTATTTTGCCCAAAAACAAACTTAATTTCACATAATAAAAGTATAAAACCACACGGCCCTATACAAGCAAATACACTATATTGTCGGCAGGGTTTTGGCACTGCGACCCGGGTTTTTTTAGTGTATTTGCCATATGGCAACATACACTATTGGCGTCGGTCGGATGGCGGGACCTAGGGGTCGGACCAAAATTTCTCGACGTTTCATAACCTTCTAAGCACTTTGGCACCATTTTTGGAAAAATTATATATATATGTATATACATATATATATATATTTATATATATATATATATATATATATATATATATATATATATATATATATATATATATATATATATATATATATATATATAGCCTATTCAAAATGGGCCCAATCGGATCATTTTAAGGGTGGTTTTTAGGGGTTGAAAAAAGTTTTTGGGCTTAAAAATACCGAAAAAATTCTCAGAATCGTTTCAAAATTGAAATTTACTCTTTTAGTAGCAATTAAAATGTGCTCCCGAAATTGGAAAAAAAATCGGCCCGCCAGGACCGGATTTACAAATTTTATGAAAACACCAGTTTGCAGATAGTGAGTTATTTACTGAAAGGTGTATTTAATTTGGTGTAGATGTTCGATGATAGTAATGTTGCAATTAAGAAAAAAACTATTAATTTAAGGGGTGTATTAAGGGGTTAAATTTTTTATTTTGACCAAAAACAAACTTAAGTTCATGTAATAAAACCAGACTGCCTGTATTAGCAAATACACTATATTGTCGGCAGGGTTTGGGCACTGCGACCCGGGTTTTTTATGTCTTAAAATTATTTTTTTTTGACACTGCTCCCTCTAAAATAGCTGCTTTTCATGCCTATATAGCGCTTGTAAAATGGCTCTTTTTCGCACTATTGTGTACAATTAATCTAAATTAATGCGATTTTACCAATCCAATAGTTATTATATCTTATGTTATTATATCTGTCAGTTGCGATTTAAATCTATATGAGCAACAGAGTAGCAAAGTAGGCGCTGAACAGTTGACATCGATGTAAATATGACCGAACGTGAACTGTCAAAAATATTACAAATGTACTTATTATGATGTGAAAATCAACTATGGTTGAGAAAGAATCACAGGTAGTGATGTAATTTATTTGAAATACCCGCGGATATTTACTACTAAAAACTGCGCAGAATTCAAATTTGCGGTCGAGATTTTAATTTTATAACCAATTTCTACACAATACATTTATATTTTTTTTATTCTACTGTTAAAAATTTCTCTATTGTTTTGTTTTTGAAACCGGAAACCGCCATGTTGTTTTATAGATAACCGGCTATTTAACCGGTAAAGTATCTGATCAAAATGAATAACAAATTAAAATAGAATGGGGTGGTCTCTTGGCCCAGATGCGCCACATCCTGAAAGGATTTTTGTGCTTTCCCCTTTTACTGGATCTAATCAGCAAATAATCTGGATCTTCCTATGAGCTCCAGAAGATTAGCTACTAGATTGTCCTGTGGAACTATTCCATCCTCATCAATGTAGTCAAAGATGGTTGTCCTCCTGTAAGTTAAAGCTTCACAGATCAAAATAGTTACTACGATAAATAACCGGTCTATTCATATCTACGGAAAATTCAACGACGACGTTCGATTTGTTTGGGAACTTCAGTTTTTCGAAACTGTTGTAGTTTCAAGTGATGTTTAATTGCACGTGAGGATATTAATGGCCCGTCCACATCGCATGCACTCCTTAATTTATGTTGAATATATGCATATTTATACCATGTTACATTTTTACTAATTTCTGTTTGCAGTTTTGTGTACAAACTACTCGACATATAAAAACTAAAAAAAAAAACAGGAAAATGTCTTACTGCATCATTAAAACAATTTCAATAATTGCACGAAGAAAGATCATATAGCAGAAACTATTAAAACCACTACATATAACTTCAAGAATAAGTATTCCGTCATACGAATCAAAATTCTTTAGTCGTTTAATACATTTATATTTTTAAGTAATACTTCTTTTAGCGCGTTAAGAAAAAATATGAAATAAAAACTAATAGGATGAATACTACTTAAATACTACCTAGCGGGGTAGAGTAGTAGTGAGAGCACTAGACTCGCATTCGGGAAGTACATGGTTCGAATCCCGACGGGGGAAATGTGGCTGGGACTTTTTCCTACTGCCTCTTGCCGAGAAACGGTAATTCCTGTACCGGTCATCTTATTGAGGTTTTCCATGGTTTCTCTCAATTAATTCCACATAAATATCGAAATGACTCCTTAATCGAGGCCTATCAAACTCCTAATTCAAAAATTACCTACTTTATCCTAATTTCTTATAATCCCTTCATTCGCCCATTGCTATTACTTAAGTTGAAGTTTTAAAAATGTAGAAAATAACGGAAAGTGGTAAATGGAAAATAGTATTGACGCGGATGGCGTCTGTTATGACATAAAGTCGAGAAACGGACGTTAAACGCATTATTATTACTATTATTATTATGAGGTTGACTCTAATTAAAACTATATTTTTTAGAGGACTGTGATCAATTAATAATGCATTAATATCCAATCGCAACGTTTCGTTTTTATTTTAAAAACTTCATCAGGCTCTACAAATATAATCAAAAATTTTACATGTAAGTATGTTTAATAATGTCAAAAATTAAAAATAAATATCAAAATTTTTTTTAAAAATTACCTTAGATAATAATGAAAATATCCATTTTGATAAAAATTGCGAAATGTTTTTTACCATAATCCAGATAAGAAAAAAACTGTCTGATATTTATTTTGAAAACAAATTTAAAAAATGTAATTAAAATTAAAAAAACCCGGGTCGCAGTGCCAAAACCCTGCCGACAATATAGTGTATTTGCTTGTATAGGGCCGTGTGGTTTTATACTTTTATTATGTGAAATTAAGTTTGTTTTGGGCAAAATAAACAATTTAACCCCTTAATACACCCCTTAAAATAACATTTTTTTCTTAATTGTAATATTATTATCAATCTAACGTCTACACCGAATTAAATACACCCTTCAATAAATAAGTCACTATCTGCAAACTAGTGTTTTCATAAAATTTGTAAATCCGGTCCTGTCGGGCCGATTTTATTAAAATTGTGGGGACACTTTTTAATTACTACTAAAGGGTTAAATTTCAATTTTGAAACGATTCGGAGAATTTTTTCGGTATTTTGGGGCCCAAAAACAGTTTTCAACCCCTAAAAACTACCCTTAAAATAGCCCGATTAGGCCCATTTTAAATAGGCTTCTTGCGGTGGTGGATTTCAACACGTGGCCCAAATTTCGTTGAAATCAATTAACTCTTTCGAAAGTTATCGCGCGTACACATATATATATATATATATATATATATATAAATATATATATATATATAAATATATATATATATATAAATATATATATATATATATATATACATATATATATAAACATTTTTAAAAATGGTGCCAAAGTGTTTAGGAGGTTATGAAACGTCGAGAAATTTTGTTCCGACCCCTAGGTCCCGCCATCCGACCGACGCCAATAGTGTATGTTGCCATATGGCAAATACACTAAAAACTATAGAAACATGCAAATTATGGTCAAGCGAACAAATTTTTAATAATTAACACATTATTAATTGATTGATCCACAGTCCTCTAAAAAATATAATTATAATATATACTGGATCTGAAACCACATATATCTAATTAAAACTGAAATACTTAAGTACCCCTCCTTTATGTCCGAGCCGAATAATTACGAACGATACAGTAACACAAAAAATTTGTGACTCTGTACTCAGTGAAAATAGGTCATCGATTGTTTGGAAGATCGAAACGAGCCGAATAAGTACGAATGTTACAGTAATACACGAAACTTGATAAATCGGTACCCAGTTTAAAATGTAAATATAGAATGGTTTACTTTGAATGTTCGAAGTAGGTAACAGTTGAATGTCTGAATTTGCCGTGTACTAGTAGAGTGCATAGAGACTAGATGGCAGAGGCACCTACCGCCGCAACGCTGTCTGTCAGTTTAAACCGTCTCAAATAAGATGGATGACTGGCGAATGGAAATCATGTTTCAACCCTACGCCACTTACCCTATCTGTGTGAAAGGGTGGCTAGTTGCTCCAATATTCCCCTATACCTCTATGTATCGTGTAGTATCGAAGGGAAATTGTGCTGCTGTGTGAGTGGAAGGTCTCTGATACTACATACTTGCATTGTCATGTTTCGTTGCTCTGAGCAGTGATCGAGAACAGTCTCTCAACTCTCACTGTGTATAGATAGATAGATACCTACTGAATTCCGGAAACCGACGTGTGGAACGAAAGGACGGACCATCGCTCGCTTTAAGGATAACTCTCGGGTTTCGATGTGCAAATTGCTTCAAGCGATGCAAACTCTGATTGAGATTCATTCAGCATCATACATTCTGCAACAGGCTATTTTTGAGGTAATATTTCCTTTGTAACGCATCTGTTTGTAGTTTCTGTGACGTTAAAGGAAAAAAAAACCCGGGTCGCAGTGCCAAAACCCTGCCGACAATATAGTGTATTTGCTTGTATAGGGCCGTGTGGTTTTATACTTTTATTATGTGAAATTAAGTTTGTTTTTGGGCAAAATAAAAAATTTAACCCCTTAATACTCCCCTTAAAATAACATTTTTTTCTTAATTGTAATATTATTATCAATCTAACGTCTACACCGAATTAAATACACCCTTCAATAAATAAGTCACTATCTGCAAACTAGTGTTTTCATAAAATTTGTAAATCCGGTCCTGTCGGGCCGATTTTATTAAAATTGTGGGGGCACTTTTTAATCACTAACAAAGGGTTAAATTTCAATTTTGAAACGATTCGGAGAATTTTTTCGGTATTTTGGGGCCCAAAAACAGTTTTCAACCCCTAAAAACTACCCTTAAAATAGCCCGATTAGGCCCATTTTAAATAGGCTTTTTGCGGTGATGGATTTCAACACGTGGCCCAAATTTCGTTGAAATCAATTAACTCTTTCGAAAGTTATCGCGCGTACACACATATATATATATATATATATATATATATATATATATATATATATATACGTATATAAATATATATATATATATATATATACATATATATATAAACATTTTTAAAAATGGTGCCAAAGTGTTTAGGAGGTTATGAAACGTCGAGAAATTTTGGTCCGACCCCTAGGTCCCGCCATCCGACCAACGCCAATAGTGTATGTTGCCATATGGCAAATACACTAATGATTCAACACCGGGGAAATACAACAGCAACCCTGAGCGTGAGAAAGAATTGTATTTTTTTAGTCTAAACAAACTGTAAACTAATATAATGATGAACTACTGGTAAGAGAGAGATATCGCCCAATGGCAACACTCTACGCATATCGTTAATTATTATTATATGTCTGGTAGGTACGGTTGCCAACACTCCGGGTTTCGAGAATGATCCCCGGGTTTCCGGGGCAAATTTCTTCGGGTCTGAGGCCAAAACCGAGCCGACCGAGCCAGATTTTGCCACACTTGGACAGATTTTGCGCAGAGATTGGCACAGGATAAGAATTACATTACATATAAACATCACATAATATCTATTTATCTCCTAAGAAAAGATTTAAAAGGTGCTAAAAGATGGTATTGAATTGTTAGTTTATTTAAAATAATTAAAATACATAAAATACACAACAAAAAGTCATACTGATTCTATTTTTTCTACCCCTCCCCCACCCCCCGGAATCGGATCAACGGGTCAGACTACGGACCGAGTTGGCAACCCTACTGGTAGGTCGAGGATATGGTGTCTTTTTAGTCTGTATGTTATGGTTGGGATAGTTTTCCAATCTTTCCTGGTATCTGGTGCTGAGACGTCTGATTTCTTTTTTGACAGTTGGCATCATTAGATCGCGTTGGAAGGTGTCGTTGGTACCATGGTGTAATTGTATATTTAGACGTGTATAGCCTGTGTGGCAAAATTGATTTATTAGTGTATTTGCCATATGGCAACATACACTATTGGCGTCGGTCGGATGGCGGGACCTAGGGGTCGGACCAAAATTTCTCGACGTTTCATAACCTCCTAAACACTTTGGCACCATTTTTAAAAATGTTTATATATATATATATATATATATATATATATATATATATATATATATATATATATATGTATATATATATATATTTATATACGTATATATATATATATGTATATATATATATATATATGTGTACGCGCGATAACTTTCGAAAGAGTTAATTGATTTCAACGAAATTTGAGCCACGTGTTGAAACCCATCACCGCAAGAAGCCTATTTAAAATGGGCCTAATCGGACTATTTTAAGGGTAGTTTTTAGGGGTTGAAAACTGTTTTTGGGCCCCAAAATACCGAAAAAATTCTCCGAATCGTTCCAAAATTGAAATTTAACCTTCTGGTAGTGATTAAAAAGTGTCCCCACAATTTTAATAAAATCGGCTCGACAGGACCGGATTTACAAATTTTATGAAAACACTAGTTTGCAGATAGTGACTTATTTATTGAAGGGTGTATTTAATTCGGTGTAGACGTTAGATTGATAATAATATTACAATTAAGAAAAAAATGTTATTTTAAGGGGTGTATTAAGGGGTTAAATTTTTTATTTTGCCCAAAAACAAACTTAATTTCACATAATAAAAGTATAAAACCACACGGCCCTATACAAGCAAATACACTATATTGTCGGCAGGGTTTTGGCACTGCGACCCGGGTTTTTTAATAGTTTTGCGCAGGTTTAATAATATTGAATAACTGACAAAGTATTATATATTATTGAAAAAGAGCGTATTGATAATTAATTGAGTAGAAACAATCCGCCTTTCTCATGTGTGGCCCATCTAAATCTCTCTCAGGTTACTACATAGAAATAGGCTCTATCATCCCCTCCTCTTTCTGGTTCGTTCAGCAAGCTGTTGTCGATAGCAAGATATCGCATCAATGACACTTCGTCTTGCCTTTGAACTTCTATGAACATTTGAATCATTTTGTATAAACTGTACCATATTTACGTTATAGTGGCTAAACTTTTTTTGGAAACCGCGTTAAGCGGAGCACCGTTAAGCAAGGTCTTACTGTACCCTACTTTTATATTTCATGCTCGATTGAACTGTTTTGGCGCTTTCAACAGATGGCTTGATTTTACAATCTGAGACACGTCTTCTTCGACTGGCGATCTCTTTGATACGTCCTGTCTGTGCCTCAACGTATGTATATATTGTGTAGTACTGCGATACTGATAAGATTAAGGCGAACGGCATCGCTGTTTTTGATATAAATAAACCTTTGGGATAGACGGATGCACACAGGGTATTGTATATTGTTAACATGTTTGTATATGTGTAGGAGATGAACTAGTCTGGTCGATTCGACGGAAGATTTGCCAAGAGGACTATACTATATATGTATGTATGATTGAATCTGATATTTTTGTGTTCGATACATACAATGAATGTATAAGGTAAAAAAAGATCAGGCCTGTTTGTATGATTAGGTCAGTCTCAAAAGATTTACCTTCTATCATATCTTAACTCGACTTCTTCTTCCTCACACAGAAACGATGTCAACCGCACATATTATACAGTGTGTTCTCAAAACTATGTCCTATTGAAAAGCATCTTTATTTAAATTAACAAAATAAACTTACTTGCAATACTGTTCAATTGGTTTTTATTGATATAAAATACTAACCAAACTTTGTGGTATTACAAGTAATTTTATTTTGTTAATATATATCGTTTACTGTTGGCAGAGTCAATATTATGAATCTTCATTTAAAGTTATGGAGCTGTCAAGTTACGTCTAATATCGGCACAATCACATTTTTATAATAGAGTCTGGTCGTGACGAACAAAACTCAATTCGAAATTTGGACAAATTTAAACATTTCATGCTATTGTTGGGTCTTTTTGAGACAACATTAATACTCTGTATTGTCGACCACAACACTGTTTTTTTTTGAGTTTCTATTAGCTACGCAAAAGAAACAAACAAGTGTAATATAATTTTCAATCTCGTTGTGATCAGACGTAGGTATTTAGATTTCGTCGTGATTAAATCGAATTTTATTGTGTTTTATTTTTTTACTTTTTATTTTATATTATCAATAGATCTAAACGATCATTATACTATCTTTACATAAGTACCGAAATAACGAGTTTTGGATTTCTGTTCGTTCGTATGTGCAGAGACCTAGCGGACACACCGTTTCGTTAACAAATTTTTAAGCTTATAAGGTTTTTAAGAGATTTAATAAGGGGTTTTCTCATTTTTTTTATAGAGTCTTGTAATGCTGATCCGACAACATTGTTGTCTGGCGTTATGAGACTTTAATGAAATGCAAGTTGGTGCAATTTATTTTTCTTTGTGTCTACGACTGTTGAAATTTTGACTAAATTAACGGATTAACTAAAAGCCCATTTTAAAGCTTATTTTGTATATGTTGTGTTTGTATTTTTTACAAATTAATGCACACTATTCTTAATTCATCAGAAGTTTATTATCAAGTGATCATTTTACAATTTATTATGATTAAATAAAAGATATTCTTATTATGTAATAATTGAAGGTTACAATTTAAATACATAATAAATTACAATATACAAAATAAGCTTTAAAATAAGCTCCAGCACATTTTTTATGAAAATGCGAAATTTTAAAAATAAAATAAAATACCATTGTTAAACTAATCCCTTAAATTAATTTAATCTTTAATCTTCTCAGGGTGGTTAACCATGACCGGTAACAAAGGGTTAAATTTTTCAAAATTGTTCAGTTTTATTAAAGAAAGATTAATATTTTTCAATTTTCCGGTTTTTAGTGTTAAATCTGAGAAATGTATTCAAACATATACGACCGAAAATTTATGACTCTATTGAAATTTTCAACATGAAAGAGGTGCATATGTGACAAGTAAATAAAAATAAACTTCAAACTCTTCATAAAAATTGATCACAGATCATAAAAACTCAAATCATAAAACTAGTGAAGTCAAAAGTTATAAAAACAAAATAAAACAGTAGTAACATTTCAATACGCGTTCTGATATATTGAATTTTCTCGCCAGCCCCTCTCCTATTCATAATATCTTACTGCGAGGGGATGCAAATACACACGCGTAGGGGTGAACAGAAAATAGTTCATTTGTTTTTACTCTCTTTATTCTATCAAGCAGCCGAGAGTTCAGTTTTCTTGCAACAAAGTATTCATTTCAGCGTAAATTTCTTTGAACTTGGCAAAGAAACTGACACCGAATAGATCGTGTCTTTTCAATAGCTGCACGTAACACAGCATGTGCTGTTCACGTCATAGTTATAACTGTTGGTGGGAAAGACTATAATGTGGACAAGACTTCAGTATACAATCGAAGTTAGCAGAGTTTTCGCACTTAATTAATTTTCAAAAGATCAATCAGATATTTTGTTAATCTTCAGTCAAACAGCAGCTGCACGTGACAGTGCACGTGCTGAACTATATCTGTTGATGGAAAAGACTATAATGTGGTATTCAACCGAACAACAGACTCAGGTAGCAGAGTTTTCGCACTTCAAACCACCAATCAGATACTTTGTTAATCCCTAGCCAAACAGCAGCTGCACATAACAGAGTATTTGCTGTTAACGTGATGACTATATCTGTTGATGGGAAAGACTATAATGCGGTATACAACCGATCAACAGACTGCATGTAGCAGAGTTCTCGCACCTAATTGATTTTCAAACAGCCAATCAGATACTCTGTTAGTCCCTAGCCAAACAGCAGCTACACGTAACAGAGTATTTACTGTTAACGTGATAACTATATCTGTTGATGGGAAGGACTATAATGCGGTATACAACCGACCAACAGACTGCAGGTAGCAGAGTTTTCAAACAACCAATCAGATACTCTGTTAATCCCTAGCCAAACAGCAGCGGCACGTAACAGAGCACATACTGGTGACATGATAACTATATCTGTTGGTAGGAAGGACCATATAATGTGGACGGGGCTTTAGTGGCTAGTATTTGTAATCATTCAGTATATTATTTATAATCCCCTGTATATGGATAGAATACTCGTATGCGAGAGATCGAAGGGGGTATTTAGCATAACAATACAATTCTAAATACGTTTTTCACAATTCAACCGTTCCCCTGAGTCTTATTTTCCATTCGAATTCCAAATTCTTTGACTCGCAAACAGAAAGAGTAAAGATATAGGAAAAAAGAAATCGCGTGCATCTCTCAACAGTTCTGTTCGGTCAGAGCGCTCTTCTGTTGAGGAGGGAAAACTTTTTTATATTCGGAAATCAAACAACGCAGTCTGCTCGGCGATACTTCCAGCCAGTGGCCTGTTTAGACTATTGTTTTATTCATAAAGCTCAGCTCGGTCAAATATCTTTTCTTTCGGTTTTGATATGGCAGACATATTTCAAATTATACTTTATATACCAAATATTTCTTTACATTCATGTTTGGTTTCTACAAGTCGATTTAATCTTTATATTTAAAATCCCTAAATTGATACAATAATAGTGGGTTATGTATCTAGTGCGTGAACTATATTATTTTATGACGCCGTGTGACGACGTGGTAAAACGAGCGTCCAGCATAAAAATGCAGGGAAATCTCTGATTTCTATTGAAAAACCTTATTTAATATTTGACGGTAATGTTTCAAAATGAACATGAAATATGTACCATTTTTCTTATATCATTTCGAGGCAGATTTTTATATATTACTTGATATAAATAAATTATTTAAAATCAGGTAAAATAGCATAAGTTTAATACAGATTTCAAAAAAACTATTTTTGACCGATCAATAAAACTCCAGAACAAAAGAAAAGCTGATTTTTTTTATTATCAAAATATTTCCAAAACTATAAAGTTTAGAAATTTTTTTTTATAAAACTTTAATAAAAAATAGAGAGGCGAGAGGCAGTAGAAAAAAGTATCTACTAGCCACATTTGCTCAACCGAGATTCGAATCCAGTGCCTCCTGAATGGGAGTATGGTGCTCTCACCACTACGCTACACTGCTCAGTATAAAAAAAAAGACTGACGAAATATAAACTCGATTAAATTGTAATTTTTGCACGACTTTTCAAGTCTGTATAGCGGTAGTAAAATGATCCTTTTCCCACTAGTGCGTAAAGCAAAACAAAAGAAATGCAAAACGTATTGTTCATTTCCTCAGTAAAAGTATAAAGTAAGAAGTATTGGGTATAATATGTATAATAATTGATAGGCTCTATAGATATATTCGGAAACCTCACAGAATCGTCCTTAAATTTCATACTTTCTAGAAATTTTCAATTCTTTGCTCAAAAATTATTTAAGTTTAGAAATTTTACTACTTTATATCGTCTTTTTGGAAGAACAATTTTTTATTTTCTGCTTTTTAGAACACCCCAATAAAAAGCATTATCTATTAATTATTGTTTTTTTATATTGACGACTATACGAAGTATTCGCAAAATACCTCCTAACAAATTGCATTCAGTTGGTTTCTAGTTCAACTAATATTTTTATATATAAAGAGGACACCCTGTATAAATATTTATAAAGTTTTTTTCCAATATTACAAAAATGAAATAAATAAAAGAGCGTTGTTGATTTTTGTAATTGCATGCTTGACTTCATAATTGTGTAATCTATACAGGACAATTCATGTTTTAAAAATGACCTGCTGAGAATTTTTCGTTGCGACGTGATTTATGAATACAGTGTACTGTACCTTCCTCTGCGATTTTGATTTAATTTTTAGTCATTATGTTTTCTTAAGGGATTTCAAAAAATTTTAAGTGCTTGTTTTCGTGCTAATTATTATAATGTTTCATAAATACATCAAGACAACTTTTTGAATGTTGATTTTATGTGGTTTTGTATTTTTTTCTTCAAAATTTGTTTTGTACAACATTTATGATTTAGTTTTTAGTTGTACATTATTTTATAGTTTTGAAAAAACAATTTGTGATAAACTTTTTACGATTACAAGGAGAAAGTGTGGATTTTTTTCGTTTTAAAAGAGCGCTATGCAAGTTGTGAAAGTCTACAGTCGATTGCAATTAAATGTAAGTTTTTGATTATTATTAATGTAGAAAATTTTAACTAATAATTAAAAAGCTAATGCTTAACAATTTGAGATAGGAAGTGCCATTGCAAAAAAATGTTGTATTTTAGATAGATGTGAGATATGGTATATATTATGCTTTAATTGAGATCCCATTGCACAATGAATTTGGTCACAATCTACAGTCGATTGCAATTAAGTGTAAGTTTTTGATTATTATTAATGTAGAAAATTCTAATTAATAAACAAAAGTTAATGCTTAACAATTTGAGATAGGAATTCCCACTGCAAAAAAATGTTGTATTTTAGATAGATGTGACTTGGTATGTATTAAGCATTAATTTGATCTCACTGTACAATGAATTTGGTCACTATATTAATCTGAGAAAAAACATTATTAACGCTTTCAAAAGTGATATTAAATTTGATATCTTTTCGCTACCATTTAACAAAAATTCCAGCCAATTTGGCGACAGGGCTATTCCAAGTTGAAAAATATTCACATTTCACAAACATACAAAAAAAAACGTAGAGACGATATAGAACTTCCTCCTTTTTTGAAGTCGGTTAATAATATGATGCATATTTAGTCAAAATTATGTCTATACTCTTTTTCTATTCTTGGAAACTCCAGGACTTAAATACATGTTCGATTGTTATTAATGTATAATTTTGGCTTGTCAATATTAATTTTCTATTTGCCCTAACAACATGTTTAGCATATGTTGTACGGTAGCAACAAATAACAATAAATTACTTATTTTTCAAAGGCAAAAATTTGTCAACATAATATCTTTCATATTGTTTTCATGAATACACTTCAGCCGAGTTTTAGATCCTGCAAAGTGACACATTTATAGTATGGGTACGGGATAACACGGCATAATCTTATTTAGTGAACAGGCTTACGGCTTATTTGAAAGGATTATGTCTCAACAGCTCTAGCTTTGTATAAAATGCTAATATAATACCACAGAAACAAGTATGCTTTGATGACCGAATGTATTATAGAATATGTTAGTTAGTGAAGTTTTACTGATGACAGTTTTAAAGGATAAAGACGTCTTGGGGTCCCATAGTTTTTGCAAAGTTGAGATTTATAAATACCACTTCTTCAGATAAAACATCAAATTATTATTCAAAACTGATATTTATCCGTGGATTTTTTGATCGCGTCTTAACTCAAAAATAACTCGATAAAAATTATTCATTCTAGTCTAATTTCATTGTATAACAGATAAATGTTACATTGCATAATAATTGATTTTTATCCACTAGGGTTGACCAAAAAATATAAACATTACGAAGTGTAGTGACCTTGATACATAAAAATACGTTAGAAATATTTTCGGACCTATTACAATAACAAATTAACTTTTTTTTTCTTTTTTGTCCTTGGTAATTAATATAAAAATGATTTGTCGGGAAAAAGGACTTTTTAAGTTAACACTTATTTGTAATTTATAGCGACGTTTCGTCCCTTGCTTGGGACGTTTTCAAGCTTTATAACTATTAAATGTTTTGATCAAGTAGATATAAAAGTTAAAATACACATGCAAATATAAATTTGAGTTAAACAATTGTTCATTAAAAAATTCAAACTTTTTTAATGAACAATTGTTTAACTCAAATTTATATTTACATGTGTATTTTAACTTTTATATCTACTTGATCAAAACATTTAATAGTTATAAAGCTTGAAAAAGTTCCAAGCAAGGGACGAAACGTCGCTAAAAATAACAAATAGGTAAGTGTTTACTTAAAAAGTCCTTTTTCCCGACAAATCATTTTTCTATTACAATAACTTCCCAATGTACTGAGAAGTTAATAAAATAAAATTTGCGTGTTTTTTCGTTAGTCGCATGTTCCACTGTACTATTTGGTTGCAAAATAGTCGGTCGAAATGTCCGTAACTTTAAAATAACAAGTCTACAACAAAAATAAGAATATTCGTTCGAATAGAAAACTTTCGCACACAAAATTGATTGGGTAGAATATTCAACGGTGCTGTCAAGTTCTCGTCATCTGTGCAAAGGATGTCTGAGCAAATATGGCTGCTAACACCACCCTCTTTCAACCCTCAGTCAAAATCGGGGTTGTCAGTTGTCAGCAGGCGTTGAGTGACAACCGTGCTCACTGATGGCAGATTACATATTTTTTTGTAGAATAGAAGTATCGTTTCTATATCTTCCATATCCTTATATCTGCTACTATACCCAAGCATATTTGTAAACAAAATTAAATATAACACGCCATAACTTAATATTATTATATGATAATAATCATTGTTCAGGAAAAAACAATGCGATAATTTTTTATAAATTTTATTTAAAACAAAATAAACTCTTAAAGTAGTTCTAGCGTGGTATAATAAAGAAAAATCACTTTTCGACAGATTTTGCTCATCTTTTTGTCATAGGCTCAAATTAACGTTTTCTAATAAATCCCAAAAATTCGGAATTTTTGACCGTTTAGAACGCGAGATAATTAATAACAGTTCGCAATTTCACGTGCTTACCACGGTAATTCACTAAAATTACAGCTGTCAGTTGATTACTCTAAATTTTGGGAATATTTTGAAGATTGAAAGAACTTTTCCGAAAAAGGAAGAGTCACTTTAAATAAGTACGAATAAGGTCGTAGTGTGACATTGAAAACGTGTGCTTTTTGGCACAATTAATGCCAACTTTTTTCTAGTAAATCGTACATAAATTACAAAAGTAGTTCATTAGAGACCTATATTTGTCCTTTATCTTCCTTATGGAGAAAGAATTTTTGCAAAATGTTGACGAATAAGATTATAATCAACTATCAGCCGAAACCTTATTTTTGGCTTAAATTCAGTGCGTTCCGACAGCTTTAACAATAATTTAGAAAAAATAATGTAAATTGTACAACAAAGAAATAATTTATTTTATGCGATACGATGTGTTCTATCAGACTGAATTAATAATTGATGAATTTTTGAATGCCGAAAAATAATATTTTGAATAATAAAGAATGGGGTACACTTGGCTAGTGACAAAAAGAACAGTAAATTATGCAATAATTTAACTATTGAAAGTTAGTTTAAGCGGACTAGCCAGTTGTGCTGTAAACTGTGATATGCATACAATAACAATAATATTTAAGTATTAATTTAAATGAATAATGAGATGAATCTTGAATAATCATATTTCTACAAATATTGGTTAATGATCTCTCAGGTTGTAACATATGCTCCTTGGAATATTTCGAACTGTAGTCGTAAAATTCATTTTATTACTGTTTTTATTAACTGTGGTTAAGCATATTAAGCTTTATAACATTTGGCTTAAAAATTTCAAAAAACGTATTTTTGTCCTAAAAATTAAATCAAAAAACGTGAAATTGGTCAATATTTTTTTGCAGCACGTCACGAGATTTCAATTTACGGGAAGGCAAATGAAACATTTCGAAGTTTTTTCTATACAAACTTATGTTAAAAATACTGACAAAAGGCTTGGGCAATAATTTTTTTCAAATTAAATTTTCTCTGTAAAAAAACTTGTGTCTTTATGCTAATTTAAACGTTTTTTTAGATCTAACAATATGTAAAAAGCTCAATGTCTTCTGGAAAGAATGATACATATTTCTAGTTTATTTTGTAAGCAATATTATCAAAGATTGAATAAGATTTTTCATAGAAACTAAATCTTTCCAAAACGTAAGTGCATTTTACATGCACACGCACATCCTACTGCTTGTAAGATACAAAAAGGGAGCATATTGAACAGCTGGTAAACAGTGACCTTAACGTATTAACAGATGCTAATAACATGCGTCTATAATCTAATCTAAATTATTTACTTTTTTATCCAGATTCTTTGTTTTGGATATGTAACGTCAATTTTTCTGTAATATTTCCGACAAAGTGTTATTGTTTCGTCATTTAAGGTAGTTGTCGTGGTTAAGGCACACCGTCAGAAAATTCTTAATTTTTGTATACTTATTAAGGACGTGATAATACAATTACCCTGAAAATTTGAAATCGATCGACCGTATATAATCCGAGATAAATTCAATTAAAAATTGGATAATTAACATTGATTGTATACGATCTCTGTAGTTCTGGACCAGTTTCTTATTTATAAAAAAAGAACTAACTGTCAGAAACTTTCCAAAAACTGACAGTTTGTCAATGCATTTGTTGTGAGTTTAAAAAAAAATAAGAACATTTTTTTGACCATCTAATTATTTATAAATAACGGTTTAAAGTTCAACAATTTATAGAAAAGTATACATGCATATGAATACTGTATGGGTTACGTTTCCACGGGTACAGTCTTGCGTACAAATTATGGATCACTTAGCTACAAGCTAGTATACTTTTGTGGCGCGTATAATCTATAACTTTTTAACAATATTGTACCACGACAACTACCTTAAATTGATTTTTTTATCATTATGTGTCCTCGTCTGGAACTTTTTCTGTATTATACACTTTCGAACAAAAATTTTTCCATATGAATGTTTTATGTCGACAGTCCTTTACAAAAAATTTTTAATATAATAGAAGTATTTATAGTTGTATATAAGCGGCACACACGAAATATTAACCTGACCTGAAACAATATTTATGACAGATTATAGATAAAGCAGCAAACAATAAATCTGTATAATTTTCGTTATTTGTATATCATGATTTTTCAATGTCACTGAATATAATAATAACATTATATAATCAATATTCTATATTACAATCATATTTCAGACTATTTTTCTATTAGGGTTTTATATTGTCTAATGTCACGCGACCACAAAGGCCCACAGAACACAAAGTATTTGTCTACATTCACAATTTCAGATAAAAAAAGCATTTAGTGTGATAGCTTCATTTCAAATACTCTTCGTAATTTGTATAGAGAAATCAACTGACATTATCTATGTGTCTAGAATGCTAAATCAGCTGTCGAATAAATACTAAATTACAAACAAAATATCCCGTTATATTTTATATAGCAACGAGATATTTTGTTTGTATTTTTTTCTTACGTTTTCTTTTTGAAATTTTTGGATATTATGCATAACGCACGGAAAAATGTGTGTTTAGTATTTTTTTAACACGCTTTTATTAGCTTTACCTGTATGTTTGTTTGTAATGGAATCTTTGAACGTGAAATTTGTCTACTTCAAAACGTTAGATTAAACTGAAACTGATGATAATACAATAATTCAGTAAGTTTGTCCCATTATCCTGACCAGGACCTTCAAGATAAAAAAAACTTGAAAACTTACAGCAAGCAAACTAATAGTGACATACGTTGCGTTGCCTACCCCATAGTCAAAAACAATATAGTTTTTAGTCTTATGATTGAAATTAGAGTTTAAAAAAACTAAAACAACACGCTTTAATGAACTAGAAAATGCAAAATAATTTGGCAATAAAATTAGTTTTACTGTGGAGTGCTTAATATCGGTAAGTTAAGACATGAAACTTTAATTAAGATCTTGTCGTTGTTTTATACTATTGTGACACTACATAGGTGTATATATATTTTAAAGAGGTTTTTTTTTCGTATTCAATACACATATTGGTTATAAGTTATATCATATCAGTAATCTATTCCAACTTTGGTTGTGCTTTCAACTGGTTTGCAATAAATACCTAATTAATATATATAATATATACATTAATATATACATTAATAATAAAAAAAGCCCGTTCGCTACTAAATAGACCATTTATTGATTTTTTAACGTTTTGATATTATGCTAACAGTCGCAATTTTTTCTGTGGCTTAGAAGATACGTGTTAGCAATGTTTGTCATGAATTTAACTTTTTAAGTAAAACGAATTAATGTAGCGTGTAGATCATAGACGCTCAATATCTGAGGTTATCATCGAATTACTTGCTCATGCTCAATGCTCATGTTGCCACTCGACCGCACTTTTTCCTTACTGCTTGCTGAGGCAGTGAAGCGCACCCCCACTCGTAATAGACGACTCGAAATATTTCGATCTGATTTTTACTGAAGCTGTTTGTTTTGACAAAGGTTTAATGTTTGACGGAAGGTAGTTAAAACTCTTGTCACAACACTATACTGTTGTATCAAAATTTAAAGATAGACTCATCGTTATAATACGGTTTACTTTTTGGAGCAGCGAAGCAATGAAACAATGTATTAAAATATACCCGTCCCTCGCACAAAAACTGTGCCACTTATAAATACATTGTGAAGTATAATGAATAATATGCGTGGACAACCCGACGTACATGTTGATGTAGTTAGTGAATACTAAAAGCAGTGAGTCAGAACCAAGACATTTCTGCGATGAAACATATAACAAGAGATGGGATATTTCGATTGAAAATATTCAAACTATTCGATTATTAAAATATTTCGAAATATCAAAATCATTCGACTGATTTTTTATACCTACCAGTTACGACTTATATTACAGTACTAAATTATTATTCTACGCTCCTTCTTTACTCTGCATTACTTACATCTTTTATCTGTCTCTGTTCGATAAAGCAAGGCATGCATGTGTCTCTCTCAAGTCTCAGGACTGAAAACAAGAGCTTTAGTCATTTGTTACAATAATATATCGAATATATATAGACAGATTAAATGAATTGTGTTCTCACTCGAGATATCAATGTATTGCATAATAATAAATACGATTACTTACGTATTTTATATGCAACTGTTCTATGTGACATTTTATGTAAAGTGACTCTCTTTTAAGACTGATAATCGAAACCGAGAACAAAATTCATTTGAGAGTGCCAACACACCTATTATTATGATACATCAGCTGAAGGAATAGTAATAATTTCGATTTAATTTTAATATTAGTCTTTATTCAGTGATTGTAGAAATTATAATGATTTTAAAATAACTTAAATATTTCAAATCTATTTCTAAGTACACATAATAAATGAACATTATATAATATTATAATTTAAAAGTTGATATTCACATTAGAATGTCAGAACTAAATGCTGAGTTATGTTGAAAATACACACTGTATTACACATAAACATTTTTTGAGCACTCGGTAAGTTACTAAAAATAAAATTACTTAACAGTCAAAGACTGACAGTTCACTTCTTCAAGACTGATTTTTCAGAGTAATAATATAATATACATTTTTGTTGTAAAATTATTTTATATCCATAAAACAACTAAAAATATGTACATAATACTTATCCAGTTTATTCACTTGAAAGTTATTAGTTTTTTTTACATAATGGTGAATAAAAGTTAAATAGTAATAGTAAGTAAAAATTAATCAAAGAAAAAGAGGGACGACTTATAGAATTTTGATAATGAACGCACTTTCGACAGGATATATAAGGAAAAATAGTATACAGCACACGTGCAGAAGATTGAAAGCCCCAAACTGCGTGGCATCATGTCGCGCAATTCCGGAATGTCAACTTTCTGCCCTTGCGGTGTAATATACTATTGCTGTTTCCAAATTCTTATAAGCTATGATAACGATATATACGACTAGCGGCCTAGTCCGGCTTCGCCCGGGTGTAAATGTAATATATAGGATATAAAAGATGAGAATCATTATCATTAAATTCTCAACGTGTATTGAATTTGCGCGAATTCAATCGCTTTTATTTGTGAATGTTCAAAAATCGAAGAAAAATCTTATTTCCCAAAAAGAAATTTAAAAAATTCTGTTTATCCGATGGCTACCAAACTTCAGAACATCACCCGCTGGGCTAATCTAAAGATTGTCTGAAAATTTCATCAACAATGGTCTACCCGTTTGGAGTCCATAGACTACATATACATCGTCTTTTATCTATATAGATTATTAAAATGTAAAAAGTGGTTATTATGACATAACGATAATAGTTGGCCATATAGTATCGCAAAGTTTTTTGTAGTTAGTGATATGTTCTTTAATATTGTAGAACATACTTTTGTTCTATTATCAATAGTTTCCGCAGCGCATGCGACGAAAGATGTTTTATGGCATTTTTTTTACACCTTGGGTTACGTTACTAAAGTTTTAGTAAGGATCCCTAATATTTTCTAGCAATACTCTAGCAATTACTCAGGGTGAATGTAGCTTTCTAATGGTGAAAGAATTTTTTAAATCGGCACAGTAGTTTTTGAGTTTATTCATTACAAACATACAAAAATACAAATCTTTCCTCTTTATAATATTAGTATATGATTTGTAACTGTGTATTGGTATTTTTTACAATTTAGATAACATTCGGGAGAACTTGAATTGTTTAATATATTAATTTCCTCACATCACAGAACTAATAATTAATTAATATAATTTTATTCGCAAAATTGACTGTTTTTGTAATAGAATGTATCCATACAGAAAAATTTTTAGTGACTTTTGTGCTGACTTGTTTCATTCAGTGTATTTATTTTTGTTCTTAATTCGTCGCAACAATTGAGCTCTGCCTGCAGTTTCTCTTTTCGCGTTAAATTATTTCCTTTTCCAGGCATTTTGTTAAATCAATAAATTATTATTTTACTGTGGTATGATATAACATTTTTCTTTACTGTTTCCATATCAATTTTGAATTTTATTCGTATGTATTTTACCACCTATACGAACTGAAAAAAACTTAAAATTTGCTTAATGCTGCCAACATAAGTCAGCATTTACTTCTGACATTCTAATCTGAATCCCGTATAGCAGCCTTTTGATTATTAAAATCATTCGATTATTCCCAAATCTGCTTATTACGTTAGTTACGCTATATTTGTGTATGAAATGTACATAGCATCAAACGTCATATACGAATTCCAATAGTATATGACTGTCAGTGTAGTTCATACAACCCTGTATTTGATATCAAATATGGGTTAAATGTTGTTCTCATTAATCATCTAACCCCTTTTATGTGACGTCACAGTGAACACCGGAATTCGCCTATTTCCAATGTAACAAGAATTGAATTACTGAATATCTCCACCTACACGTTTGCCAGGCCGCTTTGCGTTTTATGACACACGTAATATTATTAAATTATATATATATATACGATTATATTATTAGTTTTGTCCATTTTCCGTAGTGCATCTAGGCCCCATATTTTAATTTTATACTAAAACAAATGGAAGAGTCATTGCTACGTCAGCTCGGCTTTTCTCAAAGCCGAGCTTGTAGCGATGCTCGTCGATTGCGTATGTGACATTATGTTAAAAATAGCTGTGTTTGTTTTAACAGTCACATGAGTTTAAAATTTACTTTCTGCTCTTTAGTCAAAAAATGTTAAATTTAATTTTTTTCTGGACTTAAGTATAAATTGTATTTTCTTTCGTTTGGTATTACCGACTTTAAAACTAGGTTTTTCAACTAAATTCCTTTATATCTGGCACCAAAGAATTATCAGATTCTAGCTGAAAGAAGACTTTTTAATTTGTTCATCACAATTATAAGTTATGTGTAAAATTTATCATGCTCTGCAGATGGGACAAAAATCTCCAGAAAACGTAAGCAGTAAATGCTGTCGTCAGTATCGCAGTGATTTTTTTTAACCTTAAACTGAAAAGATTTCCACTTCAGAATTTCAAATATATTTTTGTATTTCTGTTTATAAGGTCGAGTAAATACGATATCATTGTATTGTGAATGGACGTTTATTCTTTTCATTATTTAAAAAACATACTAATAACAAAATATACGCGCCGAATTATGTAACCTCTTTTTTTAAGTCGGTTAATAAAAGACATTGGCTATCTGCAGGTATAAACGAATAACATTGTCTATTGACATTAAAACAAGTACAATGTTGGTATAGATTTCTAATTATTTATAACACAATATTACCAACAGTACATATCTGTGACCACAACGCGTAATCGCGTATGTCGAATTTCTGTGATACTACATGAAAAATCAGAGCGTTTTCGCACCTCCGCCTGTAAACACTTTTCTTTTTAAAATCAACCAAGGACTCAACAAAACTACTTCCCGAAGTTTGTCGGTATCATTTTTTATTTATGTTACACCAGCTTTAGATTTTGAGTTGTCGTTTTAAAAGCTTATACAATGATTCTCCTTGACGAATTTTTGTAATATTTCAGACATTTATTTTTGAACTGTATTTCTTTAATGAATTGTAATCCAGATATACATTTTTATTTTGACGCTTTTAATATTGTGTACTGCAGTCTTTTAAAATAAATAGATATTATTATTATTAATCATTAAACTATTATCGTCAAAAGAAACCTGACATATTTTATTTTGCGCGTGTCTAATACAAAAGTAACAATGTACTGACGTCTATGCATTTTTGTATGCCAGTTATATTAAATAAATATTATTATTGAAGTAAGTCTTCGTTTGACACGGTAGGGTAAAATTAATTCTTGAGATTGAAAATGTAACCATCGTGTCGCATTGTGCGTATACTTTATACTGTTAAGACCGACTAAGGTGGCTCAAGGTACAACACTTGCTTCGCGATCTAACGATCGGTGTTATTAGTACTTATTTTTTGAAGTTTAACTTCTTTAGCGACGTATATCTATTTGAAAAAAGTAAGAAATCGAGGGGAAGTAGAGTGAAACAAATTAAGGGGAAGTTAATTTGTTCCCTGAATTACATGAAACTCACAAGGAAAAAGTTTATAGTGTGTTGCATTTTGATTCGCAAAATAGTAAGACAAAGATGAACATATTAAGTCGGTGCTTGGGAATCTGACGTTTAAAATTATGAACAATAGATGTACAAAATAATTTCTGTAATTTGACGTACGTACATAAAAACTAAAGAAGTTAAACTTCTTATGTGAGCTTATGATGGTGAGGCTCAATGCGTTTTTTACAATTATACTAGTTTTACTTCTGTAGTGTGCAGTGTAAAATACACGGGCTTTTATTTTATTAAAGAGCTTATCTAAGATATGGTTTTGCGTTAGTCTAAACGTTACGCAAATCCAGTCAAAAATGTGAAAACATTGCTTTGGAGTGTAAGCATTGAAATATAGGTCAAATCCCGCCTTAAGGACACTCATCCTTTGCACAAAAATCCCTGAATTAATCTTATATTTGTTCAGAAATTGACCACACGTGCTTTTGTTTTGTGGTCTCAAATATATATACAGACCAAGCAGAACCAGTGTTGGTGGTGTCATGAGTTGCCTGTTAAACATATGCTTTTATCTAAATTAAACACAGAACCAGCGCAATTTTCATTTCCTGCCTGATGCGACTCTCCTGCTAGAGAGATGTTATCCTTCAGGATGTCGCCGCGACGCTCGCTGTTCCCGACGCTTGCTTTCACCCGACACCCAACCATCCCCCCTCTCGCTCCTTCATTGCACGACCCCGAACATTGATATTTGATAAATTCATACTCGTACATGCAGAGAGATACGTTTATGTGCATTGCGTATTATTAAGGGCATGCATGACCAATTTACTCAACCACCTTAAATAGTTGGCGATTCGAAAAGTGGCAGGTCAACAAAACAATACCTTAACTTGTGCCATTTTAGCTTGTTGAAAAAATTGCAGTTTAAAATAACTAATACAACACGCTTTTATAAATTAAAAAATGCAAAATAATTTGGCAACAAAATTAGACTTAACTGTAAAAAGTGTGAGGTGCTATCTACTTAAATTTTATATATTTAGATAGTTAGTGCTACCCGTGCGAATAATATATAAATAGAAAACAACACCGGGAAAATTCGCCTATTATTCTATGAGAAAGTCCACTGCAGCATTATATGTCTATAAAAATGATTTGTCGGGAAAAAGGACTTTTTTAGTAAACACTTATTTGTTATTTACAGCGACGTTTCGTTCCTTGTTTGGAACTTTTTCAAGCTTTAATAACTACTTAATCAAAACATTTAATAGTTATTAAAGCTTGAAAAAGTTCCAAACAAGAACGAAACGTCGCTGTAAATAACAATTAAGTGTTTACTTAAAAAGTCCTTTTTCCCGACAAATCATTTTTATATTAAGGACAAAAAAGTAATAAAGTCATTATATGTCTATTTTTAACCCATTTTTTCCCAGTGTTCCAAATTGGAACTCTGTGTTCCAAAATTGGAGCAAGCGTTTAAAAAAATTGCAATTATGTTGATAGAAATGTTCATAAAGTTTGCCAACCTGCATTATTTTAAACAGAAAAATCACACTTAATTAAAAAAAAAGTGCTGTCAAGATATACTATTTATACAAAATATATATGCTATTTACACAAAACTCGGGAAAAAACGGGTTAATAGGTAACTCGGGCGAAGCCGGACCGAGCCGCTAGTAATATATATACAAGTTTATATCTGTGTTATCGCAAAACTCTAGAACCACCAAGGGCGTACCCAGGATCACAGCTAGGGGGGGGGGGGCAAGCCATGGTCGTTCAGGTTGTAATATTTTATCACGGAAAAGGTGAATGAAACCAAAATATTAAGAAAATTATGTATAATTATAGCAGTGCTTTATCAACTAAGTTATTACAATTATTTGCTTGAAAAAAAAAATATTCTAGTTACATAGTTATAGTAGTATCATTTTTCTAGGATTTGTAGAAGTAAAGTTATTTCAAGAATTGTAAAAATTCCAGCAACAAAATTTAATAACGACTTATTTTTCGCTTCCAGGGGGGGGGGGCAGCTGCCCCCCCTGCCCCTCGCTGGGTACGCCCTTGAGAGCCACTGAAGCGAATTGAAATTTTCTTTTAGTTACATATTGGTATACTATAAATTCAAAATTTAAGGATTAAGTTATATCTCATCAGCCGTGACTGATGAACTAGCATAAAACCGACGCCAGACACAGCAACAATATTTGAACACTTGTTTTAACACTTGTGAGGCACGGGTATTTAGGTATTTGTTCAAAGTTTGATCACACATTTGCATTTTGCCATTCGGTGTCGATTTTTCGAGCGCACATGAAAGCGTTCAAAGTTCAAATGTGTGCGTAGCCTGCTACACTTGCGCAAAGTTCAGTTACTCGTAAATCACTGAGTAGAACGGTCGCTTTGATCAGTCGCAAGATGGACTGGAGCAACAAAAGTGTCCTTCAATTTATTGAGTTACTTGAAGAAGAACCATGTATATGGTGCAAAAAATAAAAATCGTAAAAATAGAAATTTGGTCCACAAAATCGTCGTCCATCTTGTTTGTCATCTATTTGACTACTTTGCAGACACGTTTGCTAAAAGCGTCTGCTAAGCATGTCTGGCTGATGCAGCAAACATGTGTTCAAATGTGTGAGCAAAGTCTTTGTTCAAATATTTGTCTGTGGCTGGCGCCCCACTAAAGCTTACAAACCCAATGTTTTATAATTATGAAAAAAATATTTTTCCTTTTTAGAACACTGCAATAAAGCTTGTCTTTTGTCCCCTTCCTAATATTTTTTAATTATAATTATCATGACATTAAATATTATATTAGGAAAAATCAGGTCTTGAAATAAATTAAATAAAAAGGATCAGGTGAAAAGACCAATTTTTAGGTACGTTTTTATTCGATATACGACGTTTTGTCAGTATTATTCCGACTTCTTCAGGTATCTAGTTTTAACAGACATAAATAGATATAGGTAATAAATTTCAAGTTATAAAATAAATACAAAATTAGAAACATTTAAAATACAATGGAAATTACCTCGAAAATTCTGTTAAAACATAAGTCATACCAATATTTAAAAAAAAAATATTGGTATGACATGTTTTAACAGAATTTTCGAGGTAATTTCCATTGTATTTTAAATTTTTAAAAATAAAAACGTACCTAAAAATTGGTCTTTTCACCTGATCCTTTTTATTTAATTATATATTATGTGGTAATATTTATGGACAAATAATTTCTATAATTGCTTACTAATAACTTGGCTATTCTAAAATCCTTTGATTTCATATTTGTAAAATAGTCGAAAAGAAGTCAAATAATGGAATCAAATTAATTATTCAGTGCGTTTAAAAATAACCTAAAAATGTGTAGTCGTTGTCGTAGACAGAGGATAATCTGTAATAATAATAATGTATTACAAGTGAAAGTTAAACAAAGTTGAAACGAGTCACGACGCGGTAAATAAAACAGTAAGTAATAAAACAATGATCGGCATTCGTACAGTGCAGAGGCCTAAGGGTGGCTCGTGACGTCACTCACCCCTCAGTGTCTGAATCGCACAACCGCCACCGTGATCCCCTCGCCACGCCGATCACCCCTCGAGCTCCTTGCAGCCATGTTGAATGATATATGGCGGCGGTTAGGGGTCGGCCATTCGGCCATCACTCAAACTTACTGCACAACGATCGGATATACACGATCTCGCTCTTTTTCTTTTCAACTCGCAACCGCTTCTATGTGGCGTCTTCGTTGCGCCGAAAGAACGTACGGTTTTTATAACAGCTATCAAAAAACAAGTTCAGAAATCAAGTAGTTCATATATCTCTTTTCAGTATTAGGATAAATCCCGTGTCGCATTTGTGTAAGTTTGTGTCATATCAAGTCTGCATTGAAATGTTTTGACTGAAAGGTGATCGCGTTTGGAGTGGGTGCCTTTTTATACATTTTAATATTTTAATTGAAGAATGTTTAGTTCAGCAATACTTGTAAATACAATATATTCGAAACCCAAAAGGTGTTTAATATTATAAATAACGGTCCGGTTCGGCTTCGCACGGATAGCACTAATTATCTGTAGCCATAAAAGATGAGACTCATTATCACAAAATTCTCAACGTGTATTGAATTTGCGCCAATTCAATCGCTTTTTATTGTGAATGTTCAAAAATCAAAGAAAAATCAAAATCGCTGAAAAAAAAAATAATTCTGTTGGGCTAATCTGAAGATTGCCTGAAAATTTCATCAAAATTGATCCAGCCGTTTTGGAGTCTATAGGGAACATACATACACACCTCGATTTTTGTATATATATAGATTTCTACCCTATCAACAGATAAATACTAATAACCTCAGTTAACGAGCGTCTATAAACTCTATCTCTCTCTCTCTGTCTCTACCGTACCGAGATGAAATTTTATTAAAGATTACAATTTTAGAACGGAATTTTGCACTTTTACATTTTTGTTTATTTGGCCTGTTACGTCTTTTGAAAAATTTTCCCAAACACTATCATCGTCAAGGTTTTTTAGAGGTATAAATTAAAAAAATTATATACAGTTAACGTCTAATTAAGAAAACTTTATTTCACTATAATCAAAAAAATATCAAGAAAAAAAATCGTTTCTATTAAAGTTATATGAGAAATATATTCTCATGTTTAAAATTAGCAGGAAATTGGACAAAATTAAAATTTATAATCAATTTAGCGACGTTTCGATTTGTTTATTAAACCTTCATCAGGCTTCTGAAACATATATATAACAAGAAATTAAAAATTAAAAAAAATGTGTATGTCTCAGAAGCCTGATGAAGGTTTAATAAACAAACCGAAACGTCGCTAAATTGATTATAAATTTTAATTTTGTCCAATTTCCCTCTAATTTTAAACTTAAAAAATTATGGATGATAACATTAATATATTCTCATGTTTCTTATTTCGAACGGAACTTATAATTTTTAGCTTAGTCTTGCATATTCGGTATTGGTCTTGCTAGTATAAGTATGGTCTTGGTCTTGGTCTTGCAGACCAAAACTGATTTTGCTCATCACTAATGGTACAGAATGGTTCAGAACCACTGGTCTGATTCAACATTCGATACCTGTACAAGTGAATTATTTGTCTGAAGGGAAAATAAATAATGTTTCGTAGCGATCGGCAGACATACTCTGTCAAACTATTAGCACACTAATCATCGGTCCAAACTGCAGCAGCATTAACTCAACGGGGATGATGATGGGACATAAAGATAATGATGCAAGGCCATTTACCGTACACTTAAATAGTATTAGAGACCGACGACTCCCGCACAAACCACGCCGTTGTTATGACAGCTATAAATTTTATTTCTATGGGAAAAGTTTATTTATGTTCTATTTAATACTGTGAACTTGTTGGATCACACTTTATACATATGTTTACTACTCACAAATTGGTTATTGTTGACGCACGACGACTACCGTTTTGATTTATTTGTTGATTTATTTTGAAGAAATTTATGTGTTATTTCTTTTCGAGAAATAGTCAAATCTAACCACTCCTATCCTATTTGATATCTATAATTTTTTTTTTAAATACTTAATAATATTGACTCTACCAACAGTAATAGATATGTTAACAAAATAAAATTACTTGTAATACTGTTCAATATTTTTATTTATATAAAAGACGTCTTTTATATAAATAAAAATAACCGTTTTTAATATTTTGTTTTAATTTTATTTAAACAATTGTAATTTGATTTTATATTTGAAAATTGAAAAGGGCCAAAACTGTTGGTTGACATTTTTTAAATACGTCGACCTAAATTCCACATTTTTATACACTTTTTTTAAACGCAAAGCATCGGAATTAGACGTTGGTAGGTATATCTGAGGTTAATAGACTTCGACATCGTTTGACCGATCACTATGAAATTTGGCACATATATGCAATTTTTCAGCCCCTAGGCTGTAATACGGTGGAGCCGTAGACTTCATTATTGTTGTGGTTGGCGTGTTGAGCCGCAGGATGCGGCTAGTATAACATATAATTGTTTAAATATATTTTTAGTTCTGAATTAAATTGCATTTACGAATATCTATATTTAATATCTGTCGCAAGGTTAGTAGAATACAATATGTTGGGCGTTAACATTTTTGAATGTGTGACTTGGCGAGACGAGAGAGAGGGCGGGGGTTGAGACTTTTTTCTCAAAGCTCTCAAACGTTCATTATAATTGAAAAATCAAGCCAAGGGTTTCAAATGACGTAAGCAATCGATTAAACCAATCACAGACTTGACGACTTTTATATTCTTGTACGCGTAACCTACTAACCTTGAGTCTGTCAAAATATGTACTCGCTATTAAAAAGTAGGCTTTATTTTGTAAATAAATAAATTTAAAATATTATCTTTATATGTATAACTATAGTTCTTATTGATTGTAATTCCAGAAATTTGATTTCGGAAAATTAATCAAAATTTTCAAATTTTCATTAAGCTTCGCGTTCCAAAACTGCTAATATAACAAGTAAATTATTAACTGACCTTGTCTAATTAAAATTGAAATTCTCATTCTTTATCTATAATTACACTCCGTGCGTATTTTATGCGAATTTCTATATTAACCCCAACCTGTAAATTTTTACTACGTTAAATTAACTGTCTAAAAAAAGCAGGTACCTACTAATTTATATAGGCAATTATTTTTATTGTTTACGATATTGCATCTCTCAGTTAAAGTTTATGGGGGTGTATTTTTAAAACATCACTGGCATCTGTGAACGTGTTTGTCAACTAACAATCTACCCTTGCTCAGAATCAACCCTTAGGTTTGTTAAATAAAATCACACTACAGAATGCGTTTGCTGCGGGGTTTATAACTAGAAATGAAAATCGTGAAAATGCACTGAAAATCTTTAAGCTATTTCCTGTTAAGTGAGGCACACATTTTTCAACCCAAAGTTTGTTTATGAAAAATGTAATTTAATAAATTTGATGTATGCAAAAAAAAAACGGGAAATTGTGGTAACTAATTTATAATGAAATATTTGGAGCTCACAAAAATCTTGTCGACTGAAAATTTAAACGTATATAATTATGATCATTTAAAACCATGCCTGATGTATTACAAAACTTGTATTTAATTGGGTTTTTGAATTATTTTTTTTTTTACATAAGTAAATGGAAAGATCATATATACAAGTTTTATAGCAAAACTACTTTTATTATTTTGTTTAATTTCATAATGAAAGAGTTATATTTGTTTTAAAAATTTTAATGTTTAAGCTAAGATCCGATAACGCGCCAAAAACCTCTGTGACGTCAAAATGTTTTTATGGTCCTGGTTCCCATGGTTACTTTGATAGTATGTATTATAAAGCCATACACAAATCATTTTGACGTCACAAACATTCCTGGTACGTTTAGTAATCACGTTATATCTTATGAAGTTTTATACATTTTAATTAATTTGTTATTAATACCTATGGCTTAATTTTTTTTTCTTTTCGTTCTTCAATATTATTTACGATATATTATTTAAAAAATAAAAAAAAAATTAGTTTTTTTTTAAATTCAAATACTCAATTCTTCATTTTTGAATTTTCTTTTTTTCTATAGACATAATTTTACGTCTTTAGGATTCAACAATTTTCAGTTTATGTAAAATTAGTAAAACTATGACAAATATACTTTATATAATTGAAATGAATAATAGAATATCTATTATTTTGTAAAAAAATACAGTCTCGTTCAAAAATAAATGCCAAAAAACGTGGGTACAAAAAAGTTTAAGTGAACACGTTAACATGGTTTAAAAATCAATTTTATATAAAATTAAACTTTCATTAAAAAAACCCGAAACTGGATAACTTAAAATATTATTGAATGTCTAAGAGTAAATGTTGAATGATTAGTGACCATCTGAGGGCTCCATATTTTTTTGACTGGGACAGATCACAGAACAATTTTGACCCAAATAAAGTACAATAAATTGAGTATTTGAATTAAAAAAAAACTATTTTTTTTTTATTTTTTAAATAATATAAGTATCGTAAATAATATTGAAGAACGAAAAGAAAAAAAAATTTAAGCCATAGGTAATTAATAAATTAATTAAAATGTATAAAACTTCATAAGATATAACGTGATTACAAAACGTACCAGGAATGTTTGTGACGTCAAAATGATAAAAGTTGTGTATTTGTGTATGGCTTTATAATACATACTATCAATGTAACCATGGCAACCAGGACCATAAAAACATTTTGACGTCACAGAGGTTTTTGGCGCGTTATCGGATCTTTTCTTAAACATTATTTTTAAAACAAATATAACTCTTTCATTATGAAATTAAACAAAATAATAAAAGTAGTTTCGCTATAAAACTTGTATGTGATCTTTCCATTTATGTAAAATAAAAAAAAATAATTCAAAAACCCAATTATATCTGTATCACTTTTAGGGTTTCGAATAATTCAAGACAGGTGTTCAATATTTTGGGGCAGCTTCGCCGATTCTAATATTCAAAAATAGTGAAGTTATGGTAATGTCATAGAATATGGTGGCAACATAAAAAAGACTCCAAAAAAAATTTACCGTCCAAATGTTATTATTGAATATTGTAATTTTCTGTGGTCTATCTCTATATAATATGTTGTGTATATGTTAAAGTAAAAAAAAGCCTATTGAACATATGCGACCAAATGTCGATGGGTTGATGTACGCGGTAAAACCAACAGGCAGTGGATCGCATGTCGTATTCCATCAGCAGTAATAGAGGCGCACGCCTGGTGTGGGGTTCATAGCCGTGGTGGAAGTGACGGGTATGCGTCGTTCGGCAAATGATACAACCTTCCGCGTCCGTTTAACGGCGTGTTTACTAGGGTTGACCATTCTGTGTGCAGAAAGCATGATTCATCAACTATTTTTGATGGACATTCGTTTTAAAAAGAGTGACACAAGATCAAACCGTACTAACCGACTTTATTCAAAAAATGCGATTTTCTTTCTTTTTTAGATATTTTACTGATTTAATAAAAAAAGAGGTGCGTCAGAATTCGTGCACACACGACGGAAACTGTGCTCCTTACGTACTTTATATTAATGTTTAAAATTTACGTATACAGAAAATATTATTTTTAGGGTTTTTTATTTAGTTATAAGAAATATTAAAAAAGGACGACAGTAGTTAAAAAAGAAAAAGAAAAACAATACTGGCTCTATCGGGGGTCGAACTAGCCACCTGTATATATGTTACGGTAAATGTACACTCTTGGAAAATGTACACTTTTACCGTAAAATGTGTACATTTCCCAAAAAGTTAGGTACATGTGAACTGAATATTATGTATATGTACATTTCCCGGCAAATGTGTACTCTTGCCTTCACGTTTTGGTAAATGTATACTCTTACCTTCATAATTTAAGAAAAGTTGGAATACAAATAAATTAAAAATGTTGTTGCAGTAAAAAAATATTTATTTAAATAAACATAATACAAAAGGCTTTAATAACGAAAATTATTTTAATTAAAAAATGTAAATGACAAACAAAACATACTTTTCTTTGCATATTATATAATATGTCAAGTTGGAATACAAATAAATTAAAAATGTTGTTGCAGTAAAAAAATATTTATTTAAATAAACATAGCACAAAAGGCTTTAATAACGATTTCGTATTTTGTATGCTCACATTTACCAAAACGACATGGTCATTGTGAATTCAATGTACATTTCCCTTCTTTGAAATTGTAAATGTTAGTTGAATGCACATAACCCAAACGAGGAGGCAAATGTGCACATTTACCGGAAAATGTGTACATTTGCCGCAATATCTACTTTTACCGTAACATATACAAGACAGGCGCACTAAACCGCTCAGTCACATAACACGCTTCGTTTAGTTATGTTCTCATTATATTCAATAATAAATCGTGACGTGACGTGCTAATTCGCTTGCTCGTTTTTTTGAGTTAACTGTCCATCCGTAGCTTGAATTTGCCGTCTGCGCCATAGCCTGAGTTAAAAAGCATAACTTCAAATCCCTTTTTTTGAAGTCGGTTAATAAAACGCGAAACTAGTGGCCGTATCAAGTAGTTTTTTTATTTACGATAAAAAATTATGAATAATCGAAAATATGAATGGACATTAGGTCTAGATAATCCTGAAACGTAGCTGAACTTTGATTAAAGAAAAAGTAAGCTCTCTACGTTTTAAAAACATAATTTTGGCTACTCTAGTAGAGATAGCATCGAACATAAATCTAGCTGTTGAGACGAAAAAGACATTATCGAGAAAGTACTTAAGTGACATTTGTAAAATATTTCATTTCCAATTACAAGATGAGAGTTCCACTAGTTTTTGAACAATTATTTATACGTACCAGTGAAAATGAGTTTTATCAACCCTCAAATTACAATATCGTTCAGCTGTACATCATCATAAATAGAGCAGGGTTGGAGCGCTTATTATAAGAACCGTACAGATAAAAAATTCTGAAATACTACATGTGGCATAAGACACTGACTCGTGCATAACAGAGCAAATTACGTCTCATTCGTACACAAATAATGTAAACCAATTTTTTAATTTCTCTTAGTTGCATAAAAGAATAAAGAAATCTGTACATTTGTTGCCGCCATATGATGACGTAGAAGACAGTTACACTTCTTTATCTGTAGAAAGAAATGTACTTTTATATAAACGATCTGCCATGTAATTTGTTTTCAATTATATCTAGACTGATTTCGGTAAAATCCCATTGAAAATACACACTATTGAGAATTTTCTTATTATAGAAAAAATTACCGAAAAATTCTCAAAAAATTGTTCCATAATCTATTTGTAATATGGGATGATCCCATTGCCGGTTTCAACTACACGAAGAATTGATTTTGACAAAAACCATAATATTCTTAAGATAACTGATCTTTCGGATTGTAAAATCTGTTCTCGGGAAATTTCGAACTGTGGTCGCAAAATTATTTTATTACTGTTTTTATTAGTGTATTTGCCATATGGCAACATACACTATTGGCATCGGTCGGATGGCGGGACCTAGGGGTCGGACCAAAATTTCTCGACGTTTCATAACCTCCTAAACACATTAGCACCATTTTTAAAAATGTTTATATATATATATGTATATATATATATATATATATATATATATATATATTTATATACGTATATATATATATATATATATATGTGTACGGGCAATAACTTTCGAAAGAGTTAACTGATTTTAACGAAATTTGGCCCACGTATTGAAATCCATCACCGCAAGAAGCCTATTTAAAATGAGCGTAATCGGGCCATTTTAAGGGTAGTTTTTAGGGGTTGAAAAATGTTTTTGGGCCCCAAAATACCGAAAAAATTAGCAATTAAAAAGTGCCCCTAAAATTTTAATAAAATCGACCCAACAGGACCGGACTTACAAATTTTTTGAAAACACTAATTTGCAGATAGTGGCTTATTTATTGAAGGGTGTATTTAATTCGGTGTAGACGTTACATTGATAATAATATTACAATTAAGAAAAAAAATGTTATTTTAAGGGGTGTATTAAGGGGTTAAATTTATTATTTTACCCAAAAACAAACTTAATTTCACATAATAAAAGTATAAAACCACACGGCCCTATACAAGCAAATACACTATATTGTCGGCAGGGTTTTGGCACTGCGACCCGGGTTTTTATAACTCTGATTAAGCATTAAGCTTCAAAAAATTTGACATGCTGCTTAAAAATTTCAAAAAACATATACATATTTCTACTCTGAAAATTGAATAAAAAAAGGTATATTCATCAATATTTGCTTACAGCACGTCACGAAATTTCGAATTAAGGAAAGGCAAACTGATATTTTGAAGTTTTTTTCTGTACAAACATGTTAAAAATACTGATAAAATTGGCTTGCTCAATAATTTTTTTCAAATTTAATTTTATTCTAATTTTCGCGTTTTTATCTAATTTTAAATCGTTAATTTAGATCAGTGTTTTTCAACCTTCTTAAACACGCGACTTCTTGACACGTTAAAAAATTGTGGCGACCTCTAGACCTAGAGCCATAATAAAATTATACCAATTTGTATTTATTTTTCTTACTGTTCGACCTATATCGATCGAAAAACCAAGTGTACTTCGCAAGGGAGTCGCGAGAGCTCTGCAAGTAGTAACTTTGCCGCGGGGGTTTTTCTATTGTTGTGTAGAACCTACAAACAATTACCTTTTTCTTTACCCGCGACCCCCTGAGTAAGGCTTTGCGACCCAAAGGTTGAGAAACAATGATTTAGATCAAATAAACTGAAAAAAACTTGACTAAAAGTCATATGGGAAGAATGATACATATTTATAGTTTATTTTGAAACATCAGCATCAAAAATAGAATAAAATATTTAATAGAAATTAGAGATTTTCAAAACGTGAGGTAAATCCATTTTGAAAAAAGGAGCTTATTGAACAGTTGGTACTCAGTAACCTTAAGGGAATAATTGTAAAATAACATTGTTGTGGTTTAGACAAAATAAGCACACTGCATAATACTTTGAGATGTTTGGTGAAGGTTTTGACATCTTTATAAAATTATTTTGTAACAAAATTTTCAAGCAAACTATTCGCTAACAGAATAGTTTAAATTCTCTGGCGTGTGGAATCTCACCCTCCCACTACTACTCTGCATTGTTTGTATGTATAGCGACCGTGTTATTTCTAAACCGTGACTTTTCTGTGCGTCGTTTACATGTGTCGCTTCTCAAAATCATGAATTTTAGACGAAAATTAATACTATTTTATTATCTTCAAACGTTGCGATCAATGAGTGTTTAAATTAATTTATTTTCATTAATCCAATTACCCGTGATCTTGTTTTCTACTATTTTATTATTTAATAAAACACAGCCTCTAGGATCGCGCGCTAACAGAAAAAAGGGGTGCGTGATTGCGATAATTGATATTCCCAGTTTCGTTAAAGCTTGTACATTGATAAAATAAAATGGGAAAATACAAGTATTGAGGTTATTTAACTGTCAAAAGTATATTATAGGAACTCTTTTTTCTATTTTTTAAACCGGATGTGCCAAGTTCACACACGTCTGTTGTGTCGCGTCGTTAGCTTATAAACCAAATTTAATATTTATGTATTATTTAGGATATCAAGTTGTTCATATTTATTTTTATAAACATTTTGCACAAGATATGTAACTCTTGTAGACAGCAGTATGTAAACGTGATGTATGTGGAACAGATCTTGTTGAAATAGAAATTCAATGAATAAGTTTACAAGCTCTCGAGACCTGCTCTAGAAATATTTTAAAAAGTAAATATGAAACATATTTATTTGAAATATTATTTCAATTCTGCATACATGTTTAAAAAATTCTTTGGCCGTTTAAAAACCTCCTGGTTCCTAAGTATTACATATCATTATGCGACGACAAAAAAAGAAGGAGCTGTGAGCGAAAATGTGAAGCAAGAGGGAAATGTATATTCGCGATTATCTCAGGGCTAATTAGTAAATGAAAAAAAATTGAAGTAGACCATGTGCAGCATTGCCAGATTTTTTTTTGCCAAGTCGGGATTTTGGAACTTTTTGAGCGAAAAAATCGGGATTCTTTCGTCGAAAGCGGGACATAGTAAAAAAACGTATATAATCAGAAGTTTTTAAATATTTATCTTTTTATTTGAGTTCAAATTACGTTTACGTGACAATAGATAGCAAAAATAGCCATAGAAAATGCATTTTAATAAAAAATATATGATATTTTAAATCAGATTTACCCTATCGTTAAATAGTTGAGTCTTATTCGTCGTCTGAATAAAAAAAATAAAAAAAACAAATCAAAATCAAAAAAGTTTTATTTATTAGAAAAATATTATGGCGTTTCAAACAATAGTCTGAAGAGTGAGTGTTACAAATTGCAACTTACAATAAGAGAATAATTATTTACGCACGGTCGAGTTATCCCCGAAAAGCGGGACAATTAATTTTGATTTAAAAATCGGGACGTCCCGCCAAAATCCGGATGTCTGGCAACGCTGGCCATGTGACATATCAAATGAAAGGGCTCGTTATGAGAAATGCAAATATATTTTTTTATAATTTTAAAAATCTAAGAAACTACTGAGCCGAAAATTTTGAAAGAATAGGGAATATAGAGTCTTACCCATAGTTAACGGAAAATCCTAGGTCTTAATGTTCTCATGGACCCTGTCCCCGTGAGTTCGACTCGCACTTGACCAGTTTTAATACAATTTCCATTTCGAAAAACATTTTTCTACGCATTTGGATCAAAATTTAGCTTCAAAAGCAATATTTTTCTATGTCTTTTTCAATGTTCTATATATGACATGGAGCAACGTTTCCTAAAGGCGTAGAAAGTCATAGAAAAATGTTGCCGACTCGCGAAAAAAATTGCAAATTTTAATGTATGAAATAAGCAAACAAATAACTTGATTTCTATTAAAAATATTATTTGTCTTGGAAATAATTTTTTTTCATAAGGTGACTCGTTCCGAGTCTCGATCAAAAAAGTTTGGGAAACACTGATTCATGGAGTTTTCATAACGATATTAGACTGTTCCTGCATGTATTAAAACTGTAAATCTACACTAATATTATAAAGAGGAAAGATTTGTATTTTTGTGTGTATGTTTGTAATGAATAAACTCAAAAACTACTGTGCCGATTTAAAAAATTCTTTCACCATTAGAAAGCTACATTTACCCTGAGTAACATAGGCTATATTTATTGCTAGAAAATATTAGGGATCCTTACTAAAACTTTAGTAACGTAACCCAAGGTGTAAAAAATGCCATAAAACATCAAGAACAAAAGTGTGTTCTACAATATTAAAGAACGTATCAATAACTACAAAAAACTTCCCGATACCATATGTCCAACTATTATCGTTATGTCACAATAACCACTTTTTATATTTTAATAATCTATATAGATAAAAGACGATGTATATGTAATCTATGGACTCTAAACGGGTAGACCATTTTTGATGAAATTTTCAGACAATCTTTAGATTAGCCCAGCGGGTGATCTTCTGAAGTTTGGTAGCGAGCGGATCAACGTAATTTTTTAAATTTCTTTTTGGGAAATAAGATTTTTCTTCGATTTTCGAACATTCACAAATAAAAGCGATTGAATTCGCACAAATTCAATACACGTTGAGAATTTAATGATAATGATTCTCATCTTTTATATCCTATATATTACATTTACACCCGGGCGAAGCCGGACTGGGCCGCTAGTATATTATAATCACCATCTAAGGCGATTATCAAATCAAATTTTTAACAACTCTTTCTGCAAGCCAGCATCATACGAGTCAAGTCTAGAGTAAATGTTTAGTTGAGAGTATTTTCGCAAACACACACACACACACATTCAGACATGTGATATACGTACAGAAATGTGTGCACGTGGTGGTTTTGACGGTCGTTCTCTTCGTGCGACAGCTGTTTGGCCACGTCCGCCACTGTGACTCGATTGTCTCGGGAAATGATTGATGATCCCGGAACGTCAGGGAACACACACACACAGATACTGACACCTCTCTATAGCGGTTCGGTATGTGTTTTGGATGCAATAGTCTCTACACTTATTCCAACAGCCCTGTGGAACCAGCCACATGCAGCAGACCCCCTTTGCTTCACAGTCATTATAGTCCGAGAGCCGATCCTCACATTTCCTAGTATCGAATACACATGTCTCTTATGAAGAACAGTTTATTGTCAACTAGGGATGTCAGAACTGCCAAAAAGTATCGATATATATCGTATCGATATCGGTACCGATATATTTTTTAAAAAATATCGATATATCGATACAATTTTAAAGAGAACATTGGCACTCGAAGAAATTTAGTATACCTTAATATAATGTCAAATAACAATTAACGGACATTATTTCTAATAAATCAAGTAATAAATAATTATCTGAAATCAAAAACAACGATAAGAATTTTTTTTGTTTATTAATCAAACGTCTAATACATTTAGAAGCAGATAATTTTAGAGATTAATCGAACAATGAATAAAGCCAAGGATGGCGAATCTATGGCATGCGTGCCAGAGGTGACATTCGACAGAAAATTGTTGGTACAGCATGAATTGCGGTGTAAATCGAAATAATTAAAAATATTCTAGATTAGACATTATATCGCATCCAAAATTATTACTATCATTCAATAAATCTCAGGTACCTATTTGGGTTAATAACAGAGCCTGACGAAGACTAAATAAAGTAGTCGAAACGTAGCAAGATTAACAATAACACGCTTGTTTTGTATTAATAATCCAAATACCTGAGATTTATTATTGAATTATCTTCTAGACGTTGTAGAAATGAAATGAAATATTGCATGAATAGCTATTTTGACTGTTTATTATTCCGAAAATATCAAAAGATCCGGTGAAAAAGAAACGTGTTTTAAATGTGCTTAATTCACTGTTGTTTTTGGAACGCACTTACTACTGGAAAAAAATATCGGTTTTCGATACTCGGGATTTTATATCGATATATCGAAATATTAAATATCGCCCAAAAATATCGCTATATCAAATAAAAAATATCGATATTTTTTTGACATCCCTATTGTCAACTACAGAGTAACACAAAATATTTATTAATAATATCCGATCTGCACTCAACTTCTACTATGTTGGGTCCTGCCCTAGCACTGACGTTGCCAAGCTGGGCAGAAAACATTCTTTGTTGTTGTACTTCGCACCGTTAGTGGTCAGTTACGTAATATAATAGAATGAAAATAAATTTTATTCTGTTCTATTCAGAAACTTCAGCGTCGCTACATCACTTAATATTACCGACAACTTTGAAAATAAACAGATCACCACTAGATTGCGACATTTATTTTTTCTGAATGTTAACTTCTGTAATGAAATTGTTAAAATTTTTAGACTGTATTTTTTTAATGAAAACATTACTTTTAAGATATTAAATTTTTTTTCGTCATTAGAGAGAAAAATAATCTCCGAAATGGCGTATCATACATTAATTTTGATACAGTATTAAAGGATACTTCATACCGACCAAAAAAACACGTTTGAGAAATAATATATACCGTTAATAATCATGCTTCCTTATTGTATACGTATGAAATCTGACGGTGGGCTCCGTCTATTCTATCGCTTCGCAGACGGTATGTGAGAGTAGTTATAGGTACCGTTATTACACTGGTATCACCCAAGTATTGTTCATTTTGCCAAAGCTGCAAGCTGTACTCCGTATAGAGATTTATCTCTACAGATGAGATTATATGTAATATTGAAATGTCTATTTAGTATATATTGTATGCTTCAGGGCCGTCCCTAGATTTAATGAAATCTAAAGCACATATAGTCCAGGTTCAGAAACCCGAACTTGCGCTAACCTGGACACTCCAGAAATTCGGACGGGTATTACTTCCGGGCACTCTAAAACTCGGACACTTACAAAACTTCTTGTGAATTAGATCGCAATTTGTAGTTATTACTAGCACAGTGTGAATCTCATTTTGTAAAATGGGTAACACACTTAAACATAAAAACATTAAATCTAAATTCATCCTTAAAGTTCAATTCCAAATATATGTTATAATAGAAATCAGTATCACGGGTAATTGGAATAATAAAATAAATCAATTTAAACACTCATTGATTGCAACGTTTCGTCTTTTCTTTTAGAGCTTGAAAAAGTCTTAATTAAAGAAAAGACGAAACGTTGCAATCAATGAGTGTTTAAATTGATTTATTTTATTATTCCAATTAGCCGTGATACTGTTTTCTATTATTAAATCTAAATATAATTAAGTAAGACACCTTGTTTACAATATTACAATGAGACAGTACGAGATACAAGGCTACTAAAACAATATTTATTTGTTACACTTATTTTATGATTCATTGGTATCTATTTGTAAAAGTAGAGTTAATATAAAAATAGTAATAAGCACTACGCGCTTTTTTACAGTAAAGAATTATTTTTCACTTTTTAGTTCGGTTTGTTATGTTAAACTATTATTTATTTTTTAGTCTTATTTTTTTATCCTGGTGAGGATAATGGGACAAACTTATTTACAATTAAATTATTGTATTGTCATCGGTCCTCGATAAGTGTGCAAAGTTTCAGTTTAATCTGACGTTTTGAAGTGGATAAATTTCACGTTCAAAGATTTTATTACAAACAAACATACATATAGATGAAGCTAACAAAAGCGTGTTAAAAACAAAAGCGAACAAGCCACTTTGTTAAAATACCGATCAAATGTGATCCGGAATCGCGAGGAGACAGTTTCTTTTTTAATGTCGGTTGAAAACAAACTAATGTCAAAGTTAATCTTCAAGGTAGATGTGTTTCAAGTTTAAACCTATTAAAACCACCTTTCTGGGTACCGCTTACCTGCATAACCTTCAGCAGTTAAATTGGTTAAACTGTTAAACGCTTACCTATTGTACGAAAAGATTTATTGTATTTACGTTCCTACTTAAAGTTTCAACTTACAAAGTCAACAATTTTACACAGAACTACTGATCCATTATATTAGGTATAATGTGTAAATCATATTAGCTGTGTTTTTAACAGTAAATGGTAGCGGAAGTCTAAAAAATCAATATTAAATGCCGAAAGATTTAAATCAATAACGTCCCCTAGTTCCCAGGTTCTGTAATCTGAGAATAGAAATATGAACTGGATTTTCTAATTATTCTGACAATTTTTGTATGGACGTCCGTATGTATGTGTGTAAACAAATTTTTGAAGTAGTATCTTTAGAAAGAATTAACCGATTGAGACCGAATTTGTGGCATTCGAAAGAACCCATTCCTCGCAAGTCCGACTCGCACTTGATCGGTTTTTTAACAGAGTAGCTTGTTCGTTTTTGTTTTTAACACGCGTTTATTAGATTCATCTGTATGTTTGTTTCTAACGGAATCTTCGAACATGAAATTCAGCCACTTCAGATTAAACTGAAACTTTGTACAATTATCAAGGACCGATGACAATACAATAATTTAATAAGTTTGTCCCATTATACTGACCAAGATTATCAGGATGCAAAAATAAGACTACAAAATAAATAATAGTCTAAAAAACTAAAAAGCACGCTTTAATAGCAAACCGAACTAAAAAGTAAAAAAACATTTTTATTGTAAAAAAGCGTGGGGTGCTTATTATAATTTGTATACTATCTCTACTTTTACAAATAACTACCAATGAAATATTTATACCATATCAAACACCCCACGCTTTTTTACGATAAAATTTTTTTTTCACTTTTTAGTTCGGTTTGCTATTAAAGCGTGTTATTTAGTTTTTTTAAACTATTAATATTTTTCATTTTTTAAACTTATTTTTTTATCATAATATTTTACGTATAGAAATTTGGAAAATATAATAGTATAAGATATACTTTTATTATAGAAAAACAATTCCAAAATTTATATAATATAATTTATTTATGAGCGCTTTCGACGATAGTCATCATCAGATAATACATATTATATTTCCAACGTAAACTGTTAATATTTAAAAAATTTGAAATGTCACAATGGCTGATAATTTATCCAAGGTTACGGAAAGTCAAACAATCAATGACATAAGTTATAATAATTTATAATATGTTTATATAAGATATTATTTTCTGCTTTGTTAAAGATCAGATTATCCAGATGTTTCGGATCAGGATAATGGGATAATCTTATTACATTATTGTATTGTCATCGGTCGTTGATAAGTTTCTTATTATTTTTATTCCAATAGCTTATTTGACTAATAATCATGAAAATTTTGTCTAGGTCAGTATTTAAGACTAATGAAGACAGTTCCCTGACCCAGGTGTTAGTTCTCTCAGTTGTCGGAGACTAGAGTAACATAGTAAAGCAAGGAGCGTGAAAATGAGAAATTAATGTCTTTTACCATTTATATATAGCTACAGTGAATATAGTACAGTAAGAACCCCGTTGTGAGATAAAGACACGAAATGCAATATCCCATAGAGCCGACAAGGATAACAAGAGTTCAGTGAGAGAGGAGAACTGAAGTAATAAATTTTGTACACTTGACACGGATTCAAAATGATCCCTTTTATTACTTAGCCACTGTATGCTTTATGTAATATATTATATGTGAACCGTTCTTACTCTTTTCACATCAAAAGCCATCAGTATACGTTCAGCGCGTTCAAAGAGACCAACGTTTTCACTTATTTAACTGTTAAAAGTGTTTATTATTGTGTTTACGAGTTTCCGGCTGCAAATATAACCGTTTCCGGTACACTTCTGGACGCTGAAAGGGTGTCTACTGAATACGTTTGTACGTTTATTGAATCGTCCATAAAATTAACTGCTCTGAAGTTTCAGTTCTTTTGATCATATTTATTTTGTTTTTGGGCAGAGTTTATTTTAATGATATCTAGAATCGTGTTGCAGCTAAGATTAACGGTTTTTCTTGTGTCGAATCGAAATTAAATTGTTGAGATATCCTCGCTACCGAGACGAAAAAGTATCAAGACGTAAAATGTAAACATTCTCGTCTTGAAATACGAGGCAGTAATGATTATTTCTTGACGCGACGATAACACTGACCTAGAGCAGGTATGACGCGTGGTGTAACAGAAATGTAAATGGATTTATAAGTAACAACTAAAAATAAAATAAATTTAACCATTATTTATTCATATTTCTAGACAAAAGCGTTTCTCAAAATAATGTTGGCTTAAGATAAAAAAATAGATTTAATTACAAAATATAATTTATTAATATTAATGTTATCATCCATAATTTTTTAAGTTTAAAATTAGCAGGAAATCGCACAAAATTAAAATTTATAATCAATTTAGCGACGTTTCGGTCTATTTACAAACCGAAACGTCGCTAAATTTTAAACATAATTTATTAATGATATTCTGCAAAATTATAGACGCTGATAACCTCAGCGTCAATAAACTACAAAATATCTATCAGAAAAAATCACCCAGTTTAATGAAAGAAACACTTTTAACGTTTTGAAAAATGGTTGCGGAAAAAGTATTTCATTGTACTAAAATCAGTTTTATTGTAAGTATGGAAAAATTCTATTTAAACAAATTATGAACTGAGATTGTTATGAAAAACATTTTAAGAATTTGCATATAAAAATAACTAAAAGTTTGTTTAGAAATGAAATATTCAAAGAAATAGTGCATCTCAATAGTAATTTAAATGCAGTGTTGTGCTAATGATAATTATAACTTTAAATTTAATCTAAAAATCTCTTTACCAACTTTTGTGCCTAGATAAAAAACTAAAATGTTTTAAAAATATTTTTGTAAATATTTAATCGTTAAAATCAACTTTTGTGTCTTAGAAATAATAAATAATTATGAAATTGAAAAAGATAATTAAACAAACCATAGTGACTAAGGCCTTATTGCCATTTAAATTGATTTTTTGAAAGTTTATAAGCTATGTTGTAGGCATTTTTAAAGATTTAATTAACCGTGTGTTCATTACTGACGTAAAGCATCATTTTTATACTTAGCAAAAAATGCGCGATGAATTTACATAATTAAAAAAATATTTCTTAAATGTCGCTCGTAAAAGTTATGATATTATAGTGAAGTATTAATAATTAATAGATCAATAGTAATAAACTAGAACTATTATAAACATGGGATAGTTAAATAAATTAAATTACACACTAATATCACAGAAACGTACTCACTAATTTATATAATAACGGGTTACCCGTCTGGCGCATCATTGAAGTCTTTTTGAACAATAAGAAGAAATGCAAATAATAGAAAATGCTAACAACTTATTACTGATTTATATAAATGAAATGTCGTTAAAAAATGTCAGAAACGAACTTTGCGTTCTAAATAAATAATTCGAAATCTCGTCGAACTTTTCCATTGTGCAGGTAGTGGTATCTGGTGGCGAACTTCAAAACTTTGTAGTTCATGAGCTTTTCACGAGAGCGTTGTTATTCAGGGAAAACGTGGTCTCTGATCTCTGTTTCTCTCTCCCTCTCTCTCTTTGCTCGTTATTTGCTCGACCTTCAAGGATTATGGCCGCCTTTATGTATATGCTCAGAAATTATTATTAGTTCAGTGCTAGTCAAACGTTTGTAATTCAAATTTAAAAATTAGAAGTGCGGTATTTTCTAAATGTAGTCGCAGTACCAAATATGAAAAATTTCCATATGATTTAATAGGTTGGCAAATAGCCCCTTTACCTACCTTTGAATTACGTACATGTACTAAGGTGGATTGATGATTAATAATAAATGGAAATTTACCTCTTTCATTCATAGCTCTCGCTACTGAGTTGATTCATTTCTTAATAAATCAGCTCTCGCATGTAGTGAATTTGATCTTACAATTTGCTTTATTATGATGAATTGATTGTTTAGATATCGCACCGTAGAGTAACTGATAACTCATTCCGCCGCGAATATGGAAAGATTTGGGTTTGAGTCCCAACGGTGTTGGTGGATAAAAAATAAATTTTTTTAATTTAGCATTATAACAATGAATGATTTAACAAATTATTATATAGCGTGTGCAGCTTTGTAGAATTAACATTTATATCTTAAATATGAAAGCGTTTGAATTTTAGATGATTGATTCATTCCGGGTTGCAAAATGCACTATCAGAAAAATTGGATTTACCAATGACCTAAAATTGTGTCCACGTATTATATTTCCCCATAAGTAAAGTATTGTTGAAAAAATCGATCCTGCCCAAAAAATAGCTGATCGAATAAAACATTTTTTAACTGTGTAAAAAATTTAACACGTTTATTTTGTACAATTTTCCCTTCGAATGAACGTTGCAAATTTATAAAAATTCAGCTACAAGAATTTTTTTCCGTACATATGTCATTTGTTTTGGCTTCTGTATTAATTTGAGTGCCTATAATATGATAGTTTGCCAAATTTCGTCAAATTCAGATCAGCCGGTTTTGATTGAAACTGGTTCCAATATACTAACGGACATATAAAAGTTCTGGAAACGTGTTTTACCATCTAAAACCGTCCAAAAATGTAAGGAAACGTATTTATACCAAAATAAATCTCTTTAATTTTATATATTTAGCCCGAATATAACGCGAACTTATTACGATTTTTTTTTCTTATATTATAAGGACTTAGGTTACATACGAGAACTAATTATTAGTATTAGGAACCACGAGACAAAGGAACCAATAAGTAGTAGTGTATATATATTATGAGCACTGTGGTTGAAACAATAACAATCAAGAAAGCATAGTTACTTCTTACCACAACAGATTTATTAATTGAATGTACATTTCGAGAGCAAAGCTCCCATCTTCAGCAAACACTACACTAAATATATAACACAAAATCCTTAATTTAAATACAATTCAGGTAAAAAAATAATAGATATTCAAAAATGTAAATTTAATTAAGGCCTTTAAAAACGACAATAGTATTAGTAAATTCTTAGGTAACCCCAAAGACAGCACTCCCACTTTAGAAAAGTCAGGTATTTACCAAATTAATTGCGGTACATGTGACAAACTATACATAGGACAAACCCGACGTCAAATTACTACAAGATGGAAAGAACACTTCTCGCATATTAAATTTTGTAGACCGGAAAAATCTAGTGTGGCTAACCATATTTTAGAAACCAACCATGACATCAGCATAAATAATTTAAGTTTGCTTAAAACAGTAAATAATAAACATCAACTAGATAGCTTCGAGAGTATTTACATAGCTAAAGGAGATACCCATAAACTCTTAAATTCAGACAACGGTCCTATTCCTTATTCAGCATTATTTGATCTTTTGTCTCGATAGTTTGTTTTCGGTGTGTTTTTTGCTTTTATTTACAGATTGGTCAACGACGAAGACCCCGATTCCCTGGATCTCAAGATTTCTGTTACCTGACCATTTCACATGTTTGGGTCTATGGTTTAGGTTATAGTTAATGATATCTATTATTTTTTTACCTGAATTGTATTTAAATTAAGGATTTTGTGTTATATATTTAGTGTAGTGTTTGCTGAAGATGGGAGCTTTGCTCTCGAAATGTACATTCAATTAATAAATCTGTTGTGGTAAGAAGTAACTATGCTTTCTTGATTGTTTAAGTAGTAGTGTATACGTGAAATCTTCAATCTGCCTACTTTACGCAGTACAATGCATAACTAACTACGATAGTAACCTAACTCATTAATAATATAGTTTATAACAAATAATTCAAATAGTTTATCGATTTTTTGAAAAATGTAATTTTTAGTAACTTTTTAAAAAAAAATTCGTCCTGGGTAATAAAAATTTTACTACAATTTTTTCAATGAAATACTTTATTTTGATTATTATATTTGAATATTCCACTCACTCCCGTGCTGTACTGCTCCGCCTAAAGCGATCTCTAGTTCCCTCTAACTCTAGAGTAGAGTTCAAGATTAACCGGGAAAGGGTTGCTATGGCGTATTAATTTAAGGGGGTATTCTCATGTGAACGCGAAATTTTACCTCTTTTTAGGGAATTTTTTTTAGACGACAATAACATTCAATCATTTTAATTTTTTTATATGTTTTTGTTTGTATCTTAAACTGTATAAAAAAAATTTTTTTTCTCTTATTTTACAGTTTTTATATATATATTTTTTTTAAATTAAATTAAACACTGAAAAAAAAGCAGGTCACTGGTCATGGTAATAGCGGCTGTTCATGTTGTCTGAAATAAAAAAATCGAATGGATCATTGTTCAGTAGGTATGTCGCTATCGGCCCTACCCAAATTAATCAATTTCATAAAAAAAAAAATGGCGGACTGTAGAAAAAAAGTTTGTGTTTTTTGTTAATTTTTTTGTAAAAAATCGTTTAAAAAAAATACGAAAATATTTTCAAAAATAAGCAATTTTGGTACGGACGATAACCATTAATGAGTAAAAGAACATATATAAATTTCAAAGCAATCGGTTGGATACTTTTTTTTTAGGACCATGACAGTTTTAGAAAATAATGTTTCCAGAAAAATGCGTTTAAAGTTTCAAGAGCCGACAAGTCGCTTACGGCGCGTCGGCCACTATATGAGTTGTAATTTATTTAAAACTAGGAATTTCGGTCTCTATTTTTCACAGCATATTTTCGATAGGTTTTACTATTGAAATATGAAAAAAAATCGATTTTTCGAAGTGGTCACATAAGAATACCCCCTTAAGAATTATCAGAGGAATTATGTTGAGGTATCACTGGACAATTGAAGCGACTGTACCCAGCGCTTCCACTGCGATATCTTTTGTTTAGTCCCCTGCTCTCTGCGATCCACTATGCAGGCATATTGAGAGCTAAGCCGAACGTGTATTAAACTATAGGCATATCGCCTCGAAGCAATGTAGTAAGCAAAGCCTGTTATTATGGAACTTAAAAAACAACCTCAATTGCAGCTGTCAGACCAATCAAAACTTTTTTTTTATTTTACCAGTCATCCGCCATATTTATATTATTATTTACATCACATTCTTTTATTCTTTCAGAGCGTACCATTTTTATAGCTAAAATAAAGAAAAACATGTATTCTGAACGGAAACGAAAAATGGGTTTCTACATTTTTGCATTCGTAATACAAGTATGGCCGAAGTAAAATATGAATTATATACAAATTGGCGGTTATTTACATAAAAATGAGTAATAAAATTGAATATGTATTCTCGTAATATTTTTAACGTGTTGAATGTTTTAAATAGTTTTCGAAACGATGCTAATGCGTAATTTTCAATTATATGTTAGAATTTTCATTTTCCAAAAATACAGTTTTCGAGCAGTTCATAATTTAAATTATCAAGGTGAAAGGGTTCTCAGGGAAGTCGATAGGTATAAAATAAAAAACGATAACAGATTTTTTTTAAACGGGCAAAGTAAGAAGGGATCTTTCTTACTATGTCCATTACAAAATTGCAAAATTTTTGAAAAATAAATTCGCCCTGTTTCGTTTGACATTAAGGACACTTATAGAAATAATCATGCTGAATCGATTCCGACTTCCGCAATTCTGTATCTTTTAAAGAAGAGATACAGGATCAAAAATACATTTTTGTACATTTGTAACCGTCATAGCTTTTAAACTAAACGAAATACGAGCTTGCGCTTTGGCCTAATCGGTTCAGCGTTAGTGTCAAGCATATCTGAGATATTTTTATATTTTTCCAATGTTTTTCATGCTTTTTACAAATCTGCAACTTATGAAATTTAGCGCTTTTTGGCTTTTTATAGAACAAATCAAGCTGAACCGATTTCGTATACAAAACGGCCCGGATTTGGCTACGGATCGCAGCTTGCCCACCCCTGGTTTTGCTAATGGAAACGGCTATGTTAAAAATCCCCACAAGGTATAGAAATATTTGTAAAAAGTAAAAAAAAAAATAGTAAAACCTGGGGCGCAGTTGACCAGTTTGAACGAAACGACTGCAAATAGGTGTTGAATTCAAGCAGTAAGATGTAAATGTAAATTTTGCATGTTCTTAAATACAAGCAATTAGAGTTGTTAGCTACTGAAAATAAGTTCTGGCTGCAATTACTGTCAATAATAAAAGCACGAAATACCGTGTACTGCATGAAAATTATATTTTAATTCATATCAAATCATTAATTTTGTTTAATAACAACGAGACAGTTAAGTGATTTTATTATGCTAATAAATAGTAGGTATATCATATATAATTATGCCTGTTTTTAAAAAATTAAAATTTTGGCTTAAAACAATAAAGGGGTTCGATTTTCGTATATCAGAGCCGATATTATAAATTTGAAAACATTTATTTAAATCGTGTTGTTAAATTAACTAATCCGCAGTATAATTTCCAAATATTACGGATTTAAATCCTGTTTTAGCTATTTAGACCAAGCTTAACCTCAGTCGTTTTTTAACTCGTCTTTTGAAAAGAATATCGGTTGGATCAGTCGATTTAAAAAAAAAAATATTTTTTCAAATATTCTCATTTATATTAACAAAATAAAATTACTTGCAATACTGTTCAATATTTTTATTTATATAAAAGACGTTTCAACCAACAGTTGGTTGAAACGTCTTTTATATAAATAAAAATATTGAACAGTATTGCAAGTAATTTTATTTTGTTAATGTATCTGTTGGTAGAGTCAATATTATTTTAATTTGCACTGATTTTTCACTCGGCACGTGGTGGAACATGATTAATAATAACAAGTAATTAAAAACACTTGAAAATTCTACAAATAATTCTTTATTTCTCGACGATCGTTTCGGACAATAAGTCCATCCTCAGGAGTACAAAAACTTATACTTATAAGTTTTTGTACTCCTGAGGATGGAAATAAAGAATTATTTGTAGAATTTTCAAGTGTTTTTTAATTACTTGTTATTATCAATATTATTTATTATTTTCATTTATATTTATTTTTTCAAGTGCATCATGACATTCAATTGAAAGGGCTTGTTATGAGAAACACACATATATATGTTTTTTTTATAATTTTAAGATGCACAGTTTAAAAGATATTTTAAAGCTTGTTCCGATTCTGACTATGAATTAAATAGACGGAAAGTTATCCGAGAACTTAGGATCCAAAATAAGTCAATACTAAATTATTATTAGCGCAACGTTTCGGAATTTATTATTCCTACCTCAGGCGTTATAAAAAATTTATGTATTAACTATGTCATAAATTAGTTGCGCAAATAATAATTTAGTATTGCCTTATTTTGGATCCTAAGCCCCTGGGATAACTTTCCATCTATTTAGTTTAAAAGATATTAAGAAAATATACGAAAATCTAAAATTCTCCCCTCCTTATTTCCGAAACTTCTGAGCCTAAAATTTTGAGAAAAATAAAGAATAAAGGACGTCACTCATAGTTTACAGATAAACCTAAACGTGAAGTTTGAGTCGTAAAATTGTCACGGAAAACCGATGGTACGGAGCCCCCTTTACGCGAGTTGGGCTGGCAATTGACCGTTTTTTTGAAAATATTTTGATAATCATGTTATATAATATATTGAGTCAGTAATTTTATGTATTAATGTTAAGCAATGATATAATGTGTAGGTTTAGTTATTCGGTTTTTAACACATCACCCAGTCAAATGTAGCTAATTATTTAATTGTTATTTCGCTTTGAAGGTCTTCCACTTCGCTATGTGTTTGTCAGAAACTCATTTAACCTTCCTTTTAACCAGAGACGTGCTGTGATAACAAAATAATGTGCAATAATGCCTTTCAATTTTCAAAAAAAAAGTCGGAACTTGCAAATTTCACATTAAAAAAAGTTTCATATAATGCTTAAGCAGATTGGTAACCTTAAAGAAGTTTCATGTTTTTAGTGTATTTGCCATATGGCAACATACACTATTGGCATCGGCCGGATGGCGGGACCTAGGGATCGGACCAAAATTTCTCGACGTTTCATAACCTCCTAAACACTTTGGCACCATTTTTGAAAATGTTTATATATATATGTATATATATATATATATATATATATATATATATATACGTATATAGGTGTACGGGCAATAACTTTCGAAGGAGTCAATTCATTTTAACGAAATTTGGCACACATGTTGAAATCCATCACCGCACGAAGCCTATTTAAAATAGGCCCAATCGGGTCATTTTAAGGGTGGTTTTTAGGGGTTGAAAAAAGTTTTTGGGCCCAAAAATACCTAAAAAATTCTCAGAATCGTTTCAAAATTGAAATTTAACCCTTTAATAGCAATTAAAAAGTGCTCCTAAAATTTTAATAAAATCGGCCCGACAGGACCGGATTTTCAAATTTTCTGAAAACACTAGTTTGCAGATAGTGAGTTATTTACTGAAAGGTGTTTTTAATTTTGCTGTAGACGTTCGATCGACAAAAATAATGTAGTTAAGAAAAAAATGTAATTTTAAGGGGTGTATTAAGGAGTTAATTTTTTTATTTTGCCCAACAATCACCTTAAGTTCACATAATAAAGCCAAAAGGCCTGTATCAGCAAATACACTATATTGTCGGCAGGGTTTTGGCACTGCGACCCGGGTTTTTATTTAAAATTAAAATCTCTTTTGAGTAATTTTGGGATTTCTGCTAACAGATTTCCGGTGGATTATGAAAATATTCTATTGGTATGCAAATAATTCCAAACAATTTCTAAAATATCGGCATTATGTTATGTTAAATTGTTATGAAAAAAATACCCAATATGTATATCTATTACATTCTGTAACACATTAATCATTTATGACATATTATTTTTTATTTTAACGTTCGTTTCGTTTCTTATTCATAACTCCATAATTTAAGTTAGAAAATATCAAGTTACGTCGCCCCTGATCGCCTCTCATCAAAACGCTAAACACAAAACAAGTTTTCATTGTTGCATGTCAATCATCATTTTGGTATAAATGTTATGTTTGTGCATATACTATATAGGTTTTACACACGTAATATATACCGGGTGATTGACTTTCAGTACATCGAGAATAGGAAATTTACTAAAAACTTGGCTCTTGAATCAAGCAAATGTTGAAAGTTTATTTTGTATTTGTTAGTAAAAGGTATATAATGCGCTTAAGTTTTTTTTTTCTTTTTTATATTACATTTATATTTCTTTATTTCAAATGTTTTGTGTCCAGAATAATTCAAACCATTTAAGTTTTAGTTAAATGTCCACACTATCTTTTTCTTTCTTAATGGTTCCCACAACACAGGTTTTCCTTGGAAGGAACATATATACTTTAATTTCTGTGTAATATTTTGTTTATATATCAATGTATTTTTTATAGAAGTAAAAAATTATTATTAGTGTATTTGCCATATGGCAACATACACTATTGGCGTCGGTCGGATGGCGGGACCTAGGGGCCGGACCAAAATTTCTCGACGTTTCATAACCTCCTAAACACTTTGGCACCATTTTTAAAAATGTTCATATATATGTATATATATATATATATTTATATATATATATATATATATATATATATATATATATATATATATATATATATATATATATATATATATATATGTATATATATATATATATATATATATATATGTATATATATATATATATGTGCGGGCAATAACTTTCGAAAGAGTTAATTGATTTTAACGAAATTTTGTCCGCATGTTGGAATCCACCACCGCAAAACCCTATTTAAAATGGGCCCAATCGGGCCATTTTAAGGGTAGTTTTTAGGGGTTGAAAAATGTTTTTGGGCCCCAAAATACCGAAAAAATTTTCCGAATCGTTTCAAAATTGAAATTTAACCCTCTGGTAGTAATTAAAAAGTGTCCCCAAAATTTTAATAAAATCGGCCCGACAGGACCGGATTTACAAATTTTATGAAAACACTAGTTTGCAGATAGTGACTTATTTATTGAAGGGTGTATTTAATTCGGTGTAGACGTTAGATTGATAATAATATTACAATTAAGAAAAAAAATGTTATTTTAAGGGGTGTATTAAGGGGTTAAATTTTTTATTTTGCCCAAAAACAAACTTAATTTCACATAATAAAAGTATAAAACCACACGGCCCTATATACAAGCAAATACACTATATTGTCGGCAGGGTTTTGGCACTGCGACCCGGGTTTTTTATTATATTGAACCCCTTAACTCGTTTATCTCATAAGTTCAACTTCTAGTACGAGAAATGTATCAATTGGTTCCAATTAATAAATTTATCGTCACTTCTGCTAAAACTTAAGGCATCTTTCGGGTTTTTTTTTGCTATATTTTTAGTGTTAAAGGAATAATAATTGAACTACAAAATAGAATGACTCAATTCCGAAATCGGTTTCAATATTTGGCTCCTCATTTTATATATTCAGAAAAATTTACAAGAATCTAAATGTAGTAGAAACATGTCTTTTTGAAAATCAAAACATGTTAATATATTGATAAAGAAAATGTTGCATGAAACTTTGAGTCAGAAATTTGCAAACAAACAAAAAAATCAGCATTATCGACTGGCGACACTTCGAATACTAAACTTAAAAAAATATTGACTTTTTTTCTTTTTTGTCCTTGGTAATTAATATAAAAATGATTTGTCGGGAAAAAGGACTTTTTAAGTAAACACTTATTTGTTATTTATAGCGACGTTTCGTCCCTTGCTTGGGACTTTTTCAAGCTTTATAACTATTAAATGTTTTGATTAAGTAGATATAAAAGTTAAAATACACATGTAAATATAAATTTTAGTTAAACAATATTGTTCATTAAAAAGTTTGTAATAATTCCGTTTTTAAAATAGTTTGAACATCAACCGTAAAAATATTTTTAAAAACGGAATTATTACAAACTTTTTAATGAACAATTGTTTAACTAAAATTTATATTTACATGTGTATTTTAACTTTTATATCTACTTAATCAAAACATTTAATAATTATAAAGCTTGAAAAAGTCTCAAGCAAGGGACGAAACGTCGCTAAAAATAACAAATAAGTGTTTACTTAAAAAGTCCTTTTTCCCGACAAACCATTTTATCTTAAAAAAATATATTTTATATAACTTAAACTTTTTAATCATGGGTAAAAATCCATATAAAAGGCCTATTTCTTGCTGACAAATTAATCAAAAGTTTGTAATTCCAGAATTCCGATATTCATTTCTCCAATTTAGGAATTAATGTTTAAAATTATTTATTTTTTAGTCTTATTTTTTCATCCTGATGATCCCGGTCAGAATAATTGGACAAATTATTGTATTGTCATCGGTTCTTGATAAGTGTGCAAAGTTTCAGTTTAATCTGATGTTTTGAAGTGAGGAAATTTCACATTCACAAATTTCGTTACAAACATACAGGTGAAGCTAATAAAAGCCTGTTAAAAACTGTTGAATTCGCTCGAAGCGGGAAGCCCTATATATCGCTCCAGCGTGTATGTAAACGTGACCATATGTATTATAAATGAAGTCATGTATAAAGTATGGACGATCCGTGATGCTCAGGGCTATATTTACAGCACATGTATACGATTGTGAATACGATACGTATATGTGTGTGTGTGTGTGTGTATGTATCCATACGATGAGTTGATTGACAGGTCACCGGGACCCGCCCATATCCCTTAGGACTTATCATTGTCACATCTTCAACTAATATACACAATGTTCTGTTACCAGTTTTACTCAAAAGATCAGTGTCATTTTTTATACACAGTTTTTCTTTTCATAAGAAAAGAGTTTCAATGATATAGTAAAATGTTTGTTAATCAAGTTCGTTATTGAACGTGGAGGGAAAGTTTGGTTGAGGAACAGTTGAAAAAAGAAGCTTTACCGATGTCTCGCTTGTGGCCTACGTTTCGAAAAATATATTTCCATCTTCAGCCTCAGGCTAGTCAAAGGGTGGTAAATTGTACTAATCTTAGATACATGATCATAATCTATGGGTTAATAATAATTTGTATATAAAAAAACACAATACTTTTCATTAAAATAGTTTTGCAAACTTACAATAAAATGGTCTATTTGTTAAAAAGTCACAGGCCAAACTTAACAAATAGACCATTTTATTGTAAGTTTGCAAAACTATTTTAATGAAAAGTATTGTGTTTTTTTATATACAAATTATTATTAATCCATAGATTATGATCATGTACCTAAGATTAGTACAATTTACCACCCTTTGACTAGCCTGAGGCTGAAGATGGAAATATATTTTTCGAAACGTAGGCCACAAGCGAAACATCGGTAAAGTTTCTGTTTTCAACTGTTCCTCAACCAAACTTTCCTTCTACGTTAAAAATATATGTTGGAACAAAAAATATTAAAAATTCGTTATTGAAGTATATTACTTGAAAATATTAGATATAATTATTACGCCGTGTACAGTTCCAAGGAACAAAGAGCAAGAAAACATATAACGTGATGCTGGGTTGCAGAACGCTTTATCAAAAAATTAGAGTTTAAAAAGATTAAAACAACACGCTTTTATGAACTAAAATAATTTGACAACAAAATTAGTTTTACTGTTAAAAGCGTGGGATTTTATCTACTTAAATTTTCATAAGAGCTCTATGTTTACAATGAGCTAGTAAATGAAAAATGTATTACCGATATTAAGCACTCCACGCTTTTTACAGTAAAGCAAATTTTGTTGTCCAATTATTTTGATTTTTTTACTTAGTTAATAAAAGCGTGTTGTTTTAGTTTTTGTAAACTCTAATTTTAATTATAAGACTAAAAAACCCGGGTCGCAGTGCCCAAACCCTGCCGACAATATAGTGTATTTGCTAAGACAGGCAGTCTGGTTTTATTACATGAATTAAAGTTTGTTTTTGGTCAAAATAAAAAATTTAACCCCTTAATACACCCCTTAAATTAACAGTTCTTTCTTAACTGCAAGATTACTATAATCTAACATGTACACCAAATTAAATACATCTTTCAGTAAATAACTCACTATCTGCAAACTAGTGTTTTCATAAAATTTGTAAATCCGGTCCTGGCGGGCCGATTTTATTAAAATTTTAGGAGCACTTTTTAATTGCTATTAAAGGGTTAAATTTCAAATTTGAAACGATTCTGAGAATTTTTTAGGTATTTTTGGGCCCAAAAACTGTTTTCGACCCCTAAAAACCACCCTTAAAATGACCCGATTGGGCCTATTTTAAATAATCTTCGTGCGGTGATGGATTCCAACATGTGTGCCAAATTTCGTTAAAATGAATTAACTCCTTCGAAAGTTATTGCCCGTACACATATATACCTATATATATAGTTATATGTTTGTAGGAACAGTCTAATATCGTTGTCAAATTCTTTGTTATGCTCACAGAAAAATTATTGACGTGATCTAAAATATGGCTTTTCAAGCTAAATTTTGTTCAAAATGCGACGAAAAATGTTGATTCGAAGCTTGTGTTGGCAATACAGGAGTCTCTAAACACAACTGCATGATTGTTGCAGTTCCAGGCTCCTAGAACCAGAATAAAAGCTTAGAATTTCTAGAATCCGTCCGAAGAGTTTAACAGTTTCACAAACAAACACGAATTTCTGTATTAGATGAAAAATTGTCTGAGGACTTAGGATCAATTTTTTAAGTCAATAGTAAATTTTTTATTTTTTACACGACGTTTCGGAATTAATTTATTCCTTCATCAGGTGTCTGTCATAAATTATTTTCTATGTATTAACTGTTTTATTTAGTTGTTTTGTCGTTTCCATTTTTTAGTCTATAATTTTTAGCCAAATAGTTTAATAATAATAATAATAATAATAATAAAAATTTATTTCAAAACAAACAAACATACGTACATTTGATAAATTTATAATATGTGAAATTCATCCACCCAACTTGGCATAGCCAGTGCTAGGGTGGATTTTTTATTTAAACTAATTAAAATATACAATCTCTATCTATAGAAACGACAAAACAACTAAATAAAGCAGTTAATACATAAAAAATAATTAATGACAGACGCCTGATGAAAGAATAAATAAATTCTGAAACGTCGTGATAAAAATAAAAATTTAGTATTACTTAAAAAATTGATCCTAAGTCCTCAAACAATTTTTTATCTATTTAATTAGTCAGGATCGGAACAATCTTTAAAAAAAAATTCTGTATTGCCAACAATGATATCATCGCGTTTGCGCATTTGCCCAAAAAACCGACATCGGTGAGAGAAATCGCGGGTAAAGGCTAGTTGTTAATAACTGCGGGCAGCGTTGTATGACTCAGTGTGCAGTACTTCAAGTATAAAGTATAATAAACACTGGAGGACAACGGCTATAGCGACAATTTAGTGTTGTTTACACGGTTTGCACACAAGACAGTAATGCCAACTTATTACTGTTTGTGTGACAGTAGGACCAACTTAGATTATGTGTGTATAGGACCGTGGACATGCTTTTCAAGTTGTCTGCTTTACTTACATTTAGCAAGGAAAGTACGAGGCTATTATTTAAAAGTAGCATTTTCAGTTTGTCTGTACCAGCCTGAAAACCGCTGGGTCAATTTCAGCTTTAAAAACAAATACCTATGTACCTGTACCTAAGTTAATTGTAAAAGAAAGCACGGTACAGTAAGACCCCGCTTAACGGGGGAGATACGTTCCAATAAGTTTCTGCGCCATACGAAACAGGGCTAAAAGAGGTCATCATAATACGTCGATAATAGGCATAAGTGAAACAGAACCGAGAATAAGAAAATTTGTTATTTTTTTATTTTAATTTTGTAACATTTATTGTCAAATACTTTTTTATCAAATTAACTATAGATTTATTTATTGCTAATATCGATTTTTGTTCATAAAACATTTATGAAAATCAAATAAAAGTTCGAGTAAGAAGTTATGTTTGTGATGAGGACGGTTCCTCATTTGATATATTTTGTTTTTTGTGAAGAAGTCATCTAATGTCGTTTGCCTTTTTCTGTTTCGTTCAGCAAACTGTTGTCGATAACAAGATATTGCATCAGTGACACTTCGTTTTGCCTTTGTAGTTCTATGAACATTTGAATCATTTTGTATAAATTGATCCATAATTTACGTTAAAGTGGCTAAACTTTTTTTTAGAAACCGCGCAATACTAAAACCGCGTTGAACGGAGCAGCGTTAAGTGAGGTCCTATTGTATTTATGCTAATCTCACTGAGGGTTTATTATTTTATTTCAATAAATTATTTGCAATGTAAATTAAAAATTTGTTTTTAAGCACGCCATAGAAACATATTTTCTCGTTAGTACACGCACCGATTTTTGAAAATTTAATTTTGAATACGTTTTTAGACTTGCATTCGTCATCGACAAGTAGGTTCGGTTAGTTTTAATTAATTTCAAGACCGGTCAGTACGCGCTAACGGCTTTATGTGAACAGATATCTTTACACAAAGAATAATTTCAGTCGCATGGGCAGCTTGTAAGCAGCTTAAATATCGTGAGGACTGAACGGAGTGCTTTTGTAGGTAAATAATGATTCCAAAATTTTACTTCATACGTAATAGAGTGGAGTCGAAGGCTCCACTACTGCTGTCGCTACGGTGTTTCACTGAATTGCGTACGGAACCACGGGTAGCGGCTAGTGCTAAATATATATTTTTTAATGCTGACATACTCCCACATTTTTTTCTGAATCGATACCGCTGTCTTGATGTCCGTGTATCCGAAAATACTTTAAAAAAGTAAATTATTTTTCTCTATCAATATATGTATAGGAACTATTTCAATCTAAGTATGTATATAAAAATGAGATGTGTGCATGTGAATTCCAAAACGGCTGAACCGATTTTGATTAAATTTTCAGGCAATCTTCAGCGGGTGATCCTGGGGTAGCGATCGGATCAACCGAATTTTTTTTTTGTTTTTTGGCAATTTTGATTTTTCTTCGATTCTTGAACACTCACAGTTAAAAACGATTGAATTTGCGCAAATTCAATACTGCTTGAGAATTTTATGATAATGATTCTCTTCTTTTATGACTATAGATGATTAGATAATTAGTGCTACCCGTGTCAAGCCGGACCGGGCCGCTAGTATATCGTAATATAGTTTACCTGTTCTGAACTCTGGAACCGTTGTTTATGTCGCGTTTTCAAGGCTTTTCTATTGCCAGCCTCTGGTTTCTAGGTTCTAAGGAATGTTATTACTATTAGATTCAAAGACGACCTTGTTCCGTCGGGTAGTAGTGTGGAGATGACGTCATCCTGCGGACTGTCAATTGATATTGTATGGTTGATAAAAATGTTGAACGGTCTTTCAGCCGAAGTGATTTATTAACGAGGTAACCTGTGTGTCTAGTGACCTTGGGTTCTATTCAGGAATCTGGCAAAATTATCAATTTATTATTATAAAAAATAATAAATTGAAAATACGAATTGATGCAAGGCTCAAATAATCCCAGCTGTACTATTCTAAAAATCTGGAAAACAAGTAGTTCGCAAGATAAGAACAACAAACAAAGAAATAAAAGAAAATATGATGATTTGATTTCGACCTTTCATCTTCAATAGCACACATATGCACAGACACACACACATACGCGTATAAAGAAACCCAATATATATAATTCATACGATTGTATTAGTTTGGTGTAAAACGTTCACAGCATTCCTAACGTGTCAACACCAGCCATTACCGTTTGATAAACAGAGAAAATAAATAGGTTCACAAACCGATTGCTAAAAAGAGATGAGTCGAGCCTATAAGACAGAGAGAGAGAGAAATAGATAAAGCGTGAGACAGAGACAGTTTCGGAGTGTGCGCTGTGAGAACGGCGTCCCTTGGCGTCCCAGCGCCCCGATGTGGCGACGTCCTGTCTCGCAGCGTCCAGAGTTTTGCGTCTCTTTCCAGTTTCCTTCGACGCCGTGCGTTCCCATGGATCAATACGGTGTTTCCCCCAGCTTTTGTACGATGCAGACTCGTGTTGAGGCACTTTGAATGGTTTCTTTGCGAGTACACTCACGGCATCTGAAACAAAGCTGCGCTTACTGATTCGGTTGATAGATTATGTCGCCGAATAAGCTCAGTTACTGAATTTCATTACTATTCATATCTAAAATGCAATTGAATTAATTATTTATATTATTCTTTTGTTGACTACTGTAATGGAAAATATTAATTATTATTTCAAACACATTTTTGTAATCAAAATACATCAGGATCACTCTAATTTAATTTCATTTTCTTAAGGCCATTTTGAGATTTTAGGTACATATTTTGTCTAAACATACGTTTTCTCTGTTTTGTACAACCTTTATCCAAGAACCGCGGGACTTTCTTAGATGAGGTACTACTATCAATTGATACCCAAACTTTGGATCATTTTATTTAATCAAAAGAAAAACGTTCTTCCAAAACCGACTACTATCATTATTTTTTTCTTTATTTGGAAATTTACACTGATCTAATGAACTGATCAAATATATTCATTGTGAAATATTCAGTCAACTTCGAATTTGTTTAGATTTTGAAGTATATCTTACAAGTTTTTCGTAGTTCCGAATAAACAGATAGAAAGAATTTTCATATTTAAACCTTATTTTTCTTAGCAACGGGTTGAAAAATTGATCTGCCTGCTATTATGATAGTATAATTTTGTATCTTCAAGGTAAAGAAACCCAAAATTTTATTTTTGTCTACAGAAATTAACAGTTTGACGACGGAAAAATATTCTAAAACCGCTTCATAATAGGTTTGCAACTCAAGAATCATCAACAATGTTTAGTTCGTTAATGTATCATGAAATAAGTGTTTTTTGACAAAACTGTAAATAAAATTACAATAAATGAAACATAACGAGGATGCTGTAAGGGGTAGTTCGCGCCAAAACCAAAACAAATCAAAATAACAATGGATTGTTATTTCCACTTGATGGAAAAATGATAATAAAAGCAAAAAGACGTATTTTTATTGTTGAAATGTTGATAAAAACATTTTTATCTCAACTGTAAGTGGAAAAGGAGTGTATAAACGTCATTTTAATTCAGATAAATTGTCACGAAGCAGACAGCTGACACATGTAAATATGTCGACGACGTCGCCAACATATGATTCGATATTTTTACACCTGACTATATTCCCGTCCCCAGAGAAAACAGAAAAAATCTCAACATACTTCCAGTAGCTAATCATCAGCACGGCGTTATGTGTCCTGGCATCGAGGCCTGGTGCGTTGCTGCTCTTTCTGGCGCAGTCCTACCGTCGTACCCTACGCTCCTGCTGCTTCTGCTGCGGTCTCTACAGGACTGGACTATTATTATTATTATTTCAATACGAATAGAAATTGCATGTGTCCTTATCAATGATATACAGTGATTGATAGTGTGTATTGGTAAATATTTTTAAAAACATAAAAATGATTTGTCGGGAAAAAGGACTTTTTAAGTGAACACTTATTTGTTATTTATAGCGACGTTTCGTCCCTTGCTTGGGACTTTTTCAAGCTTTATAATTATTAAATGTTTTGATCAAGTAGATATAAAAGTTAAAATATACATGTAAATATAAATTTTAGTTAAACAATTGCTCATTAAAAAGTTTGTAATAATTCCGTTTTTAAAAAACATTTTTACGGTTGATGTTCAAACTATTTTATTTTATTGACGGTCAATAAAATAAAATAGTTTGAACATCAAAAATATTTTTTAAAAACGGAATTATTACAAACTTTTTAATGAACAATTGTTTAACTAAAATTTATATTTACATGTGTATTTTAACTTTTATATCTACTTAATCCCAAGCAAGGGACGAAACGTCGCTATAAATAACAAATAAGTGTTTACTTAAAAAGTCCTTTTTCCCGACAAATCATTTTTATATTAATTACCAAGGACAAAAAAGAAAAAAAGTCAATATTATTAAAAACATTTGTCAGTTGTGAATATTAGTAATATTAGTGCTTCAACCGAGCGGGGTAGAGTAGTGGTAAGAGCACTAGACTCACATACGGAAAGTACCGGGTTCGAATCTTGCTGGGGGCAGATGTGGCTGGAACGTTTTCCTACTGCCTTTCACCGAGAAACGGTAATTCCTGTACTGGCCATATTGTTGAGGTTTTCCATGGTTCTCCTCCATTAATTCCAGATAAATATCGAGATGACCTCTTATTCGAGACCATGGCCTATTACCTATCAAACTCCTAGTTCAAAAATTGCCTACCTTATCCTAATTTCCTATGATTCCTTCATACGCTCATTGCTATAACGGGAAGTGGTAAATGAAAGATAGTAATGGTGCGAATGGCATCTGTTATGATAAAAAACGAACGTTAAACGCATTATTATTATTATTATATTCAATATAATTGAGGTTAACTGTCGCTCCAAAGAAGTATAACTTCTAACGCACCCACTTTTTTCTGTTTCTCTTGAATGAACAAGGATCTCTTAACCGTTTCTTTGGATCTTGAACGGGCATTACTGTATTACGGAAAAAAACCCGTTGCTGGCATCCTAATACACCATCATCGCTGTTATTTTTGGATTACAAAAAAAATATTAATCGTTCCTTTAAATACTGGCCTCCTAATACATTATTATGAACACTTATTGCTGAAAAGAATGCGAAACGTTCCTTCAACTGCTGACATCTTAAACTACGATCGTTGTTAATATATGATTATCAAAAAATCTTAACAATTCTGTCGATCACTGGCCTCCTAATACATTATTATGGACACTTTTGTTGCTGAAAATAATGCGAAACGTTCCTTCAACTGCTAGCATCCTAATCCATAATCGTTGTTAATATATGACTATCAAAAAATCTCAACAATTCGGTCGATCGCTGGCTTCCTAATACATTATTATGAACTTTGTTGTATGGCTAAAAAGAATCCGAATCGTTCCTTCAACTGCTGGCATCCTAATCCACAATCGTTGTTAAATGATATCCAAAAATTTTAACAATTCGATCGCCTACTGGCTTCCTAATACATTATAGGAACGTTGTTGTATGGCTAAAAAGAATCAACTTCTGGCATCCTAATCCAGATCTGTAGCCATAAAACGAGATCACACATACATACACCAGCCGACATGATTGTATTCTGTTTTGCTTTGGTACATAGAGACTGGTGCGAGCGAGACAAAGGGGCGAACGAACCTCAGCGTGTGAGCTAGCTGTCTTTGTCTAGGAGCCGCGCCCAATGATCGCATGCTCCATGCAGCATCCCGGGGACGTCGGGCGTCCGGGTTAGCGCCGCGTCACTCGAGGGGCGTCGCACCTTCTAGTTCGTTCTTTGCCGCTACAATGTTGTATATCGTTATTGTCACATCGCATTTACAAATACTCTTTGACATATTCATCACAACAAGTGGAAAATATTTCTTTGTTTGTTATTGTTTAGTTTAATTTCGATTGTTTCTTTCGTAACGGAGAAAAATTATTTCAATCAGTTTATCGCTTTCGACGAAATCTGGATAAGTACCGTTTTTTATATTTATATGTCGTCTTGCATGATTCGTATATATATAATTTTTTTGCATGACTCCATTACGCGTGTTTTAATGACTCATTTAGTTTTGATGACACTTTGTCTAACGAAATATTTTTGTGTATAAAGAACGCATGTAATGCATTTCATCAAAATAATAATGAATGCGGTGCGCGCGCATTTTTCATAACTGCATTTTTACGTTGTAATAAAAATTGTTTACTAGCTGTTAAAATCATACGCGTTATTATGTTTACTGCGCATGTCATCTATTAATAATAAAAATTAAATTTTTACACTTGGAAAATTGATATATATCTACAACTACTTGTCACTCACTCATTGGTAAATTTGCGCAATTCAACGTCTACCATTTCGCGACTAGTTTCAATCAACACAAATTGTTGAATACATTTTACGTTAAATTGATAGATTTCATTCGCAGGCAGCCACAAAAAATAGAAAAGTTAAAAAGAAATACTATAGTTTTAATTGTTATGGGAAAATTGTTGCTTGCAAAATAAAAGCACAAATTTGTAGCGTTTACCGTTCATGAATGTCAATTACGTTTTATTGAGTTATTAAAAATTGAATGTTTGCTTTTGTTTATTGTTCATTAATGAAAAAGAGTTATTGTCTATATTTGATTGAGTGATTTGCATTTTATTAATATTTATGTAGTAAACTAAATTACTCATTTGTCAATAAATGCAATTTAACGTCTATCGGGTTATTAGATGTCTTTTTCGACTTCGCCCGGGTGCCAAAATATTTTTATAGCGGTTTTGCTCGTTCGCTCAAATTTACAATCGACTTCCCACAATTTATTACTTTAATATTAGATTACATGCCGCTATTTATACAAAATTGATTAACTTGGAAACAATTCGATTTGCACCCGAGCGAAACCGGGCCGGAGAGCTAGTACTTTTAGACGTAAACGTTTCTCAAGAAATAGTAAAAACCGCAACAGTATAGAGATTCGTCGAGTTAAGTGGCTTGATGTTTTTAAAAATAATTCGGCTTAGCTTGAAAATCAAGCTTTTTTAATTCTTGGCTAGTTGATAGCGAGACGTTTATTTACGAAAACGCGCGAATCGTTTTCTTATGTGTTTATGAAAACGAGATGCGGGATTCCCCGAGCTGGAAAATTCATTTTTATAAAAAAAAAAACATATTGCGTTGACATGAACTACAAACAATTGATTTGTATTTTTGAAGTGAAACTTCTTTAGCGACGTATCTGTAACGTTAAAGGGCAACGAATCAACGGCGGGAAAATATAAAAGAAACCATGGTAGGTAACGTAGGGAAGATGATTCAACGGCAGGGAAATATAAGAGAAACTTTGGTAACGCAAATTGGATAACGCATAAATGAAACGAGTTCATAATAAATTTAAGATTTCATGTAATAACAAAAGAGAAAAATAAACAAATAACACATAGGGCTAAAGAAGATTCGCTTCTGAAAAATTTTCAAATTAAAACAATTTCCACAAATTAATTGACAGCGGAGCCTAATCTTGACCTTAGTTTCTTAGCCTATTGATATTTGACTTGATTTCAAGTCAAGTAACTTGAATCTCAAATCGAACCGCGAATCTCTAGTTCAGCATATAGAGCATGGACACTATACAAGGATCACGAACTCATATGGGAGAAATTGGCAGTATTTGCCCACTAAATTTTTTTTACCACCATAGCGTCGCTAATTTCCCTAATGTATTGACGTGAACTTAGGTACTCATCAATACATGTGAAGTAAGCAAGCATTAGACATATAAGTTGCCAAAATATTTATAGGATTATAAGAATTTTATATTTACAAGTGATTGATTATAATTTAACAATTAATTGAATATTTTATTTGAACTTTGACTCATTAAAACAATTATTTCGTGTGAAAAGTATACTGTTCTATTAATTGATGTTTCATTTGACTCATGTGAAGCGCATGAATGTCTTCACCATTTCGATCATAGACATTCATGACTTCGATGAATAAAGGACAATTTGTGACTAGGGATTGCAATACAGCGCCATTTCCAATCTAACTGAATTTATTCTGGATTAAAGCAAATCCAGCTGGATCCAGCATTAATCGAATTTTCAAAAAAATGTAACAATTTTTTATCTCTAGAAACTTTAATAACTATTTATCTACATTTTGTCTTTTAAAGAATAAAGCCAATCAATTATGTAACAATTTGTTTTTACATTTTTTAAAGTAAGATCTCAAAAAAAAAATGTTATTGATGGTGTTATCTCCCACCTTACTTCTTAAAGAACTGCAAAACTACTCGCCTGCTGAAACGGCTCTCTGTACCTCTAGGCTGGTTGGTTTCAGAGTCATCAAATAATCATAGATTAAAGTTAGGTTTTCACTTCTTACTCCCTTACTTTCATAAAGTGCCATTTATTTCTTCAATATCTTATCATAATCCTTCTTAGACCCAGTTAGTTACATGTTTTTAGCTGATTGCGGATCCGCACCGCTTTATCCAGCGCCAGATAATGGATCCGGCAAGGCCAAAAATGTGCTGGATCCAGCTGGATTGGAAGCTTTTTTATATAAACGGAGTTCGTAGTCCTTGTATAGTGTCTATGATATAGAGGATGAAAATGATTTTGGAACATGGTACTCATCTACTATATTTATCTATCTATTATCGTTCTCCATAGCGATTTTTTGGTTCAGTGCAATAGCAGCTATACCAAGAAGTTTGACCACTTTTTCTTGTTATTTTTAAAGATACCGACAACCTTTTTTGAGTAACCAGTCAATTATTATTATATAAAAGGAAGACAATCACTGAAAAACCGTTTATAATTTGTGTATTATAAATTCCACTTATAAACAGTGCATGGAGCATGTACTAGGTATATAGTTACGTATGATTTGTCATCATTTTTCTTGACGCATCTCCCGGCCTGTCAGTTTACACCTGCGTCAGTCGGCATTTCCAAAACACGTCATGTGGTATGCACAGTGGCGTAGCGAAAAAACAACTGAGATTGGCATATATTATATTGTTATACATATATATCGTCTGATTTATAGTCGACTCGTGTATTTTCAACACAATCGATTTTCAACTGATTTTACTCATACATTTGTAGTTTCTACTTTTCACGCAAAATGTCATCTTATGCTGTTCAGCCAATGGAAAAATAAATGCGCAAAAGTACATCGTTGAACCTCAAACTCATAACATGTCAAAAAAGTAGTAATTATAATATATTCTTTTATTTAATTAATGAAAAATTCTTTTTATCATAATTCTGTTGTTCTCTTCACTGTTACCTCTATTTTGTTTATTATGTGTTATTGCATCATTTTGAGGTTAAACATTCAAAATTTGCGCGTGACTACTGCACAGACATTTACGCTCTTTTTCTGATTGGTCTATGACTGCTACTTAGTGAGGATGAAAAAAAAGTTGAAAATACATAGTTTCATGTGATGTTTTAACTTTAAATGCTCTAATTTTATTGACGATTTTAAATTAACTTTTCTCACGTAATAATAATACAGAGAGTACATAAATTTTCAGTATTTTAGGTCGGGTATGAGCTCGCTGTTGATGCTAGAAAAAAAAACCGTAGGATGACCTCATTTTTTGTCCTTTCATAATTCTGATCTTTTTTTTACTGACGTGCAGGTAGTTTTTGTACGATATTATCCTCGCAATATGATAGCAGTTTTATCTGTGCAAGATCCCTCTTATATGCATCTTGGCAACCATTTTTCAAGAAATTTAACCTCCTAAAACCCTAATTTCATCTTATCAATTGTATTCATTTAATGGTATAGAATTATAGATATTGGCCTTCGGACCAGCGTGTTAATTTTTGTTTGATACTTACCGTAGAAAAGTAGTAATATTATGTATTGTTTGCTTAGTCAAGTTGCTTTACGGCTGCGCATGTGTAGAACTTTAGCACAATTTTTGTGACGCTTTCGAAAATATTTTTTTATAGATGTAAAATAATAAGTATCTTCGTAGTTAGACCAGTGTTGGATATCGCAAGAATAAAGCCGCAAATTCTTTAGATTTTGAAAGATAATATTTTTATCCAAGTGTGTTGACTTTTACGGCTGGCGTTGTTGTAAAAATTCTTGGCTTCCGGGCTTGTACTCCGTCGTCCATTGGTATTTATACCTGACGTTACGTTTAGAACAAAGCGATGTTGTAGCGGGCGCTACCACATCGCCTTTGATAATGTCTACCGTAGTTGGAGACGAAACGTCTGGTAGAAATATCAGTTGACCACGGCGTACAAGCCTGGAAACCAAGAAGTTTTACGATAATGTTTTTGATTAAAAAAATATATAACGTTCACAAATTTAAATCCACAATATTATATTATCGTCGGATATTATTAAATTACTTTTAAAATAATTTTGTGCGATCTGTTTTTAGCATACTACGCCAATGATCTGGGATCTGAGTTTATGATTTGTACTAACGGTGTTCAGGTCGAAGCAGTCGCCATTGGCTGTCAAATATGTCTTCTCTCATTTTTCTTATATTCCTGGGATGAATTTTTGCAGATATTACTTACTGCATACACTTAATAATCGTTGCTTTTTGAGGTCAAAATTTCTTATTTCTACCTGTTTTTTGTCTTAAATATTTTTTACTTTTAGATAAACTTAAATATCCATATAACTACATTCTCTCATTTTTAGTGTATTTGCCATATGGCAACATACACTATTGGCGTCGGTCGGATGGCGGGACCTAGGGGTTGGACCAAAATTTCTCGACGTTTCATAACCTCCTAAACACTTTGGCATCATTTTTAAAAATGTTTATATATATATGTATATATATATTTATATATATATATATATATATTTATATATATATATATATGTGTGCGGGCAATAACTTTCGAAAGAGTTAATTGATTTTAACGAAATTTGGCCCACGTTTTGACATCCATCACCGCAAGAAGCTTATTTAAAATGGGCGTAATCGGGGCATTTTAAGGGTAGTTTTTAGGGGTTGAAAAATGTTTTTGGGCCCCAAAATACCGAAAAAATTCTCAGAATTCTTTCAAAATTGACATTTAACACTTTAGTAGTAATTAAAAAGTGTCCCTAAAATTTTAATAAAATCGGCCCGACAGGACCGGACTTACAAATTTTATGAAAACACTAGTTTGCAGATAGTGAATTATTTACTGAAAGTTGCATATAATTTGGTATAGAGGTTCGATTGATAATAATATTGCAATTAAGAAAAAAAATGTGATTTTAAGGGGTGTATTAAGGAGTCAAATTTTTTATTTTGCCTAAAAAGCAACTTAAGTTCGCATAATAAAGCCACACTGCCTGTATAAGCAAATACACTATATTGTCGGCAGGGTTTTGGCACTGCGACCCGGGTTTTTTTTTTTATTTGGTCCTTATCCTAACGTCGATGTATTTTAACCCTCTTGAGTCCCTATCTTGTTGCTTCACATTACGTTGCTTATGTTCTCTATTAATCAAATTTTCACTCCATTTGAACTTATAATACCAAAAATAACCCCGGCTATCTACTTGTGAAAATAAAAGCTATTCTGTTAAAAAAATTGTCAAATGTGAGCCAAACTCGCGCGGAGTGTTCCGTACCATTCCGTCAGAGCTTTAAGACTTAGGGTTTTCATTTAGGTTTTCTGTAAGCTATGAGTGGGGCTCTATATTCCATATCTTTTTCAAAATTTTAAGTTCAGTAGTTTAGGAGATACGAAGGGATGCTTGATTTTCGTATATTTTTTTAAATATATTTTAAACTAGGCATTTTAAAATTATAAAAAAATATAGTTGTATTTCTCTTAACGAGCCCTTTCATTTGATACGTCACACGATGCACTTGAATTATTTTTTTTTGTTTATTCCAGATTTAAACCTTACAATCGAAATTAGTCCATGATTCGGAATATATTTGTACCACACAACTTTTTTCGACCAGTAGATTCGGAGAAAATAAACTGCGTGACAGATGGACAGACACGAAAGTGATCCTATAAGGGTTTCGTTTTCTCATCGGACGTACGGAGCCTTAAAAATATCAATTTTTCGCATCGTTGCAAAAAATTGATAAATCGCAAACGTATAAAGACAGATCTGTCTCTATATATTCGCGATTTCTTTGAATACCGCTGCATTGATTTCAATTATATTTTTATGCTTGCTTAGAGAATTATTCTGGAAGTGTTTAAGCTAAATATCATCAAGGGATTTAACAACTACTGTTAATGCAGTTGGTTTTCCATTAATTAAACTTATTCCCAGCGGAATTAAATAGTATTTCAATAAGATACGATACACGAACAATGAAACTGATTTCCAACAAAGACAAACCAACCTACGAATTTAAATACTCACACTTAATGCCCTACTCAGTTAAGGACTCGAATCTTCAGTCGGTAAGGAGAACAAACAAAGTTTCGTATTTGTCGAGAGGAAGAGGCACTAAAATTTGTGTAGTAAATGCAATTTTTACTTTAATCTTTTAATGCCACGAAAGTAATTTTCGAAATTTCGACAAATTAAGCCGTTTCATGGCCTTACAAATTGAAAAAGTAATTTTTATATGTCGGTCCGTCCGTCTGTGAGTCTAACTGACTGCAAAGTATACCACTTAATGAATCGAAACCAAATTTTAAACATGTTCTTTTCTTTTCCCTCAAATAACGGTAGTTTACTGAAAACCGAACATTGCGATTTTCTCGAAAACAGCTCTAACGATTTTGTTTCATAATGTTTTTAACGATCCTTCGCTCATTTGTTTCGTAACAATTCATAAAGAGTATGTTTTTTGTTGATCTAAAATCCGCGGTCGATGCAGCTGAACGAGAAAACATTACAGTTTATTTATTTTTGTCGTAAAAAACATTTTTTTTGTTTGATTACTTGTATACCTAAATAATATTCAAAACACGCTAGCTATAATAGAAATGCATCGTATTATTATACTTTCAAAATGGAATAAGATTAATGATACAGGAATTTTTACGAAAACTGGTCAATTTGAAAGGTGGTTTTCGTGTGCAAGGTTTCTTGTCGACATCCACCCTATATTCGTAGATATCACCCGCCACCCCATCCCGTAATGCCGTATAATATATATATTCAACTTCGTCTACCTCATTATCATCGTCGTTTCTCTCTCTTCCTCTTCTACACTGGCTTGATCTTTGCTCACAACTTTATTATTTCGTGTTATTATACGGGGTATCCCAGAAGTGACTTCGAGGATTTTGAAAACATTGTCATCGTAAATTCTAAATCGAAAAATCCTTGATCTTTTTTTTTACCAATAGCTAAGCTTAGTAGGGGAGAACCACGTACCTTGAGACACTTTTTGTTTTTTGCATGTATAACAAGTTAGTTTTGGGAAAATCGATAATGCAATTAAACAGAACGAAACATATGTTTTTATTAAACGAAATCCATTACACAAACTTCAAAAAAAAATAAACAATATTGTGAATTAAGAAAGAAAAAGAAAAAACTGTCCTAAGGTACAACATATTGCACGTACTTTGGGACAGGGCGGTATTTACCTTAGGACAGTAACAACACAATAGTATTTATAATAATTAAGCAACACTATAAGCTGAAAAATCAACTTCAAACTCAAGCTGATTATTTTTTCGCTTCGTACTACTACTAGACTTAGGATTTAACATCTTTATTTCAATTTCTTTTTATTTTTTCTATTTTGGAATTTATGCGTTTATTTTTTTTTTTTTTGTTATTTCTGGCAAATTGTTGCATTTCAATTACATTTTTTTCTGGTGTATCCGTGAGGATACGACATCTTCCAGGTTTCCTTAAGGTACGAACTGACAGATGTCCCAAGGTACGTACCTAATGAATGTTACTAATCACTTACTATAAATTATAAAATTATAGATTAAGAAACTTCAGAATAAAGAAAATACTTGCTTCGTCTTGCATTTAACAATGTGAGTTATAAATATAAACAATAAACTGCTTACCTTTATAGAAATTGGTTTTGATGTCTGAGAATTAAAAATTACTTTGACACTTCAAAAATACAAATTTATCACTTGCACCTAAATTTCTTATTGTAGCTACACTCAAACTGAACTAAGTGATATCTACCTAAAAATGGTTCTATCACTGATTTTTCAGCTTAAAGCATGGTCGAGAATGGTTTAAAACTAGAATGTCCCAAGGTACGAACTGTCTCTCTGTCTCTGTACGAACTGTCTCTCTCCCCTACCTATTCGTAATACTTGCAATTTATGGTTTTTTAGTAATAAACTGAAAATCCAAATAGTAGTTTTAACAGTTCTCTGTAACTAGGACTTTATTAACCGTTAACCTTTTCTCGGTTGACCTTGAATCCATACTCTGGAGTTAGGCAGAGCATTATGAGACGAGTGTAAATACGTGAAACCAGTAGCGTTTACAAACATCGGGACCAAAAAATATGTCACTGAAAGAATTGTGTTTTAAAAATTTTTAATCCCAAAAATACAATTTTAAATACGTAATTATGCACTCTCCTTAGTCAGCTGTGAAATTTTTTTGAGTTACCATCGTATTCAAATCTGAATGTTTACATATATCTTGAGAGTACCTACTGTTTTTTTTAAACTGACAATTAATAATTCCATTGTCACAACTCGGAAACAAACACAATGAAAGACTTTTCCGTTGAGAATAATATGGAATTTGCTTTAAAAATCCTCCGAGTTACTTCCGAGAGACCCTGTATACCGTCCTCACTTTAGGCTAAACTCCGTCGGAAACTTCGACCGCTTGTTTTTGTTTCATTTATGAAAAAAAAGTTTTTAAATTAATATTCCAATCTTCTGAGCTTTTATATAAAGGCATATGATTGGTACTGTCCTAAATGTTTGCTATATTTTTTTATACACGATAATATTATGGTCTTTTAATCAAATGAAGTACATAAAACTTTTTTTAGTTCAGAGTTTTGCTTCTTCAGTATTATTTTTTCGTGTAATAAATTTATCATTTAAAAATTTAATTAAAATCATGGTAAAAAAGTTCTAATATATACCTATAATTACTTCTGTAGAGTTTCTTGGAACTAAATTTTCTGTTTGTGTTTTTTTAAAACACATATTCAAAAGAGTAAATGCAAATTGTCTCCGCATAAGTATATTTTTACAGTCCGAGATATCACGATTTAAAATTGTAAGAATTTTCAAAAGGCTAGAATTTTGAGATTATCTACTATTTGAGGCGTAAATAGATAGATATAGTTTTATTTGTATCAATACCAAATGTCATTAAAATCCGAAATAATCATTGAAACTTTAAGAATGATCATATAAAATATAAATAATATAAAATAACTTAATTCATAAAATATAGTAAAATATAATGCTAAGTTATGACTGTATGAACATTTTGTAATATATATATTTTTGAGGTCTTTTTTTTTGCCGTTACCTACTGCAAATGTGCCAGTAAAACAATAGAACGGGTTTCCAACAAAGGAAATTTTCCATGTTCGTTCCATTTTGAAACCGTTTTGCGTAAATTTTCAACTTCTAACCCGAGTCAAAGCAGCCGCCTTGTTAGTCAATGTTCTAATGAGTCTGGACAAACATTCGTCGATGATATTTTAATAAAATTAATGAAATAACATATATAATTACGCTAACAATATTTTATTTTAATAAACATGTTTTGGGAATACGTATTTTGCACTTAGTATTTAAATACTAACACAACTAGCTATTTTTGTATTTTATTTAACTTCACTTTCCGTGTTTATAACTAATTGTAATCCAAAATCTTCATGATTGTGCGTTTGATGAAATGATTATTGAAAGGTATTAAAAATGATAGTTATTAATACCTAATGCAAAATAATTAAGGTTAAGTATTCCGGAAGCAAATATTTGCCAAGAAGCATCGGATCAATATGTAGACAGCTTGAAGTCATTGAGGGAAGACGAGATTTAAATCAAGTGACTATTGGGCCAGGCTTGTCATGTGTGAAGCCTAGGCTTAAACCTAGTTCAATTGGCTAACTGGGAAGAGAAAAAAGATTCATCGTAAGATGACATAGGCACATTCGTGATCTACCCTGTAGATCCGGGCTTTTGTGGATGTTTCGATATCAGAAGCTCGTCTCTACAGGTATCTTACGGATGGAAGACCGCTCGCCTTGACGACCCAATCAAAAGAAGTGAGGCAATGCAATTCTCCGTTCACTTTACGTAAGTTGTTACAATAGATAAGTATCCATGGTGTCGAACGCATGTATTTTCAACTGATTTTACTCACGTATTTTCAACTTTTTAGTCCCTATTACTTTTACGCTACTCAGTCAATGAAAAAATATGTTAGGTAACATTTAATCTTAAATTAATAAAGATGTTTTCTAAATTCTGATTGACTTTGACTGCCACGAGGTCAGAATAAAGGAGAAGTCGAAAATACATGGGTCGACTAGTCCTGACATGTTGAAAATACATGAGCTCTACTGTAATTTTTATCAACAAAAATTAATTTAAATACTATAATAAAACATAGCCTAAGCCTATAGCATTTCTAGAATCATAAGAAACGTTTCCAAATAAAGTTTATTCAAAATTAGTCAAATATTTTTTGAGTTAAATGCTTTCAAACCAGTGCTAGGCAATGCTAAGAACTTAGTGCTTGTAATAATGCGTAGAGCACTTTGCTTGAAGCATTTTGTAAAACAGATGTTTAATGCTTGATGCTTATATTAAAACATATTTCGTCTATTTTTTATAATTTTTATTTCGCTTAAGAGCAATTTTTTGTTTATTTGTCCAAAATTCCCCATCAATTTTAAAAATTTATATTTTAATTTAATGTTCGAAGTTAAGATTGAAGAAGTTAAAATGTTTAATGCTTTAAAGCAATTAAGTACGCGCTCGATACTTTTAAGCATATTCCAAAATGAATGTGCTTGTTGCTTGATGCTTTAACGCTTAATGCTTGGTGCTTTGCCCATACGAAAAATTATATATAATAGCATAGATTAAAATTATAAAGTGTATTGTCAAAAACTGATATTGGATTACAACATTAAACAATTGTTTTTTATTTCAGCTTTAAAAAGGAATCAACGACCGGCTGGTGAAATTGTGTCAATAATCTGTGTACCTCAAAACGCGATACACGCTGTAATATTATATAAAGATCATCAGATTACCTATATCTTCTGTCAATATTTGTCCGGTCAGATGATTGATCGGATTTGTCAGTGGTTCGACATAACTATTAATAGCTACTGTTCACCGTCTATAATACAGGATGTTGAATCAAGAAGTTTATTTGAACAGGGCTTTCACTTTTTCAGTGTTACTGTCGCCACTGAATAAAAAAGTATCAGGCGTGTTGATTTATGGAACTAAATCTTTTTAAAACATTTATATTAGCTTACCTTCAATTCAGAATACAGTGTAAACTCCATGTAACGTCACTCGATTTAACGTCAAACTCCCTAAAACGTCGAAATTACTCGACTTTGGTTGTTTGCCTTGTTGTCAATGCAATGATACAGTCTAGGTAGCATCACACCCACTCTAAATAACTAAAATAACGACCATTGTCATTATAAAGCAAGTAATTTCAGCAACTTATAAAGCATACTGTTTGTAGGTACTTTATAAGTTGTCGAAATACTGGTATAGCAAAAAACATCAGACGAGGATAACAGATTTTACGCAATAAGCGTTGTTATTTGTGTTAATAGTAATGTTTGTCTGTAAATTTTATGCATTATTATTAAATAATACTATAATAGTAAAATAATATTGATTTTTCTTTCTCTCCATATAACAACTCTCTATAACGCCAAAAAATGCGCAGTCCCTTCAGCGTACATTGTAATATCAAACCAAACTAAAAAGTAAAAAATAATTTTTAATTATTAAGATTTTGTTTAACACTGATAAAAAGTTCATTCACTTATACAATTATCGCTGTTAAACAAAATCTTAATAATTAAAAATTATTTTTTACTTTTTGGTTCGGTGTGCTATGATTTTGCATTTTTTAGTTCATAAATGTGTGCTGTTTTATTTTTTTATTTTCTGTAGCACAATAGGGTCATCCCACAGTTCAAAATTAAATAATAATAAAATGCTTAGGTACGTATTTTATTGGTATTTTATTTTTAATTTATTTTAGTCGTGAATTTAGATGTCGTAAAATGAAAAAAAAAGTGAGAGCGCAGTTCTAATTTCCATGATACCTAGGTAAAACTAGAATTCCTTTTACGATCAATATATCGAGTAATTACGACTTACGACAGTTTGGCAAGTATTTATTGTACTGGATAAGTGAATATATATTTTTTTTTGTATATATTATTCATATATGTATATTTATTTTTTATATTAAATTGTATAAAATATGTTTTGAGTTATTCTGCTATTCATTTTCCTGTTTTAGGTGCATCGTTTATAAAATAAATTTTGTACTTTTTCTTTAAAAATAATTTGCTCCATTTCGTTTAATTTTACTACTTTATATTATCTCTTTGGAAGATTAATTAAATAAAAACTATTATCTATTAATTTTTTTAATTAATCTTATTTTTTATATTGACGATTATACGAAATACTTCCTAACAAATTTCATTCAATTAGTTTCTAGTATTTTTATTTTAAAAGAAAAAAATATAAAGAGGGCACTGTATAAATATTTATAAAATTTTTTTTTCAACATTATAAAAATGAAATAAATGAAACAGTGCTGTTGGTTTTTTAAATTGCATGATCGATTTCATTATTGTGTAATCTACAGGACAATTCACGTTTTAAAAATGACCTGCTGAGAATTTTTAGTTGCAACGTTATTTATGAATGGAGTGTATCGTACCTTACTGTGTGATTTTGATTTAATATATTTAGTCATTATGTTTTCTTAAGGGACTTCAAAAAATATCTACGCTTTATTGGACTTAAATGTTTGTTTTCATGTGTTAATTATTATAACGTTTCATAAATACATTAAAACGACTTTTTGAATGTTGATTTTATGTGGTTTCGTATTTTTTTCTTCAAAATTTGTTTTGCACATTTGTGATTTAGTATTAAGTTGTTCATCATTTTATAGTTTTGGAAAAACAATTTGTCTAAAATAAGTGAAAATACATTTTAAAAAATCATACTTACCAATTTGCTGTAGATACTTACCCCACTTAGCCAATTTATGTACATATTACTCCCACCCGCGCATATAGCCTTAGCCGCTGAGCACGTATATAATATAAAAAAAAAAAAAAAAAAAAAAAAAAAAAAAACAATTTGTGATAAACTTTTTACGATTGCAAGGAGAAAGTGTGGCTCTTTTTCGTCTTAAAAGAGCGCTGCACAAGATGTTAAAGTCTACAGTCGATTGCAATTAAATGTAAGTTTTTGATTATTATTAAGGTAGAAAATTCTAACTAATAATTAAAAAGTTAGTGCGTAACAATTTGAGATAGGAAGTGTCACTGCAAAAAAATGTTGTATTTTAGATAGATGTGACGTGGTATGAATTAAGTATTAAGATCCCACTGCACAATGAATTTGGTCACTATATTAATCGAAAAAAAAAACATTACCAACGCTTTCAAAATTGATATTAAATTTGAAATCTTTTCGCTGCCTAAATAATTTCTTTTTGACAGATCTTTAGAATAATGGAACAGCTGATTTTTTTATTTCTTTCCATTGATAAACAGCATTTAAAAATAGAATCACATTCTTGAATTTCAACAACTAATAAGTAAACCTTAAAGTCATTATTCTATTAATTTTATATTTCTTTGAATATTTACTCGTCTCGCCCTGGGGCACCGTGAATAATGCCAGTACCCTTTACCTAAAGCGGTATACTATTTTCAAATAAATAAAATAATTCATTTATAGTCGAAAATCGTTTTATTATAAACGGAATAATTACACTAAAAACATTCTTTTTTGCATTAAAAATCATAAATTGACAAACAACCCGATTGCTCATAAGTTACGAGATATTATAGGTACATCTTTTCAGAGGCAAACGCGACTGACTTTTTGATTTGCAAACTAGACAATTTGTGCATTTTGCGGAGTGCCATTTAAACTTAAATAATGATCATATCAAACAAATTGTGATCGCCCCAAAAACTTTAAAAATTGTGAATAACAAGATACTTATTCTCTTTACTAAAAATGTGTATAAAATTCTAGACAGTTATTTTACACAATTTTGTAAATAAAACTGCAGTATTTATAATTTTACACACATTCTTAATAAAGAGAAAAAGTATTTTATTTATGAATGTTTTCAATACGATCACACTTTTCGAAAAGTTTTCTGTAACGTGAATTTTTTCCAAATTTTGCCGCCTCTTGAAATTTGCTACCCTGGGCACTAGCCCCTAGTGACCGTAGTGTAAATTCAGCGCTGATTGTAACGTAAAAATATACGTTGATAATAATAATAATTTAAGAAGAGCGTGGTCATCAAAATGTACCAGAGCGTAGTGCATTTTGTGTTTCATCTAGCGTGTGTGTGCTGTCCTCTGAACAGCTGTGCTGGCAACTATTCTTGTTTTGAACTGGATGGAAGATTGCTGCGTCCCCAAACGTATTAACTTTATTTTTGTACGATAGATGGCTAGACACTACACCAATATTGTCAATAGTTGATCTAGACCAGTGGCTCTTCATCTATTTACAGATCCTATAAAAACGGCTTAGAAAAAACGCATCTGTTTAGGAACTATTGCAGGGATATTTGCAATCCGTGAAATTTCTTCGAAAATTCATGTAAACGGAAAATTGTTTTTCTCCGTCTTTCCCCTAGTCTAAATAGATTAACAATTAAATACCTACCAGTTTTTGTCTTGTTTTTTTTTATAACACAAATAGCAGATTTTGATGCGCCATGAATTCAGTTATGTATCTCGGGTACGTTTAAGCTGGAAAAACCCGATAGTGGTTTGAGGAGATTTGGCATTCAATGGCAGTGGTTTAAAATGGTTTGAGAACATTTGGCAGATGCTATATGTTTTATTTAAGAAACCTTAATTAAAAATTAAAGTTTGGAGGTCGTCTGAAATCAGCGTTGCCAGACGTCCCGATTTTGGCGGGACGTCCCGATTTTTAAATCAAAATTAAATGTCCCGCGCGGGACAGGCTCAGTCCCGCTTTTTGGGGATAACTCGACCGTGTGTAAATAATTATTCTCTTATTGTTGTAAGTGGCAATTTGTAACACTCACTCCTCAGACTATTGTTTGAAACGCCATATTTTACTAATGATAAAACCTTTTTTGATTTTGATTTCTGTTTTTTTTTTATTCAGAAGACAAATAAGACTCAACTATTTAACGATAGGGTAAATCTGATTTAAAATATCATACTTTTATTAAAATACATTTTCTATAGCTATTTTTGCTATTTATTGTCACGTAAACGTAATTTGAACTCAAATAAAAAGATAAATATTTAAAAACTTCTGATTATATACGTTTTTTTACTATGTTCCGCTTTCGACGAAAAAATCCCGCTTTTTTCACTCAAACAGTTCCAAAATCCCGACTTGGCAAAAAAAAATCTGGCAACACTGTCTGAAATTCACATTTCAGGTTTCAGAATTCAGTCATTTAGCATTACAATATAACGAAAGTTGGAAAGTTTGGTATTGAAATGCGATTCGTAATTCTTTTCTGTTTATTCTGTGCTTACCGTTTTTTATATTTATGTATATTTTTTATAAATAACTTAATTCAAATTATTTAGTTCGCAAATATTATGCAATTTAAAACTTATGAAGTTTTATCCTCTTTTTTGTGACTGATATTTAATTATTTTGAGTTTTTTCTGTACAGAGTACGACCTAGGCTAGTAATGTAACTAATGATTTTGTAATATTTTATTTCAACGTAAAAGATTTTCGCTAAAACGATTAGTAGTTCATATTTGAATTCGTGAGAATAAAGTCGTTTGAGGTTCTTGGATAAGATTTGTGTTTACTCTTTTTATAAAAATACAAATTAGTGACCAAAATATATATTAGTCAACTTGAAGAAAAGATATGGGATATAATTGATATGACTTTTGGTAAAATTAGTAATAGTTTATGTCAACATTTGATTAAGATTTAATATACTTAAAATAAATAAAAGACTATAAAATTTTATTTAACCAGAACAATAATTCGTCCGGTTACACTGAAATCTTAATTCTATTTGTTTATTGCCAAAACATAGATGCTAGAATTAAATCAAAAAACTATACTCTACGCGTAAAATATTTATATTACTGCATTAGAACACACAAATTCTGTGTCGCGTCTCTGAAGTTTTAAATATGTAGGTAGTTATTTTTTCTGATTAAATTTGAAATACGTTGAACTCGATTGAAAAAAATAACAAAATTCTTTTTCGTCATAGTTGATAATATTATATTGAGAAATATATTATTATAGTATAGGATATTGGCTATACATGGTTGTAGTAATTGAAGAAATATATTTTTCTTCAGAGACCACAGCGCGATCATATTTCCGGGGACGTGGCTGCAGGGTTCATAACAGGTGTGAAAGGTCAAAATGCATATTTCTTTTTATCTGTCACGGCATTTACTACATCAGATTGATTGACACATCTATATATCATAATAATAATATACAATATAATCCAACTTATGAATAAAACATGAAAAATCTATACTTACTAGCAACGCATGATTTTCCATTCTTCTCTTGCTATCAAATAATATAAAAGGTGATCGTAATGAAATATATATATATAGTTAAATTGACTCATCCCTCATATTGTAAAATAAGCTCTCGGGAAATTTCTATCTGTGGTAGCAAAATTCATTTTATTACCATTTTTAATAGCTGTGATCAGGCATTAAGCTTCACAAAATTTGACTTGCTGCTTAAAAATATATATTTTGGCTCTAAAAATTGAATAAAAAAACGTGATATTCGTCAAAATTCTTTACAACACTTCACGGAATTTCGAATTACGGGAAGGCAAATTGACATATTGTGAAGTTTAGAAAATATCCACAAAAACGCCTAAAATACGTTCAACTACGCCCAACATACACCCAAAATACGCCCAACATACGTCTAAAATGCTGATCAATTTGCCTTGCAAAATAATATTTTTCAAATTAATTTTTTCTGTACAGTTTGTGTAAAACTTATTCTAATTTGCTGGTTTTTATCTGACTTTAAATCGCTTATTTAGATCAAATAAACATTACTGAAAAAAATATTCGGTAAATTACATCACGATATTCTTCAAAAGTACTTAGATTTTATTAAAATTAAAAATTTCCTTGAAATACTTTGAAGACATCACTCTTACCATTCATGATAATTTGACCAACCTGTTAAAATTATTCCAGTGGTTGAATAAATCGGCTTAAACATTTTATCTTGATAAAATAATATGCTTGTAAGATGCCTGTCGAATTAAATAAAACTTTAAGCTTTACTTAAACATTGTTTATCACTGCTTACATTGGCTACTATAAATTTTGAACTGACTCTAATATTGCTCTTAAATCATTCGAAAGAATGGCTTCAACTTGGATCCTTAACATTAATATATATATTTTTTAATATAATCATTTTGACACTACAAAAATTAAACTTCTGGTCGGATGACCTATTACAAACACGAATTATAAATATAGTTTATGCACAAAACAGGAATACCAGTTTTCAAGAGAAGCGTGGTGGGAATCTAGTTGCATCGACTAACACACACATACATCTATACGTAAACAATGTCCTTTTGCAACTTCGTTTCATGACACGCTCAGCTGATTAGTCTAATTTACTCTACCATGTTGCGTTTTAAATAAATTTTATAAATCGAAAAAAAAGCTCGTGAAACAACAGAGGACACCTAGGTGTAATGGCCTTTCGATCAAACTGTCCTGGGTTCGAATCCCACCTCCACTCATGTATTTTTTTTGTAATGTCGTTTAATTTTATTTGATATTAATTAGACGCTAATGATCTTAGTTCTCAAGCATTTATAATCTACAGTAAATAAAATCGTGTATGTATTTCCAGCAGTCCAATTGTGGAACGAATATCATTCATTATGCTCTTTGATATAATTTTAACGAGGTGCTAAAATGACAATCTAATTAAACGGTAATTAAGAGCGATTTAATTATAAACGTCTTGTTAAATCAGATGTCATAATTGTTAATTAAAATAAATTAACGATACATTGATTAAAACTGCAATGTCATTTGTTGGCCTTCATTTAAGCCATAATCGTTGCAATGATTAGCGATGAACAAACATTAAAACTTGCAATGATCGCATATAAAGTACGCAATTAGAAGTTAAGGTTATTTAATCAGACTTTTTTCGACAAATATGCTTTATTGCAATACCACGATTGATGCGACTTGTAGATCGATTGCACGCGCGTTCTATCTACGCTTGCTTAGCCAGTGCGCTGTGTTCAAATTATTTAATGCATACACGCTTCGGGTCTGGCGGACGTCCCCCAACGCCACCCGTTTTTAGGATTCCGTACCTCAAAAGGAAAAAATGGAACCTTATAGAATCGCTCGCGTGTCTGTCCGTCCGTCTGTCACAGCCAATTTGTTCCGAAACTACTGGACTGATTGAGTTGAAATTTGGTAGACATACAGTGTGTTTCACTTTACATGAGAACACCTAAATATTTTTTTCAATTTAAAAGCAATCATTATAAAATTTTCAGCAGTTATTCAGGCCATTAAGATGCATCTTTTTTGTAGGAACATTATTTATCAAAAGTCAAATTCTAGCCAACTACGATTAAAATAAAAAGTAGGGTTTCAAGTAAACTCATATGTGCGATCAAGATGGACTAAAATTTTATTTAAAAAGTTGTTCAGAATTACGAAAAACTCCTAAGTATGAAGTTTCGTCAAAAAAAAATCGTTTCTTAAATTTCTCAAAATATGAATCCCACCTGTAATTTATATGGCATTTTATTGTTTCATGGCACTCTTGTTAGTAAAATAGCAAATAAATTACATTATAATTTTGTGATTCTGAACAACTTTATTTAAAATTTTGCTCTAATTTGACCGCACATGTGAGTTTACTTCGAAGACTACTTTTGATTTTAATTGTAGTTGGCTAGATATTGACTTTTGGAAAATAATGTTCCTACAAAAAAGATGCATCTTAATGACCTGCATAACTGCTAAAAATTTCATAATGATTGCTTTTAAAATGAAAAAGTTATTTAGGTGTCCTCATGTGAAGTGAAACACACCGTATGTAAGCCAGTGACGCAAACACGAACGTGTAACGTAAATAATAGAATTTTGAACATGGGGGTTATTTTTGGGGGAGAAATTAGGAAATTAAAAAAAAGTTTTTTAAATTGTACCGTGTGACATATCAAATGAGAGGGGTAGTAGTAAGGGTCTCAAATATATTTTTTTTATAATTTTAAAATAAATAGTTTTAAAGTTATTTAAGAAAATTGACCATTCCCCCCGTATCTCCGAAACTACTGATCCTAAAATTTTTAAAAAATAGGGAATATCGGGTCTTACTCATAGTTTACAGGAAAATCTAAACGAAGATATTAAATCTTAAAGTACTCACGGAAAACGGAACCGTACGGAACCCTCTTCTCCCGAGTTCGACTCGCACTTGACCGTTTTTTTTTGTATTTCTTGTTGATGCGACTTCGTTATTTTGGATATAGTTTTCCAATGATCGGTGTATAATGTTCAGGACAATACACAGTGAGTTGTTAGCTGTTGGGTTCATGTTTGCTGTTTACCTTTAAATGATTGCCGCGTGTTATGCTTCGGAATGACTTTGCACATTTTAGTTTGCTTTGATGTCGGCGCATGTTTTGTGAATAATGTAACCCTGCTACGTTTTATTGATTTACATTTCTGAACCAGCCGTGTACGTGTACCGAAATTAACTACTGTATGTAAATTTAATAAAAACAATTTACAAATAAGATATATGCATAATTTTTGAAAATAGTTTAAATCAATTATTTTCATATTAAAAGTTATCACATACACAAAATCATTCATGAAATCATTCTTATTGAATTGAAAAATAAATATTCTCTTTGGGCAAGATATTTTGGTTATTCAAACGCGCCTGACGTCATAGTATATGTCAAACATCTTTTCAAATTTGTATTGATTCTAGAGTTGGGTAACTCAGATCTGAACCGGTTCAAAGAGCCGACTCTGACAGAAAATCCGTGAGAGCCGACTCACTTTTTTTTTGAGCCGACGGATCAACGGATCCGCATAACTCAGTGAAACACTTAACACACAGAAGCACATTTTACACTTACGTATCAGGTCTTGTTTTGATGCATCTGTCAGCTCAAATGACTCATGCATCACATGCTTGGCTATGCATTCTTGATTCTATATAGGTCGTGATATGATTGACTGAACTAGGTAACTCAGTGACAGACTGCAGTAACATATTCAGAACTCGGTTCTTTTAGAACCGGTCCAGTGAGCCGGCTCACATACGGGATCCAGATGCAAAGATGCAGATCACTAAAAAGACCCATTTTTCCCATCTCTAATTGATTCTGGGGAAAGAGTACCTAGCAACCACACGAGTAGTTACGTTTACATGTACTTTGACGTCACGCTGCGTATCGATATTTTATATTTCGGGCGTATTTATTGCATTTTTTTTAATTGATATTTATTATTTAGCAATCATTTAAAAACCAAAAACAATTTGGAGCTTAATCAATTGCAATAAAGATCACAAAAAATAATATTATTGGAACTAAATATATAAGTTGCATGCATATATACCCTATTATGCTAAGTTGAAACGATACGTTTTTTGAAATAATTCCCAAAGAAGTTTCAGAACATGATTTTATTTTTGGCACATTTCACTAATTGAGTACTTATAAGTTCTTGGGTACAGAAATGATATTTTTATTGACAAACAATGCTGGATTTAGAACTGGACAAAACTGCCCTCCACAAAAGGAGACCGGATGTCTTGCCGTAACTAAATATTGTGATTGCATTCCATGTAAATAATTTCGTCAAGGGGATCGGTGGACTTAATTGATCAAAAATAATTAAAATACATACGCCATGATAGCTTGCCCGTCTGTCAATAAAGCGGTTTACTGTCGAATACTGTCGTTGATGAAGTGATTCATAGATGAAACTTCGGTACGGTAATCTTGATTGAAATACTTTACAAATTACTATTTTCTATGTCATAAAATACTTTTTCTATATTAATATTATTATAAGCTCATATTCTAACTGCAGTTTAATAATTATATTCACACAAAACTTGCTAACTTAATAAAAATCACACACTTACCTTTGCAAACAAATAATATTAAATAAAAAAAATGATACCAAACTGTTCGGAATGCTGCGAAACGTCGAGAAATTTTGGTCCGACTCCTAGGTTCCGCTATCCGACCGACGCCAATAGTATAGGTGCCATATATGGCAAATACACTAACAAGAAATGAAAATGTTTTCTCAGTTTCGACATAAATGCGTTCGGTTTCGACCAAAGGTAAAAAAAGCCAAAGTTCAACTTCGTTTAGAAAAACTGACCTACGAACGAATAATAACAATCACACGGTGAAGGAAGGTTTGATTGAGGATCAAGAAATAAGTGGTCAACGTTTATATAAAAATTGAATTGATATTTTAATGTGTTTTCATAATATGATGTTTAAAATTGTATTAACTCATACTAATGATCATGTATATTTTTAGAACAATTTACCACCCTTTGACCAGCTTAAGGTCCTGAAGATAGAAATAATTTTTTCGAAACGTTGGTCACTAGCGTAAGATTGGTAAAGCTTATTACTTGATCCTCAACGTCAACCAAACCTTCCTTCACCGTGACTAGGGATTGCAATGCTGGATCCAGCAATCCAGCTCGATCCAGCATCTGTCGCTGGATCCAGCGATGCGGATCCGCAAACAGCTAAAAACAAGTAATTAACTGGGTCTGAGAAGAATTATGATAAGATATTGAAGAAAGAAATGGCACTTTATGAAAGTGAGGGAGTAAGAGGTGAAAACCTAACTTTAATCTATGATTATTAGATGACTCTCAAACCAACCAGCCACGTAGAGGTTGAGAGAGCCCTTTCCGCAGGCGGGTATTTTGCAGTTCTTTAAGAAGTATGCTGGGAGATAACACCATTAATAATATTTCTTTTTTGAGATCTTACCTACTTAAAAAAAAGTGAAAAAAATCTGTTACCTATTTTTTCTTTAAATATTTATTTATTCTTTAAAAGACAAGTCAAGTCTTAAACTATGTAATATAATTTATATTAAAATTTTGTTTCTAATAAGAGTTAACTAAAAATTTTATAAGCGGGAAACGAAATTTTATTTCTAAAATTATTGAGACTGAGAAACTGAGACTACATAGTTTGTAAAATAGGTAAACGAATAACTATTTCAGATATCTAGAATATCAATTTAGGTGATTTAAGACTATAATATTGTGATAAATAATAATTATACTCCGGATACTCGTTACTATTACTTACTATTACTTACTATTAGAGTATTTTACCAACTCCAAAAAACGAGTATCTGATGTAAATGTAGATAAATAGTTATTAAAGTTTCTAGAGTTAAAAAATGTTACATTTATTTGAAAAATTGATTAATGCAGGATCCGCGGTGGACCCAGCTGGATTTGTTTTAATCCAGCATAAATTCAGCTGGATTGAAAATGCCGCTGGATTGCAATCCTTAACCGTGACATTCTATTGGATCAACACTATACTGAAGATTTAAAATCACAATTATAGCTTATTTTGTGATTGGCGTATTTTACAGTCGTTTTTTAATATTACAAGTAATTTTCTGTAAGTATATTATTACTTATTTATTCTTATTTTTGATTACAGAATGCAAGCTCAAACAACTCGTGCACAAATACAACATACATATGTAAGTATAAATCATTTGAATGTAAGCGACTAAGCAAGTACTTTTTTAATATTATTTTTGACACATTAATTATCTACTTCTGTGTAATAAAGAAGACGATGATAGATATGATAAATTTAATTCTCAGCATTTAAAAGCGGCAAGTGGCATATATTATTATAATAATGTGTTGTGTATTGCTGCATGTATGATGCGACGGCTCTGTAGTGGACCCTGGAAAGTTGTCTGCTATTTATTCCACCCGCCAAGATAGGGATGAACAGTACACTGTCGTCTTTTCAAACACGAATTGTCAAATACCGCCGTCTTACTTTTTTGAAGTTTAACTTTTTTAGCGACGTATCTATTTAAAAAAGTAAGAAATCGAGGTGAAGTAGAATTGACCACTAAAGTAGAAGTTAGTTTGTCTCCTAAATTACATGAAACTGACAAGGAGAGAAGTTTATAGTGTGTTGCTAAGTATGTGTAAATATTATTAATTAATATTAGGAAAAATCAGGTCTTGAAATAAATTGAATAAAAAGGATCAGGTGAAAAGACCAATTTTTAGGTACGTTTTTATTCGATATACGACGTTTCGTCGGTATTATTTCGACTTCTTCAAGTATCTCGAAAATTATGTTAAAATATAAGTCATACCAATATTTTTTACAATAAAATAATGAAGCATAATAATTATTATGCTTCATTATTTTATTGTAAAAAATATTGGTATGACTTATATTTTAACATAATTTTTGAGATACTTGAAGAAGTCGAAGTAATACCGACGAAACGTCGTATATCGAATAAAAACGTACCTAAAAATTGGTCTTTTCACCTGATCCTTTTTTTTTAATTATTAATTAGTTTCACATAAAAAAATTAAACTTGGGAATAATATTAAAAACTAAAGAAGTTAAACTTCTTATGTGAGCTTATGAGGGTGAGGTTCATTATAATTTTTTTAAGGACTAATCCCTCAGATCGTCAAATATGCTGTCGAGAAATTTCGAATTGTGATCGCAAAATTCTTTATTTATTACTGTTTTATTAACTGTAATTAAGCATTAAACTTCACAAAATATGACTTGCTGGTTAAAAATTTAAAAAGAACATGTAGCTTTGCCCTAAAAAATAAATAAAAAAACATGATAACCATTAATATTTCTTTACAGCACAATATTTCGAATTACGGGAAGGCAAAGTATAACTTTGAAGTTTTTTTTTGGAAACTAATGTTAAAAGTACTGACAAATTTGGTTTACTCAATAGTTTTTTAAGTTTATTTTTTTCTATACAAAAATTTGTGCAAATCTTATGCTAATTTTCTCGTTTTTATCTGATTTCAAATCGTTTATCATAGTTGAAATAAACTGTAAATACTTGGCTAAAAGTCATATGGGAAGAATGGTACATGTTTCTAGTTTACTCATCATCACCATCAAAGATTGAATAAGATTTTTCATAAAAATCATAGATTTTCGAAACGTAAGAGCATTTTACATGCACACCCACACCCTACTGTTGGTAAGATAGAACTATGCAGGTGAAAAAAGGGGCATATAGAACAGCTGGTAAACAGTCACCCTAAGTCATTTCTTTCGTTCAACCAATTTCGTTCACCAAAGGAGACATTCCATGTTCATTCGATCTTTGCAGCGCTTTGAACAAGCCTACGTGACTCCTTTCAACTTAAGAAATTGTATAGTTTAGAACGCGCAGTAAATAAGTGGCCATCCTTACAATTTCGTGATGGTATCCACTAGATAATTCCGGTAAGATAGTGTCTGTCATGAAGCTGGTCACACCGCGCGTCCCAGGTGGCCATGTCTTTGACATAGACAACTGACAATCGTATACACATACTTGTGTAGATGTATCGCCAGATCAATTATATCAATTCGTTTAATATTAGTTCTTTGAAAAGCGTCCAGAATTGATTTGTAATTCCGTGAAATTGTTGGAAAGGACGGATATTGTTTTTTTTTTACCATTCCAACCCACTAGTGGGGAATGGTACTAATTTAGGTCAAAATTCACTTTTCAAAATTTTACGATATTTTTCGTTTTGAGGTCCCCCGAATCCAAAAAACATATTTTTGGAAAAACTCTGTGCATCTGTTTGTCAGTCTGTAATCACTATACAGGTCAAACAGATGAACGGATTGAAACTAAATTTTGAGAGGATGTTTGGTATGCAAATATGAAGAGCCCTATTGGTTTTGGGTAAAATCGCCGCATGCGCAAAAGAAATATATGCTATACCGTTGTTTTTTCTCACATAATGATATACTTTTCCATGATTTATGTTCTATTTATTTTTCTAAGAAAGTTTTACAACAAATTTTTTTTCTAAACTTTATAGTTTCGGAAATATTTTGAAAATAAGAAAAAGCTTTTCTGTTGTTCTGGAGTTTTATTGATCTGTCAAAAACAGTTGACAAGCATGCTTTAATAGGAGAGAGAGAGAGAGATGACAGACGCTCAACAGCTGAGGTCATCAGCGTCTGTTGTTTCATTGGAGAAAATTGGAAGCTAGAATGGTCCTGTCGCCCAATTGGCTGGAATTTTTTTTAGCTTTCAATAAATGAACGATCAGAAAATCGTATTATTATTCAACAGAGTAAACAAAGAGTAAAGAACCAAATTTTGTAGAGCTTCATGCTTAATCACATCAGCTAATAAAAACAGTAATATAATGAATTTTGCGACCATAGTTCGACATTTCCCGAGAGCATATTTTACAATCTCAGGGATCAGTTACCGTAAGTTACAAGTTATTGTTTTAAGCTTATACTACAAAACAAAGTTCTTAAAAGACTGTGCAAGCTGAGTTGTCGAGTAGTAAAGTACAGGACACGAGTAGAGCATATCACATAATGTCCTTCTGGGACATGACAGATCCCACTTCCTGAAGTAAACGACGTCCGCGTCTGACGTCACATCTACCCTACGCTAACTTATATGACGTGTACGTTTGTGTGTAGAGAATTTATACGTTGCGTAACAAAATATTTGAAACGAATTTTTGGCTAAAATTATTTTTCTAAAACTAGTTGAAAATATTGTATTTCGCATCGCAAGAGAAACTGATAATTTATAGTGGCATAGTTAAGGAAATTTCAGTCCCACTAAAAACATAATTGTGGAAAAATGATCAAGTTTTATACAAAAAAAAACCCGGGTCGCAGTGCCAAAACCCTGCCGACAATATAGTGTATTTGCTTATACAGGCAGTGTGGCTTTATTATGCGAAAAAATTAGACTTCTTAATACACCCCTTAAATAACATTTTTTTTCTTAATTGCAATATTATTATCAATCGAACCTCTATACTAAACTATATACACCTTTCAGTACATAATTCATAATCTGCAAACTAGTTTTTTCATAAAATTTGTAAATCCGGTCCTGTCGGGCCGATTTTATCAAAATTTTAGGGACACTTTTTAATTACTACCAGAGGGTTAAATTTCAGTTTTGAAACGATTCGGAGAATTTTTTCGGTATTTTGGGGCCCAAAAACATTTTTCAACCCCTAAAAACTACCCTTAAAATGGACCGATTTTTTGTAAAGTTATATTATTACCTATTCTACTCAAATGTTATCTAGACATTCTAGACACATAATAATATAATAGTTACATAATATTATACTTCTTTATATTATAGTTATATACCATACTTCAATAAATCACATGTGATATATATCCCAGCAACGACTAGACGCGAGTAGTCTTCGGACGACCGGTTATTGCATTCGTGTCGATGTTCATTGTACAAATGAAGCTAATAAAAGCGTATTTTAAAAAGATTTTATTTCTTATTTTTTTATATATTTTGACATTTTTGTAACAAGCGTTATATCTTCGCGTCTCAGCAGTATATATGTGGCCTAATCCACCCTTGTTTTAGCCTTATATATAATGTTATAGCAACCCTTCATTTTCATTCTGTTGTTTTACACAAAGGGATGAGTGTCACCCTTCATTCGTCACTCGACGACTGATCTTACTATATTCATTGAGACATCCAATTATAGAAAATATATATTTTTATTCTGTTTTTATTTCTTTGTGAAGCCTTTCGATTCACTATCGGTCTTTATAGTTGATGCATCGAGAAGAGAAGCTTATAAAATTTTTAGAAAAAAATGTTTCCTTTTCATTTGTTTCAGTGATATCTAGCCTTCTTTTAAATCATTTCTAAATAATAAACTCGAAGACTGTCCTGAATGTCGTTTGTTACAATATACGACAATAAATATTAAGAATAATCAAAAAAGGTTTTAAGTTTATTGGTTCTTAAAGCTGTCGGAACGCTCCGAATTTAAGCCCAAAATAGAGATTCGGCTGTCAACTGATTGTAGACTTATTCGTCAACATTCTGCAAAAATTATTTCTCTATAAGGAAGATAAAGGACAAATCTAGGTCTCTAATGGACTACTTTTGTTAGTTATGTACGATTTACTAGAAAAAAGTTGGCATTAATTGTGCCAAAAAAACACACGTTTTCAATGTCATACTACGACCTTATTCGCACTTATTTCACAAAACTGTTCCATCACAAACCTAAAGTGACTCTTCCTTTTTCGGAAAAGTTTTTTAAATCTTCAAAATATTTCCCAAACTTAGAGTAATCAATTGACAGCGGCACCCTTGCAACAACATTTTTTAGCCTCGTAGTTGGCACCAACCAAAAATTGAAACGTGCGGATGATTTGAGCGAGACAGAGCTAAAGAAGGTCATACCCACAATATGTCTTTTGCCTACCTCGCCCCTTACCGCTGGGTCTCCGCACAAACAAAATTCAGAGCGTTCGGCAGCCTTAATAACGCTATTCCGTACGGTCGTAGTTAAAATTAACGACGCTATTAAATTTCTGTCTTAACTTATGCGATATTAAATTTATTAAAAAGTGACAAAAAATTACCAGTACTGTAAATTCATACATTGATCATACAGAATAGCAACATGTATATCTGAATTTCAATTTTACAAGCAGGCTAGGTACCTACTCTATAGTATGACTGGAATTTGTAAAAAACGCTAAGTTTACCTCACAGGGGAAGTGAAACTTTTTTAAAAATTATTAAAGTGAACTGACGTCGTAGTTCAAATACATACATTTGTATAAATTTATATTATATATATTGTGTAAATGTGCACAAGTATACAATATATAAACATTGCACATACATTATTTATCAACACACACTTTTTTTATTATATAGTACTTTGATAGTTATACAGAATTATAAAACCATGAAAAACTATTAAATAAATCAATCCTGCTACATAGATTTTACACGTATAAATGTGCATATGTATACAATTACTCCTTCCTTTCTCGCAGTCATTGTTTATCTTGTATTTCACTCCCTTTAACGGCACAGAAAATTTCAAACAGAATAACAGATACGTCACTAAATAAGTTTCACTTCAAAAATTATTTAGTACTCTACACTGTTTTAGAATGGACTATATAATGGATAAAACAAATCGTCCGAAGTTAGGTCGGAGTTTACCGAGCACGATATTGTAATATTGTGAAAGGAGTGTTGTCTGTGCAGATTACCAAGGTGTTTGCATTACCCATCTCGTTTCCTCTTTTAGTGTCAACGTTATTATCCCGACTACTGTATGCATGGCGATATTTCATTTGATCAGTGCCTCGATGACGAATGACATCAATTATTTAACACTAGTTCACTCCATTCATATCGAATAATAACCCTTTCGATACAGTAGCAGAAGTTTTATAAACTAGAGAAATGACAAACTGCGCTCTAAAATTACAGTTTTGTATTTTATGGTGCTAATAATAGGTTCTTATAGCCTAAGAGCTATTAAGCATTTGTGGGTAGGTATTTGGGTCACTGTGAAAATCTATGCAATAACTCTTTAGTAATATCCGAATACAAAAAAAGAGAAGCGGGGCTTAACCCGACTTAACCGATTTTTCAAACACATTGATCACCTGGCAGGTAAAATGTCCCACCGAAACGACCTGTCTTTTTGAATATGTCTATTTTTAGTTGCCAATATTATTCGGTTTAAATTTCAACGAGCCTCAAATATATTTTTTAAGACTTAAAAAATATAATTTTGCAAACACCTGGCTAAATTTTAGACTCGATAAAAAAATCGGGCTTTTTTTTTTCAACTCCTTAAATACTAATTTTCAAGGTATTAAATTTTCAGAATGCCTCAAGGATTTTTTATTGCGCAAAAATTAAGTCGGTTAAGCCCCGCTACCCTGCAGTCAGGTCTGTGTTTTAGTATTAGGATATTACTCAAGAGTTATTGTACAAATTTTCACAGTGCCTCAAATACCTACTTAGAAATGCTTAATAGCTCTTCTACTACTAACTGGCTCTGAATTAGGAGGTATCCTATATATTTTTTTACATTAATAAGTTAATTGGGAACATGGATATTAATAAATTGATGCTAAATTTTCAAAATCTGCAACGTTTCGTTGGTTTATTTTCAACTTCTTCAGGCAAGCTATAAGAAATAAAATTAATACAATTAATTACATATGTCTTCTGTTACACAATTATCAATGTAATTAATTGTATTAATTGCATTTCTTGTAGCTTGCCTGAAGAAGTTGAAAATAAACCAACGAAACGTTGCAAATTTTGAAAATTTAGCATCAATTTATTAATATCCAGGTTCCCAATTAACTTATTAATATAAATAAACATGGATGAGAATCAACACACTAATATTTTTTTTACTTTTAATCATAGTCCTAAAAATTATAAAATTAATGACGAAATAATTTTTGTAATATATTTAAAAATAACTTACTATTGAGTTATTGAGCAGAGTCGACTAAAAATTCTATAACGCTTTTCTTATGTGTGTTACAATCTAACTTCGTTATGAAACTAAATTTTCTAACAATACTTTCTGCAACCCAACATCACATTGCTTTCCTGAAAAAAAAAGAATTATTGACGTACACCCTTTTTACTCTGTGCTCATTTGAATATGAAAATCTGCTACTACAAAAGTGCTATTCAAAACTAATATACAAATTCCACAAGTTCAGTATTTTATTTGTACAAATTTTGCTTAATGTATTTGACCTACATTCTGTGCATTTGCATTTCAATGAACCTTTACAGTTGCCAAATTTTATTTATGTGGCTCTATTGTATAGGTTTTCTTGACAGCTACGTAGAAAGGGTTATATTGTTGTTATTTGGAGTGTTGTAAATAAGATGACGTATTGCCTATCATTGTTTTTTTCAATACCACACACATTAGTTTTATTTTATGACTAGAAATAAGAACAAAACTACATAATGTAGGTAAAAATCCAAAAATCACAAAATATTTTTTTTGTTAACGTTACACACAATCAGGAATTAATAGTTTTTGACAATGAAAACCTCTAAATGATTATTAATTTTTAACTGACTTAAAAAAAAAGAGGAGGTTCTCAATTCGTAGGAATCTTTTTATTTTTTTTATTTTTTATGTATGTTCCCCGATTACTCGAAGACGCCTGAATCGATTTGGAAAATTATTTTTTTGTTTGAAAGGGTATACATCCCAGGTGGTCCCATATAGTTTTTATTAAAATCGGTTCATCCGTTTTTAAATGACGTCAAAAAAACTTATTTTTTAATGTATGCTATCTCATATCTCCAACATTTGTAAAGCGATTATGATGATTCTTTTCTTATTTAATAGGGCACATCTCATGGTGATCCCACATAGATTTTACTTAAATCGGTTCAGTAGTTTTTAAAAATGTGCGAAATCAAATCCACCGCAAAAAAGTAAAAAATAAAAAAACTTAAAAAAAAAATATTAACCTCCTTCAAAAAAGTCACTAAAAAGATGAAAATAATAATGAAATTTTGAGGTCGGTTCCAATTTAATAAATGTAGATGCCTATTAATTTTAAGTTTCAGTAATAAAATTGGCACCGACCTCAAAATTTCATTATTATTTTCATCTTTTTAGTGACTTTTTTGAAGGAGGTTAATATTTTTTTTTTTAAGTTTTTTCTTGACTACTAGCATCTAGGGTTAACATGTTTTCAGTTCATTATTTTTCGAATTCCGTACATCTGATGAAAAAACGGAACCCTTATAGAATCACTCTCGTGCCTGTCTGTCAGTTCATTTTCTTCGAATCTACTGGATGAAAAAAGTTGAAATTTGGTACATACATAGAGTTAGATGACCCAATCACGGGTGTGTAGCGTAAATAAATGAAATCTGATTTTGGGGGTCAATTTTTATTTATTCTGTGATATTTCCTTTACCCAGATTTGTAGATTACCTATTAATTATTGATTATTATGCTGTAGTGAACTTCCTTATAGAATAAATTAATATTAGACGATTACATAAGGTGCCTAGAAACCTGTATTGAATTCAAAATTGCCAAAAAAAAAAACAAAAAATTTGTTGATTCGATCGCTACCAAACTTCACAGGATCATCCGCTGGGCTAATATGAAGATTGCTTGAAATTTTCATCAAAATTGGTCAAGTCGTTTTGGAGTCCATAAATTTTCATATATATTAATACACTAAGATTTTTGCCTCCCTTTTTCGAAAAAACCACGCACTTGCTCCACATAAATTTTATATCATTTTATAGATAATTGCTTGCTCTACCGACATCAACAACTAAAAAATCTATTATTGCTTTTGTTTTTCCAAATAATTAATTATAACAATTATACATTTATTCAGTATATACAGCAATGCTGCCATCTGACGGTTCTAACTTTGAAACAACGTCAACATGGTTGACGGTCGGTAATTTTTTTTGTTTAATTTTTAATCAAAATTCACGTATAAATACTTTTTGTATGGCAGCGCTTCAGCTCAACGTTTTCGATACTTGCGCCTCTATATGACAGTTTTTGAAAAATATTTTCTTGAACCGTCACTGACCTTCGTAATGTAATACAACAAAAAGAAGAAAGTTATAAAGAGTGTGAGAAATTAGAAACAAATTTTAGTGCGAATTATTTGCACAGGTACCGCTAGTATAGCCAGATAGATAGTATAGCCAGATAGATATAGATTAGCCAAATATAGGTAATATCTGACGGCAATTAACACAGTTGCCCCTTCGCGAAATTCGCTAAATGCGCCAAAAAAATTTTACTTGAAAATTCAGTTTTTTATTATTTCTTTTTTTTTAATAACCAAAGGTGTGCATCGATTGCTAAGGTCATTACACTGTTGCCTTGAGGCCTAATATAACTTTGTAATATGATAAACATATTATTCAGTTTTATGTGTCCAAACTATCGAGGTTCCACTGTATAAAGCACTGTATACAGAGTTCAGTTGTAGACGTCATGTGCTGCAGCGTGCAACGTTGGCCACGGTGTCCCGTTGTCGGTCGTTGCTGTGATTAATGATGGGGCGACGGGTTCGTTACGTGCTGCGGAGCTTTCGACATCATATCTGCAGCTCTCTTTCTTTCTTCTCTTCTACACACACAACACACACACACACACAAACATCGCCCCCGCCAGCAGCTATATAACCCAGCTTCTGATTTCATCCCCTGAAATGCATTCACGTAACTCCGAATACACAGGTACAAAAGTAACTGTTCGAATTTATTTTCAAACTTGTCGCTACCCGCAGCTCCACCTTGTCGACAGCGACGATAGTAGTAAAACCTTCGGTTCTATCGTATTACACTCTTGCCACGCGGCAGGAACAACAGTAGTGGAGCAAACAAACATTAATAAGAATAACAATTTTGTTAATCGAGAATATCAGCAGACGCGAGCACAATTCACCAAAATTTCATCATAATCGTAGGAATGGTATAGGGACGCATAGAACACGAACAAACAAACATTCATTTTTGAAGTTATGCTTCTTTTGGCGCATTGAGGGTAAAATTTTCTCTGTTACGGAAGTTGCCCAGCGAACATGAGACACCATGTACTACGTGTATCGACAAAGTAGAAATCGTCGATAAAGTTGATTCTTCGATGCAGTATAGTTTTACTTTGTATTCAGAGATGACACGTCTCATTTTTTTCTGATAACCTCAAAATAGTTATTTCATAAAACAACAAAGTATATTAGCGACATCGGACGGAATTTCGTAAAAGTTTTAGAGTTGTTAACAACTTTTGACAGTTAAATAACCCCAATACTAGTATTGTTTTTTAAATTATGGATCAACAATATTGTATTTTATCAATGTACATCTCTAACGAAATATGAATATCGATTATCGCGATCACGCTAAAGAAGTATAACTGCTGCCGCACCATTTTTTTATACACTTATAAGAATCTTCTTGACTTAATCATAAAAAAAATTATAATGAACCTCACCCTCATAAGCTCACATAAGAAGTTTAACTTCTTTAGTTTTCAATATTATTCCCGAGTTTATTTTATGTCAAACTAATTATTAATATTTACACATACACAAGTACTTAGCAACACGCTATAAACTTCTATCTTTGTCAGTTTCATGTAATTTAGGAGACACACTAACTTCTCCTTACGGGGACAATTCTACTTCCCTTCGATTTTTACTTTTTTCAAACAGATACATCGCTAAAGAAGTTAAACTTCAAAAATTGTTATTTACGAAACGATCTTTTGATTCCCAGTTAATCTGGCCAGCATTTGGACCGAAGTCAGACAATAAGAACATTTTATTCACTAAAATTGTCGAAGAGCTCATCAAGTCTACATTTTACAGTTGTGTATTTTGTTTACTAGTTTCGGGGACAATTCTACTTCCCCTCGATTTTTACTTTTTTCAAACAGATACGTCGGTAAAGAAGTTAAACTTCAAAAATACGGCGATACTTATGTTAGAGCCTGATGTTTGTAATAGAGGAGTCATGGATGACGGCATCGCTATATGCTCGGCTATTCTCAAACATAACTATTGCATGCATATCACTGTATATGTATCTACATATTTCAATATTACGTTGCCGTCGATAAATTATGTATGCAACTCATATTAACGAAATATTGTTTTCCTGGATAATCGATACTTAAGACCTCGTTTACGAACGATTCGAAAGGCTTTTCATATATGAAGTTGGCATATAAGTCAAGTTATTTTGTCAAATAGGAAAAACTTGACCGAAATACAGAATGAAACTTAAATTTCTTGTTTATGCTAACATTTTTTCTACTACTAAAAAGACTTCAATCATCTATACTAATAAATAAAATTGACGTGTCTGTAATGTCAAAATAAAAACTTTTTAGTTTTTAGTGTATTTGCCATATGGCAACATACACTATTGGCGTCGGTCGGATGGCGGGACCTAGGGGTCGGACCAAAATTTCTCGACGTTTCATTTTTTAAAAATGTTTATATATATATATGTATATATATATATATATATATAAATATATATATATATATATATATATATATATATATATATATATATATATATATGTGTACGCGCGATAACTTTCGAAAGAGTTAATTGATTTCAACGAAATTTGGGCCACGTGTTGAAATTTTAAGGGTAGTTTTTAGGGGTTGAAAACTGTTTTTGAGCCCCAAAATACCGAAAAAATTCTTCGAATCGTTTCAAAATTGAAATTTAACCCTTTGGTAGTGATTAAAAAGTGTCCCCACAATTTTAATAAAATCGGCCCGACAGGACCGGATTTACAAATTTTATGAAAACACTAGTTTGCAGATAGTGACTTATTTATTGAAGGGTGTATTTAATTCGGTGTAGACGTTTAAGATTGATAATAATATTACAATTAAGAAAAAAATGTTATTTTAAGGGGTGTATTAAGGGGTTAAATTTTTTATTTTGCCCAAAAACAAACTTAATTTTACATAATAAAAGTATAAAACCACACGGCCCTATACAAGCAAATACACTATATTGTCGGCAGGGTTTTGGCACTGCGACCCGGGTTTTTACTAAATGCATATGAAAGTATATACGGTTTTATTAAAAATTTCATGGGTTTTAATTTTTTTGCGCGGATCCCTAATTGCTTTTTTAAAATAAAAGTAGTCTAAGCTACTCCTTTTAGCATCCGCTATCTGCTAGTGAAATTCCCGTCAAAATTGATCCAGCTGTTTCAGAGATTAGCCGGAAGAAACAGACAGACAGACAGACAAAGATTTAGAAAATTGATTTATTGATATAAGTACTGTATATACTTTCATATACATTTAGTAAAAAGCCGCTATTTTGATATTACAGACACTTCAATTTTATTTATATGTTTAGACAGGAAGTATACCATTAATAATTTACATCAAGTCCCGGCCGAATAATCTATTATGCGCTCAAAAAAAAGTTTTGGGTCCCCTTGAGTACCCCACTTTTTGAAGACTTTAATTAGACCTTACTCTTTAAAAACCTAGGTGTATATACATTGAATAAGGATATAGGTACAAAATAACGCGGATCACCTATGTGGCGTAATTAATAATCTATAGTCGCATGTGCTGCCGGAGTGCGAACAGATGGGTGGATTAAAAGCGAATTAAAGCTCTAACATCCGTATTAAAGCTCTAGGTGTGTTGCTATGTGTAGTCCTCGTGTTGCCAACCAACTCGCACATAATGCGTGTCATGTAAACACTGCACTGTTGCCAAATTGACAAAACTTTCACTAAATTTGATATTGTTATACAATCGTTGAATGGCCGTATTCATAAAAGACATTATTTGATTAATAATTTTAATAATTCCCTAAATCGAACTTTCGTAATTCGAATTATTCTATGAGTCGAATTTTTACCACACATTTTGATATTTGGATTCATTACAAGCTTATATTCAATTTCGTTTGGGTCAAATCTTGCAATCAACATTTCGAATAAATCTAATAAAGCTAGAGCGTTGCAACTTTGCCCACGTGTATAAGCTTGGCGACAATGCATAAATCCAACATGGTGAACGCCCCAAGATGACGGACTACGTTTTTCTTAACAACCGTCTGAGCATGAGTGTCAAATGAAAGCTATGGCTAGTGGAATACGAAGCTATGTGACCATTATAAAATCAATATAACGAACGCCATATATCCAATTGATTTGAAATTGTGTTCACATAATATGTATACGATTTAGTCATTAATAGAATTAAATTATCAATTAATTTTAATACATTAAGGTTTGAGAAGAACAAAATAAAATATTACCTACATTTCAACAAAAGCTATTCTTTTTCTAATATTTTATTGTTATATTGTTTGAAGCGTGCTTACGATTGTTTTACTTCACGCACTAGTATAAAATTTGTCATTTTACGACTCATGTTATTTTATAGAGGTCTGTGCAAAAAGAAAAATTAAATTATATTTTTCTGAAAATTCTTCAGTGAGCGCAGTGGCGTAATTATACCGTTTGAGGCCCATGGCAAATTCGTCAGATGGGGCCCTCCCTCAATGTATAAAGAAGCTCAACCAATGAGGTTGACTCTAATCAAAAGAAGCTAATTAGAGTGGTGGTGATCCTTGATGGTTGTTGGATAAGTTTGGATAAAATCCATGGCACAGGATCAATAAAACAGTAATACTGAAGTTAAAATTGCATTTTCACTAACGTTTCGGTACGCTTTGCAGCATCTTCAGAGTTCAAATTGACAGCATTTGAACTCTGAAGATAGTGCAAACGTACCGAAACGTTAGTGAAAATGCAATTTTAACTTCAGTATTGCTGTTTTATTGATCCTGTGCCACGGATTTTATCCAGACTTATCCAACGTTATATTTTTTTCTTACAAATGCGTTCAAATCTTGATACATTTATTTGTGTAAATACTTTAGTAGATAGAATACGAAACTAATAAATTTTACTGAATGTAATAATAAATGCTAAGATCAACCTTTGCTAACGACCCTCTCAGACTGGGGCCCCCCTCCGACGGGGGCCCGTGGCATTTTACCCGTCCTGCCACCCTATTGTTACGCCACTGAGTGAACGGTATCCATTCCAAAACGTTCAAATCGCGTGTTCGTTATTTCAAGTTTCTAGTTGTTTTCGATTAAGTAACTACAATGATTGGCAACATTGCAATGATATCCTGGTTGTAGAGGGTTTGCGCGAGGCAAGGCGATGATTCCCCTGATTATTGCCCATATATACCTCACTGACCTCTGTCCAGTGTTTATGCGGTGCTGTTGACACATCCAGTGTCCTTCGTATGCTTGTTTACATTTAATTTTAATTGATAATATTACTATAGTAATAGTAATTAAAATAGAAAGAAGACTTATGTAACTTTGTTGTTATTGAAGTAAAATTATCTTCTCACGGTAAGAGAGCTATTAGACATTTTTGGGTAGATATTTGAGGCACGCGAAAATTGTACAATACCTCTTTAGTAATATCCGAATACAAAACACAGACCTGGTTGCAGGTTATCGGGGCTTAACCGACCCTAAATTTTTTTCGCAATAAAAAGCCCTTGAGGCATTTTGTAATTTTAATACCTAGAAATTTAGTATTTAAGAAGTTGAAAAATAAAAAAAAAAACATTTCTTAATCGATGCTACAACTTAGTCAGGTGTCTGCAAAATTATATTTTTGAAAACTTATATTAAATATATTAAAAAATATATTAAAAAAAAAAACAAGACGTTACGGTGGGATCTTCTACCGGCCAAGTGATTAAAAATTTGAGAGTCGGTTAAACCCCGCTACCTGCCAAGTCTGTGTTTTTTGTATTTGGATATTACTAAAGAGATATTGTACAAATTTTCACAGTGCCTCAAATACCTACCTAAAAATGTCTAATAGCTCGCGAATATCACTTCTAGTGGATCGAATAAAGTTTAGCAGGTTGTTCAAATTCGTGAGATTTTCACCAAAGGCAAGACACGCACGTTCAGATTAGGTATAACGATATCATGTTCGTAATTTCCAACAGTTAGAAACTTTGAACAGTCAGTTCATTAGCGCACGCACGGTGCGTGTTCTTGTCTACAAGACTTGAAATAATACAGGGTGTTCGGTTATTTCGATTGGAATTTTAGGAGTTAATTGATCACAGACTAATTGCACTTACTTAGAATCAATAAAACATATTTTTAATGAAACCAAGATACGTAAGACAGACATACCAAGGACAAAAAAAAAAGTCAGTTTGCTATAATATTATGAAACACCCATTATTACAATTATAATGCGATATTAGACAAATTTTAACTATATTCAAACAATGTCACTGTTGGGACACGAACCCAAATCTTCCACTATCGCGGCGACTGAATTATCAATTATTATAAAATACAAATACATTTTGATCCTTAATTTTGCCACAAACAGGTAGCGTTACTGTACTTATTTTTACGTTATATTATCTTTACCATCATAAGACTAAATAACTTGAAGACTTTTATATGTTAAAACTAGCAAATATTTAAAAAAAAATACAAATTTAATGTATGATTTAGCAATAAAACAAAAATTAATGATATATCCCTTCCTCAAACAAAACAAAACAAATTCAATGTTCATTTGAATTTCGTGAGTGCGACAAAAATAATTGTTGTCAAGTTTGGAGAGTGTAGTAAGAATAAAATTAATAGAACGACTCATTGATCGACAACGCAAAACAATAAATACTTTATAAAACAATAATTTTATTTTTCATGTCAATCATTTCGCTCTATTATTTTTATTCTTACTACACTCCCAAAGTTCTTACAAGATCTTTGAATTTCTACTCATTTTTCCAAACTTTTTTAACCGCGGCTTGGAAGGAGGTTTTAAAATTTTTCGCGTCACCTTATGAAAGAAAACCGTTTACAGTCAAAATCCGTTATAACCACATCGAAGGGTTCACTCATATTTGGTCGTAACAACCGATAGTCGTAATAACCGGTGATGTTTTCGAGGTACATATAAATCCATAGATATTAATAGGAATAATAATGAGATTATCATTCATTTTTCTGTATTCATAAAATCTGTAATTTTAATGTGTTTGGAACACTTCTATGCGTACGAATTTTGTTTACAATACAGCTGGTCGTTCTAACAGATATACTTCTCCAAAGATATGAAGATATTATATTACATGTAATCGCTTAATGCGGTATGTCGTAATAAGCAATGTCGTAAATAGCAGTGTTTTTTATAAGGCGGTCACATAGCATTCAGCTGGGACCTATGATTTTGGTCAATATAACCGATATGTTGTTCTAAACGATGTTGTCGTAAACGGTTTTGACTGTATTTACAAAACAGATTTTACTTTTTAATAGAAATCAAATTAATTGTTTATTATTTCATACACAAACATTTATAATTTTTTTCGCGACCTGGCAAAACTTTTCACGACCCGCTGCCGGGTCGCGACCCCCACTTTGGAAAACGTTGCTTTAGGCAACATTTGGCCGAATAACTGCGCGTCGGATAATCGAGCTTCTCCAACGATTTTACAGAATAGTAAAAAGTAATTTATTAATCTAAAATCAGATTTATATCGACTAAAAAATAAGGAGATACCGGATGAAAATACCGAATTAAATTTTTGCTATTGGAAATTAATTTTTCAATAATAATTAAAGCAATCAATTACAATTATTGCAACATCTAACTGTTGAATAAAAATATTTGTGAATAGAAAAGGTTAATTTGTTTTGTACTCTGTTAAATTTTTCACAGCTCTCTTCGTTTATTTTTTAATTTGTTGAATAGCATTATATATAAAGATAAAATGTTTTAGGAAAAAAAGAAATGTAGGATATTATATACCACAGTTATTTTAATAAAGCATAGAACGAAAGACGAACGAGATGTGAAGAGGAGCGTGTATAAAAATTTAAATGCATCAGCGGGGTCTCTTTAAATTGAATACATGATCTCATCCTGCTAAGCTCTCCTCCGGACTCCGTTTGTTCGTCTATACCTCGTCCGCCGTACGGTTCGCGCGATGTGCGTCAGCTGTGGGCTTGTATATTGTGGAAGTAAGCGTAATATACAGATTGTCTCAAAATCATCACGATAAGATTACTTTTAAGACCAAACAATAAATATTTACAGTAAGATCTTGGTTAACGCTGTGCCACTTGACGCTGTTTCAGTAATGTGGTTTCTAAAAAAAAAATTAGCCACTAAAACGTAAATTAATTGTGGATCAGTTTATACAAAATGATTCAACTCTTGATAGAAGTTCAAAGGTAAGACGAAGTGTCATTGATGCAATATCTTGCTGAACGGAACAGAAACAGGCTAACGACATTAGATGACTTCTTCACAAATATAACTTTTTACTCGAACTTCTATTTGATTTTCGTAAATGTTTTATGAATAAAAATCGATTTTAGGAATAGATAAATCTATGACTAATGTGATTAAAAAGTATTTAACAATAAATGTTATAAAATTAAACAAAAAAAAAACTAACAAATTTTCTTATTCTCGGTTTGCGCTGTTTGGTATAGCACTGGAATTTATTGGAACGTAACTCCCGTGTTAAGTGGAGTCTAACTGTAGTTTAAAAAAAGCTAAAAAAACGCACATTAATCACACACTAAAAATTGTAAGATAATGACTAATTCAAAAGTACACATAACCAAAAAGTATTCCACGCTTTTTGAATTAATCATTTTATTTTATTTATTTATTTAATCCTTTTTTTACATACGTATGGATATATAACATTTTCAGAATTTTCCCACCCAACTTGGCAAGCCAGTGCTAGGGTGGGAGTATTTTATAATTTTTACTGTGTAATAAGAGCGTGTTTTTTAGTTTTTTAAACTACATATTTATTGTAAAATAAAGAAAAAATTAATATTGGTTTACGGTATAATATTGAAACGTTTTATCGTCAAGTTTTGTTTTATTGCATTCTGATTTTTAATTAAAATTTTATATAAATAAGAAAAATGTTTAAACGCAGGTACGTACAATTTTTGTACAGATTGTATGTTTCGGCACCGATTACTGCGTCTAACCACAGAATTGCTATATAATTTGCAGAAGAATATTAATTTTTCTTCAAGCATAATCATATTGAAATAGGTTCTTTTAATTGAATTCTGCCTTCCGATAAATTCCAAATACTCACGAATGCGTCTTGAAGATATAATATACTCTATAAGTTCTCGAATGATGTGAATCTAGTGTTGCAATTGCTATATTACGAAGGATTAACTGTTGAGATATGGCACCGTAGAGTAAATGATAACTCATTCCGCCGCGAATGCGGAAAGATTAGGGTTTGAGTCCCGACGGTGACTGCTGTTTGAAAAAAAATTTTTCTTATATAGCATTGTAACAATGGATGCTTCTTAACAATTATAGCTAACGATCGCTATTATCTGCTTATTATTAAATATAAAAGAAGTACATTTCTATATAACCTATATACTCTAAACTAAAATATATAGAAGATTGCAACTTCAAAAACTAGAGAACTACTGAATCGATTTGAAACGTTTTCCATTTTCTAATACATCTTGACGAACGAATATTATTACCATGCTATGCCAAAAGGAAGCAACTACTCATACCTGGTAGATCTATTGTTTAAAATTTTATCCATTTGGGGAAAGTCGTCAAACAATATACAGTGGACCCTCGGTAATTCGGCCCCTGTCTAATCCGGCACCCCCTGTAATCCGACATGGTCTATTATTTATTATTGAATATTTTTTTTTGACAATCTTCGCTAATGCATGATTGAACAAGTTCAGAGTACATATATATAACATATAGAATCCTATCATTGGATCTGTAATTTGTCGGATTACAAGGTACTCTTTTGTAAAAAATATAGGGAGTCTTAGACAGTACTCTATAATCCGACAAATTCGATAGTTCGATAGTGCCCTGCAAAATGTTTGTCGGACTAGCGGGGGTCCACTATATTGCCTAAAGATAAAATATTTTTCGCTCACAGTTAAAGTTTCGTGTTTTAATACTTTAGTTTTTGACATGTGACATCACGGGACTTTCTGTCTCAACGTGTGACGTAATTTAGAATATCATTGAATAGAATACAATTTTATTTGTGGAGCCAGTCTGGATACAAAGCGTCAAATTTTATTATTACACATATTTACATGGTCATACAAATAAGTTTTAATTAAATAATTTCTTAGTTTATTTTTAAAACATGTGGTGTTGTTTATATTTTTTATGTCGGGAGGGGATCATTATACATATACATTCCGGAGCAGATTGCACCTTTACTATAATATGTCGTGTTAAAGTTGTCGATATATATATACATATTAAATAAAAAGGATCAGGTGAAAAGACCAATTTTTAGGTACGTTTTTATTCGATATACGACGTTTCGTCGGTATTATTCCGACTTCTTCAGGTATCTCGAAAATTCTGTTAAAACATAAGTCATACCAATATTTTTTTTACAATAAAATAGTGAAGTACAATAATAGTCCAAAAATTATTAGCGTCAACTATTATTGTACATCATTATTTTATTGTAAAAAAAATATTGGTATAACTTATGTTTTAACAGAATTTTCGAGATAGCTGAAGAAGCCGGAATAATACCGACGAAACGTCGTATAACGAATAAAAACGTACCTAAAAATTGGTCTTTTCACCTGATCCTTTTTATTTAATTTATTTCAAGACCTGATTTTTCCTAATATATATACATATTGTTTTTTTTTTGTGTTATGGTGATGAATATCCAAGTTTAGCTTCAAATTGTTTTTTACAAAAATTATTGTTTCATATCCGTATAGAGTTAGAATATTATTGCAGGAATCATATTTTGACATTTTGAATATAGTTCTAACTTCTAATCATTTTCTTTTGCAGTATGAACACTCGTTTGTGTGCTGTAGATTTTTCCCAAAATATATATATTTTAATACAGAATATGCCAATGTATAATAAACGATAATTAATGTTTCTGTTGAATGTTTGTCCCGTAATATTTTGATAGAGAAAATTATCCTATTCCATTTTTTACAAACCATGTCAACATGTAGTGTCCAATCTAAATTATGGATGATGTCTTGTCCAGACGAAAACATTTTGTGTGTACTATCTGTCTGAAATTCGATGTTTCTTTTCTGTGTAATAACCGTGCATACGAAGCAAAGATATACCTATAGCCATGAGGTATACCTAGTACATGGCATAGCCCAGCTTTGTAGATTGGCAGGTAATCAGTTCGCTGGCCGGGGGCTTCGCCAGCTCAGGGCGAAAGCCCCACCGCGGGACCGACCTGCATTTTAATATCCTTTGTTTCCCGACTCAGCACGATATACCCAATATGGAGGTAGATTTTTTTTTGCAAAAAAATGGTTCCCCGTGTCATTTTTTATACCTAGCCATTATAATGGAAATATGTTTCATAAAACAATGAAAATTTTAAGAGAAACGTTACGTTCATTTATAAAGAATCGTTAACTGTAATTAAAAATATACGTAATTATGCAGAATTAAACACAATTACTATGTTATACAAAGAAGATATTCTTGTTTGTGCTTACTTGTATTGTATTGTTTAGTCTTAGTTCGTATGACTATTGACTAGCTTACACAAGATGTCAGAATCCGATTTTTTTTGCATATATTTAAAAAAACGCGTTTATATCAACGAACCAAAAAGTAGAAAATATTGTTTTTTTCTTTATTATAACGTTTAAAAGCGTGGGTCCACTCGATGAATTAAATGAAATATCCATCGCTTTCAAAAGTTATAGAGGAGGGCGAAATATATTTTCTACTTTTTAGTTCGTGTTTTTATAAATAGATAATATATCTTCAATTTTTAAATAACCAGAAACGCGTTCCCTTACCATCAACACCGCCATTTCCACCTAAATATTATCTAGCCTAAATATAAGTGTATAATTTTATTTCTGTATTTCGCTGAATGGATGTACCTATGTTTCGACTGACTTAATAAATATCTATCTATCTATCTATTTGATAGCCTAAATATTACATGCTGTCATCAAAACTGCATAATCCTGCAAAATTTCACATCAGTCAGAGATTTGAAAGAGTGTTTCCTTTAGAAGTGATGTTATGAATTTAAAACGACAAAGACTTAATTTTGTTAAGATAAAACAAAGGGTGTTTTACAGTGGTTTTGTAATAAAAATTCTGGAGTATAGTGATTATCAAAATTAGAAAATAAGTAACGGAATTTTGATTAATTTTGTTACTGAATGGTGAATGTAGTATTTACAAAAAAAAAAAAAAAAAAATTCCTACGCGTCAAATACAATTTTACACCCTGTACAGTGTAGATGTACAAAAGTATTTTTCTGAACATAGTAATTTAAATGTTAATGAACTTGTTTGTGTTTATCTTTCATGTTCAGATTGTGACATGCGTACTGTGTTATAACATGAACACATCAGTAACTAAATACTAATAATTGTACGTAATTATTGTATATGACGTTTTTTTATCACAGTAATCAGGGTTTATCAAAACTTTACATCAAAACTACAACATTAATATTGAAACTTAAATTCTAAAGTTCGCAGTTTGTTAAAGCATTTACATTTTTTAGCCTGAACTCTGTAAACACAAATATCACTCAAAAAAATCACGAAATATTAATATTAATTAGTCAATGTTCATACGTTATAGTTTGTAAGACTACATTTATAACCACTATAATAGCTATCGTTTGCTATAATAGTTAAGGAACATTCATTGTTACAATACTATATTAGAAAAAAATATTTTAAAAATGTTGTTACCGTCGGGACAAACCCGAATCTTTCCAATGTCGTGGTAGAATAATTTATGAATAGCACATTTTAACAGTCAATCTTTCTCATATTTAAAGAAAATTTGTAATTGTTTTCTTACATCATGCGAGACTAATTTTTATCTTAGGAATTTTAAAAATACTGTGACCGTTGGGACTCAAACCCAAATCTTTCCAATGTCGTGGCGGAATAATTTATCAGAGTCACATCTAAACAGTCAATCTTTCTCATATTTAGAGAATATTTGTAATTGTTTTCTCACATCACGCGAGAGCTAATATTTATTTTAAGTAACGCTAATTAGAGTTCGACAGAAGCTTCGGTCATATTCGATCAAAAACGGTAAAGAACTCCTCCCACATTTTTTCCCAGGATCGGTAAAAAACGAATATATCATTTTGTTCCGATTTTTGTCATCTTGGCTTATTATTGAAATAAAAAAAAAATATTAACCTCCTTCAAAAAAGTCACTAAAAAGATGAAAATAATAATGAAATTTTGAGGTTGGTGCCAATTTTATTACTGAAACTTAAAATTAATAGGCATCTACTTTTATTAAATTGGAACCGACCTCAAAATTTCATTATTATTTTCATCTTTTTAGTGACTTTTTTGAAGGAGGTTAATATTATTTTTTTTTAAGTTTTTTTATTTTTTTACTTTTTAGTGGTGGATTTGATTTCGCACATTTTTAAAAACTACTGAACCGATTTAAGTAATATTTATGTGGGATCACCATGAAGATGTGCTCTATAAATAAGAAAAGAATCATCATAATTGCTTCACAAATGTTGGAGATATGAGGTAGCATACATTAAAAAATATGTTTTTTGACCTCATTTTAAAACGGATGAACCGATTTTAATAAAAACTATATGGGACCCTTTCAAACAAAAACAGAATTTTCCAAATCGGTTCAGGCGTCTTCGAGTAATCGGGGAACATACATAAAAAATAAAAAAAAAAGATTCCGACGAATTGAGAACCTCCTCCTTTTTTTGAAGTCGGTTAATAAAATACATCATAATCATCTATCTCATAACAGTGCTCAGTGTTTTTTTTCTCTCTTTCTTTACAAATAACGCATATAGCCTCGATAAATTAAAAAAAAAATAGAAACTAAGTTTAGCATAATCAAAGAATTCTGTAAACTAATTATAAGAGGTTCATAATGAATAATAAAATTTTACAAGTTTTGTGTTCAGAGCCTTTATTCTCAACACCGTATTTTTTATTATAATAATCTTCTGGTACCACGCTTAGTGCAATCTTATGTTTAATCGCCCATTAATCATTGTGAATATATAATTATATTTTTAAAATCATATCTTACATCTTAATTTTTGAATAATATACCACTATAATAATAGTGCAAAAAATACTTTAAAAAAATTGTTTCAAAGGTCGGGATATTATATAAACATTTATGGATCAATATACTAGCTGATTAATTACAAACTTATAGATTTGCTGGATTAAGCCGGCGCCAGACATAGCAACAATATTTGAACACTTATTTGAACACTTGTTTTAACATGGGATGGGGATTATAAATCGATTATTCGAAATAATCGATTATTTTTCTGCCAATCGATTTCGATTATTCCGATTATTTCGAAAAACCGATTGTAGGGAAAACCGATTATTTTATTACCCTAAAATCGGATAATCGGTCCAACATACACTATTGGCGTCGGTCGGATGGCGGGACCTAGGGGTCGGATCAAAATTTCTCGACGTTTCATAACCTCCTAAGTACTTTGGCACCATTTTTAAAAATGTTTATATATATGTGTTGTCACGTTTTTTCCTTTCTGTTGCCCCCCTATGAGTTAATTTAGTCCTTAAACATCTTCTTAAAGTTCCCCTCTAACGATACATCGTCGATGTTTCACTTTATGCAGTCATTTAGTAGGTGAACCAGCTCTTTGAAATTGTGAGCGAACGGTACGCTGATAGTGCGCACGATTTTTACGCAATAGACATGCGACCGGAACGTTTTTGTCTTTTTTGGTTTTTGAAAATTTTTTAGTCAGTCAAGGTGTGGCCAGCAAGCTGTTCACTGACGTTTGGTTTGCGCGAATTTAATTCGCTGCTAAATGATTTTAATTTATGGAATTGTGTGTTCTTTTGGGCCTAATTGGGGCACTGTTGATTGTGGTTGTTGTGCTGTTCAAACAACAGGAGCGATTTGCTTGTAAATGCGGGATAAATAAAACGGCGCAATTGTGCGTTTTTTCACGAAGCCGACATTACGACCTTGTGTGACCTTGTGGATAAAATTCTACTCTTTGAAAGCGTAGGAAGTGTTGGAAATCATTAGCATCATCCAGGAGGGTGCTGATCTCTTCATCGGAAGCTGTTATCTTTTGCCAATCCGATTACCGTTGGTTCTGCCCTACGAAATTCTACAATACCTCTGCCGTACCTACCAGATCATCAGGACAACGCCCTACATTTGATCGCGTCACATCCAGTAAAACTTAGTACGAGTTTCCTGATTTAAGGTACAGTGTCATTTTTATTTATTTTGTCCACAAGACAATATTAAAAGGGAAATGTTAAAGTGAATCAAATTGGCATTAGTGAAAACGTATTGATTAATGTTGAGTGTAAATTTATGATGTTGATTTAATTTTGACGGTTTATAATTTGATAAGGAATTTTTTTGCAAAACAGTAAATTTTGTACGTAATACATCTAACTCAGTTCAGACTTGCAGTGTAATTAGAATGCTGACCTTGACCATTATATTGTAAATTATACTTGTTTTTTTTGACAGTTATCAGTCAAATTATTATTTTATAAAATATTAAAACTTAAATATTTAAATTTATTCCGAAATGGAATTCTGGTTATAATTGGCCGATTATTTTAACGTGTCATAGTATTTGTTTTGTTTGTTCATTTTGAGCTGACGCTAAGAACGCTGGAGCTCAGTTAAGTTGTGAAGCTTAATTTTAGTTAAAGCCGCGTCTCTGGCCTTGCACTCTATTAAGCACTTGATTGCCGCGTGAAGTTTCTAATAAATAACTATTCTTGCTCTCTATAGTTTGCTGTTATCTCTCCTGCCTTATTAGCGTTCAGCTAATGATATTGTTAAATTATAGTTATTGTTTTGTAAATCCGTCTTTTAGCTAAACATTAAAACTAAATATTATATAATCTCTTTTGAAGGCTATTTTCTAATATTTATTTATTGATATTCATTATTATATTGTTGTTGTTAATTTTGATTAAATTATTTCGAGCATTGTGAACTAATAACAACTGACAACGGTGTGACGAACACTAGTTTCAATCTTTTGATTAGTTATCCGCTCATCTGTCGAGTAACCTCATATATCCTGAGCTTCGTCCATTCAGATATTGTTAGTTCACTGCTCCTGTTGGTGATGTGTAAACGGTCAGATTCTGATTAGAATCTATTTTTGTGTTTATTATTGATCTGATTATTGCTTCTGTACAACTAGTAATCGTTTTTCTCAATGCTAAATTAACCATTTAACTTTATGAAAACCTGCAGCATAGTTTTTTGTATTAAATTTTATTTAAATTACGTTGGGGTTATTTTTTTGTTAGGGCTTTTCCTTAATTGTTACTTCCAGTTGAATCCTGCATCTGGAAGACACGGCAGAGGTAGAGGAATTTCAAGGATTGGCGCCCATTTTTGTCTTTTTATCAGCTTTTCTATTTAGACCGTATGGTTAGTTGCGTCTCCTATCTCTCCATGCAACATCTGATTAGGGAAAGGACCCTTTGTCCAGACGTTGCCTCTCAACCTGCGACCCCCCGCTAGCTGGCCGGGATCAAACCCTCTGGGTGGGGTATTGTGTGTGTCTTTTTCACAAAAAAGAGACGTTACACTTTTGGCGCCTCAACGTTTGGGACCTGAGATTGTGGTCTTAGATCTATCATAACTTCGTTGTCAGATCCAACGTAATTCTCTGGTGAATTGAAAAAGCGGTTTTGTTGAATTCAATATCTTGCTGTGAATTGAGAATTGTCAGATTTTTTTTAAAGTTCGTATAGAATGTAATTCTTTGAAAATTGTGTTAAATTTCAATTTTTTGAAAAAATCGTGTTGATTAAAATATTTACCGAGACATTTTGAAAGTGACTAAGTCAGGGATCGGTCGGAATTATTTGAACCCTAAAGTCGGTTGAGCAATTTGATTTTGTGTTTGTGTGAGAACGGTCCAAAATGGAAATATCTTATGAAATAGAAGTAGATTACCTTACCACGTCTGAGGTTGATTACGAATTATCCATTCGCGGATTAGTTGCTGGGTCGGATGAATTGAAACGACGTAAGTGTCTGAGGCGGTTGTTGGCGGCTGACTATAAACGAGTCGGTATTTCATACCATGCTTCATCACCATTTAATCGCGACGCGGATGGAGCTGAAATCGACCTTAGCATTTCGTCGGTTAGCAGAGCTATAGAAGACTATAACGAAGATTTGGATAGTACTTTCGTGGAGATTCGCACCCGACTAAACCACCTGAAAGGTAGATTACTGAGAATCAGTGCTGATGATGAAGAAATAAAAGCCTTTAAAAATGATAGATTGATAACGATCCTGTCCTTGGAGGATGAATTCTTATCTAAGCTGCCAGATGTGACACCAGCGGACGGAGGTCAGAAAGCGGTTGAGCTGAACCGAACTACGGTCGCTTCACGGCTTGATAGTAGTCTCGCGACGGTTCCTGTCAATGATGCTACGGAAGTTACAGCTGACACATCGATTATTAATTTTAATACGCCGTATCGGCACGCGAATTACATCCCAGTTTGTAAGTGGGGAATAAAATTCTCAGGCGAATCCTCAGAAGAGAGCGTGGCCGAAATACTTCAAAGAATAGAAGAAAGCAGCATTTCTAAAGGCGTTTCGAAGGACGAACTATACAGGTCGGTTTTTGATCTATTGGAAGGATCAGCCTTGTCGTGGTACCGTTCGGTGCGTGATTCGATTACTTCTTGGGACGATTTTGTTGAACGTCTTAAAGCAGAGTTTCAGCCCATTGATTATGAGAACGATTTATGGAACGAGATTTTCCACAGGTTTCAGGGACCAGATGAGCGAGTTGGCACTTATTTGTCATGTATGAAAAATTTGTTTGCGCGTTTACCTACGCCTACGTCTGAAGTACAACGCTTGAACGTAATTCGGAGGAACTTGACACCGTACTTTATTAATCATTTAGGAACGAATGTCATCACATCTGTCGACCAATTGACCGCTGCTTGTAAACAGCTGGAACAGAACCAACACCATGCAAATCGTGGTTGCGCAGGACAGTCAAATTCACAGTTAGTGGAACCTGCCTACTCGTATAAGAAAATAACATCTCGAACTTTTGGTCGTAGAAAAAGTAATGTAAGCAGTTTGTCAAGTTTAGTATGTTGGAACTGTCAAGAACGTGGGCATATCAGTCGAGAATGCACGGAATCTCAAAAAGGAAAATTCTGTTATGGATGCGGACAGCGGGACGTCACGCGAGCTTCATGCAAGAAGTGTTCGGGAAACGGCAGCGAAAGGGATTAGTAGGCCGTCGTCTCTTTCAGCCTAATCCGGCCTGCACAAACAAATTGGACATATCTTCTTGGAAATCATGGCTAGATAAAGTTGCGAAATTTTGTTGTAAGCCCACTGTTGATGGGGCAGTTGACCCGTTGTTAGTGTCAAAACCATACGATAATCGTCCATACATTTCTGTCCATATTTTTGACCGAAAATATGTTGCCCTTTTAGATTCAGGTGCTAGCGATTCAGTACTAGGTCGTGAGGGTTTGAAAATTATTAAAGTCTTTTCGCTGACAATCCACAAGTCGTCTTCTGCCTCCATTCGGACTGCGGATGGAGCTCCCCAAAATATTTCGGGCTTTGTCTTGTTGCCTGTTGTTATTGGAGAAACATTACGTCTGATTAAAGTTTTGATCGTTCCATCACTGAATCACAGTTTGATATTTGGAAGTGATTTTTGTAAGATGTTCAACCTCGTAATTGACTTTGGTGCTAATCAATTTATGGTAGGCAGTAAAAATATTTGTATCGTGGAAAGGTCTTCGTCTGGTTCAACCGAAGTTGAAAAAGGTTCAGATGGGATAGCGGGTCGTGTTGTCTTGAGTAAAGAACAGAATGGTCGTTTAGAGAAAGTGATTGAGCAATTTGAAAAATTATCTTGGAAAAATGGTACAAAACTTGGGCGTACAAATAGAATTGTGCATCGTATTGATACGGGTGATGCACTTCCCATTAAACAAAGACAATATCCATTGTCACCTTATCTGTTGGAGCATTTATACAGGGAATTGGACGAGATGCTGAGTTTGGGCGTTATACAGAAGTCTTCTAGCCCTTGGTCATCTGCAGTATTGTTAGTGAAGAAGTCTCAAGGTTCGTATAGGTTTTGTTTTGATGGGCGCAAATTAAACTCTGTCACCAAGAAGGATGCTTACCCACTCCCTCGTGTGGACCACATTCTGAGTAAGCTCACCGGTGCTCGGTATCTATCGAGCATAGATTTGAAAAGCGCTTTTTGGCAGATCCCTCTTGATGATTCTTCGCGCGAGAAGACAGCTTTTAGTATTCCTGGTAAAGGCCTGTTTGAATTTGTCGTTATGCCGTTCGGACTTAACAATGCCCCGCAAACTCAGCAGCGACTTATGGACCAAGTTCTGGGACCCGAATTAGATCCTTATGTTTTTGTTTATTTGGACGACATTATCATTGCGACTCCCACTTTTGACAAGCATGTTGAAGTTCTTCTTGAAGTTCACCGTCGGTTATCGGATGCGAAGCTGACTATTAATTCGGAGAAGTGTAGTTTTTGCTTTCCTTCCCTAAAATATTTGGGATTTGTTGTAGACGATCAGGGCTTGCGAACTAATCCAGATAAAATCGCGGCAATGGTGGAGTATCCGCGACCTCATAATACTACGGATGTTAAGCGGTTTATTGGTATTTGCTCCTGGTACCGTAGATTTATTTCAGACTTCTCGACACTGACGGCGCCTATCACGTCACTCATTAAAGGTCGGAAGAAAGGACAGGGCATTACCTGGACTGACGAGGCCGACAACGCCTTCTTGAAAATAAAGCAAGCTCTGGTATCTGCACCCATATTGCGCAGCCCGAATTTTCAACAGCCTTTCACTATCCAGTGCGATGCATCTAATGTGGGCCTTGGTTGCGTACTCACCCAAGAGAACGAAAATGGAATGGAAGCACCTATTGCGTATGCTAGTCGTACCTTGTCGACAGCCGAAAGGAATTACACAGTCACCGAAAAGGAATGCTTAGCCGTGTTGTTTGCTATTGAACAATTCCGTCCGTATATTGAAGGAGTCAAATTTAAGGTTATTACTGACCACCACTCCTTATTATGGTTGCACAGTCTTAAGGATCCGGTTGGTCGATTGGCTCGTTGGTCTGTCAAACTGCAACAGTTTGATTTTGTAATAGTGCACCGGAAGGGTGCCTTGAATATTGTTCCTGATGCCTTGTCGCGATCACCGTTAGAATCGTGTCTTATTGAGTTCGATGAAGAAATTTGTGCAAACGATCGTTGGTATAATAATATGATCCGAATTGTGACCGCTCGGCGTGATGATTTCCCCAATTATGATGTTAGAGATGGTCGACTATACAAGTTCGTGCCCTCGGATTTTGGTTCAAAGAACAATGTAGAATGGAAGCTAGTTGTCCCCTCACGTCATCGTCGAGATGTGCTTCGGTCATGCCATGATGAACCTACTGCTGCTCACTTTGGTTTTTTAAAACGCTTAATCGTGTGTGCGGTTTATACTACTGGCCTCGTATGCGTCGAGATATTAAGCGGTACGTGTTTAAATGTAGAGTGTGTGCAGCTCAAAAAATGTCTACAACTGCTAGACCTGGATTTATGGGGCGACCCAAGAAGGTTTCTCAACCCTGGCAATTAATAGCTGCCGACATCATGGGACCTTTCCCGAAGTCCTCCAGTGGTGCTTCCTATCTTCTTGTTGTAACCGATTGGTTCTCTAAATTTACATTGCTTAAACCTCTGCGTCATGCTAATGGAGACGCTATAGCGACATTCTTGGAAAACGATGTTTTTCTTCTGTTTGGAGTTCCGCAAATATTGATGTGTGACAATGGAACCGAATTCACCAACAACAGAATGAGGGATCTCGTCAATCGTTATGGTGTGAAATTATGGCCAAACGCACGCTATCATCCGCAAGTAAATTTTGTTGAGAGATATAATCGCACGATCGGCACAGCGATTCGGTCACATATTCAAGATTCTGATCATCGATCTTGGGATAAAAATATTCAGAAAGTGGCGTTTGCACTTCGTACAGCTGTTAGTGAGTCTACAGGCTTCTCACCAACTTTTTTGAACTTCGGGCGTTTTGTGCCAGTTAATGGGAACTACTTTGGGCGGTTCGAGGACATTGATGAGCTAGATTTAGATGTTGTTAGAGAATTTCATGCTCGTGAATTAGAGGAACTACCAGAGATTTACAAGACTGTTCAGCATGCCTTAACGGAAGCATATGCGAGGAATGTTCGCTCCTATAACAAAGGAAAACGACCTGCAGAATCCTATTCTGTTGGGGATCGTGTCTGGAAGAGACACCACGTAATGTCCAGCGGGAGTAAACATGTAGCGGCTAAACTTGCACCGAAATACACTCTGGCTGTTGTTCAGCGAGTTGTCTCCGATCTAGTAATGGAGTTAGCAGATGAAGAAGGTCACAACTTGGGACGTTGGCACGTTCAAGATTTGAAACCCTTTCGAAGTGATACACCCGTAGCATCGGATAATGATTCTACGTCTTCGGAGTAATACTTAACTCAGTAGTTTGATAAATGCTCTTGTGGCTCGCATTTTTCCAAGGAGAGGGGGAGTGTCACGTTTTTTCCTTTCTGTTGCCCCCCTATGAGTTAATTTAGTCCTTAAACATCTTCTTAAAGTTCCCCTCTAACGATACATCGTCGATGTTTCACTTTATGCAGTCATTTAGTAGGTGAACCAGCTCTTTGAAATTGTGAGCGAACGGTACGCTGATAGTGCGCACGATTTTTACGCAATAGACATGCGACCGGAACGTTTTTGTCTTTTTTGGTTTTTGAAAATTTTTTAGTCAGTCAAGGTGTGGCCAGCAAGCTGTTCACTGACGTTTGGTTTGCGCGAATTTAATTCGCTGCTAAATGATTTTAATTTATGGAATTGTGTGTTCTTTTGGGCCTAATTGGGGCACTGTTGATTGTGGTTGTTGTGCTGTTCAAACAACAGGAGCGATTTGCTTGTAAATGCGGGATAAATAAAACGGCGCAATTGTGCGTTTTTTCACGAAGCCGACATTACGACCTTGTGTGACCTTGTGGATAAAATTCTACTCTTTGAAAGCGTAGGAAGTGTTGGAAATCATTAGCATCATCCAGGAGGGTGCTGATCTCTTCATCGGAAGCTGTTATCTTTTGCCAATCCGATTACCGTTGGTTCTGCCCTACGAAATTCTACAATACCTCTGCCGTACCTACCAGATCATCAGGACAACGCCCTACATTTGATCGCGTCACATCCAGTAAAACTTAGTACGAGTTTCCTGATTTAAGGTACAGTGTCATTTTTATTTATTTTGTCCACAAGACAATATTAAAAGGGAAATGTTAAAGTGAATCAAATTGGCATTAGTGAAAACGTATTGATTAATGTTGAGTGTAAATTTATGATGTTGATTTAATTTTGACGGTTTATAATTTGATAAGGAATTTTTTTGCAAAACAGTAAATTTTGTACGTAATACATCTAACTCAGTTCAGACTTGCAGTGTAATTAGAATGCTGACCTTGACCATTATATTGTAAATTATACTTGTTTTTTTTGACAGTTATCAGTCAAATTATTATTTTATAAAATATTAAAACTTAAATATTTAAATTTATTCCGAAATGGAATTCTGGTTATAATTGGCCGATTATTTTAACGTGTCATAGTATTTGTTTTGTTTGTTCATTTTGAGCTGACGCTAAGAACGCTGGAGCTCAGTTAAGTTGTGAAGCTTAATTTTAGTTAAAGCCGCGTCTCTGGCCTTGCACTCTATTAAGCACTTGATTGCCGCGTGAAGTTTCTAATAAATAACTATTCTTGCTCTCTATAGTTTGCTGTTATCTCTCCTGCCTTATTAGCGTTCAGCTAATGATATTGTTAAATTATAGTTATTGTTTTGTAAATCCGTCTTTTAGCTAAACATTAAAACTAAATATTATATAATCTCTTTTGAAGGCTATTTTCTAATATTTATTTATTGATATTCATTATTATATTGTTGTTGTTAATTTTGATTAAATTATTTCGAGCATTGTGAACTAATAACAACTGACAACGGTGTGACGAACACTAGTTTCAATCTTTTGATTAGTTATCCGCTCATCTGTCGAGTAACCTCATATATCCTGAGCTTCGTCCATTCAGATATTGTTAGTTCACTGCTCCTGTTGGTGATGTGTAAACGGTCAGATTCTGATTAGAATCTATTTTTGTGTTTATTATTGATCTGATTATTGCTTCTGTACAACTAGTAATCGTTTTTCTCAATGCTAAATTAACCATTTAACTTTATGAAAACCTGCAGCATAGTTTTTTGTATTAAATTTTATTTAAATTACGTTGGGGTTATTTTTTTGTTAGGGCTTTTCCTTAATTGTTACTTCCAGTTGAATCCTGCATCTGGAAGACACGGCAGAGGTAGAGGAATTTCAAGGATTGGCGCCCATTTTTGTCTTTTTATCAGCTTTTCTATTTAGACCGTATGGTTAGTTGCGTCTCCTATCTCTCCATGCAACATCTGATTAGGGAAAGGACCCTTTGTCCAGACGTTGCCTCTCAACCTGCGACCCCCCGCTAGCTGGCCGGGATCAAACCCTCTGGGTGGGGTATTGTGTGTGTCTTTTTCACAAAAAAGAGACGTTACAGTGTATATATATATATATATATATATATATATATATATATGTATATATATATGTGCGGGCAATAACTTTCGAAAGAGTTAATTGATTTCAACTAAATTTGGCCCACGCGTTGATATTCGTCACAGCAAGAAGCCTATTTAAAATGGGCCTAATCGGACCATTTTAAGGGTAGTTTTTAGGGGTTGACAAATATTTTTGGGCCCCAAAATACCGAAAAAATTCTCCGCATCGTTTCAAAATTGAAATTTAACCCTCTGGCAGTAATTAAAATTTTAATAAAATCGGCCCGACAGGACTGGATTTACTAATTTTATGAAAACATTATTTCGCAGATAGAGAATTATTTACTAAAAGGTGTATATAATTTGGTATAGAGGTTCGATTGATAATAATATTGCAATTAAGAAAAAAAATATTTTAAGGGCTGTATTAAGTAGTCAATTTTTTTGTTGCGCAAAAACCAACTTATGTTCGCTTAATAAAGCCACACTGTCCGTATCAGCAAATACACTATATTGTCGGCAGGGTTTTGGCACTGCGACCCGGGTTTTTTAAATATTTATTATTTAATTTTACTATTTACTTTAAATCTCTTTTCACCTATCAAAATGAAAAATGCCCGAAAAATATGACGACAGTTGGGACATGCGCACAAAAAAATGTCAGCTATGAAAAGGTCTATGGATACTTTTTATCAGCTATCGGATTAGAATCTGGTACCGAGAAGATTCGTATGCTACTTCCTAAATGGACAACCCTACTCTGGAATATATCTGAAACGAAGTCCGGTGGAAAATCTATATAGTATATTTTAAGTTCAGCTGTAAAAGTTCGTTTTTTCTATCAATCATCATTTTGAACTGTCTCGGTGGTTTATTTAATGCAATTAAATTGTGTAACGGCGAAGTACATCTCAATTCTCCCAACCTCGTGCACTCAAACAGTCTACCAGTTGCTGGGATTCAATCAACGATATACAAAGAATGGGAAAACGTCATCTTCTTGTAATTAATCTTTGCAGCTCGATGACGTAAAAACAGTAAGTAAATTGAAATTAAGCAATCTTCGTTAATCATTTACTACAACCGACAAAAATTAATTTTTAAAATGCTAATTACTGAATTTTTATTAGACAATTTAAATAAATATATATTGCTAAAAGTATATGAAATCTTCTGGATTTCCGAGCTTCTAGGCCGTGGTTCAGTAATATTTCTACCCGATGTTTCATCTACAACTGCGGTAGACATTATCAAAAGCGATGAAAAAACAACCCAAGAATTTAAACAACCGAATTACTAAATAAAGTGAGATCCCACTTAACGCGGGAGATATGTTCCCATAAGTTACAAAACAGCGCTAAACGAGGTCAACTAAATACGTGGATAATATGCATAACAGAACCTAGAATAAGAAAATTTGTGAGTTTTTTTAAATTTAATTTTGTAACAATTGTAGTTAAATACTTTTTTTTTATCACATTAATTATAGATTTATTTATTGCTAATATCAATTTTTGTTCATAAAACATTTATGAAAATCAATTAAAAGTTCGGGTAAGAAATTATGTTTGTGATAAGAAAAGTTCCTCATTTGACATATAATGTTTTTTGTGAAGAAGTCATCTAATGTCGTTTGCCTTTTTCTGGTTCGGTCAGCAAGCTGTTGTCGATAGCAAGATATTGCATCAATGATACTTGTCTTGCCTATGAACTTCTATCAACATTTGAATAATTTTGTATAAACTGATCCAAAATTTACGTTATAGTGGCTGAACTTTTATTTTAGAAACTGCATAATACTGAAACAACGTTAAGCCGAGCAGCGTTAAGCGAGGTCTTACTGTATATATAAAGAATTTTGTTTCATGATGCCAATGTAAAAATTAGAGTCGACCCTTAATGTAAAATTTGTGTCATTTTGTTTTCATAAAAAAGGAATTCTAGAAATAGGAAAAATTTCCTATAACGTTATCAAATTAAAATTCAATTTGATTCATATATTATTCAATTTAAACCTCAGAGTTTATTTTCTTTGGCTGTTATTTCGAGACACGAATACAACCCTTAAATTTAAAATATATTCTCATCCTTAGGTCCCCTTAATTCGTAGACGTCTGTCTACGAAGTTCACGCTAGCATTCCAAACAAGCGTAAATTGAATTCGCTCTCGTTAAACATGATTAGCTTATTTTAGTGCACAACGAACATGATGAAGCAAATGTCTGCTCGCTCCATTGTGCTATCAGATGATATAAAAACGGAGTCAATAAGCGTATGACACCGTCTAATTGAAAATAACAATTATATACTCAATGCATTAATGAAGCAATCACCAATTTCTTTTTGTACTATCAATAATAGTGTTTTCTTTTCTTTTCATTACTCAAACACATCCGAATGAGTAGCATTATAGTGAGAGAACTAGATTCACGCTGGGTTGTAGAAAATCTGACTTCGCAAAGTCTGATTATTGTGGCAATGACTTTTCCCACGGTTTTATATCGAGCTTAAACAATACTCTGCTAAATAGCTGCTTTTCATGCTTATAATAGTAAAGTAACCCATTTCGCACTGTAGTGTTATAGCAATATTCGATACCTGGATAGATATTCGATGGAGAGTCCAGAATTAGCTTTATTGAAAACTGCAGTGTTTGAAAAAAATAATTAAGAAACAAGAGTAGGCAGTTTTCGTTCATATCTAACCAGCCGTAAATACAGACCAGAAAATAAGTAAAATTAAACATTTTTTTTTTTGCAAATAAAAAAAAATGTATATAATATAATTTTAAACATAAAATTATTAAACTTGATTCACAACAGTAACGTCGCAGCAGTAGTGCGTAAAGTAAATGTGAAATGTAGTCATACTACCATGCGTCTTATATCTAGCTTTCTTTAGATAAACAAAAGAAAACGGATTAAAAACTATACTTAGAAGTTGTCGATTGTGAATACTAGTTTTACTGATGGGCGTTATAGACGAATGGCCAAAGAATTCAATCTAATTGGTCGGCATGAGTTCGTAATCAAAGACGGCCTCGACATGTAATATCAGAGCACGCACGATCCAATGCAAGATGAGCGCTTCGCGGCCAGTCGCTAAATAGCAGCCGGCTGACAATAGCCAATTTGCTACGGGGCAATCAATGCGCTATTGATACGATTGGACAAAATCATATTAGTATCTTAGTTCATTCAACACAAAAAATATCTGATTAGAACAGGATGTTGTTGGACTTGAGATTGGGGTCGTCCCACCAATCAAAATTTGATAGTTTTGAACAGTGCACAATATTCCTCATACCTAAACAAATAATGTATAAACCAAATATTTCGTTCTGTTATCCTTCCTTTTATTTGAATACGGCACTATATGATAACTTCAAAATTGGATTTGAGAGGTATGTCTATGGAAAGAGATGTATAGGTAGATGTGATTCAACCCAATCAGCTGAAGTTGTCTAGCGATGACGTATCTCCGTAGCTGGATTATTTGTTAAAAATTACATTGGAAAATACACACTGTTGTAATTTTTTTTCTTGTAGAAAAAAATGTTCCAGGAATTCTCAAAAAAATAGTTTTCTTATCTGTTTGTAATGCAGATTTCAATCCTAGGGAAAAATATGCTCATATTTGGTCGAACCTTCTGTCGATCGAACTCTAATTAGAGTACATATCTACCTACTTCAAAATTCAGAAATTTGATTAATGAATGGAAATTTCATATTTGATTCACCCAAAACTCTCACTATTGTGAAAGTTCATGTCTAAGATAAAAATTAGCTCTCGCAGGATGTGAACAACACTTACAAATATTCTTCAAATATGAGAAAGATTGCTTAGATGTGTTACTGATTAATTATTTCACCGCGACTTTGGAAAGATTCCCGACGGTGACAGTATTTTTAAAATATTTTTTCTAATATGGATGTTTCTTAACAATCGTATCAAACAATAGTTATATACAATTGTTACTTTTGGCATTGATCTCCTATAACTTCCTTTGATCCAACAAATTATTTCAATAAACCAAATTTATAACAATGTTAATTTTAGTCAACAACTAAACATTCTTCGAGTAGCCATGATGCAAAAGGCGATGGTTAGTATTTAGGGTGGAATGTTATATAGATCCGGTTTTTGGGTGATGGTTTGAATTTCGATGAAACAACGTGTTATGAAGTCAGTAAATTTTGTGTAGTGTTGTATGGTATTTGTATAGGTATAGGCTATATACAAAGTGTGGGCATGTCATATAATATAAAGGGGATCGAGGCAGCCATGATGCGTGTAAAGAAATAGAGGCGGGCGAATTGACCCTCACATGACGCAGACTTGTACGTCTATAAAGCCGCCACGAAATAAGGTGACTACTCTGTGCACAATTTTTATCATTTTTTAAGGTGACTGATCCATCACATTGTAAAATATGCTTTCGGGAAAAAAATAATTATTACTGTTTTTAGTGTATTTGCCATATAGAATAAATTTTTTATAGAATAAATTTTATTAATATTATATAAATACATAAATTTATTAACGCTACTTAAGGTAATCCTATGGCAACATACACTATTGGCATCGGTCGGATGGCGGGACCTAGGGGTCGGACCAAAATTTCTCGACGTTTCATAACCTCCTAAACACTTTGGCACCATTTTTAAAAATGTTTATATATATATATATATATATCTGGGGTAAGTGGGTAAAAAGTCATATGTTCACTTTGGAAGATTTTACAGGAGAGCACTTTTTAATTTTTAAGGCATATATTACTTTTTTTTAAACTGTGGGATATTTGTATATGTGATATGGGTAAATATTATACTGGTTAACATTAAAAAAATGAAAATTAACTACGATTAAAATGATTTTTGTGGATAATAATTAATTATGACTTTATGCTCAATTTTCTTTGGGCGAGTAAAATGTTATAACTTGACTTATGATTTCTTACACGCCTTAGTATTTTCAAAATAGTTCGCGTTTTAATTGTGTAAAAGGTCTCTAATCGAGTTATGACTGTAATCACAGAAAAAAAGAAACGAGGAAAAAAGCATAAGTAGATTTAATGCCTTATGCACGAACTGACACTAAATCCATACATATGAACATCAAATTGATTAAGTCAAATTGTTACTTTAAGCACGAGCACAAAAAACTAAAATAAGTACGGTAATAACGTCACATTTCGACTTATGATTTGGTGGAGTTTGGCATTTGTAGTTTATTGACACATATGATTTTATGTATAAAAAAAACGTTGGTAAGAAAGTGGTTTACACTTATGATCTTTTACCCGAATAACTATTTGATTTCTGGAAATTTATAGGTCTAATAAAGACATATTTAAAAAATTACGACATATGACCTTTTACTCGCCTACCCCAGATATATATATATATATGTGTACTTTCGAAAGAGTTAATTGATTTTAGCGAAATTTGGCCCACGTATTGAAATCCATCATTGCCAGAAGCCTATTTAAAATGGGCGTAATCGGGCCATTTTAAGGGTAGTTTTTAGGGGTTGAAAAATGTTTTTGGGCCCCAAAATACCGAAAAAATTCTCAGAATCGTTTCAAAATTGACATTTAACCCTTTAGTAGTAATTAAAAAGTGTCCCTAAAATTGTAATAAAATCGGCCCGACAGGACCGGACTTACAAATTTTATGAAAACACTAGTTTGCAGATAGTGAATTATTTACTGAAAGTTGTATATAATTTGGTATAGAATTTCGATTGATAATAATATTGCAATTAAGAAAAAAAATGTTATTTTAAGGGGTGTATTAAGGAGTCAAATTTTTAATTTTGCCCAAAAACCAACTTAAGTTCGCGTAATAAAGCCACACTGCCTGTATAAGCAAATACACTATATTGTCGGCAGGGTTTTGGCACTGCGACCCGGGTTTTTATTAGTTGTGATTAAGCATTAAACGTCATAAAATTTGACTTGCTGATTCAAAATTTCAAAAAACATATATTTTAGCTCTAAAAATTATATATTTTTTTACAGCACGTCACGAGATTTCGAATTACGGGAAGGCAAATTAACAGTTTCTTCTTCATAAACTTGTGTTAAAAATACTGACAAATGTAGCGTGTTCAATAACTTTTTTCAAATTTAATTTTTTCCGCACACAAATTTATATAAATATTATACTAATTTACTCGTTTCTATCCGATTTTGAATCGTTTATTTGGTTAAAATAAACTGTAAAAACTTGGCTAAAAGTCATCTGGGAAGAGTGGAACGTATTGAACAGCAAACAGTTAAAAATACTGACTTTAGCTTGTTGAAGAACTATTTTCTGTAATTTTTTCAAAATTTTAGTTTCGCAGTAAGGGGGGGATGGTCAATTTTCATCTATTTCCTTAAATAACTTTATTTGTTTATTTTGAAATTATAAAAAAAAATATATTTAAGACATATTAGGAAAAATCAGGTCTTGAAATAAATTAAATAAAAAGATCGTACATTGAATAAAAACGTACTTAAAAATTGGTCTTTTCACCTGATCTTTTTATTTAATATATTTAAGACCTTTACTACAAGCCCTTTTCTTTTTATATCACATGGTAGTTTGCAAAACTTTTTTTTTTAATTTCTAATTTGCTCCCCAAAAATGACCCCCATGTTCAGAATTCATTTATTTTTATTATGCGTACGTGTTTGGATCACAGAAATTCATATGTATACCAAATTTCAACTTAATCGGTCCAGTAAATTCGGAGCAAGTTGGCTGTTACAGACGGACACACTATAGTTATCCTATAAGGTTTCTATTTTTTTCGGGCGTACGGATCCCTAAAAATGGCAAAAAAAATTGAATTGTACGGCCAGATCTTGGACCGTCAACTATTCTGTAATTTCGAGGGTAGCAAACATGCAAGTGTCATGTACGGACTCCCGCGCCTTTCATTGCATAGCTGCCCACTATATATCGAATAGAAAGCAATTTGGCGAGGGATGCAAGATGACTGTACAAATTTTACATAAAATACAATCAAGCTTATGTTTTGACAAATTCTGTGTCCGACAAAACTGACAAACACATTTTCTACGAATACATTATTGAAGAATCTAATTTCAAATTAGAGTTGGATAACTCAGATCTGAACCGGTTCAAAGAGCCGACTCCGACAGAAGATCCGTGAGAGCCGACTCACTTTTTTTTGAGCCGACGGATCAACGGATCCGCATAACCCAGTGAAACACTTAACACGCAGAAGCACATTTTACACTTACGTATCAGTTCTCGCTTTGATGCATCTGTCAGCTCAATTGACTCATGCATCACATGTTTGGCTATGCATTCTTGATTCTATACAGGTCGTGATATGATTGACTGAACTAGGTAACTCAGTGGCAGACTGCAGTAACATATTCAGAACTCGGCTTTTTTTGAACCGGTTCAGTGAGTCGGCTTACATACGGGATCCAAATGCAAAGATGCAGATCACTAAAAAGACCCATTTTTCCCATCTCTATTTTAAATGCGTGGTTGTAAAACGAACCTTTTTCTATTTTGATTTCTAAATTTATAAATCAAGCTAAATAATAAAGTTTGTAAAAATTTGAAAATTCATAATTGATTTTACAAGAAAATAATTTTACCAAATACATTTTACTGGTTTTGCTGGGTGTGTAAATATAGTTTTAGTTTTTAGTATAAATTAATCATAATTAATTCATTAACACAGGAAACAGTATGCTGCTCAAGTGTTATAATTATTTAATTAAAAATCATATTTATGTGATGTAATTAGACTAACGCTTATTTAAAACTTCTCATCAAAATTATAACTAATTTATTTATTTACATCCGAAACGTAAACTAACAATTCTAATTATGTATATTAGCTAAACAATTCCATTAATATATTGTGGTAAAATCCATGAATAAAATTTTCCACGGTTTACTGAATTTAACACTTTGATTTTTAACTGATTTAATATATGTAATTAACATTTTTTTTAAAAAACGTAATGACTTCATAAAAAAACAATATCTTTTGTCTTTGCTTAGTAAATCTTGACTTACAATTAGACTTACCGTTCAGTATGTTGCAGTGATTTTTCACTCGGCACTTGGTAGAACATGATTAATAATAACAGATAAAAACATTTGAAAATTCTACAAAAATTTTATTATTAAATTATTTCTTGACGATCGTTTCGGACAATAAGTCCATCTTTAGGAATATAAAACATATACTATATGTTTTATATTCCTGACGGATGGACTTGTCCGAAACGATCGTCGAGAAATAATTTCATAATAAAATTTTTGTAGAATTTTCAAGTGTTTTTATTTGGACCTGACACTGGTCCATATTTTCAATTTATGATTTTTTTGATCAACTCTGTTACCACCTCTTGCGCTAGAACCTGGGAGCTGTGGGCTTGTAATAGAATAATCATATAACAACGGCAACGACTTTCACGTATTACAAAATAATAAATTGAAAATATGCATCGGTACTAGGCCCAATTATCTCTAGCTGTTGGTAGGCAAAACAAATGCTGACAACTGAAGTCACAACAGAGAAAAAAAATCATCTCTTACTGCAGGTCTACAAATATCTTTCTAAAAATAAAACAACGTTTATTGATATTAATTACCTATTTGTGATTAGTGACAACAGTTAGTAGTCTATTTTTAACTTTTCATTCTATAAATAATTTAAAGTAGTTAAAAAAATTATAGAAGCCTATGACCCCTGTTGTCTATAATATACAAATATTTATTTTAAAAATGTTATATATGTTGTAGGATAATTGAAATAATCGGATCTTCGTGAAAATCCTAGGACGATTGAAAAAAACCGGGTAATTGGAATCCGGTTTTGTGCAAACATTCTAGGATTTTTACGAAAATCCGAATTTTTTTAATTATCCTATGACGTATATAATAAATAATGTTATACTTTGTCATGCAAAATATAATAAACACTTCAAGGATGTCGTTATTAAAATTTATTTTTATGTTAAAAGTTCCTTCTTGATTACTAATCGAAATCAGTTCAAAATTATTGTTTTGTCTGGGATTAGAATCCACCTGGTGAGGGGTCAAAATTGTTGTCAAAATTTATTTTTAATTGCATTTTTCTTATATGATATTATTCTGTTATTTGCTAGAAAACTTTCAAATAGTTTCAGGGTTTTTGGATTTTTACATTGTAATGATGGGGTTTATATATAAAATTCCGGTGTGCGTGTATTCGTAATTCTTCTCCTCCTAAACGGCTTGACCGATTTTGATGAGATGATTTCTTTTGTATTTATGGAGTCACCTGGATGGTTCTTATAGCTATAGTTGGACCGAATAGGTGACGCTGTTGTCGATCCAGAATTTTTTTTTAGTTTTCCAACCATTTTTTTTCATTTCTCACATAAAAGAACATATAGTTTCAAATTTTCAGCCTCCCAACACCTCTCAATTCATTGCTAGCGAGGTCAAAGACGAATATGGCACGGTTGTAACCAGTCTTTGTGTGGCCAATTTGACAAGTAAAATAAAAATTACCTTGTTTTTACGTTAATAATTATTATTATAAAACTTTGATTTTGATTACAAAACAGTTTCGCTTTACCCGGGCGCCAGACATAGCAACAATATTTGAACACTTGTTTTAACTAGGGATGGGGATTATAAATTGATTATTCGAAATAATCGATTATTTTCCAGCCAATCGATTCCGATTATTTCGAAAAACCAATTGTGAGGAAAACCTATTATTTTATTATCCTAAAATCGGATAATCGGTCCAAAAAAGAACTCTTTTAAAACTTTTTTTCTTCTATAAAATTGGGAAAAATCTTTTTGTGATTATTTCGAATAATCGATTTATAATCCCCATCCCTAGTTAAAACAAGTGTTCAAATATTGTTGCTATGTCTGGCGGCGGCATTATGAATAAATATTTCATGTATACGTTTTTCATATAATTTAAAGTGGTTTGTATGTTTCGGAAATTTATTCGAACTGTTTTTAGACGATATAACGAGTTGTGCAATGTTGCTTCAGTTTCGTCTGCTTAAACAAGGTAAATCCAGTTTATAACTGTTTTTCATAATTATTCAATGTACTATTGTTGTGTTGTTTGGTAATATTCTGGTAGACAGATAAAATTGTATAGGTTTGATAGCCTTTTTAGGGTTTGAAATTATTAAACAAATAGTTCAAAGGATTTTTTATGGAGCAGATAAATTAGTCAATATTTATTTTGTTCAACACAACGTTTCGTAATAATTTATTACTTCATCGGGTGCTAACAATATTACATATTAATCAGAAGCGTAGCGTGCCTTGGCGGGGCCCCGTATAAAAATTTGTTTGAGGGCCCTTCCCCCGTTGAAGTAAGTGACTTAAACGGGGAAATCCCGCAGCCCGCGATAACCGATGTAGGGTGTTGCCAACTTTTGAACGCACGCTTTACGCGGGAAAAAAAGAAATTGCTTTTTTTGACTTTTGTCATTTCTGAAATAAAAAAAAAATTGGGAAGTTTTTATTAAATTTTGCTTACGCACGTTGGGGGCCCCCGTGGCCCGGGGACCCCGTATAATTGATACGGCATATACGGCGGTAGCTACGCCCCTGATATTAACATAATAAAGTTTGAAATTATGAGTATAGATTATAAAATATGGGTCAGAAAAATTTGAAAAAATCAAATATAATTATATACGATAGTTTTTGGTATATAAAACAAAATTGAATTATCTTTAATAGTATAGGACAATTCCATGCAAGTTCGGTTTGCACTTGGCCGCTTACTTTATTAAATTACAAGGTGACATTTTGTGTAGTAAGCAATTACATAAGAATCAAAATGAAATCGGATTGTTATTTGATTAGTTTTTTATACGTAAACACTGTGGTGGCGACAAGTTTTATTTTGAATTTTCTGGAATTATGTGCTGTGAATTATTTTACAACTCGTGTGCATTAAATTTGTGAAGTTTGAGTTTACAGATGGTAAATAAAATCGTTTTTTAAAATATTTTTGTAAAATTGACTTGTTTGTAGAGTTGAATAATTATTTAACAATATTTCTGCGTGCTCTATACGAATTTTTTTAATCGTGGTTTTTAACAAGCACCTACTGAAACATTTTTTTGACATTGATTTTTAAAATTTTAAATTATATATTGTGTTATATTTTGAGAACAGTATAGCAAGATGTTTTTTGCAGTTACAGTTTGAAACTTTTTTACAATTGGAGTGAACCGTCACTTTGGTGTTGAAAAATGTTTTATCTAAAAAAAAAAAATAGTGCGTGTACTGTTGTACGCGCGGCAGAAGTTATACTTCTTTGGTGTGATCGCGATAATTGATATTCACATTCTTGTTAAAGATGTGCATTGATAAAATAAAATAGGATGTCTAGGGAGATGATAAATATTGTTAAAAGCTAGCCTGTTCATTCCGTGTAGTACTTATTTACTTTGGGTAATAAGTGGACAACTCCATCAGCACATTGTAACAGAGAAATGAGACGTCTCATCTATGAATACAAATTAAAACTACATTGCATAGAAGAGTCAGCTTTGTCGACGATTTCAATCTTGCCGATACACGTAGTACATTCATACTAGCTTCATGGTGTCTCATTTTTGTTGCATGCTGCGTGCGAAACTTCCGTAACAGAGAAAATTTTACCCTTAATGCGCCAAAAGAAGTTGTTACAAAAATGATATTTAATATTTTTGAAACGAGAATCGCTAGAGCCTTGAATGGCAAATTCATGGCTCATTAGATTATAAAAAAGTGGTAACTAGGAACACATTTGAAAAACAATGATTATTATTATTTTTTCTCACATAAATAGTTTCACATAATTTTTGCTTCTGATATAAATTCATTAATTTTAAATATTCTATTTATTCTAGTTAATTATTTGCTTGTCTTTTTTCTTTTCTCCGTTTATATTTTGTTATTGTTAATAGTTTAATTTTTTATTTAAGTTTAAACTTTTTCTTTTAAAGCTCTAATCAATTTTTCTGGGATAAAAATACTATGGGCCAAATTTTGTTTATAACATCTGATTAGAGCAACCATTTTTCATAATGGTTGGTAAAAAAGTATAACTTCAAAAAATCTGGACGTCCCGTCAAAATATGAATTCCACCGTGTCACGGTTTTAAACGCAATGTTTGTTGAAAAACTTTTTTGTTATGTCGGCAATAAACGTTCTAAGCAAGGTTTAAATCTCTTCCTCTGGACGCATATTTGACATATAGATGCGTGTGTTAAGACATTACAATTAGCTCGCAAACTATCCGTGAATTCTTAGGTCTCCAGAGATTCGTTTTCGACTGTCGGGGCGGACCTGACCGTTGGTCAAGCCGCGATGACTACCGACTGATGCTCAGCGAAGTATATAATTGTGCAGTGGCTTAGTTACCCCTTTCTCTCTGGGGTGTTGTTCTCTAACGTGTAGAGTTAACAGGATTACATGGGTTTTTATTTTTCGGTATCATTTTACAACGTATTTTGCGGTGATTTACAAACAAAATAAATTTGTCAGTTAACTTCTATCTGAAATATGATTTACGACTTTTGAAAGGTACAAAGACAGTAAATTATATTTGTGTCTGAAAACACAAAATTATTTTTTCTCATCGTTCTTAAAAATTTTGTAGTATGACGCGTACATTTTGCAAATTTTGGTTGATAAGTACCTACCGTACTTAATTTTATTGTGTGCATATATTTTGTACTTATAATATTTCTTTTGTTCACATTAGCTTCTGCAAAAATGTATCGATTTGAACATTTTTTTTTTATTAGTGCATTTTGACAACTGGGTCATACATGCAAAATAAGAATAATATAATTCTAATCCCAAATTTACTTTAGCTTACAAGTACCTAGGTGCATTCGGTTGACGTTTATTATAAATCATAAATAATATCAGTATCAGTGGTTCACTTTAAAAACTTTTTTAAGCGTCTCAGCATAAATTTTACACAAATTTTTCTACAGAAAAAATTATTGAGCAAACCAAATTGCACTTACTTACTTAGAGAAATCTCTAGTTTAATGAAAAATCTTATTCAGTCTTTGATGTGAATGCTTCAAAATAAACTAGAAATATATATCACTTTTCTCGCATGACTTTTAGCCAAGTTTTTACAGTTTATTTGTTCTAAATAAACGTCTTAAAATCAGAAGAAACGAGAAAATTAGCATGACTTATACGTGTACAGAAAAAAATAAATTTGAAAAAAAATTATTGAGCAAGCCAAAATTGTCAATATTTTAAGATAAGTTTAAAGTTTGCATAGAAAAAACTTCTAAATGTTAATTAGTCTTCCCGTAATTCGACATCTTGTGATGTGCTGTAAAGAAGTATTAACGAATCTCACGTTCTCTGGTACAATATTTAGGGCAAAAATATATGTTATTTGAAATTTTTAAGCAGCAAGCCAAATTGTGTGAGGTTTAATGCTTAATTACAGCTAATAAAAACAGTAATAAAATAACTTTTGCAACCACATTTCGAAATTTTCCGAGAGCATATTTTACAATCTAAGGGTATCATGCATTTGCACCATATAAATTGATCTCACGACGCCTATCTGTCCTGCGTTGCCTGTAAAAGTGTAAAACGTTTATAGGTGTAAAAATAGAATAAAACTGCGAACATATTTGTCTGTTGTGTTGTGTTGCAAAACCTTGGCTTTCTGGAAACACAACACAACAGAGAAATGTATTCGTAGCCTTTTCTCATCAAACCGACTTAAAATGTTTAAGAAGACGGCTACCACAGTGACATAACAAAATGCAAATTGTCATCAGCAGTTTTTCCTAAATGATAGTAATTGTTGACATTTACATACTTTAAAACCGTTAAAAATAATTACTTATGTGCGTGTTAGCGACTATTAAGATAATTTAAGGTTATGTCAAAGATCATAAACGGTTATAAGTTTATACCAGCATGGTTCTTCTACTTATAGAATAATTGACTATTTTAACAGTCAGAATGACATGCAAAATCTGACAATCAGAAATATATATATATATACCGTTTTACAAATATATAAAATCCTAGCTCCGATTTGTTTACACGGAAATTATTAGAATATAATTTCAAAAAATGCGAGACTAACAAAATGTAGGTAATAGAAAAATATGTTCGGATGTCCAGTAAACCTGTAACATGTCGATTGTGAATTTTGAGAAAAATTACAGGTTTGAAGTAAAACAAATATTTTTTTTTTATTAAATACAAGTTTATTACGTTAATACTATATACACTTTTTATAATAAACTTATAATAATTTCATTTTCTTACATAAAATTCTATTTGTAGAATCACACGGGGTATATTTTTAATTTTAAGATATAAAAAATACATCAATTAGTACAAAATATACCGTAACGGAAATTACATCTATTGATTTTTTTTCAATATTTTATGGAAAAAACAATATTTGTGGAGTTTCAGTTCGAATTTATTAAAAAAAGAAAACAAGTTTGTCTTATAAATGGTTACAAAGCGTTAAACAAATTAATTTATCTTTTCTCTCATTTTTTTTCGTTCAACAATCCATTTTTGTAGGTAATTTTATGCGTACGGAATTCTTCCGGAGTATTCAACAATCGCACGTTCGTAGTACATCATTCGTTTATTTCATTGAAGAATTTGTAGCTTTACGTGACTGGCATAGCTACACATGTGACGATGTTCAAGTCGCAAAATCGTGTGACAAAAACTGGTAGATACCTGAAGGCTTAAGGAATATGTTTTTTAGGTTATGTTATGCAAAAAAGGGAGCATGGGACCAATTTGCTGTATTTGACACCAAAAATTAATTCATATATTGGTAGTTTTAATAATCGAATAAATGCCTCCACGTAATTGTTTTCTAAACGTGCACCCCTTTGGAAAAAACAAATTTTCATACGCGTGGCTGTACTCAAATAACAATAGCTCCCCTCTGGGATCTGAAATACTGGAATAAATTGCGAAAATTCATAAGAATCAGTTTTATTTCTTGTTACCTACTGAGCTTGAGGGAGAAACTGGAACTCAAAACGTGTACATTGAGGTGAATCACGAGAGTAGCTTCGTTCATTTTGGTGGGAATAGGGTCGCCCCACGTATCAAACTGTGATAATTTTGAACAGAAAATATTATTCCCCATACATAAACAAATAATATAAACTAGTCTTTTCGTTTTTATATTCTTCGTCTTAATTGCAAACAAGAATTAAATATTACAAATAATTATAAACTCTTGAAAATTCTACAAAAATAATTATTAATTATTAAATTATTTCGACGATCGTTTCGGACAATAAGTTCATCCTCAGGAACATAAAAACATACGTGCCATGGATTTCAAAGGTTCGAAAATTAGATGCAAATGGAGGCTTGCGCAGGCACAGTTGGTTGAAAAACTACAAACTTGCCCTATATTATTATTTTTAATTTTTCTTTAATCTAAAGGTCTAATTCCTTGCATAAAGTCATCCAAAAAATTATTTTTCGTGCTTGTCTATGCAAAACTGTATTAGGCGTCTTGATCAATTAACAATCAAAGAAACAACTTAACAATAGCGTACTGGACTGTACTTTACAGCAGGAAAGCGACAATTGACAAGACAACCAGCGGTATCCAATCACCGACGAGCGCACGTTCTGTGCTGGTCACTGTGAGGTGGTGGAAGTCTTCCTTTCCCATAAAACAACCAGGACGGCTCTAAAATATGCATTTGCGTCGCTGTTTGTGACAAACTTCAGAACCTTTTAGAACCGTGGCGCGTATTATACTAATTTAGATATTTGCATTGTACCTACTTTCTACACGGAAAATTATAATAGAGATATATGACTTTAAACGCAGAACATAAACGTTATACAATGACGTAGAAGACAGTCACACTTCTTTATCTATAAAAATAAATCGTCTGCCTAATGGTTCTTTTTCAATCTGACATCAGTGGACATAACTCAGTAAATCTAGTAAGCCATTTTTATAGCGATATAGTTCCGTGTTTAAAATTACATTGAAAAATACTTATTGTTGAAATTTGCTCTATTCTAGAAAATATTTCCGAAAATTGTTTTATATTTTATTTGTAATGTATAGATTCCAATTTGGGACGACCCCATTTTCACTTGTTTATTCGGTAGTGCAGTGAATTTAATTTTCTATTTATCAATCACATATGATTATTTAAATATTTAAATTTGTATATTTTGAAATAATAAAGCCCTTTCGCGCATTAAATGTGAAACTAACGAAATCCAACCGCGAGAGCAAGTTTACCACTACGAATTTTGGTATCTTTAATGAATAAAGTTTTATTTGAAACAATACGCAGTTATTTCCAAAGGAAATTATATCGAGGTGGCGTCTTTATCGCATATTAGTGAGAGGAGTAACCGCTCTCTGAAAGGATAGATATGTAAAATCGCAAAGGTACCAGTAAGACCAGTAAGAAGCCAGACGTAACTGTTATAATTAGCTCCGTCTTAAAACAGTTGTTTACGATTTTGGCTTCAAAAAAACTGACGGTTTGTCTTAAATGGGTTACTTTACTTCATCCGTAATATGTCAGATTTAAGACCAACGTTATCATATTTTTTTCTTGAAACACTTCTATATTACAAATTACTTTTACTAGCAAACCAGTACGAATACTTCTCATCGTTAGTGGTCAGTTACATAATATAATAGAGTGCAAATAAATTTTATTCTGTATTCTATTTTCAGACTTCAGCGACACTACGTCGCTTAATATTACCGACAACTGTTAAAATAAACAGATTGCCGCCAAACGGCGACATTTGTTTTATTTTATTCTACTGTATTCAGAGACTTCAGTGCCACTACATGTCATATTACCGACAACTTTTAAAATAAACAAATTGCCACCAGATGATGACTTTTGTTTTTTCTGAACGTTATTTTCTGTAATGAAATTTTAAGAATTTTTGAACGGTAATTTTTTAATGAAAACATTTAATGAAGACATTAACTGACTTTCCGTCATTAGAGAGAAAAATAATTAATCTGCAAAATGGCGTATCAAACATTAATTCTGATACAGTATTAAGGGAGATATTTCCTACCGGCCAAAACACCTTATATAATATACCGATAGTTGAAATCGAAAGATGTTTGTCATATTGAAAACTGAAGTAAATTAACATAAATTTAGTTTGTATATTAATGTAATTAATTCAGTTCAAGTAAAATATGTAGGCGCAGAACAAAATGGATTATGACAAAATAGACTTCATGACGATTTAAAGAGACGCGAATTATGGTTTTTAAAATCCTGTTTTGATCCGAAAACTTTAAAAAATGATTTACCGAAAAAGTGGACATAAATATTAAATATATTAATATTAATGTTATCATCCAAGATTATTAAAATAAAAATATAAAATTGTCAGGAATGTGGACAGTAGGTTGTTAAAAACGCAGACAATTAATTCCGCGACGTTTCGACCATTTTATTTGGCCTTCATCAGGCGTCTTGATTTATTTTTTACTGTACTCACATGTGACTAACTTTTTCTTTTCTGTCAGCTGTTTTAATTAATAATATAAAAAAGTTTTGTGAATTATGATGAGTGAGTCTGAAGGATGGTGTATGATAAGTTCGTATTGTTACGCATTATAAATCAAGACGCCTGATGAAGACAAAAATAAAATGGTCGAAACGTCGCTGAATTGTTTGTCGATGGTTTTGACAATCTACTGTCCACATTCCTGATAATTTTATATTTTTATTAAATATACCGGTAAACCGGGGCTACTTTGTGACAATCATTTATGTTTTTTGCTTAAATTGAATTTGTTATTACACTGAATACAATAAATTTTACATAAATATGAAGCTTGAACCTTACTCTTTTGAATGCACAGTGGTAGGTTGCAATATTATGTATAGAAAAAGAGATATTAATTAAATAAAGTGTCACAAAGTAACCCCGTATGTTGGGGTTACTTTTGACAGCCATTTTTTACTACGAAAATACTGTAGACTGTTAACATAAAATAACCCTCTTGATAACGTCAACAAAAAATGTGTACCTTGCCCTATTTTTCTGAAGCAACACGTAGGGAGAGCCCATTTTGTCTTAATCTTTGAGAGCTTTTTTTCATTAGTGTAATTTTTGTAATTCCTACTACCAAGCTTCTTTTTATGTCCGTGCCATTTTAGATCTGAAAAATTTGCATTGTTAGTCTAAAATTTCAATTAAAATCCCAATAAAATAATTACTGATAGAATTTTATCTGCTTAACATTGCGAGGGTTACTTTTGACAGGTTTTTTAATGTTACAAAGTAATCCTTGAAATCTTTCATTTTTAATTAAACTAATAACTACATCGAAATTAAAAATTCTAAAATGAAACTCTGTAGTTCAAAACGGTCGTTAATAACAATAAGACAACTTGTACTTATTTGATTTAAAAAAAAAATTGGTTTTAATCTCACACTAGAAAGTATACAAACTAAAAACATCTGTTTTTTAAACAAAAATGACACCCAGTACACATAGACTTGCAATCGTATTAAGATACTGGATTCTCTTCATAAGGGGCCCCACAGACCCTTCTACAAATAGTAACTTCCCAAAACTATGTTTGGTTGATGGTATTTTACCCGGATCCAGATTTTGTTGCTTAAGACCTGGTGTCACAAAGTTACCTCTGCAGTCACAAAGTAGCCCCGGTTTACGGTATTTGTTTTTTTAATCACAGATATTATTCATGTGTAATATTGTCTGCTGTCGAACTACTCAAAAAACGAGAGAAAAGATATTAAAATTACGAAATGCTTAGGTACATAACATTAAACGAGGCCCTGAGAATATAATATTCATTTTTAAAAACGCGGCGAAAACGAGGCACGAATTCAAAACAAATAAACTAAATAGTTACAACAAATTTTCTTAATTATTATATATACTGCCCTTTGAAACTGGCTAAGTATGAAACTAGATCATTTAGGTCGTGAAAAGGTGAAATAAACTAGCCTACAAAATTATTATTTCAAGACACTGCACAATTAATGTTCATAAAAGAAGGTATGGTTGGGAAATGGTTTAACAAAGAAGCTTTATCGATGTTTCGCTTGTGACTAACGTTTCGAAAAAAATATCTTGGTTATTAGGACCTCAACCAAGTTTACTACCTTACAATTTATCTGAGGCCCTGATGATGAAAATAAGTTTTTTCGAAACGTTGACCACCAGCGAAACATCGGTAAAGCTTATTTTTTAAATTGTTTGTCAACCAAACTTTCCTTCAACGATTAATATTTCATTGGAACAAAACAAAATTTCGAATAAGCACAGTTTAACTTTAGCACTTTTCATAAATTTCATAATAATAATGAATTTTATTTTGTAATACCAAAGGTAAAACAAAGTAGCAACAATATAATAAATAGCCACTCATTAAGTCAAAGCGTCTAGCCATTCGCCTTCTCTGCCTTACAATTTTCAACCATTCTCACTTCTACAGTTCGGGATGAATTTGAACTAGAAAGAAGTAAAAGAAATTCCCTTTAAGATAACTTTTTCGACGCAGACTTAAGGAACCCACTTTTTGTTTGTTGTTTTTTTTTCTGTAGTATTGCTGCCTCGTCAAGAAATTACCATTCTTGTTTTTGTAATTCGCGACGAGAAATTTTACAACTCTTGTTTTGATAGCGAGATTTCTCGAAAAATTGTTTAGTAAAATTGTTAAGTAACGAAATTTATATCTCTACAATGATTGAAACGTCGCAAATTACGTTTCCTGTAAGACTATTGTACCCTTTGTATAATTGTTAATAGTGCTAATAATCGTAAGGTTGATGCACAATTATGTTTTTTTTTTGTCAATAAAAAAAAAAATTAAGATTTATTTAGGCCCAGGAACTACTTCATTTCTCGATGTGTTATTAAAAATAATAGTAATTTATTTATAATAATAATACTAATTTATTTGCATAGCCTAAAAAAGTTGGATACAAAAAGTCAGCACCTATTACGCAGTAAGATTTAAAACATGATAAAAAAATCGTTGATTGTAATTATCTTCAAATAAAAAAGTTATTATTATTTTTATAAATAAATGTTTTATCTTCAATAATAAATTGTGAAATCTCGATCTGGTCCCGAATTTCGAGTAAAATCTCGTCTTGACAGCAATACTATCTTTGACATCTCTACAGAGTTATTGTGTACTAATCAATTTAAAAATAATGTCTGTTAGCTTATTTCACCTTACATCGGCCCGTTTTTTTTCCCTTTAAATTAAAATGGCACATAAATGACAACAAATACTAACCTTCTGTGTTTAAACAAATAATTAATGGATTGACATTTATTATTAAACACTCAAATTTAAGTTTTAAAAAGTTTATATTGTCGCTTTAAATTTGTTTTATATAAACATAATTGAGATCTTCTAAAACTATTAAACTATTCCGTTGAGCGATGTTTTTCACAAATAAAAAAAAATATTCTTCACTATATTAACACAGTATTTGTTTTTAACGGTTAACAACTTACACAAAACACAAATTATTAAAAAAAAAACAGGACAAAGTATTTAACACCTGTTTCACTGACATAAAAAATATTGATTAAATTAAATCACATATCGTATTGTTTCGCCAAGAAAAATTGTTTTTTATCGGTTCCCTAAACCAATGCACCATAGAATCGCGTAAATATAATATTTTTTTCGACTCAAAAAATATATACAAATTTTGCTTCATACATTTTTTTTTCTATACACCAAATACGAATTATGTTTTCAAAATCATTTCAAAATACGTTATTTTTTTTAGCACTCCTTTTCGTATAATCTTTTAGGCTTGTTTTTTGGAAGATACGTTTTGTGATGTTACGAAAAAATAGACATTTATATTTTTTCATGTTTCTTGAATAAAAATAAAGGTGTAAAGCTATTTCCTTATCCAGGATCACTATATCTGTAGATGGGAACGAATATATATACAGGTATTTGATTTACACCAACATACTGACTTTCCGTGTTAAATTTCGGCATATGATTTATGCTGAATGAAAGTTATCTCAAATAGTAGGCTCAATCCATAAAAACCGTGAGAACATTGTTTTTTCAGTAATAGTACAGAAACATTTTTTACTCAATATGAGAACTTCAAACCCGTCGCAATGATTCCGAGTAGATTTCAGAGTTAGTCTAGTTTGTTTAATTTGATTCCAATGTAAATCAAACAGAAATATGCTTTGGCGTACTATTTGATATAGCTTGAAGTCAATGTTATTCAAATAGAGAAAATTATGTTAAAATCAAACAGTAGAGTTTAAACGTAAATATGGAAGCATTTTTCAAAAAATTCCCGAATTATGAATTTATGATTAGAAATCTATTTATCATTTTTTTAATTACGAAGTACAATTTGAACAAATTGTCCGTCACTGGTTTTGACTTTGGAAAAGTCTATGTATTTTATATTACAGCGATTCTAGCATACAAAATTAAATTACATCTCGTTTGGTGCTTTCCGTCGTGAATCGTGGAAGATAAATAAAATAATTCAATTTGATAGAACAGTCCACTAAAAACGAAAGCGTGAATATCGTTCATACAGCGCCGAGTCAGGTATATATATAAATAAATGTTCAAAAGGGACATTAAAGCGCTGTCAGTCCGTAATCTGATTTAATAGTGGGTGGATTGGGCTGTTGATTCGGTGGAACACAGTTTTGTGTTGCAGGTGTTAGAGGTGTTAATTGACCAAGTGATGATAAATGAATCGACGGATCCGAATGCAGCATCCCCGAATGATGGATCGAAGTTGGCGCGGACATTGGATGAGCGTGCGATAAATTCTGGGGTGGTGGCGGAGGCTGTTGCGACGGAGCACCCAGATTAGATTGCATCTCCGACATCATATTGGTATCGACCGATCCGTTCGATTGATCTAATTCGTTATTATTATTTTTTCTTCTGTCGTTGTTATTACCGTTATTGTTTTTAGTTCTACTTCCTTTATTGGCTTGGTTATTTTTACCGCCTTGCGCAGTGGTCGTTACGCCGGCAGGATTTGTTTTTCTACGCACATTTTTTGTGTTTGGCAATTTATTGTCTTTTTTCCATTTCATCCGACGGTTTTGAAACCATATTTTTATTTGTCGTTCTGATAAAACTAACGTGTGAGCAATTTCGATACGTCTCCGTCGCGTTAAATATCGATTGTAATGGAATTCTTTTTCTAATTCGAGTATTTGATGTCGTGTGTAGGCCGTCCTTTGACGTTTCGGTTCCATTCCGGGCGTGAACGAGCCATTCGCTGAAAACAAACGAGCAAACTTTAACATTTTACAGAATTGAAAACAGGGAAAATCACTAACGATCAGTGATTGCTTTATCCTTTTGTGGATTCTATCTTTCTCGCACTACTCATTTTGCTTATGGACTCTTTATTGCACTCATTAAGTTTCTATGTTCTCAATTTTGTGATACAGACTGTATAATATTTAATGCAGCGGATTGAGATACTAAAATAATCTTGTTGCAATTGGTCGTTTATTTATTAGGAACTACCTAAATAATTATTCACTTAAAAGCAAAGAAGATATTACCATTGTCTAAATTTAAAAGAGTCCTTAAGTCATTATTAATTAAAGCTTGTTTATATTCCGATAATGAATTTTATGATGTATGTGTATGATTTTATGATATATTTTTAAATTGTATTTAATTTGACGAATCCTGCTTGTTGGCTATTTCGGATAATAAAATTTATTCTATTCTATTCAAGAAATTTGGCATGATGAATATTCAAGGCTCATGTTTTATGATATTAAACCCCTTCACAATTTACCAAGATCGCAACCCAAATTTTAATGTTTTCTTAGGTCCTTTGGACACGGGTCGCCTATTTTGGAATTTAAGTTTAAAACTGGGTCCAGAATGCAATCGCTCTGTGACCTTTTGTACTTCAGAGAATATGGAGCCGCACATGGCCGATAGAAATATAACCGATTTGAAATTAGTTTCAAACTGGTTGTGTGCGACCGTGTTTGCCGATCGAGCAGCAATTTTAGTTGTACGATTGCATGCTTTAGAAGGTTTTTTCAACTGTAAGGTAGAAACAACCATCCTTACCAATTCAGATTCAGTCATACTCGTGAGCGTAATAAAAAACCTCAATCGATTGCAAACCAAATGCAAAGCAGTCGCTTTCCTGAACCGGTTTGAAACTCAAATTGCAAAAAAGTCGACCCATGTGCGGAGGGACTTATTGTAATGGCCTGACTTGATAGATTTATTATTTATTATTATTATATTATATACATAAAAAATAAATAGGATACCTAATTTTGCTTTTTTTGGTTTCAGATACGACTGCGGCTACAGATTCTGGTGAGTTAATATTTAAATTCACCTATTTCAAATTGTAATAAGGATTTACAATATTTTTTTAATCTTTCGCACACATTAAAGATATTCTTGAGGTATTTTGAAAATGTCTAAACTAAAAAAAATCACTCACTGACTATTTACATATAAATCCTGAAGCTCTGAAAATTTTAAATCGTTTCACTATATAAATAAAAAGTTATAATGATTTTACTTTTGCCGATTACCTACAAACTCCTTGTTCAAAAACTGCCTAACTGAAGTTGAAGTTTTAAAAACGTACAAAATAAATACTAATGGTGCGAATGGCGTCGTTAAACGCATTATTATTATTCTTCATCTTTAAAGTTCATTTCCAGATATATGTTATAATAGAAAATAGTATCACGGGTAATTGGAATAATGAAAATAAATCAATTAAAGAAAAGACGAAACGTTGCAATCAATGAGTGTTTAAATTGATTTATTTTCATTATTCCAGTTACCCGTGATACTGTTTTCTATTATTATTATTACCTTTGTACTATTTTACATCTAATCTTATGGAAAACATGTCATTGTGATACTCAAATAAATTAAATAGGTAAAAAAAATGATGGCATAAATTTGAAAGCTTGAAAATACAGAGACTAAGAAACATAATTTGTCAGAAATATTAGTCTTTCAGTCTTTATTTTACAAACATCTGTAATTATAATGAAATTGTCCGGAATTCCAGGTATAGTCACGTTAAAAAGTATCATAAAAAATGAGCAATTCAAAATTGGGTTTTACATGATGCTTCATACTATTAAATCAAACAAAAAGTACGTTTTCCGTAAAAATGAATTTTTTGCAAACATTTTATAATATTGTACCTCCAAAACATCTTTAAATTATTTATTCTTGTACAATAAACAAAGAATTTCTTGCCACCGTGCTCGACTTAGAAAATCAGTGCAAACATTAGTTTCATCTATAGCCGGAATTATTCAATTTATATTTTCAAAATTAATATTTTTGAAGTTATACTTCTTTTTGCGCACTGAGGTTAAAATTTTCTGTTACGGAAATTGCATTTGCAGCATGCAACGAATATGTTGCGGAAGTTACGTTACGGAAGTTGTTTGTATTTACGTCATAATAGTTATTTAATGAGACTTTCTCAACGCTTTTAGTTTATACTTTTTTGCGCTTTAGTCGGTTTTCATAGACATGTCCTGAATGAATAACAACTTTTGCTAGTTAAATAACCTCAATACTTGTAGTTTCCTATTTTATTTTATCAGTGTACATCTTTAACGATAATCTGAATATCAATTATCGCGAATTTCTGCCGCGCACAACTTTTATTTTAAAAATAGGGATGTTGACTGTATTCAAATAAAAACATGATTTAAACGAAAAGTAGTAGTTTCTATGATAGAAATACTAAAAAACACTATATTTTTCCTTATTTTTAAGGAATTTAATTAATATTTAATAAATAAAACCTAATAAAATCACTCTCAAGTCACGTGACAACAGACACCAATCAGAGCGCATGACGTCATATGTTCAGCCGCTGTCAAAAAACTTCATTGTTTTGTTAATATTTAGTGTGTAATTTATTATTATTTGTTTATAGGAAACGTCAAATTACATGTCACTATAGCAACGACTACGAAACAACTTTTCATCACCTCAGTTTACTAACGTTTATGAGCACAGAATACGCATCTATAGGATGGTAGCTCCCGTGTAAACTCTTGAGCATCCTCTGGTATGAACAGGTGACGTCACGCGACTAGTATTGGCGTTTTGAACCGAAATTTGAAACTGGATTTAAAATACATGATTTTTAAGGCTTGAGTTGTATTTAAATAAAAATAATAAATATTTGTGGCAATATTAGGTACTTATGCACGATTTTAAACACTTTCCCAAAAATAGTCAACATCCCTATTCTCGACTATTCTTAAGACCTTTCAGGACTTTTTGGACGCACGTTATTGAATACAACGTGCCACTATGTGTAACGTGCAGGTACCTATACTATCAGAAAATGACCATTAGAACAACAATAGACGTTTTTACTATAGCAGTGTATAATGACATTTAATATTACTTTAGACGTAAGGTCACCACAAATCTTTTTTCGAAGATAGTATCCCTGATATTTCGCTTTATCGTTCAGGTAAAAATACATAAGCAAAACATAAACTAGTTCCTGCGAGCCTTGATGATGATTAGGCAGTTTTATTTTTACGTTGGGTCTGGTAATTCTGTCCTCGACTTAAAGAATCATTCACCTATATACAAAATGTATCGATATTCGCTCTCAAGGTTTTAAGAGTTTAGGTAAGTTCCCTGAAATGTGGTTCAACAATAATATTTTGAAAAAACTGTTAGTCACAACTTTTTTCGGTTACCAAATCATAGGATTTTCCGAGCTCGGCCTTGACTCATAAAATAAACTTTATGGAATCAGTAAATAAATTACATTTTTTAATATCTAGCGCTCAAGTCAGGCTTTGGCTATTATTTAGCCCTTTTTGGTAGATGATATGTAAATGGAAACTTCATCTCTAATTCACTCAAACATCTCACTACTGTGATGGTTCAAGTTCAAACTAAAAAAACAAAACAAAAAACGGTTAAATAGCAAACCGAACTAAAAAGTAAAAAATATGTTTTTATTGTAAAAAAGCGATGGGGTCCTTAATAGAAACTGGTATAAATATTTCATTGGTAGCTTTTTGTAAAAGTAGAGTTAGTATGAAAATAGTAGTAAGCACGCCTAGCTTTTTTTACAATAAAAAAATATTTTTTTACTTTTTAGTTCGGTTTGCTATTAAAGCGTGTTTTATTTGTTTTTTTAAAACTATTATTTATTTTTAGTCTTATTTTTTATCCTGCTGATCCTGGTCAGGACAGTGAGACAAACTTATTAATTCATTGTATTGTCATCAGTCCTTGATAAGTGTGCAAAGTTTCAGTTTAATCAAACGTTTTGAAGTTGGTGACTTTCACGTTCAAAAATTCTTTTACAAACGTATAGGTGAAGCTAATAAAACCGTGTTAAAAATTAGCTTTCGCATGATATGAATATTTCAATCAGCTGTACTATGAGAAAGATTAAATGCTAGAGTAAGTGATAACTCATTCCACCGCGAAAGTGGCAAGTTTCGGGTGTAAGTTCCGACGGTAATATTGTGTGATAATATAATTTTTTTCTAATAAAGCATTGTAAAAATTGGATCTATTTATAGTTATCCAGTAATATTAATTTAGTCTCACGGACTAACGTAAACAATCAATTTATTAATCAACACTATACTGAAAGTCCAATTAAAAACATTTCAATAGTTTTTTAGTTAGCAACACATAGACAATTTGGGATATGAAGTCATCTAATTTTTTTCTAGAAATACTCAAGATTTATTATTCACAGAATTGTTAATTGATATTGCGTAGTTGATAAAAATATTGAAAGGTCTTTTGGTTGACAGCCTTCATGAACGAGGTAACCTGTGTATTTCTAAAGACCTTGCCTGCAATGCATTTCGAAACAGTTGTACCTATAGCTGTTATTAGGAACGAGGAAATAGTTTTGTAGCTATTTTCAAATAATTATTGGGGTATTCTTATGTGACCACTTCGAAAAATCGATTTTTTTTCATATTTCAATAGTAAAATCTATCGAAAATATGCTGTGAAAAATAGAGATCGAAATTCCTAGTTTTAAATAAATTACAACTCATATAGTGGCCGACGCGCCGTAAGCGACTTGTTGGCTCTTGGAACTTTAAACGCATTTTTCTGGAAACATTATTTTCTAAAATTGTCATGGTCCTAAAAAAAAAGTATTCAACCGATTGCTTTGAAATTTATATATGTTCTTCTACTCATTAATGGTTATCGTCCGTACCAAATTTGCTTATTTTCGAAAATATTTTATTATTTTTTTAAACGATTTTTAACAAAAAAATTAACAAAAAACAAACTTTTTTTCTACAGTCCACCATTTTTTTTTAATGAAATTGATTAATTTTAGTAGGGACGATAGCGACATCCCTACTGAACAATGATCCATTCGATTTTTTTATTTCAGACAACATGAACAGCCGCTATTACCATGACCAATGACCTGCTTTTTTTAGTGTCTAATTTAATTTAAAAAAATATATATATAAAAAATGTAAAATAAGAGAAAAAAAAAGTTTTGTATACAGTTTAAGATACAAACAAAAACATATAAAAAAATTAAAATGATTGAATGTTATTGTCGTCTAAAAAAAATTCCCTAAAAAGAGGTAAAATTTATGCGTTCACATAAGAATACCCCCTTAAAGACGTTTCGTAACGTTCCGAAAGCTTGACCGCAGGGAAATTTGAGATAATTTCATTTTCAGAACAATGCAAAAAATGAATTTTGGAACACTAGGTCTAAAAGTTTGCTAAAATTCATTTTTTTGTTATTGAAGCACGTTTCTGTCAAATATATTTTTAGTTGTATTCAAGGCGATGATTTCTCGGAAATTTAGGGTACATTTTACTTGGGAATTTTTCGTCTCTTTTTTCTTAGACATCATTTTTTCTCTGCCTATGTTATAGTAACTGGAATTCTTCAAAAGTTCCGGGACTTTTTTCGAATTCGTGAAGTTGGAAGTCTTTTGTGCATTTTTCTTCGACAAATTACCCCCTCCCTGTAATTCACTCGCTGCCTTCGTTAGCGGCAACAGAACACAGTTTATCTCTTAGTGAACGGCAAGCTTTATAGCTTTTGTTCATTTTCTGTACAAAGAACGCGCGGCTATGCCATCGAATTACAAAGTTTTGTTTATGTAGATATTATTATATTATTATGCCAGCGAGTTATTTTAGGTACCTGTGTATCTATGTTATAATAATATATATGGTCAAAACACAAAACTGTTTATGTCGAGTTTGTAGTAAAATAAGATTAACGGACGGTTGAATCGCAGGGATGTAGCCAAGAGTGGTTAGGAAGGCGCCTTCCTGAAGATACACTGGGAACTTTCGGTTTTTCACTTGATATAGCGAGCAGATTTTTGGCACGTGACAAGCGAACTATTCGAGTTATCGATCTAAACAATTCCGAACGCAATCTAGCAGATCTCAATATTATGGCATAGCTAAATTAAATTCTTATTACTGAAGACGATATACATTCTTTAGGCCAAAATTCACTTTTCAAAATTTTACAATATTTTTTCGTTTTAAGGTTCCCTGACTCCAAAAAACATATTTTTACAAAATATCTGTGCGTGTGTTAGCCTGTGTACACGGTACAAATTAAACGAATGAGCGGATTGAAACTAAATTTTGGGAGGATATTTAATATGCAAATATGAAGAGCCGTATTGTTGTTGCGGCAATGTTGTTTTTGGTATAAGGATGGAACACTTTTTATAACGGTTTAAATTTCTATTGATATTTCCAAGGAAGTTTAGTAGAAATATTTTCGGAAATATATGTCAAAAGTAAATTAGTTAGGTAACCGTAACCATGAAAATACATATTTTTTTTAATAATCACAACCTTATTGTAAGTGAGCAGCATGACTTTGTAAAAGGTAGCAGCATAAATCAGGCTATTTTCAAGTCACAGTCCATAATATTAGACAGTTGGAATAATGGAGACTGCGTCATTGGTATGTTCTTCGATCTGTCAAAAGCATTTGACTGCGTCGATAAGGACATCCTTTGCCGCAAGCTTTATTATTACGGTGTTAGAGGAAAACCTCTGGAACTAATAAATTCCTACATGTCTCAACGTTACCAGTGTGTTAATATCAAAACCAGTAAAGAAATTGTAACTTCTTCGTGGAAACAGCAAAGCGAAGGTGTACCTCAGGGTTCAATATTAGGTCCTTTGATCGTATAATCTATATAAATGATCTCTCGAATAAAATTCACGAGCCTATTTCCCTTTTTGCCGATGATACTTCTAATATATATGGAAATCAAAGTTTCACTTCCCTACAAAATAATATCATTACATCCATAAAAACATTGCAAACTTGGTTTGAAGCAAATTCACTATGTTTAAATTTAAATAAAACCCAAGCTATTAAATTTGGAGAATACGGTAAAATCCATGAAACTTTAAAACTTGACGAAATAAATAACATCAAATTACAACAAGATGTTACTTTCTTGGGCATAAAAATAGACAAAAATCTTAAATGGAAACAGCATTTAAAACATATCGCTGCTAAAATATCTAGATCTCTATACATTATAAGAATTCTGAGAGAAGAAATGCCAACGGCCGTAATACTTAATGTGTATTCAGCGCTTGTGGAATCTCATTTAAGATTCGGTGCCATTTTCTGGGTGGCATCGGTAAATGCAAATGATTTATTTAAAATTCAAAAAAGATGTGTAAGAATTATTTGTAAAGTAGGATACCGTGACAGCGGTAAGGAGTTATTTAAAGCTTTAAAATTTTTGACTCTCACTGATATTTCCATTTATGAATGTGCACTCTTTGCTAAGCAAAATCTAGAACTGTTTAATATACATTATTTTGAGCATATGCACAATACGAGACATAAACAGAACTGGAAACAACAGCAATCATGTCTTATTGTAGTTCAGAAAGGAGTAATAAACTCAATAATTAAAATTTATAATAAAATTCCGTTGGAAATTAAAAAACATGCTGCGTGATCAATGTCACTATATAATAAATGATTTTTTGTAACTTTTCTTTCATATATACAATTTTCTATGTTCTTATTTGTACAAAACGGAAAATAAATATATTCTATTCTATTCTATAGCAAATTTCATATTTATTACTAGTCACTACCCGCGTCCCTCCACGCGCTTTAACAAAAATTTTGTTTTATTCATTATAGTAAGTATATATCAAATGTCAATATTTTTGAAGTTGGAACGGTCCCGACGCTCAATTGCCTGGCATTTTTGAAGTTTACCTTCTTTAGCGACGCATCTGTTTGAAAAAAGTAAAAATCGAGGGGAAGTAAAATTGTCCCCAAAAGGGGAAGGTAGATTGTCTCCTAAATTACATGAAACTGACAAAGACAGAATTTTATAGTATGTTGCTATATATATGTAAATATTATTGATTAGTTTGACATAACAAAAAATTAAATCTGGAAATAATATTACAAACTAAAAAAGTTAAACTTGTTATGTGAGCTTATGAGGGTGAGGCTCATTATAATTTTTTGATATAAATTAGTTACCTATGACTTTTTGACGGCAAGAAATCAAAATGTTATCCGGAGCGCCGATGGTCCTCTTAAAGCATAACGGTATATTTAATGAGAATTTTATATGTTTTTTGACGCTATTTATACCAAACTTGATTCTTTAATAAAGATTATCTATCTATCTATCTATCTCGAAAGACACAGAAAGAAATATGAAAAATTCGACTTGAGCAATTTCGACTTTTGGCCGGTGATAATAATATGTATGATATCGAACAAACACGCAGCCATTATACGTTATTTGTACGGAGCGTAAGCGTGATACAGCGTTTTGAAAAGACATGACGTTCTGGCGGTGGTCGACATCGTCGGACAAGGTCAGCTGCCGGTGGTTATTGAGGCACTCGGCCTCCTCATGCAGTCGTAGTCGATATATACGGACATACGGACAGACAGACATTCCCGACATAGACTGATGTCCACCACACGACGTGTCCGATGTTTGTTGTCCGCTGCCAACCGCAGAGCTTAAATCTTATCTGCCAACACTGGGACGAAATATTTCAACAATGTTTGAGGTTCGTTCGCTTGTGGAAATTGTTATAAGGGTTAGTTTGAGCGATCGAATTTTCACGGATGTGTCCAAAGCTTTGGTTATTCTGTGATTTGCGCAAAATTTTTTGGTTAAAAACACGTACATTTGTACTCGACTGCCAAGAAGGGTTATGTTTTTTGCGCGTTTCTATGTTGTAATATTCTTTATTACCTCGTATCCTCCAACCGGCTGGCCTAGGATAGGTGATGCCGAAAAATGAAAATGGCGGATTTTAGGTACCATAATGTGTGGCTCGAAAACTTTTTCTTCTCTAACTGAATCCAATAGGGTGTCGATATGAAGACTATTAAAAAGTGTTTACAAAAATATATACAACTTATATGTTTAAATGTAATTTTTCATTTATTTATTAAAATTTATTTATAACAGCCACTAACAGATACAAATTGTTTTCCGGAAATGCTAATCGACCAAAACTAAAAAAATCTAATACTAAAAAGATGCTTATAAAAAAGTAAATTAAAAAAAAACAAAAAAAAATCCGACTGCGTAAAAAGAGAACAGAAAAGATAGAAACAAAATCAAATGATAATATGCAGTCGGAGGGCATACAAACTCCAAAAATAAAATGAACAGAAATATCTGACTATCCGACTGCATATTATCATTTGATCTTGTTTCTATCTTTTCTGTTTTCTTTTTACGCAGTCGGGTTTTTTATTTTATTTAATTTACTTTTTTTTCTTTATTTAATTATTATTTCTTGTTGAACAATGTTTACGAAAATGAAATATTACTCAACGATTATAAGATAAAGTGAGTTGTACTACTTATTTTGTAATATTTTGCAGAATTAATTTGAACCGATTTTTTTTGTCCACTTTCATGCTAAAAACACACAGTTCTTAACAATAAATAAATAACAATAGAATGATAACATTTTTGAGGTAATTTAATATCACTTATAATACTAAAATTTATTTTCACCGCGCTGTGTAATAACATAGTCATAACTTTTTATTATTTTATAGATATTATTGAAATAACGGTTGTTTCAAGTAAGTACTTATTGTCATCAATACCCCGTTGCCACAAGTATTGATTTTGAAGTCTATTTTTAACCGATTTCAAAAAAGAAGTTATACAATTCGACACGTATTTAAAAAAAAAACATTTTTTTGTGTATAGTCCGCGATAGCTCCGCCAATTGGGAACCACTTTGAAAAATTTCGACGTCATTTTGTTTAAAATGTTAACGGATTGGTAGTTGGTACCATATAATTTTTCTTAAAATTGGTTCATCCGTTTTTAAATAATTTCCACAAAACATATTTTTTATAATTCTCAATATTGTTCACGTCCATTATAATTAAAAAGTTTTTTTTTATTTTTTAACGGGAAATTGGACAATTCAAATATAGTTAAACTAAATAAAAAAATTGCGACGTTTCGTTAAATCTTTTTAACTTCTTCAGACATTTTATTAATGTTATGGTTAACTAGTTAAAGGTATTATTTCAATTCTATTTAAAAACAAATTATTTAATTCATTAACTAATTTTTATTTTTAATCATTTCAGTTGTGCCTGAAGAAGCTAAAAAGATTTAACGAAACGTCGCAATTTTTTTATTTAGTTTAACTATATTTGAATTGTCCAATTTCCCGTTAAAAAATAAAAAAAAACATATTTTTTATATATATTTATATATATATATATATATGTCGCTAAATTAGGCCAAAATTTAAATAATGTTACGGTTTTATGTTTGTAATCGACTTTTAATTTAATGTCGGTCCGGTGATGTCACAATTTGTACCTAAATTTTTTGTTGGCTCGAAACATTTATATAAAAAGTTATGTGATCTCCAGTTTTTATTACTCTGCAACGAAGTGTCAAAATATGGTTAGTGTCTTAGTTTTTGTTGTCATATAATTACTTTGCAGTTCACACTCCGTGATTTGTCATCTGTGCTGTATCTTTGCCTAAAAACTCTATACAAACTGTTCTACAAGTAAAGCAAAATGTGAAAAAATGCCCCGTGTTTTCGGGCCCGCGAATTTAGAACCGAATCATTTAAAAGCAATAAAATACTAACTCTTTAATATGAAACAGTGGTACACATGAGAAAGTACAAAATATTTTAATAGAAATTTTGAAAAATTATACAATACGAGATCAAATCAGCCTAGTATTACACACAGCGGAGTTTTTTATGCAAAAAGTCCAGTGTACAGAGGACACAAACTGCCTGTTAAAGTTAAAAAAATTGTAACAAGTTCCAAAAAATTTTAAGAAGTATTAATAAATTTCCTAACTGATGTAACACCCTACATTTGTAATAATATTGTTATTTGACATTTTTGTATCCCATCTGGGATTAGTTATAATGAAATTGTAATCACAGACAAATTTAAGTAGTTTGTAAGTTATTAATTATTAGTCGACTTCTTTTTTTGATATTTGATTGCTAAACTGAAAACTAAGCATACATATATAAAAAAACCGGTCAAGTGCGAGTCGAACTCGCGAAAAGAGGGTTCCGTACTATTCCGTTTTCTGTGAGTACTTTAAGACTTAATATTTTCGTTTCAATTTTCCAGTAAACTATGGGTGAGACCCGACATTCCCTATTTTTTCAAAATTTTAGGCGCTGTAGTTTCGGTGCTAGGGGGGGAGGGGGATGGCCAATTGTTCATCTATTTTCTTAAATAACTTTAAAACTATTTATTTTAAAATTATAAAAAAAAATATATTTGAGACCCTTACCACAAGCCCTTTCATTTGATATGTCACATGGTACAGTTTGCAAAACTTTTTCTATTAATTTCTTATTTTTTCCCCAAAAATTACCCCCATGTGCATAATTTATTTATTTATGTTACACGTCCGTCTTTAGGTCCACCGACTTACATATGTGTACCAAATTTCAACTCAATTGGTCCAGTAGGAGATAGAGGAGGTAAGTGGCAAATTTTCATCTATTTTCCTAAATAACTTGAAAACTATTTATTTTAATATTATAAAAGTATATATATTTGAGACCCTTACTACAAGCTCTTTCATTTATATGTCACACGGTACAGTTTGCCAAACTTTTTTTTTTCATTTTCTAATTTACCCCCCAAAAATGACCCTCATGTCCAAAATTCATTTATTTACGTTACACGCCCGTCTTATGGTCACCGACTTACATATGTGTACCAAATTTCAACTCAATCGGTCCAGTAGTTCGGCGCAAATTGGCTTTGACAGTGGGACGGACATACGAGTGATCCTATAAGGGTTCCGTTTTTTCCTTTTGAGGTACGGAACCCTAAAACTACTGAACCGACTTAAGTAAAATCTACGAAGGTATGCTCTATTATTTAAACAGAAAAAGAATAATTCAAAATAGGTTCACAACTAGCGGAGATAAAAAACGCGCCGAATGGTGTAATCTCCTTTTCTTTGAAGTCGGTTAAAAATGTAGTCAAGTCAAACATTTTTAGAAAAAAAGAAATCTGACTCCAATATGAGAAAATAATAATAGAGTTTGAATATAGAAATAATCGCGTCAAATTGTATAATCTCCCTTTTTTTTTGAAGTCGATTAAAATGCAGTCAAGTGAAACATTTTTAGAAAAATATGAAAAGATAAGTATAAAAATTGATAATATGTAGTCCAAAAAATCTTAGTAGTTGACTACAGACTTCAATTCAGTTAAATTAGAACCAAAACTAGTTGGATAAAAAAATGACAAATTAAATTTTAACGATGTGTTTTTCATTCTTTGCGACTGAAAAATAGAAATAATATGAATTATGCGATCTTTACTTGTACATTATTAGTGTATTTGCCATATGGCAACATACACTATTGGCGTCGGTCGGATGGCGGGACCTAGGGGTCGGACCAAAATTTCTCGACGTTTCATAACCTCCTAAACACTTTGGCACCATTTTTAAAAATGTTTATATATATATGTATATATATATTTATATATATATATATGTGTACGCGCGATAACTTTCGAAAGAGTCAATTGATTTCAACGAAATTTGGGCCACGTGTTGAAATCCATCACCGCAAGAAGCCTATTTAAAATGGGCCTAATCGGGCTATTTTAAGGGTAGTTTTTAGGGGTTGAAAACTGTTTTTGGGCCCCAAAATACCGAAAAAATTTTCCGAATCGTTTCAAAATTGAAATTTAACCCTTTGGTAGTGATTAAAAAGTGTCCCCACAATTTTAATAAAATCGGCCCGACAGGACCGGATTTACAAATTTTATGAAAACACTAGTTTACAGATAGTGACTTATTTATTGAAGGGTGTATTTAATTCGGTGTAGACGTTAGATTGATAATAATATTACAATTAAGAAAAAAATGTTATTTTAAGGGGTGTATTAAGGGGTTAAATTTTTTATTTTGCCCAAAAACAAACTTAATTTCACATAATAAAAGTATAAAACCACACGGCCCTATACAAGCAAATACACTATATTGTCGGCAGGGTTTTGGCACTGCGACCCGGGTTTTTTAAAGTTTGAAGAATATAAAAATATTGTTGGAGCCAAAGAAGTTCACACATCTGCAAACCACAGTCCGTTGAGATTCACCCTCGTATGAAGATGATAGTGATAGATACCTTTATAAAGTTACGTAACAAAGCGACATGAAGTACCCGCAATTTATAATCCCTTTATATACAAATGGCCAGTAATCTGTTTTGGTGACATTTTGTGGAGTGTTTATAATCTAATACACGAGTGTTTTTATTGTAATATAGAGATTTTAAAGTCCTTTTTTTAAAGCCGATCGATCCCTTTTTAACTAAAGCAGACTTGTGACTAAAATCGTATTGTGTTTTGACTAGAAATAAATGAGATGCAATTTATCAGGATGCTCCTTAATGTCTCAAGGTTTCCGAGGCGAACATAAACGGTGTTAAATACCTCTTTTGTAATACAACATTCGACGCGTCTTGTTGTCGGTTGTTTGGGGAAAAAACCGAAATTTGTAAATAAGCATTGATGTCAGTGATCAATCAGATGCAGTTATCTGTTTCTTGTAAAAAGAACCCACTTAATAGATGTCAATGATCAATAAGGCACGAATTTGTTTTTAAATACAAATACAACTAGGGTGGTCCCTGCTATAAAATCGTCCTTCACGAGTGCATATATATAACTGGTTTACAAAGGATTTATATTTTTTTGAAGTATGTCTTTTTAGGCGACACTGACTCGATAATTTGAAGAGTAAAATGCTGGACAAAGCTGACTAGATGAAACGAAATTCGCCAAAAAATGTGTGTGACAAAATTTTGGTTACTGGTTACTGGTATTTTGAAATGACTGTTTTAACGATAACCGCGTTAAAAAGCATATATCGTTCTAGGTTTTGTAACCAAAATATTTATAAATTATTTGACGACAAAGGTTCTCTAACGTTCGGTTTAATGTCAGTGTTATATTTAAATGTCATCTTTTCATTATTAAAGAATGTATATATTCATATCTCATTATCAGAAGGAATACAGTAAGAACCCGCCTAACGCGGGAGATACATTCCAATTAATTCTAGCTCTAAACGAGGTGATCTTAAATGTAGATAATAGGCATAATGAAACAGAACCGAGAATAAAAAAATGTGTATTTTTTTTATTAATTTTGTAACATTTATTGTTAAATCCTTTTTTATCACATTAATTATATATTTATTTATTACTAACATCGATTTTTATTCATAAAACATTTCTGAAAATCAAATAAAAGTTCGAGTAAGAAGTTATGTTTGTGATGAGGAAGGTTCTTCATTTGACATATTTTATTTTTTGTGAAGAAGTAATCTAATTTCGTTTGCCTTTTTTTGTTTTGTTCAGCAAGGTGTTGTTGATAGTAAGATATTGCATCAATGACACTTCGTCTTGCCTTTGAACTTCTATCAACTTTTGAATTATTTTGTATAAACTGATCCATAATTTACGTTATAGTGGTTAAACTTTTTTTTAGAAAACTCGTAATACTGAAACAGCATTAAGCGAGGTCTTACAGTACTACTCTGCACATGTTATTTTGTCGACCTATCATATAAAACGCTATTAGCATTATTTTTACGTGGGTTGCTCAAAGATATTTATGATAAGATGGCAACATGTTCTTTTTAGAGTTTCGTACATTAGCGCCTAACAGAATCCTCTTGCTGTATAGCAATTTTATCCGTTCGTCTATCAGAAGAACTTCTAAAAGAAATGGGAGATCGAATTGAAATTCACATCTAATATGTAAAATTTAAAGTTATAAAAAACATTGTTGAAATTTATGCCTTACATGCAGTACAAAATAGTATTTTATGTATCTTGTTCGTAAATGACGGGAATTTGACGAATGAACGATGTTATGTTAAAACGAGCAGCAGTGAGTTTTAACAGTCACTTGAGTTAAAATATCATTATGAACGTACCTCCCATAAAATAGCTGATTTTCATATAATTTGTAAATAACTGTATTTCAATTTTGAAAAGATATCTTCTAACTCTAGGCTCCGCTCAATTCTCATGCGGTTAGACTATGATTTACTATGGAAATGGTAGTATGACTTCTTTTACTTGAGGGCGACATTACAGCACTAGTGTTAAAACTGTCATTTCACGACCGCTAAAAAGATTTACTTGGATCGTTTTAGTTCTTAACCGAAACTGTTCAAATATACGTTAAGGGATATTCAACACTTTATAGAAATATTCCGAAATTTTAAAGCTGTTATTCCTCGAAAATTAAGTTACAACAAGAAGCCAAATTGTGTGAATCCATCTGTTTATTAACATGTTATGCTAGTTATGTACGTAAGTATTATTTCTCGGCTATTTGTAAAAAAATTCCTTTACCCCTGTTTATCAAAAATATTTCTAGATCGCTAAATGTATCCATAGTTTAATCTTAAGGTTCGTTGTTTATTGTTTCGATAAAGTCTCCAGCATCCGTATTCTTAACAAATCATTTTTATTCAGTTTAAGCTAATATCTAACTACAAGACAAATGCTGAGGAATAACTCTTTAGATGAACTTCTTTAACAAAACTACGTAGACACAAATATTTCATAAAACAAGAATTAAAAATGTATCTAAGCGAATTTTAAAATAATTGTTTATAAAAATTTAGGAACCAGATCTAAATGTACTTTTTTGCACACTCTTCTACAAAATAGCTGCTTCTCGTGCCCGTATAATGGTTGTGAAATAAAACATTTGACACTAGTGCGGCAAAGTTGCGTAAAATAAACATACTACAGTACTACCACTTTCATAGCAAAGTTGCGCGTTTTACTCAGTGATGGATTTAGGTTCGATGCCGCGTCCTTTTTGCTCTATGGGTAGTTGGTTATTGAAATTAAACATCTAATAAAGCCAGGGAACCGTAAATTTGGACAACTGATGATAAATTAATTAAATTAATTTTTAAATTTCAACTGCCCTAACATTGTTTACTTTTGAAATTTTGTCGTCTCTAAAATTTTGCCGCACCTAAAATCATGCCGCCTTAGGCCTGGGCCTCACAGGCCTAATGGTAAATCCGTCACTGGTTTTACCATAATGTCACATTGCGTCATAATATTTCACGCACTAGATACATAACTATAGTATTGTTATTATTATGTTATTATATTGTTATTATTAGGTAAACGTTGCAAGGGAATATTATTGAAAATGTAGGGCATTATAGATTTTTTAAAAATTGATAATATAAACGACTTCACATTTGATATCGCAAAACATCAAAATCGAAGTTTATTTTAGAATTGATTTTAACGCAATTTGATCCACATGTTTGAATCCATTACCGCACGAAGCCTATTTAAAATGGGCCATTTTAAGGGAGGTTTTCAGGGATAGAAAAAAGTTGTTGGGGCCAAAATTACCGAAAAAATCTCAGAATTGTTTCATAATTGAAATTTGACTTTTTAATATCAATTAAAAGATGCTTCTAAAATTTTAATAAATTCGGCCCGACAGAACTCAACTTACAAATTTTATGAAAACACTAGTTTGCGTATACGAATTTATGTGCTGAGGGATGTTTTTAATTTAGTGCAGATATTGGATTGACAACAATGTCTCAACTGAGAAAAAAAATATTTTAAGGCGCGTATTAAAGGGTTACATTTTTTTATTTTGTTCAAAAACACTTCAGTTTACGTAATAAAGTCACAATACCTATGTTAGCAAATACCTACATTATAACAGATAAATAAAAACACTTGTTCCACAAAATTTATTATTAAATTATTTCTCGACAATAAGTCCATCCTCAGGAATATAAAACATATAATATATATGTTTTAATAATATGTTTTATATTCCTGAGGATGGACTTACTGTCCGAAACGATCGTCGAGAAATAATTTAAAAATAAATTTTGTATAATTTTCAAGTGTTTTTATTTATCTGTTATTATTAAAGATCAGTGCAAATTACAAATACACTATATTGTCGGCAGGGTTTTGGCACCGCGACCCGAGTTTTTTTATTAATTGGACATGGTTTCAAAAAAAACAAGACATTGATCAAACATAAGTTTTAAATCAGATGCGCAGAACTGCATCTCTTCCACGATTGCAATGTTAAAAACAGTCCGAGGTTAATCTTAACCTCATCCATTTTGTGTCAGACGTAGGTAGGTCCAAATGTTTTTCTTGTCAACGGCTACTACGATATTAAATACATTTCCGGCACACTCTTTCTCAAATCAAATAAATGGATTTGTTTTATAATATGTAAATTATTAGTCGATTGTACATTGATAAAAAATATTAATGTCACAATAAATTAATGACTTTCGTATTATGATTCTATATTTTAATTAGTTGTTGAAAATTGATCGTATTGATAGCTGGTAACAATTAGTCATTTGATTTACCGTTTAGTCAATATATATGTCGTAATCGAATTGTAAATATAACTGCTTTATGAAGCGACTGGCTGTTTAGTAAAACGGCGCTTTTTGTAAAAAATGTTGCAGAAACGCGGAATCAACAACTGACGGATTGAATCAGATTTGTGGTTTTATAATACGACTGGTGCAAAAGTTATAGCAGTTTACAATTGTTACGATTTGTGACGCCAAGTGTCGTTTAAAATATGTTGATATTTTTAATAAAAGAAACCAGTTGGATGTATGTTTGCATGTAAAATGCACTTGCTCACGTTTTGGAAATCTCTAGTTTTTATGAAAAATCTTATTCAATTTGAACGCTTAAGGTAGTTGTCGTGGTACAATATTGTCAAAAAGTTATAGATTATACGCGCCACAAAAGTATACTAGCTTGTAGCTAAGTGATCTATAATTTGTACGCAAGACTGTACCCGTGGAAACGTAACCCATACAGTATTCATATGCATGTATACTTTTCTATAAATTTATGAACCGTTATTTATAAATAATTAGATGATCAAAAAATGTTTCTTATTTTTTTTGTAACTCATAACAAATGCATTGAAAGACTGTCAGTTTTTGAAAAGTTTCTGACAGTTAGTTCTTTTTTTATAAATAAGAAACTGGTTCAGAACTACAGAGGTCGTATACAATCCATGTTAATTATCCAATTTTTAATTGAATTTATCTCGGATTATATACGGTCGATCGACTTCAAATTTTCAAGGTAATTGTGTTATCATGTCCTTAATAAGTATACAAAAATTAAGAATTTTCTGATGGTGTGCCTGAACCACGACAACTACCTTAAAAATGAACTAGAAATATGTACCACTCTTCCCACATGACTTTTAGCCAAGTTTTTTACAGTTTATTTTATCCAAATAAATAATCTAAAATCAGATCTAGCGACGAGAAAATTGGCATAATTTTTATGCTTTGTGGACAGAAAAAAATTATTGAACAAGCTAAATTTATCAGTATTTTTAACATAAGTTTGTAAAGAAAAAACTACAAAATGTTAATATGTTTTTCCACAATTCGAAATCTCGTGACGTGCTATAAAGAAATATTAACGAATATCACGTGCTTTGATTCAATTTTTAGGGCAAAAATATATGTTATTTGAAATTTTTAACCAGCAAGCCAAATTGTGTGAAGCTTAATGCTTAATCACAGCTAATAAAAACAGTAATGAAGTAAAATAAAATAGTTTGAACATCAACCGTAAAAATATTTTTTAAAAAACGGAATTATTACAAACTTTTTAATGAACTATTGTTTAACTCAAATTTATATTTACATGTGTATTTTAACTTTTATATCTACTTGATCTAAACATTTTATAGTTATAAAGCTTGATAAAGTCCCAAGCAAAGGACGAAACGTCGCTATAAATAACAAATAAGTATTTACTTACAAAGTCCTTTTTCCCGACAAATCATTTTTATATTAATTACCAAGAACAAAAAAGAAAAAAGTCAGTAATGAAGTAAATTTGGCGATCACAGTTCGAAATTCCCCGAGAGTCTATTTTACAATTAATTAATAGCAATAGTGAAATGAAGGCAGTAGGCGATTTTTATACCATATAATTTTTATTTTTGACAGTAATAAGTATCTAAACAAATTACCATTTCAATATTGCAACCTCTTACAACCGTCACTGATTTTCGTTTCATCGAACTACCATTTTACTCTGCACATTGTTGAAGCAGTAGCGCTGCATAAGAAGGTTAACTTTAAAAAATTCAAATAGGAAAACGCTGTGCCTTATTATAAATTATATCAGTAAGGATCGGTTTTATTATTAAAAGTGAAACTTTGTTTCTTTGTTTTGCTGAACGGATTTCAATGAAATTTTGAATATATACATATTAGATCATGTTGTTTTAAGCTACCCGATCCGGCTTCGTTTGAGTGCAGTCAATTTCAAAATAAAATAGCGGTATAAAATGTAACAATAAATTATTATTATATTGTTTATGAACTAGATTTATTCTAGGTTTCTGGTGCGACTTTCAGCCCTGAATCTAGATTTAAGTTTTCAACGAAAATGTAGGTCTCCATGTAGTCGAAAACAAATTATATTCTTAAATCTAGATTTAAAGCCGAAAGTTGTACCTGAAATCCAGATTATGATGTAAATAAATAAATTTTTGTTCATGGATTTAATCCGATTCATATTCGGGCAAAGTTGCACTGGGAACTAGTTTCAAATAAAACAGAACGCCATTTTTTATTGAACCGGCTATACATTTGCATTCTTTTTACAACAGGCATTATTTAAACGAGATGTAATAACATCTTACTTATTGAAGAGTCATTTTTACAAAATAGATAAAGATCAGGTTGTGTTAAAATCGGAATAATGTAAATTCAGTCATAAATTATACTAATAGGAAGTAATTTTTTTCTAACTATTAAATAGTGAAACGCCGTTTTATAATATACTTATCATCTATAATATTGTAATATCTTAAGAGGACCTGGTGAATTTAGGGCATTTAAAAAAAATTGTTGGTAAAAATAATGAAGAACGATACTTAAGGTAGTTGTCGTGGTTAAGGCACACCGTCAGAAAATTCTTAATTTTTGTATACTTATTAAGGACATGATAATACAATTGCCCTGAAAATTTGAAGTCAATCGACCGTATATAATCCGAGATAAATTCAATTAAAAATTGGATAATTAACATTGATTGTATGCGATCTCTGTAGTTCTGAAGCAGTTTCTTATTTATAAAAAAAGAACTAACTGTCAGAAACTTTCCAAAAACTGACAGTCTTTCAATGCATTTGTTATGAGTTTAAAAAAAAATAAGAGAAAATTTTTGACCGTCTAATTATTTATAAATAACGGTTTAAAGTTCAACAATTTATAGAAAAGTATGCATGCATATGAATACTGTATGGGTTACGTTTCCACGGGTACAGTCTTGCGTGCAAATTATGGATCACTTAGCTACAAGCTAGTATACTTTTGTGGCGCGTATAAAATCTATAAGTTTTTGACAATATTGTACCACGACAACTACCTTAAATTTTGTAGGTATATTATAATACTCAAAAAACATTCTAAAACATTTTTATAATTATCAAAAAAAAATAGTTATTTAAAAAAGGCACTGAAGATAATTGTTGATTTATTTTCGTTTCACAATTCAGAAATGCATCTTTTTAAATAAAAAAAAACACCTTAAAAACAATATGAAATTCATTGAAGTTAGTACAACACGACCTGATATATAATGTCGACAGAGAGATACTGTAAAATATAGACGCTCGACAACGGAGATCTTAAGCGACTTAAATAATGTGGAGAAATGGACATTAAACGCATTATTGATATTATTACTACCCGTCGACGGGAACAACCGAAATCTCTTTAAAATGAATGAAACTTTTCGTTTTACGAAATAAATATAAGCGCATAATGGTCACTTAAAATTTATTTACTTGACTGTGTTTTTAATGATATAGGTACTTACGCGATTAATATAATTTAATATATACAAAGCCAATTAAGAAAAAAAAATGAGACGTTTGTTTATGTGTCTTTTTTAACGGCTGAACGCTTTTGAATGAAAATTGGAATATGCATCATATACATCCTGGATTAGGTTATAAACTATGTACAGTAAACCACCCAAACCCGGCTTCACCTGGATGCCATTGATTTTAGTTAAATAACTCTTAAAAATATATATCATTTTAATGTTCGTTTAGTAGATTTAAGTTATAAATAAACGAAGTTTTATTTCTGCATATTCATGGATTCAATCCGATTTGCATTCGGTTACTTGCCGATACCAATATGAAAAAAGTGATGACTAACCCATCAAGATACCATATTTCTATCGTTCGCTTAGATATATCGCGAATAAAATTTTATTTTTTGGTTTTATCAAGTATCTGTTTTGCTTGATTCAATAAAGATCTATTTTAGATAAACTACAAAATGAAAGACTTGTTACTCACCCACTCCCGCCACGTGAATTTTTTTCATCCAAGGATAAATGACACGGTCTCCTGATTCAGAATCTTCATCATCTTCATCGTCCATGAGCGGACTCCCGTCCATCATGAGCGGATCATCTTCCATGTCATCCTGTCCTTCCGATCCGTTATCTTCTAGCCTTTCCAATCGAAGACCCAATTCTTGTAAAGAGTGCTGTCCACCGGCTGGTGGAGAATTATTATGCGCATCTTGAGACACCGGACTACACACCGCCGAATTCACGTCTTGAGGCGTCGAATGCGGCGGAGGTAACGATTGTTGAGGTGGTTGCGGTTGTGCAGCAACTTCGTTGAGGCTCGGCAACATCGAGCCTGTGTTTGAAACCGGCGTCGGAGGTTGATGCGGCTGAAGACCGCCGCACGGCAATTGCGGCTGTTGTGTTTCCGTGTGCATCGGTAACGCCGATCGGATTTGATGCGAGTGAATGTTTGTATGATGCGGATGTATTTGATGGTGATAATAATTGCCGTAGCTTCCGTAACCACCGTTGGACAACGGCACGGTCGTCGGCGCACCGTACGGCGTAGTCGTCGCCTGATGATGGTGATTATGGTATCCATACTGCAGGTGATGTTGCGGATGATTCAGATGATGTCCGCCGAAAAAATCACTTCCGCCGGAAGGAATGTAGTTGTTTTGACTGTACTCTTCGGTCGGCGGAAACTTGGGGTCGACGACGACAGGCACCGATGCACCGCCGCCGATATGTTGCGGCTGTTGGTATGTAGACGCGAGAGAACCGGTCGCTCCGGCAGCGACCGGGTTCATCAAAAACGAGCTCATGATCATTAATTTTTCTCGGGGTTAGATTCGTCTCAGAAGTAGTTCGCTGAGCGTGAAGTGCGGGCGAGAGGCGCGGTGGGGCGAGAGACGTACACTACACTGTTGCCATAGGGGTATTTTTTTCTTACTCCTACTCCAGTTGGTCGATCCTCAGCGGTAACGTTTGAAGTACTAGAATAGCACCGCCCACCGATATCAAATTAGTTGGCCACGTGACGTGCGTCTAGCCAATTACAGCGCACGCCGTCACCGACCATGATGGATTACGGTGTCGACGCACTGTCGAGACAGCGATTGTGGCGCCGACGACGACGGCACGGATATGTACTTCGCGTACGTGTGGATGTGTGTGTGTTTATGTAGCGGCGCGTAGTGTTTTGTTTTCGTATTATGTAACGACGGCGGCCGTTGGTATCGTTGAGATGCGCGTTAGATAACGTCCGCGAGCCCGCGTCGTTTGCGTGTGACGTCGTACCTGTCAAGTGAGATAACACGTGTTTGTCTTGGACACTCTTGTTAATTATGCAACAGTATACTCGCGCGCCTCTATTATAATAATAATATGTACAGCGCGTTATACTGGCACCGAGAGCCAACACCCATTGTCACACGATACTAATTAAATTAAAAAAAAATTCCATCGCGTTCCATCCTATACTTTCAACTAATTCATTTGAGGTAACAAAAACACACGTATATATCGAGTGAACACCTGTTATCCTTGAAATTTAGTCAGCAACATTCACAACTAAATAATACGTATCTTCTCTATTGTACAATATTTAAACAAAAACAACATAATTATTTCACGTTTATATATTTTTAGCAATGCAATTTCACTAAAGTAATGTAACACAACGAAATAGTGACATTACAAAAAATTAAATATTGTCAAGTCACGTTTTTACTAGCATTGAACTCACAAAGTCAAGGTTTTAGAAAATAATTATAAACATACGAAACATTCGCACTATGACGCTGCAGGATTCACCTCACAAGCGACAACAAAGCTTCAAAATAGTGAGATCACCAAAAAAATTAAAAATTGTTGTCATGCTTTCACTGGCATTGAACTCACAAAGTCAATGTTTTAGAATATAATTGTGAACATATGAAGCATTCGCACTACGACGCTGCAGCAAGCGTCAATAAAACTTCAAAATAGTGACATCACAAAAAAAATGAATATTGTCGTCACGCTTTTACTGCCATTGAACTCACAAAGTCAATGTTTTAAAATATAATTGTGAACACAGGAAGTATTCTCACTACGACGCTGCGACAATTCACTTCACAAGCGACATAAAACTTCACAACAGTGACATCACAAAAAAAAAATTGTCAAGTGACGCTTTTACTGGCATTGAATTCACAAAGTCAATGTTTTAGAAAATAATTGTGAACATACGAAACATTCGCACTACGACGCTGCGACAATTCACTTCACAAGCGACAGTAAAGCTTACTGAATGTACTTTTGCTCTAGCTGCTGAATGTTTGTGTGAAGTGTCCCTCCACTTTTACACTTGTGACTTTGCTCTCTCGCTCTGATACGTTCGGATTACGTTCGAGTTGGAGAGAGATAATTGTTCTTGCATCTATGTGTACCAAAACCAACGTGTTGAGAATGTTTGTACGTGCTGCGTTGATGGTGTAGGTCTCTTCAGAGTTGCTCGTCGCCTCAACCGACACAGTATACATATTGAGTCCCTCCCATGACTGCACACCTTCCTTTACTCTGTTCTCTGTCTCACTCTGTCACCCGGAGTTCCGGTTAAATACTCAGTTTGCTGTACTGAGCTCTGCTATTCGTGACAGACGTACATATAATACACGTAGCATTAATATGTTATATCAAGGATGGGATTGTTGTCTATTATTTTGAAATAAGTTTCTACGCGCGGACAAAGTGGCGAAAGACGCATTCGACCGTACTTATTAGCTCTCGCATATGGTAAGGTTCAAGCCTAAATTTTACTATATGTTTAAAATCAGCACGCGCACGATATGAGAAAAACGTTTGCAAATGCTTTACCTATATATAAAAAACAAAATGAATCTTTATCTACACCAATATTATAAAGAGGAAAGATTTGTATTTTTGTGTGTATGTTTGTAATGGTATAAACTCAAAAACTACTGTGCCGATTTAAAAAATTCTTACACCATTAGAAAGCTAGATTCACCCTGAGTAACATAGGCTATATTTATTGCTAGAAAATATTAGGGATCCTTACTAAAACTTTAGTAACGTAACCCAAGGTGTAAAAAAATGCCATAAAACATCTTTCGTCGCATGCGCTGCGGAAATTATTGATGATAGAACCAAAGTATGTTCTACAATATTAAAGAACATATCAATAACTACAAAAAACTTCGCGATACTATATGTCCAACTATTATCGTTATGCCACAATAACCATTTTTTACATTTTAATAATCTATATAGATAAAAGACGATGTATAATATGTAATCTATGGACTCCAAACGGGTAGACTATTTTTGATGAAATTTTCAGATGATCTTTAGATTAGCCTAGCGGGTGATCTTTTGAAGTTTGGTAGTGATCGGATCAACAGAATTTTTTAAATTTCTTTTTGGGAAATAAGATTCACAAATAAAAGCGATTGAATTCGCACAAATTCAATACACGTTGAGAATTTAATGATAATGATTCTCATCTTTAATATCCTATATATTACATTTACACTCGGGCAAAGCCGGACTGGGCCGCTAGTGTTATATACAAAAATGGATGTTTGTCTATTTGTAATAGAGTTCGACACCGTTTGACTGGTCACCATTAAAGTTGGCATGCTTTGTTGTAGTTCGTCAGGTGGAGTCCAAGGTTCCACTACTGTTGTCGTTACCGTATTTTATCTTAATAGTTAATCGTGCGCAGAGTCGCCGGTAGTACCTAGTATTTTAGTGGTGGTACGGCAGAGTAACTGATAGCGCGATTCTAGAAGTTTCGGGTTTGAGTCCCGGCTGTGACATTGTGCGAATATTTTTTTTTTGCTTTGAGCTTTGTAACATTATGACAACAATCAGTGTTTTTGACTTAATATGTTCGCCTGCTTGTCTTCTAATAGAAAGAAATATTTTGCTTAATATGTGATTTTATTTTCTTTAATGAAAGTCGTTACCTACGGCTTCGCTCGCGTTAATTCCGATTTTTTGACAACTGCTCGGCCCCCATTAGTAGAAGCGCAATGATAGGTTACTAAACTATTGACTATAGGCATATATCGTCGGGGAACTTTTATAGGGAATTTTATTCTTTACAGAATTACTGATATGCGATTTTGCACTGCCTAGGATAATTCTCACGCAAATTTAAGTAAAAGCTGGAAAAATACTGATCATAATTTTAAAAAACCCGGGTCGCAGTGCCAAAACCCTGCCGACAATATAGTGTACGTGATAATACAGGCAGTGTGGCTTTATTATGCGAACTTATGTTGGTTTTTGGGCAAAATAAAAAATTTGACTCCTTAATACACCCCTTAAAATAACAATTATTTTCTTAATTGCAATATTATTATCAATCGAACTTCTATACCAAATTATATACAACTTTCAGTAAATAATTCACTATCTGCAAAGTAGTGTTTTCATAAAATTTGTAAGTCCGGTCCTGTCGGGCCGATTTTATTAAAATTTTAGGGACACTTTTTAATTACTACTGGAGGGTTAAATGTCAATTTTGAAACGATTCTGAGAATTTTTTCGGTATTTTGGGGCCCAAAAACGTTTTTCAACCCCTAAAAACTACCCTTAAAATGGCCCGATTACGCCCATTTTAAATAGGCTTCTTGCGGTGATGGATTTCAACACGTGGGCCAAATTTCGTTAAAATCAATTAACTCTTTCGAAAGTTATTGCCCGCACACACATATATATATATATATATATATATATATATATATATATATATATATATATATATATATATATATATATATATATATATATAAATATATATATACATATATATATAAACATTTTTAAAAATGGTGCCAAAGTGTTTAGGAGGTTATGAAACGTCGAAAAATTTTTGTCCGACCCCTAGGTCCCGCCATCCGACCGACGCCAATAGTGTATGTTGCCATATGGCAAATACACTAATAATTATACCAAAGAGAGAGTTATCTCGCGTTTGCCATGTTCTGTCAAAAAATACGTTTAATCTGCAAGTCTATTATATATTGAACGTCCAGTCAAAACTAATTCAGTACCATGTAAAGTTGCTTGAAGTAAAATGAACGTAGTCGCTACTACCATTTCCATAGTAAATCATAGTCTAAACGCGTAAAAATTGAACGCAGCCTACAATCAGAAGTGATTTTGCTCAAAATGAAACTGGCCAAAATTTTAAAATTTAGCTGAAAAACAAAGTTATAAGAGGGGCGTATTATAGTAGGTATATATTCTCTTGCGTGATTATTTTATGACTTGTGTGACTGTTAAAACTCGCCATAATGTTACACTGCGTCATAAAATAATTATTCACGCACTATAACTACATTTCTTTATATTTTATTCAAAAAATTCCTTATATCTCGTTGTAAGTTATATTTTGGCAAAAAATATGATTGTATTTTTTTCAGTGCAAAATCTTGTTTAAAAAAACCCCAATATGAAAATATGATTGATTAAAATTATAAAAAAAAATGTTTGTTATATTTAACACAAGTGTTACCTATAATCTATATTATGTGTGGGTTTATTTTTATACGGGCTTTTCACTTATCGCTAAAAATAATTTATGAAACATAGTGGTAAATGTCAGGTGTGCGTGCCGTAATAACTTCCTTTTTGTTTCATTTTTACGTCCTGATACATTACTCTGCCGTATCTTAATCAGACATTAAAACCATTAATTATTTGAACACCTTTTTTACTTATAAAAATCTAAACTCTATTTATTATAAAATTATAAAATTCACGATAAAGGGTCTAAAAAAATCTTGTTGTAAATGAGTTATTTACAAAAATAAATAATTTACAGAAATTTATAAAAGTGAGACTATGTGTAAAATATATTTTAAATTTCATTGATTTTATTCTAGACATTTTACTCATCTGCATAGCTATCACTTCAATTTCGAGGACTAATGAGCTAAGTTGTCGTGCGTCTATAATATATAATAAAACATCTAAAAATACGCTTATATCAACGCACTCTTCTTTATCTAACCTTAACTTTACCTGTATTTCATTTGTTTCAGCGAGTGCCCCACGCTTCTAAACGTTATACAAGAGAAAGAAATGTATTTTCTGTTTTTCAGTGCGTTGATATAAACTTGTTTTTTAATTATTTAGAAGCAATTTTTTATTATTTAATATTTTTAGTTATCACAGGAAGGGAAGATTTTGTTGAGGATCAATAAATAATAAGCTTTGGCTAACGGCTAATGGCCAACGTTTCGAAAATTATATTTTATTTTTATTTATATTATATTTTTAGTTATTATTTTTAAAACGTTTGTAGACACGTTCTCCCACCATCAGTACTGTCACTCCCACCACTTATTTTTTATTTCATTTTTTTTACATGATATATACGTATTTTTACATCCAAAATATCACAATATTTGTGTTGTCATCAAAACTACATACGAGTGGAAAGATTCACGTCAATTCAAGTTTTAGAAGAGGGTGGAAATTGAGTTGCAAGATATTTTTACAAATACAGCAATATATAAGTCACGTTTATATAAACGTGTTAAAAGTCATTAGACTATTCTTACGTTTTAAAAATATTTCTTATTAGTTGTTATCCGAGTCACAGCACGCTTAAACAAATTTTATTTTATTTATTATAATATTTCAAATGTTAATATTTATGAGGTTGGAATGGTCCTGTCGCCCAATTGACTTGAATTTTTTGTTTAAATGTACGCACGTGGTTTTCATATCCCTACATCTTAATGCTAAATGCGGAGTACAGCACGTCCATTTTAACATTAATTGCGTGCAGGCTTATTATTAACAAGTCGAATATGGAAACTGTAAACTAATTAACAAAATCAATTTTTATGCTTCCATACACAATGATGTCCTCATTTCGAAACCAAATCTCGAAATATTGGACTATGTATAGTATAGTAATTATTTGGTCGTGGCGTCAAAAATACATTTGAATAATAATAATATTATTATGTATTTCTTTTGTTCTAATAATGTAATCGTTGAAGGAAGTTTGGATGAGGATCAGTCAAAACAGAAAACGTTGGCCACAAGCGAAGCATGGGTAAAGCTTTTCTCTTTTGACTGTTTCTTATCCAAACTTCCTTCAACGAATAGTAATGATAAATAACATAAGTTGTCACCTAAATTTTATTCCAAAACAAACCTGCGATTTTTCTATAATTAATAGAAAGTGGTTTCATTATAAATTAAAAATAACAACTTCAAAATTTTTGTGTAGTTTCAAAATCGAACCGGCAATCCATGTTGTTAGAAATGGTATCGAGGTATACTGGGTCTCGTGTGAAATGGGAAGCTCTATTTGGACTGCAACAGAAAGCTCTTTTAATGTTTTGTTTTACTTTGAAAAAATATCAATGCTTGGGTTTAAATTTTCAGCGAGCATTTTTTTAAATTTTATATTTAGTAATATACAAGGTTAGGAGAGTTTAAGTTGGGCGTAACAGTTATAAAAATGGTCACGCCTGTGATTGGTTGAATCGATTGCTTACGTCATTTGAGACCGTTATCTGCATTATTATTACCACATAACTCACATTATTAAAAATAATAAATATTAAAAAAAACATATTTAGAAGGAAATTAAGGACAAAAAATTAATTATTTTTGTTATTGTGTTTCATGAGACGCCACAAGTCTACTATCCCTCTCTCTCGTTTCGCTTATTCCCACTTTTCAACAATCTAACGCTCAACCTATAGTACTCTACTAACCTTGTTTATATGTGATTTTTAAAGATTTATTAATAATCAACCTGTATCATACGATGAAAATGCATTTTCATAAGCGGTGCATAATAATTATTATTAGACACGGTTTAATGTGATAATATTATTAATCGCATGACGTATTAAGTACCGCCTTTTTAGTTGGAAATAATACAACATAATGTCATGGGGTTACTGAAAGAAATTGATAAGTCACAGGGTTTGAGAATAAACCAGCACGTATTACAAACCCCCCGTTCTATGGTTTCTAATCTGGGTAAGATTACTCTAAAAAGAAAATTGATGAAAGTATCAATTTATTTGCTAAAGATGTTAATTGAAATTGAAAATCTTAATTGGTATATTTCAGAGTTTTCCAACCCTTCCTAAGCCACCGTTTCTTTAGAAAAAAATCCCAACGCCCCGCAGTCGGTAACCTTGGGTGTGAGAGCGTTGTAGCTATTGGTATTTAAGTGAGACCTAGCAAATTATGTTTTTTCTGTTGTTAAAATATTTAATACAAAATCCTTTAAACTTACTTGAGCAGATCGACTGCATAGGTGGCCTTAAAAACGGAATTTAAAAAACAAAAATATGTTTTTTTTATAAAACGACAAAAGGTAAAATGGATTTTATTAGTGTATTTGCCATATGGCAACATACACTATTGGCGTCGGTCGGATGGCGGGACCTAGGGGTCGGACCAAAATTTCTCGACGTTTCATAACCTCCTAAACACTTTGACACCATTTTTGAAAATGTTTATATATATATATATGTATATATATATATATGTATATATATATATATGTATATATATATATATATATACGTATATATATATATATATATGTGTGCGGGCAATAAGTTTCGAAAGAGTTAATTGATTTTAACGAAATTTGACCCGCGTGGTGAAATCCATCACCGCAAGAAACCTATTTAAAATGGGCGTAATCGGGGCATTTTAAGGGTAGTTTTTAGGGGTTGAAAAATGTTTTTGGGCCCCAAAATACCGAAAAAATACTCAGAATCGTTTCAAAATTGACATTTAACTCTTTAGTAGTAATTAAAAAGTGTCCCTAAAATTTTAATAAAATCGGCCCGACAGGACCGGACTTACAAATTTTATAAAAACACTAGTTTGCAGATAGTGAATTATTTACTGAAAGTTGTATATAATTTGGTATAGAGGTTCGATTGATAATATTATTGCAATTAAGAAAAAAGATGTTATTTTAAGGGGTGTATTAAGGAGTTAAATTTTTTATTTTGCCCAAAAATCAACTTAAGTTCGCATAATAAAGCCACACTGCCTGTGTAAGCAAATACACTATATTGTCGGCAGGGTTTTGGCACTGCGACCTGGGTTTGTTTTATTATTCTATTGATTAAATTTTATGTCGGTGGTTATGGTTCACATAAGTTACAAGCATAAATGGTACAATCAGGTTTTATTAAATTGATAACTATACAAATTATAAATACATTAATTTACAACCATCTTCTCTAGACATGTTATCCAGTGTATAGTAATGTACCGTATATCTAGTACTATATACGTCTTATATTCAGTGAAGCAAATGTAAGTTTGAAAAAGATAAAAAATAATATTGTATTATTTTGTAGTATAGGGATCGTCAAAATGCATTTTAGTTGCACCTTGTTACGTATTTATATAAATACGTAAGGTCCATCTACACATATTTTTTGACCGACTTCTAAAAATCAGAGGAGAGGTTCTCAACTCGATTGTATGTTTTTTTTTAATGATTGTTATTACGATTACTCCGCCAATTGTGAACGAATTGGTAAAATTTCAACGCAATTTTGTTCAGAATGCTACCGGATATAGTTTTCATTAAAATCGGCTCATCCGTTTAAATGACATCAAAAAGACATATTTTTCTATGACTGTTAATATTCATAGGTATTTGGATTGGCAAGACTTGTATTATTTAAAAATAATTCTTTAATATTTTTTTTCGTTCAACGTTTCGTCTCTCTCGAGACTTTTTCAGGTACTGTAATTACAGTACCTGAAGAAGTCTCGAGAGAGACGAACGTTGTACGAAAATATTAAAGAATTATTTTTAAATAATACAAGTCTTGTCAATCCAAATACCTATGAATATTAACAGTCATTTAGTAGGTAATATGGATATGAATATAGTAAAATATTTGTCTATGTTTGTTCATCGATATTTTCGTCAATTATCAACCAATTTGAAGAATTTCGACTCCATTTTATTCAGAATGCTAGCGGATTGATATCATATAGTTTTTATTAAAATCGGTTCATCCGTTTTTAAGTAACTTATTTTTTATCTTGTTCACCGATATTTTCGTCAATTGTAACCCGATTTGAAGAATTTCGACTCCATTTTGTTCAGAATGCTAGTAGATTGATACCATATAGTTTTTATTAAAATTGGTTCATCCATTTTTAAATGACATCAAAAAGACATATTTTTTTATGTTTGGTCGCCGATATTTTCGCCAATTATCCGCCGATATGAAGAATTTCGACTCCACTTTGTTCAGAATGCTAGCGGATTGATATCATATAGTTTTTATTAAAATCGGTGCATCCGTTTTTAAGTAACATATTTTTTATGTTGTTCACCGATATTTTCGTCAATTGTGAACCAATTTTGATCATTCTTGTCTTATTTAATAGGGCGCAAACAAAAGATAGATAGATAGCTATTATACTAGGTGTACTCAAGTCAAGTACAGTTTAGAATTTAAAGTGTAATATCAAAGAATTCGTCTATCGAATAGAGACTATTCTTAATAAGATGATTTTTTACACGTATTTTGAATTGTTTTTCCGGCAAATGTTTAACAGGCTGTGGAAGAAAATTGAATAATTTGGGGCCATAGTAGTTTATTCCTGTTTTAATTTTATGAATACGATGAAAATCTATATGTATGTCCATATTGAACCTTGTATTATGAGAACGAAAGTTACAATTATTATTAAACTCTGTTAAATTTACTGTAACGTACATAATTAAGGAAGTGAAATATGTAAATGGCCGGCACAGTAAAAATTGTACAGTCCTGTCTACAAGCTAAAACTGAAAATACATTCATTTTGAAACTGAATTTGTTCTGTTTCAAAACGACGTGACTATTGTAGAAGGTCCTTTATTAAGATACCTTAAAGTAGAGAAGCAGATATAACATGCATGCATGTAGGTAAAGATGATTTATTATGATCAAAGTGGTAAAAAAGGGCAACACGGTTCTTCGTTGGACAACCACACACACATATACGAAGACAGAAAGACAAGCCAGACTTGCAGCAACAGCATTCCTGTTGCAGATGCATAGCAGCTGACGGTGTTACTTGTGTTATGGTGGATACTGCTAACCTAACTGCTTAGATGCCATTTTGTTGTATCGGTTTACAAAAGGGATTTTAAAATTTAACTCTCACGAAGCGAAAGATAAACAATTTTATTTCAGTTATCAAAGCCACATCAAGCAAGATGAAATTTACAGTTTTCATTTTATAGACTTGTAAAAATTCTTATCGTCTATATAGCGCAATGATATAATCTTCTAGTCCCAGCGCCGAATTTAACTTTTTGGTGGCTTAGGTTTTTATAATAAACGATGTTCTAGGATATATAACATCTCTGCCTACATAAATTTGTTCTTTTGCTTTGAATTTCATGCTTTAATAATATACTAATTATTATTATTATTAGTAATAACATCTCAATTAATAGAAACTAGCGGACCCGTGCGAATTTCGCACTGTTAGTGGTCAGTAACGTATTATAATAGCGTGGAAATAAATTTTATTCTATTCTATTCAGAGACTTCAGCGCCACTGCGTCACTTAATATTACCGACAACTGTTAAAATAAACAGATTGCCAGCAGATGAAGATTGACGACATTTGTTTTATCTGAATGTTATTTTCAGTGACGAAATTGTTAAAATATTTAAACTGATATTTTTTAATGAAAACATCAATTTTAAGTTGTATTGGAAATTGTTGCGTTCATATTTTTTTTCAAACATACACAATTGTGTACTTAATTTTAATATGTGCTGTACTTTATAGATGCCTGATGAAGGTCAAATAAATGACCGAAACGTCGCTAAATTAATAATTGTTTTATTGATTTACATCAATTTGTCCACTTTCCTGCTAACTTAATTGTGTATGTTTGTATTAATTTTAAGTTTTTTTTTTATTTATATTGAGAATTAGTTTGAAGATATTAACTATTTTTCGTTATTAGAGAAAAAATAAGTAATCTCCAAAATAACATATCAAACTTTCATTTTGATACAGTATTAAGGGAGATATTTCATACCGACAAAAAACACCTTTGAGAAAGAATATATTATACCGATATAATTCCTGCATACTGACAATAGTCATATGTATGTCGACCTTGGTCTGAGTCCTGGGTTTGTCTGGTATTCTAATGCTGCGAGAGACTGTGACGAGAAAAGCTATTGGTAACCTTAATAATAGTGTCCGTTAATCCTAATAATAGTTTGTTAGGTACATGGGATTTCCCCTGAAGACATCTGAGGTAATGAAATTATAAGCTTAGGTACGGAAAAAGTCAGAAAACAGAATCATGGATTTATAATGAACGTTTTGTAGTGATATGAAACGCTTAAAATAAGCTTATAGTTTTAGGAAAACATCCACTAGCAGGCATATCTCTGACACCTTGCTACTGAAATAATCATTAGTTACAAGTCAGTTGAGGTTTGCTTCTTCTCGTCTAAGTTGACATCTGACAAGAAAAGTTTGTCTGAAAAGCGGAAAAGAAACTCATCATTGATGAGATTGTAAATTCTCGTTTTGTTACTAAAAAAATATTAATTTTGTAAAATTTTCCATTGCCAATTGAAACATATAGCTTTGCACTAATATTGGCTTTAAGATAATAAACTTTGTCAGCTTTATTGCAGTGTTTTTTTCTTGTGATTTTTTTGAACTGAAATTTCGTTCGCGACGTCTGTTTGAAATTGCCTGTAACATTAAAGGCGAAATGATTCAACGGCGTGAAATCTGGGAGAAACCTTGGTTGCGCAAAATAGAGGAAATTATTCAACGACAGGAAAATGTAAGAGAAACCTTGATAACGCATCAACGAAACGAGTTCATAACTCTAAAAAAGTTTCACTTCCCTCTTGTGCTTATGCGAGTGAGACTGACACTTCTTTAGCACCGTACTTAATTGAAATTTTCTGTAACTTTAAAGAAGAAATGAGGCGGGGAAATATAAGAAAAACCTTGGTAATGCATCAATGAAACGAATTTATAATTTCTAAAACCGAGCTGTGTAGAGTAGTGGTGACAGCACTAGACCAGCATTCGGGAGGTACCAGGTTCGAATTCCGGCGGGGGCAGATGTGGCTGGGATTTTTTCCTACTGCCTCTCGCCGAGAAACGGTAATTCCTGTACCGGCCATCTTGATTGAGGTTTTCCATGGTTTCCCTCAATTAATTTCAGCTAAATATCGAGATGGCCATGGCCGATTACCTATCGAACTCCTAGTTCAAAAATTACCTACCTTATCCTAATTTCCTATAATTCCTTCATTCGCCCATTGCTATTAAATAAGTTGGAGTTGTAAAAAATGTAGAAAATAACGGGAAGTGGGAGATGAAAAAATAGTAATGGTGCGAATGGCGTCTGTTATGACATAAATTCGAGAAATAGACGTTAAACGCATTATTATTATTATTATAATTTCTAAAAAAAGTTTCACTTCTCCCGTGAATTTATGTGGGTGAGACTCACACTTTTTTAACTAAATAATGTACGTACAGACTTAAAATTTAACCGCGGTTACAAATGATGTCATGCAGAGAGAGTTGGTGTTCTGAGAAGACATTTGCTACAATGCTCGCACAAAATCGTCAAAATATTGCAAATCTTTCTTCAAATCTTCATCGTAGTCATTCATAACCATGTGATGTCTCATAAAAAAATGCTTCCAGTGAAATCATTCGTTAACTCTATAAATATAGCAAACAGTAGACAAACCGAGTGATGTGTTAATTTCCACAAGGAATTTTACATAGATGCTAGTTGAATTGTTATAATAATTCACATCTTATTAACACAGTTTTTGTTGAAACATCTTCACAGATATCAAAATTCAAGGTCATCAAGATTCATACTGTTTACATTGAAGTAGCATTTCTTTATGCACATTACACGAGTCAATAAATGTCTTGTCATGAATGACTTGCGTTATTTCATTTGACTGACATACCATACCATAAATACACTTGTAAGATCAGCTGTAATGTTTGTTTACGTTTCGTATTGATATAATCGTGATTGGTAAAAAAATGTACACCTAATTATAGTCGGCGGCATCTTGCATAACTACTTGGCACTGAATTAATTAGGAATTTATAGTCTGCTATTGTGAAGTTTGAGTACTTCTGCTTGAAACGCCGAAATACTTCAAGGCTAGTAGAATACTATAGGTTGGTTGTTAACATTGTTTAAGAGGGCAGACCTAGTTGGGAGATCCAAAAAAAGCTCTTATTTAGTATATGGTGATGTTGATCCAATAGATGTCACATTTTTAATTACCTGTAAAATTGATCATGTATAATATTAGAACAATTTACCATCATTTAACCAGCTTAAGGCCCTGATGATAAAAATAAATTTTTCGAAACGTTGGCCATAGCGAAACTTTGGTAAAGCTTTTTATTCATTGATCCTCTACCAAATGCTCTTATTTAGGATTTTTTTTTGGCCACACACTAAAAAAAACCCGGGTCGCAGTGCCAAAACCCTGCCGACAATATAGTGTATTTGCTTGTATAGGGCCGTGTGGTTTTATACTTTTATTATGTGAAATTAAGTTTGTTTTTGGGCAAAATAAAAAATTTAACCCCTTAATACACCCCTCAAAATAACATTTTTTTTTCTTAATTGTAATATTATTAACAATCTAACGTCTACACCGAATTAAATACACCCTTCAATAAATAAGTCACTATCTGCAAACTACTGTTTTCATAAAATTTGTAAATCCGGCCCTATCGGGCCGATTTTATTAAAATTTTGGGGACACTTTTTAATTATTACCAGAGGGTTAAATTTCAATTTTGAAACGATTCGGAGAATTTTTTCGGTATTTTGGGGCCCAAAAACATTTTTCAACCCCTAAAAACTACCCTTAAAATGGCCCGATTGGGCCCATTTTAAACAGGGTTCTTGCGGTGGTGGATTCCAACATGCGGACAAAATTTCGTTAAAATCAATTAACTCTTTCGAAAGTTATTGCCCGCACATATATATATATATATATATATATATATATATATATATATATATATATATATATATATATATATATAAATATATATATATATATATATATAAATATATATATATATACATATATATATAAACATTTTCAAAAATGGTGCCAAAGTGTTTAGGAGGTTATGAAACGTCGAGAAATTTTGGTCCGACCCCTAGGTCCCGCCATCCGACCAACGCCAATAGTGTATGTTGCCATATGGCAAATACACTAATAATGAATAACAAATGTTTTTCTACATGAAAGATATGTATTTCAAGAAAATATTATAACTTTTTTATGACTAAATATTGAGAAATACGTGGAATACGACAAATTTGCGAGGGGTCTACAAAAAAAACGGTTTTGTCGTGATCACTGCAACTCGTCACTGGATCATCTGAAAGAAAAAAAGTGACATAATGTTCCGGATGAAACGTCAAGCAATTTTGGTCCGATCTCTAGGTCCCGTCATCCGACCGACCCCAATAGTGTGGCAAATACACTAATAATGACACCTACCGTTGAGACCTTTAGGTTACGAGACAAGTGTTCTACCTCGTCGCCAACTTAGCGTAACATCATTGCAGAATATAAATAGAAAGTATATTTTACGTCTATTTAACGATTTTTGTCAACTTATAACCTTTACATAACGTTTTCTACCAATCAATCACATACAATTCCACAGTAACAACAACAATTCATGTCTCGACAGGTTCAGACACGTTAAATTTATCGTAAGACTATCATTGTTGTTTGATGTAAAGTAATGTAAACACTGCTGTTGGTCACTGTTGTTAGTAAATTCAAAGTTGCAGTGGCTGAGAAACGAAAAAGGTGTTCCTTAACCGTCGCAGAGAAACGAAAAATCATTAACTATGTAGACGAGAATCCTACAAAGAAAAAAATTAGACATCGCGAAAGAGTTCTAAATTCCCGCAAGTACATTGGCCACAATTTTAAAGTTTAAAGATAAGTTTTTAAAAGAAAATGGGTTGTCTTACCTGAACGAATCTTAGGCCAACTTAACCTCTATATATAACAAACTTCAATATAACGAATTACTTGGTATCACGAATATTTTCTAATTCCCTTCAGCTCTGCTTTATGAAGATTGTACTGTACATTCAGTAACATGAGTACAATATAGTACATACATATTATTATGTTAGTGCATACATAAATTTTATATACAAAATAGCTGACATTTTTAAAATAGTGTTGGCATAATCTATAGCCTTCGCATTGTGTGAAGAGATGATAGACTTTTATAAGACACATTCTTCATCTAAAACAAACCATTTATCCAGCTGATAGCATTTTGTCTCGAGAAAAGCACTTATTTCTTGTACATCAAAAACAAAACTTTGACTATTTTCTGAAACGTACACTCGCATAATCTCCGTAAATACATATATGTATGTGTGTGTGTGTGTGGGTTGGGATTTGTCTGTGTGCCCGCGCTTTGCTTGCCGCCTGGTGGCTGGCGCGTCACTCACTCATCTTGGGCAATGGACGACTGACACAGTATATATGTGAAAACGTCTTCGCCGCCCGATGATCAACGACCATTGAATAACTGTTTACTGGTCATTGTTCAAACCTCTTCCCACCGGCAATGCTACAGAACTTACAAAATTTGGTCTGGTTGTTGTAAGATGCGATCAAATTCAGATTTATATTATAAGAGGAGAACTATTGTCTGTCGGAACGCTCTGAATTTAAGCCACGCAGCAAGGCTAAAAAATGCTGTTGCAAGTGTGCCGCTGTCAATTGATTACTCTAAATTTTGGAAATATTTTGAAAATTTAAAAGGCTTTTCCGAAAAACGAAGAGTCACTTTAGGTTTGTGAAGGAACAATTTTGGGAAATAATTACGAATAAGGTCGTAGTGTGACATTAAAAACGTGTGTTTTTTGACATAATTAATGCCAACTTTTTTCTAACAAATCGTACATAAATTACAAAAGCAGTCCAATAGAGACCTAGAATTGTCCTTTATCTTCCTTATAGAGAAAGAATTTTTGAAAAATGTTGACGAATAAGTCTACAATCAGCTATCAGTCGAAGCCCTACTTTTGGCTGAGCGTTCCGACAGACCTAATTTTTAGAACAAATTTTAAAATGCTATTATTATATATTTCTTCCTTTATAAATTACTAGCGTCTTCGCCCGGGTGTAAATGTAATACAGGATGTAAAAGATGAGGCTCATTGGATAAGTTTGGATAAAATCCGTGGCACAGGATCAATAAAACACAATACTGAAGTTAAAATTGCATTTTCACTAACGTTTTGGTGTGCTTTAGACCATCTTCAGAGTTTGAATGCTGTCAATTCGTATCAGTATTTAGTCGAAAGATTGAAAACATGGTGATTGGTTTTACAATATTTATAAAAGGTAAGATGGTTATTTGTAATAAAATATTTTTGTTAAAATTGTTTATACCAATGATCAAAATTGTCATTAAATAAAAAAATTCTTTTTGAGTGGTTGCCATCTATTTTATTTAATGACAATTTTAAATAAAAAAAATTTTTTAACTAAAATATTTTATTACAAACAACCATCGTACCTTTTATATATATTGTGTTTTATTGATCCTGAGCCACGGATTTTATCCAAACTTATCCAACAATCATCAAGGATCACAACCACTCTAATTAACTTCTTTTAATTAGAGTCAACTTCGATGAGACTCATTATCTTAAAATTCTCAACATATATTGAATTTACTCGAATTCAATCGCTTTTAAGTGTGAATGCTCAACATCGGTCGAGCCGTTTTGGAGTCCATAGATAACATTCATACATACATCGCCTTTTATATATCTAGATCTGTCGGTCTACGGGTATTCAGAGTGTCGTTGGTTCGATTCCCAGGACAGGCGTCCGACAACGACGTCGGCGGCAGCAGTGTCTTCCGCCCGAAACACTATCAATCACTTGTGCGCGACATTGCAATTCCTTCTCGTCTCCCTCAACAGACGCACTACTGTATTCGCTCGCGTCTTGAAAATGCGCGACCATCACCGACTATAAAACCACCTACAGACGATAAAATATAGAAAGCTCAGACTCAGTTCTACTTCGGATTAAATCAAATAGTTCCAAACACATAATAAACATGGAATGCTTCCTATTGTCGAAGGTGTATGTTGCCGAGGAACGATTTCGGTCCACTGTTTGCGTTAAAGGATTGCGGACCAATCTCCTTCCACAGTTCAGAAAGAAAGCCGGGATTTTTGGTACAAGAACTTAGTATGAGTTACATTTAGATCAAAATAATAAATCAAATACCTAATTAACACCGTTAACTGCTCATGAAGGTATAAATAAATTATTATAAGTATAAATTTCGCGATATCTTTATATATATAATTCTTCTGTACGTGTGTATGTGACTGAAATCCTCCTAAACGGCTGGACCGATTTTTATGAAATTTTTTGTGTGTGTTCAAGTAGATTCCAGAATGGTTTAGATTTACAATGCAATCCACTAAAAAATGTTTTTTTTTATATATGAAAATCGAGGTGTGTATGTATGTTCCCTATAGACTCAAAAACGGCCGGACCGATTTTGATGCAATATTGAGACAATCTTCAGGTTAGCCCAGCGGGTGATCCTGTGAAGTTTGGTAGCGATCGGATGAACAGATTTTTTTTTTATTGTTTGGCAATCTTGTTTTTTATCGATTTTTGAACAATTAAAAGCGACTGGAGTCGCTTTTATGGCTATAGAGAATTAGTGCTACCCGTGCGAAGCCAGACCGGGCGCTAGTGTATTATACCGACGCACTCATTCATTTTGTGCATGTTGATTAGTTGGTTCAAAGATTGTGTATCATAAATGATGGAAAAATTCAAAATATTGGCTTGCCTTTTGATCGGAATGGCGCGCCTCAGTTATTTGTAAATAAAAATGGTCACTCTTCAGACTCAATATTGTTGCACAAATAATATAAAAACCGGTAAACTCGTATCAAGATGGTACTGTTATGTTTTTCGTGAGAACTTTAAGACTCATGATTTTCGCTTATATTAGGTTTTCCTGTACACTATGAATGAAGCCCTTTAGGGATTGCAATCCAGCAGCATTTTTAATCCAGCTGGATTAAAGCAAATCCAGCTGGATCCAGCGCGGATCCAGCATTAATCGATTTTTCAAATAAATGTAACAATTTTTTAACTCTAGAAACTTTAATAGCTATTTATTTACATTTACATCAATACTCGTTTTTTGGCGTCAGTAAAGTACCCTAATAGTAAGTAATAGTTACGAGTATCCGAAGTATAATTATTAATTATCACAATACAGTCTTAAATCATATAAATTGATATTCTAAATATCTGAAATAGTTTACCTATTTTACAAACTATGTAGATTGTAGTATCAGTTTCTCAGTCTCAAAAATTTTAGAAACAAAATTGCATTTCCTGCTTATAAAATGTTTATTTAACTCTTATTAGAAACAAAACTTTATATTAATATAAATTAGATATATTATATAATTTAAATTTTTTAAAGAATTAAGCCAATCAATAATTTCTGTTCCAGTTTTTTTAAATTTTTTTTAAAGTAAGATCTCAAAAAAGAAATGTTTATTGGTGGTGTTATCTCCCAGACTATTTCTTAAAGAACTGCAAATATACCCGCCTGCGGAGAGGACTCTCTCTGCCTCTAAGGTTGGTTTGAGAGTCATCAAATAATCATAGATTAAAGTTAGGTTTTCATCTCTTACTCCCTTACTTTCATAAAGTGCCCTTTATTTCTTCAATATCTTATCATAATCGTTCTCAGACCCAGTTAATTATTTGTTTTTAGCTGGTTTCAGCAAGGCCAGAAATGTGCTGGATCCAGCATTGCAATCCCTAAGCCCTATATTCCTCCCTTTTTTTAATTATAGGCTGGGTATCAATTATCAATATCAATTATTTTTTAATTCCTTGTTTTAAAAAAAGATCATGAATCAGGAATAGTGCAACTTGGTCCATCAAATGATTAACTGTATACGGTAATTTATGAATATTTCTAAATTAAAACTATGAAACTATTGTGTATTCTGCAATTGCGTTTAATCTGTGAGTAGCTCCGTTCACGAAGCTCCATCTCTCAGTGTTCATACAGCTCCATCTGCCGTTCTTGCCCTGCTTCGATTTGATACTCTCTCCGTTCTACTAACTCTGTATTGTATATATATCTATGTGTGTACGTCTTACGTCCTTTTTCTCTTACATTTCCAATCTCATATATGATGCTATAGTTTTTTTGTTGCTCGTATTCATGACATTTATTCAATTAATTTAAAATATTGCTTAGCGAAATACATTGAAGTGCCAAAAACGAAATTGTATGTTTTTACTGCATTTCTCACATTACTATAGACGTTGGTCGGATGACGGGTCACCCAGGACTAGCGGCGTTCATATAACAAAATTTCGCAATTTCAGAGTTTCAGATTTTAAAATTTCTGTCTTGTTTAATTTGATGCAATTACACGCTAATAACCTTAGTTATCAAGCGTCTATAATCTAGAATAAATAATTAAAAATTCTCGACGGTAGTGGTGGGCGTTAATTCAACGATCTAGTTAAATAACCTGTCAACCTTTTGTCGCCATATCAACTGATTCTGTCTTATGCTTCACATTGTTTCATTGCTTTGCCGTTCCATTAAGCGAACCCTACTATAATGATGACTCACTTTCTTTTATTTCAAAACTAGTTTAGTTGACGATTCAGCAAGTTAATTGATCGGTACCAAAACGCAAAGAACTCTTTCAACTAACGAACGAATCGCATAACGGCACGAAACCGATACACGAACCACAGCCCTGTTTGATGTGTTCGTTAAAATCAACGAAATACAAACAGGTTTGCAGTCGTAACTTAATTTGATGTTGCAACGGTTCTGGGTAACGTTCTTTGTAGTGAATGTAAACTAGCTAATTGTTTTTTCAACTAGTCGACGTGGTACACATTACGGTTTCGTTGACACTAAGACACATCACTATCCGATTTGAAGTATTGGCTGCAACAGCTATGGATACGGGCAACCATTTCTTCTCATCCCACTTTATCCCAGCGCTGAGCGCATATCCGCAACTTGTCTGGCGTGTAGGTCTCTTTATACTCGCGAATGTAGTAAAAATGCGTCGGACCGTGACTATGGCGAGAGCAAGTTGTATACAGTGTGCTTCGGCTTAAGCTTATAGTGTAGAGGAGCCAAGCGACCGACCGACCCCCCACGGTTCCGCGCTAACCCTCGACAGCCTTCATCAGCCATCCAACCCCAAACACAACATACAACCACCCCATGATCGATAAACCATTTCATCAAGCTTGTTTAGATTCTCACGCTGCGATATTTTGTTATGTACGCTTCTTTTTCTAATTCACTGCTTTGGTTACATTTTTTTTAACTTTTTTGTTTCACTTTTTTCAAACAACTAAATGAAATTTTCATATTTTATTTTGTCTGTAAAAATGTTCTAAGATTAATGATTTAAGGCTAGCGCAAACAAAATTTAAAAATTTTATTGATGATGCCTTACTCTAAACACCATGTTCATGGCTCATAAATAAATAATAATTTTTAAATTAAAGCAATTAAAATATTTAATGAATTTCAGCTAATAATAATTTAGGAATATTACCCGAAGTCAAAAGCAGTTAAAGTACTAACATTGTGAGAACCATGAGTACTGTTCAGTTTGAGAATACTGTCTTTTTTCTAATTTATTTATTTAAGGATAAATAGAGAACTGATTCTAAGACAGGTTCATTTTGTAAGTAACTTTCGTTAGTAACTTGTGTAACCAACTCATACAATCTACAGTAAATTTTTAAAATATCGTCTCAATCAAGATTGTTATAATACAAACGTGACCTCGTTCCGTTGGATAGTAGTGGGGAAATGACGTCATCCAGCGGACTGTCAATTGATATTCCGTGGCGTATAAAAATTTTGAACGGTCTACCAGCTGACGTCATTCATGAATCGAGGTAACCTGTGTATCTAATGACCTTGGTCTCAATCTAAGTGCCTTCTCCGTTCTAATTTTCTTTTGTGAAAAACTTTACTGTATTTATATTATTATTTTTGTTTGTAATTTTTGTAATAAAAGAAGAAATTTACATATAATTAATATTCTATAAAATTTATATAAGGAGAACCAATTTCCGTATAATTATGTAGCACCAAGCGACATAGCAAAAAATGAGAATGGCGTCATATTCCAAAGTTAAATTTGTTTCAGTGTTCTTTTTTATGATTAAATTACCTTATTAATTGTATATACAATATTAACAATAAAAATATTATAATATTTTTTCTTCTATCGGTAAACAAAATCTTAAAAACGAATTAAGAAAACAACTGGAACGTTCTTTTGTTATTAAACAACTTGTGTGTTTGTTGCATGTTAAAATAATAACGACTGATGTTTTAAATTGCCGTATCAAATTGGAAATAATGATTGTAAAAAAGAGTATAATTTTATTGTAAAAAATGTTTTGTTGAATGTTATTGAAAATAAATAATACATACATTAAGTTGTGTTGGTATCGTGCCTTAGTTTAAAAACTTCTGATATTTTTGACACTATTGCGTTCATTATACAAAACTGTAACCATGGATTATATTCCTAACGTACACTTTTTGTGAGTGAAATCTGTAATATTCAAAGAAATACTATATTACACCGCAAGGGCAGGAATTTCACTTTTCTGGTCGTGTGGTGTACACTATTTTTACTTATACCCGGTCGAAAGTACGTACTTTCGTATCAGAGTGCACGAGAAAACTGTTTCGGCACGCTGTTACAGATGGCGTGCGAGTAATTCCAGCACTACAAAAATGAAAAGCTTTCTGCCTTAAAATCGAAGCCGAAAGTACGTACTTTCGACCGGGTATAAAGAAAAAGGGTTTTCTCAAATTTTTGAGTGATCGGAAACAGGTGTCTTTGCCCTAATTTTTTATTTATATTAGCTTTTTACAACGAATGCTTATTTAAATAATAATTAATAAACTAGCAATACTTATTATAGAGAACGTAATTAACGACAATTGCATGTAAAGGTACGTTAATTTATTTTTCTATTTCCTGTCTGTGCTGTTTGTCAGAGAAAAAGACTTCGTTTCCTTGAAATATATATATTTTATATGATATTTATAAAGTCATTTATAATAGACAATGATTTCCTGCGGTCACCGGTTGTTAAGTTTCTAAGAACATCAGTATTTTTCGAGTTTTTCACCTATTTTTCGAAAGACAACGCTTTTCTAATTATTATCAATTATAAAACAGATTGTCACTAACAGTCAAATTTTTGTTTTTATTTCAACGAAATTGTGCTGCCAGAAAAACAAACGAACAACCTTGTTTCCAAAAACACGTTTTGTTGCAATCCGGGCTCCTATTTCAAATTTGTTTTTTTACTTAAGTTGGAATGGTAAAAATTTTTAAGAGGAAAAAATATTTATCCCAAATATTTTTTTAAAACAAGATTAAAATTTTTGTTTAATTAATTATCTACCAAAAATCATTTAAGAAACGCAATGTCATATTATCAGTTATTTTGTGGCATCAAAGTTATCGTACGTCTATAATCTCTTTCTCCGTGTGGCAAAGGATAAAATTCTTGCGATCAGACATATGACTAAAAAATTAGAGTTTAAAAAAACTAAAACAACACGCTTTTAAGAACTAAAAAATGCTAAATAATATTTGCTAACAAAATTAGCTCTACTGTAAAAAGCGTGAAGTGTATCGGTAATAATTTTTTCATTTAATAGCTATTATGAAAATTTAAGTAGAGAGCACACCACGCTTTTTACAGTAAAACTAATTTTATTGTCAAATTATTTTGAATTTTTAGTTCATAAAAGCGTATTGTTTTAGTTTTTTTAAACTCCATTTTTTTTAAGACCATTCAAGAATTGCAATGTCATATTATGTTACTTCGTGCCATCAAAATTCTTGCGTAGAGTTGGGTAACTTAGATCTGAACCGGTTCAAAGAGCCGACGGATCAATGGATCCGCATAACTCAGTGAAACACTTAACACACAGAGCACATTTTACACTTATGTATCAGTTCTTGCTTTGATGCATCTGTCAGCTCAAATGACTCATGCATCACATGTTTCGCTATGCATTCTTGATTCTATACAGGTCGTGATATGATTGACTGAACTAGGTAACTCAGTGGCAGACTGCAGTAACATATTCAGAACTCGGCTCTTGTTGAACCGGTTCAGTGAGCCGGCTCACATACGGGATCCAGATGCAAAGATGCAGATCACTAAAAAGACCCGTTTTTCCCATCTGTAATTATGTTACTTTGTGCCATCAAAATTCTTGCGTAGAGTCATCTGACACGAATCGAGGTTAGGGTTTATTAGGCCGTTGTAGAAACGTTCGATTAGTTCTATTTAAAGCAAAAGGTTTTAAAATACACATTCTAATGACGTCGTTTGTATTGTAATGTTTGTATTAAAGCGGTGCGTAAACTGTGAAAACAATTCTAAATTGCGTTCGCTCGATTTCCTTGCGGCGGCTTTAATCGTTCAGGATCATTAAACAAACGGCAGACAACTTGTTCTTCTTCTTCTTCTTCTTCCATTACTTCTAATGTTTTATATAGAGACCCCGATTTCCCGCGCCTTTACATTAGTTTGACAATTCAATCTACCAAATTACATTGCTACCATTTCAATCTTTTAGGTAAATCAAGCGATTGTTTTATACTATGTCTGGTAAATTTATTCTATAAAAAAGTTATGGCTGAACAAACAAAAAAAAAAAAAAATAAACGTGACAAATTGACAACAATGATAATCTTTTTTTTTTAAAGATCCCGGTCATGGCCCCTTCTTTTCAGAATACCCTAGTGTGTTTAACAAAACTAGTTTTTAAGGTAGTTGTCGTGGTTAAGGCACACCGTCAGAAAATTCTTAATTTTTGTATACTTATTATGGACATGATAATACAATAATACCCTGAAAATTTGAAGTCGATCGACCGTATATAATCCGAGATAAATTCAATTAAAAATTGGATAATTAACATTGATTGTATACGATCTCTGTAGTTCTGAACCAGTTTCTTATTTATAAAAAAAGAACTAACTGTCAGAAATTTTTCAAAAACTGGCAGTCTTTCAATGCATTTGTTATGAGTTTAAAAAAAAATAAGAAAACATTTTTGACCGTCTAATTATTTATAAATAACGGTTTAAAGTTCAACAATTTATAGAAAAGTATACATGCATATGAATACTGTATGGGTTACGTTTCCACGGGTACAGTCTTGCATACAAATTATGGATCACTTAGCTACAAGCTAGTATACTTTTGTGGCGCGTATAATCTATAACTTTTTGACAATATTGTACCACGACAACTACCTTAAGCATGTTACTGACCGCCTTTACTGGTAGTGACTTTGCAAAAAAAAATTTTTTTTTGTGTAAAATGACTGACTATTGAAATAGCATCGAAATGCTTAAAACATATTAATTTTGCGTATTAAAACTTTCTTTTTTTGTACAATAATTTTTGGTTTGTTTCTAGCGCACAGTTAAACAAGTTTCAATTTGTTAGCGTTTTAAAAATTATTATTGCCACTATTTTGAACCAGTGTTATTAATAGTTTCGTTATTAAATAATTTTAACTGAAGAATATCACTTCAAAAATTGTAGGGTACAATATTACTTATTTTTACGGATAAAATAATATTCAAATTCAAATGCATGATCAATATCTTATTCAGATAGGCTATAGAGACATATAAATTTCAAACTGTTGGCTAATAAGTAAATAATTAGCGTCGAAGTTTAATAATAGGCCATAATAATCAATATTAAAACTATTTAATGCACATTATGTCTATATTGCACGACTAATAATATATCATTTGTCATTGATTAATGACACGGTCACATTTAAGTCATTTATAACCTAAAAGCGTTTATGAACTGTTTATTAAATCCTTTTATTTTATCGTGCAGCCCAGAACTAAATTCTTCAATTTATATATTGAGATGAAATTACATTCGGAAAAAGGACCGGTAGTTTTAGGGTTCCGTACAAAAAACGAACCTTAGAATCAGTCTTGTGTCTCTCTGTCAGCGTTACCAGACTTTTTTTTTGTCAAGTCAGGATTTTGGAACTTTTTGAGTGAAAAAAGCGTAATTCTTTCGTCGAAAGCGGGACATAGTAAAAAAACGTATATAATCAGAAGTTTTTAAATATTTATCTTTTTATTTGAGTTCAAATTACGTTTAAGTGACAATAGATAGCAAACATAGCCATAGAAAATGTATTTTAATAAAAATATGATATTTTAAATCAGATTTACCCTATCGTTAAACAGTTGAGTCTTATTCGTCTTCTGAACAAAAAAAAAATAAAAAAACAGAAATCGAAATTATATATTCATTAGAAAAATATGGCGTTTCAAACAATAGTCTGAGGAGTGAGTGTTACAAATTGCAACTTACAATAAGAGAATAATTATTTACGCACGGTCGAGTTATCCCCGAAAAGCGGGACTGAGCCTGTCCCGCGCGGGACATTTAATTTTGATTTAAAAATCGGGACGTCCCGCCTAAATCGGGAGGTCTGGCAACGCTGCTCTCTGTCCGTCTATCAAGTTTATTTTTTCCGAATCTATTGAACGAAAAAAGTTGAAAGTTACATATATAGAGTTTGATGACCTTAATACGGTCGAATAGCGTAAATAAAAGAATTCTGATTTCGGGGATTGTAAAATAGAAAATTAAAAAATATATATGTTTGAAGTGCATCATGTGACATATCAAATAAAAGGATTCGTTATGAGAAATACAAATATATTTTTTATAATTTCAAAAATATAATTCTAAAGATACCGTCAGAAAATTCTTAATTTTTGTATACTTATTAAGGACATAATAATACAATTACCCTGAAAATTTGAAGTCGATCGACCGTATATAATCCGAGATAAATTCAATAAAAAATTGGATAATTAACATTGATTGTATACGATCTCTGTAGTTCTGAACCAGTTTCTTATTTATAAAAAAAGAACTAAAATTTTCCAAAAACTGACAGTCTTTCAATGCATTTGGTATGAGTTTAAAAAAAATAAGAAAATGTATTTGACCGTCTAATTATTTATAAATAACGGTTTAAAGTTCAACAATTTATAGAAAAGTATGCATGCATATGAATAATGTATGGGTTACGTTTCCACGGGTACAGTCTTGCGTACAAATTATGGATCACTTAGCTACAAGCTAGTATACTTTTGTGGCGCGTATAATCTATAACTTTTTGACAATATTATACCACGACAACTATCTTAAATACGAAAGTCTAGCATTCTATTGAATCTAAAATTTTGAAAACAATAGGGAAAATATGGCTTCACTCATAGCTTACAGGAAAACCTAAACGAAGATCCTAAGTCTTACTGTTCTCATGAAAAACGGAATGGTACGGAAACTTGCAGCGCCTATAATTTACAAAATCTATCTGTCTAGTTGTAAGGGTTGTGCGGTGTTTTTTTTTTTTTTTTTTTTTTGACGCCTAAATGGGTTTTTGATACTATATAAGGATCGTGATCCAATATTAAGTTATAGATTTAATAGATGTTGAAGACAAGTAAAATATATTTATTAATTAAATTTGTAACTAACTTTACGAAAAATATTCTCATCTGAAAACCAAATTTAAATTTAAAGTATGTCAATTTACTTATTCCAGAATGGCACTCAAATATTCAGATTTTTTATCTTTATAATGTTACTTAACTTGTATACATGTTTTTTGATGGCGCTAAGTGAGACAAGAAACTAAAGAAAATGACTTATAACACCGTTGGGAATTTCTTTTATCGGTATTTTAAGCATGCAAAAGTCGGCACTGTAGTTTTACAAAGTATTTTTAAAAAACTCTAGAGACATGAAATTTTATCAAAAAAAGAACTTTGTACAATATAATTTTTTTTCTTTTATGACGCCGCAAACGTGTTTAGTAGGTAAATTATACAAAAAAAACGGATTTATTTTGTTTTTTAAAAAAGAGGACACTCTGTATAAATATTTATAAAGTTTTTTTTTCCAAAATTATAAAATGAAATAAATGAAACAGCCTTGTTGTGTTTTTAAATTGCATGATCGATTTTCATTATTATGTAATCTACAGGATAATTCACGTTTTAAAAATGACCTGCTAAGAATTTTTAGTTGCAACGTGATTTCTGAATAGAGTGTATCGTCGTACCTTACTCAGTGATTTTGATTTTATTTTTAGTCATTATCACAATATGTTTTCTTAAGGGACTTCAAAAAATATGTATACGCTTTATTGGATTTAAGTGTTTGTTTTCGTGTATTAATTATTCTAACGTTTCATAAATACAAAAATTAAAACAACTTTTTGAATGTTGATTTTATATGGTTTTGTATTTTTTTCTTCTAAATTTGTTTTGTACAACATTTATGATTTAGTCTTCATTGTTCATTATTTTATAGTTTTGAAAAAACAATTTGTGATAAACTTTTTACGATTACAAGGAGAAAGTGTGGATCTTTTCGTCTTAAAAGAGCGCTGTACAAGTTGTTAATTGCAATTAAATGTAAGTTTTTGATTATTATTAATGTAAAAAATTCTAATTAATACTTAATTAAAAAGTTAGTCCTTAACATTTTGAGATAGGAAGTGCTTCTTCCAAAATAAAATAAAAAATAAAATTTGCTTCAGGAGGTTAAGACCACCTTTGTGAAAACATTATGTATATTTTGGATAACTTTAGTAGGTTCTATTGTTAGTTGCTATAATGGAAAGAATTATAAATGAACTAATCAACTAAAGTACCAATTTTGAATAGCCTATTTATAAATTAATATTTCTAGTATGACAACTTATTTATGTATCAATCTGTAAGTTAACAAAAAATATATTTGTGTTGTACATTTTTCATTTCAAATATAATTACGTAACAAATTCTTTTATTTCGTGCAAACGCAGTATACTAAGTGAAATCCATCATTTTGGCGTATTTTCGTGTTAGATCATAAAATTAGATAATTTTCATATCCCTTGTGTTTTTTATGTTCATTCTTATACATAATAATGTTTGCAGTAAAAATAAATAATGCATATTTTTGCGTTCCAATTTTTTATATGTTAAAATTTTCTACAATTCAATGTTATCTTCAGAACCAGCTGTTAGGTTAGTGATGGACTTAGGGTTGTAAATTCACTTAATGAGTAACTGAGGAACCTGTTGGGTATTACAGTGACCCTTATTAATTGCTTTTTACTGGTTCAAAAATCCATTTTGTAGGAGTCGGTCTAAAACCAAACCCTGTTAGATTTTTAGAAAGACTATAGTCTATAATATAATATATCATTGCATTTTAGAATTATAGCTAGTTATTGTATATTTTTCGAATTACTTTCTGAATTTGAAAAAAATTAAACAGTTCTCCATTAGTTACAAATCCGAATGACAAATCGACAAAACTGTTGCAAATCCCATAGTCAACATTGATCTGTCGATGTCATCCGTGAAAACGAATCGATCCCTGGAGTATATTATAACAAAAAATAAGTGTAAATATTTTTACTCGAATATTTGAAACTACATTTGGATAATCTGATACAATATAATAATATATAAACGGTAAACAAAATTAGTTAGGGGCTGTGTGCTAAATAAATGTCATAATATTTGTATTTTTCAAAAGTCTTATCAATCATATTTGTTATCTATTTTCAAACAATTCTAAAGATGAAAGATACGCATCCTTAGGGATTTATACTTATATATTATTATTATTATAATAATAAAATACGCTTAAGTTCCATAGCTATAAGTATAGTAGATCACGTTTGTATTACGATATTTATATAGCCGAGTTTGAGCGCGATCAATACAATGTCGTACAATGTTCTATATTTATAATGCCTCATTTTTTTTAAAACTTTTTAAAAAAAAAAATGTACCTAAATATACGTTTTATATTTTATTCTTTTTCAGTATAGTAATTACTTGGTCAACAATTATAAACGAATCAATTTTTATTTTATTTTTTTAGATACTGTAGACCATAAATGCTCGACAACTGAAATCATTAGCGCTTTTTTCATATATCAGTGCTACACCACTCGAGTATTTAAGTAATAAGAGCATATTTTTTAATACCATTTTTTGTATTTCAGATGGAAGTGAAAAAAAACGCAAATTCTGATGCCGAGGTGTTCGATCACGCTGTTGAAATGATTCAAATTCTGGTGCTGGGCTCTTCGAATACCGTGCTGAGCATTTTTAAGGTTAGAAACATGTATTTTTATTTTTTCAAAATGGATATCCAAATTGCTTTTGTCTCAAACGGATTTAACATCGAATTAGTAGCGAATTATTTACAAAATTAGGAAATATTTGAAAGTGGTGTGAAATATTTCATTGAAAGTTTACCTTTCAATGAAACGTGCAATGTTTCTCAGATTTTAGAGTTCAAATTGACGTATATTTTCATTATGCGTAATAAAAATGCGATAATGAATTCAAGTTTAAATTTTCATTACTAAATTGGAATGGTGCTGTCATTTCACTGGCTGGAATTTTTTTAATATCTTACAAAAACTTTATTATAAAAAAATACAAATTATATATATTATGCCAATAGAACAAAAATGAGTGATACTTTCAAAAAAACATTTACAATTTAAACTTGATAAGTTTGTTAATGCCACAAAGATATCTGACATTAAGTTTCGAAAGTGTCATAAGATTAAAAAAAAACCCGGGTCGCAGTGCCAAAACCCTGCCGACAATATAGTGTATTTGCTAATATAGGCAGTGTGGCTTTATTATGCGAACTTAAGTTGATTTTTGGGCAAAATAAAAAATTTGACTCCTTAATACACCCCTTAAAATAACATTTTTTTTCTTAATTGCAATATTATTATCAATCTAACGTCTACACCGAATTAAATACACACTTCAATAAATAAGTCACTATCTACAAATTAGTGTTTTCAAAAAATGTGCAAGTCCGGTCCTGTTGGGCCGATTTTATTAAAATTTTAGGGACACTTTTTAATTGCTACTAACGGGTTAAATGTCAATTTTGAAACGATTCTGAGAATTTTTTCGGTATTTCGGGGCCCAAAAACATTTTTCAACCCCTAAAAACTACCCTTAAAATGGCCCGATTACGCCCATTTTAAATAGGCTTCTGGGAGGGATGGATTTCAATACGTGGGCCAAATTTCGTTAAAATCAATTAACTCTTTCGAAAGTTATTGCCCGCACACACATATATATATAAACATTTTTAAAAATGGTGCCAATGTGTTTAGGAGGTTATGAAACGTCGAGAAATTTTGGTCCGACCCCTAGGTCCCGCTATCCGACCGACGCCAATAGTGTATGTTGCCATATGGCAAATACACTAATTAATAGAACGAAATCATCGATCGACGACACAAAAGTAATAAATGCTTATTTTGTCGCCGGCGAGTTCGTTCATTTAATTTCTCTCGAAACAATATCAGTTATTTCTGTCACACTCATGAAGTTTAAGTTTTAATCTACACTAATATTATAAAGAGGAAAGATTTGTATGTATATAATGAATGAACTCAAAAACTACTGTGCCGATTTAAAAAATTCTTTCACCATTAGAAAGCTACATTCACCCTGAGTAACATAGGTTATATTTATTGCTAGAAAATATTGGGTGTTTTTAGATTATACCGGGTGTTTTTAGATTATTTAAAACGCGTTACGAAAAACGTCTTATACGAAAGGGACTTCGTTCCAAACGCGTGTCCCGCGCCACGTTCCAAGTTTTTTTTTTTAATTTCTTTTTGGGAAATAAGATTTTTCTTCGATTTTTGAACATTCACAAATAAAAGCGATTGAATTCCCGCAAATTCAATACAAGTTGAGAATTTAATGATAATGATTCTTATCTTTTATATCCTATATATTACATTTACACCCGGGCGAAGCCGGACGGGGCCGCTAGTGATTACATAAATAAGCCGAATCAAAAATACGATCGTAAGCATGCACTTTTAGGTGAGAGAGAAAGAGCGAGAAAGAGAGAGGGTCCTTCTTAAACCCTCGTGTATAATAAATTGTGCAGTAATTATACTGTTCTCTGTACCAATGTTATATAAGTTTTACGTACAATATTTTACGCAGCACTGTTGCATGCAACCCGTTCCGAAGTAAATAACAATTTATCTTTCTCTTTGGAAGAAGGCAACGCAGCGCCGGATGAGGCATGAATTCAAACATAAAACAGCTGTTTTGGAAAATGAATGATCTTGTACGCACAAATCTTTATATACGTCATTAAAGTTTAGGTTAATGGGTGAAGGTCGCGCACACCTATCCTTTACTGTAATAATGCAAGTAAATACCGACACACACTGTATATAGGAATAACTATAGTAAGGGATGTGCAAACTACAAAACAAATGACGCGTGTATTTGTGTACGCGCGGCAGAGGTTATACTTCTTTGGCGTGATCGCGATAATCGAGAGTCACATTTTCGTTAAAGATGTACATTGATGAAATAAAACAGGATGTCTGGGGAGATGGTAAATATAGTTAAGTTAGCCTGTTCACTTCGAGTAGTACTTATTTACTTTGGATAATACGTGGATAACTCTATCAAGACATTTTATAATTTTAAGTGCGTGATAAAAACGTGTTTTTTACCCGACTGCCAAGAAGGGTTATGTTCTTTGCACGTATCTATGTATGTAAAAATTATTTATTATACCACGTATCATCCAAACGGCTGGACGGATTTCTAAAATTAAGTGTCCTAGAGGTGACGTCAGAAAAAAAAAATAAAAATGGCGAATTTTAGGTGTTTAGGTGTCATAATGTGTTGTTCGAAAAAATGTTTTTTTCTCCAAATGAATCCAATAGGGTATCAAAATGAAAAATATTAAAAGGTGATTACAAAGATGTATACAACTTATATGTTTAAATGTAATTTTTCATTTATGCTAATTGACCAAAACTAAACAATCGAACACTAAAAAGATGTCAATAATTAAAAAAATCAAAAAACCCAACTGCGTACAAAAAGAACAGAAAAGATAGAAACAAGATCAAATAGTAATATGTAGTCGGAGGCATGCATGTAATAACTGCAAAAATAAAATGAACAGAAATATCTGATGCACCGACTGCATAAATTATCATTTGATCTTGTTTCTATCTTGTCTGTTCTCTTTTTACGCAGTCGGGTTTTTTGATTTTTTTAATTTACTTTTTTGTTTAGTTTTGTTAAACTGCATATAATTTGTTCATCCCTGTAATAAATGCAGACCACCACTATACAATAGTTAAGTGTAATAACCTAGATAAATAATGACTCTTCATTCCGCGTTTCGTAGGCCACTGACACCGGCTGTGACTTTGGCTAATGATCTTCGTGATTTGAACAGATTAAAGAGTTAAAATGAACTGCTGTTCTAAACCAACTACTGTACACTCAGTTCACAGCTGTCACGTGCTGGACATAATGGCCGCCAACTGAAACTATTTTCATAAATAATAATTTATCATTGATGGACTTGTTCAACAAACATTTCAATACAAAATGCCAATAGACAAATAGGCATAGAAAATAATATTTTTACTTTTTTTTGAACACACGCTATAAATAAAATACATTAAAAAATAGTATATTACACTACAAGGACAGAAAGTGGAAATTACTGCACTCATCGACATGATGCTCAGAGTTTTCAATCTTCTGCCCGTGTAGTGTTTTTTCTTTACATCCGGTCGAAAGTGCGTTTAATTATTATAATAAAAAATATATATTAATCTCCTTCAAAAAAATCACTAAAAAGATGAAAATAATGAGATTTTTAGGTCGGAGCTAATTTCATTACAAAAACTTTTAATTACATATCTACTTTTATTAAATAGGCGCCGACCTCAAAATTTCATGTGATTTTTTTTGTAATGAAATTAGCTCTGACCTCAAAATCTCATTATTTTCATCTTTTTAGTGATTTTTTTGAAGGAGGTTAATTTTTTTTTTTTTAAGTTTTTTATTTTTTACTTTTTAGTGGTGGATTTGATTTCGCACATTTTTAAAAACTACTGAACCGATTTAAGTAAAATTTATGTGGGATCACCTTGAAGATGTGCCCTATTAAATAAGAAACGAATCATCATAATCGCTTTACAAATGTTGGAGATATGAGGTAGCATACATTAAACAATATGTTTTTTTGACGTCATTTAAAAACGGCCGAACCGATTTTGATAAAAACTATATGGGACCACCTGGGATGTATACCCTTTCAAACAAAAAAAAATTCCATATCGGTTCAGACGTCTGCGAGTAAAGATTGCTGTGTACCAGCTCTCTTTTTCACCCACATAGCTCTATCTCACGTTTTGGAAATCACTTTGATGTTAATGCTTCAAAATAAACTAGAAATATGCACCATTCTTCTCATATGATTTTTAGCCAAGTTTTACAGTTTATTTGATCTAAATAATTAGCGATTTAAAATCAACACTAAACTTAAGCAAATTATCAGAAATTAAAGGTGTATTTAGAAACATTGAATTTGAACAGCTGGAAAAAATAGAAAGGCTTTAAGTGTTTTGTATATCACGTATTTTTTTAACAAAATAGGTCATGCTGATTATTTTCTTAGACCTGAATCCATTCTTTCCTGGGTAACACATCTTGACTAGCACGCAGTGCAACTAAAGCAAATATAGTATTGAATTGCATTGCATTGTTAAAATCACAAAATAATAATTATTCATTTATATCTGTCAAATGTGTGTTATACATTAGATTTCGTAGGAGTATAACCAAATGTCGAAATGCGACAGTTTCAGACTTTTTCTTTACCGTCGCTCTGTTCGGTTCTATGATTAATGATTTTTAGTTTAACTCAAAAGATTAAATATTTTTCAAACGACTTTTGCAGCCTGTAAGACTTTTTTGTTGGTTCATTTTAAAAGGATTTGAGAGAACTAATTAAACACCTTTTCAAACTGCTTGTGTTTGGTTTTTTTTTAAATGGATAGATTTTTCATTTTATAATCCACGATAAATGTTTATAACACTTTTTTCTGATATAGCATTGAAACAATTGGTCTTTCTCTACAATAAATTGTAGCAATCTGTAGCTATACTATTGTTATAAATATTTGTATATTATTTTATTAATGTATACTAGCGGTACCTGTGCGAATAATTCGCACTAAAATTCGTTTCTAATTTCTCACACTCTTTATAACTTTCTTCTTTTTGTTGTATTGTATTACGAAGCTCAGTGACGGTTCAAGAAAATATTTTTCTAAAACTGTCACATAGAGACGCAAGTATCAAAAACGTTGAGCTAAAGCGCCACTATATGAAAAGTATTGATACATACGTGAGTTGATTTGAAATTGAACAAAAGAGTTACCGACCGTCAATCATATTGACGTTGTTTAAAAATCAAAGCCGTCAGATGGCAGCATTGCTGTATTGTGTCTTAATGTATATCTATATATATAATTTTAATAATTAATAAATTTACTAAAACAAAAGCAATAATAAATTTTTTAGTTGTTGATGTCGGTAGAGCAAGCAATTATCTATAAAATGATATAAAATTTATGTGGAACAATTGTGTGGTTTTTTCGAAAAAGGGAGGCAAACATCTTAGAATAGAATAGAATAGAATAGAATAGAATATATTTGTACTGCCCTAAGTGGAAACATCGTCAATTACAATAGAAAATAATAGCTAATAATTACAATTAAAAAATTCATCCATGCTGTAAAAACAATGTCTAACTAGAAATACTTTTAAATTAGTTTCAAATTTTTTTAAACATTGAATGCTTCTTAAACTACAAGGAAGCTTATTACATAAGACACTTCCAATATAATCCGGGTTTTTATGAGACAGTGTTAATCTGCACTTATCTAGTCTGATGTCTTCACGGTTTCTAATATTATAATTATGTACGTCATTGACTTTAGTGTATGAACTGATATTCTTTTTTATTCGTAAGATACATTCAAAAATAAAAATACTGGAAACTGTTAAGATGTTATTATTTATGAATGTGCTTTTGCAAGTTTCCATCGGTTTCAAATCAAAAATTAAACGAATTATTCTCTTTTGTAAAATAAAAAGTCTTTGAACATCTGATGACTGACCCCAAATGACTATATTATATTTTATAATTGAAAAGATTAGTGAATAGTAAACTTGCAATAACACTTCTCGATTAACAAATGACTTTAATATTTTTATTGCGAAATATGCAGAGTTAACTTTCTTACATATATAATTTACGTGCTCATACCACTTTAAATTTTTGTCAATATGAAGACCTAGATATTTGACATAACTGACTAAATGAAGTGCATGATTATTCCATTTCAGGTTTAAGTTTAAATAATTTTTGTTTCCAAAAGATAATATTTTTGTCTTATCTTCATTAACCAGTAACTTATTTTTTTTACACCAAGTTGAGAAATCACTTAAAACACTTGAAATTTTTTCTTGTAATTGGTCTAGAGATTCTGCAGATATCAAAACAGAGGTGTCATCTGCATACATAACTACATCCCCCTGACTGATAAAGCATGGTAGGTCATTGATGAATATTAGAAAGAGTAGAGGTCCGAGAACAGATCCTTGCGGAACACCGATATTTATTTGTTTCTCTTGTGAATATTCAGTTGCGATCTTAACTATTAATTTTCTGTTTGTCAAGTATGAATGAATCAATTGCAGAGCATTTCCTCGTATACCAATATTGTACAATTTTTCCATTAAAAACTCCTTTGAAACACTATCAAATGCCTTTGCCAGGTCAAAAAATATTCCTATAACATAACGGTTTTTATCAATTGCTTCATAAACTTTTTTAACTATATTGATTGAAGCAGTTAATGTAGATTTGTTTTTTATAAAACCATGTTGATTTGGACACAGAAGATTATATTTTATTAAAAAGTTCATTATTCGATTAAAGATAACACGTTCCAAAACCTTAGATAGCGCTGACAAAATAGAGATAGGTCTGTAATTATTGACATTTTTGTGATCATCTTTTTTATATATCGGTTTTACTAACGCTGTTTTTAATTGGTCAGGGAATTGACCTAATTTAATAGAGCAATTTACTACGTTAGCTAAAGGACACAGTAGCGATAATTTACACCGCTTTAAGAGCCAAGAAGATACTTCATCAATTCCTGCTGTTTTTTTGTTGTTAAGTGAGTCTATGATTGAACCTATCTCTTGTTCTGTAACATATTCCAAAAATAGAGAGTTACACACAGTTAATGGACTAATTGTACAGTTTTTATATATAAAGTTATTGTATTGTTCATTTACTTTATTCTCCGCAATTGTAGAAAAATAGTTCGAGAAAATATTAGCAACACTTGAGGGATTAATTACATCTTGACCATTATAGGAAAGTGAAATTTGATCAGTTACATTTTTATGACGACCTAAGGTTTTGTTAATTATGTTCCAGGTTGTTTTATTCTTATTATTTGCTTTTTGAATTTTGTTCAAATAGTAACAAGTTTTGACTTCTTTAATTTTTTGTTTGTGACTTAGTTTAAATTTTTTGTACAGTTCATTTAATAATTGATTGTTTGTATATTTTTTCCGTAAATCATTTAAAAGGCGCATAATTTCAGCACTGTTTTTAATTTCTTGATTTACCCAGTTCTGATCGTGTGTTTTTATAAATACTTCCTTATAGCAAAAACTAGAGCTGAAAGACCATGAGAAATGTTCTATAAAAAAATCAAACATTGAATTTACATCATTAAATGTTTTCAAATAATCCCAGTTACAAGAACTAAAAAGATGATTAAAATATTTAATATTTTCGTCACTATAAGATCTTACGAATTTCTTGGTTAAACTTATATTGTTCACATTTCTTGTAGACAAGTTATATGAATTATTAAATTTAAAAATTAAAACTAAATGATCAGAAAGTCCCGGATCAAAAACTGAGGTGTGATATAACTGTTTACTTATATTTGTGTATATATGATCAATGGCAGTTTTCGACGAATTTGTAATTCTTGTAGGTACACATGAAGTAATGTCTAGTTGAAAAGAGCTCATTAAGTCAAAAAGCATTTTTTTTTGTAGAGATTCACATAAGTGGTTTACATTAAAATCACCACAGACGATAACCTGCTGATTTCGGGAAATAATCTTATTTAAAACTATATTTAGTTGACTAATAAAAGTGTCCCAGTCACCTGAAGGAGATCTATATATATTTAACAAAAAAATGCTATTTTTTTCAAAAACAATTTTACATCCCACATACTCAAAACACTTTTCAATGTTGATTGTTGATGATACAGATTTTAATTCCTGTGTTTTAATAGAATTTTTAGTATATATAATCACACCACCACCTTTATAACGCGTTCTGCAATACTTTGCAGCACATTTGTATCCATTTATATTTACATTAGTTGAAAGGTCTTCGTTCATCCAGTGTTCATTTAGGCAGATTATGTCAGGTTTGCATTCACTAAGATAGACCTCAAACTCACTAAGTTTATTTGATAATGCACATATATTTCCCGTACACACACATATATATATATATATATATATATATATATATATATATATATATATAAACATTTTTAAAAATGGTGCCAAAGTGTTTAGGAGGTTATGAAACGTCGAGAAATTTTAATAGTGTATGTTGCCATATGGCAAATACACTAATAATTTTTGTAGAATTTCCAAGTGTTTTTATTTATTTGTATACAGGCATGGAAAGCAACTATGGGTCGTGCTGAAAAATAATTGCCCATTTTGAAATCTTGGATTTAGACCTTATGTCTTGCGACAGGTTTAAGCAGTATAAAAATTTTAATATATCCACGTGTTAAATTTTATAATAATGTCTGTACGTTTCATAAAACAATATAATAACCTATGACAATACGTGATTGATTGTTGTAGACCGTCATTAAAAAGGTTTCCCGAGGCTTATTAGAGAAGGCGGCATAATTAGGTGTGAAACTAAGTATGTCCATTAATGAAACGTTATTACCTATAGTTTTGATTGTGTAATATTTTAACAGACTGTGCATACGGCACAAATATACGACATGAGGTCGTCCTTTTTTGGGTACAAAGATGTCCTTCACATGTCTATCTTTGTTTCAAACTAAGATCGTGATTTTTAATTGCGATACAGATTCGTTTCTCCGTACAGTAAAACCCCGCTTAACGCGAGAGATACGTTCCAATAAGTTATACGAAACAGCGTTAAACGAAGTCATCTTAATACGCAGATAATAGGCATAAATAAAACAGAACCGAGAATAAGAAAATGTATTCGTTTTTTTTTTTGTATAATTTTGTGACATTTATTGTTAAATATTTTTTTATCACATTAATTATACATTTATTAATTGCTAATATCTATTTTTGTTCATAAAATATGTATGAAAATCAATTAAAAGTTCGAGTAAGAAGTTATGATCGTGATGAGAAAGGTTCCTCATTTGACATATTTTATTTTTAGTAAAGAAGTCATCTAATGTCGTTTGCCTTTTTCTGTTTCGTTCAGCAAGCTGTTGTCGATAACAAGATATTGCATTAATGATATTTCGTCTTACTTTTGTGCTTCTATCAACATTTGAATCATTTTGTATAAACTGATCTATAATTTAGGTTATAGTGGCTAAACTTTTTTTGAAACCGCCTAATACTGAAACAGAGTTAAACGAGGTCTTACTGTATTAAGTTATTTTATGTTTAAATTGTTTCTGAAAGTCTCTTTGAACAAGGTATGGTACTTAGATATTATTTTATTTGCTAGCAAAAGTGTGAAATAGTTTTCAAAACTGACTCCAAAAAATAAAAAAATATTTTTTTTGCACACATCCTGTAAGATAGCTGCTTTTTGTGCCTTTAGAGCAGTTGTAAAATCAGTGAACCTTCGCGAAAAATGTCATAAACAATTTTTTTTCAAAACGTCCGTATAATAATTAATTAATTAAATAATATTTGTTGCATTGTTGTTTTTAAAACCACTGTTAATCATTTTGGCACGCCACGAATAATTCGATAGTTTTCTAGGATATTTTTTAATAGCTTTTGTGTTTTTGGAATATTTTGGAAAAGTATTTGAATCAAAAAATAACTCAACAAAAATATTTGCAGTTTTCAACATACATATTTTCAAAAAACCTTTGTATGGGACAAATGCAAATACCGTACCTAACCTGACATTATTTAAAACAGAAATCAAAAATAAAAGGGTTGAAGTGGTAAGAAGCAACCGGAACTAATTTCGGCAATAAATTTGCAAAAATGACAATACTTATCTTGTGGTTTAGTTTTCACAAGAATTCCACGAAAGTATTTGTATGGAATGTTTTTATAATACAGAACGAAAATATGCATCGGTTTAAAACAAAGCTCTTAAAATCTGAGAAACATTGGAACGAACGTCAATAATTTATTGAAGTTTCTGTGCTATTTAAACGTCAGCTGACGTCACTCAGCTCCGCTGACACCAAATGTACTTTGTTGGCATTTGTATTTCCCAGTTAATTTTAAATTAATAAGTATTGTTATCATCTATAGGTCAATACAGCATTTTTGACGTCACATGTCGTTTAAATGGCACTTCAATACCTATAAATTATTACACATCAAACTCAGGGTTATTGGATACAGAGGTGACTTCGTTCCTTTAGATATTACTGGTGGGATGACGTCGTCCAGTGGATTGTTATTTGATATTTCGTGGTTGATATCCAAATATTCATTAACTAGGTAACCTATGTATCTAATGACCTTGATTCAAGCTGACGTACGATTTTATTTTTCACAATAAAAATGCGAAAAAAAAATTTCATGTAACAAGTCTCTTTCTAGTCTTTATTAACGCCAAAAAGCGGAAATTAATTGGACACAGTTTTAAGGTAACCATAGCCAAAAATAAGTGTCTCCATACGACTCAAATATCTGCAGAGATTTCTGTTCTACCAAACGCGGTGAAAATTTCTTATTGAACTTCAAACTAGAGTTTGGTAACTCAGATCTGAACCGGTTCAAAGAGCCGACTCTGACAGAAGATCCGTGAGAGCCGCTTCACTTTTTTTTAAGCCGACGGATCAACGGATCCGCATAACTCAGAAGCACATTTTACACTTACGTATCAGTTCTGGCTTTGATGCATCTGTCAGCTCAAATGACTCATGCATCACATGTTTGGCTATGCATTCTTGATTCTATACAGGTCGTGATATGATTGACTGAACTAGGTAACTCAGTGGCAGACTGCATAACATATTCAGAACTTAGCTCTTTTTGAACCGGTTCAGTGAGCCGGCTCACATACGGGATCCAGATACAAAGATGCAGATCACTAAAAAGGCCCGTTTTTCCCATCTCTACTTCAAACAAGAAGTTTGAGGCTCTTAGTTAGCTATTCAAAAACGGAAATATTGATTTATTAATAAAACTGCTAAAACTAGGTATTGAATAATTTAATTGAGTTTTGGTTTCCATTACAAAAAGTTTAAAATAAATTTTGCAAGCATCAGCGTAAAAAGTGTTTATGTCTTATGAATTTTAACAGGCTATCTAAAAAGTTTGTCTTCAGTATCATATATTATCGATCAATCAAAATCAAGCGGGAGTCGGTTGTGTTCGCTCAGAATGATACAGGCTCGAGTCTCGACTGACTTTTTAATAGTCTTGTTTTCACGTAATATATACAGACCGTCCGCTTACAAGGTTTTTTTCGAACACCCGCTGATCCGTTAATTTGCGGTCTTAAGGTGCTTGTTTAGCAGCTGTTCAATATACTCCCTTTTTACCAGCATATTTCTATCTTACGAGCCAGTTGGATGTGCCACTAGTATTTTATTTAATCGGTTCAAAATTTGTATAAACAATTTGTAGAACTTTTATTATTAAGGAAATAATGGTCCTCAAATAGCAGCAATTTTTCTAAAATTAACGTAAAAAGATTTTTTTAAATGTTTTGTAGTCTGACACGCTAACTAAAAATGTGAAATATATTTCTCTCAATATTGTGCATTTTGACTTCATAGATTGATAGATTGATTTTATAGATACAACGTCAGTCTCACAGTTTCAACAAAAGTAAAAAATCGAATTGCATTGCACAACTTAGCAGAATATTTTTGAAAATCCAATATATCAAAAAAGGAACATCTTGTATAATATCCGTTTAAATATTCCTGTATAAAATATAGACTGATTTCTTTTAAAACTTTTAAAGAATATTTTATCCGAAGCGAAAACCAAACTTGTGCTTTTGTAACTTTTCAGTAGCGTGTTAAAAAATAAAAAATAAAGACAAATTAGTTGAATTATAAAATTTTATGATGCCAAGTTGCGAAATATGTTTTTATATTTTTAATGCTGACGTTTCGAAACCCTAATTTGTTTCATCCTCAGAAAATAAAAATTAATTTTTGTATTGGAATAAGTACAATAAAAAAAATCCCGTCACATTCGGATTCAAATACAATCACAGCTACGTCCGATATAACCCAAAAAAATGGAATTAATAAAGCTTGCAGTGAGCTTTGCGTAAGTTTCGCGATACACCACTTTCGTAACATTTAACCAACTGGAGGAAGGGAGGGGGTTGAATATGTTTTTAATCAGTTATGATAATTTAAATTTGGTTTTATTTTTAGAACGAAATAAGTACTCCATGTTGTATTTGTTCTATATTACATGGGGTATAAATATTATTGTAATGTCAGTGTGCCCTATTTCAAAATTCTTGTGCACGCCTTCTCAGCATTATGCATAACTGAACTCATTTTAAATTTCCTCTTTATAGTGGAAGTTTCCTGCTTGATAAGCAAACGTCTCATTTAAAGACCGAGCTTTGAGACATTAGCTGATAGAATCCATTTATTCTCGAAATATTCGAAAACTGTTTTGCACAAGTTCAAAAGTTCAATTCGCTTTATTAGTGTATTTGCCATATATGGCACATACACTATACGTCGGTCGGATGGCGTGACCTAGGGGTCGGACCAAACTTTCCGGACGTTTCATAGGCTCTTAAACACTTTGGCACCATTTTTAAATTTTTTATATGCGTCTGTGCGGACTATTACTTTCGAAAAAAAATATTTTTAAGAAATTTAGCCCACATGTTGAAATCAATCACCGCACGAACCCTATTTAAAATGTGCACAATCGGGCCATTTTAAGGGTAGTTTTTAGGAATTCAAAAAAGTTTTTGGTCTTAAAAGAAGTTATCAGAATCGTTTCTAAATTGAAATTTAACCTTTTAGTAAAGATTAAAATGTACTCTTAAAATTTTAATAAAATCGGCCTAACAGGACCGGATTTACAAATTTTATGAAAACGCTAATTAACGTATAAAGATCTTACTGAAGGGTGTATTTTATTTAGTTCAGATGTAAAATTGATAACAATATTATAACTAAGAAAAAAATCATTATTTTAAGGGGTGCATTAAGAGGTTATTTTTTTTATTTTGTCCAAAAAGAAACGTAAGTTCACGTAATAAAGCCACACTGCCTGTATTAGCAAATACACTCTATTGTCGGCAGAGTTTTGACACTGCGACTCGAGTTTTTTTTTTGTTTATTAAAGAGACAAAAATTACATATTTTCCTAAATCTCGCCTCGTACGAAGTTCGATACAAACCAGGTTTTATCGATAACGATAGTTTGATTTTCGAATGAATAACCTATATTCGCTGTGGGTTTAAATATCCCGACCTTCTGCTAACACAAGACAAGTGGAATCTTCGTCTCGTTCTCAGCTAGCGGGACGTGCCGCCGTGATTGATTGACTTGGAATGATTAAAGTGGGCGAATCAAGTAGATGGGAACACACCACGTCAATGTATAATACTCTCTATCTATCTATCTATCTATATTGCTTATACATATATCGCGCGGCACGGTGCGGTGCGTTGCGGCACGACGTGATCTAAAAAAAGATGTTATCTTTTCTTAACTTTTAATATGATATTATTCAATAATTTATAATAATGTACAATATATAAGCATCAAAACAGACTCGACATAAATAGTATCAAATATACTTGGGGCACAAGAATAAAAAAACTGGGGCCTCAATTCCAAAACCCTGCCGACAATATAGTGTATTTGCTAATATAGGCAGTGTGGTTTTATTATATGAACTTAACTTAAAAATGTAACCCCTTAATACACCCCTTAAAATATTTTTGTTTCTTAATTGCAATATTATTATCAATCGAACATTTACACTAAATTAAATACATCCTTCAGTAACTTCCTGTCTGCAAACTAGTGTTTTCCAAAAATGTGTAGGTCCTGTTCTGTTGAGCCGATTTTTTTTAAATTTTAGGAACACTTGTTAATAGCTGCTAAAGGGTCTAATTTCAATTTTGAAATGATTCCGATAATTGTTTTGGTGTTTTTGGGCCTCGAAACAATTACACCCCTAACTACACTCCTTAAAATGATCAAATTAGGCCCATTTTAAGTAAGTCATGCGGTGATGGATTTCAGCATGTGGATCAAATTTCATTAAAATCAATCAACTCTTTCGAAAGTTATAGCCCGCACACATAAATACATATATATATACGTAAATATTTTCACCGTCAGAGTAAATTATGGATCAATTTATACAAATTGATTCAAATGTTGTTAGAAATCCAAAGCTAAGATGCAACAGAAAAAGGCAAACGACTTTAGGTGACTTATCACAAAACTAACTTCTTACTCCAACTGTTATTTTATTTTCAGAAATTTTTGTGAACAAAAATCAATATTCGCAATTGATAAACGATAAATCTATAATTAATGGGATAAAAAAGTATTTAACACTAAGTGTTTCAAAATTAAACAAAAAAAATCTAACAAATTTTCTTATTTTTTAGTTTTGTTTTACGTATGCCAATTATTAACGTATTAAGATGATCTCGTTTAGCGCTGTTTCGTATAGCACAAGAGCTTATTAGAACGTATCTCCCGCATCAAGCTGGATCTTACTGTATATATTATCTAATTCTAATGCATTTTTTTTTCGAAAATATGCCCTCGTCCTAATTTAGTCGCTTGAATATTTTGTGGTAGATCGTCACCATTACGTGTTTGAGCACCCCTGCTCTAGCACAAAATACTGGATCTCCAGTAACTGAATTTCAAATTATATGAAAGCATTTTTTAACATAATTTTATTGAATTACAATAACAATAACATTATCTTTTTCTATATATTTATCGAACCGTATAAAAAATTCCTCTGAAATTATCCTAAAAAATATTATAACAAAGCATGGAAGCATGAAGCATGAATATATCTCTCTTTCCACCATATGTGTTCAAACGTGTGTGTGTGTTATACAACCCCTATGTTGTTTGCACTGCTTGCATCCCTACGGACCAATCGGCAAGTCAGGGTAGCTTTCTCCACCCTAAAAGAAAAAAATACAACAACCACCCTAAATATACATCTCACGAGATCCAATAGCGTTTACTCTTAAAAATTTGCACGCTTGAAAAAACATCCAGGCAAATTCTTTTTGTCGGTTTTTATTTTCGTCTAACGTACGAGAAAAAGGTCCATTTCGAATTATGTTACGTGCATATTATGTGAAGAGATGCGATCATTAATTATAGGATTCCTGATGTTTCTTTGCAGCAAAATGTGTTTTTTCACTTAATCGAAATTAATTAATAATAAACTTATTATTAATGTTTTTGTCAGAATTTTGAAATGGGTTAAAAGCAGACATAAGCCTTGTATTTTAGACAATTATTAAATGACTGCATCTAACTTTCTGGTGTTAACTTGTTGTTCAGGAAAGAACAATGCGATAAATTTTATCTAAAACAAAATAACCTCATAACAATAATTCAGAAAAAAATGTAAATTGTACAACAAAGGAATAATGAATAAATTTATTTTATGCAGTGCCATGTGTTCTATCAGAAATTGAATTAATAATTGATAATTTTGAATGCTGAAAAATAATCTTTTGAATAGAAAGGAATGCAGTACACTTGGCTTATTACATAAAAGGAACAGTAAATTATGCAATTTGACTATTGAAAGTTAATTTTAAGCGGACTAGCCAGTTGTGCTGTAAACTGTGATATACTCCATACAGTAACAATAGTAATTAATTATTAACATGAAAAATAATGAGATGAATCTTGAGCACTTGTATTAATAAAACCTAGCTTATAATATTTTAATTTTTAAAAATTCAAAAAAACGATGTTTTAGGAATTTATGTCTAAGGAACTCCCAATGAAATATATGTGTGGTCAATTGCGTATTAGTTTTTCTTGAATTCGCCTAACTTTTTGAACATTTCTTGATAGCGGACCCAGTAGGAAGACGTTGTCCTGCTACAGACCTTGCTAGCATTGAATTGAGAGGTACTGGGAGGCTGAAAATTTGGGATTATATGTTTCTTGTATGTGAGAAATATAAAAAAAAATATTAAAGTTTAGTCGGAAAATTAAAAAAAAAAGTCTGGATCTCGACAACATCTGCACCATTAGACATTAGACATTAAGAAATACAACCTATGGCACGAATTATTCGTTTCTGAGAAATAAAGACATTGCGAGTTGTCAAGATTCGCCGCCATTTTAGACAAGATTTTTTCTAAATCTCTAGGCTCCTGTGTCGTTTAAAAAAACCGCGCCTGGAACTCGACCTCGGTGTTTTATTTTTGTTGGCCTTGTGTGGCTGGTAAAATAATGAATAAATCTAAGAATAAATAAATCAAGCAAATAACAATTAATAATAGACCCAACTATAATAATATTAATGTATTCTTTATATTTAGCAATTCAATTTATTTCGCTGTTGGTTCTGATTGACAGATATAATAAGTATAACAGTAGCTTATACGTACAAGTTACAGTATAATAAAACTTTAAGGCAGTGTTAAGAAACTTCTAGAAAGTTATTTCAAATACACTGTTCTACGTAATCCAGTTTTCCGTTTGCAATTAAAACTTTTACACTACGAGTTTGTGTAAAAATAACATTAATAACATATTTTATTTTATTTGGTTGTATCTTACATGTCACATTTTTTGTCTAATGTTTTTAAAATATATTTCCTAGAAAACTTTATGATTTCGTGATAGTAAACATTTCTTAGCAAAAAAAAATGTATTTAAAAAAAGGTGCGGGTACTTATATACGCGTGACAGAAGTTATACTTCTTTGGCGTGATCGCGTTAATTGATATTCACATTTTCGTTACAGATGTACATTGATAAAATAAAATACTATGTCTAGAAAGATGATAAATATAGTTGGAAAAACATTTTTTAAACACAGGTTGGGTTATGTTTGTGGTCTTATAATTTATATATACATTTTACATTTGTTCCATTTTCAAAAGTAACACTTTTAGTGCCTGCATAAATAATTTTTTTAACTATTAAAAGGTTTTCTACTGTTGCACCCATAATTTAAAAAAATAATACAAGTATTGAGGTAATTTAACAGTCAAAAGTTGTTAACAACACTATAGCTGTTAAGAAGTTCCGTCCGATGTCGCTAGTATAACCTACTTTTTTGTTTTATGAATACAAAGTAAAACTATATTGCGTCGAAGAATAAAACTTATCGACGATTTCAACATTGCCCATACATGTAGTACATGGTGTTTCATGCTTTGTAACATTGTGAAATGCATTTTAATATATCTTTATTAGATTAGCTTATTTATCGTTTCCAAAAAAAGTTTAATTTTTTCGATTCCTGTTTTGATGTCGTTTCAATTTTTTTTCTTTTTTTTTATTAAAAGTTTATAAAAAAAAAGGAAACCTCTATTAAGTCTTTTAAAGTAATGGAATATCGAAAAATCCATAAACATAAAATTGATTCGTTAAGTATTAAATGTTGGATTTTGTTGTTATCTATTAAAATACTACTTTCGACAACTGTCAAATGTAAATTTATTGGCTAGGTAAATAGTTTACCAATAATTATTTTATAGGTAAATCGGAAGTACATTGTAATGTCACGTACATAATTTATGAGCTAAACTTATCTACCTAAACGAATTCTGTTTAAAATAGACACCCCTTTGAGGTTCATTCTGTTGACATTTCCATTAAGGTAATTATATGTCGTATGACATATGAATTACTAATTTTGAGTTGGAAATTGTTAAGGGGTTAGGTGGGCTTGAAAATTTCAAAAATTCAATTTTTCTTTTATCTTATGAAATAGTGCAATATGTCTAGAATATTCTCCCAAAATTTTAAATTGATTGGAGTGAAATTCTAAGAGATAAAGCCTTCGGAAGTTCCGCCCATCAAGCTACGTTAGCCTAGCGTGTCGCAGATATAATTGAGGCAGGCCTTAGTTATTGTTTAGTTTAAATATTTTAATTTATTGTTGCTTGTTGAGTCACAAGATTTCTTTGAGGTTATAAGTATTCATTGTAAATTTTTACCGAGATATTTATTCATTTTTTGCAAAATGCGGAAAGTTACTAAAACTGATCGCATTTTTCTCGAAACTCTATTTTTGAAGTCGGTTATCATGATTTCTCAAAAAGTTATGAACCAATTTTGTTCAAATTTTGTACACTTCTTTGAGATAACATTATCCAGTACTTGAATGAAGAATTCTTTTCTTTTTTATCACAACTATTTTTATAGGGCAATACGTGGTACAAATTTTACCTAAAAATAGGATTTTTTGTTCACAGCTTTGCCAAAAATTCAATTTTTTTTTCTTTTTCCTTCATTCAGGCACGAGCTTTACACATCTACTGACAGAAAGTATTTGGTTTTTCAATTTCGAATAAATTTGCCTTCAGTTATCCTGACAACGGCGAGAGAGCTTTTTTCTGAGGGGTCAAGAAAAATGAGGTCATTAGCTGAATTTTCACAATTTTATAACTGAAAATTTCACGAAGTACTTATCAAATGTGTATCTTTGATATGGTGAATGGTTTGAATAAAATATTTTGATATATTAGAAAAAAATTAGTAAAAATATGTTTTTTTTAGCGTTCGAAACCCACCTAACCCCTTAACTGTCATAGAATATCTATATATTTATATTTAGCGATCTAAATTAGATGCATGCATTTTACTTTCTAACTGCATTGTAACTTATCCATTCTTAGCTAACCGAGGCCATTAATAATTTGTTATAATTGCGATTTGTCTTCCGAAAGTGCCATTGTATATGTTATTAACAAATTAGCGTTGCGTATTGACATAAGACTATAATTCATACTTGTACAAGGTATAAATTTAGTGACTTGCTCCGAACGAAATAGAAATAAATCGTCAACGCTGTCATTGAATGGACCGTTGACTGACGTCACTGGTGTATCGAAATACGTTCTACAGTTGGTTTGCTTGTGAACAATCTCTCTGAACCAATCAAACGTTTGAATGTTACTCACTTCACATCAGAGCTGTTGACAATTTCATAAATTTTAACACTTTGAGCTATTTTATATCGGCTAATCTAATAATTTTTGGACTTATGTATTATTGTACTTCATTATTTTATTAAAAAAAAATATTGGTATGATTATGTTTTAACACAATTTTCGAGATACCTGAGGAAGTCGGAATAATATCGACGAAACGTCGTATAACGAATAAATGTGTTGAAACGTACAGATTGGTCTTTTCACCTAATTCTTTTTACCTGATTTATTTCAAAACCTGATTTTTCCTAATATTATTTTTTTTATTTAATGAGAATATAAAAAAACCCGGGTCGCAGTGCCAAAACCCTGCCGACAATATAGTGTATTTGCTTATACAGGCAGTGTGGCTTTATTATGCGAACTTAAGTTGGTTTTTGGGCAAAATAAAAAATTTGACTCCTTAATACACCCCTTAAAATAACTTTTTTGTTCTTAATTGCAATATTATTATCAATCGAACCTTTACAGCAAATTATATACAACTTTCAGTAAATAATTTATTTTCATAAAATTTGTAAGTCCGGTCCTGTCGGGCCGATTTTATTAAAAGTTTAGGGACACTTTTTAATTATTACCAGAGGGTTAAATTTCAATTTTGAAACGATTCGGAGAATTTTTTCGGTATTTTGTGGCCCAAAAACATTTTTCAACCCCTTAAAACTACCCTTAAAATGGCCCGATTGGGCCCATTTTAAATAGGGTTCGTGCAGTGGTGGATTCCAACATGCGGGCCAAATTTAGTTAAAATCAATTAACTCTTTCGAAAGTTATTGCCCGCACACACACACACACATATATATATATATATATATATATATATATATATATATATATAAACATTTTTAAAAATGGTGCCAAAGTGTTTAGGAGGTTATGAATCGTCGAGAAAATTTGGTCCGACCCCTAGGTCCCGCCATCCGACCGATGCCAATAGTGTATGTTGCCATATGGCAAATACACTAAAAACGGTGCCTGTACTTATGTGCGCGCGGCAAAAGTTATACTTCTTTGGCGTGATCGCAATAATTGATATTCACATTTTCGTTGCAGATGCACATTGATAAAATACAATAGGATGTCTCGGGAGATGATAAAAATAGTTGAAAAAAGTAGACTGCATTAGTTAAAAAAACTAGCATCTAAAATTTCTCTCTCGCTCACTCATCAGGCGCGTATGGACGATAGGAAGATGACGTATGATTAGTCGATATTTTTAACTGTTCTCAAACTTGTTAGTTTATAAATCAGTACGCAAGCTGTTCAGATGTTCTCTCGTTAGCTAGCCAGAGACACAATGATGAATTTAGTTTATACAGTGACAAGCGGCATGTCATCACGCCCCGTCATTTACTGTCTGAGGACCAGAGACTGAAAACAATTCTGATTTCTGCTAGACTATAATATTATGTATGTTGCGTTCGATTCATACGCTGACTTCTGCTGAATGGAAAATTCATTATAGAAATAAAACAATCGGTTAAGTGCAAGCTAGGCGGGGCAGTGCTCAGGGGGCATATCGGCCTCCTGAGTGACGTTAGAAAACGTTATTTAATATTACACATATTGACTCTACCGACAGTAATAATACCTATACCTGTTTAAACGAAATGAATTACTTGCTATACTGTCCAATTTTTTATTGAAATAATTATAAACAACTTTTTTTATTTTTTCACGGGAAATTGGACAATTGAATTTTAATATAGATAAACTAAATAAAAAAATTATAATGGACGTGAACAATATTGAGAATTATAAACAACGTTTCAACCACATTCGTGGTCCTTTTCAAGTTCGAAAATTTAAAATGCGACAGGTGTACATTAAATTAAAATTACCACTCAGTTGTAATTTTAAGTTTATGTATACCTGACGGATGTTAAATTTTCGAACTTGAAAAAGACCGCGAATGTGGTTGAAACGTTGTTTTTAATTATTTCAATAAAACTTTGGACAGTATAGCAAGTAATTTATTTCGTTATTTAAATACCTTAATCGAATAAAGAATTTTTGACTTTTGGCTCTTTGGCCCCTGTAGTCTGGTTCTCAAGTTGAAAAATGTGTTCATTTTTGCTACTGCGAATTAAAATACGTGTCGTAGCTCAATGAATTCTTAAGCACCTCTATAAAAATGTGCAAAAGTTTCAAACCCACATATGAACAGTTGCAAAAGTTATATTTTGTTATTTGGTGTGTTGGCTATTGGTATCTTGGGGAGCGTCCATAAACCACGTGACCCCATTTCGGCGTCTCTGGAACCCCTCCCACCCTTCATGTAGCCTAACTTATGTTAGCCTTACCTATGCAACGGATGGAACATAGTTTTTTATTATCAAGTTCAGAAGACATTTTGTGATTTCTGTTAACAAACTATTAAAAAAATTCGATTAAAATGAACAAGACTGATATTTGCTATATGTAGATATAAGATATAAAAGTAACCAATGTTTGAAAATAAATACAGCCAAAACCGTTTACGACGACATCGTTTAGAACAACATACCGGTTATTTTGACTAAAATCATAGGTCCCGGCTGAATGCTATATGGCCGCCTTATAAAAAACACTGCTTTTTGCGACATTGTCACATTGCTTATTTCGACATACCTCATTTATCGACCACATTTAACTAACATCTTCGGAGAATTATATCTGTTAGAACGACCAGCTGTATTGTAAACAATTGATAACTCATTCCGTTGCGAAAGTGGAAAGATTCGGGTTTAAGTCCCGACGATGTTGGGGGATAAAAAATAAATTTATCCAATTTAGCATTGTAACAATGAATGTTTATAACAATTATATAGCGTTCTGTAGCTTTGTAGAAATAAAATATATCTTATATTGACAGTATCATATTCAATTGGTACGTATTTATACTTTTTTTTACAGTGTAATAGTGTCAGATCTATAAAAATAACAATAAGTATTAAATTCATTGTTATAAACAAATTTAAAAGAACAACAATAAATTTGAATATATTAAAGAGAACCGAACTCGACATGACAGAGAAAGTACGAGTAAGAGCGAAACAATAATATGAACAAATTTAAAAGAATATTATTGTTTGGCTTTTGTTCGTAGCGTAATTATTGTACTACGAAAACATCACCGGTTGTTACGACTATCGGTTTTTGCGACGAAGTATGAGTAGTCCCTTCAAAGTCGTTATAACAGATTTTGGCTGTATTTAACTTATTTTCATTGTGCCAAAGAAAATACATGAAAAAAATTACGTAGCTTGACTCCAACTCCCCCTCTCCTCATGTAGCTCAGCGTAGCTTTCGAACTGTTCCCCCTTCCCTCTTGATCGAACTACGTGGTTTATATAGATAGATAGATAGATAGAGATCTTTATTTGTTTGGTACAAATGTACATAAATAGCGTCGGCAAAGAATTTTACAAGAATTATAACAACTCGTTCAACTTATAGTGAGCCTTGGCTAACAAGTATTTTTTTAATGTTTTTCTGAAATTTTTAGGGTTTACAGCCTTAATTTCAGTAGGTATATTATTGTGTATTCCTATCATAGCATTGCGGACACCTTTGTGAGTCACTGCTAGTGTACAATTTGTAGTTTTTAAATTATTAGTGTATTTGCCATATGGCAACATACACTATTGGCGTCGGTCGGATGGCGGGACCTAGGGGTCGGACCAAAATTTCTCGACGTTTCATAACCTTCTAAACACTTTGGCACCATTTTTAAAAATGTTTATATATATATGTATATATATATATATATATATATATTTATATATATATATATATATATATATATATATATATATATATGTGTACGCGCGATAACTTTCGAAAGAGTTAATTGATTTCAACGAAATTTGGGCCACGTGTTGAAATCCATCACCGCAAGAAGCCTATTTAAAATGGGCCTAATCGGGCTATTTTAAGGGTAGTTTTTAGGGGTTGAAAACTGTTTTTGGGCCCCAAAATACCGAAAAAATTCTCCGAATCGTTTCAAAATTGAAATTTAACCCTTTGGTAGTGATTAAAAAGTGTCCCCACAATTTTAATAAAATCGGCCCGACAGGACCGGATTTACAAATTTTATGAAAACACTAGTTTGCAGATAGTGACTTATTTATTGAAGGGTGTATTTAATTCGGTGTAGACGTTAGATTGATAATAATATTACAATTAAGAAAAAAATGTTATTTTAAGGGGTGTATTAAGGGGTTAAATTTTTTATTTTGCCCAAAAACAAACTTAATTTCACATAATAAAAGTATAAAACCACACGGCCCTATACAAGCAAATACACTATATTGTCGGCAGGGTTTTGGCACTGCGACCCGGGTTTTTTTTATTTCTTGTAGTATATTCATGTTTGTTGTGATTTTCATTAAACAAAGATGGATAATTTTGTACAAAATTTGCACAATTTAGAATATAGAGATCTATATGTTACACTGAATAAATAAATTTTTACAATGTTCTCTAGGTGCCACACCTGCTATGATATTTGTATTAGAAAATTTTTTTCTGCCCATACCGAATTGCCCCAGAAGATTATTCCATATTGAATAATAGATTGGAAATATGCGTTCCCTTGTACTGAGAAACTTCTTTCAAGTATCGTCTGTAGATCTAAGTATATTTTTCTACAACTCCTTGTATATTGAATTACATAATAATAACAAAGAGTGCGATAAACAATGCAGAGAGAGCACAGCCTGTCACGTTCATATAAAGTGATTTAATGTTAATATCGGAGAGATACGTCGGCGATGGTGGCGTCGCTGCACAACGGGGACTGAAAACACTGGTCGTTAATGTGATTTCCTTGCTTCTGATGTACGCTGTTCATAAACTTAGCGATACAGTTGGTTATCGCTTCGGGGCGAAACCCGAACAGCTGACGTAGGTGCTAATCTATATTCAGCTATCACCCTTGAGTTTTAATATTATCATTTCGTCCTGAACATGTCTGGACGAAATTGAAAAACACTGTTTTACACCCTTTTGTTATCCGTTGCATAAGGGTAGGTACAGTGTGAAACTGTGATGAAAAATAACTGTGCTGTAAAAATGTAGGAATTGAGAAGAGAGACTAATCTCCAAGCCAGAAGCGTAGCGTGCCTTGGCGGGGCCCCGTATAAAAATTTGTTTGGGGGCCCTTCCCCCGTTGAAGTAAATGACTTAAACGGGGAAATCCCGCAGCCTGCGATAACCGATGTGGAGTGTTGCCAACTTTTGAACGCACGCTTTATGCGGGAAAAAAAGAAATTGCTTTTTTTGACTTTTGTCATTTTTGAAATAAAAAAAATTGGGAAGTTTTTAACAATTTTTGCTTACGCACGTTGGGGGCCCCCGTGGCCCGGGGGCCCCGTATAATTGATACGGCAGATACGACGGGGAAGAAGGTTCCTCATTTGACATATTTTGTTTTTTGTGAAGAAGTCATCTAGTCTCATTTGCATGTTTCTGTTTTGTTCAGCAAGAGCTGTTGTCAATAGCAAGATATTGAACTTCTATCTTGAACTTCTATCAACATTTGAATCATTTTGTATAAACTGATTCCTAATTTACGTTATAGTTGCTAAACTTTTTTTAGAAACCGCGTAATACTGAAACAGCGTTAAGCGGAGCATTGTTAAACGAGGACTTGTTGTATTTATTTAGTTAATAATTTATTTTTTTATCTTCATCAAATGGTTATTTTTTTTTCTTTACTTTTTCAGTCAATTTATATGTAATTATTTGTTCAGTTATTAGTGTATTTGCCATATGGCAACATATACTATTGGCATAGGTCGGATGGCGGGACCTAGAGGTCGGACCAAAATTTCTCGACGTTTCATAACCTCCTAAACACTTTGGCACCACTTTTAAAAATGTTTATGTATATATGTATATATATATATATATGTGTGCGGGCAATAACTTTCGAAAGAGTTTATTGATTTTAACGAAATTTGGCCCACGTGTTGAAATCCATCACCGCAAGAAGCCTATTTAAAATGGGCGTAATCGAGACATTTTAAGGGTAGTTTTTAGGGGTTGAAAAATGTTTTTGGGCCCCAAAATACCGAAAAAATTCTCAGAATCGTTTCAAAATTGACATTTAACCCTTTAGTAGTAATTAAAAAGTGTCCCTAAAATTTCAATAAAATCGGCCCAACAGGACCGGACTTACAAATTTTTTAAAAACATTAATTTGCAGATAGTGACTTATTTATTGAAGGGTGTTTTTAATTCGGTGTAGACGTTAGATTGATAATAATACTGCAGTTAAAAAAAAAATGTTATTTTAAGGGGTGAATTAAGGAGTCAAATTTTTAATTTTGCCCAAAAACCAACTTAACTTCGCGTAATAAAGCCACACTGCCTGTATAAGCAAATACACTATATTATCGGCAGTGATTTGGCACTGCGACCCGGTTTTTTTTTAATTATTAATATTATTATATATTTATTTATTATTCAATCATTTTCTACGAATTTATTTTTAATTTATTATTTACTTAATATACATTTATTATGAAAATAGTCAATAATATTGTCTAGCTACAATTGTGTACAGCCAGACGACTGAGCAAAATCTATTTCCCATTACACACATCCGTTTACATTCTTCCGTTGTTGCGCCTGGCGACTGCGCACAGTTGACGTTTCGTGATACACTTCCGTTTCAAATTTATCGAATTATAGGCGCGTAAAAATGTTTACACATCAAAAATCTGTTTTTTTTATTATCATTAGTGATTGAAACATTTTCAAGTAGATTTTTGAACAGCATCAATAAGCAGCATGTGGTTATGATTGGACAGAACGATCGTAGCTACTCATGTCGGCATTGGACATGTCTCCTGCCACGCGAGAATAAATATCATAGGATGACAATTATTGCTGAGTCATCCAAATTGCTCGTGAATCAACTGGACGCTGCGTTCATTCGATTAAGTTCGACAAATGTGTTCATTGAATATGTAATAACAGTGGCTGATAAAGATATTTCAAAAATACTAAATAAGAAAATTTGTTGAAAAAAAAATCGGTCAAGTGCGAGCCAAACTCGCGTGGAGAGGGTTCTGTACCATTCAGTTTTCCGTAAGAATTGTAAAACTTAGGGGTTTTGTTTTGATTTTCCTGTAAACTATGAGTGAGGCTCTATAGTCTCTATTTTTTTAATTGTAAAATCAGTAGTTTAGGAGATAGGGGACTATTCTCCATGTTAATCACGTCCAACAATAATCAATAATTAATAACTTTTTACGGGAATGTGGATAAACAATTAAAACAGACTATTGTCAAAGTTGCTACGTTTCGTATATTTCTATATACTTCTTTGGGCAACTTCTACAGGTTAAGGCTGTCGGAACGCTCTGAATTTAAGCCAAAAATAGAGCTTCGGCTGTCAACTGATTGTAGACTTATTCGTCAACATTCTGCAAAGAATCTTTCTCTATAAGGAAGATAAAGGACAAATCTAGGTCTCTAATGGACTACTTTTGTAATTTATGTACGATTTACTAGAAAAAAGTTGGCATTAATTGTGCTAAAAAAACACACGTTTTCAATGTCACACTATGACCTTATTCGTACTTATTTCACAAAACTGTTCCATCACAAACCTAAAGTGACTCTTCCTTTTTCGGAAAAGTTTTTTAAATCTTCAAAATATTTCCAAAAATTAGAGTAATCAATTGACAGCGGCACCCTTGCAATAAAATTTTTTAGCCTCGTAGTTGGCACTAGCCAAAAATTGAAACGTGCGGATGATTTGAGCGAGATAGAGCTAAAGAAGGTCACACCCACAATATGTCCTTTGCCTACCTCGCCCCTTACCGCTGGGTCTCAGCACAAACAAACTTCAGAGCGTTCCGACAGCCTTAACATCATTCATTAAATTTAGGTATGTACCAATGTACAATAACAATATGTGTTGCGTTTCTATGTATGGGATGTAATCTTGTGAAATATAATTACATTGATTGAGCGATATACATTGGACTTTACTAGAATTTTAATTAATTGTTACACAATTTATTTATTATATTTATTAGATGTATAAAAATTTTTTTATAGGAAATAATATAAAAGAAAGGTAAAGATTCACTTCACCTACTTCACCTGGATAAACGTCACTGATTCCAAAAGTAAATTGTATTTAAAATTAATTCTAAAACAGAAATGATAATTTATTAACTTTAGTATTATAAAAAATACTGTATTCAATTGAAGAAATTATTTTAAATGTTAAAACGTTGCCAACATTTTTTCTTTCAAAATCCACTAAGTTTTGTCATTGCAATGGAAATTGAAGCAGCAGAATGTTTTATTGTTCCCACTTATTTTTTGATGCATTCGTAGTGCTGCAGTTTGTTATTTTTATTTTATTAAAACTTTAATATTGTGGTACTTTAGGAAATCAGCTAAAACGTCGACGCTTAAATATTACAGACCCTTCTTTTCTTGATAACAATGGCATCTCCAAGATATTTCTGGAGGCAAATTATAATAGATGAAAAAGTAGTATATAGAACGTACGAAATAAAGAAACCAAGAATGAAAGACTGTCAAGTTAAAACAAAGAGCGATTCACACTCTAAATTTAATAATTAGTATAATTTTCCATTTTACTTCATTTTTATAAGCTTTAATTCACCGTCAAATCTTAATCAGTCAGTCCGTTTCGGTCAAATTTTGCAAGTCGATTTTGAACCACTTCCACTTGGTCTTGTTCTTGCTTATTCGGTCTTGTTCTTGGTCTTGCTTATATAGTCTTGGTCTTGGTATTGCGTGTTAAGTCTTGATCTTGCTCATCACTTACTTACGTTTTTAACCGACTTCAAAAAAAGGAGGAGGTTCTCAATTCGTCGGAATCTTCTCTTTAGTGTATTTGCCATATGGCAACATACACTATTGGCGTTGGTCGGATGGCGGGACCTAGGGGTCGGACCAAAATTTCTCGACGTTTCATTACCTCCTAAACACTTTGGCACCATTTTTAAAAATGTTTAGATATGTATATATATACATATATATATATATATTTATATACGTATATATATATATATATATATATATATATATATATATATATATATATATATATATATTTATATGTGCGGGCAATAACTTTCGAAGGAGTTAATTAATTTTAACGAAATTTGGCATACATGTTGGAATCCATCACCGCACGAAGCCTATTTAAAATGGGCCCAATCGGGTCATTTTAAGGGTAGTTTTTAGGGGTTGAAAAAAGTTTTTGGGCCCAAAAATACCGAAAAATTCTCAGAATCGTTTCAAAATTGAAATTTAACCCTTTAGTAGCAATTAAAAAGTACTCCTGAAATTATAAGCAAATCGGCCCGACAGGACCGGACTTACAAATTTTATGAAAACGCTAGTTTGCGTATAACGAATTTACTTACTGAAGGTCGTATTTAATTTGGTGCAGATGTTGGATTGATAACAATATTTCAACTAATAAAATTATTATTGTAAGGGGTGTATTAAGGGGTTCAATTTTTTTTTATTTTGTCCAAAAACAAACTTAATTTCATTTAATAAAGCCACAATACCTGTATTAGCAAATACACTATATTGTCGGCAGGATTTTGGCACTGCGACCCGGGTTTTTTTAAATTATTTTTTATGTATTTATTTTATGTATTTTTTATGTATGTTCCCCGATTACTCGAAGACGCCTGAACCGATTTGGAAAATTCTTTTTTTGTTTGGTCATCAGATCAGGATCTGATGATGGAACCCTGGAGAAATCGAGGGAAATCTTCAAAAATGTGCGAAATCAAATCCACCACTAAAAAGTAAAAAATAAAAAAATATTAACCTCCTTCAAAAAAATCACTAAAAAGATGAAAATAATGAAATTTTGAGGTCGGAGCTAATTTCATTACAAAAAAATCACTAAAAAGATGAAAATAATGAAATTTTGAGGTCGGCGCCTATTTAATAAAAGTAGATATGTAATTAAAAGTTTTTGTAATGAAAATTTCATTATTTTCATTTTTTAGTGATTTTTTCGAAGGAGGTTAATATTTTTTTTAAGTTTTTTTAATAATTTTTTTAAACACTATCATTATAAGGACCCTTAAAAGTATAAATTATAAATAACTCACACTTAATAATTAACTAATCAATTTATTTTATTGCAATCATTAAAATATAAAAAACCTATTATCTATATACATATAGGTATACCTTTGTTCATTTCAAAAATGTGTTTTTTTAATATGATTAAAAAATCCTTTCCCTCACCTTAAATAACCTATTTTTACACTCCATAATCATCCTAGATGACTAGTAAATTCTTTAGAGACGATGTAAATAATTGCCAAATTTTCTTGTTCAAACAGACAAGAAACTACACTTGCACTAACCGAAATACAATTTAATTTACCCCCAAAAGTCAGTAAGGAGACATAAAACAAGCAACATTTTTGGAATTTATATTATTTAGCAATAGTCTTGTGTTTTGGTCTTGGTCTTGCTGTTGTTTTTTCGGTCTTGGTCTTGTTTGTTCGGTCTTGGTCTTGGTCGTGCTTTTTTTCAAGACCAAGACCAATTTTGCTCATCACTAATCTGATCTGAAAGCTTATTGCGAGATATGTTCATAAGTTTTCGCAAAAAACTTTTATGCACTAAACAGTTTTGTCTATTTAGCGATGTACTAGATGCGGCGGCTTGAATCAAACTTATTTCGCAAACACTATCCTATACAAGTTAATTAATTAGATCAGTGCTTATTTGAAGTATGTGTGAATCGTTCTTTAGCCAACAAAGAGAAGCTTTAAGCCTGAGGGTATATACAAGTCCAATTTTGAAGGGTAGATACGAAGGCGATGGAAGGAAGGACTCGCTCAAGTAAGAAGAAGCGTACAGAAGAGAGCTCTACACGTCACATCGCAGAAAACTCTATGATAGCGCGTTCTCTTCCTCAATTCCTAACCGAATGCCATCGCCTGCTCTCTGTTCGTATCTGAACGTTAAATATACGAGGCTTATGCGTTTGAATCGGCACTCGGGACTTAATGAAAACTCTAAAATGGCGTATCGTCTTCGTATTGTTGAACTGTAAAGAGCGATTTACTTTTTAAGGTTATCAACTCGATAATATAATTACATTGTAACAAAACTATTCTGTGTGGTAGATTAAAACTGATTTATTTTCAACAAACGAAATAAATACAAAACAACTAACCACAAAAGTACTTCTTTAATAACAATGACAAAAAGAAACTAACAATGAAAAATAAACGGATTCTATAAACAAACAACACAACAATACACTATTCTGAACACACACACACAAATGTGTGTAATACTGCTATTTATGTCTGCTGCTGTCCGCCGCGTGACCGCTTCACTGCACTGTAGCACCTGTCAACCGAGTGACTGTACTCTGACTGAATGCCTGTCGCGCCCCACATGCGCTGTACTTATAGGCGCGTACATCACATTTCTCGATCATTCCAGAAACTTCTGTCAGGTTGTTCGAGAAGCCTATGTCATTTCCAGTGGCGTAACTATTGGGGGCGCGCTACACTATGTTTGTTCAGCCATAACTTCGCGAAGGGCTAACCGAATTGATAAATTTCGACGCCATTTTGTTCAGAATATTCACGGATCGGTTCGATCATATATCTAATACTTCTTATATTTCTAGTAGAGGCCTGGAGAGGGACGAAATCATTACGGTGAAGATATATATCTATCTATCGGATATATTATGTCTATCTCTCTCGTAACTACTTCGACTCCTACGCGCATGTCCTAGAACTAAACTTAAAGTTTCAAGGGAAGTGAACTAACCCCCTAACACTTACCAATTGCCCCACCAGACTCGTGACGCTTGCGCAGAACGGACCGCGTAGTCTATAAACAGAGATAGAAGTAGTCGTTTGCTATCTCACTTGCTCTGTGACACTGTACCGTGTGACATTACAAATGAAAGGCCTTGTAGTAAGAGTCTCAAATATTTTTTTTTTATAATTTTAAAGTAAATAGTTATTTTTCTCTAAGAGAGTTCTCTGTTGAACAAAAAAAAAAAACGTCATGCCGAATTGACTATAGCTACATCGTAAATATATATCTATGTATAGATGCATGTAGGTAGTACTATGCTAGTTCGCCCTTTCGTTCATTTCTTATATACATTATATTTTTTCCCTGGGAAAAGTTTGTTGTTTGAAGCAGCGCGCCGCTAAACGATCATTAATCATGGGCAAGTTTTAGCCTGAGTGACGTAACCCCCGTATAAGCCGCGCACCATTCGCCGTGGTGCCGTGTTTGTGTGCCGCGCTTATTTATACAATGTGCCGCTTGCCTGCCAGCCATCCAAATTTTACCTCTAAACTAGAGATATACTAGATTTTACCCGCGGCCTGGCAAGCGTAAATGATTGTGAAAATTTATTTTAACCTCAGATTGCAGCCGACCACACTTTGTATTTTTATCATTTCATTTGTTGCGTACAATCTCAAGAACTACTGAACCGATTTAAAAGTTAATTATTTACGAAGTCAAGCTATTCTTGAATAACATGTTACGGTAGAAATTATTATGCTAAGGCAAAGTAAAAATAAACAGTGAGAGCAAATTTGTTGCTTTTAATTATTTCACTGTTAAACCCAAACCAGAAAACTAGAATCAATCAGAAACCGGGAAGTGGATCAAATCCAACGATACCTTAATTTTAGAAATCCGTCCAGTCGTTTGGATAATACAATAAAGAATATTATATACATAGATACGTGAAAAGAACATAACCCTTCTTGACAGTCGGGTAAAAAGTTTTGAGTCCAATAATAAAACGTGTTGATATTGTGTGGGCCGTATCAATATCTGCCAATCATGTTTAATTCAAGTCAAATATGAACATTATTTTCATTTTACCATCTTCAGATCGTAATCAAAAACTGTCAGTCATTTTACGTACTGTGGTTTACATTATCTCCACATAATTATGTTTCAGCTGTTTATAGTGAATACCTGCTACGTTGAAGTTCATGTTAGATCTACCTGGTCTTTTCGACCTTAAAATAATCTTTGCATTCTAAAAATGTAAAAAAATACCAGAGTTGGGCAATACTGCGAATTTAGTGCTTGTAATAATACTTTAAGAACTTATTAATGCTTGAAGCACTTCGCTTAGAGCATTTTGTAAAACAAATTCTGATGTTTAAAGCATTTGCAGAACTTGTTACTTATTAAGTACGTAAGCGTTATAAATTTAAGTATCTTAGGATTTCGAATTTAATATCGAACTGCCATCCACCTTATTATAATAAGATTAGAACTTGGTTAGTGTGTAAATTCATACCTTGGTTCGTATTTCCAAATTATTACATCTATACATATATCAATAAAATGGACATTTCCAAACTTTGTACAATACAGCACTCTTTACAGAATTAATGACTGAGGTAAAGCCTCAACAAAGTCCAGATGCTGCGAGAGTGTTGCTTTTTTAATGAATTTTACAGAAATTAGTTCAATTAATACAAATAAATAAAATCGTAACGTAGTCTGTAATTGTATAGTTCTACTGATTACTTAAGCGAATTTTCAGATTTCAATCAGTTTCTTACAAGGAGTAACTTGTAAAAAAAATTAGGATTCCGCGCAAAAAAAAAACCCCATGAAATTGTGACCAAAATTCGATCCAAATAGGGAAGTATACATCCAATATCTATACATATAATATATTCTAAGGAGTGATCTAGGTTAGATTTTGTCGCAGAAATAACCCTTATGGGGGTGGACACGGTGATGGAAACCTTCATAAAGGATACGCTGTATCTGTGAAATTACTTAAGTTAAAAAAGAAATACATATGTTCGACGGTCTTTGAACACACTACCCGAACGGGTTGGGGATGGATTTTATATAGAAAAATTTATTATACCACGCGGACGAATTCGCGGGCAAACCTACTATAAAAAAGAGGTGCGCCGATTCGTAGACACACTACGGAAGCTATACTACGTACGGATTTTCTATTAATGTTTAAAATTAACGTTGGTAAATTCGTGTCCATAATTTTAATGAAGTTGGAATCGTAGGGAATTGGACAGTTTATGAAAAGAATTCACTTTGATTAAGTGGAACGTTTCGTTGCTAATTGCGACTTCCTCTGCAACTATATTTAAAAACAAACAACCTATATAAAACTGTCATTGTGATATTTACTATTTTGTATTTTGTTGTTTGTTTTTAAATATAGTTGCTGAGGAAGTTGCTATTAGCAACGAAATAATAATAATAAATAAATTCTTTATTTGGGTACAGATATGCAGCCACAGCTGATTTATACTCTGCCCCATCAAAATAAAAATACAGACATATATGTATATAATATTATGCACAAATTTGTGACTAATGGGTTTTTAACAGACAATACCAGTATTTAGAAAACAAGGATAAGTATCACAAATGTTAATAAAAAAACTTAACAAAAAAACTTAACAAATATTGCCAAAACTTAACAAATAAAAGAAAAATATAAACAATGAACAATGTGTAGATTAAAAACAAGTTTCAATATCTTTCGATTAAAGAATCTTTGATAGTTTTTAAAAATAATTTCCGACTTTTAACCTGTCGAATACTAGGATCGATACAGTTCCACAATTTTGGTCCAACAACAGAAAGACTTGTTGCGCCGATTGAGGTTTTGCTCTTAGGGATGTAAAGCTCTGTGTTATTTTTGGTGTCATAGGAGTGGAAACTAGACAATGGTATTAATAAATCACTTAAGTAGTTAAAATTGTTACTGTAACAAATATCATGTATCAGACTTAAAATATGCAGATGTCTAGAATCCTTAAGATCTAAGAGCTTCAATTCTTTCAAATATGGATGAATGCGTTCAGAGCGTTTCGAGTTGCAAATAAATCTGATGCAACAATTCTGTATACGCTGGAGTTTAGTGTTGAGTGATTGAGACCATTGTAGACACAATCACAATAATTTAGCATAGACATAATTAGCGAACTCACAAGATTTAGCTTAACAGATCTACACAAAGAGTATTTAAAACGAAACAAAGATTTAAGTTTAAAATATGTTTTTTGACATAGCAATGCCACATGATGTTCCCAGGAAAGTGAGCAATCGAAAACAACTCCCAAATTTTTTGCACGTGTCGAAAAAGGAATTGGTAAATCACATACATTTATATTGATAGAGTTAACAGATAGTAGTTCTTGTAAAATATCGATTTTTCGTTTAGAAGCAATAGGCAAAACAATAGTTTTTTTAGCGTTTAATTGAAAGTTATTTACAAGCGCCCACTGCTCGATAGCTTTAATGTCTTTATTGAGTTTAGCCACAGCAGATTGGGCTTCATCCATTTCAAAGGATATTAAAAGTTGGGTGTCGTCAGCGTACTGGAAAATCTGGCAAAATTCAACTACATTATGTAAGTCTGCCGAATATAAATTGAAAAGTATAGGGCCTAAAATGCTACCTTGGGGAACTCCCGAAGGTATACTAGTTAAGTTTGATACTCTATGGATACCATTCTCCGTTATTTTAGTTTGTTGATTTCGATCACTAAAGTAGCTACAGAACCACTGTACCGCTGAATGAGAAAAGCCATATGAGTATAATTTGGCTTACAACAACTTGTGGCTCAAACGGTCAAACGCCTTAGAAAAATCAAGCAGCACCAAAATATTAACTCTATCTTCATCTATATTTATTTTAAGTGTATTTGTTACTGCTAACAATGTTGAATTAGTACTGTGATTTCCTCTGAAACCAGATTGAAATTTGTACAGAATGAAGTTTTCTTCAATAAACTTTCCAGCTTGTTCAGCGACAACCCTTTCCAATACTTTAGAAAGTATCGGTAGAATACTCACAGGACGCAAATCTTGAAATCCAGACGAATTTTTTTGTTTGGGAACAGGTGTTATTAAAGCGATTTTCCAGAGTGACGGCACTGTTCCAGAAATTAAAGAGTAGTTGACTAGATCTGTTAATGACTTAAGGCAAAAAGGTAGACACAATATTATCTCTTCAATATTCAAATTGTCCACACCCCGACACTTTGTTTTAATTGAAAGTAATATTTCATATATTTCAAAATCAGAAACACAGCGAAAGTTAAAAGTTTCAGACACAACAGGATAATTTGCTAGCAAACGGCTTACTTCACTGGACGTATCACTTGAATAGCTACTAGAATAATTATTTATAAAGAAATTATTTAATGCATTAACATCATTACATTGAAACTGAGGTGATTCGAGCTGCTTTCTATTATGAATGTTTAGATTACTCAACTGTTTCCATAATTTACTTGGATTATTTGCGTTATTATTTATACGGTTCTCTATTATATTTTGTTTCGAAAGCCTAATATTTTTAGTGACACAATTTCGAAGATTTCGGTAAAATTCCCAGTCGGATTTGATTTTTGTTTTTTTAAATTTCAACCATGCGTTGTCTCTACGTCTCATTAGTGCACGCAGTTCCTTGTTAAGCCAAATTGGCTTACCTTTTTTTACCTCAAAACATTGCATAGGTGCATGATTATCAAGAAGCTTGTTTATAAGACTGTTTAAGTAGGACAATTTCATATCAATGTTCGAGCAATAATTAATTCCAATCCAATCCAACTCACGAGCTTCTTGCACAAAAACATCATAATTTATACTTTTTAAATTTCTGGAAAACATATATCTTTTCTGCAGTCGTTCCTTAGGAATATCGCAATCGAAACTTATTAGGTTATGATCAGTTGTTCCAAGCGGAGCATGTTGCATTACATTCGAGACAGTGGATTCATTTTGAACATGTAAATGGTCGATTAATGTTGCAGAGTTTTCTGTAATTCTAGTTGGCTCATTGATTAACTGTTTAAACCCTAAATCACTTAACAGGGAAATCGCACTTCCATCTGAAATATCGACGTTGAAGTCACCAATTCCGTACGATTCCAACTTCGTTTAAAATTAACGTATGTAACATAAAAAAACAACGAAAATATTTTTTTTCATATATTAATGATAAATATAGAAAACAAAATGTTTCATACGAATTTTCAGTTATTTATTAGTAAGAAATATAAAAGAAATCTTGTCTCGCAATTTTGTTTGCAAATCACAACCTGTCTCGAGGAGTGCGTTAAGAAACAGCTTCAAAAACTTTGTAATCGTTGGTGACCTACTCCAAATCATTAATTAATAATTTGGTGATAAGTTGAACCAAAGATTGTTGGAACATAATTTTATAGACGTTTGAGTTGAGACACAGAAACTATAGTTTGAAAACACACAAGCAACGTGAGATACGCGCCCACCGTGTGTGTCCTCGTCCTCTGCAGTGTTAATACCAACAGAACTGATACCATACCAAGGATGAGAAAGTAATTCGATAAAGCGAAGCTACATATTAAGGTTACTGTTTACCAGCTGTTCAATATCCCCCCTTTTTACACGCATAGCTCTATCACACGACCAGTTGGATGTTTGTGTGTTTATAAAATGCACTTACGTTTAGAAATTCTCTAAGTTCTATGAAAAATCGTATTCAATCTTTGATGGCAATGATTCAAAATAAATTAGAAATATGTACCACTCTTCCCATATGACTTCTAGCCAAGTTTTTATAGTTTATTTGATCTAAATAAATGATTTATAATCAGATATAGAAGCGAGAAAATTTTAAACAAATATTTGTGCAGAAAAAAATTAATTTGAAAGAAATTATTGAGCAAGCCAAATTTGCCAGTATATTTACCATGAGATTTAAAACTAAAATGTTAATTAGTCTTCCCGAAATTCGAAGTCTTGTAACGTTGTGTAAAGAAATATTGACTCAAAGATTAGATTAGGTACTTTTTATCTCGGAAATATTTGGGGTTACTGTGTAAAAATTATGGGCTACTGTGTGTGCTAATGTAGAATAAAATTTATTTCCACTCTATTATATTACGTAACTCAGGGGCTCCCAAACTTTTTCAGTTCACGGCGCACTTACAGGTTTAGTATTTTGTTTCGGCGCGGCGCCCTAGCTAGTCGGAATAGGGTAAAATGATACTACATGAAGCTGAGTTTTTATATTTATATTGGCACATAAGAATACATTTATTAAACATATACAATTAAGTTAGCAGGAAAGTGGACAAATTGATGTTAATCAATAAACCAATTATTAATTTAGCGACGTTTCGGTCATATATTTGACCTTCATCAGGCATCTATAAAGTACAGCACATGTTAAAATTAAGTACACAACCAAATATACAAATATTAATTTGTCCACTTTCCTGCTAACTTAATTGTGTATGTTTAAAAAAAATATGGACGCAACAATTTCCAATGTAAATACATTTATTATTTTAAAAAAATTGTTTATTTTGTAGCCTCAAATAACTAAGTTTAGTTTCCGGAGAATGATAAACAGGAGGGCATCACGGCGCCCCTCTTTACTTTTTACGGCGCACCAGGGCGCCGCGGCGCACACTAACGCTGCAAAGTATTTGCGCGGGTCGGCTAGTATTATTGTCATAGGTGGGCATTAACTCGTTAATCCGTTAATCGTTAATTAACGAAGTTAACAAAGTGCTTAACGATTTAACTGTTCAGTTAACTTTAAAAAATGTTAACGGACACATTAACTTCCGTTAACTTGTCATAAGTCCGTTCAATCGTTAATTAAGTACCTACAATTCACAAGGACACCGTGCGGACCGTGCCGCGCCGCGAAAAACACGTTCAGACATGTACGGTTTTGCCGGTCGGCCGGCGGTCATTGCGAGAAAAAGTAACAAATCTTTAAGAACTAAAGCTCAAAGTCTCGTCAAAATGTGGCTGGACATGAAGTCAAAAGACTCTTTTAACGATGCGGCATTCCTCGGAGAACAGATAATAATAAATCTGTTTATTAAATATAGTACTGCTATACCGTCAAGTTCTGCAGTCGAACGCCTTTTTTCTACGGGAAAAGACATTTTAACGCCTAAAAGAGCCTCACTTTCCGATGAAAACTTCAATATATTGTTGTTTATGAAGGGGAATATGCACCTTATGTCAGACTATAGCTGTATTTTGAGTTGAACATTTATTATTAAAAACTCTAATGATACACCCTTCTTTTACTAATATTTCATGACCTGCCTAAACTTCCATAGCCCGTATTAACATTAAATATAAAATAGAATTTCTATCGCGAGTTAACGATTTACGATTCGTTAATCGTTAACCTGCAAGATTAACGGCTTAACGATTAACGAAGTTAACTTTTTTTAGTAACGGATTAACGATTAACGAAGTTAAGTATTTGATTAACGATGCCCAGCTATGATTATTGTAACGCTCAACTTTTCGTGAATGTTCACCGCTTAATATCGGGAGTTGGGACACATCCCTGGTGTTTTTGTTTATAGATAAAACAACGACGAGCGGTGCGTGACACTTACAGGAGGTCCACGCCGTGTCCGCATACATCATCGTCACGAAGAAGGTGGTACATATCGCGCCAGTCGTCGTACATAATATCACTACATCGCTTTATAATATGTATCTTTCGTGTGTTAATGTATCACAAAGACAGGTAGACATATCGAAGTACCATTGACAATATCAACAAAGCGGATTCAATAATTCAGCAGAAAAATCAATCAAAATATTGTACTATTTATTGCCAATGAATGATAGATTTCAGAGAATTGATATCTTTACAATACACACAATATATATAGATTAGTAGTTTAAGGCTGCTGTTCAATATGCGCCCTTTTTCGCCCGCTGTTTTACGAGCAATTGGATATGTGTATGCATGTAAAATGCACTTACGTTTCGGAAATCTCTCATTTCTATGAAAAATCGGTTGTGTTAATTCTTCAAAATACATTAGAAATACAGTGAAAACCGTTTACGACGACATCGTTTAGAACAACATACCGGTTATATTGCCAAGATCATATGTCCCGGCTGAATGTTATATGACCGCCTTATAACAAACACTGCTTTTTGCGACATTGCTTATTACGACATACCGCATTTAGCGACTACATTTGATGTAATATCTTCATATCTTCGGAGAATTATATCTGTTAGAACGACCAGCTGTATTGTAAGCAAAATTCGTACGCACAGAAGTGTTCCAAACAGACTAAAATTACAAATTTTATTAATACAAAGAAATAGTGATAATGTGAATATTATTCCTATTAATATCTATGGATTTATATGTACCTACACATTCAATAATACTACATAATTAATAAAAAATTACATTGTACCTCGAAAACATCACCAGTTGTTACGACTATCGATTTTTAGGACCAAATATGAGTAAACCCTTCGATGTTGTTATAATAGATTTTGACTGTACGTTCCATTCTTCTCATATGATTTTTAGCCAAGTTTGTACAGTTTATTTGATTTAAATAAACGATTTAAAAGCAGATAAAACAAGAACAATTAGTTTTACCTACATTATCGTATAGAAAATATTAATTTGAAAAAAATCATTGAACAAGCCTTTGTCAATATTTTAAACGTATGTTTATAAAGAAAAAACTGCAAAATATTAATTTGTCTTCTCGTAATTCGAAATCTAGTGACGTGCAGTAAAGAAATATTGTCGAAAGTCAAGTTTTTTTATTGATTTTTTAGATGAAAATTAGGTTTTTTAAATTTTTAAGCAATAAATCAAATTTTGTGAAATTTAATGTTTAATCACGGCAAGTAAAACCAGGAATAAAATGAATTTTGGGACCACAGTTCGAAATTTCTCGAGAGCATATTTTACAATCCGAGGGATTAGTCACCTTAAATAATGCGTCATTCATAACGTCGCGGTGTTCACAATGACAGAGGCGTTACCCAAACATTTCAAATGTTTTGTGTACAGTAGACTTCCTCTAGGTCATCGCATATGGGCCTGTTAGGATTGGGGTTACCGGGTGCCATATATAAATAATAATAATAATAATGCGTTTAACGTCCGTTTGTCGACTTTTATGTCATAACAGACGCCATTCGCACCATTACTCTTTTCCATTTTACCACTTCCCGTTATTTTCTACATTTCTAAAACTTTAACTTAACTAGTAGCAGCGGGCGAATGAAGGAATTATAGGAATTTAGGATAGGATAGGTAATTTTTGAACTGGGAGTTTGATAGGTAATCGGCCATGGCCTTGAATAAGGAACCATCTCGATATTTATATGGAATTAATTGAAGAAAACCATGGAAAACTTCAGTCAAGATGGCCGGTACAGGAATTATCGTTTCTCGGCGAGAGGCAGTAGGAAAAATTCCCAGCCACATCTGCCCCCGCCGGGATTCTACATTTTTTTTAAAACTTCAACTTATGGAGTAGCAATGGGCGAATGAAAGAATTGTAGGAAATTAGGATAAGATAGGTAATTTTTGAACTAGGAGTTTGATAGGTAATCGGCCATGGCCTCAAAAAACAAACCATCTCGATATTTATCTGGAATTAATTGAGGGAAACCATGGAAAACCTCAATCAAGATGGCCGGTACAGGAATTATCGTTTCTCGGCGAGAGGCAGTAGGAAAAAGTCACAGCCACATCTGCCCCCGCCGGGATTCGAACCCGTACATCCTGAATGCGAGTCTAGTGCTGTCACCACTACTCTACCCAGCTATATGATATATAAATCATTTGACATAATAATTTAGTGGTCAATCATCTAGACCTCATAAGATTCATAAAATTTTTGTGAAATCAACCTGATTATATGCCCTAATAAATAAGAACAGAATTATCAAAATCGGTTCACATTTGCTGGAGATATGAGGTAACACATACAATATAAAAATATTTTTATTTAAAAACGGATGCACCGATTTTAAGAAAAGCTATATGGTATCTATCCAATATCGTTCTGAACAAAACGATGTCGAAATTTTTCAAATCGGTTCACAACTGGCGAAGCTGTCGCGGAACATACACAAAAACGCGATTTGAATTACCTCTTTTTTAAGTCAGTTAAAAATATTTAGATTACGTCTTTTTAATTTTCTTTTTCTATTATGCCGCTTTTTAATTTTATTGCCTCGCGAAGTAGAGGGAAAAAAAATATAATGAGCCTAACCCTCATAAGCTCACAGAAGAAGTTTAACTTTTTTAGTTCTTAATATTATTCCCAAGTTTAATTTTTTGTTATGTCAAACTAATTAATAATATTTACACATACACATGTACTTCGTAACACGCTATAAACTTCTGTCTTTGTCAGTTTCATGTAATTTAGGAGACAAACTAACTTCCCCTTTCGGGGACAAGTCTACTTCCCCTCGATTTTTACTGTTATCAAATAGATACGTCGCTAAAGGAGTTGAACTTCAAAAATTCAAATACACGAAAAGTTTTTAGTACCGCCACTGAGATCGATTGTGTTTTGTTGGATGCAGCAAACAGTTGAGCGTACGAACAAACGAACGGCGGTCGATATTTTCGTGTCACTTTCTTAGTTGCACCGCTTCATCATTAATCTTTTGGTTATGTTTCACGGCAGTCTCTCGACTGCTCAGTAGTTTTCTCAATATTAGCAGTCTTTTTTTTAACGTAGGTAGGTCTTTTGTACACAGGTAGTTTCTATTAGATCCACTGAGTTTATAATATTTGAGTACTAAGATTCAGTGTCCAACGCCAGAGCCGAAGTAGATATTTCAACGAATTTTTAATACAATAAAATACACTAACAATCCGCTTAACGCTACTCCAGTTAACGCTGTTTCAGTGTTATGCGGTTTCTAAAAAGAAAAGTTTAGCCACTGTAACGTAAATTATGGATCAATTTATACAAAATGATTCAAATGTTGATAGAAGTTCAAAGGCAAGACGACGTGTCATTGACCCATTATCTTCCTATCGACAACAGCTTGCTGAACAAAACAAAAAAAGGCAAACGACTGACTTCTTCTCAAAAAACAAAATATGTCAAATAAGGAACTTTCCTCATAACAAACATAACTTCTTACTCGAACTTTTATTTGATTTTCATAAATGTTTTACGAACAAAAATCGATATTAGCAACTAATGAATCTGAAATTGATGTGATAAGAAAGTATTTAACAATAAATGTTACAAAATTAAACAAAAAAAAAAAAACTAACAAAATAATATTCATATTTTATCTACGTATTAAGATAACCTCGTTTAGCGCTATTTCGTATAATTAATGTGATAAAAAAGTATCTATACTAATATTATAAAGCTGAAGAGTTTGTTTAGTTGAACGCCCTAATCTCAGGAACTACTAGTTCGAATTGAAAAATTATTTTTGTGTTGGATAGTCCATTTGTCAAGGAAGGCTATAGGTTATAGTTATACAATATTTATCATGCTAGGACCAATAGGAGCGGAGCATCAATGAAAAATGTTGCAAAAACGGGAAAGATTATTTCTTTTGAGAGTTTCCATTGCGGCGTAAACGGTTATTATTCTATAAGGAAGACTACTGCAGCATAATACGTCTGAATACGGGCGAAGCCGAACCGGGCCACTGTTTTAATTAATATTGAATGAATACGATAAGACTTTTTTAAATCAATTTTGTAAATAGGGTGGGCTCTGTTAAACAAAAATAAACTTTTAAGAACAGGTTTGGAAATAAAAAATCGTCCGTAATATTAATTTACAGATTATTCTTTTTATTTGAGCCGATGCGAGATGCCGGTTCAAAGATAGTACATGACCAGTTATCAGTCAGGCATACACTGTACACAAAATGACACTACAACCGTAGATTGTCCTGAAGTGGTACAAAAATTGTTAAGGGGCATATCTACCACAGAAATATTTATTTGTAAATATACAGACGTAGTTATAGCTAAAACAATTGGCTCTCACATGAAGTGAACTTAATGTTGCAATTTGCTTTATTATGAAGGATTAAATGTTGAATTGTGTAACAGATAACTCATTCCGCCGCGAAAGTGGAAAAATTCGGATTTGAGTCCCGACGGTGACAAGTATTTAAAAATATTTTTTTCTAATATAGCGTTGCAACAATGGATGTTTCTTAACAATTATAGATAACGACAGCTATTATACTGTTTAGAAATATTTGTACAGTGAATTTCATTTAAGGTTACTGTGTACCAGCTGTTCAGTGTGCTCCCTTTTCCACCCGTACCTATAGCTCTTATCTTACGAACAGTCGGGTATGTGTGCACTTACTCAAGTTTCGGAAATCTCTAATTGCTATGAAAAATCTTATTGAATCGTTGATGTTAATGCTTCAAACTAGAAACATGTATCATATTATTTTTAGCAAAGTTTTTGCAGTTTATTTGATCTATGTAAACGTTTAAAAATCAGATAAAAACGAGAAAATTTGCATAAGGTTTACACAAGTTTTTGTGCAGAAAAAATTAATTTGAAAAAAAAATTGTAACCGAGTTAAATTTGTCAGTATTTTTAACACGAGTTTGTAAAGAAATCTTCAAAATCTCGTGACGTGCTGTAATGAAATATTAACGAGTATAACGCTTTTTTATTCAATTTTCAGGTCAAAAATATATGTTTTCTGAAATTTTTAAGCAGCTAGCCACATTTTGCTAAGCTTTATGCTTAATGATAGCTAATAAAAACGCGGTAATAAAATGAATTTTGCGACCACAAATCAAAATTTCCTGCGAGCATATTTTGCAATCTGAGAGATCAGCCGTCTTAATTTTTTTTTGAAATTATACTTCCATTGGCGCACTGAGAATTTCTCTGTTACCGAACTTGCGCACGCAGCAAGCAACGAAAATGAGACACCATGAAGTTAGTTGCTTATTTACCACGTGTATCGGCAAGATTGAAATAGTTGATAAAGCTGATTCTTCAATGTTTAACTTTATATTCATAGTTGACACGTTTCATTTCTCTGTTACAATGTCCTGGCGGAGTTATCCACGTAATATCCAAAGTAAATAAGTCGGAGTGAACAGGCTAACTTTTAATTATATTTATCATCTCCTTATAGATATCCTATTTTATTAATGTACATCTTAAACGGAAATATGAATATCAATTATCGCGATCACGCCAAAGAAGTATAACTTCTGCTGCGCGTATATAAGTACACGCCCCATTTTTTAACTATATTTTTGTCGGTTTAAATTTAAGTGGATTATTGACCCTGGATCGTAGATATGATATACATAGGTATGGCTATAGCCCCTTTCTCTGCCTACGAATTAGAGTTGGGTAACTCAGATCTGAACCGGTTCAAAGAGCCGATTCCGACAGAAGATCCGTGAGAGCCGACTCACTTTTTTTTGAGCCGACGAATCAACGGATCCGCATAACTCAGTGAAACACTTAACACACAGAAGCACATTTTACACTTACGTATCAGTTCTTGCTTTGATGCATTTGCCAGCTCAAATGACTCATGCATCACATGCTTGGCTATGCATTCTTGATTCTATACAGGTCGTGATATGATTGACTGAACTAGGTAACTCAGTGGCAGACTGCAGTCACATATTCAGAACTCGGCTCTTTTTGAACCGGTTCAGTGAGCCGGCTCACATATGGGATCCAGATGCAAAGATGCAGATCACTAAAAATACCCGTTTTTCCCATCTCTACTACGAATTACAAATTATGTACTTAGGTTGGATTAATAATAAAAAAATGGAAATTTACCTCATTCATTCATAGCGCTCACTACTGAGATGATTCATGTTTATAAAAAATCAGCTCTCCCATGTAGTGAATTTAATGTTACAGTTTGCTTTATTATGATGAATTGATTGTTTAGATATCGCACCGTAGAGTAACTGATAACTCATTCCGCCGCGAAAGTGAAAAGATTCAGGTTTAATAAGTTTTTTATTGAATCACGGGCAATTGGACAATTGAATTTTAATATAGATAAACTAAATTAAAAAATTTGCGACGTTTCGTTAATTTGTTTTAACTTCTTCGGGCAAAACTTATTAATTATAATGGACGTGAACAATATTGAGATTCAGGTTTAAGTTCCGACGGTGTTGGTGGATAAATAATAAATTTTTCTCAACATAAAATATGATTCCGTCAATAGAATGAGTGATACAAAAAACCTAAAGTTAATATTTAAAGATTATGTACATAAATTATTACAATAATTATTCCTTGTTTTAGGTTTTTTGGTTTATCACACATTGTTTTCATTATATAACATTTCATTACCATGGATTATATAATCTTGATAAAAATTTAGTAACCGTTTGTAATAATTTGTTTTAATATTATTTAAACAATTGTAATTTTAATTTTATGTACACATTTGTATACTTGAAATGGACCACAAAGTGTGGTTGAAACGTTCGTTGTAAATAAATATCAATAAAAAAAATATATTGAACAGTATAGCAAGTAATTTCATTTCGTTAATTTATTACTGTTAGTAGAGTCCAATATTATTAATAAACTTTTTTATATTTAGCATTGTAACAATGAATGTTTATAACGATCGTAGATATGTTTACCCTTAAATCAAACTATACACAGACATCGCGTCTCCAAGTTGGTTGTCCACGTTGAAACGTATAATAAATTATATTTTGACTTGCGTAAGTATAGAAGCTGTTGTTTTGAGAATCCAAATTCAGAACGTGTGGTCAGTTTACTAGAAACAGTATCGATAGTCAGAAACAAGACGTTGTTGACAACCGCTGTTTGATTTTTTACTCATCTTGATCGAAACACAACACAATTTTATTATTAACTTCACCTGTATGTTTGTTTGTTGGTTTGTTTGTAAAGAAATCTTTGTACGTAAAATACTCCCACTTTAAAACGTCACATCAAACTGAAACTTTGCACACTTATCAAAGACCGATGAAAATACAATAATTTAATAAGTTTGTCCCATTATTTTGACCAGGACCTTCAAGATAAAAAACTTGAAAAATTACAGTAAGCAAGCTGACATTGCTGTACAGTGACGTACGTTGCGTTGTAGTCAAATGCAGTATTGTTTTTTAGTCTAATTATTTTCTATAAGGTCATGCAATTTCAGTTATATCCGTGACACTTTTATATTTTTTAGATATAGGCGTAAGTTTTACCCATTCCAATCCTCTAGTGGGGGAATGGTATTAATTTAGGACCATTTTTTTTATTTTCTTTGAACTTTATAAATTTGCTTTTTAATTGTACTCTCTGACGTCACACATTGAATACGTCTATGCATATTCTATTCTATTCTATTCTATTCTATTCTATTCATGGCACATGTTGACGAATTCCCGGAAATCCAGGTCTTCTGGCAACCGTACTACGAACATGGAACAATTAAAATTTAGATTGAGAGGAACAATTATTTTAAACTGTGCGGAAAAAATGTATCAATGTCAAAAAATAAAGTTGAATTTGTAATTTTGTATATACTTTTTGCGTCCAAAGATAATAAGTAATGTCTATTAGTATCTAAGCACGGTTAACTCCTTTACAAAGTGTCTTATCGCCTCATCAAGGTTGTATCAGCTGATCTTTCACAATAATAAACTCAGTAGGAAACAATCAAAGCTATATTATAAGAAAAGGAGATACAAAAACAAATTAAGGCCAAACAAGACATGATTAATGATTTAGCAACTCGCTTTATATATATTTTATTCTCTAAATACGTACTTATCTACAGGATGTCCAAAATAAAATTTAAAGAAACCAGCCCCGGAACTTCGATTTTTTCGAATCGGGGCAGAAACCTGATTGTGGCACCCCCTCTCTCCAGCGTTTGAGATAAATTGTTTAAAAAACTCAAAAATATATAATAGGTGGCATTTTAATATTTTTTTTTTAAATAATTATTTATCAAGTTTCAAAGATATTATATTATGATTTTGGCAACCCCTGAAACTGCCGCCCGGGGCAGGTACCCCAGTTTGCCCCCCTCCCTTTTTCTAGATTCGGGACTGAAAGAATATAATATAACTTTATTTCTGTTTTGTCCTTAGTAATTAATATAAAAATGATTTGTCGGGAAATTTAACAAGTCCTTTTTCCCGATAAATCATTTTTAATATCATATAACATTCGTTTCCATCCACGTAAAAACTGAGAATATTCTGTATGTACTGATTTTTATGCAATGTGGAAGGTATTTGCAGCGAGAGTCGAAAAAAATGTGTGATTTTCGTTAAATTTCTATTGTGGTTTTAACATGGATTACCTCTAAGTAGGGGAGTAAAAGCATGGCGTAGGGTTTTATTTGCTTTAAATATGTAGGTATTTTTAATTTAAAATTCGATAAAGATCATATTATAGGCGGAGAGCTGGCGACGGTTCTTTAAGTGTCTACGTAAGGTAAAATAATATTAAAAATGTCATTATCTTTACGAGTTATTCATTTGAGAATCTGTACATCTTGTAGTCAAAATACAAATTGTAGGGACAATAAATTAAGTAGTAAATATTATTAAATATCTTGTATATTTCCATACAAGATGGTCTATAACATTTTGAATATCGTATAAAATTGAATATAAAAAATCCACACTGGGTAAAAAATCGGGATTATTTTGGGTCAAATGTTGGGATTATTTTGGAGCAAATTTCGGGATTCTTTTGGTTCAAATTTCGAGGTAATTTTGGGTCAACTGAGAAAGTGAACCTTCTCTCGAAATTTATTTCTACAGCTGAAATGACGCAGTAAACAATAAATGCATGTATATGTAGCTCTTGCTCAAGGTTTCCCTTATATTTCCCCGGTGTTGAATCATTTCCCCTTTAACGCCACAGAAAATTTCAAGGAGATAAAAACAATTTAAAAAAAATAAGTGTTAGAATTGAATTGAGCCAGCCTGTATGTATTGGCTTGACTTACAGACATTGAATTTCAACGACCGCGCTGCGTATTGCTGCCGATTTCTTCTTGTTATGAAACAACTAAACTGCACCCTTATTCAAACCATAATATAAAGAGTTTTAAAGTTGACGTTTGACAGATATGAATTCGTATCTCTCAGCAGACTCCGCTCAAACAAACTTCACAATCTGACGTTTCTAATTAAACTAGTTTAATTAAAGATACGGCTCGACAATGTTTATTTTATCTGAAAAACTTTTGATTAAGCGTTTTCTATTTTTCCATTTTAACTGCTTTACTTGTACCTACAAGCTGTTTTTGAAATCTTAGTCTATTTAATATTGATTCAAGTACTCTAGAAGGGTGTACGAAAAATTCATAATATCGATGTTACTGCAGAAAATTAATTTGACACGAGCCAAACATTCTATTTTTAACCGACTTAAAAAACAAAGATGTTATCAATTCACCATGTAGGTATTTTTTTTTCTTTTTTGTTCAGCCATGACTTCTTGATAGGGTTAACCGGTTTGAAAAATTTCGCATCATTTTGTTCAGAATTATTACGAATTGGTATCATTTTTTTTAATCGGTTCAGTCGTTTTTAAATGCCTTAAAAATTATTATATGTTACCCCATACTTCCAGCATTTGTGAACCATTCAGAATGGTCGCACAGAAATATTACTTACATCGGTTGTGCAATTTTTATTTTTAATTTTGTGGCTCATTTTAATTAATTTGCAAAATGTTTTCATAATTAAAATGTGCAGCATAATGTCCCTACGTCTATCCCAGTTTTTTTTTAAATTTGTTTTTAGTTCAGGCACTACAGTAAGTATTGTACATGTTTTGTGTGATCATTATTACATTAGTTACTTATAAAGTTGGATATTTTAAGACAAGAAAATTGAAACAACTTAAAAAGAAAATGCGGGTTCTGAAGGTTGCTTTTTATCTAACGAAAATTTTTATAGAAACGTGCAATATATTTATAATAAATTCAACACGTAAAAAATACATAAAAATGTAATTTAAACAAATAAATAAATATACGGAGTATGGCCTGGTAGTCGAAGCACACAATATGTAATACTTTTGTTATTTTAGTTTTGTATTTTTTTTTTTGTAAAAAAAAAATACGAAGTCAAACTAAATAAAACTGTTTAAAAGTTGAAAGCTTGAGTTTCAGTCAAAAAACGTTAAATTTGTTTAGATTTTTCATATTATCCGAATCTGATATTTTAATATTCGATTATATACTCAAAAATAAAATTCTATAAAGCAATCTTTGCTTTAAATTTTTTTATATCCAAAATATAGAAACTCGTTTATAGTTGTATTTTATATAGATACACAAAATCTTTTCATTATTTACGTAACTAAGTACTTTCAGTTATTAGATAATAATCAATTGTTTGACAGTTTTAATATTTTAATGGCATTTTGAAAGTCATATTTAGTACACGTTTCTTTCTTGAATTATACTGTTTTATTTTAATAAAATTTGACAAACTAAAAACAAAAATTAATTTATCGTGAGTATGAAATAAACGATTTTGAAAACAAGATAGACGTTGATTACCTAAGATGTTAAGCATCTATAATTTACAATCTTTCTCCCTCTTGAATACAATATGTTTTATATATACGACACATTGTTTTTAGAATTTATTTTGAAATAAAAAAAAATGTTTTAAGTGAGTGCGCGTTGTTGAAAAATAACCATTTTCATGGACGCTGGCACTAGCAAATTGGATTTTAAATTCCAGTACAGTATAAAATTGATTTCTTAATTTAAGGTAAGCGACTTTCACATTCATGAAAATTTATTTTGATTTACTGTTTATTTAACATCCTTAAATTTTTAAGAATTTCAATTTACTATCTCCGATTATATTACATACGGTATACGTTTTTTATTTTTGTTTTGAATTATGGATTAATGCTATCACTAACTTTTCCTCTATTTAAAACTGGAGGCGAGACTTAAGGCGACTTTACTGACTTTTGTAATGCAATTATTGCAAAATGTCCTTTATGTCAATATTTTCCGTTATCTTGTTTTGCTTATATTTACAGTCTTAAGCTGTCTATTCAGTTTAGAAGTAGTTAAATTGAATTAACGTTAATGCCAGTATTATAGTAATGGTATTAGAGTTAATTCATTTTTACTCTTTCACGAGTAAAATACAAAAAACCCGGGTCGCAGTGCCAAAACCCTGCCGACAATATAGTGTATTTGCTTATACAGGCAGTGTGGCTTTATTATGCGAACTTAAATAGGTTTTTGGGCAAAATAAAAAATTTGACTCCTTAATACACCCCTTAAAATAACATTTTTTTTCTTAATTGCAATATTATTATCAATCGAAACTCTATACTAAATTATATACACACTTCAGTAAATAATTCACTATCTGCAAACTAGTTTTTTCATAAAATTTGTAAATCCGGTCCTGTCGGGCTGATTTTATTAAAATTTCTGGAACACTTTTTAATTACTACCAGAGGGTTAAATTTCATTTATATATATACATTCATATATATACATATATATATAAACATTTTTAAAAATGGTGTCAAAGTGTTTAGGAGGTTATGAAACGTCGAGAAATTTTGGTCCGACACCTAGGTCCCGCCATTCGACCGACGCAAATACACTAACAACACTTAAGAGAAGAAGATTTATTTGCAACATATTTACATGTTTTATAAGTAAACATTTTATTTCTTTTTTTTATTTTTGTTCAATGTTTAAAAATAATCAAAGATATTTTTCAATCTTTTTTTTTAACTATTGATTACACTATTGATAACAGATTATAATTTTTAATAAATTATTGAAAATGTAAAAAAAAATATTAACCTCGTTCAAAAAGTCACTTAAACAATGAAATTTTGAGGTCGGAACGAATTTCATTACGAAAACTTTTAATTACATATCAACTTTTATTGAATTGGCATCCAGTTTAATAAAAATAGATAAGTATCTATTTAAAAGTTAATCTGTAGGTTGTTTTTCTTTATAACATGAAACCCTCTTGAACATAAATTTGCTTCATAATCCTTCAAATTTATCGGTTTGTTTTCTAAAACTTTAGAAGTATTAAACTAGTTTCTAGAATTTCAAATATAAAAAAAAATATATTTACAACAAAAGTAATTTTATTTAAAATATTGTTAAATTGAAACCAAGAAAATCAAAATAGTTTTTACAAGTTTATTTACGTACAATTTATAATTGACTGTTATTTTGAACAAATCTGAAAAAGCGTCAATATTTTTTTTGTGTCGAATGCGCGTGATATTTTTTCTTCTCATTTCACGCAAGTTCAAATACTTTCGTTCTTTCAATTTCACTGGCGCTAGTAAAATTAGCTGTTTATATTAGTTTATGCTTGTAAAGTTGTAACAATGTTAGTCGCTAACTGACAGGCGCCTTACAATTGAATTAATACAATGTGAACGTCGCTTTATTACCCAAAACATGAATAAAAAAAAAGAATGGAAATAATTTATTTACCTTTATTATTTACAAAAGCATTTCCAGTAATTTTTTACATGACCAATAACATGAGTCAACATGACTAGCTTACATCGAAATAATATTTTTCAGAATAAAATCAAATATACTTCTTGTTTTAATCTTGTTACACTTCGTTGTAGTATATATCTGATTCGAATTGCCTTCTGTAAAACCCTGATTCACAAGAACTTACTGTTTTGTTAAACTTTTGCAGACGCAAAGCATAGAAAAAGCGACAAAATAATGCGTTTTAGTACTGACATCAATACCGTCGATGTGGTCAACTTTTGAACTGTTTGTACTAGAAGTTTGTTTCTTGGATAAATATAAAAAATGGCCGTATTTCATTGTTAACTTCTAATTACCATTCTTTAAAGTCTAAAGACATAATTTTTTGGAGATATGTTTTCATTTCCTCGCCCGAGTTTTCAGTCTCTAAGCCAGGCGAGCGATTTACGTCATTTTTGCAATCCACTCACGGTACCCAGAATACTTTTTTTCTACATTTTTCATGATATAGTTTAAAGAATAACTTCCAAGACGTTAATCACGTATGAGTTTTTCGGGCACCTAATAAAGATAATGCCCGCATGCTATCATTACCTATTGCTGAAATTTTAAGGGTTGCATTGAAAACTTAAATAATCGAAATACACGAAAAAATGTTGTAATTAATATCATAAATGGTTACAAAACATAAATATTAATTTATTATATCACAAAAATGTTAGACCGTTTTTACAGTAACCAAAATCATTCATAACGAGTTTGCTTCAACTCCCTGTTCTCCGGTTTGAAGTTATGAACTGCAGTATAATCAGCCCGAAACTGGAGGTGTTAAGGTTCCAACCCCGATAGTGACACTTATTTTATTCTCCTAATGTGCAGAGACATTAAGGGGTCTACCTCTACTTATTTGACATGAACTTTTTTTTTAGGGTGTACAAATTTAAATTTTTTTATTAAAAATAAATATTGAGTTTTATTGAGAAAATAGCGCCTGAACATGATAACTGCTCGAAATATTGATGGATCTAAAAATTTCAAAGATATTACCTTTATCGCGTATAGAGCAATTCTTTGTTGTAATTTTTATGACAAATTGCATTTAAGTTACTTTTTTTAGCGCAAAATGTTGGTGCTTAAATGTGTCTGAAACAAAATTTTAAAAAAATGGTTCTACATACATCTAAAAGTCGAATTATAGTTTCATTCTATTTTTTATATAAAAAAATTTTATTATTGTTTTCCAACAATGAGCGATCATTAAATCGTCTTTCATTTTTATTTAATTTAATTGTTAAACTTAACATACTCTAAAAATTTCTAAAAAAACGTGTTTTAAAGGAGTACTCTGAATTATCAGATTTTTTTTGGCTAACAACTTTCAGGACTATACGAACCCAACACCAATTTATTATTATCAAAAATCTAGTTCTTAGATTCGAATTTCCCAGATTCTAGTGGAAGAACTAGATTTTCAATTTATTATTTATATGAAAAGCGAGCCATAGTTACGCTACGTATTGCTACTATCTGGGCTAGTCACAATATACTTTTTATTTTTACATTTTTTCATCATGTTTCGAAAACGTAACCATAACGTTTTTATATATTTTGAGATCAGTCTCAGTTAGTTTGGATCACTTATAATAAGTAAACTAGCGAACTCGTGCGAATATTTCGCACCGTTAGTGGTCAGTTACGTATTATAATAGGATGGAAATAAATTTTATTCTATTCTATTCAGAGACTTCAACGCCACTGCGTCACTTAATATTGCCGACAACTGTTAAAATAAACAGTTTGCCACCAGATAGCGACATTTGTTTTTTCTGAATGTTATTTTCTGTATTCAAATTGTTAAAATTTTTAAACTGTAATTTTTTAATAAAGACATTAATTTTAAGATATTAAAATGGTCTCCAAAATGGCGTATCAAACATTAATTTTGATACAGTATTAAGGGAGATATTTCATACCGACAAAAAACACCTTTGAGAAATAATATATACAGATATTTATTAGATGTCTGAAAACAAAAGAATCGATGTGTCATGGCTGATCGACCCGATGTTCTGCTGTTTTTCCTTAATTCTGTTGTAGCGGTAGCAGACACGTTGCTTTGTATGCACCACACAAACCTCTCTAGAACCGAATTTGTCGCCTGTTATCAAACAAATTCGGATCTACAGGGTAGATGTAGAGCATTAACTGTGTGCTGGTCGCTATTTTCTTCATGCTTCCCCATCATTTCTTCTCGGATTTACAGGGTAATGATGTTCAGCACGTCTTACAAGTTTTCAGTACTGTTGTATATTATGTATATTTTTTTGTGATTTACTGTTGAAGAGTTTAATTTTCCTTTTTTCCCCGCAATATTTCTGAAAATAAAAAAATATTAAATTAAGTTGCAATTTAATAATTATTGTAATTCGTAGTTAAATTTTACATAATAAAGAAATTTAGATGAATGTTTGATGTAAAGGCTTGTTTATAAAAACAAACATTTTGTAAATATTTTTTGTAATTATTGTATAAGCGCTTTGCACTGTACACATTTTTTTTAAGTTTCGAATATAATTGCAGTTGACGGTTTATAATGAAAGTATCTACTTGTTGCAATATATAATTAAAACTAAAAAAAAAAGTCAATATAATCAGCGCCGGTCCTGGGGTAGAGCGAGAGGAATGGTAGCTCTAGGTGTCAGGTGGCAAGGGGCGTCAAAAAGCCAAATGCGAATAACAATTTCCAGCGCAAATATTGATGAACCCTTTTCAGAGGCGCGGGGGCAGCGTTGCCAGATCAAATTTTTAAAAATCCGTAGATTTCCATAGAAGTATAATAACTAGAGCTAGTTAATTTTATTTAAATTCAACAAGTGTTGATATTTGCAATAAAAGTTGATTTTTGAAAATTTGGGGCTTATTATTTATTTAACATAGAAGCGAAGTACAATTTACGTGAAGTAAAGCGTCAACAAAATGGCGCTGAAAGACAATCTCGCTCTACCCTGGTCAAGGGCTAAGGCCGGGGCTGAATACGATATTTAAAAAAACCTTTGGATTTGTTTTTCTGTATAAATAGACATTAACATTCAACTTGTGAAGCTTTTTAAAAATACAATTTTTTTTGTTAAAACGACAGTAAACCGTAATATAAATACGGAAAGCCCGTTTTTTATTTTGAATACCAACATAACTACACCTAAGACCGTTTTAACAAATTCATTTTCTTCCGGGTGTAAAATATAGATAGACTTTCTTCACAAACAGAAAAGTGTAATAACAGTACTAATTCTCCCCATTTAACAATCGGATCCTACTACAACTGCAGGTAAAATTTACAAACAAAATCTTTGAATCTAATTACAAACTTCAGCAATGTGAAATTCCGTGTAGTTTGCGTGGAGACTTCAATGCTCAAATAGAACAGCAATCTCTTATATACCTTGCATAACTTTTGCTATCTATTTTTTTTATAGTTGAACTAAAGCAATTAATTGTAGTATTTATAAACTAAAAAGCGGAAAAGTGGTCGGAAAACCTTAACAGTTTGTTTCTTTCTTTTGTTTTCGAATAGTTCCTTATTCCTCACCTGCTGCTTGTTAAAGTTTTCCGACATGTTTTCTTCTGTTTAGTTAGTCTCATTTTTGTGCAGTCGGGGTTTTTTTTAATAATAATTATTTTTTAATAAAGACAACTCTTTGATAAATCAATGTTTACTCAACGTGGATTCAAACCAAATAATGCGCATCTTTGATACTTTTAATTTATAAACAATTATAAATTGTTCATTGTTAAAAATTACAATAATACAGTTTAGTTTGCACAGTGAGCAAATAGTAACTTAGTCGTAGAATAATATTGGTAAAATGTAGTATTCGTTTTAAATTCAAATAGTGTTAGAATAATTAGAATTGCTAATGTCTTTTAAAATGGGTTTTTAATAAAGTAAATGTGTTCTTTCATGCATAAATTAGCAATAAATAAAAATTCATAACAAAACGTGCTTTTTGGTTTATAAAGCAAAAAACCAGAACTAATATTTAATAATGTCTCACATACTTTTAATAGTACCTGACAAATCGTTTATGGAAATTACTGTTTACATCTCATTTTTATGTTTTACTTTACAGCTCTCGTGTTAAATGATTCTCATTTTACGACCGCTAATACCGACATGAAAAGCATTTATTTTATAGGGGGGTGCATCAAAAAGAACTGGTATCAGTTATTTTTAGATTGCAAAATATGCAATCGAGAAATTTTCAACTGTGGTCGCAAAATTTGTTTTATTACTGCTTTATAAGCTATGATTAAGCATTAAGCTTAAAAATTTTAAAAAACATATATTTTTGCCCTAGAAATTGCATCAAAAAACGTGATATTCGTCAATACTTTCTTACGTCACAAGATTTGAATTATGGGAAAGCAAATTAACATTTTGAAGATTTTTCCTTAGAACTTATATTAAAAATACTGAAAAATTTATACTTATTAATAATTTTTTTTTTAAACTTAATATCTTCTGTACAAAAGTTTGCGTAAAACTTGTTAATTTTCTTGTTTTATCTGCTTTCAAATCGTTTATTGACATCAAATAAACTATAAAAACATGGCTAAAAGTCTTGTGAGAAGAACGGTACATATTTCTAGTTTATTTTGAAGCATTAACATCAAAGATTGAATAAGATTTTCCATAAAAATTAGAGATTCCCCAAAGTAAAGTGCATTTTACATGCAGATTCATCTGCGGGTGAAAAAAGGATCATATTGAAAAGCTGATACTCAGTAACCTTAAAACGGCGTATTTAATTTTTAAAATGTTTGTCATTTAAAACTTTGAGTCAAAGATATATTTTTGCGGACCAATCTGTATAATAAAATATGTTGAATGATATTATGTGTGGGCCTTAAGGAACGTGGTATGTCTGAAGCATTCAGCCTTGACTCTTACATTTGATCAGCAAATCAACAGTTTGTTTGGTGCGACTGCTAATTCTTTTGTCACCCAGTCGTTGTCTTTGTTGTTGTAAGTTGTATTCTGGGATTCCTCTGTTGTTTTTTATGCGTAGAATTTAATAACTGAAGCAAGACACGTATGTGGAACATCTGCTAGAGTGTTGATTAGTTGTAATACAAAACTGGCTGGTATGCCTATCGTGCATCAAAATATTTACAACACGAAAAAACAAGCGACATATATAAGTATCTTTGTTGATCCGTTTGGTTGCGTTCATTTGTTTTCTTCACATGACATTTCAAAATATCTGAAAATAGAATTTTATACGAATATAACTTTAACATAATTTGTAAACAAAGAAATAAATATGTTTTTTTAAAGTAAAGGGTTTATATATATTTTTTTCCAACCAACAGCTAGGGCTATTTGCACCAAGAACAAAATTATTTATATATATATATATATATATATATATATATATATATATATATATATATATATATATATATATAATTATCTAATAATAAATTGAAAAAACCCGGGTCGCAGTGCCAAAACCCTGCCGACAATATAGTGTATTTGCTTATACAGGCAGTATGGCTTTATTATGCGAACTTAAGTTGGTTTTTGGGCAAAATTGAAAATTTGACTCCTTAATACACCCCTTAAAATAACATTTTTTTTCTTAATTGCAATATTATTATCAATCTAACGTCTACACCGAATTAAATACACCCTTCAATAAATAAGTCACTATCTACAAATTAGTGTTTTCAAAAAATTTTAGGCACACTTTTTAATTGCTACTAACGGGTTAAATGTCAATTTTGAAACGATTTTGATAATTTTTTCTGTATTTTGGGGCCCAAAAACATTTTTCAACCCCTAAAAACTACCCTTAAAATGGCCCGATTACGCCCATTTTAAATAGGCTTCTGGGAGGGATGGATTTCAATACGTGGGCCAAATTTCGTTAAAAGCGATTAACTCTTTCGAAAGTTATTGCCCGTAAACATATATATATATATATAAATATATATATAAATATATATATAAATATATATATAAATATATATATAAATATATATATAAATATATATATATATATATATATATATATATATATAAACATTTTTAAAAATGGTGCCAAAGTGTTTAGGAGGTTATGAAACGTCGAGAAATTTTGGTCCGACCCCTAGGTCCCGCCATCCGACCAACCCCAATAGTGTATGTTGCCATATGGCAAATACACTAAAAAAAAAAACAATTGTTACTTTTACCAGTTCTCAGATTAGAACCTAGAAACTGGGCACTTGGATAAACCACGACACCACTATACGCTCCGGTTTAAAGAAACTGGTACTTTTAGTGTATAAGTCAAAAGAAAAAATTGGTTATTTTGGAAGAAATGCATTGTATATTAATGATATAAATTTATTTTCGGCGAAAGTGACATTTGGTTGCAATGAGCAACAGCGAGCCTTGCCACCCGAGTCAAAACATCATTCCGTCAGTATAATTTAAACATTTTTGACAGTTCAATTGTATGAAGTTTTTTAATGGAAATTACTATTTACTCCTGCTGTTGTTTTACATATATTTCTAATGGTGTGGTTTTTGGATGTTACCTACTATTGAATTGGTTATATCGCGTACGTTTGTTTTACTTTACTCACTAGTGTTAAATGAGTCATTTTACATACATGAAAAGCAGTTATTTTAACGGGGGTGTTCAATACATATTTTATTCAAAATGATCATTTTAGACACACACACTATTTACGAGTTATATATAGATAAAATATTCACAAAAATTGAATTACGTAAATGGTAAAGAAATATTTTAACCATTGGAAATTATTTAGTCTAATATTTGCAAGGATTAGAAATAAATAAAATACAATTTCTTTTGCTGGCCGCTGGCAGTTACACGACTTATATAATATCAATAACTTATTTTTAATTGAAAATTCATGTTTCTCTTATTATTTTCCGTTACAAGAAGCTGAAAACAAAAACGTCTTTAAAATATAAATAACGTTTTTGCCACGTCATGTTATTTTAAACTTAAGTTTTAACTGTAGATACCTTTGTATACAATTTGCGGTGTGTGTTTTAGAATAAACCACGATTCCAGTTGCGTTCCCATTCGAGACAACTCATCAGTAATTTATTCAGCAGTTGAGTTTCTGGAAAAATAAAAAAAAGCGTTTAGTAATGCTTGCTTTACAGTGCGGCGTAAGTTTAGGAGAAGTATGGTTATTGCAAGGCTACTCGAAACTAAGGTTGGGCGTTAGCATTATTGAAGGTGTGACTAGGCGAGAACGTTTGAGAGGGCGGGGGAAATAGTCTTGCGACGTCACATGGAGACTTTTTTTAATCAGTTGGGATAACAATAATTGAAAAACCAAGCCATGGGCATCGGTTAGGTAGACAATTGACTCACCCAATTCCAGACGTAACCATATTTATAGCCTCTTACGGCCAGCCTTCTAGTATTCTAGTAACCTTGTGGTTATTGTGGATATAATTTCGGAAGTGTCCAATTAGCTGTTTAAATTGGATATTTCCGATGATTTTCATTGTGGGATCATTTTCTCTTATCTTATTTGCTTAAATGTAAATTTTAACCGTAAATATCTTTCATATTTAAGGCCTTCATATAAAGAGAATGAAGCTCTTACAAAATAAATCATTATCAAAAATAGAAATCTTCAGTATACTGCTTTGAAACTATATAACGACTTGCTTGATTATTTAAAAGAGCTTTCAGTCAAGAAACTGAACTTAAGGTAACCGACCCCTTAGAATCTAAGGGGTCGGTTACCTTAAGTTCAATTTCTTGAGTGAAAGCTCTTTTAAATAATTAAGCAAGCCTTTATATAGTTTCAAATCAGTGTACTGAAGATTTCTATTTTTGATAATAATTTTACGATCTAAGGCTTAGATCGTTAAATATGTTCTCGGGAAATTGATTGCGAACTGTAGTCGCAAAATTCATTGTATTACTGTTTTTAATACCTGTGATTAAGCATTAAGCTTTACAAAATTTGGATTTATGCTTAAACATTTCGAACAAACATTTTTTTGCTCTAACAATGAATGAAAAACGTGGTATTCGTCAATATTTTTTTTACAGCACGTCACCAGATTTCGAATTACGGGAAAGCAAATTAACATTTTGAAGTTTTTCCTTTACAAACTTATGTTAAAAATACTAACAAATTTGGCTTGCTTAATAATTGTTTTCGAATTTAATTTTTTTCTGTACAAAAAATTGTGTAAAAATTATGTTAATTTTCTGTTTTTTATCTGATTTGAAATCGCTTATTTAGATCAAATAAACTGTAAACTTGAAGAATTGTACATATTTCTAGTTTATTTTGAAGCATTAATATGAAAGATTGGATAAGTTTTTTTATAGAAATTAGAGATTTACGAACAGCTAAGATAGAACTATGCGGGTGAAAAAGGGGCCATATTGCACAGCTGATAAACAGCCGCCTTAAGAAGTCAGACTATTTTATAATTTTGGAACTCCAGTGTGTAAATAATCTGTTATAATCCGGAACCACTAAGAATTATTATTTTGCAATAAATTTTTATAAAATTTCACGAGATACCTCATATAGAGCTTAAAAGAATAGACCGACATAGATAAATGACGTATCTATTGTAGTCTTATCCCTTCGACTGTTCTAGAATATATAACGTAATGAATTTTCGAACATACAAGAGGCGTTAGATTTGTGAGATTCTACTGTAGCGTTTTAGAAAATAAAGTCTCTCTCTAAATCCCAGTAATAAAGAAAACGTAAATTAATTTTACGAAAATTTTATGTAACACGCATGTAGTGTAGCTGTATGCCGTTTGTGACCTAGAAAAATATTATATTTGAAGTCAATGTACATAATTACAAATGTAATTTATACTTCGCCTTCAAATAGCCTAATTACTTTAATGAGTTTATATTTAACACTGGTCTGAAATGTGTACATTTCTTCACCATTTCAAGAGAAAACATATAAACGGTTTAATTAAGTGATGAACTTATAGAGAAAAAAAACAACAAAAACAATGCATTTAAGACGTGAACTGATCACTGGCAGTATTTTTGTTTTGTGACAGGACCAAAGAGTATGTTATCCAAAAATTATGTTTTAAAAATATAGCTACCTAAGCTGCATTTTGTTTTTACCCAACTGCCCCAGAAGGCGGCCAATGTTTTTAATCTATATTATCTCAATACAATATACATTGCAAAACTAGCTTGTGACGCTAGTGGATTCATTTGACGAGCGTCTATAATAATCTACAAACTCTCTCTCTCTCCCTCTCTCTCGTATTAAAAATAATTCGGTATGATGCAACTCTAAAATTATTTATTATAATTTCAGTATCTGTAAATATAAATACATACTGTATTTTTTACCAACTTCAAAAAAAGAAGTTATTGTGTTGCTCCGCGATAGCTCCGTCAGTTATGAACCGATTTGAAAAATGTTGACGCCATTTTGTGCAAAATCTTATCTGATTGGTACCATATAGTATTGATTAACATCGGTTCATCAGTTTTTAAATGACTTCAAAGAAACTTATTTTTATATGTATGCATTTGTGAATCGATTTTGACGATTCTTTTCTTATTTTTAAGAATAACTTGTTACATGGTTTCGAAAGGAATGCATAGATAATAGATATCATCATTCATCATATCAGCATGCTGATTTATTTAACTAACTAATTAGTGTATTTGCCATATGGCAACATACACTATTGGCGTCGGTCGGATGGCGGGACCTAGGGGTCGGACCAAAATTTCTCGACGTTTCGTAACCTCCTAAACACTTTGGCAGCATTTTTAAAAATGTTTATATATATATGTATATATATATATATATATATATATATATATATATATATATTTATATATGTGTACGCGCGATAACTTTCGAAAGAGTTAATTGATTTCAACGAAATTTGGGCCACGTGTTGAAATCCATCACCGCAAGAAGCCTATTTAAAATGGGCCTAATCGGGCTATTTTAAGGGTAGTTTTTAGGGGTTGAAAACTGTTTTTGGGCCCCAAAATACCGAAAAAATTCTCCGAATCGTTTCAAAATTGAAATTTAACCCTTTGGTAGTGATTAAAAAGTGTCCCCACAATTTTAATAAAATCGGCCCGACAGGACCGGATTTACAAATTTTATGAAAACACTAGTTTGCAGATAGTGACTTATTTATTGAAGGGTGTATTTAATTCGGTGTAGACGTTAGATTGATAATAATATTACAATTAAGAAAAAAATGTTATTTTAAGGGGTGTATTAAGGGGTTAAATTTTTTATTTTGCCCAAAAACAAACTTAATTTCACATAATAAAAGTATAAAACCACACGGCCCTATACAATCAAATACACTATATTGTCGGCAGGGTTTTGGCACTGCGACCCGGGTTTTTATTATTATTAAAATATTACGAAAAGATCTTACTCTTTTAGTCCCATACAGTAAAGCGATCATCAACCAGTTTCTTTTTCGATTTAAATAGGATTCTGAAAATAAAAAAAACTAGAGTTAAAATACTATTCATTTTTACTAGAATCTATAATATTAATGCTGAGTTGCAGAAAGGATTGTCAAAAAACCTGAGATTTTGAACACACAATACGAAAAGTTTTATAGAATTTTAAGTAGATTCTGTTCGAAAAATAATTGATCGAAGAAACTAACTTTTTCTTAAACTGTGCGTACATGTATTAAACATAGTTTTTTGTACAATTATCCACTTAGAAACAACATCTTTCTACGTATATTGACCAAAATTTAACTTGAAAGATGGTCTTTTGTTTTGTTTTGTTTTTGAATGACTACAACCTAATGTTCTACATGGCAGGGAGTTTCATAACGACGTTAGACTGCTCCTGCATCTATAAAAACTAATAATATGATCACAATCTAAGGTCATTGTCAAATCAAATTTTTTTGACAATACTTGGTGCGACCTAGCATAACGCACGGATAAAGGCTAGTTCCAAATAAATAGAATCTGATTATGAGATCGCGGTGTCTATTACTTTATTAAAAGAAGTAAAAAATAAATATATAATAAATAAATAACATGTTACTAGCACTTAAAAGCACAGCGGCATGAAAATCATTCTATTGTGACAGAAAAATGGCAGATATTATTCAAAACAATTGTGTACTAGTCTATAATGAAATTTAATTCATTAGTCAACGATTTATTTCTATAATAAATGTGTGAGGCATTTTCCGTTTTCATTTTATTGTATAATTGTTAGATATAAACTTTAATCGTTTAAATACATGCAATGCATAGATTGCATATAGATGACTAATTAAAAATTTATTATTTGTGTCGGTTTCACGAACGTCGCTGTTCCAGTAATTTAAACGATTTGTAGAGTTTTAAATAATTGTAAACGTACATTTTCATAATTTCAAATTTGTTTGATTATGTTGTACGTTTAAACTAGGCTTGCAAAAAATGGTTTCCAAAGATGGGTTGAACACATTTGAAGCTTTGACATCCTAAGCTATGTCGCCTTTTTAACTGACTTAAGAAAAAAGATCGACTTGTATAGTAGAACTCTCTTTTTACATTTTTAAGGTTCCGTACCAAAAACGAACTTTTATAGGATCACTCTCGTGTCTGGCAGTCTATCAGAGCGTATTTTCTCCGAAATTTGGTACATATCAGCGTTGCCAGATTTTTTGTTTGCCAAGTCGAGATTTTGGAACTTTCTGAGTGAAAAAAGCGGGATTCCTTCGTCGAAAGCGGGACATAGTAAAACAACGTATATAATCAGAAGTTTTTAAATATTTATCTTTTTATTTGAGTTCAAATTACGTTTACGTGACAATAGATAGCAAAAATAGTCATAGAAAATGTATTTTAATAAAAATATGATATTTTAAATCAGATTTACTCTATCGTTAAATGGTTGAGTCTTATTCGTCTTCTGAATAAAAAAAATAAAAAAAAAACAGAAATCAAAATCCAAAAAGTTTTATTCATTAGAAAAATATGGCGTTTCAAACAATAGTCTGAGGAGTGAGTGTTACAAATTGCAACTTACAATAAGAGAATAATTATTTACGCACGGTCGAGTTATCCCCGAAAAGCGGGACTGAGTCTGTCCCGCGCGGGACATTTAATATTGATTTAAAAATCGGGACGTCTGGCAACACTGGTATATATACCTATAGAGTTAGATGACCCGATCACGGACGTATACGAAGTAAACGAATTTCGATTTTGAAGGTTAAATTTAGAAGGCAAATTGGAAAAATAAAAAAAATCATGTACATTTTGTGACGTATAAATGATAAAAGGGTTCGTTATGAGAAACACAAAAATGTTTTATTTTTATAATTTTACAATGCATTATAGTTTATAAGATCTTAGAAAAAATATACGAAACAACTGCGCCTAAAATTCTAAAAAAAAAATAAGACGTCACTTATAGCATACAGAAAAACCTAAACGGTAATCTTAAGTCTTAAAGTTCCCGCGGAAAACAGAATGGTACGGAATTCTCTCGACACGAGGTCGGGTCACATTTGGTGAATTTTTTTATTAATTCATCTTTAAAGTTCAATTCCAGATATATGTTATAATAGAAAACAGTATCACGGGTAATTGGAGGTTAGTTACACCATTGTTTCTTTTTAGTAAATTATTTAATCCATAATGTTTAATATTTTTACTATATGAATGTTAATTTTTGTAAAAAAAATTTTAGAGCTTGAAAAAGTCTTAATTAAATAAAGACGAAACGTTGCAATGAGTGTTTAAATTGATTTATTTTCATCATTCCAATTACCCGTGGTACTGTTTTCTAGTTTTTATTAATATTGATTATGTAACTGATAAACAGTTTGTAAATTCTGACAAATTACGAGACTACACAAGATGTCGAAAAACAATCTTGGCTTCGGTAAATAACCGCAACGTTTATTTAGCCTCTACACAAATACGGTGACTTGCACATTTTTATAAACCGCCGAAACATTCTTAATCTTCTTTTTAACCCGAGTTTATCTGATCCTATCAGTCCACAACACACGCTTACAAATATGTCCATAGACATATCTTCTATAACGACAGTTTACGAGAAAATATTAAAATACAATAATATTTCATTGATGACACTGCAAAATCGATACTGCAATATACCGCGTAACGTTATGTTGCAACGCGTTTAAGTGTTTTAAAAAAAGGAGACCGTGATTTTACACTACACAGTACACACTACAAAAATGGAACTAGTCACTACATACACGCGCGCCTGCGCATAGATACATAATACAAGAATACTGAAACGATCGTTGCAGCGATGCCGTCTAACTCTACCTCAAAGGAGTGGGAACGCAGCGTTTTGTTACACATTCTGCGACATGAATCCAATTTACTCTGCCGTGCGTAAAGCAGTTCTAAAATTTAGAGAAGAATTCCTCTAAGTAAACGGTGAAAGGAGCAATTTAGAATATTAAATGCTATGTTATACTGTCAAATTAATTAATAGCAAATAAAATATGATTACGTTATTAATTTATTAAAAAGGTGAATGGTTCTTGTTATCTTCTTACGGTTATTAAACTACACGTGTGAATAATTTGTTTTACATAGTAATACTTTTCTTATATTTCTTTTGTTACACTTTCGAATCCTCGGTTAATATGGGGGGGGGGTAAAAATTAGATGTGGAACGTCGATAAATCTGGATGAATTCACTTAATAAGTATGAACTTTACTGAGGTGTAAAATATTAATAATAATGCGTTTAACGTCCGTTTGTCGACATTTGTTATAACAAATGGCATTCGCACCATTACTATTTTCAATCTACCACACTTCTTGTTATTTTGCAAAGTTTTTAAACTTGAACATAATTAATAGCAATTTGAGAAATTTCCTAGGATAACCTAGATAAAATGGCACAGGATCGAAAAAGGAAGCAAATACTGAACTTTCTTTTTCGATCCTGTGCCATTTTATCTAGGTTATCCTAGGAAATTTCTCAAATTACTTTAAGGATCATCATCACTCTAAAAACAAAAAATTTTTAGAGTTATTTTTTATAATTAATAGCAATGGACGAATGAAGGAATTAGGGTAAGATAGGCAACTATGAGAACTTAAGGATTTTGACAAGTAATCGGCCATGGCCTCAAATAAGGAACCATCTCAGAAAATGTAGAATTTCTACCATTTTTTGCATAAATAAAAACTGATTGTGCAGAAAAACTTTAAATCTGCATTTTAATTAATCTTTTTTAACAACGAATGCAACGTCATTTTAAAGTTCAAAATATATTCAATAAAAACATTATATAAAAATGACTTGCAGATTTTCCGACGATGTAGAGTGCTTTTTATCACAGTTTACGAAGTTTCACCAGCGTATATCTTTGGCCAAAAGACCAAACCACGTATGTATTTTTTTTACATCATCAGAAAGGTTTTGATTTAGTCAGTCATACAAAATGATTTATTAGCTCATCGACAAACTGTGATAGCACATTTAATTTTAAGAAAAAAATTGTAAATTTGTTTCTTGTAATACTTTTAAAAATGTTAACAAAATAAAATTACTTGCAATACTGTTCAATATTTTTATTTATATAAAAGACGTACAAACTGTTGGTTGAAACGTCTTTTATATAAATAAAAATATGAAACAGTATTGCAAGTAATTTTATTTTGTTAATATTCTATTACTGTTGGTAGAGTCAATATTATTAACTTTTATGTAAAAATGGTCTTCTCTTTCATTCATCGATTTTTGATATCTTCTTCCAAAACTTCTCACCGCACCCATAGAAGATTCGACTTAAACAGTTTCTCCATTTGACCATAGTTGTGTTTTATTCTAGACGTCCTGTCTGGCAGAACCGCAAAACTTATTGTGCATCGAATTCACGTCTCAACTAATATAATTAGTTGTTGATGAGTTTGGACAGAATCTGTGATTGATGAACGTCGGAACAGAAACTGATATTCTGTATAAATATTTCAACATTTATACATATTTTGATCAAGTGATATTATATATCTGTTATACGATTGTTCAAACTAAACAATGAATACGCATAAGGATTCAATTCATTCACTCCTTCATTTAGCAACCTGGTTGATATCAACATTTTGTGTAGCTTATTAGTGTATTTGCCATATGGCAACATACACTATTGGCGTTGGTCGGATGGCGGGACCTAGGGGTCGGACCAAAATTTCTCGACGTTTCATAACCTCCTAAACACTTTGGCACCATTTTTAAAAATGTTTAAATATATATGTATATATATATATGTGTGTGTACGCGCAATAACTTTCGAAAGAACTAATCGATTTCAACAAAATTTGGCCCACGTGTTGAAATCCATCCCTCCCAGAAGCCTATTTAAAATGGGCGTAATCGAGCCATTTTAAGGGTAGTTTTTAGGGGTTGAAAAATGTTTAGTATTGGTGCGAATGGCGTCTGTTATGATATAAAGTCGAGAAACTGACGTTAAACGCATTATTATTATTATTAATTGACAAAAATAGATAATTAATAATAGTTAAATTTCTATTTAATTTTAATTTCTATAATAGTAAGTTCTCTACAATACATACTTTAATATAAAACTAGCCAAGTGCGAATTGGACCTGCACACGAAGGGCTCCGTACCACCGTACAATATTAAATTTTTTAACTTTAATTGCGGTTCAAAAGATACAGTCCTGTGACAGACTGACAGACAGCGGAGCCTTAGTAACAGGGTTTCCGTTGGCACCCTTTGGGTACGGAACCCTAAAAAACTTGGAAATACTCTACATACAATATATCGTACAGCACGAATATCTACAGATAAGATCTATAGTTGTTTCCACAATGTCTTGACACGAACCAAGACAACGACGCGGACGGCGGCAAAATACCGGCGGCTTGTCAACGAGTCCACTGGGAAATCTTTGTATTCTCACTTCGACTATAACTACGGGTCATAGTTGAGAAAAAAAGGTTAAGGCGATTTTTCACATATCAAAATCGATGTCAATAACTAGCCGAACTAAATGAACGGCGTCCGGCAAACAAGCGTATTAGGGGATTTCAGAAGTGCCAAAAAGTATCCATATTTTTTTCAAGTATCGATATCGGTACCGATATATTTTTTAAGAAATATTGATATATCTGTACAATTTTAAAGAGAACATTGGCACTTGAAGAAATTTAGTATACATATTGGCTAGCTTAATGTAATGTCAAATGGCAATTAACGGACATTATTTCTAATAAATCAAGTAATAAATAATTATCTGAAATCAAAAACAACGATAAGAATTTTTTTTGTTTATTAATCAAATGTCTAATACATTTAGGAGCAGAGAATTTTGGAGATTAATTGAACAATTAATAAAGCCAGGGATGCCGAACCTACGGCATGCGTGCCAGAGGTGACATTCGGCTAAAAATTGTTGGTACAGCAAGAATTCAGGTGTAAATCGAAATAATTAAAAATATTCTAGATGTTGTAGAAATGAAATGAAATATTGCATGAATAGCTATTTTGACTGTTTGTTATTCCGAAAATATCGAAAACTCCACTGAAAAAGAAACATGTTTCTTTTTCAGTGGGGTTTTCGATATTTTCGGAATAATTAAACGGCCATGGAAAAAAATATCGGTTTTCGATACTCAGAATTTTATATCGATATATCAAAATATTAAATATCGCCCAAAAGTATCGATATATCAAATAAAAAATATCGATATATCGATATTTTTTCGACATCCCTAACGCTTTTATTAGCTTTTATTGTTTGTAATGAAATCTTTGAACGTGAAATTCACCTACTTCAAAACGTCAGATTAAACTTAAACTTTGCATACTTACCAAGGACCAATAACAATACAATAATTTAATAAGTTTGACCCATTGTTCTGACCACGACCTTAAGGATAAAAAAAACTTGAAAAATTACAGCAAACAAGCTAACACGCTGTACAGTGACGTACAATGTACACCTCTAGTGGCATAGCTATGTAACTAAGGGCCCCGGTACAAAAATGAAATTGGAGCCCTATCTAAACTGGTTAAGTTTTAATGTTTTATCGCCACAGCGCTGACCACGCGGAGCCCTATTTTCAACACCAAATGAAAAGTATTAATAATAGAGAGTTACGGAAGTGTTTTTTTTTTTAAATTTCATTAGCGTTAATATTTTTTGAGATATTTGCAAAAAATAGACCCCCTTTTTTGGGATTCTTTAATTGTTAATAACTTTTGCAACTGTTTATGTGCGGGTTTGAAACTTTTGCACATTTTTCTAGAGGTGATTACGAATATTTTAACTCGTAGTAGCAAATATTAACACGTTTTTGGACTTGTGTATCAGACTACAGGGGCCAAGGAGTCAAATGTCAAAAATTCTTTATTCGATTAGGATATTTAAATAACGTTTTCGAACGTCGCTCAGAAAGCCGAGGGGCCCCGGGGCTTTACTATCAAAAAGATACGAGTGAGTGTCTAGTTGTAAGACATTTTTTATGACGTTTTAAAAATACAGTACATAAAAAGAACAAGCAAAACCATTATTACCAAAACGTTTTGACGGTTAGTCGCATACAAAATTTATATATGCTCAATAGCGGTTGGTAGTGTATTTTTACGGAGTAATTTGTAGACACAACAAATTAATATGCGAAGGTGATGTCTTACGAACTATGTATTACCGACATTCATAATATTTATTTACTAAATATATTATAATACCTTTATTATGTTAATGTGAAATTAGTTTAAAACATTTTGCTCCATTGTATGCTCTAGTTGTAGTGTTTACAGATATATATGAAACGAATATCGCAAATGCGTACAAAAGTAATTGTATATTACACCGCAAGGGCAGAATATTGAAATTCTTGCACTGCTTTATAATTTATAGACATCGCTTTCAATAGATAAAGAAGTATGACTGTCTACTACGTCATCATATAGTGGCTTATAGAGTTGGGTAACTCAGATCTGAACCGGTTCAAAGAGCCGACTCCGACAGAAGATCCGTGAGAGCCGACTCACTTTTTTTTGAGCCGACGGATCAACGGATCCGCATAACTCAGTGAAACACTTAACACACAGAAGCACATTTTACACTTACGTATCAGTTCTCGCTTTGATGCATCTGTCAGCTCAAATGACTCATGCATCACATGTTTGGCTATGCATTCTTGATTCTACACAGGTCGTGATATGATTGACTGAACTAGGTAACTCAGTGGCAGACTGCAGTAACATATTCAGAACTCGGCTCTTTTTGAACCGGTTCAGTGAGCCGGCTCACATACGGGATCCAGATGCAAAGATGCAGATCACTAAAAAGACGCGATTTCCCATCTCTAGTGGTTTATGCTCAGTGTATTAATACTAAATTTTTGATACGTGGGACGTCTCTGTTCGCTCGGTTTAGAAACGGCGAAAGATGCGATGTTTGATTAAAAAACGAAAGTGAACAGACAGCTGTTACAATATGATATTGTGACAGTGACCTCTCGGTGGCGAAGATATTCTTGATCTCCAACGGAGGTATGTTTAAATCGTAAACATGCACTCGATTGAGGTCAAATACTCGAGAGTCTGGAGTCGTTACAATGGGTACTCATAAAAATACCACATTAGCGATCTGCATTTGAACACATGTAGTAAAAATAATACTCGGTTAAAAAACTCTATTGGAATTTTAAATGTTTATATTATAACGAAAGCATAGGGTCTTCACTCCGCAATTAGGAAAATACTTGATAGTTCATAATAAAAATAAAAACTCGGGTCTTAGTGCCAAAACTCTCCCGACAATGTGAACTTAAGGTGGTTCGGACGTTAAAGCACTTTTAAAGATTGAAAGCTAATTTTTTAAAATGTTGTTAATCGCTATCGCATACGTCTAAAATAATTTTTTGAAGCAGATCTGACGCAGGGTTTTCGTGTAATTAATTATTAAATAATTGAAATATAGCCTATAGGGAATGTAAGCAAAACGCACACATATCGAGTTATGTAGCCACTCCTGGAAAAGATAAAAAAACAAAAAAACCCGGGTCGCAGTGCCAAAACCCTGCCGACAATATAGTGTATTTGTTTATACAGGCAGTGTGGCTTTATTTTGCGAACTTAAGTTGGTTTTTGGGCAAAATAAAAAATTTGACTCCTTAATACGCCCCTTAAAGCATTTTTGTTTTTAATTGCATTATTATGATCAATCGAACATCTATACTAAATTAAATACACCTTTCAGTAAATAAATCACTATCTGCAAACTAGTGTTTTCACAAAATTTGTAAGTCCGGTCCTGTCGGGCCGATTTTATTAGTGTATTTGCCATAAGGCAACATACACTATTGGCGTTGGTCGGATGGCGGGACCTAGGGGTCGGACCAAAATTTTTCGACGTTTCATAACCTCCTAAACACTTTGGCACCATTTTTGAAAATGTTATATATATATATATATATATATATATATATATATATATATATATATATATATATATATATATATATATATATATATATATATATATATTTATATACGTATGTATATATATATATATATATATATATATATATATGTGTGCGGGCAATAACTTTCGAAAGAGTTAATTGATTTTAACGAAATTTGCGCCACGTGTTGAAATCCATCACCGCAAGAAGCCTATTTAAAATGGGCGTAATCGGGTCATTTTAAGGGTAGTTTTTAGGGGTTGAAAAATGTTTTTGGGCCCCAAAATACCGAAAAAATTCTCAGAATCGTTTCAAAATTGAAATTTAACCCTCTGGTACTAATTAAAAAGTGTCCCCAAAATTTTAATAAAATCGGCCCGACAGGACCGGATTTACAAATTTTATGAAAACACTAGTTTGCAGATAGTGACTTATTTATTGAAGGGTGTATTTAATTCGGTGTAGACGTTAGATTGATAATAATATTACAATTAAGAAAAAAAATGTTATTTTAAGGGGTGTATTAAGGGGTTAAATTTTTTATTTTGCCCAAAAACAAACTTAATTTCACATAATAAAAGTATAAAACCACACGGCCCTAAACAAGCAAATACACTATATTGTCGGCAGGGTTTTGGCACTGCGATCCGGGTTTTTTAAATTTTAGGGACACTTTTTAATTACTACTAAAGGGTTAAATGTCAATTTTGAAACGATTCTGAGAATTTTTTCGGTAATTTGGGGCCCAAAAACATTTTTCAACCCTTAAAAACTACCCTTAAAATGCCCCGATTACGCCCATTTTAAATAGGCTTCTTGCGGTGATGGATTTCAATACATGGGCCAAATTTCGTTAAAATGAATTAACTCTTTCGAAAGTTATTGCCCGCACACATATATATATATATACGTATATATATAAATATATATATATATATATATATATATATATATATATATATATATATATATATACATATATATATAAACATTTTCAAAAATGGTGCCAAAGTGTTTAGGAGGTTATGAAACGTCGAGAAATTTTGGTCCGACCCCTAGGTCCCGCCATCCGACCAACGCCAATAGTGTATGTTGCCATATGGCAAATACACTAAAAACTACTACAATTATCAATTAACTTCCGTAGAATACGTTAAAAATAAAATTGAAATTTTCTGACGAAGGTTTTTAAAAATATTTTAACAAGAAAAACCGAAAATTCACGAAAATGTCAGTTCGCCATCAGGCCAATAGAGAATCACCAATCAACAGAAGACTACTTTAGTCAAAAGTCATTTATTTATTATTTTTGGTAATTAAATTATTAACTCAAATTAATTATAAATTATCATAGATCATCTCTAAATTATAATAATGAATTTATGCATTCAAGTTTTTAATTTTATTAAAAAAAAAATTTGATTCTATTATGATCACGAGGTAATGTCCCAACCACCTTATGTGTGTTCTTGGACAAAATTAAAAATATAACCCCTTAATACACCCCATAAAAATTATGTTTTTTTTTCTTAATTGCAATATTATTATCAATCTAACTTCTACACCGAATTAAATACACCCTTCAGTAAATAAGTCACTATCTGCAAATTAGTGTTTTCAAAAAATGTGTAAGTCCGATCCTGTTGAACCGATCTTATTAAAATTTTAAGGGCAGTTTTTAATTGCTACTAAAAGGTTACATTACAATTTTAAAACGATTCTAAGACTTTTTTCAGTATTTTGGGGCGCAAAAACATTTTTCAAACCTTAAAAACCTCCCTTAGAATGGCTCGATTAGGCCCATTTTAAATAGGCTTCGTGCGGTTATGGATTTCAACACGTGGGCCAAATTTAGTTAAAATCAATTAGCTCTTTCGAATCTTATTACCCGATAAAATAATCCAAGAGATTGAGGTCAAAAATTGTGAGAATTTTCGGAAGGTTAACGTTTCAAAATAGCTAGTATTTTCAATGCAAATCAGCGGTCCTCAAGTTTAGTAAAAATTGAAATTCGGTACAGTGAGTATAATTTACGAAAAAAATCAGTCAGATCTCATTTCGACAGAAGCAACCTAGTCAGGGAGTCGGTAGAAATTTAAATTTTCTACCGACAAGAAGCCAACGTCTTGTCTAAAAGCAATAAACTCTAAAATTATTCAACCAATTTTGATGCGGTTTTCACGAATAGGTGGAGAAAATATTTGAGAGGAAAGTGAATTGAAGCAAAATTGAAGACCCTGAATGTTTATGTATAACGTCTTTTAATGACACTCGAAGATATAAAACCAGTCACTAAACTTAACAGTTATAACAGTAGACAAAATAATGTAATTAATAGCAACATGCTTTAATAACATATAATTTGCGACCCATGTAATTTTTTTTATAGAGGAAATATTAATTTTAGCAACATAAAACTTAATATTATTATCTTCTGTCAAGTTACTGTCTTTTTTTTCATCGCCGATTCCATTCACGAGGGGAAATGTGAGCAAATACTCGCTGAGATGGGAAAAATTACTTGCAGTTTTAGTAATAGTACTGACTTTCAATAAATTCATTTATGGTAGATTATAGACGCTCGTCAACTTACGTCATTTGTGTCTTAATTCCATCACATAATATAATCACTTAAAAGTAAATGAGATCACAAAACATCCATGAACACAGGCAGGATTCGAATCCATGACAGTCCGGTCAAGAAACTAGCACCCTAACCATTGGACCATACTGTCCTCGACTTTCAATAAAATCGGTTCAATAGGTTTTAAATGATGCGAACCCGAACACTGAACAAACAATTTAATTATGATAACTTTTCAAGTAAAAAAATAAAATAAGTGTGATTCAATCGCCATAAAATACTGCGACATTTTGCATGTAAATTTCCTTCGAGAAAGCTATTTGCATATTTTATATCTCGTCTGCTTGCTCTTTAAAGTTAAAAAAGGATTAAAAGAGTTACTAAAGAAACAGCGTAGAATTTTATATTGATCTTGTTCAAAAAATGAAACTTCTTTCATATGTGTTTGTGTAACTATGCAATATAAAAACCTAAAGTATATTTGTCTGCAACCATAACGCATAAACATAGTATCAGGAAAGTAACCATGGTAATGAAAAAAAACAAACAAATGACGCATGATCTAAGGGTAGTGACCATGGAGACTATATAAAGAAGCACGAACTTATAGGTTTCATAAATGCATGTGAAGTAAGCAAGCATTAGAAAAGTAAGCTGTCAAAATAGTCATTGGATTATAAGAATTTTGTATTAATAAGTGATTGATTACAATTTAACAACTAATATTAAATACTGTAATTGAACTTTGACTCAATAAATCAATATAATTTTTAATTCCGTGTGAAAATTATATACTGTTCTATTAATTGATGTCTGATTTGACTCATATTAAGCGTTTGAACGCCTCCACTGTTTTGATCAGAGACATTCATACACTTACAGAACAGTAGTGACCTTATTTTAGGAAGCTTTTTATATACATGAAGAAAGTTTAAATCTTATCGAAAATATATACCTACTTAAGGCTGTCGGAACGCTCTGAATTTAAGCCAAAAATAGAGCTTCGGCTATCAACTGATTGTAGACTTATTCGTCAACATTCTGCAAAAAGTATTTCTCTATAAGAACGATAAAGGACAAATCTAGGTCTCTAATGGACTACTTTTGTAATTTATGTACGATTTACTAGAAAAAAGTTGGCATTAATTGTGCCAAAAAAACACACTTTTTCAATGTCACACTACGACCTTACTCGTACTTATTTCACAAAATTGTTCCATCACAAACCTAAATTGACTCTTCCTTCTTCGGAAAAGTTTTTTATATCTTCAGAATATTTCCAAATATTAGAGTAATCAATTGACAGCGGCACTCTTGCAATAGCATCTTTTAGCCTCGTAGTGTGGCACCAGCCAAAAATTGAAACGTGTGGATGATTTGACCGAGACAAAGCTAAAGAAGGTCACGCCCACAATATGTCTTTTGCCTACCTCGCCTCTTACCGCTGGATCTCAGCACAAACTGTGTGAAAGTGATCCAACACTGTTAATAAAAAAGAAATTTAATTCAAATAGGCTCGGTGTTTCTTTGATTAGCGTACATATAGAAACTTTGTAGAACGTTTTTTGAAAACTGTATTCATTTCTTTTACTATTTTGAGGACGTTTTTTTTCAATTTACTAGCGGCCCAGTTCGACTTCGCACGGTTAGCACTAATTATCTAATTATATCTATAGCCATAAAAGATGAAAATCGTTATCATAAAATTCTCAACGTGTATTGAATCTGCGCGAATTCAATCGCTTTTAATTTTGAATATTCAAAAATCGAAGAAAAATTAAATTTGCCAAAAAAACAAAAAAAAAATTCTGTTGATCTGATCGATACCAAACTTCACACGATCACCCGCTGAGCTAACCTGAAGATTGCCTGAAAATTTCATCAAAATCCAGCCGTTTTACATACACACATTGATTTTTATATACATAGATTATTTTATTATTTAGCAACACAGTATTTAATAAAATATTTTATTTATAATTTGTGGTTCTTAATTAAAAAAATTTAAAAATATGAACACATGGCATTATAATAGGAAAAAAACAAATACTGTTTACCCGCTTGTGAATCTAAATAATTTTGTCAAGTGTAAAAATATCTCCCATTAGCCCCAATCTAGGGATGGATGATACTTAAAAAATAAATACTGTTGGAATGTCGACATTATACTAATAAGTTGGGTATTACTATTTTAGATACTTGAAAAAAGTTTATGTATAAAATTCCGGTGTGCGTATGTTCGTAATTCTTCTCCTAAACGGCTTGACCGATTTTGATATTTCTTTTTGTACTTATGGGGTCACCTGGATTATTCTCAGCTATATAGTTGGACCTAGCAGATGGCGCTGTTTTCGAGATTCACAAATATTTTTTTTCGACCAAAATTTTTCATATATTTTTTATTTGATTTCTCACATAAAGAACATATGATCCCAAATTTTCTACGTCTCCCTACCGGGTCAACGACATTAGACTGCTCCTGCATATATAAAATTTAATTACAGAGTTTTTGACAATATGTTCTCAAACTCGTCGCATACTACGTGATAATTTTCCTTTTCAAATTATAAAGTTTCTATACTTCAGTGTACTATTAATAGGACCTCTGGCATATGCCTCTACAGTAGGTTGGTTGCCAAAAGTCCAATAAAAAATTTATTATTCGATATTAGCATTCCATATATCAATATTCCCAGCCCTAATTTAACCTAGTACATTGCTCGTGAAACAAACAACTCAATAAAGGATCCGTTTATGAGCTTATAATATGACTGGGGCTATATTTAACTTTTGTGTAATAGTGCTTTGAACACTAGGCCTGTTAAACAACTATTTGACGGGACGTCTATAGTTCTTCGATACTTTCATAGACACAGTACAGAGTAATAAATCGACTTTGGGCCGGTTTTACATATTCGGCTTCGGGCGTTAGAAAAAAAATATAATGACCCTCAGCCTCATAAGCTCACATTAGAAGTTTAACTTATTTAGTTTGTAATATTATAACGGCGAAATTATCACACATTTTCAGAGGGCACTTTGATGTTTATATCATGTGAAATTCTCACATGGACAGATCGTCACATTCATACCATAGTTTTATTTACATACTATAATCTACAGAACAACAAAATGTAGCAAACTATAAGCTTCTGTCCTTGTCAGTTTCATGTAATTTAGGATACAAACTAACTTCCCCGTTATTGGTAGTTCTACTTCCCCTCGATTTCTTACTTTTTTCAAACAGATACGTCGCTAAAGAAGATAAACTTCAAAAATTGTTATTTATGAAACGATTCCCAGTTAATCTGGGCAACATTTGGACCGAAATCAGACAATGAGAACATTTTTTTCACTAAAATTGTCAAATAGTTCATCAGGTCTACATTTTACAGTTGTGTATTTTCTTTACTAGTTAAAAACAACTTTACAGAATATCATTTAAAAATAAAACAAAAATCGGCTGTATTCCAACCAATTACATTGCAAACAATAAATTAATGTTACACGAAACGATACAAATTATGAATTTAAAAAGTTTTTGAGGTTATTGCAATTGATGATGTGGTGACAGTAAACGCTTAGTCATTATTTTAAGATTTCCAAGTAATATTTTCGGGTAGAACATAACTTAAGGTGATTGATCCCTCAGATCGTAAAATATGCTCTCGGGAAATTTCGAAATGTGGTCGCAAAGTTTATTTTATAACTGTTTTTATTAGCTGTGCTTAAGTATTAAACTTCATAAAATTTACCTTGCTGCTTTAAAATTTTGAAAAAGCATATATTTTTGTCCTAAAAATTGAATGTGATATTCGTCAGTATTTCTTCACAACATATGAGCTTTCTAATTACGGGAAGGCAAATGAACATTTTGAAGTTTATTCTCTACAAACTTATGTTAAAAATATTGAAAAATTGCTGAATACAAAGTGATTCAAATGTTAATAGAAGTTCAAAGGCAAAACAAAGTGTCATTGATGTCTTGCTATCGACAACAGCTTGCTGAACAAAACAGAAAAAGGCAAACGACATTAGATGACCTTCTTCGCAAAAAATAAAACAAGTCAAATGAGGAACCTACCTCATCACAAACCTAATTTCTTTCTCCAACTTTTATTTGATTTTCATGAATGTTTTATGCACAAAAACCGATATTAGCAATAAATAAATCTATAATTAATGTGATAAAAAAGTGTTTAATATAATAAATGTTTGAAAATTAAACAAAAAAAAAAACTAATAAATTTTCTAATTCTCGGATCTGTTCAACTTATGCCTATTATCTACGTATTAAGATGACCTCGTTTAGCGCTGTTTCGTATAGCGCAGGAGCATATTGAAATGTATCTCCCGTGTTAAGCGGGATCTTGCTGTACTTATACAATGTATGGATATTTAAATAAAATTATACTTTTACATAAAGTCACACCTTGTATCTAATATAAACATTTACAGTAACACTGATTAATCAGACAGTTTTTTACGTCAATAATGTTGTTTACATATGCAAATTATTTATTGCAATTGACAGTGTAAATATCAAATTATATATGTGTCTATATAAAGACAGATGTCGATTATTGTTACATAAATTGCAATATTGAGGCCAGAAATAGCTTATGATAACTGTTTTTAAAGATAAAATATTATATTTTTATTTTAAATTAAATACTGACAAGGAAAAACAATACAACACCAGTAGCGATTTCGTTACGTTGGGAAATACGAATAAAATCAGCGTTGCCAGGTCTAAGGAAATTTTTCTAGATCTAGAAAATTTTCGACTATATTGAAGAAAAAAGGAAATATTTTTTTAATTTACTATTAGCCACATTTGCTCATCCGAGATTCGAACCCAGTGCCTCCCGAATGGGAGTATGGTGCTCTCACCACTACGCTACACTGCTCGGTATAGACAAAAAAGAGTGACGAAATATAAGCTCGAATTTAAATTGTAATTTTTGCACGACTTTTGAAGCCTGTATAGCGGTAGTAAAATGATCCATTTTCCACTAGTGCGAAAAATAAAACATTCCCATAGTAAAAGTTTAAAGTAAGAAGTATTGGATATATCAATATGTGTAATTGATAGGCTCTAGATATGATCGGAAACCTTCGGTAATATTCTGGGAACTTCATAGAACCTTCTACAAATTTCATATAAAATTCTAGAAATTTTCATCTGTTTGCTCCAAAATTATTTAAGTTTTGAAAATTTTACTACTTTATATCATCTCTTTGGAAAATTATTTTTTTTGTTTTCTGCTTTTTAGAACACACCAATAAAAAACATTACCTATCTATTATTTTTTTTATAAATATTTTTTTTAGTTTATATTGACGATTATAAGAAGTATTCGCAAAATACTTCCTAACTTTCATTTCTAGTTTAACTACGTATTTTTATTTTAAAAGAGAAAAATATAAAGAGGACACTGTGTAAAAATATTTAAAAAGTTTTTTTCCAACATCATAAAAATGAAATAAATGAAACAGCGTTGTTGGTTTTTTTTAAATTGCATGATCGATTTCATAATTGTGTAATCTACAGGACAATTCACGTTTTAAAAATGACCTGCTGAGAATGTTTAGTTGCAACGCGATTTCTGAATAGAGTGTCTCGTACCTTACCTGTGATTTTGATTTTGTGTTTTTTACTTCAAAATTTCTTTTATACAACATTTATGATTTAGTTTTCAGTTGTTCATTATTTTATACTTTTGAAAAAAACAATTTGTGATAAACTTTTTACGATTACAAGGAGAAAGTGTGGATTTTTTTCGTTTTAAAAGAGCGAGCACAGTCGATTGCAATTAAATGTAAGTTTTTGATTATTATTAATGTAGAAAATTCTAATTAATAATTAAAAAGTTCGTGCTTAACAACTTGAGATAGATGTGACGTGGTATGTATTAAACATTAATTGAGATCCCACTGTACAATGAATTTGGTTTGATGGTAGATTGTAGACGCTAGACAATTGAGATCATTAGTACCCTAAAATTCAGAAACTACTCGTTGAGAACTAGGCTTAAAATTTGCGTAGCCCGAGAGAATATATATAAATAGACACCGTAAAAATAACCAAAATATTGTAAGATATTATTGTGATATTTTTTTTCTTAAAATGGAAATATTTTTATCCTTAGATAAACAATGTCAAGGTTACATTAAATTATTTAAAGGTCGTTTACATGTATTATTTTCACTGATAATAAACATGTGATTTTGTTTTGCAAAATTGTTTTATATTTAAATATAAAATACATTTCGACAATCTAATATTTCAGACAATTTGATATTGTCGTTTATTTATTTCATTTCTAAGAACTTTTTGATAACCATGAATATTTTATCTATGTTTGCAATATTCTATTCCTATATTTACTTTTGAAGTTGAAGGTCGGCCAACAGGTACTGCAAATTGTAAACAAATTTATTTTTATATATTTTGAATTTGACATTAAATACTTGCATATAAGAAACCTACAAACAAAATGTGAAGAATGCAAGGGTTGAAAAATAAAAATAAAAGAGAAATAAAATAAAACAAAAACTTTTCGTATGATTTATACAAAATTCATCACCTTTATGTTTTCATATGACTAATTAATTGAGCCATCGGTTCAATGAATCCAAGTTTTAAGTTAAATAGAGGTCAATGGACGCTCTAAACGACCATATAAATGCAAATTTTTAACGAACTTTTTTGGTCAATACATAAATAACACGATAGACTATAAAAATCGTTGATAAAACATTACTATATAACTATTTGCAAAATATGATTTATGTTCTGCAACAAAAAGTAGGGCAAAATATTTACGGTTATTATCGCGAGTTTTTCTTTTTAGTGTATTTGCCATATGGCAACATACACTATTGGCGTCGGTCGGATGGCGAGACCTAGGGGTCGGACCAAAATTTCTCGACGTTTCATAACCTCCTAAGTACTTTGGCACCATTTTTAAAAATGTTAATTTATATATATATGTGTGTGCGGGCAATAACTTTCGAAAGAGTTAATTGACTTCAACTAAATTTGGCCCACGCGTTGATATCCATCACCGCAAGAAGCTTGTTTAAAATGGGTCTAATCGGACCATTTTAAGTTTTTAGGGGTTGACAAATGTTTTTGGGCCCCAAAGTACCGAAAAAATTCTCCGAATCGTTTCAAAATTGAAATTTAACCCTCTGGCAGTAATTAAAATGTGTCTCTAAAATTTTAATAAAATCGGCCCGACAGGACCGGATTTACGAATTTTATGAAAACATTATTTTGCAGAGAGAATTATTTACTAAAAGGTGTATATAATTTGGTATAGAGGTTCGATTGATAATAATATTGCAATTAAGAAAAAAAAATATTTTAAGGGGTGTATTAAGTAGTCAATTTTTTTGTTGCCCAAAAACCAACTTATGTTCGCATAATAAAGCCACACTGTCCGTATTAGCAAATACACTATATTATCGGCAGGGTTTTGGCACTGCGACCCGGGTTTTTATTACATTAGATTGTTTAAACAAATGTTTTTTCATTGAGTTAGACATAATTTGTGGGATAGTGTGGAATCTGTGATATAATTAAAATAACAATCACTCTACTGATATAGTTTCAATGTTAAAAAAAAATGGTGCGTCTCCTTATGTACGTGCGGCAGAAGTTATACTTCTTTGGCGTAATCACGATAACTGATATTCACATTTTCGTTAAAGATTTACATTGATAAAGTAAAATAGAATGTCTAGGGAAATGATAAATATAGTTAAAAGATAGCCTGTTCACTTCGAGTAGTGCTTATTTACTTTGGATAATCCGTCAGCACATTGTAACAGAGAAATGATACGTCTCAAACTTTCAAACTGTTTTCAAGACTCTTATTTCAATTTTTGGCAACATGGACATGTTGAATAAGTAAGCTTACGGTATTTTGGACTACAAGTGTTAGTTCATTGGTTCAAATTCCGTGATATTACTTTTCTGAACATCAATTAATTTAATAAAACACCGGAGATGTAATTTATTTATTTTAAGGCCACCAATAGCCAGGGTTATTTTGAACTATTCATATTTCAAAATTCAATTGACTGTACCAGGTCTCAAATTCGAGCGTAGAAGCTGAGGGCTTGTAATAGAGGATGCTAGAACGACGTTTTAATCACAATGTAATTGTCTTCTGGAGTAAAATTGATAAAATAATTTAATAACTATTTATATATTAAAAATGTGGTGCGTGTACTTATGTACTCGCGGCAGAAGTTATACTTCTTTGGCGTGATCGCGATAATTGATATTCACCACACTGTATTAGAGAAATGAGACGATTTCAACCTTGCCAGTAGTACTTATTTACTTTGGATAATAGGTGGACAACTTCATCAGTACATTGTAACAGAAAAATGAGACGTGTCATTTATGAATACAAAGTAAAACTATACTGCATCGAAGAGTCAGCTTTATTGACGATTTCAACCTTGTCGATACACGTAGTATATTCATATTAAATTAACAACTATCTTCATGGTGTCTCATGCGTGTGCAACTTCCGTAACAGAGAAAACTAACTTCATGGTGTCTCAAGTTCGTTATATATTGAATGCCCAACTTCCGTAACAGAGAAAAATATAACTTCAAAAGCTAAAAATAAAGAGATTTTGCCGCTTTCTTTAATAATTCACAGAGTTACGGGGAGCCATAATTTACAAATTAACTTGTTTCAGTCGTAAAAATATTCATCCGTTAAAAATAAGAATAGTAAAGACAACATTCTTGATGGAGGCTGCAGTTGATTTCATGTACCCTCCTTTGAATACTTGTATAGAAATGCTTTGAATGCATTGTTATATTTTTTTCATAAGGTTGCCTACAAATTGAATTTATGCGTTACCGCCATTTTGTGATTTCCTGTTAGGGATTAAACGTAATGTTTGTAGGATAACAATACAATCAGCAGAAAAAAATGAACGGTTGAGATATGGGTTTAGACGCGTAGGTAAATAATTTACTACCTACGATCTTTGCAAAGAATTTAAATGTCTCAACACTTCGCGACCTCATAATTAGCAAAGGTTGTAAAACATAACGGCGAAAAAGCTAAAATATGAATAAAATTGTTCAGTTGAGAGTGTTTTGTCAAAGACATATTTACTCGCTGATTTCTAAACTGTGGGTCGCGTATTTCTGCGCAACGCGGTTTAAATACCGCATTAAACAAAATTTTTAGTTTTGAATCAATAAGGTTATTAGCCATATTAGTAGTAATAACGCCCGTATTTTAATGTAAATAAAAAATGTTGTTTGACTTTATAAATTATTATTTCTTATTTAGAATTCCGTGATCCGTTGATCAATATTTGTAATTAATAAATCTAACCATAATTTAATTTCATCAATACAAAACTAAAAAATACACTGAGTTTTAAAATTAAAAACTTTTTATATTTCTATAGCGTAGCTTTTTGAAATCAAAACAAAACTTCTTAAAAATATATAATACTGTAGGTACGCATGAAATATTTATAAGCTTAAAGTAAAGCTTGAATCAAAAAAGTTTTCTAGTTCTATATTTACCCTCCCTTCGCGATGATGCGGACAATTCGAGGACACTCGAGTTACTTTTTATTGTTCGTAACAACTTTTGTTTTTATTAAATGTGAGCGCCAACTTAGCTTTGAGTTGCTACTAGAATGACTCTGCAGATTCGCCCCTCTGTCTTTTTTTGTATAAAAAAAGAGACTATGTATTTTACACTACCCTCTTCAGAAGTGAAACTTCTACTCGCGTCAACTATAAACCCGAGAAACCCTAACCTTGCCCTAAAATCGTTGGTTTAAATATATGGAAAACATTGAAATATATAAATATAGGTATAATATGGAATAGTGTCAACCGCTAGAATCGAACCTACGACCTTTTGTGTACTAGGCAGCCGCTATACTTCTCAGTTCCCATAGCCTATTACTGTACAGTCGGTTTTTATATTATACGGTAAACCAAGTATCGACTATATAGAATCAATGTTGGTGCATCTACGGAGTTCCTCATGGTTTCATCCCTAGACCCTTGTTCAAATATTTTATATAACACTTTTTTCATTTCACTTTCAGTCGCATGAATCGAACTTGCCATACCGTGCTCAAAAAAGTTTCACTTCATTAAAACATTTGCAGCAACAAGAATATGAAAGGTCAACAAAAATATAATAATTATATCAGTGGTTTTATAGAAATTATGGCTGCAAACAGAAATATAAGTCAATTCAGTTGTGCTAAATATTTGTCAACAAATTCATTATCAGTTAGGTAACAATAATCTGTTTAGATTGACGTAACAATTGTCATTGCACACCCTGTATACAACGCAAATTAAGTCATTTTGTAAAATCGGCTCTTTAACCTTCAATCATTTACTGTTGAATCAAAATGACATTGCTGTTTGTCATTTTTTTAATGTATGCACGTTTTAATGAATAAATGCATGAAAATAAACTGTAACTGAATTCCATTTCACTGAATTATGTATAAAAAAAGTGTATAATGATAATTTACTGAATAGATTTTTTAATCGGAATGAGTTAAAATTTTGTCAGGTTCGACAGAGGTAATTTACAAAATGGTATGTAAAATAAATATTAATAATAATAATTGCAAATTATAGAATAACATTGCAAGATGATAATTTATATTTTTTCGCAAACTTTTCGTAAGTCTCACGAAATAACAAACACAGACTTGAAGACCTAACGAGATGCAAGCTGAATTTCTTTTTTTTTAAATAAGCGAGAGTTAGGGTCTAGGCCTGATATTAAGTCTATCGGTGTTCTTTCTACATATTTATTTATTGAGCATGTGGGAAAAATACGAAACACACACATACATACCCATTGAATAATGATAATAGTAATATATTGTATTTGTAACGGAAACAGCTGTCTTTTGCTTAAGTAATATTGTAATGTTTAATTTTTTTCATTATAATACAAATTATAAATACGTGAAGAGAAATTCAAATTCAATGAAATTTATATAAGATAAAAAATGCATAACCGTTCTTATATTGTTTTCTTTGAAGCATAATCAAAGCCATCTTTAAAAACAATGCGTCTCTTTTTTTCCTACTGTTCATTAACCCATTTTTTCTCAGTGTTCCAAAATTTGAACTCTGTACGTTTGTCCTAAAGTTCCAATATTGGAACAAGCGGTTAAAAAAATTGCAATTATGTCGATAGAAATGTTCATGAAGTTTTCCAACCTGAATTATTTTAAATAAAAAAAACCAAATTTAATTTAAAAAATTGCTGTTATGAAATACTCGGGCATACAGGGGGTGGCTATTTATACAAAACTCGGGAAAAGACGGGTTAAACAAGTACACTGCGTGAAAAGTCACAAGGCAAAAAGGTTTAAAAATATGTCAAATATAATTCTTCGCACCAACAGAGTTATCTTCCTGTTACGTGCAGGTGCTGTCTGACTAGGGATGCACAAAATATCTGATCGACAGTTTGAAAATCAATTAAGTGTCTCGTTATGTTAACTGCAGTCATTTGTTTGGATGTACACAAACTGAAGGTTCAAAGTTTTATTTTACTTTATTGTTTACAAAACGAACAGAACGTTTAATTTTGGGATAGTTATTTTATTCCTCAAATAAATACATTCAATCGGAAAATGTTTTTGGCACATCCTTGCACTGCCTTCTGCTGTGTTGAGTTTTAAGAGACCAATCAGATCAGTTTTATTATTGCTATATCGGTTCATGGAATAGACTGTATATCTTTAGTGCCAGGTGTAAAGGACTTAAGTCGACAAACGTAGTTTTTTAGCCTTTAATACCAAACCAAAAAGAATACAGTTTAGATTTCAGTTCAGTAAAAAATTAAATTCAACAATTTTTTAACCTCAGTTCCTTATACCTGACACCAGAGATATATCAGTAAATCAACCATTAAATATTTTTCGACCCGATAGGACCGGGCTTAGAAATTTTATGAAAACACGAGCTTGCGGATACAGATTTACTTATTGATTTCGTGCAGATGTTGGGTTGATATTAATATAGCAATTAAGAACAAAACATATTTTTAAGGGGTGTATTATTGTTCAAAAACAAATTCACATCAAGTCACAATATTCGTATTAGCAAATACACTATATTGTCGGTAGGGTTTGGGACTGCGACCTTAGTTTTTCTTTTACGTTTAAATAGAAACCCGACAAAGCTTCTCAAAATTTGAATCATGGTGTAAAGTTTCAAATTAAATATTCTTTAAGCATTAAAAATAGTATTTATTATATTAACATTAAAAGAATTTAAATGTAAACATGCGATGAACGCTACAGATTGCTGGATATACAAACTTAAAAGTATAAACAAACTGTTTTTTATGCTCTAAATCACATATTTGGCATTTATGATGCAAATTTGCAACCGCGTGACATTTCAATATACAAACATAAATTCGACCTTCAAATTCGCTAAATGAGAAACAAACAAATTCGAAATATCGTCTGCATTATGAAATTTACGTAACATTTATTAGCGCATTTTGTTGCAATATTTATATGTTGGCATCTTTTATGGCAAATCGCTGTGAGTTCCGATAAAATTTTATGACTTATTATTTATAGATAGCTGCAGGTATAATAAAAACGTTTTCCGTTGAAATATTATTATAATTATGTCAAATATTATTATCATTGTTCAAACAAAACATGTTTTGTGATCTACAAACAGTATCATCTGATATTGCTAATTGCACTGCGGTGGAATATTTAAAACATGTTTCCAAATATGATTTTTTTAATTAGTAGAGTTACGAAAAAATCCGCTATAATTGAATATTTAGTAAAATGGTAGTAAAGAATAAAATCAATCAATAGTTGATAAATAAGCAGTGATATTATACCTGTTAACGATTTAAATGGATGACGCTGCTTCCGATTGGTGCAAATCCTTCGTGAAGCCAACAACGGATACAATTCAATTTGAAGAAAACAAGAACCGTTGAAACGATATTTTGTCGATTATGTCACTTCAATCCGCGATATTATAAAAAATATCAAATCACTGTCAATAAAGTTGACCAGTAATTAAATGAAGACAAGCAAGAATAGTGGTGACGAAGAAAACAGTGAAGCGGACAACACTGTCGACGGCGCAGTCTATGGCGGTTGACTCTGTGTACAAGAGAACCGCCGCCGCGTTCGTTTTTAGGGTGGGGACACGCATACAGACATACAGACAGACAGACACACACGTAAATACAAACTGAACGAGAGCCCCCATGGCAATGGCACAGCAGCTATAGAGTAGGTAAAATGGTATATATGTGTGTGCGCCCGCGCTATGTGAACACCGACTGTTCTATATATATGTATATATTCATACAGTGTGTTTATTTTAAGTATGACATATCATTTATGACATCGACCGATCCGCTAACACTAGGCGCGTTTTTTTATAAATTTTTATTGAATTTCCAGCGTAAATTATTTAAGTAACAGAAGTGTTCACTACAGTACAGACATATAGTTCTTAATACTAAATTCTTGACTTTAGGCTGGCTATAATTTCATCTTTGATTCACCCATAACTCTCACTATTGTGAAGGTTCTAGCGTCACTTAAGATAAAAACTAGCTCTCGCATGATATGGAAAAACAGTATATGCATAAAATATATAAAAGATTGACTGTTTCGATATGTCGCTGTAATTGATAACCCTTTCTGCCGCGATAGCGAAAATATTTGAGTCTGTATTTCGACAATGGTGGTGCTTGAAAATTATTTTTTCTATAATATATAGCATTGTAACAATGGATGTTTCTTGACAATTGTTTGAAAAACATCGGAAACTACTGATCGTCTTTTAAATTCTGAATCAGAGCACTCGATTTTTTTTAGTGTATTTGCCATATGGCAACATACACTATTGGCGTCGGTCGGATGGCGGGACCTAGGGGTCGGACCAAAATTTCTCGACGTTTCATAACCTCCTAAACACTTTGGCACCATTTTTAAAAATGTTTATATATATATGTATATATATATATATATATATATATTTATATATATATATATATATATATATATATATATATATATATATATATATATATAGGTATATATGTGTACGGGCAATAACTTTCGAAGGAGTTAATTTATTTTAACGAAATTTGGCACACATGTTGGAATCCATCACCGCACGAAGCCTATTTAAAATGGGCCCAATCGGGTCATTTTAAGGGTGGTTTTTAGGGGATGAAAAAAGTTTTTGGGCCCAAAAATACCTAAAAAATTCTCAGAATCGTTTCAAAATTGAAATTTAACCCTTTAATAGCAATTAAAAAGTGTTCCTAAAATTTCAATAAAATTGGCCCGACAGGACCGGCTTTAAAAATTTTCTGAAAACACTAGTTTGCAGATAGTGAGTTATTTCCTGAAAGGTGTTTTTAATTTTGGTGTAGACGTTTGATCGACAATAATGATGTAGTTAAAAAAAATGTAATTTAAAGGGGTGTATTAAGGAGTTAATTTTTTTATTTTGCCCAATAATCACCTTAAGTTCACATAATAAAGCCACAAGGCCTGTATTAGCAAATACACTATATTGTCGGCAGGGTTTTGGCACTGCGACCCGGGTTTTTTTATTTTTGTCATGCGTTTTAAAAAGCCGGTTATGCAGAGTGACCCTAGCCCCTGATTAAGGTTGAGCGAGATTGTCTTTCAGCGCCCTTTGGTCGACGCTATCACTTCACGTAAATTGTACTTTTTATGTTAAAAAACCCGGGTCGCAGTGTATTTAATTTGGTGTAGACGTTTGATGGATAATAATATTGCAATTAAAAACAAAAAGTTTTAGGGGTGTATTAAGGGATTAAATTTTTTATTTTTCCCAAAAACAAACTTAGGTTCACGAATTAAAACCGCACTGCTTGTATTAGCAAATACACTATATTGTCGGCAGGGTTTGGGCACTGCGACCCGGGTTTTTATACTTCTGCTTCTTTAACATTAAGAAAGCTCTTACCGCTATTTTTTTTGTGTGTACAATTTCTATTTTTGTACTCTGTAATTGGGACTTAGTCCTGTTGAGTATCTCAAATAAATAAATAAATATAATTAAATTAATATTTCAATCAAAATTTTATTTAGCGGTGGAAACTGTTTTTCGCATTTGCCTTTTTGGGTGCCCCGTGCCACCTGGCGCCTAGAGCGACCGCTCTTCTCGCTCTACCCCAGGGCCAGCGCTGCGATTATGTATTGTTAAAACTCGCTGATGCTCATTTTAATACAATGTCGATAATATTATACTTCATTACTTCTATTGTGTGAACATTATTACGGGACAATAATAGCAAAACAGCCACTATGTAGACACATATACATATATATTGTGTAGTGAAGTCGACCCGTTTTGGATGGAGGCAAAGGACGGACGGACGGCCGGCTAGCAGCACTGGCAGCAGGCGCACGGAATGCTGGATCGATCGCCATGCCAACGTTATCCTCCGCCGGGCGTCCCCCTCCCGCGCATCCCTCGCTAACCATTTTGTGTATATAACAACCACTATGCTTATTCTACTACACGATGAGCCTTGCGCGTCTAAAGTTTGTCTTATCGGCGTTCGCAATTCAATCACTGCCAAAAAAAAAAAACGCGGTAGAAGCTATACTTCTTTGGCGTGATCGCAAACATCCCGTCAAAATTTGGTTTCGATCCGCTAGGCCGTTTGACCTGTATCTATCGTGCTCATAAATGAACAGACGTTTTTCAAAAATATGTTTTTTGGACTCGGTGAACCTCAAAATGAAATAATATTGTAAAATTTTGAAAAGTGAATTTGACTTAAATTAGTTTCATTCCCCACAATGTACTTATAGTTGAAATAGTAGAATTACTACCCTCAAGAAAAAAAATATATAATTGGGTTTGAAACGATTAAAATATCTTTCTCTTCTTAATATAATCACTGGCCCTACCTCTTCAATCGGAAGTCAGCGTAAAAAAATAAATTTAAAAATTTGTAATTTTTGCTGACTTCTAATGTAGGTGAGTGAAAAACTCAGAGAGAATTTCTATTATCCTTTTCAGAAATATTCTAACTCCATTTTTGAAGTCAGTTCTATTTTTTTTTAAATCACTTTATTATTTCAGATGAATTTATTGTACAAGATCTACATTAAATCTGTGAAAAGGAAAATATTTTGTAAACCCGAAACCTCCACCATCGCGCTTGGCTCGATGAAAATAACTTAGTGTAGACAACCGTATTTATTTTTCGCAATCTTCATTTTGAAAAATTCCATACATTCTTGGTTTCTATTTATTTATAAAAAAGCTTTTCTTTATTAATGAAACGTAGCTACTGTAACGACCCAGTTAAAATTCTATTATGGGGATTCAAAAAATTATTACACGTGAAATAAAAATTCCTCTGGACTAATACTACAAAATGAACATTTTAAGACAATTTAAAAATAAGAATCAAATAGCCTGACTGTAGTATAAGCTTCACCTGTATGTTTGTTTGTTTGTAATGGAATATTTGAACGTGAAATTCACCCACTTCAAAACGTCAGATTTAACTGAAACTTTGGACCGATGACAATACAATAATTTAATAAGTTGGTCCCATTATCCCGACGAGGACGTTCCAGATAAAAAAAATCGAAAAACTAATGCATGCAAGCTAACACGCTGTACAGTGACGTACAGTGAATTGCCTGCCTCATAGTTACATGCGATATTGTTTTTTAGTCTTATAATTAAAATTAGAGATTAAACAAAATCTAAAACAACACACTTTCATGAACTAAAATATGCAAAATGATTTAACAACAAAATTAGTTTAACGGTAAAAAACGTGGAGTGCTTAATATATGTAACAATTTTTTTCATTTAGGTACTATAGCTAATTGTAAACGTCGAGTTATTATGAAAATTTAAGTAGATAACACCCCACGCTTTTTACAGTAAAGCTAATTTTGTTTTCAAATTATTTCATAAAAACGTGTTGTTTTGGTTTTTTTAAACTCTAATTTTAATTTTAAACAAAAATTTATGTTTCGTTAATTTTAGAATTTCATAGATTGCTCGTCAGTTTTGCGGAACGAACTGTACAGATCTCTGTGCTTTTTAGCTTGACAGATTGTGTTAGCCATGTTGGATGCTGTGCTTCAGTTTACCGTTCAATTCAACCCTCTACGGTTTTCACTTTTGTTTTCATTTTTATTACCAACAAACACACGCACACAAACACTATATATATGTACTTATATATATAAGCGCTAAGCGTTCCTTTTCTACTGGAATTGACATCACAGTGTATTTAGGAGTTGTTCGAAGACGGATTGATTCGATTAAATTACACTGAAAAAGAAAAAAAAAAGACTTTGTCGAAAGTACTTACTACGAAAAATATCTGAGAATTAAAAGATCTGTTCTTGATTTTTGGTACGACATTGAAATAGTAGTCTGTGTATCTAGATTGTAATGCATTATTTAATGACGAGTTGTGCGATTAGCGAGGTTTAACATTCACACGAGTCATCAAAGTATTACAATCGGGATACACACTACATTTTTTGCACGTAACGCCTGATTTTTACATCATAATATTAGTATATTTTTAATATTTTTGACAGTTCACGTTCTGCCATATTAGTACTGTTCAACGCCTGCTCCGCTTCTCTATCACTCATATGGATTTTAATTGCAGCTATTGAATTGGTCAAATCACATTCCTTTTGTTTTATTTTACGCACTAGTACGAAACAGAATCATTTTAATATCGCTATACAAGCATGCAAAACTGTTATTTTATAGGGGGTCGTTCAAAAAATATTTTGAGGTATATTACCATTAAATTTTACTACAGACTGTATAATCAGGCCATCTATGTTCTCTGTACACTAATCTCTCACGGTCAGAATGAGATCAAAAATATAATGTGAAGCCCGTCGGTCGGATAACGGGACCTAGGGATCGGACCAAAATTTCTCGACGTTTCATCACCTCCTAAACACTTTGGCACCATTTTTAAAAATGTTTATATATATATATATATATATATATATATATATATATATATATATATATATATATATATATATGCGGGCAATAATTTAGTTAAAATCAATTAACTCTTTCGAAAGTTATTGCCCGCACAGTTATGTATATACATAACTGTGCGGGCAATAACTTTCGAAAGAGTTAATTGATTTTAACTAAATTTGGCCCGCATGCTGGAATCCACCACCGCACGAACCCTATTTAAAATGGGCCCAATCGGGCCATTTTAAGGGTAGTTTTTAGGGGTTGAAAAATGTTTTGGACCCCAAAATACCGAAAAAATTCTCCGAATCGTTTCAAAATTGAAATTTAACCCTCTGGTAATAATTGAAAAGAGTCCCTAAACTTTTAATAAAAACGACCCCACAGGACCGAATTTAAAAATCTTAAGAAAACACTAGTTTGCAGATAGTGAATTATTTACTGAAAGGCGTATATAACTTGGTATAGAAGCTCGATTGATAATAATATTGCAATTAAGAAAAAAAATGTTATTTTAAGGGGTGTATTAAGGAGCCAAATTTTTTATTTTGCCCAAAAACCAAGTAAAGTTCGCATAATAAAGCCACACTGCCTGTATTAGCAAATACACTATATTGTCGGCAGGGTTTTGGCACTGCGAATCGGGTTTTTAAGTTGTTTATAATCTGAATATTCGTTGTTAATTATGGTTAGTTCAAAATAATTGACTGCTTGTATACATATTTTATCAATAAGTAGACCATTTTTGAATAACAACAAAATGAAAGACACAGTATTATAAAAAGAAAGATTTTACAAATCACATGCTTCCTGCATTTGTGCATTAAAGCACAGAAACATTATTCCCCCACGTTTGTATAGTGTCATGCTCTCTCTTGTATGTGCACCAAGACCAAATGTATCAGCGGTACTTAAGGTAGTTGTCGTGGTACAATATTGTCAAAAAGTTATAGATTATACGCGCCACAAAAGTTTACTAGCTTGTAGCTAAGTGATCCATAATTTGTACGCAAGACTGTACCCGTGGAAACGTAACCCATACAGTATTCATATGCATGTATACTTTTCTATAAATCGTTGAACTTTAAACCGTTATTTATAAATAATTAGACGGTCAAAATTTTTTTCTTATTTTTTTTTTTAAACTCATAACAAATGCATTGAAAGACTGTCAGTTTTTGGAAAGTTTCTGAGAGTTTGTTCTTTTTTTATAAATAAAAAACTGGTTCAGAACTACAGAGATCGTATACAACCAATGTTAATTATCCAATTTTTAATTGAATTTATTAAGGATTATATACGGTCGATCGACTTCAAATTTTCAGTGTAATTGTATTATCATGTCCTCAGTAAGTATACAAAAATTAAGAATTTTCTGACGGTGTGCCTTAACAACGACAACTACTTTAAGGGAACACCCGGAAATCTTAAATTCTTCGTCGCAAATCAAACCTCCTTATTTACAACTAGAATGTTACATATCGGTAAGGGATATATTGTGTAACAAGAAAAATACTTGCAGGTATAAATCGTTCCGATTTTTTTTGACACACCGTCATCAGAGCTGAGTTTCACTCATACAAATAATTATGTTTAGGTTAATTTCACAAGAAGTTGATTCAAATTATAGTTTTATGAAAAGGGGAGATTCTGTTTTATAAAATGTAACCATTGTTAATATGATTCGAGTTAATAACTCCTAAACTATAACAGAGTATGGTATTTTTTTTGGAAGTTGAACTTCTTTAGCGAAAAAATCTGTTTGAAAAAAGTAAAAAATCGAGGAGAAATAGAATCGACCCCTTTGGGGAAGTTAGTTTGTCTCCTAAATTACACGAAACTGACAAGGACAGATATTTATATGTTTCTAAGGTATGTGTAAATAATTAAATATTAATTAGTTTGACATAACAAAAAATTAAACTTGGGAATAATATTAAAAACTAAACAAGTTAAACTTCTTATGTGAGCTTAGGAGGGTGAGGCTCATTATAATTTTTTATTTATAGAGGACGTACAGAATCTGTTTTCGAGATGTGTTTCAGGTAGTTTTTAGGGGCTGAACAAAGTTTTTGGGGCCAAAAATACCGAAAAAATATCAGAATCGTTTCAAAATTTAAATTTGACCTTATAGTATCAATTAAAAGATGCTCCTAAAATTTTAATAAAATCGGTTTTACAGGACTGCACTTACAAATTTGATGAAAACACTAATTATTCTCGTACGTAGGGGTCAAACTTTTTTTATTTTGTTCAAAAACACGCTTAATTTTACGTAATAAAGACACAATCCTGTATCAGCAAATACACTATATTGTCGGCAAAGTTTTGGTTCTGTGGCCAGAGTTTTTTTTTATACCCTAAGAGATGTCTATTGCTTTTTAACGGTTAGATACCACTGGTGTAAATGCATTATTATGTAATGTGGAACCGTTTTATTAAAGGAATATAAGTAGCGTAGTGGCAATGGCTGCAGTCGGACGCTGATGTCTGTGCATTTATCTGTGAGCCTAATATTTGATCTTCATTGTGTCAGAGCCTTTACACATGATCACGACTTCCTTTTCCTACTGAAATTACGTCATCGCAGCTGTCCGTCAGTAAAGCTCCAATGTTTGCTTGCATTCTGTGAACGGTTAATAAACCAACCACTCAACATTTCTGTTGATACTTTCAGCGCTGGATTTACACTAGAAGCACTAGGGTCTAGTGCCCAGGGCGGTAAATTTCCAGGGCAACAAAATTTGGAACATGAGAAAAAAATATTTTCACGTTATAGAAAATTTTTCGAAAAGTGAGACCGTGTTGAAACCACTCATAAATAAAATACTTTTTCTTTTTATTAAGAGTGTGTGTAAACTTATAAACACTGCAGTTTTATTCACAAAATTGTGAAAAAAATTTAGTGTCTAGAATTTTACACACAATTTTAAAAAAGAGATTAAGCGTCTTGTTATTCACAATTTTTGAAAGTTTTTGACTCGAACTTGTTTAATTTAATCATTATTTTAGTTTAAATTGCGCGCTGCAAAATACACAATTTGTCCAGTTTGCAAATCAAAAAGTCAGACGCGTTTGCGTTTGTATAATAAATAAACCTAAATAAATAAATAAATAAACAATTACGTAAAGTAGGGAGCAGAGAGGTAACCGCTCGATTTCGGAATTAAGAGGGGAATGTCAATTCGTTAAAAGCCGACGAGACGCGAGGCTGGCCGAATCTAAACATTTACATTCCTATATTCAAAGACGCCATTAGATGTTTTATAACAAAATGTGGCGAAAAATTTCATGCAAAAATCCGAAGAGTGAGTGAGTCAATGAGTCGATCAGATGTACCGTTCTGAATTATGTATTATGTAGATGCAGATATATAGAGCATCTGGTGTGTATTTCAGATGCTTGAACAATATAATGGCATTTAAGTACCGTTCGTAAACACCAATATAAAGTTCCGTTCAAAACACCATCTACACGTTTTTGTTGTTTGAACATAGATACATTTAGATTAGATGAATTTCTCACTAAACTGACTTGGAAATGTGAATAAACATATTTCGCTAAGTGTTTAGGCTTTCACGGCCGGCGTTGTAAAACTTCTTGACTTCCGGGCTTTTACGCCGTGGTCTATTGGTATTTCTACCTGAAGTTTCGTCTACAACTGCGGTAGACATTATCAAAGGCGATGTGGTAACGGACGAAGCGTCCTTCGAGGCTGCTCACAGACAGCTGATTTGATTTTAAACTGTTTGAGGTTAGGTTTTCTGACTGTAACATACATATATAGCACCGTACACTCGTACACTAAAGCAGGTAAAAGCGTTTACGCCGAGTCCTTAGCTCAGTTTTACTTAACATTCGTTAAAACTTAACAAAACTATGTTAAGTATTTTTAAGGCTTGTTTATGTGCCGAAAACTCGATGATAAGATTGTTTTAACAGTTTTAAGGTTACTTTAACTCTTCGGGTAAACATTGTATGTTTATAATAAAAATTCACTGACTACTGTGATTTAGAATTGCAGTAAAAATGATATTAAGTAATATTTGGTTAATTGGTTCTTGTCAAATCAAATTATCTACACTGTATAAAATGGTATTAAGCGCGTATTAATGATTTCCTAAATGTACAGTTAAATTGTTGCAACTGTGGATTAACTGAAAGAGCCTGCCTCCTTTGGTGGACGAAATCGACATCTCCCTATTTTCTCTCGCTTACTTAGATCTCTCCGTTCTCTCACTAAGCTGTTGCTCTCTTGCTCTATAACTCTACATACAGACTGTTCCTAAAACTATTGACTGTATGACTTGAAGCTTTAAATCTAGTTTTAAGATTGTCCATTTAGTTTAAAGTAATTTATATAATATTTTTTGCACGTACCACTGATTTTCACATGTTTTTCAAAATGTCTGACAGTTCAATTTTGAGCAAGTTCACTTCCAATTATAAGGGCTGCATGGAATTTTCGTACATTAACTATGGAAATGGTAATACGACTACGTTTCACATTTTTGTTTGTTTTATTTTACGCACTAGTATGAAATGTATCATTTTACTACCGCTATGCAGGCATTAAAAGAAATAATTTTAAAGGGGTTCGTGCAGAAAATGTATGTATCTTGTTCTTTTTAAGATAATGACACTTTCTCGTATATAATATCCGCATTTCCGAACGAGGTACACAAACGATTATTATGATAAAGCCGTCGTAGAGATATAAAATTGATTATTATTTAGTGTTTTGGTAATTGGGCTTTTGAATGAATTTTTTTGCATATCCTTGTTTCCATGGTTACTTTGACAGTATATATAATAAACACATACCTACACAAATACATTTACATACTTTTAAGATAACGACATCACAAACATTCGTGGCGCCTTTTGTAGTCACGTGATATCTTATAAAGTTTTATACATTTTAATTAATTTGCTACTAATTGTCCATCGCTTTAAAAAAAATGTTTTCGTTCTTCAATATTATTTACGATACGTTATTTAAAAAATAAAAAAATGTAATAGTTTTTTTTTTAATTCAAATACTCGATTGTTGATGCGTTAGGGATGTCGAAAAAATATCGATATTCGATATTTTTTTTATTTGATATATCGATATTTTTGGGTGATATTTAATATTTCGATATAAAATTACGAGTATCGAAACCCGATATTTTTTTCCAGTAGGAACACTTGTATGTACTACCGCGACTGACTATGTCGTTTAGTTATTCCGAAAATATCGAAAACTCCACTGAAAAAGAAACATGTGTTTGTACATATGTTTTTGGAACATACTTTTAAGTGCGCTCCAAAAACAACAACAGTGAATAATGCACATGTAAAACACGATTCTTTTTCACCGGATTTTTCGACATTTTCGGAATAATAAACAGTCAAAATAGCTATTCATGTAATATTTCATTTCATTTCTACAACACCTACAATATTTTTAATTATTTCGATTTACACCTCAACTCATGCTGTACCTACAATTTTCTGTCAAATGTCATCTCTGGCACGCATGCCATAGGTTCGCCATCCCTGGCTTTATTAATTGTTCGATTAATCTCTAAAATTATCTTAAATCTATTAGACGTTTGATTAATAAAAAAAATCTTATCGTTGTTTTTGATTTCAGATAATTATTTAATACTTGATTTATTAGAAATGATGTCCGTTAATTGCTATTTGCTAGCCAATATGTAAACTAAATTTCTTCGAGTGCCGATGTTCTCTCTCAAATTGTACCGATATATCGATAATTTAAAAAAAATATATCGGTACCGATATCGATATTTGAAAAAAATATCGATACAATATATATCGATACTTTTTGGCACTTCTGACATCCTTATGTTGTGTCACTCTGTATTCGGTGTTCTCGCTCAGTGCCTCTATTCATTCTGTCCTATCCCATCACATCACATGTTCAATTTAGTGGGATCCGCCATTTCCGCTTCGCCTTATACCGAATTTGCATCTAAACAGCCTTCGACATTTTTATTTGTATATTCGATGCACGTTTCTTATATGAACAACTTGAATTTGAATTTTTATTTACGTTGTGCCTATCGTATAAATTATAATGTTTATTTTAAATTGAATACTAATTAAGCACATTTTACGTTTTTCTTCCTGTGCAGTGAATTTTTAATAATTTAATGGAGAACGCCATACTTCTAAACGATTCTATTTGTGACGTGCACCCTCACCTTTCTTTTATATCGTTTCCCCAAAAAAAAAATTAATTAATAAATTTTATTCTTGATTCAAATTCTAAGTAGCAAAGTGCTCAACATATATCTGCTTGCTTGCTTCAGTTATACTTAAGAAAAATCAACAATGAATCCGATCAACGACGTCGCATGCAATTTGATAGACACTGCTATCTCAATGGAAAAATGATAAAGATTTAAACTACGGAAGGAAGTTTAAAAAGACGACCGGTCATAAAATATAAAATTTCAAAATTCCTGGTTTTCTTAATACACGTGTATATCAAACATCCTGTCAAAGATTGGTTTCGATCTGCTCATCCGTTTGATCTGTATCGTGTTCACAGACAAACAGACTTTTTCCAAAATTAGGTTTTTTTTTGGACCTCACAACGAAAAGATACTGTAATTTTTTTCTGACCTAAATTCGCTACTTGTGAAGTTGGGACAGTAAAATACTCGACTATAGGACAATTTTCCAGCTAAAATATTAAATAAATGTGGATATAGATGATCATTAGAAGGAGCAAAAAAGATCCCATGGATCTAGACCTGCAAGTGTTGACCTTATAATAAACAAGACTCGGCCTTTCCTAGATAATCCTGTGCTTTCATAGAAAGTAGGTACAGTCAAAGCCCTCTAAGTGCACAGCTCGGAACCGAGGCCCATCCTTTAAGTGCACACTTCCCCTACGATCTTTTTCATCCCCACTCTTCTAACTCCTATAGTTATCTTTATTCAATCAGATGCTATAAACAATATCTCTAAAACTCTATGAATATGATGGAAATGGAAAGTTTGAAAATAGCGCGCTTACGGTCGCACGTGATTGGTCGCAGATTATTCGAAGTGGGGGCTGGGGAACGTGCACTTAGAGGGCGAGTTCGTGTGCAGTAAGAGAGCGTGTGCATTTAGAGAGCGTGCACTTAGAGGGCTTTGACTGTATGAAAAACATGCAGTTGTAGAGCAACCCATAAATCTGAGGAATAAATTAAATCTTGGATAATAGAATAACAATCGTTTTGCAATTCTATTTTTTTCGGCATTTTCTTTCTTAAATAAATAAAAGAATCCATAAAAATGAATTAATAATATCATTTGGAACGCTTTCCTATTAGAATAAAAGGTGTAGAGTTACTTTACTAGATTGTGTTTAATTTTTCATGTCTCTCAGAACACACATTTATGGGAACTTTATGATTCACAATTCACGCACATCTTGGAATACCATCATATAAGCATGAACGTAGTTTTTTAGTTTGTTTGCTCCATACAAGCGATACTATTTTGTAATAATGCACGACTCTGATACTTCCATTTCCTAATTTTTTAATTCATGTGTGTTTAAGAATAGACTTTCATGGGTTTTCTTGAAGAAATGTCAATACAACCGATCCAACAAATTTTGACATTAAATTGCCACTATCTTTTTGAACTTTGTGAATTTTTTTTGTAGAATTTTAAAGTGTTTTTAGTGTATTTGCCATAAGGCAACATACACTATTAGCGTTGGTCGAATGGCGGGACCTAGGGGTCGGACCAAAATTTCTCGACGTTTCATAACCTCTTTAACACTTTGGCACCATTTTTGAAAATGTTTATATATATATATATATATATATATATATATATATATATATATGTGCGGGCAATAACTTTCGAAAGAGTTAATTGATTTTAACGAAAGTTAGTCCACGTATTGAAATCCATCACCGCAAGAAGCCTATTTAAAATGGGCGTAATCGGGGCATTTTAAGGGTTGAAAAATGTTTTTGGGCCCCAAAATACCGAAAAAATTCTCAGAATCGTTTCAAAATTGACATTTAACCCTTTAGTAGTAATTAAAAGGTGTCCCTAAAATTTAAATAAAATCGGCCCGACAGGACCGGACTTACAAATTTTATGAAAACACTAGTTTACAAATAGTGAATTATTTACTGAAAGTTGTATATAATTTGGTATCTAGAGGTTCGATTTATAATAATATTGCAATTAAGAAAAAAAATGTTATTTTAAGGGGTATATTAAGGAGTAAAATTTTTTATTTTGCCCAAAAATCAACTTAAGCTCGCAAAATAAAGCCACACTGCCTGTATAAGCAAATACACTATATTGTCGGCAGGGTTTTGGCACTGCGACCCGGGTTTTTTTTATTTATCTGTTATTAGTTGTAACTATCAACCATTGTGTTCGAAATTTTATAAAATAAAAATTCAATTACAAACGGTTTTTTGATACCTTGTTATAATTTCAAATGTAGTTTGTAATACATTTTATTAAATAAAATTTCATATGGAAATCACAGATACAATACGCTAATTATTAACATTAAAATTACTAGCGTGCGTTTCGTTGACCAATAAGCTAACAATTTTGTTCTGGATACTAGTTCATTTAAATGCTAAACGCTAACATGATTCAATTAGAATTGATTATCAAGCAGATTGCATTGCGATGCCTTTGGAATAAACAAAAACACAAATGAAATTGTATCTTGGTTTTTATACGTTTGAATTGTACTATGCTTTCTACACTGGTCTTATTCTTTGACAGCGCGTTAAGTCCAAATAGTTAATTTAACGAGATAAACATAGCTATTCAGCATTGTTTATGAAGAATTTTATACTCTACTAAATAGTCCATAATCGTTTTTGCACTATTTGGTTTAGTTTTCAATATATTCCACCAAAAAAACTTTAAAACCACACTTTTTATCTATTTATCTCACTGTAACACAGTGAATTTTGGTCTTTAACAAAAGACAATTAAAACAGTTTAAATATTGATCATTTTCAAAATCTTAAATGATCTAATTTAGTGTAATACTTTAAATTTCATAGTGACTCAAATTAAATAAACGAATTTAGTGGTAATTTTAAATATAAGCATTAAATAATGTGTAGTAACCTAAAGTAATATAATAATGTATTTAGGATTAGTACAGTTTTCGATTATCCTGAGACCCTGATGATGAAATTACATTTTTGAACCGTTTCAAAACATCAGTTAGAACTTCTTCTTTAAATAGTTCCTCAACCAACCTCAACGATTGATCTAAATTGATGCAGATGATTGTTTTTAAATTATATTGCAATTGTTAAAAAAATTTTGTAAGTAAAAGAGTCAGAGAAATTGCAAATAATTCAGTTTTAATTCTCATGCAGAAAAAACATTTCGTTTTTGTCGGTTAGTATGCTTACAATAGTTTATTTAAAAATCTTTTTATTGCGTGCCACAACACTATATATTTTATAAAATCGGATTGCTTGTTGAATGAGCAGGAAAGCAGAAATTTTTATCGGCTGACATTAATTAATTAGCAAACTACCAGGTCTTTTTATTTGAATTACAATATAAACATGCAAAATATTTACAATGCTAACAATTATTTAGTAAGATGTTTGATTGGTTTCAAGTTTATGTAATCTGACGGCTTCAGAAAATTTAATAAATATTTCTAGAAAACAGTTCTTTTACAACATCTATTCAGAGCCAGATATTTACAAAAAGGAATACGATAGAGTCATATAACGTCGTTTTTTATATGTGTGAAGGATTCAAACGTTACTTTGGGTTTTACGGCTCAAAAATGTAAACAATCCTTGAAACTAATTTTCTGTAGTGTTATATCTGCTGAGAATGCAGTTATTTCACCAAACCAATTCTATTTTCGCTTGGCTCATAAAACCATAAAGTAGATCGTAAAAATAGCGCCCATAAAAAGAACGACTGTATGAAAAATACCTGCGTATTTCACACCGCGCCTATAGTTTTGTATATCTTTGACCTTGACAGTACCCTAATACATATTTCGTGTACTAACATAATTCATCAAGGCGTTCGGACGATTTCTAAGTTCGTGAGACAGACAATCTATTAAAAAATTACATACAGGAATACAAATATATCTTGGCTTTTCATTTCTACACTGAGAGATGGCGTTACTGTGTTGATTTTTAGGGTTCCGTACATTCAATGAAAAAACGGAACCCTTATAGGATCACTCTCATGCCTGTCTGTCACAGCTTATTTTCTCCGAATCTACGAACGTGTAGCGTAAATAAACAAATTCCAATTTTGGAGGTTAATTTCAGAGGACAAATTAGAAAAAAACATTATTAAATGACGTATCATATGTAAATACTCGTAATGGGAAGTACAAATACATTTTTTATAATTTTAAAATGCATAGTTTAAAAGATCGAGCCTAGAATTTTGAAAGAAAGGGAACAATTTACTATTAATGCACCAAAAGAAGTGAAACTTCAAAAATATTGTTTCTACTATGGTATTGTCTTGTAGTAGAACATCTTGTATATATCATAGTTCTATGTGTAAATACTGTGTTTGTGGCATTCCATTAATCACACGATGACCTGCATTGTTGCATGTTAAAGGAACAAAATTCAACAGTTATGGATTGTTCAGTGCAATGCAATACGGTTCTCTTTTGTGAATGCAACACAGTTCTGAATGCGACCGGAATAAATAAACAGTCGATATAATATTATAGTCTGCTCTAATATACAGTGTGTACGTCTAATGCAGTTATTAGAATTGTGCCAAATCGAATACCGAATATTCGGAAATAGTCAAGTTCCAACCCATGGAGACTATATAAATAACCACGAACTCATAGGACATACTACTACATATTAATGGTTTCTTTTTTAACTTCCCGCTAAGAAAATTGAAAATTTAAAAAAATTGGGAAGTTATTGGTTTCACCCCGATTTTCGAAATTTGAGTTTTTGTCAGATCTCGACGTTTTGGGATTCTAGGAAGCTATTCTGACGATTTTTAAAATGATGTCCGTAAGGCTGTGTGTGTGTGTGTATGTAAACCTCTCATAACTTTTGAACTGGTAGACCGATCGAAACGCGGATTACGGCATCTGAAAGGAACTTGGTGAACTTAGATTTCCTGAAAATTGGAACGGATTCGGCCAGGTAGATTTTGAAAACTAGTGTTTTCATTAAAAAAATACAGTTTAAAATTTAGCCATCTGGAGGAAATCTGTTTATTTTAATAGTTGTCGGCAATATTAAGTGACGTAGTAGCGCTGACGTCTCTGAATGGAATTCTCATTCTATTATATTATGTAACTGACCACTAACGGTACGGAAGTATTCGCACGGGTTAGCTAGTTTCATATTAGTGATTGATTACAATTTATCAATTTATTTACGATAAAACTACTTAAAGCATAGCAATGATATTTGAATGATAATAATATTAATGGTTAATCAAGACACCGTTCTGTGTAGTTTTGTTCATATACAACCATCTGCCTGGCCATATGATTGCACATAGAGTTGATAATAATGGTTGATTTTAATAATCGAAAGGTTGCTACTCGAATTGTTTTGATTATCAAATGTTTCGTTCTAAATGAATCCTTCGCATCATAGTACAGACGCAGATAAAATACGTAAGTAATCGTATTTAAATCAGTTCAATGGATTATGGATTAGTATCTCGAGTAATTAGGTATACTGTGCAATTGAAAGCACGATTCATTCCTTTTGTTTATGCATTCGGTATGATTATTATAACTCACGAATTTTTGATTATGAGACTTGAGAGAGTTACCTGTTATGCTGTGGCAGATAAAAGACTAAATAATCATATATTAAAAAACCCGGGTTGCAGTGCCAAAACCCTGCCGACAATGTAGTGTATTTGCTTATACAGGCAGTGTGGCTCTATTATGCGAACTTAACTTGGTTTTTGGGCAAAATAAAAAATTGGACTCCTTAATACACCCCTTAAAATAACATTTTTTTTTCTTAATTGCAAGTGTTTTCATAAAATTTGTAAATCCGGTCCTGGTGGGCCAGTTTTTTCAAATTTTGGGAGCACATTTTAATTGCTACTAAAGGAGTAAATTTCAATTTTGAAACGATTCTGAGATTTTTTTCGGTATTTTTGGACCCAAAAACTTTTTCAACCCCTAAAAACCACCCTTAAAATGATCCGATTGGGTCCATTTTAAGTAGGCTTCGTGCGGTGATAGATTCCAACATGCGAGCCAAATTTCGTTAAAATAAATTAACTCTTTCGAAAGTTATTGCCTGTATTGTTATGAAACGTCGAGAAATTTTGGTCCGACCCCTAGGTCCCGCCATCCGACCGATGCCAATAGTGCCATATGGCAAATACACTAATAATGTGACATGCAATTTGAGAGAGACAATTGCATGAAGTGTTTTAAAGAGTAAAGAAAGAGCGTAGTATAATAATTTATTACTAGATACTGTATTATAAGTCGTAACTTCAAGGTATAACAATCATTTGATTGATTTTGAGTAATATTTCGAGATATTTTAATAATCGAGTAGTTCGATAATTTTCACTCGAAATATCCCATCTCTAGTTGCACAGGCCGTGGCGCGGCAAGGTGCATGACATGGCGTAATATCGGTTTTAGTGTTATGTGAACCATTCAACGTAAATACAATATACATACGGCTGTAATACTTATACACACGTGATATAACACATAACCTACCTTTAAACATATATATATTTATGCGCTGGACACTGACCTACCTTAACCGTCGTCTCTTCTGTACGACGACGGACTTATACAGAGATTAATGACATTTTACGCGCTGTAATGTTAAGAATAAATGATCTTAAACTGTGAATGGGCTGGTGATGTCTGCCAGACTAGCAAGTCATTCGGAAAGAAAAACAGCCAAATTGCACTTTCATGCTGAATACGTACAACTACAAAGTATTAAGTGCATAAATAATAATCAATGTTTAACGGATTTGTTTGTAACCAAATTGCCGTACCAGATGACCATTTCGTGAAATGTTCACACATTTTTATCAAATGTCTTGATTGTGTACTGGAATTGTGGACAAAAATTTTAAACAGAGATGCTTATCAGCTACAACACTAGTTTCTTGTTGACAGATCTTCAAAACAAGACAATAGTTGATTTTAAATAAAATTAAAAATATTCAAATAACGGGAAAAATTTACAATATATTTATTAGTGTATTTGCCATATGGCAACATACACTATTGGCGTCGGTCGGATGGCGGGACCTAGGGGTCGAACCAAAATTTCTCGACGTTTCATAACCTCCTAAACACTTTGGCGCCATTTTTAAAAATGTTTATATATATATATACATATATTTGTGTGTGCGGGCAATAACTTTCGAAAGAGTTAATTGATTTCAACTAAATTTGGCACACGCGTTGAATTCCATCACCGCAAGAAGCCTATTTCAAATGGGCCTAATCGGGCCATTTTAAGGGTAGTTTTTAGGGATTGAAAAATGTTTCTGGGCCCCAAAATACCGAAAAAATTCTTCGAGTCGTTTCAAAATTGAAATTTAACCCTCTGATAGTAATTAAAATGTGTCCCTAAAATTTTAATAAAATCGGCCCGACAGGACCGGATTTACAAATTTTATGAAAACGTTATTTTGCAGATAGTGAATTATTTACTGACAGGTGTATATAATTTGGTATAAAGATTCGATTGATAATAATATTGCAATTAAGAAAAAACATGTTATTTTAAGGGGTGTATTAAGTAGTCAATTTTTTTATTTTGCCCAAAAACCAACTTACGTTCGCATAATAAAGCCACACTGCCTGTATAAGCAAATATACTATATTGTCGGCAGGGTTTTGGCACTGCGACCCGGGTTTTTTTTCTTGCCAACGTTTCGTCTACAATTTGAGACTTCTTCAAGGCTCTATAATCGATAAAAGTATAAAAATACATGGTTCAAATATCAAATATATGAATTGATTTTTTGGAATGAAATTGCAGAGAGGCATCAAAAAACATTTTATTATTTTTAAAGCAAATTATTTATAAATAAAATAGTAGAATGGAAGGTTACCAATGTATTGTTGGGTAGTCGATTAAATTTAATAAAATTGTATTCTGGCAATATCTGTTTGGTCTGTTTTAAAAAAATATATTTTATAATGATGCACACCTCGAATCGTCTGTGTTCCAGAAAGATGCACTAGGCATGTTTGCCAGGTCAAGAATACCACTACCAAAAACGGCTTGTTGACCTTGGTGTAGATCGCGTTTAATTATTTAGGGTTGGGAGTTGTTTCTCTGTCCACTGATGGTCATTGAAAGACGTTTTTTGATCAAAATTTAGCTGAAGAAGCTATCTTTTTCTGTGGTGATTAATCATTTGCTTTTGTGTCTAAGGTTCTGCATGACAGGGTGTTTAATATATCAAAACTATAATTATTATGAGTGTAATCTAAGGTCATTGCCAAATCAAAATTTTTGACAATATTTTTTTCAACCCAACATGAATCTTCATTATTGTAAATTTTGAAGAAAAAAAATCTGAAAAACGGTTGACCTTGCAGACCATCCCTGGAACTTCCCGCTGTTTTCGATCTATTGAGATGTGGTTTATTTACAGTGTTTGTTAAAAGTTATTTTAAAAAAACACTTGGAAATATTTCGTAAATTATATCTCTCGAAAAAATTAATCGATTTTGATTATATTTGACAAAGTTTTTCAAGCGTAAAAAAGCAATGAGAAATGTACCATTAAATGTTTTGTAAGTTTCTCCTATACAATAGCTGGATTTCACGTCATTTCCAAAATTTTTGACAATACTTCTAATAGGCTGCGTTGTTATTGATTATGACACACTATGGTAATTGTAGTTAGACTACGTTTTGTTTACTTTGCGCAACTTTACAGCACTTGTGTTAAATAATTTTATTATTACACATGCATGAAAAGCAGCTATTTTTTTGGAGTTGTGCAAATCATAATATATTACTTTCGTGTGCTTTAATGTTGTTGTTTTTTAATATGTTCAAATTGTGAAGTTCTTTCATCCTTTATTTGAACCCTGTCGCTATTTTAATAACATTTTAGGTGGCCATTAATTTCTCAGATTTATGGTAAGATCCAATTTTTTTATTTCTCTGAGAAAACTTTTTAAAAATACATATTCTACTAAGAAATATAATATGATAAAACTTTCTTAGTTAACATATTATTTTGCAAAAACTGGAGGAAATATTGTAAGGTACCAAATCTTTGTATTCAATTTTAATTCTTTTTTTTATGAATCTATTTTTCACATAAATTGTGGAATTGCTTATAATTTATTAAAGTATCATTGAAATAACAAAAAAAAGCAAGTCTTGATTAATTCATTCATAAAAACATCTTTATTGAATATAGCTTGATATTTAAGGTTTTTGTTGATGCTAAAAATGATTAAATTTCCTAAAATGAAAGTCACTGATTCCGGAGAGCAACAAACGAGAATAGAGATATATATATATATATATATATATATATATATATATATATATATATATATATATATATATATATATATATATATATATATATATATATATATATATATATATATGACATGTAAATAAAGTACAATATGGTAAGAAATTCAAAATCCGTTCGAGTTTAATTAAAATTACAGATCCTATATTACTGGAGACAAATTTAATTTCAAAATTTATTCATTCTAACGAACCTATGAACGGGCCTTCATGTAAGCCATTATTTCCGGGACAATCTAAAAGCCAATTCAGACTAGCCGTTCTCGGTTCCGATTCACCGGTCCGGTTGGGAGCTCGATCAATCAGGGCGTAGTCGTTCCCGATTGCGGTTCGGTTCGAGCGTTTAGGTTCAGCTCTAATTTCAACCGCACCGTTCGCAACCGTAGCCAATGAGAACGCTTGCTGGAGTCACGTGACTAGCCAGCTGTTTAAGTACACATCAAACGTCAAATCATATTTCGAAATTGCGCATGCGCACCGAGAATAATCGTAGAACCGAATCGAGATAGTGTGAGCAGCCTAGATTAATCGAAAACCGAACCGGACCGGTGAATCGTAACCGAGAACGGCTAGTCTGAATTGGCTTTTAGGGGTTTGTTTATTAGCTGTTCAATATGCCCCTTTTTCGTACGAATAGCTGAACCTTACTTGGATGTGTGTGTGTGCATGTAATATGCATTTACTCACATTTCAGAAATCTTTGATTTCTATGAAAAATCTTATTCAATCTTTGATGTTAATTCTCCCAAATAAACCAGAAATATGTACCATTCTTCTCATATTATGACTTTTAGTCAAGTTTTTACAGTTTATTTGATCTAAAAAAAACGATTTATAAGCAGATAAAAACGAGAAAAATAGCAGTTTTACGTACATTTTTGTACAGAAAAAAATTAATTTAAAAAAAAATATTGAGTAAGCCAAATTTGTCAGCATTTTTTGTACAAGTTTGTGAAGAAAAAAACCTGAGTATTTCGTAATCTCAACAAATATTAACGAATATTACGTTTTTTGATTCAATTTTTAGGGCAAAATTTTTTAAGCAGCAAGCCAAATTTTACGACCACAGTTCGAAATTTCTCGAGAGTATTTTCACGATCTGAGGGACTAAAAGCCTGAGTCGTCTAGCGTTTATAATCTCCAAATGAGATTAATGCATTTACAAAAATTAAAATTACTCTGAATTTACGTCTGTTAACGAGAAAGATGCTTTGAATTCAAATCGTGGCATTTTGATTTTTGTACCTGAGTGTACCGTGTGTGTACATACGCATGCGTAAAATGAAGTATTGACTGAAATGTAACACGCATGCGCGACTTCTTTCGTCATCTTCCTTACAACCCACCCCCTTATGTCAGCACCAAGATATACCTACGCTTTGCCCGGAAAATGTTGAATTATTTTATTGCGCTACACAGTGTAGATTGAACGCTATTATTTATGATTCGTGCAATTATTCCCTGCGTATATTAAATTCAGTAAGCATATTAAAATTGAAGACATACAGCTAACGTAAAGTACATCATATTAAAACTTTAAAACATTCACTTGAATTTCTCTAATTTTAAACATTCAACAATTGAATTTTTTTCCATTCGAACTCCACAAGTAGTGAATGGTACTAATTTGGGCCAAAATTCACTTTTCAAAATGTTACAATATTTTTCCGCTAATGCTAAGCATATCTGGTTTTTTTTTATATTTTTCCAAATATCGCAAATATTTTCATATTTTCATACATTTTGCAAATCTACAACTTTTTATGACACTTAGCGCTCTATGGCTCTTTTGATAGTAACCAAACTTATAAGAAAAAGTCAAGATGAATCGATTCCGACCATCCGCAACCCCGTGTCTCTTTTAGTTTCAGAGATATAAGCGTTTATATATAATAACGCCAAATGTAATGTCGAATCCGCCATTTTTCATACGTATATAGTAATACTGACAGCATGGTTTAAATTTCTGTCACCAGATGTAGCATCGTTCTATGTCAAATCTCAATAGAATACTTCCCGTTGACTTAGAATCTTGAAATTTGTCACCAAGGAAGGTCTTATAGCAGGAAAAAACCGAAAAGCATTAATTTCTATTTCTGTGTGTATTTTTATTAAGTAACGGTTCGAAACTCTCAGGGCGCGAGTTCTGTCCGTCTTTTTTTTTTTGTAAATACAAAAGTTGCTCGTATGTTATAACTTGGTTTTTAGTATGTTATGAATCCCGAACATACTAATTATATTATAAAAATTAAAGTTATCTGTTTTTTTTACCGAACCCTATTATTTGAGGCTTCCCCTCGGAGTTAGGGTGGCAATTATAATACAATAACGCCATTCACGCTTTGTTTTAAATGAGTTAATTATACGTATAGGTATCTGTCACCTGTGTTAAATGCGCATTGTTGTCGATTGTGCTAAAATTTACGGCGATTTAGTAGCATAGTCGTATCGTGCCTTAATTGGATATTTTTAGTGTATTTGCCATATGGCAACATACACTATTGACCGGACCAAAATTTCTCGACGTTTCATAACCTCCTAAACACTTTGGCACCTTTGGCACCATTTTTAAAAATGTTTATATATATATGTATATATATATATATATATATATATACATATATATAAACATTTTTATATATATATATATATATATACATATATATATAAACATTTATATATATATATATATATATATATAAACATTTTTATATATATATATATATATATATATATATATATATATATATGTGTGTGTGTGTGTGTACGCGCGATAACTTTCGAAAGAGTTAATTGATTTCAACGAAATTTGGGCCACGTGTTGAAACCCATCACCGCAAGAAGCCTATTTAAAATGGGCCTAATCGGGCTATTTTAAGGATAGTTTTTAGGGGTTGAAAACTGTTTTTGGGCCCCAAAATACCGGAAAAATTCTCCGAATCGTTTCAAAATTAAAATTAAACCCTCTGGTAGTGATTAAAAAGTGTCCCCACAATTTCAATAAAATCGGCCCGACAGGACCGGATTTACAAATTTTATGAAAACACTAGTTTGCAGACAGTGACTTATTTATTGAAGGGTGTATTTAATTCGGTGTAGACGTTAGATTGATAATAATATTACAATTAAGAAAAAAATGTTATTTTAAGGGGTGTATTAAGGGGTTAAATTTTTTATTTTGCCCAAAAACAAACTTAATTTCACATAATAAAAGTATAAAAACCACACGGCCCTATACAAGCAAATACACTATATTGTCGGCAGGGTTTTGGCACTGCGACCCGGGTTTTTTTTTATTCGCTACTGACTTTTCAGCCCGACTTCATTGAACAGATTTAAGTTTGGCAGTTATTACTATTCTAACACATTTTGACGGACTTAAAAATGAACCGATTTAAAAAAAATTATATAGTCTCAGTCGGTAACGTTCTGAACAAAATGGTGTCGAAATTTTACAAATCGGTTAACCCGTCGAAAAGCTATGGCTGAACAAACATTGAAAAATATATATACATGACGAATTATATACCTAACCTTTTTTGTTCTTCGAGATCGGTAAAAAATGAGAAATAACGGATGTATTTCTTTGTTTGTTCAGCGTTAATTTCTCGAGGTGCTAACAGATTTTGATAGTTTCAACGGCATTGTGTTCAGGAAAACGGCAAGATGGTTCTATATAATTTTTACTTAAATCGGTTCAGTAGGTCATTTCTTAATATTTTTGTATATACTGTGATAAATGGTAGCTCCAAGAAGTATGCTAATTATCTTATCTTATGGTTTCGGTGCATAATTAAGAGAAAAAAACTCAAGATTGTTAAAAAGCTTGCTGCGGTGTAATTTGGTTTAATTTTTAAACGTAGTATCATGTAAAAGTTTCAAGCTTTAAAGAAAGAGAACGTAATTGCGTGGAACGACCGAATTCAAAAAAGAACAAATTAAAATATATAATATAAATTCTTAAGCTAGATCAGAAGTGGTCAAACTTTTAGATCACGACTTTAATATCAAGAAAATATAATACAGACAGCAATTTTAAAAACGCGATTGCTAAACGCGATCCAATTGTAGGTTATAATAAAATATAGCCTAAAAATGGCGTCTATGTATATATATTTTCGTCAAGGTTTCCAACTGCCAAGATTATCTTGGCTTCATTATAATCAATTTATTTATATTTAATAAGCTGGTGTATCTATGACAAAAATAAATAGTTTAATAAAGAGACTGTATTTTACACTACACACTATAGAAATAAAAACTTTGTGTTGCGAGGCAAGTGTTTTGCCTCGTCAACTTAGCTTAATATTCTACAGTCGGTTTTTATAGTATACGTTATACGTACATGGCGACACGTTCGTGACATTTTCAATCTCATGAATCAATTTTAACCTGGGTGCCAAAAGAAGTTTTATTTCAAAATAAATTTAGAAACACGGTTATATCAATGCACTTTTTTAACGTTTAGAAGCGTGGAGCACTCACTTTACATATATTTCATATAATTCGTTGCGTGCCCCATGCTTCTAAACGTTACACAAGAGAAAGAAATAGATTTTCTACTTTTTAGTGCGTTGATATAAACGTGTTTTAAAGATTTCTTTTTGAAACTATATATTTTTTTTAATTTTTTTGATTTTAAAACTTAAATGGCTGGAAACACGTTTTCTCACTGTCAACAGCGACACTGCCACCACATGTCATTTTCATTTCCAGTCTTTAACTTAAATGTTTGCCATGACTATTATAGCAGTGTAAGGAGAAATATAGTATGAATTTATACATTAAATTATATCTTTTATATGTAAGAGCTACTTCTACCCTCTTTATCTTCTGCACCCTTAGCAAATAAATTGTAATTATTAGAGCAGAACGCTAGCTTTTTTGATAGGGACTAAGAAAAATAATAATCGTTTACTGAATAACAATAAAACTATTTTTTGCAAACCCGCCCCATAAAATGACTGCTTTTCATGCCAATATAGCGACAGTAACATGACCTATTTCGCACTAAAACAAAAAAAATGCAATATACTAATCCAACAATAATGTCCGCAAGAACGACCTGTCAGTTATCCTTTAATTCTATAAGATGAACAGAGATAGCATGCGACACAATTTCCCTCAATTATTTGTAAAAACACGCTTAAAAACCGGTTGAGTGGTTTCCGAGTTTTGATCGAGATTAGACAGACAGAGAAAACAATATACAATGGTACTTTATTTACAAATATTGAGTCGGGCTAATTTCAATATATTCTGGTAAATTCTGAAATAAAAAATGGTGAAGTTCAATTATCTAATCTACTTAAAAAATGGTGGTTTCTGATAAGTGTTCTTCGCAAACGAAGAGTTCTTTTTCATATAAATTAATTAAATGACATTTAACAATAGAGCAAAATAAATATAAGATGTCGTATTTCATTAGAACTCATTTAAGACAAGTTAAAATAATTGAATATTAACGTTATACTATATAAAAAATCGTCAAATTAAAAATGGCGGCACTGAAGCTTATTTCGTACATAACCGAGAGACAGGAAGTTGACATTTTAAATCCGTTTATGACCGATTAGATAGAAGATTTAAAAGTCGGCTAATAAACCAATGAAAATAAATATAAATCCTGCTTCGATTTACTATATATTTATTATATATAAACAATACTATATATATACACTATATAAACAAAAAAATATTGTACAGTAAGGCCCCGTTAACGCGGGAGATACGCTCCAATGTAGGTTCTTGTACTATACGAAACAGAGCTAAACGAGGTGATCTTTATACGTAGATTCTCAAACAGAACCGAGAATAAGGAAAGTTTTTTTTTGTTTGATTTTGTAACATTTATTGTTAAATACTTTTGTATCACATTATTTCCAATTTTATCAATTGCTAATATCAATTTTTGTTCATAAAACATTTATAAAAATCAAATTAAAGTTTGAGTAAAAAGTTATGTTTATGATGAGGAAGGTTCCTCATTTGACATATTTTGTTTTTTGTGAAGAGTCATCTGATGTCGTTTGCCTTTTTCTGTTTCGCTCAGCAAGCTGTAGTCGATAGCAAGATATTGCGTCAATGACACTTCGTTTTGCCTTCGAACTTCTATCATCAATTTGAATCACTTTATATAAACTGATCCATAATTTTCGTTATAGTGGCTAAACTTTTTTTTAGAAACGGCGTAATACTAAAACAGCATTAAGCGAGGTCTTACTGTACTTTATAATTTGGTAACAACTTTTTTGTTACCTACCTTTAATTCTACTCAGAAAAAATATTAAATCAAACACAATACTCACACAAATGTAGTTTTAGTGCTTCGTCAACGTAAAAATCTAACCGACAATGCTACCCTTAGCTTATCTATCAAGAAAAAAATGTATTTTTACCTGTTTAATCGTCGTTCATAGGAAATTGCACTTAAATTATTTCATACACTTTTCTTTCGACACTGATTTCTAAGTTTTGCGGCATTTATTTTCTAGTTTTGATTAGAACTAGCGGAGATGTAGTGTTAGGACCGGAAACATTAGATGCCGGGTGTCTGTGTGCCTGTTCTGAAACTGTTCACAATTGTTTGGTTCACATGTCGAAGCCAGAGACTGTCGAGCGTTTGGTTCTATAGTGAGTTTGGTTCGAGCGTTTGCCGGTTCGCCCCAAGTTAGGTACAGCAGCGGTGGGTTCGCATAAGGGGTGCTGCCGAGAACAAACTCACACTGTGAATAGGGGAGCCATTAACATAAATTATCGTTCGAGACAGTTAATATTAGCCCGGGTCATAAACTCTACGTATATTTTTCCCTATAGAAATTCTTTACAGTGTGAAATAAAAGACAGACCTTCACAGATGATTCGTAATTCGTTATGTTTTTTAAACTGTGTACAGTTCTTCGGAAATAAAAAAATTAAAAAAATGCTTATATTGACCCACTAAAAAGTAGAAAATAAATTCCTTTCTCTTATAACGTTTAAATTTTTTTATTTCAAGGTTTTTAAAGCCCAGGTTGTCTTAGATCCATTATTATCCATATTATTAATTTTTAAAATGCTGGTGTAGTAACGATATAAAAATTATATGGCTACAAAAATCTAAAAACGCATTCATATTAACACACCAAAAGTTGCAAAATTAGAGTTTAAAAAACTAAAACAACATGCTTTATGAACCAAAAAATGCAAAATAATTTGACAACAAAATTAGCTTTTACTAAAAAGCGTAGGGTGCTATCTACTTAAATTTTTATAATAGTTCTACGTTTACAATTAGGTAGTATTTGAAAAATGTATTACCGATATTAAGCACTCCACGCTTTTCACAGTAAGGCTAATTTTGTTGTCAAATTATTTTGCATTTTTTAGTTCATAAAAGCGTGTTGTTTTATTTTTTTAAACTCTAATTTTAATTCTAAGACTAAAAAAACAAATTAAATTTAACTAGCGGTAAGCAATTCAGCGTGTTAGCTTGTTTGCTGTAATAATTCAAGTTTTTTTATCCTGAAGGTTATGGTTAGGATAATGAGACAAACTTATTAAATTATTGTATTGTTATCGGTCCTTGATAAGTGTGCAAAGTTTCAGTTTAATCTGACGTTTTGAAGTGGGTCCATTTCACGTTCAAGGATCCTTTACAAACAAACAAATAAACAAACAAGCTAATAAAAGCGTGCTAAAAATAAATTTATTTTTCTTCTATAATGTTTACAAGCGTGAGGCAGTCATCTTCCTATATTTTATATCATCGAGTGCCCCACGTTTCTAAACGCTTAAGAAGAGAAAGACACTTATTTTCTACTTTGTTAGTGCGTTTGAATTAGTGTTGTGTAGATTATCTTGAACAATAAGTTATATTTTCTATTTTTCAATTATTACATTTTAAATGACTAGAAACACGTTCTCCCACCGTCAGTACCGTTACTCCCACCACATATTTTTTATATCAATTTTTAACTTGTCATATAAATATTATTATAACCAAAGTATCAGAGTATGTTATTGTCATCAAAACTGCATACGATTGTAAAGTTTCACGTCAATTGATCATTTGGAAGAGGGCGAAAATCGAGTTGCAAATTTTTTTGACATATATACAATTTACACCTACGAGCTAATACTAAACCACCGTTTATCTGCCAGTTGTTTTTTATAACCTACTATAAGAAGTGAAATTTGCTCAAAAGTGAACTATCAAAAATTTTGAAAATGAATTGAAGCTATTTTATAGGAGGCACGTGCAAAAAATGTCGTATATATTACGTGCGTAATGGTATTACGACTCGTGTGACTTAATATAACTCATTACGACACTAGATATATAATCTAATATTTGCGTACGCATTATATTAATGTTACTTTCAGTTGCGTTTGTATAATTCCTTATAGATTTTCCAATAGGCTGTCAGTGTTGCTAAAAAATGTGCTGATTTGTTGTTTAAAATACAATGCTAACAACTGAGCGAAACGAAAATACTATCTTTCTTTATTGGGCTATTCGTTTAAACTCATAGCCGTAGAATCCAACCGAAAAAACACCAAAATGTAAGTAAATATAATATATTCTCCCAAATAAAGTACAAAAGACTACGTATACACTAGTTGCTTTTTCGCTCACTGCTCGTCCCAAATTTGTCGTAGCGTAATAATATGTAATATATTACTCTTCAAGAACTAGTCTTTTAAATAGTGGAAGAATTTTTTAAATCAGTTTAGTGGTTTTCAAGTTTTGAAGTAACTTCTGCTTCTAATTATTAAGTACAGAAATACTTCAGAAGCGGAATTATGCGTATATCATGTTTCGAAACGACCTGTTTTATTTTCGTATTCATTCAAAATGTATTTAATAAAACAGTTTAATGTTCTACAGTCGCTTTTTGGAGTTTACGTTATACGTACATGCGACACGTTCGTTACATTTTCAATCTCATTAATCGATTTTACCCTATCGCGCCAAAATGAGTTTCATTTAAAAAATTATTGGATCATGATAAATGAACTTTCGAGGTTAATATACACTACATATTGTTATGAGCGGCGTTACGTACATAATTATTATTTCAACAATATGGGCACGACCATAAACTCTATTACATATCACAAAAAATATTACATCACTTGACTACTCCAGGAAAGAGCCTCACTTGTCTGTTGTCAAGGTCGTTATATACACATGTCACCTCTTTAATGAATGACGTCAGCTGGAAGACCGTTCAATATTTTTATCAAACACGCAATATAAATTGACAGTCCAATGGATGACGTTATCCCTTCATTACTATCTAACGGAACGAGGTCACCTCTGTATCTGATAACCTTGTGATATGTTTCAATATTTTTTATTTGAAACGCCACTGCTTTTCAATGCTGTGTAGGAGAAAGACCGGAGAGATTGAATTTTACGCGAGTTGGATATAAAAAACCGGTTTGTAAATTTCGATACAATATATATAGATAGATATATACGGTTCCTTGAAAAAAAGGTTTAAAGATCAGTAGGTAAAAACCGTAGAGGTCTAATTCTCAAATATGAATCCTGATCCATGATTGCAAATTTAATTTTAAGGATTTGTTAAGGATTAAAGGTCGCATTTACTCAGTATTATTAATATTTTTATTTGTTTTGAAATATCTGAGCTCGTTGAGGTGCTGTTTTTTTATATAACCCAAAACGTGTTTTTTCTATCACCACGATTTCGGACAAACGGCTAAGCGATTTTGGTAGAATGCTTGATCCGTCTAGAAGCACTAAAATTAATTGTTACATCTACAATAAGTTGAAATGGTTCCGTCGGCCAATTCGTATTTCTTTTGTTTTACTGTACGCGCTAGTGCAAAATGGGTCATTTTACTATACAGCTATTTTATCGAGGATTGTGCCAAAAAATTGTTAAGACTAGTAATATTTGTACTTTGCCTACTTGAAGTTCACAAAGTCGTCTACGTAAAATAAAATTATGTAATGATTTAGTAGGGATGCCGAAAAAATATCGATATATTATTTGATATATCGATATTTTTGGGCGATATTTAATATGTCAATATATCGATATAACATTCCGAGTATCGAAAACCAATATTTTTTTCCAGTAGCAACACTTGTATGTACTACCGCGACTGACTATGGTCGTCTAATTATACCGAAAATATCGAAAACTCCATTGAAAAAGAAACATATGTTTTTCGAACGTACTTTCAAGTGCGTTCCAAAAACAACAACAGTGAATAAAGCACATGTAAAACACATTTCTTTTTCATTAGATTTTTCGATGATAATTAATAAACAGTCAAAATAGCTATTCACGCAATATTTCATTTCATTTCTACAATATCTAGAATATTTTTAATTATTTCGATTTACACCTCAATTCATGCTGTACCAAAAATTTTCTGTCGAATGTCACCTCGGGCACGCATGCCATAGCTTCGCCATCCCTGGCTTTATTAATTGTTCGATTAATCTCTAAAATTATCTGCTCCTAAATGTATTAGACGTTTGATTAATAAACAAAAAAAAGTCTTATTTTTGTTTTTGATTTCAGACAATTATTTATTATTTGATATATTAGAAATAATGTGGGTTAATTGCTATTTGAGATTATATTAAGCTAACCAATATGTATACTAAATTGCTTCGAGTGCCAATGTTTTCTTTAAAACTGTACCGATATATCGAGATATCCATTTTTTTATAAATATATCGGTACCGATATCTATACTTGCAAAAAATATCGATACGATATATATCTTCTGACATCCCTATGATGCAAATAAAAATTTATTGCAGCTCGATGTGTAACTGCATGATTGGTACCAGACCTTATTTAATATGATCGGGAGTAGGTAAGCTGCTGTATAGCATAATTCAGACATATGCACGCATCTTTTCAATGAATGGATGTGGCGCGACACCCTACTCAAATTCCCGGCAGCTGTCAGTCAAAATCGGTCAACGATCTCCCCCTTTATCTTTTACTGAAACTATTATTTATTAAACACCGCCTTTTTTGTAATGGCTGCTTACTGTTAAAGAACAATGCCCTTGAAACTAACATTTTTTTTATCCAGTAGTATTAGTTAAATCTTTTTTTACCTATTCCAATTTCATAAGTGTGGAATGGTACAAATTTAAGTCAAAATCCACTTTTCGACATTTTTAAGACCGTCAGTATTTTGAATTTTGAAAATAAATTACGACAGTTGATGCGGTAGCCACACTCGCTATGATATAAATACATTTTTTTTTTTTGAAGATTCGACATTATATCGCATCCAAAATTCTTACAATAATAAATCACAGGTAATTGGACTTAATAAGACAAAAACAATCATGTCATTGTTAATATTGAGACGTTTCGACTCTTTATTGAGTCTTCATCAGGCTCTGAAAAATGTATGTATTTTTCAGGGCTTGATGAAGACTCAATTAAGAGTCGAAACGTCGCAATATTAACAATGACATGATTGTTTTTTTTGTCTTATTAAGTCCAATTACCTGTGATTTATTATTGAGTTATTTTTTTTGAAGTTTTAAAACTTTAATGCATCAAGTTGTCCCAAAAATGATAACAATTAATATAGGAATAGTTTCTTTTATCGTAATGCTTGGTAATTGGTAATTCAGCCGCCGCGATAGTGGAGATTCGGATTCGTATCTCGACAGTGCCATTGTTTGAATTGTAATATTTTTTTTTTAATATCGCATTAATTTGCAACAATGAGGGTTTCATAATATGATAGCAAAACTATTTGTTTTAATTATTAAGTTCCTTTTATGTTTAGAAGTAAACGTTCTAGGTGCCTAGCACATTGTTTTCTGTGATAAAATATTTCTTTTTGAGCTATAAACACGAAATAATATAAAGGACATCCATGTTAAATAAATAAATTAAAAAATAGAAACGTAAGTATAAAAATGGCTTGGATTTGATGGATAAAAGTACGTGTTTGGAATCGTAGAGTGCGCTGCTGTGCGTGGAAGAAAATGGTAAAACGGCATGACATCAACGTCTTAAAGCTCCTAGATTAATAAATTTACCAAGTTCCGGAATCCATTACAGCCATGTGACATTATATAATTTGGGTAATTTTGTATTTTTGAATATGAAAACGTTTACAGCTTTTAATTGAATCGTTTGCCTCAAAATGGTCGACGATTGCGGTACTCTGTCAAATCTAAGGACTTTTACTAATTCACGAACATCAGCGCAATTAGTGACCAAAAAATGAACTCGTTTTTGAGGACGCAAAAATCATGAAAAGCAAATTGTGCTTCATCTCTATATCTATATTTCGTGACTGTAAGCTTTCATATATTGAGACATCTAGCGAGTGTATGTTTTGTTAAAATGAATGTGCAGGTTTGGCTATTCGGTAAACGTACGGCGTTCTGTATTTCCATGAAGCAGCTGTTTAGTTCGGTGCTCCATCTAGAGAAGCGTTAGTGTATGGGAACTTTCTTTATTTTAACGTTTACGCTGTACACCAGGTCAGCTAAAGTTACCAAATGCGGACGATAACCCCTGTTAAAACGAAATGACTAAACATAAAAAACAATTCCTATCCTACTATTATTCATTCATAACCCAGCATATTATTATAGAAAATACCGCTCTGGGGAGACATAGAACCATTTGATGGAACCAAACGTAGTGGTTTTGCTATTGTACAAAAGCTGGCACTTTCTAAATTCTTCTTTTTGATTCACAGAGCCACGAAGTACGAAGACTTTTTCAGTATTTTTTCGTCCACAAAAACGGGTACACCTAAGGTTTACGACGTCACAAGGGCAGAAAGTTGAAATTCATGCACTGCGCGAAGCCTCGGATATCATGTCGCACAGTTCAGAAATTTCGTGTGGTGTATACTATTTTTTACACCCGGTTGAAAGTGCGTTTATTATCAAAATTTTTAACTATTATCACAAAAAATTCAACCAGTTTCCAGCACGCAGCTTGTTAAACGGTCATGTTTAATTTTTGTTCCTTATTTCAGCGCTTTTTTCGGATATTCACAATGCATTGGATTTTCTCTAGTTTACTTACCGGATATAAAGAAATAACCTTTCCATCGCACTATTACTTTTTTTGGCCCGCTGTTATAGAATGCGTGCGAGTAATTCCAACAGAGCAAAGTACATACTTTCCACTAGGTGTAAAGAAAAGAATAAAAACGCTTATTAATCAGAAATTCTCTTAGTTTCCTTCTAAAAGCACTCAGAGTTAAGTTTTTGATTTCATATGGTAGTTAAAAAAATTTTCTTCCAAGATAATTGACTCCATATGTAGAATTTCTTGCTCTGTGGAATGGTAATTTTTCGTTGTCTCGAGTAAAATGCTAAATAGCTAAGAGGCAAATATTTCTTCTTACCGCCACAAGAATCAATTTTGTTGAATATGGAAAATGATATTTTGTAGAGAAACCTCCACAAAAACAAAAACCCTTTAATTGTTAAACATTCATTGTTACAATGCTAAATTAGAAAAATTTATTATGAAGAATTAATTGTTTAGATATCGCACCGTTGAGTAACTGATAACCCATTCCGCCGCGAAAGTGGAAAGATTCGGGTTTGAATCTCGACGGTGTTGGTGGATAAAATAATAAATTTATCTAATTTAGCATTGTAACAATGAATGTTTAACAATTAAATAGCCCTTCTGCAACTTGTAGAAATTAAAACTTATATCTTATATAAAAACCCTTTAGTCGCTTCTTAACAAACAAAATTGTAGTTTATGTATCTCGCTCGTAAATGAAGATATTATACGAGAGAGCGACACAATGTTAAAACGAGCGACCAATAAGTTTTACGGTCAGTTTTGTTCATTAATAAAATTATTTAACAAGTTAGATGTCACATTTACAGTTTTTGTAGTTTTACAAAGTATATATAAAAACTTTCTTTGAAGACACACGCTTAGCTCCATAATTCAATACTTGTATAAAATAAATTTTATTTATTACCTATGCAAAATAAAATTTGTTTTCTTACTTTAGTATATTCTAGAAAAATAACACGTATTTTATGTACAAAGTTAAGATAACAATAAAATAAATTATAATTTTTTTTCTAGAATTAGGTACATTTTAAAGTCAAATAATGTCAACAAGGACGTTTTGCGAAATTAAAATTTTAAATGAAGAATTTGTAAACATATTTCCTGAAATAACAATTCTTGGAAATATGAACAGCATTAGCGGGAATAAAACGTTGGGATATTTCTTGAACAGATGATTTTTTTGCTCATTTTATTTTTTAATATACTTATAATATTGTAGCATAAACTAATAACACGGTCTGGCTTCTCCCGGATTTGCAAATTGACATATGTTGTCGTGGACATTTTTAATGGAATGTAGCCATATTTACCCGGCTGAGTCCGGGAATAACAGCCCCCTGTCATGAGAGCGAAAGGAGATATAGTCTAAAACTATTACACACATTTTATCGCGTACTCGTGGACGTCAAAAAAAGTCTCTAGCTAGTAGCACTGCTCGTCGTGTGAAGTCAGAAGTTGCTAACGTTCGTTTTAAACATAATATCACAGCTCGTAATATTATAACTACTATTAACACCATTTTTTTCAATTTCATTATGAAAAAGTTTTAGTTTTTAAATAAGGTTTTTTATTTTTAGATATTCAAATGATGTGAGTAAGTTCGCCATTTTCGAATACATTATTTGGTGAGTTTACAATTTCTTTCTTATTATAATTATCTTTATTATTTTATAAAACACAGTTCTATTTAATTTAAAGATGATAATTTAGACAAAGTGTGATCTCGACGAAAATAGGACTACTGTATTCAGTTTGTTAATTCCAGAGCGTAGCTTTCAACGTGTTAAATCAGAATATCTAGTCATTGCCCTCCTACACTTTGCTGTTTTCAACCGTTATGACTTACGAGTCCCCACTTCAGAACTGTATCGTGACAAGTACAACTTTCAACGCTATATCTACTTTTAGTATTGTGATTTGCCATAAAACGATATCTACGACATCTTGTAACAGAAATTTAAACCATAAACACATTACATTTTACATGCTATTAGCATTACTATATATATGAAAAATGGCAAATTCGACATTACATTTGGCCCATATGTCAAATCCCAATATACTTTTAGCATGGTATTATGGTAAAATTCATTGTTAATAGTATATTACACCGTAAGGGCAGAATGTGTCGCGCAGTGCAGGAATTTCAACTTTCTGGTCGGATGGTGTATATTATTTTTCTTGATACCATGCCGAAAGTACGTACTTTCGTATCAGTGTGTATGAAAAAACTGTTTCGGCCCGCCGTTACAGACGGCATGCGAGTAATTCCACCAGTGCATAAATGTTAGGCTTTCTACCTTAAAATCGAAGCAGAAAGTACGTATTTTCGGCGTGGTATGAAGAAAAAGTATATTTAATTTCAATGTATTTACAAAGTCGTACCAGAAGTCATGCATAAACTTGACTTGAACTACAAAAAATGAATTTTTAACCCTGGAGGCGCTGATTTAAGGGAAGTTTACTGTATTTCGATTCACGTAGCCCTGACGCTGAGCAGGGACTGAGCGTTTTTTAAACGGACAATTGACGATAAAACGAACTTTATGTAAGCAAGATCTCAGACCTGTATTCCCTGTATGTTAATGTCGATCAACATGTACATTGTTACGTATGGAACTGATAGACATTGCGATAATATAAATATTACATAAATAACAATACCTTGCAATCCGATCAACTTAAAACCAAAGGTAATTCTTGAGTTAAGTATTCTGATTTCAAATTTTGCAAACACGTAAAGTGTCTCCTCCAATGCTTAGCCAATGGAAAAACAACACTGACAACGATTGACCTCAAATTAACAAAGTTTTTTTTTCTGATTGATCTATAATAATAATATAACCTTTATTTAAAAATTGACTATTTAAAAATATATATAGTCTCACTTAAGTTGTTAAACAACTTGTCTGTGACCAATTTTTTTACAATGAAAAGGAGAATGAAAAAAATTAAGAATAAAGTACAACTTAAATAAATGAAACATTCTATTAATCCAAACAAAAATACTCTAATTATGCTTACATCCCTTTTAATTACGTAATTAAAAGAGTATTTTTCCATTGAATGAATATTTTTTGACAATATATCATTTTTCCGAACTGTACCGTCACATTATGCGTAACAGTTAGACGCGGTATCTCTGAAAACAGAGATTAATAGATTAGTTTTAAAATATCGAAAAATAGAACAGGCAAGAGGACACTTTTCGAGGACAGAACTTACAAAATGAATGACTGTCCTCTCTAAAGGAGGACTATTGATCACCTTAGTCTATAGCTTCCACAGAGTAAGGATAGAGCAGAAGTTGAAAATACAGGCTGAAAATATATCAGTTTTGTTGTATTTCCTTATCATTTGCAGAGATGTTGAAATTTCTGGGAAGGCGTATTTGACTGATTGACTTGATTAAATTGGCGTTATAACATCTTAGCTCTCGTGTTCAAGCATAAATGTGGCATACATAGCCGCGATACAGCTATTGCCTTATTAAATTTTAAAGTTAGAAAGCATAAATGGTTTTTTCAACCAAATAAATTTTGAAATTATCAAAACCGGTACACGTTCATAATTATTCCGAATTAAACCATATGCTTACACATCATGTCTCGTGAGCACATGGCATCATTGACGACTTCTTTACAACACGATGTGGTCTCAAGAATAAGACATTAACATTACGTATGTTCATGGTTGTGTTACTTGGACAGTTTGACATGATAGACATGCGTGTATCATAAGGACTTGATTGATGTCTACAGCTTAACGCTGACGCGCCCCTCTTCAGACTCAATCTCCTTGACGCAATATTTACTGTAGCAATGTTTACTATTGTATTTTAATATTTTCTGCATCAAATCTTACAAACTTATTTAACTAGAGGGCTGCCAACATTTAAATTATTAAGTATCCACCAGTTTGTTAGATTCAATTAAAACTAACTAAGAAAAAAATGTTCGTTGGAGGAATTAACGTCAATTGACTGAATAATCCTTCAATCAATTGAGAACGTCTCTTTCAACGAAATTGACAAAAATTGGTAATTTTTCAGTATTCGATTTGTAGTGATATTCAAGAATTTTTTGCAATTTTTAGAGATAAATACGCGATGACAAAGAGTACAATCAACTTTTTTGTAGGTTAATATTTATATTTTAGTTAGAAATATTCTATCGCGGAACCAGAAACCTCTTTCAATGTTAATACGACTCTGTGTTCTTCAGATTTATTTACAATGACGTTGTTCTTGTAATAACTTGACTTTTTTTTACTTTATATTTTGAATTGGCAATGTTTAAAAAACTATTGACCAGTTAAATCGCCAAGGAGCATTAGTGTAAAATCATAAAATGAGCTGTTACTAGTAATTGTTAAAAAAATAACAGCCTGTTTTCACTATCCTTTTGTAGTTTCATTACTAGCAGTACTATTATTTTCATGGTCGGTTAATTTCCTGCTTTGGTAATTTAATAACCACTTATTTTAGTTACGTGTTATTTTTTAACACTAATATTAATTTTTGACCGATTATTTTTCGGTAATAGTTATTAAATAACTGTTACTGGTGCATTGAATTACTTGTTATAAAAGCTGCTATTTTACGAGTATAGTAAGAGAATATAAATTTAGTAAATATTATTTACAAATAACAAATATGTTTATTTTTCGCTTAAAGATACATTTACACTTTAAATATTATAATTAAATTACCTAAAATTAATATAATTATTAATATAATTTAATATTTATTACTCTGTACACATAACTTAACTATTTTTAAGATGCCAAATTATTTTTTTACTTACATTTCGCAATATAACATTACAAAATTATTATTTCTTATTCTTATTCTTGATTATTCAACAGCTTATACCACAAAATTGAAAGCATTAACTATAACATCAGTAATATCATAAATTAATATCAGAAATACAAAGCAAACACACATTGAGAATAAGAACAGAGAGAATTCGGAAAAACCTCATCGGAAAAGTTTCTGCCGAAAAAAAAAATTACCGGGGAAAAATAATTTTATTTATTTATCCGAAGGTAAAGTTTCTGGTGAGATACGAATATAATTTTTTTTGTTAAGGCTGTCGGAACGCTCTGAATTTAAGCCAAAAATAGAGCTTCGGCTGTCAACTGATTGCAGACTTATTCGTCAATATTTTGCAAAGATTCCTTCTCTATAAAGAAGATAAAGGACAAATCTAGGTCTCTAATGGACTACTTTTGTAATTTATGTACGATTTACTAGAAAAAAATTGGCATTAATTGTGCTAAAAAAACACACGTTTTCAATGTCACACTATAACCTTATTTGTATTTATTTCACAAAACTGTTCCATCACAAACCTAAAGTGACTCTTCCTTTTTCGGAAAAGTTTTTTAAATCTTCAAAATATTTCCAAAAATTAGAGTAATCAGTTGACAGCGGCACCCTTGCAAAAATTTTTTTTAGCCTCGTAGTTGGCACCAGCCAAAAATTGAAACGTGCGGATGATTAGAGCGAGACAGAGCTAAAGAAGGTCACACCCACAATATGTCTTTTGCCTACCTCGCCCCTTACCGCAGGGTCTCAGTACAAACAAAATTCAGAGCGTTCCGACAGCCTTAAGTTTGTTCTAAATAGGATTTTTTCTACTGTAAATTTTTCCAGGTGAAATTTTTTCACATGCTGTTTTTTCAAATTAACGCTGTTTTTTGTATTAAAGTAAATGTACCATTTTTGGTTAAAAAAACCCAGTACATTAACCAACGAAATTTAAGATTTTTATATTTCTTTTCATTTGATTCAGTTGATCTGATATTATTCTCAGGTGCATTTAGTAATAACAAATAAATACAAATATTTTGCCCATTTATATTAAAAATTTGAGAATATTAGAACAATTTGCGGCGTGAAGTTTAATTTCATTTTTTAATTTAAAATTCGAAAATAATTCATTCATCAAAAGACTGGGCAGATCCTTAAATCGTTTGATTAAAAAAAGGAAAATTTCATGCTTATTCTTCATTGGATGGATGAAAAATAAAAATAAAAAATTTTCTTTTTGAACTTCGACGTCTAGTTTAAAATATTTATGATTACCTGTTTAGTTTTTGTTCTTATTTACAAAGTAATAAATTTAAGCCGACTTACATATGTGTACCAAATTTCAACTCAATCGGTCCAGTAGTTTCGGAGCAAATAGGCTGTGACAGACGAACGGACAGACACACGAGTGATCCTATAAGGGTTTTGTTTCTTCCTTTCGAGATACGGAACCCTAGAAAATCATTTCTACATAATTTATTATAATTTCCCTAATAATTAGTCTGGAGTCTACACCCACATTGCAAGATTTCAGTAAGTTTTGTCGTCGTAGCGTAGTTCGTATACATTTTTTGCTTAGCAAGTCTGCAACCCCAGTAACTGGAATTGCGCAGTTTCCCTTTGCGTTCAGTCGTTGCAATCATTCATTAATCATTTCCGGTCAATGCTATCAAAACACCGCTAATGGGTGACGTTTGACGAAAAGACAGAAAAACGATATAGTGTACTCCGCTGTGCATTGGAACAAAGGTTATGTAACTTGATCTTATATATATCATAAAATATGCATTATCTTTATACGTTCTCTGTTTTTTATTTTTGTCCGATGTTAATGCGTTTTTTGCTACTTCGGAATTTTATTATATGTTTGATATTTCAATTTTGTCGTCTCACTGCATCAGGAAATGGTTTTAGATACATTTTTAATATGTTAACTACGACTGAACGTGATTTTTTTAGCCGATGTCTAATTTTAGTTTTTTTTTTCATCTGATTGAAGATGAAGTCGAAAGAACTACAAAGTACAAACAAGGACAACTCTTTTTTAGATTAACCATTCACATTTCATTTTATTGTCCCAAAAATCAACAAAGATAAGTAAAGTAGATTATTGTAATTAGCCGCTAATAGACAAAGGCTTTGGTTTGTTTTTGATTCTAATATATTTTATCGAAGGTGATCAAAGCCAAGGGCTGATTGATAGTGCAACTTCAATCGCCCGGTATTCCCCCTCAACATGGGTTTGTTTGAGGGCTTCAAAAGATCTTAATAAAACGGTTTTTATAAAAATTAACTAAAAGTAACATCGATTTATCGGTACATTTGCTGAATTCCACTGAACACCAGTTTAAATATTTTCAAATAAAAAAGGGTTGCGTGTATTTAGTACGCGCGTTTGAAGTTATACTTCTTTGGTGTGATTAAAAACTAATTTTTAATATATAATTTATTGGAACAAAATATTCAAAAAGTTTAAGAACAATACTTACAAAAAATTGATCTCAAATATTTGAAAATATTTTCAAAATCTTAGTTCTTATTTTTTTCCACTGGATGCCACTTAAAACTCTAAAGATTATAGTCGTCTAGTATATTATATAGTTTCCAGATGGCAGAAAGTGCATTTCGTCTTTTCAGTCTGGGTCTTTTATGGCTAACTTCATGCTGTCGAATTTTCGTTAGCTGTGCGAGCGCAACTTCCGTTGCCCGCTAATATTTGATACTCAATACGCCAAAAAGAAGTATAACTTCAAAAATAAGGAGATTATTTGATGAACTACAGCAGTCAAAGATCATTATGGAAAAAAGAAAAGATGTATAAATTAATATCAGATCCAGATAACTACAGCAGTTAAAAAAAAACAGTTGGTTTATTGTACATCTTCTGAATTATTGGATTTGTAATTTCTTTGCCATGATGAGTCGTAGTCCTCACCATAGAAGTTCCATGGTTAGCTGTAAGGATTCCCGCATGCATATAAACCCCGTTGCATAGCGGTCATGGCGTCCATTCCCATAGCTTGATGGAACGTGTATCCGTCATCCTGAAGCGAAGCGAAATGATAATCTGTAAACAAATAAATACATCTATAGAAATACGGCTGTGAATTATTTAAATAGAATAATAAAACGGGTAGAATGACATTTTCCTTTATATTTATTATTTATTTATTTAATTTAGAGTTAATATAATATGTAAAAAAATATTTCTACTTACATTTGAAATCTTCTCAAACTTCTCGAATGCCCATTTCGTTTAAATGAAATAGTTCTTTTAATTTTGTTTTTTCAATTTGTTTCACTGCAAAAAATTGCAATGAAACTTCTTTTGCTGTAATAAATTAAGAGGTAAAAATCATTCTACCCCAAAAAAATAAGGTAAAAAAAATGAAAAGTCGATTTAAATTTTGTTCGAAATTCTATAATTTCCTTTAATACTTTTTAAAATGTAAGTACATGGAATGAAATTGGGAACACTATTTTCATGATATCATTTTCAAAATTCAGAATTATTATTTTTGAAATCAACAAGTGATTTAAATCTTAACATAATGTTTTAAAAGAATACTTTGATAATAATATATAACTATATATTATATATGTACTACTAAATTTATATACACAATATACATACATAATACTACATAAAACAATACGTACTTCACCATAAAAAATCATCCACGAAACAAACATTCAAACTCGATTTTTTAAAATTCATAACATAAATATATAAACAAAGTGCTGAGCGATATTTATTTATTCATCTTTTTCGGTAAATAAAATTTATACAAATTAAAAACAAATTTTTTACAAAATTATAACGTTTTAATATTTACTATATTCTTGTAGAATAACGTATATCAAAATAGAAATAAAATAAAATTGTTCTACAATCTACATCTTAGAAACTCGTATACTGATTTTCAGTGACGTATGCAAGTTCAAAAAATATTATGATAATGGCCGTAGTTGTCGAGCGTTCATAATCTATTATAGTCAAAAAGTGACACTAAAGCACGACGTGCAACTGGATTGATTAGAAAAGGCACGGAATTATCAGCATTGTTTGGATTGATTCAACGGCCTTCGTTTTTTAGTTTTAAAAATTGTCGACTGTTCCTTTCTGAGTCGATTTAGTATTTCTGTGAAAGCCTTTTCAAGTAACTAATACAAATAGTAGGTACAAATTAATTCGAATTCTTTTTATTTTTTTTTTTCAATTTAGAAATTAATAGTAGTAACGTCAAACGGAACAAAATAAAAATATCAGAAAAATAATAAATATGTCTTTTGTGTGGACGTATTAAAACTGTGAATAAAAAACATTTCGCAAGAAAATCCTACAGAAAATTTAACAAGTAAAATTTCACTAAAATAATTTGGCTTGCAGATAACTGCATTTTTTGCATTTCATCTCAAGGTTTTTATCAAACACCAGTCTAAGATGTGTTCTTTAGAAGTTCCAAATTATTCAGATTTACGAGAGTCGACAATAAAATAGGATTTTCGATAAATCATGATTTTTCCTGAACTGTTTTAAAAGTACGAATCCAATATTTTATTAATTAAGTTTCTTGCATACGTCACTGGCCGATTCGTTTAATCTCGCTCAGCCGTAATTAAATAATATTATAGATTGATACAATCAAAAAATATCTTGCAGAATTTTGTGTTAATAAAATTATTGTGCATATAAATACAAATATTTAACCTGTTTGACATACATTTACCTACTTTGTAATGATATCAAATAATCGCAGTGTAAGTACTAAAACATAACACAGTACACGACATACGTGTTAACTGTTGTGTCAAATACTTCGTTACAAAGTTTCGTCAAAATTACATCGTCTGAACTATTAAATACTTTCAAGTTTCGTTGCAAGTTTGATTTGTTTAACTTGTTGTTGTTGTGTAAGCAACGGTGAATAGTCCACACTTTTGACATAGCACGTGCCAGCACGTGAAATTATGTGCCGTACTTTCAAGTAGTATTTTCCCAATGCTTAGCAATGTACGAATAATTTCTTTGTTTTCATATCAAGCAAAGTTATAACGAGGCTTATTAATTGGTTAATAAATTCAATATTAAACCTAGTAACAGGCGGGACACGGCGTGAAATCACGTGCTGTATCCAACGTCTGATTAAATATATAATCAACTGAACAACACGGTACGCATTTCACGCAAAATTATGTGTAAACAAAGAGGACATGCGTGTTTTTGTATTCCTTTATCAGTAATACACTAGAATGATACGCAATGTCACGTGTTACCACATGCTGTGCCAGTGTTATTAATATTATCAATCTTACGTTCCTGCGACAGAATTAGTAAAAATGTAATTTGAATTAATTTTAGAAAACTAATTAGTTAGTGCAAATGACCTGAACAAAAGTATACAACACATGTTTCAGTTCCATGAAAAAAATTGTCTAATTTTGGAATTAATAATTTATTCTCATTGTTTGGATGACTCAAAAGATTTTAAATGTCGTTGAGGTTGAAAAAGTTATTAGTGGTATTAAGGATCAAAATTAATTAAGATATTATTAATAAATGACTATTTTTGTTTTCAAAACCGTTTAGTAATTTATTAAAAAGATTTATTGCTATGTGAGGGTGATTATTTTGACGATTTGTTTATATGTATAAATTTGTTTCAATGTGACATATTGACATAATGTCAAATGGACCATATCTAGCAATAAATTTTAATTTTTTAGTTTTTTTAAAATACACTCTTTTTTGCGGATTTAAATATAAGTGATGCATAATTTGTTCTAGAAGAACACAAACACATGCTTGGCTTTGATTAGTATTTTGATTTGAATTTCATAATTTTTTTAGGGTATATTTTTTCGTAATATTGGTAATTTTTAGTTTAAGATTAAAGATTAAGAATGGGGTAATCTCTTGGCCCAAACGCACCACATCCTGAAAGGATTTTTGTACTTCAACCTTTTACTGGATCTAGTCAGCAAATAATCTGGATCTTCTTATGAGCTTCAGAAGATTTCCTAAAAGATTATCCTGTGGAATTATTCCATCCTCATCAATAATCTTTTTTTAACTACTAGCCACGTAATCGGCAACGAAACTTTCATATTAACAAAATTAACGAAACATAAGTCGAAGTAAATTGACACAACTCGTATTGTATTTAATAACACAAAATGGTATTTTATAATTAAATTAAAACTCTCTGACAGAACCAATGATTGTATTTTCTGCACGTGAAAATAATTTACAGTCTTTTCGCGTATTAGATTCAGTCAAACAATAAATAAAAGAAATATTTTGTGAATTGTTCATTGGTAAAAAAATCGCTATATTTTATTGTTATTATTATTTGTTTTAATAATTTTAAGAACACAGCAAAGACTGTTGAAACGTTGGCAATAAATTAAAAAGTTTAACACATCAAATTTGTCCATAATTCCCATTAAACTTTAAAATTATTAAAAAAAATGGACTTAAACTTCGATGATTATTTGTTTTGTTCCAATAATGTAATCGTTGGAGGAAGTTTGGATGAGGAACAATTAAAAGAGAAAAGCTTTACCGTTGTTTCGCTTTGCCACAACCAAAACATCTCTTTTTGATTGTTCCTCATCCAAACTTTCTTCAACGATTACATTTTATTGTGATATTAAAATAACAGTAAAAAATGTTCATTAAACATGACAAAACTATTCTTTTTTCTCAAAGAACGTCTCTATTTTAGAAAAAAAAATAACTTGGTTTATTTGTAACTGGATACTATTCTTGTACACTTTCTCGTTTCTAACAGACCAAATTTTTAGTACTGAATAGTGAATAAAGCAAGAATAACATTTTGTCAAATCTTACAAAAATTAGAATTTAACTTTCAGTAGTAGGTTAGGATATTTTATATATTTTGTTCTCCAGTAAACGATGATTTAATACGTATTTTCAGAATAGTTGTTGAAACATCAACAATTTTATATTTAAGAGAAAAATATAATGTTTTATTTTTTTGTATTAGTTCATTGATTGTGAATCAACCTTTATTTTATTATTCTCATTACTCTTATGTAACCTTTTTAGTTAAAACATTTGTCATTTTGTTCAGAAATTCTATTCTTTCATTATTCGTTGTTCAACATGGAACATTATAAATTGATTTCTAATTCTTGTTTTTTGTTAAATAAAAATAATTTAAAAACAATCATTGTGTCATTATTCATTAACATTTGGTGCCGAAACCCGGGAAGATCACGGTTTTATGTCTATTTGGATCATCATTAGATCAAATTCATACTACCGATGTTCTTCTATTACGAACTTCAATTCATCACAGTATCAACATACAATCAATCACAGACAATTAACACACGGTTTGTGTCTGTTCGGATCAATCATTACATCATCAAATTCATCAACTACACACAATTGAGAAGATCACGGTTTTATGTCTATTTGGATCAACATTGGATCAAAATCATACTACCGCTTTTCTTCTATTACGAACTTCAATTCATCACAGTATCAACATACAATCAACTACAGACAATTAACACACGGTTTGTGTCTGTTCGGATCAATCATTAGATCATCACATTCATCAACTACTGCTATTCTTCAAACAGATTATCAGCAATTTATGACATCAATCTACAATTCAAGTGGACAATTGGCATCCAGGTACAAAATTCAGCACTTTGGTGAGTCTTCAAACCTTAACATTCATTTACAAACATTCCAGTTAAGCACGCTTCAATCATTTTCATCTATTCAATTTAAGCAAAAATTTGTTATTTCATAATTTAGAACGAATTACATAATACACGTTATCATTGCACCTCAATTCTCGCGCGTAAAATGGCTTCGTCTAACGATTTAGCAGCTCTTATTTTTAAGAGAGGTCAAATAAAGGGCCAATTAACGCGTATGAAAAATTATTTTCAATCCTTCACGGGTGACGACATATTACCGTTGAAGCTTCGTTTATCGAAATTTGAGTCCATGTGGTCTGATTTCGAAGATATTCAATCTCAAATTGAATATCAAGATCAAAGTGATGCTCAATCACAAGAACGCGAAACATTTGAAAAAAATTATTTTGATATTATGGCTTCCATTCAAAATTTCATTGATTCAAAAAGTCCTACAATAGATCTGAACACATCTACTCAAATGATAACTCACACGCCAAGGGTTAAATTGCCTACTATTGTATTGCCAACATTCGACGGTTCGTACGATAACTGGATATCATTTCATGATACATTTGTATCATTAATTGACGCTGACGACACTTTATCAGACGTCCAAAAACTTCATTACTTAATGTCATCTGTAAAGGGTTCCGCCGCAGATGTAATTCAATCATTACAAATTTCTTCAGCAAATTATAAAATAGCATGGAACCTTCTTACTGAGCGATTCCAAAACAAAAGAGTTATAATTCAAAATCATTTGAAATCTTTATTTGAAATGAGCGATGTCGTGAAGGACTCAGCCGCATCATTTAGAAGTCTATCAAACAATTTGTCGCGTAATATAAGGTCATTAACTGCATTAGGTTTACCTGTCGATAAGTGGGATGCCTTGATCATTTATTTAGTTACTTCTAAGCTGGATGTTGCCACTAAACAGGATTGGGAAGTATATTTACGATCTAAAGATGCAGATGATTTTGGAACTGTTGATGATTTGATTAAATGCATTAATCAAAGATGTCAAGTATTAGAGGCAATTGGTTCTCAAAATCCTCATCCTACTAATAGTGGTAACTCCAAATCTCTGAATAAAGCTAATAATTCACAAGGAGGCGGGTCTGTTACTCATGTAGTATCCCACCTCGCTTGTCATTTTTGTAAGCAAGCTCATGCTATATATAATTGCAAGGAATTTCTCTCTCTTAATGTTTCTCAAAGAATCGCTCATGTAAAAAGGCTTAAATTGTGTCTCAATTGTTTAAGACCATCGCATAAGGCCAGTGAATGCAAATCTGGCTCTTGTAAAATTTGTAATGGTACGCATAATTCACTTCTTCATTTAGACGCAAAACCAAATTCTAATTTGGATAATTTAACGACACCAGTCACAAGAAATTCACAACAAACTATCTCGAGTGCCACTCATACTACATTAAACAATCATTCAAACAACAATTCAAATGTACTACTAGCCACAGCAATAGTCCACATTTTAGATGCTCGCGGTAATATTCGCATTTGTAGAGTATTGTTGGATTGTGGTTCACAATCTTCATTCATAACTGAGAGTCTATGTCAGTCTTTAGGTCTCAACAAATCGAAGGTAAACATACCATTGTCCGGAATATGTGAATCATTTTCTCAAGTCAATCATTCTGCACAAGTAACTATAATCTCGCGTTATAGTGATTATAAGATGAATTTGAATTGCTATGTACTAAACAAAATTACTCTAGATCTTCCTAACTGCAATATAAATATGAATTCTATTACAATTCCGTCTCATATTCAACTTGCTGATCCAGCATTTCACATCTCAAGAAAAATTGATATATTGTTAGGAGCGGACGTATTCTGGGATTTGTTAGCAAATGGCTCATTAAAGTTATGTAATAATTCCCAATTGTTGCTTCGAGAAACTAAGCTTGGGTGGATAGTATCAGGTCAAACCCCTTGCAGCCACTCAACATGCCTTCAAATAAACAATAATGTTAAGATTTGTTCGCCGCAAGAAAATTTAGATTTCCAGTTGAATAGATTCTGGCAATTAGAAGATTGTCTTTCGCAATCATCTTCGGTGACTGTTGATGACCAATACTGCGAAGAACATTTCATCAAGAATACAAAACGAGATGCAACTGGCTCTTTCATCGTTAAGCTTCCATTCCGTATGAACGTCACTTTGGGAAAATCCTTGTCAACAGCAATAAGACGATTTCAATATCTTGAAAAACGCTTTAAGAATGATCCAAAATTGAAGGAACAATACACACGGTTCATGAAGGAATATCTTTCACTCGGTCACATGGAACTTGTATCAACTCTAGATAATATCACTGAACAACCAGGACAATTTTATCTTCCACATCATGCCGTAATGAAAGAGGCTAATTCCGCAAGTAAATTTCGTGTTGTTTTTGATGGATCGTGCAAGACTTCATCTGGTTTTTCTCTAAACGATGCTTTGTTAGTTGGGCCTACAATACAACAGGACTTATTTTCTATTATGGTGCGATTTCGAACACATCGATTTGCTTTAACCGCAGATATAGCAAAAATGTATCGTCAAATTCAAATTAAATTTCCCGATAATGATTTTCAGCGTATTCTCTGGAGAGAGGATATTCACCTACCATTGGAAGTATATCGTCTCACAACTGTGACGTATGGAACTTCTTCTGCACCATTTACGGCGATCCGTTGCTTACATCAATTAGCTCATGAAGAACAAGAGAACCTTCCCGAAGGATCACAAACTATTTTACGTGATTTCTACGTTGACGATCTTCTGACCGGCAGTGAAACACTTGACACCGCTCATGTTATTAAGGATCAACTGATATTAATTCTCAATAAGGCTGGTTTTCATTTGCGTAAATGGTCTAGTAATAATCAACAATTATTGAAGAATTTGCCACAAGAAATGTTAGAAACCAAGTCTTCTGTCAGTCTAGACTCCGATCACACCGTAAAAACGTTGGGCCTATGGTGGAATCCATCTCAAGACGTATTTCAGTACAAAGGGTTTAACAATCAAATCGTCAAGGACATTACAAAACGTACAGTCATTTCCGACATTGCAAAAATCTTCGACCCTCTTGGTCTTATTGCTCCGGCAATTGTAACACTGAAAATCTTTCTTCAGCAGTTGTGGAGGCACAATTTGGACTGGGACGGACCTCTTCCTGTAGATTTGCAAGATAAATGGATTTCGTATAGGAATCAACTACCAACCTTGTCAAAGGTGTGCATTCCCCGTTTTATATTTGATTCATCTAAAAATTCCGTTCTGCAGATCCATGCATTTTGTGATGCTTCTGAAGTCGCTTATGGCGCTTGCATTTATGTTCGTATACGAAATTCCAGTAAGGTCAGCACACAACTCATATGTTCAAAATCACGTGTGGCTCCTATAAAGAAAACTACTTTACCCCGCCTCGAACTTTGTGGAGCCTTACTTTTAACAAGATTGTTAAATAAAACAATTCAAGCATTGCAAATTTCTGCAAATAATATATACTGTTGGACAGATTCAAAAATTGTGCTTTCCTGGATTAGCGCTTCTCCAGGTCAGTGGAAACCTTTCATAGCAACTCGTGTGACTGAAATTCAAGCAGCATCTTCTCATTGGATTTGGAAACACGTCAAATCAAAGGAGAATCCTGCAGATTTTCTGTCTCGTGGCTTGTCTCCTCACCGTTTGTTAGCCTCAGATCTTTGGTGGTTAGGACCTCATTGGTTACAACACTTAGAAGTTCCCTTCTTAGATACTGATTTGCCTACATTGGATGATGTTCCTGAGCGTCGAAAAATAATCTTACTAGCTTCTACTGTCGTAAACGTTGATATTTTCAGTCGATACTCTTCATTTAAAAGGCTTCAGCATATAATAGCTTACGTGTTTCGATTTAGTAGCAATGCTCGCAATCCAATTCAATCACGAATTCGTGACGTCATGTTGTCCACAGAAGAACTCAATAGAGCAACTTTAGTTCTTATAAAACTCGCTCAACAAGAGGAATTTTATCAAGAACTTGAAGATCTACAAAGATTTGGTAAAGTGAGCCATAAGAGCAAACTCTTCAGTCTGACCCCATTCATTGATCGCTCAAAGCTCTTGAGATTAGGTGGTCGTTTAAAACATTCGAATTTGTCATTTGATCAAAAACATCAGATAATACTCCCACCAAAACACAAATTAACTGAGCTAATTTTCAAACATGAACACATTAAATACTTACACATCGGTCCGCAAGGGCTCTTAGCGAATATTAGATTGCGTTACTGGCCGATAAACGGTCGTCAAATTGCAAAAAATACTATCAAAAATTGTTTAATATGTTTTAAGGCCAAAGCAACTATCATTCAACCCCTCATGGGTGATCTGCCGTTGCATCGTGTACAACCGGCAAAACCATTTTCAAACTGTGGCGTTGATTACTGCGGCCCATTTCAAATTTTACAATCTAACACACGTCGTAAAATTCCGATAAAGGCATATGCCGCAATTTTTGTATGCTTTTCAACTAAAGCGGTTCACGTTGAGTTGGTAAGCGATTTGACGTCTGATGCTTTTATCAACGCTCTTAAGCGTTTCGTATCTCGCCGTGGCAAATGCCAGCATATCTACTCAGATAACGGCACAAATTTTGTAGGTGCAAATCGTGAATTGGCGGCAATACAAAATTCCATAACAAAAAATGCATATCAAACTAAAGTAAAAAATTATTTACTAGATGAATCTATTGTTTGGCACTTTTCTCCTCCGCGTGCTCCAAACTTTGGAGGCCTCTGGGAGGCATCAGTAAAATCTGTCAAATATCATTTAAAGCGCGTTTGTTCAGGTACTTTATTGACTTTTGAAGAAATGTATACATTATTAGTACAAATTGAAGCATGCTTAAATTCTCGACCCATCACACCTTTATCCTCTGATCCTGACGACATGTCAGCCTTAACCCCAGGTCACTTCCTATTAGGAGACTCACCAGCAGCTGTATGGGAGCCTGACTTATGCGACATCAAAGCCAACCGGTTATCAAGATGGCAGCGAATGCAGCAATTGTTTCAACAGTTTTGGCAACGATGGTCAACCGAGTACCTACACACACTGCAGCAGCGTGTCAAATGGCGTGACTCAACTCAGAATTTGCAGATTGGTACTATGGTGCTTTTATGCGACGAGACCATCGCACCCACAAAATGGAGTCTGGGACGCATTATGGAAACCCATCCAGGTTCCGACGGAGTAGTACGAGTTGTAACCGTCAAAACGTGTCATGGCAACGTCAAAAGGCCAGCGTCCAAATTGCACCCGCTTCCTATTTTGAAAGCCGACTGACCGACTTTCAAGGCGGGCGGCATGTTGAAACATCAACAATTTTATATTTAAGAGAAAAATATAATGTTTTATTTTTTTGTATTAGTTCATTGATTGTGAATCAACCTTTATTTTATTATTCTCATTACTCTTATGTAACCTTTTTAGTTAAAACATTTGTCATTTTGTTCAGAAATTCTATTCTTTCATTATTCGTTGTTCAACATGGAACATTATAAATTGATTTCTAATTCTTGTTTTTTGTTAAATAAAAATAATTTAAAAACAATCATTGTGTCATTATTCATTAACAATAGTAAAATAAGTTTAAGTATTTATTCTTTAACATATGATATAAACTTCAATTAAAAATGCATTGTTTTTAATTTTGTGAACGTATATTTGCCAAATATTAATTTTAGACCTTAAAAATTGGAAGTTTGTAATAAATAATGTTTTGCAAACGAGCTAAACCCTTAGAATTTTATTACTGTTATATTTTATTAGACTAAACTAGAAATATTTCGAAAAAATAAATAAACAACACGTTAAATATATAGCGATTTTCACCAATAAATTAAAACAACAAAGTGTGTTGAAAACTAGCTGTGAGAAATAAACAATATTTCAAAAATTTTCAGGAACATTTACACATCATTACATAATTGTGAATCCCTGTACAATTCCGAATTTGTTTTTCGTTATGAAATTTAAATTACGAAATTATTTTTTCTACACTTTTAAGTTACTAAATTGCATACTTTTAGTACGATACTTTATACATATATATTTGTAGTTATTAGATACTGGTTCCTTATAGTTCTTAAGAGGGTCGATCGATTTTTTTTTATTATAATCAATAAACATATTTTCGCAGTCATTTAGTACTATAATACAATTAATTTTTCTCCAGAAGACAGCTAATTACACTGCATTTTCAATTTTACTTTTTTATGTCGTTGCTATCAGGGTATCTCTTTTCAAATTAAAATAATTACTAAGAGTTCCTATGTCCAGAAATCATGAAAATAAGAGCTCAATCCTCGAAACAAAGCGAAAACTTGAAAACAGTTTGAATTTCGAGCCCCTAGCACATTTTTGAAATTTATTACAAATATTTTTAAAAAGTGATTGATTAGCGGCAATACAACACTGGCTTTTAACTGACGAGATATACCCTTTTCTGAGGCTTGGGATATTTTTCAATCCCAAGTCTGTATTTAAGCCGAAGTTTTTAGATACTAAATGTTTTGAAAAGTTCTTGTTGAAGAATTTTTGTAACTTAAGTGTATTAAATTACGGCTGAAATAAATTGCTTTAATTTTTTTGGAATAATTAGATTGATTGATTTAATATTTTTATATTGAAAATGTTGTCGCGCGTCCATAATGTATGTAAAAGCAGCATATTAATGCGACCAGTGTAGATTTTAATTAGCCGCAGTGCCAAGATTCGAGACTTTTAAAATGTGAACCAAATATTACAAAAAAAGAACAAATTAAATTCAAAAGCTATGATATTTTTGTTTCAAACTTTTTTCAAGACTCTTATTTCAGTTTTTGGCAACATGGACATGCTGAATAAGTAAACTCACGGTATTTTGGACCAAAAGTGTTAGTTCATTGGTTCATATTTCGTGATATTACTTTTCTGAACATCAATTAATTTAATAAAACACCGGAGATGCAATTTATTTATTTTAAGGCCACCAACAGCCATGGTTATTTTGAACTATTCATATTTCAAAATCCAATTGACTGTACCAGGTCTCAAATTCGAGCGTGGAAGCTGAGGGCTTGTAATAGAGGATGCTAGAACTACGTTTTAATCACAATGTAATTGTCTTCTGGAGTAAAATTGATAAAATAATTTAATAACGATTTATATATTAAAAATGTGGTGCGTGTACTTATGTACTCGCGGCAGAAGTTATACTTCTTTGGCGTGATCGCGATAATTGATATTCACCTCAATGTATAAAAGAAATGAGACGATTTCAACCTTGCCAGTAATACTTATTTACTTTGGATAATAGGTGGACAACTCCATCAGCACATTGTAACAGAGAAATGAGACGTGTCATCTATGAATTCAAAGTAAAACTGTACTGCATCGAAGAGTCAGCTTTATCGACGATTTCAACCTTGCCGATACACGCAGTACATGGTGTCTCATGTTCGTTGCATGTTGCGCGCGCAGCTTCCGTAACAGAGAAAATTTTACTTCACTTCATGGTGTCTCATGTTCGTTGCATGCTGCGGGCGCAACTTCCGCAACAGGGAAAATTTTACCTCACTTCATGGTGTCTTATGTTCGTTGCATGTTGCGTGCGCAACTTCCGTAACAGAGAAAATTTTACCTCACTTCATGGTGTCTTATGTTCGTTGCATGCTGCGCGCGCAGCTTCCGTAACAGAGAAAATGTTACCCTCAATGCGCCAAAAGAAGTATAACTTCAATAAACGAATCAATAAAAATAATAGGTACTTCAGTAACAACGAAATGAAATCACATAAAGGAAAACGATTGAAAATAAAAAGAATGTGAATTGAATTATCATTCATTGAATATATCCACCGTTATTTGAATTATTGTAATAATATTGATTAGTGGAGCCACCCTCTAAAGAACTATAATCTAACCCCTATGTGGCAAGATGGGCAAACTGACTCGGGTGAAGATCAAATTGGTACGGATGACCGTACGGTGACATATGGTAAGGAACGATGTTCATACTGGCCATCTTATGCTCCTTTTTCCATTTCATTCGTCTATTCTGGAACCAGATCTTTATTTGTCTTTCGGTCAAACACAAAGCGTGCGCTATTTCAATGCGTCTTCTTCGGGTCAGGTATCTGTTGAAATGGAACTCCTTCTCCAGTTCCAGTGTTTGGTATCGGGTATACGATGTTCTTTGACGTTTCGTTTCGCCGTTGGCGTTTACTGTACCTGAAACATACAAAGATGCGTTTCCATTATTTTCTTACAACAAACATTAAATTTATAATAACATAAAAGCCTTTATTAAGAGTATTCTTGTTCAATGCAACCAAAGGATTTTAAAGACGACAGTCTGGGTAGGATACAGAATATATCAATAAACTGGGAATGCTAAAAAACTAATAGACCTTAGAGGTCGCTGTGTTTACCGTTTGATCTCTTCCTTTAATTCTAATTCTATAAGAGTATTCCTAATACAATAGTATATTAATACAAAAATTGCGTTAATGCGTTCAGTATTTAGTAATTTACATACGTATAATCTTTTAAATTATAAAAAAACCGGTTCGCAGGGCCAAAACCCTGTTCTAATACAGGCAATGTGATTATTATGTGAATTTTTGGTTTTTCGACAAAAATAAAAAATTTAACCCCTTAATACGCCCCTAAAAGTAATATTGTTGTTTTAATTTCCAAGTGCCCTTATGTAAATCCGGTTAAGACTGACGAGCATGGTTCAACTTCACTGTTTTGGCGTTTTAGAATTTTGGTTTGGATTCTTCAGAGCACTCAAATGTAGAACCGAATTATGTGAGAAATGATTTGTTATAAGGAGATAATAGTAACCGAAAAATATTTTGAGTATGTGGTTGGTTTTGGAAATACAGACGGTGAAGATGATCACCCTTCATCAACAAGATTTTGACTGCACCATTTCATCCAGAAAAATCTATACCAATTTTTTAATCTATATAGTGCTGTATGTTCACTCACAATAAGTTTAAAAATTAATTAGTGACAAAAAAAAATCCTTCAGAAACTTTCAGCATGCACGATGATCCAGGAGAAATGTTACTTAAATCAAGTTAATTTTTTTCTATGATTAATTATTATCTCATCTTAACTAATCATTTGACTTATATTTCGGGTCTAAATTGGATTTTGATCTTTCTTTTGAATAAAAACAGAGTGGTTACGGTATTGGGGTATACATTTTAATGATATGGGGTTTGTCTAATATTTTGGGATTAATAATCTAAGCGTTTTCTTGTCTGATTGGATGCTATTTTAGTGATAAATGTTGTCACGAAGAAATGTTAAGACTGTCTGAGTAATTAAATTATTAATCTCTAATTCATTCAGTTTTTATTTATCAAAATGACGTGATTGTTATTATTTTAGCTTTTTAGTGAATATTTTTGCTATTCAATTATTTGTGTTATTTAATTATTGAACATCTGATTCATTCAGACCATTTGTCTGTAATTAATTCTGATAAATATGTTATTTTTTATGTAAAAAACCTCTAAAAGGTTCACAAATTTGATAACGTTCTCAATTTGACTACGCCTCATAATTTGTTGTTAATTTGTAATCATAAAATTTATCATTTTTATTGCTACACAAATCATTTTTTGACACACAAATGATTTATGAAAGGTGATAAAATTTGTATCTCATATCAAACTATAATAAAACTGTCCTAAACTAACAAAATATTATCTAAAATTACTTTTTCTGTAAATTAACAATGAAAAATTATTAAAAATACTAATGATGCCAGACGTATAATAATTTTATGTACGCAATACTGTGACATCATGGCTATGAATAGGTTAACAATATGTTATTTGTATCAAGTTATCACACATGCAATGTTAATATTTCCAAATAATAATGGCGACGTCGTATTTCACTCACGAAATTAAAATAGTTTTTGTATTGAAATAGATGACAAAAGACACGACTATAATAATTTAGAGATAGCTCAAATCTAGGAGCAAATAGAAACAAAGTTGGCTTTCAACCGTTGTATTGACTTTAAAATATCTCTATTTGACCAACAATTCAAAATATAGTATATTACACACAAGAGCAGAAAGTTGAAATTCCTACACTACGTGACATAATGCCTCGGGGAATTTCAATCTTCTGCCCATGTGGTGTACCTATACTATTTTTCTTTGTACCCGGTGGAAAATGCGTTTATTATCAAAAAATGTAATTATTATCATAAAAAATATATACAACCACGTTCCAGCAGGCAGGTAACTAGGAAAGCATAAGAGTTGACAGGTAATCGGCCATGGCCTCAAATACCATTCCGATATTTATCTAGTGTTAATTAGGGGAAACCATGGAATTACCGTTTCCCGGCGAGAGACAGTAGGAAAAGGTCCCAGCCACACCTGCTCCTGCCGGGATTCGTAACTGGTGCCTCCCGAATGTCTAGTGCTCTCACCACTACGCTACACCGCTCGGTATTATTATTTTCTATTCATAATGATGTAAGCACTAAAATAAGCTCTAACATTAAATAAACGAAAACTTCATAATTGAATTATAAATAATTCGGAAGGAATTGTTTTTTCAAAAATGTAATCATCAGATAACATTTGTTTATAATGTTATTAATAACAACTTTCAATTTTTCTCGTAGCTAAGGAAAGCAATTTAGACAATATTACATTAGAGGGTGAGAGGGAGGGGGGTTATTGTAACAAAGCTTGCTACAATGACGTCAGAAAGTCGCTAGTTGATATATACTAGTGTAGGCAGTATATACAAATGCATTTAATAATAACTATTAAATAAATAGACTGATAATCTCTTTGGTTAGCAAGTTCTACGCGGTGTTATGTGTGTAAGAGAATGATCTATAAACATTTCGCAACGATGCGACAGTAGTAAGTGACATCCGAGATCGTAATTCACCGAGGTGTTTTGTTGATTTCACTACTTACAAGACCGGTCACTTTATAAATCAGTATATGTTATTGGCTGGCGGCCAATCAGACTCTTTAATACCGCGCTCACACTATCCATTTAGTTCGCGCGAGACGAGACACAAGACGAGTGTCGTCACCATATCATTTCATTAAGGCTGTCTGAACGCTCTGAATTTAAGCCTCACTACGAAGCTAAAAAATGTTGTTGCAAAGGTGCCGCTATCCGTTGATTACTCTAATTTTTGGAAATATTTTGAAGATTTAAAAAACTTTTTCGAAAAAGGAAGAGTCACTTTAGGTTTGTGATGGAATAATTTTGTGAAATAAGTACGAATAACGTGTGTTTTTTGGCACAACTAATGCCAACTTTTTTTTAGGAAATCGTACATAAATTACAATAGTAGTCCATTAGAGACCTAGATTTATCTTCCTTATAGAGAAAGAATTTTTGCAAAATGTTGACGAATAAGTCTACAATCAGTTATCAGTCGAAGCCCTATTTTTGGCTCAAATTCAGACCTTTCCGACAGCCTTAATGACCATTTGTTTCGAGACTAGTACTCAATCCAGAAGGCGGACGGAATTCTAAATTTTTGCAGATATAGAATGGCGACTCCAGTATAAAAAAACCTCGGGTCGCGGTGCCAAGACCCTGCCGACAATAGTGCTAATACAGGCAGCGCGGCTTTATTATGTGATCTAAGTTTGTTTTCGGATAAAGTAAAAAAATTATAACATCCCTTAAGTACTATTTTTTTCTTAATTGCAATGAAGTAAACCCATTCTTCAGGAATTATCTGCCAACTAGTGTTTATAAAAAAATTGTAAATCCGGTTCTGTTGGGGCGATTTTATTAAAATTTTAAAGGCATTTTTGCTACTAAAGGGTTAAATTCCAGTTCTGAAACGATTTTGAAAATTTTTTGGCCCAAAAACATTTTTAGTCTCTAAAAACTACCCTTAAAAGAGCTCGACTAGGCTAAAAATATACTCTTATATTTTCAAAAATTGTAATCACGACAAATCACGCAGAGGTGGGATTTAGTAACTTTTGAAAACAATATGGCGCAAGAAGGAAAGCAAAAGAATTAGAAGCACAAGCAAAGAAAATATGTTGATTCAATTAAAAATTTCCTAATGTGTATGGGTCATAAGTTTATTGCATTAAGTTACTATTAAAATTCTTATATCTCTTCGAAATCTTTCATATGACTACATTCTTAACAAAACTAAATTAGTTTTTGGTTATTTATGAGGATATTGTTATTCACTTGTTTATTTTCGCATCCGAATAAACTTGAAGAATTGTATAGAAACTACTTAAAAGCTTTAACAATCGCCATTTTGTGAAATATAGCGTCTTTAAAATTCATTTAAAATTACTTCTCACCATTTTTTTGATAATTAAAATTGTTTTTATGTATAGTTGAAACAATACAGTTACAGACAGAAAAGCCTCCATTTTATTTAAATGTTAAAAGACATACACATTTTTAAGCCTGTCACTTTTAATCCACTTCAAACAGTTGTTTTTAGGTTGTTTCATATATTCATATCTTTATAAAAACAGTTAAAAACCGCTTTCCAATTCATCATAATATCATAAAATGTCCATATTTAGCGTATCTTAATTTTTTTTGTTATCGACTAATGCCCGTGAGTTTCCTTGCATGAACGTCTATTCCCTCGCGTTATTAAAATCATAACCCTTCTTTTTTCGTAATCGAGTAAAAAATACAATATACCTTAAGTGTATCAATGTCTCATTAAAATTGGTCCACCGTTTTTGAAGTGATGCCGAAAAAAAAAATTGTAGGAGTATATAATATATATGAAATATCAGAGAAGCCAAACAAAAAGAGATTGTCATTAATGTTTTTTTATCTGTATTTTAATACTGTAACAAGTAGCATTTCATAAGTAAATGAAATATGAGAAAATTATTATTTTTTTATCTTTAATCAAAACGCTGGATTTTCATTGGCTTTTTCGAAGCAGTCTCTTATTTCTGTCACATAAAATAAAGCGCTTTTTCAATACATAATTGTTTTATGAAATTTAGAGTCGTTATAATCTGTTTGTAATGATGTCCGTACGCATTATATGATTTTCCACGAACCTGTTTCATTCTTTCATTTCTTTGTCTTTGTCAGATAAAAATAAACGCTTTTCCAAGTGACTAACAATACTACTATATCAACTGACGAGATCTTGTGTTGTTTTTCAGCACATTATTAGCATATGAAACGCAGATCATATTTATATTTTGTATGTACAATAAACGCGTTATTTGACCGTGCCTTTGTCAAGGGCTGTGCATGTAAATCTATTCGCAAATCATGAAAATTGTTTATGTTTATATAAATTTAAATTTTCTAGCGTGGTATAATAAAGAAAAACCACTTTTCGACAGATTTTGCTCATTTTTTTCATAAGCTCAAAATAAAATTTTCTTAGAAATCCCAAAGATTCAGAATTTTTGACCGTTTAGAACGCGAGAAAATTAATATCAAAGTTCGCAGTTTTCACATGCTGACCGTGAAAATAGCGAACTTTGTTATTATACCAAGCTGGGTAGAGTAGTGGTGACAGCACTAGACTCGCATTCGGGAGGTACGGGTTCGAATCCCGGCGGGGGCAGATGTGGCTGGGACTTTTTCCTACTGCCTCTCGCCGAGAAACGGTAATTTCTGTACCGGCCATCTTGATTGAGGTTTTCCATGGTTTCCCTCAATTAATTCCAGATAAATATCGAGATGGTTCCTTATTTGAGGCCATGGCCTAGTTCAAAAATTGCCTACCTTATCCTAATTTTCTATAATTCCTTCATTCGCCCATTGCTATTACATAAGTTGAAGTTTTAAAAATGTAGAAAAATAACGGGAAGTGTGGTAAATGGAAAATAGTAATGGTGCGAATGGCGTCTGTTATGACATAATGTCGAGAAACGGACGTTAAACGCATTATTATTATTATTATTATTAAATAGCGAACTTTGTTATTATACCACGCTAAAACTACCTTAAGCTAACTTAAATTTTAATGAACTTTTCTGATGACTATATATAAACAAGTAGATTAGGAGTTATGCGACAAAAACGTGAAAAAATGTTATTTATGAATAAAATACTTGATCGATTGACTCCAAAATCTAACCAGATCTAAGTTTCAATAAACTCTAAATGGTGCCGCAAACCCATTCTCAATCGAGTGATTAGTTCTAAAGATATCGTACGACAAAAATTTACTCTTTAAAGGACTTTGAAACTGTATGACCGATTGACTCCAAAATATAACCAGATCTAAATTTCAATAAACTCTTTCGAGTGCCGCAAATCCAATTTCAATCAAAAGATATCGTACGACAAAATTTGGTTTACACACTTACGGACGTCCATCCAAAAATAGTCAGAATACTAAGACCCCACTGTGACGAAAGTATTCAATGATTATGTAATTTGGTTTTATTGTACAAATTTATAATGTTCAATAAATGAAATTCAGTTCTGTTTAAAATACGAATTTATTCATTACACCCAGAACGTCAAGATCAGATGAAAACTCGATTTTTGAAAATCAGACCAAAGCCAATAACTTCCTTTTTTTTAATGTTCCATAGCGGAAAGTCAACAACTTGTTTCATGGCCAAATTTTTTTCTTGACAATAAATCGGGGCTGTTTTGAAATTTTATTTGACATTAATAAATCCTAATATTTTATTTATTTTAAATATTGGTTTTCTACGCAGATTCGAGGAAAAAGGAGTTTATTCGTCCCTAATATATCACTGTAACATGCAAAACTGTTTTGGACCACCTGCAGGGAAAACGCGATGTCAAACGTAAAAACCTTTGCTTATAGTTGTCAGGCTTGTCCGACCGGCTCCCAGGTCTTTTGGAGTGACCCAATTCACGCACTGGGTCATCTGACACTTTGCAATGAATTATAATGTACCGGCTGCATAATACCATACACTAAGTACATTGTAGAGTCACCACTTCGATGAAACGAAGTTGACTGATTTTGTCATCTATTCGTGAAAAATTAATTTTTGCACACTTTTAATATAGATAGATGTAATCTTTATTAAACAACCAAATTTGTCATAATATCTGTTAGCTTGGTTGGTGTAATTTTTCAAGCTTTTTTATCCTGAACGTTCTGGTCAAGATAAACTTAATAAAGGACAAACTTACTCAATTATTGTCATCGGTTCTTGATTAGTGTGCAAAGTTTCAGTTTAATCTGACGTTTTGAAGTGGGCGAATTTTACGTTCAAAGATTCTTTTACAAACAAACATACAAGTGAAGCTAATAAAAGTGTCTTAAAAACGTTGCGCATCACTAGTTTAAATCTACCTTAACATGTGTATTACAAGCAAAGATGTTTGGTTGAACGTATACAAAAGTCTCATAGCAAAACTGGTTGTATCTGCGTAAATATAAAAAAACGCATTCGAGTTCATAGCATGGAACGCTATGTACGCGGTTTCTACATTGGTTTGTAATTAACAACGATATTTATTAGTTAAGTTTACCAGTAATTAATAAATGACATTCTAGTATAATGTAACAAATTGAGTTAAGAATAGTTACCTGCTAACTGTAAGATAAACTGGTAAATTATCTACACTACTCTGGACGCATTACTCAGCGTTGCGTATTTTGAAAAATATGCAGAATTGTCGTTTAATTTTTATACTGCAATTAATTAACTAGAACATGTTCATTTATGTGCGCAAATTATTTAAATAATTTAACTGCGAGCTCACTTGATTTCGAATAGAAAAGTTGTGAGCGTTTGAAGTTATACTTCTTTGGCGTGGTTAAAAACTAATTTTTAACATACATGCAAATAATCTATTAAAATAAAGGCTTTAAAAAGTTTTAGAATTAACCTCAAATATTAGGAAACACTGAAAGTTTTATTCTAGTTTATACTTTTTTCCACTGAACGACACTTAAAGCGACTATTGGCTATAATCAAAGGTTATAGGCGTTCAGTATATATTTTATAATTTCCAGATGGCAGAAATTGCTTTGATTTCGTCCATCTGTGCTTTCAGTCTGAGTTTCTTGACCAGCTTCATACTGTTGAATTTTCGCTAACTTTCGTTGTCTTCTAAAATTTTACTCTTAATGCGCCATAAGAAATATAACTTCAAAAAATAATGGAGATTTCATTTATAACTTGGACCATCGGTTAATAGGGATGTTGACTATTTTTGGGAAAGTGTTTTAAATCGTGCATAAGTACCTAATATTGCCACAAATATTTATTATTTTTATATAAATACAACTCAAGCCTTAAAAATCATGTATTTTAAATCCAGTTTCAAATTTCGGTCCAAAACGCCAATACTAGTCGCGTGACGTCACCTGTTCATACCAAAGGAGGCTCAAAAGTTTACACGGGAGCTACCATCCTATAGATGCGTATTCTGTGCTCATAAACGTTAGTAAACTGAGATGATGAAAAGTTGTTTCGTAGTCGTTGCTATAGTTACATGTAATTTGACGTTTCCTTTAAACAAATAATAATAAATTACACACTAAATATTAACCAAACAATGAAGTTTTTTGACAGCGGCTGAACATATGACGTCAGGCGCTCTGATTGGTGTCTGTTGTTAAGTGACTTGAGAGTGATTTTATTAGGTTTTATTTATTAAATATTAATTAAATTCCTTAAAAATAAGGAGAAATATAGCGTTTTTAGTAATATTTAGAAACTACTACTTTTCGTTAAAATTATGTTTTTATTTGAATACAGTCAACATCCCTATTGAAGAAATTGGGAAATTAAAAATTAAAATTACATTACAAATAGATTCGTATTTAATATTAAAGTTCAGTTTGCGAAATGTAAAGTTAAAAGATGCACCAATGAAATAAAAGATTTAAAGGCCATTCGAATAGATTAGCACAAATTGTTTTTACAAAAACGATTGTCATTTATCATTTGACTATACCTACACAAGAAATACATTATTTATTACAAATAAACATATCTTCACAAACAAAACGTCGTAGAGTCTATACTTGGTCTTATATTACCATATTGGTAAACACTACCGTATTTGGAAACCGCACGTTTAAGAAATATTCCACGTTCGTATTTATGTCACAGGAATATTATATAATCCTAGGAAAACTAGAACCTTACGAAATGTTAATAAAGATCAGAACTTACAGATTTTAGGAATATTAGGTTTCTAGGAAAATTAATTGTTATAAAATGATATCTTTTTTGAGAATATTATCGATTTATCGTCTCATATTTTAGGTTTATTACAATTTTCCTCAGTTAAGAATATTGTGAAGGAGAGCGCGAGGTCTTCCGCGTGATTTGATTGATTAATTAAAAAAAAAACCAAACGCCTATAAATGCAGAGATGAAAAGTCTGTCTAACTGTCAAGATCCTTTTTGTCGGGAACGGCTTCACGTATCGAGTTAAAATTAATATCAAGCACTAAAATCTGCAAATTCATAGTCATTTAAAGAATTCAAGCTTCTAACTCAAGATGGTAAAAAGATACGGTTTTTAAAAAATTACGTATTTTGACAGTGAGTAATTCACTAAAGCCTATAATGTACTTCCGACTGAACTAAAGTCTTGAAATAATGTACGAAGGAAAAATCCGAAAATAATTTCTTATTCTATGTGGAATTATTCAAACTTCACGATAGCTATGCTTTTGCTGTGTGCAGTTTTTGCTGGAATTTAATTCTAAAGAATGAAGAAACAGAACCTTCGACGCGCGAGCCTACCTCGCCACTTGTCTGGGTTTTTTTAGGGTTCCGTACCTCAAAAGGAAAAAACGGAACCCTTACAGGATCACTCGTGTGTCCCACTGTCGAAGCCAATTTGCGCCGAACTACTGGACTGATTGAGTTGAAATTTGGTACACATATGTAAGTCGGTGACCATAAGACGGACGTGTAACGTAAATAAATGCATTTTGAACATGGGGGTCATTTTTTGGGGGTAAATTAGAAAATTAAAAAAAAGTTTTTCAAACTGTACTCTGTGACATATCAAATGAAGGAACTTGTTGTAAGGGTCTCAAATATATTTTTTTTATAATTTTAAAATAAATAGTTTTAAAGTTATTTAATAAAATAGATGAACAATTGACCATTCCCCCCCTATTCTCCGAAACTACTGCGCCTAAAATTTTGAAAAAAAATAAGGAATGTCGGGTCTCACCCATAGTTTACAGGAAAATTGAAACGAAAATCCTAAGTCTTAAAGTACTCACGGAAAATGGAATAGTGCGGAACGTTCTTCTCGCGAGTTCGACTCGCACTTGACCGGTTTTTTTTATAGTAGAACCCACATTAAAAGTGGAGTTTATAAATTTTTCATTTTTTCCGCGAATGATTTATCAAATGTGACGTAATATTCTACTACTTTGAAGATGGGTACAAGTAATAAATTTGTTAAATTTCAAAACAATAGATTTTTCGTTGTAGTTGATTCGTTGTACATCATTGATGATGTTTATATAATAACAATATTTGTACATTTTGATTTCTGACACATCCGTATAGATACAGTTATATTATTATGTAGAGAATGAGTTTGAACACGTCAAAGAATCCTCAATGCTCGGACGGTTTGAGTGAACATATTTGAAATGACTCGAAAGTGAAGTATGAATTGAGACGGCGTCGTATGTGATTTTATGTTGAGAATGTAACATCATACGTACACACATAACTGCTATATTAAAGGGAAAAGACAGGTGTGTTCAACATCTATATTTATTAGGGTCAGGCCTAATCGAGAGATCGTGGCAGCGCAACCGGTTGAACTGCTATGGTTTCTCGACGACACAATTCCAAAAAAACAATTTTGGGGTAAGCATATTATTCGCTTAAAATAATATTTTGATGTTAAGAATTTACCTAATGTACTGTGATATTACGGTAAAACGAAGGCCAGCGAATTTTAAGTTACACAAGTCATAAAATATTCACGCATATAATATAAAAATATTATTTTTTGCAACGTATCCCATATAAAATAGCCGATTTCGACATAATTTTCAAAATTTTTGACAATTACACACTGATTGAAGGGTGCGTTTAATTCTCATGCGGTTAGATGATTTACTACGCAAATGGTAGTACGAGTAAGACTATGTTTATTAAACTTTGCGTAGCTTTACAGCACTAGCGTTAAATGTATTTCACGACTGCTATACAAGCATGAAAAACAACTATCTTATAGAGGGGTGTGCAAAAAACACCTTTTAAAAACATAATAGTACTTTGAAGTTGTTTTCCTTATAGAATAAATCTAAAATTATTATGAAACGAAAATATAATTTGTTTAAAAACGGCGTCGGGACACAGTCAATGACAGCTGGCCAGACTAGGCAGCAGGTTTAACTCATTGATATATACTGATGAACTAAATATCGTCGTAGTTGTTTTTCGGTTTACTGAGTGAGAAGAATAGAGTATGCGTGTGGCCTATTTCTACGTACTACGTTGAGAGAGATAGAGATTGACTACACATTCGTTCTTAAGGGATACTTATTATACCGCTAGGGCATGTTCGGTGAGTGAAAGTCTTTGGATTAACTAGGTGCCACTGCAGAAGCGTAGCGTGCCTTGGCGGGGCCCCGTATAAAAATGTGTTTAGGGGCCCTTCCCCCGTTGAAGTAAATGACTTAAACGAGGAAATCCCGCAGCCCGCGATAACCGATGTAGGGTGTTGCCAACTATTGAACGCACACTTTACGCGGGAAAAAAAGAAATTGCTTTTTTGACTTTTGTCATTTCTGAAATAAAAAAAAAATTGGGAAGTTTTTATTAATTTTTGCTTACGCACGTTGGGGGCCCCCGTTACCCGGGGGCCCCGTATAATTGATACGGCAGATACGGCGGTAGCTACGCCCCTGTTCCACCGGGACTAATTTTTGAACTAGGAGTTTGATAGGTAATAATTTACCTATCAAACTGCTAGTTCAAACACTGCTTACCTTATCCTAATTTCCTATTATTCCTTCATTCACCCATTGCTATTAATTAAGTTGAAGTTTTAAAAACGTAGAAAATCACGGGAAGTGGTAGATGAAAATAGTGGTGCGAATGGCGTCTGTTTTGACACAAAGTCGAGAAACGGACGTTATAAACGCATTATTATTATCACCAGGATATAGTTTGCACTGGCCGCTTTGTAGAAGTCTCACTCGCGGTTTATAGAACATGCTGTGTCAGATGTTATTTATTTAACTAGTTGAGAGGCCGCCATCCATGACAGGTGGATATAGGAGGTGTACTCCGTATAGGTAAAGTACATCCTATAATCTGTGTGTATAGGCAGGAATCCATATTCCCTCCCTTCTCTTTCTGCAGGGTTGTTTTCCGAACATATCTTCTACCACAAGGCAACAGGGCTTAAGTCAAATGTTACATGCAATTTTGTGATAATTTTTTTTAAATCGATATTGCACATGACGAAAACCTCTCCAAGCTACTTTTAAACCGTCGTTCACAAAATACAGCAGTTGACGTCCATTTTAAATCTAAATACCCTCTAAAATGGTTCTGCGCTTGTGCTCATTTGATTCAGAGGACTTAAGTAATTTCAACAATATAAATTGAAAAATTGAAGTTTTTTCGTGTTTTTGCCCATCAGCGGTATCGTAGCTAAAGTCATGAGCGCCCAGAGCAAGATTTGAGTTTTGTGTCCCTCAAAACTTATTTTGTAGGAAGAAAAACGTTACAATAGCTTTAAAGTGCATCCCCTTGAAGTCTGCGTCCTTAGCAGCTGCCCCAGCACCTAGCTACGACGCTGCTAAAAGTTTGACATGAACCATTTTGTCTTGTGCACTGTACACTGCTGTCGTGCCAAAATACTTGACCAATTGGGTTTTATTAAAAAAAACTAGTGCCGTTTATTTTTTTATAGACCTATGAATCGTGGGTCATATGTACTTAAAAAAACTTTAATGCAGATGCTTTATTAAAAATGTTGTTTAGGTTTTCCTGTAAACTATGAGTAAAGCCCCTATATCCCTATTTTTTCAACATTTTAGGCTCAGTAGTTTCAAAGTTAAGAGGAGGGAATGCTCACTTTTGGTATATTTTCTTCAGTATCTATTTTAAGCTATGCATTTTAAAACTATAAAAAAATTTATATTTGTATTTCTCATAACTGAACCCTTCCTTTTTTCTTTTCTAATTTGGCCCCTAAAACTCACCTTCAAAAATCAAAATTCGTTTATTTACGCTATACGTTCTTAATTTCGTGCGTATATGTACCTGACTATTTTTCGTCTAGTAGATTCGGAGAAAATAAGCTGTGACAGACGGACAAACAAACACGAGATTGAACCGATAAAGGTTCCGTTTTTTCATCCGATATACGGAATTATAAAAATGCTTACTATACTTTAATCTATGACCTCATTTAGGAACAAAAAAAAAACCAAATCCATAAATAGATGCTCTTGAAGTTATTTTATATCTAATACATATTTTCAGCGAATCTATTTAATTTCAAACACAAATAAAATGTGTTTAAGAACAATTTAATTCGACATTCCTAAAATCAAGATGTTCACTTCAATCACTTTGTCTATTTGTTAACCGGCATCTATTTTTAGTTTACATTTCAGTAAATAGCAATTAATTATGTATGCACTTTTCACACAACAAGTGTTCAGATTAACACGTAGAGTAATCCATCTCCCGAACTCAATCTGTGCTACAGAACACAATAAGACAGCCGCATCGACTTAGACGATGCACGACCGCGGCTTACAACGTTTAGAAAAGCAACAGTCTAAGGGAATACGAATGTCGAATTGGGTTCGAGACTTGCACTGCTGTTTTCAACACTACACGCGCCAGAATGTAACTTTTTGCTTTTTAAAATGAATTCTGGAAACTGTTACAAAACGTAAAAAAATGTTAAAATTTCGAGCGATGAAATGTGACGTTATTTTTAATTTTCGTTAATATATAATTTTGTTTTGCTGTTTTACAAATATTGTTTGTGTAAACATTTTTTTTTGAAATTTAAATATTGATTTATTTGAAACAATAAATTTTCTCAGATTTTTCAAATTACATGTCTGTTAAAAAAGTGTGAAATAAATATGACAAAAAAATTGGATCGTTTTCTCAAAAAGGGAATGCGCCTCTAAAAATGATAAATCACCTTCCCTACCTACTTCAGCCGATGTATTTCTCTATATTTTTTAATATTTTTTGTTCCAATATATATTTTTAACGTGGAGGGAAAGTTTGGTTGAGGAACAGTTGAAAAAAAGAAGCTTTACTGATGTTTCGCTTGTGGCCTAAGTTTCGGAAAATATATTTCCATTTTCAAGGCCTATCATAGTCAAAGTGGTTTATATTTACTTCTAGGAGTTCTAATTAAATTTTTATGAAAATTGTCAATAATTTCGTTTTTCCTAAACAGGAGAGCGCGTTTGCAGAATTTGTCGGTATGTATTGACTGTCCCGAGTTTAATGATTTTAGTACTCTGGCAATTTTTACCCCTAAAAACAAGTTTTTTCCGAACAAAATCGAAGCTCTTGCAAGCGCAGTAGCAATCTAACGGTTGTAATTCTATAATTATTTTTATACTTTGCTAATTTTACTTTTTATAAAAGCATTTTTCCACAATTTATCATTATTGATTCTATCGTATGCAAAATTATTTACCTACTAATCTTCATAATTAAAATGAAATGCTGTTCGTTGGTAAGCGCATCACTTGAAAACGCCTGAACCGATTTGTCTTTTTTTAGAGAAAGAAAAATTGAAAAATCGCCCGAAAAAGTGGAAAATTCAGGAAAAATTGATAGTGCTTTTTTCTACGAGATTTTTGCTACTACGTGCGCAAATGTTGTTTGAGAGATGATTGTCGGGCGTAACCCCGTGAGACTTCACTATTGTTGTTGCTAACCGAGAGGGGTGCAGCCCCGCTAGGCAATATGGTGGAACTGAAGGCTCCACTTCTGTTGTCGCTGCCGCGTACACGAGAATAGATATTTTATTTTTCACAAAACGACCACAAATAAATTTATTGAAATTTGGACAGGACAACGTCTATCGGCTTAGCTAGTGCTAAATATAAATATTTCATTAGGCAGTTAGAAATGCGACAGGTGTATTCGTGAAAGACGTATTAGAGATTAACGCCATACGGGGCCAGCGGGGTCTACACGTCAGCCCCAAACGTAGCCCTAACCCCTCTCTACACACTGCGCACCTTATGACTGCCAAACAGGGGATATAATAAATTACGTTTGCATTATTTATATTAGCAAACAACTCATAAATAAATATGTGAAGGTGAGACACTTTTCATGTCAAAAATTGTAAATACAATAGTTTTGAAAATCGGTTTAACAAAAGAGTTAAAATCTATATACTGTCATTTAAAAATTATGTATGCAAAGTATTTCGAAACAGTTCACCTAGATTTAAAGAAACTGAAGTTGTCATTCTCAACAATAAATATAATTTATATCATATGGACGTGTAATACAAAAGGTAATTTAACGAATTCATATTCTTTTTGTTATTTGAATTCACCTTGAAAAACTTGCGATTTTTCAGTATTCTTATTTATTTGGTGTTGTTGCATCATTTGTGTGCGCATTATGTAAAAAATCTGTCGTTTATTTATGCTTTTTTTGACGCACATACAAGTCTGATTGATAGTGTTGAAATATTTATGATCGCAAACATTCTAGAAACCAAAAGGGTTTTTTCAGTCACGAACATTATTCGGTACCGGAAGCTTGAAAGAATTATTTAAACGACAAATTATTATTTATTTATTTAAAACCAACTGCGAAGGTAATTTGAGTCTTATTTCAATTATTCATTTTTCACCATTTGTTGCTATTCCAACGCAATGGGAATGGTACTAACTTAAGTCAAAATTTACTTTTCAAAATTTTTTCATTTTGAGGTCCCCTAAATCCAAGAAACGTATTTTGTCTGTTAACACGTTACAGGTCAAACGGATGAGCTGATTGAAATCATATATAAATATAATGAATTTAGCTGTCAAAATTGTTTTTAAAGTTTTTGCAAATCAACAATTTCTATGTCGCATTATTCTCAAGGGAAGAAATAGATTTACATAAAGCATATGTACATTTATAATAATCGAAACATAACTCTTTGGTGTCAGGTATGAAGGACTTAAGTCGAAAAATCTAGTGTTTTAGCCGTTAATACCAACCGAAAGAGAATACAATTTAGCGTTAAGTCCCTTATAATTGACACCAGATAATTTTTTTTTTTTGCTTTTATTCAATCATTATTTTTTGTTTACAAAGAATTTTTCCTTCGTATTTTTCTGACTAATTCTGTCTAGATGATAGATTATCAATTTTTAGGGTTCCGTACCTCAAAAGGAAAAAAAGGAACCCTTATAGGATGACTTCGTTGTCCGTCTGTCTGTCTATCAAGACCCTGTTTCTCAGGAGCGCGTGGAGGTATCAAGTTGAAATTATTATCAAATATTCAGGTCTGCAAGCCCTTGGAGCTCTGAAAAAATCCAACTTTTATGTCAACGCAATCAAAAGATACGGCCGTTTATGTCGAATATTTTGACACTCGGAAGAGAATCAAATCCCGTTGACCTAGAATCTTGTAAACCCCGAAAATAAAAAATGTTTAATTGTGGAATTATTACTTCAATACGGAATCCTAAGAGCGAGAGTTCAACTCGCACTTGTCTGTCTTTTTATGGTAAAATTAGTGGAATTATTCGGAATTATCAGAATCAGGCCAAATGTTTATAAATGTTGCTAGCGGCAACTTGCAACTTTTTAAAAGTTCTAAAACTAACAACTACAAGCCTTCCATTAAAAACGGTATATTTAAGTTATCAAAATATAATAAATACACCGCATATTAAAAATAAATTTTAAAGAAAGAAATGACAGTAGTCCTACTTCTGTATTTCAAAAGACCGGTTATAAACTCATATACAATGTTAAAGATTAGTTCAGCGTAGGTTCACCAGGCGTGTGATTTCTACAGATATACGAAAATATTCTGATATTACTATACAGAGAATGCAACAAAAATCATTAAAAAGTTATACTTCTTTGGTGTGAAAAAACTAATTTTTAATTTGCATGCAAATAATTTATTGAAATAAAATAATAAAAGGATTGGAGTGAGATATTATCATTAATATTCACAACTTCCAAAATGTTTTTAATAATATTTACCTATCAATCACTATTGTATATAATTTATAAGCACAGCTATAATTTTTATTCATATTATAAAACATCACCTGACATCTGTCATATTGAGTATTTTACCTTTTCGATCGCTGTGCCATCAGTCGAATTTTTGGTTAATCTGCTTTTTGGTACATGTCCAAGACAGACTTTAGCGTGCAACTTCAGTCAACTTTCAGTCGGTAACTTCTCCTTATTAATTTTGATCTCACAAACACATCGTAAAAAATTACTCGATTTTTTACATAACGCGCAAAAAAAATTTAAACTTTTTCTACACCACAGTAGAAAATATTCACAGATTTCTATTCTGTTTTTATATGACCACACAAAAACCAAGAAAGAAAATATTTTTTGTAAGAACTAATCATTGGATCAATTTCATTTAAATATTGCCACGAAAGAATTTTCCTCCTCAGAAACTGACATTTAATTTACGCTCTAATGAACGCTCCTAAACTAGCGCCTAAACTAAACGTCAGAATTTCACAACTAGCGCGTAAATGAAACATTTCCACAAATAAGGTACCAAAATTATTCCAGTCTGCCGAATTTCCAATTCGGTTATTACATTGGAATGTCTTGTCTAGTAAACTAAATGTTTTAACTAATGGAAACTTGTTCGATTTAAAAACTGAATGAAACAAAAAAGAAGTTGACTTTAAGATCGTAGGATTTACATAAGTTGAAATTCTGCTATTACTTCATATCTTGTTTTAAATTATATAAAGGATAAAAAATGGTTTTCTCTTTTGTTACAGCCTTTACAGAGATACAAACAGAAACGAACACAGCTTCCTCAGATGAGAACCACGTTTACCAACTGTACATATGTGAGGAGATCGTGGTAAGTCACTAGAGTTATTTATATTCTTATAAATATCTTGTAGCGTATAATTTACGAGGTCACAATTAGATTTATTATATCTACATTCTAATACGTTTCGGATTAAAATCGTCTCGCATTTTTAAATATTAAAGCAGGTAGGATATTCATATAAACATTACATATTTCGAATTTTGTGTGCAGGGACTGATTCAGACCCATTTGTTCATTATGTAACATACCTTAACGTTTACGGAATCACATATTTTTAAATAATACATTTTCAAAACCATTTTTTTTCTAGTTTTTCGTCCCTACTTCTTACGCAATGTCTCCTCCTACGTTGTTCAGCCAATGGAACGTTTAACCTCAAATTTATAAAAGGTTTTTTTCTGATTTATCTATGCCTGCCACGAAGTTGGGATGAAGGAGATGTTGAAAATACATAAATCGATTAGTTCCGACAGGTTGAGAATACATGAATTCTAGTGTAGTTAAGCTGCCCGATTTCGTTTCTAATGTAGGCACCAACATTATAATGTTGATGTTTGCTTTTCTTTCGATGTCGTCCGACATCGGATATGGAGAAATACGGATTCAGTGTAGGTGAAACCTAGACCTATTCGCTACGTTCATGACTTAGAATTAGGACTTACAGCGCTCATAGTGAAGAAAAGCGGAACACAACCGTTTTTTATTATATATTACGTGAAAAAACGCGAATTCTTTGCGAAGCTGTAAAAATGTAATTGAAAGTTTTTGTTCTACATTTGTTACGTAGGTAGTTTAAATAATTCATTTTTTTGACAGCAGCTAAAGGAAAAATTATTTTATCATTTTCAGAGGTATTCTTTAATAATATATCTGTTTGAAATCGTCTGTGACGTTAGGAATGATTTAACGGCGGGGAAATATAAGAAAAACCTTGGTAACGCAAAGTGGATAATGTATCAATGAAATAATTTACTTCCTCAGTCAACTTATGTGGCTGAGGTTCACACTTTTTTAATTGTTTATTTTCATTTTCATTTGTGTGAATTCATCTCTGGACCACAAAAATAGTATTTCGGCGAGTTTAGTGGAAATGCTTCTATATTTATCAAAGCCGTAGATAAATATACCGGAATTTCTACGCCACGGCTTATAATAACGACTAAACAACAAAAAAAGTTTTCGGATGAGAGAAAAAACATTTTTGTGTGTCGATGTTAAGCGACGTATCATGTATGCTGGCCAAAGGCATCGTGGTGGACTGACAGCACACGGTGTGTGCAATATGTACGTCGCGTTTTGGTGTCTGCCCGACCGACTGTCATTCTTTCTATTAACTAAAGTCGGTGCAACGGGACAAAACATTTACAGACATTCTCTTTCGGTTGGTATTACAGGCTAAAACACTAGATTTTTCTACTTAAGTCCTTTATACCTGAAACTAGATTTTTCGACTTAAGTCCTTTATACCTGACACTAAAGAATTATGTTTCGATTATTATAAATGTGTATATGCTTTATGTAAATCTAATTCTTCCCTTGAGAATGATGCGACGTAGAAATTGTTGATTTGCAAAAACTTAAAAACAATTTTTGACAGCTAAATTTATTATTTTTATATATGATTTCAATCAGCTCATCCGTTTGAGCTGTAACGTGTTAAACAAAATACGTTTTTTGGATTCAGGGGACCTCAAAACGAAAAAAATTTGAAAAGTAAATTTTGACCTGAATTAGTGGGTAGCCATGAATGTTATCTATATTATTATACAAAATTCGTAGTACGTATATATGATTCGAGGGAAAAATTATTTGACAAATTTTTATGAAACTTTTTTTGAAATGTTTTTTATGATATTTGAATCTCTCGATAATTTGGATATTTTTACCGGTTCTTTGAAAAATACTCGATAATTCGAATAAAATCACTAATAATTGGTTCTCTCGGTAATTTGATGTTGAAGGAATAGTATCTTGCTCGCCAACATGGATTATTTGAAGCCCGGGTTTCCCTATTTTCTATAATTTGAAGCGTTTATCAAGCACAGACCTGTCGATTGCTTACATAAATGAAAAGGATCACGAATTTTGATCAAACTCTTGTTTACTTAATTTTTTCCTCCCTCCTTCTTGGTTATTTAAACTCCTGTTATTTTGAAGTCTTGGTAATTTGAAATTTTTCTCTGGTCCCTTGAGTGTCAAGTGAATCGACTGTACCAGAAATGTTTTCAGGGCCGGATTTACTCTACGTGCCGCTCTGGGGTACCCTAAAAAATGCCACTCCATTACCTAAAGTATTTTAAATTAAAATAATGATCATGTCAAAAAAGTTGTGATCGAGCCAAAAACTTTCAAAAATTATAAGTAACAAGATACTTATTCTCTTTACTAAAATGCGGGTAAAATTCTAGACAACAGAATTTTTTTCATAATTTTTTAAATAAAATTATCACATTCTTAATAATGAGAAAATGTATTTATTTATAAATGATTTCAACAGGATAACACTATTCAAAAAAAAATCCATAACCCATTTTCTCCGCCCCTGGAAATTTGCCGCCCTGGGCAATAGCCCCTTGTACCCCTAGTGTAAACCCAGCGCTGAATGTTTTATTTCACTATTTAAATTAATTTTTGAATTAATAAACCACTTGTATAGGCTTCCGTCACTAAAAGATCCATTGCACCACCACCTATGCATATCCAGTGCAGTGCACGGTGTGCACCCGTAGTGGGTTCAAGGTTATCTATCCGCGCGAACGGGCATACTATGCGGACTTCTTTTATGAATGCGCAATTTAAAATCTAACTGTGAAATTAGGTTTCCTTGGAATCTTGCAAGTTTTTTTTTATTTTACAACACTACTAATCAACGCGATTTTCTTAAAAACAGCTCCAATGATGTTGTTCATATTTAAATAGTCTTGCCATTTATTTGTGTTAACTAAAGTTGGTGGAACTAGGAAAAATACATCATTCATTATCTTACGGGATACGTATTCTCGATGCGTTAAACTGGTGATTTAATAATGTAATAGATTGAATAAATTCGCGCGATGATTATATATTAAAGTTGTGTTGTTCTAATTTCTTTATGAATAGATTATATTGTATTCGAAAACAGAACTGTTACGCCATGATGCGATGCGTTCTGATGTGATGTCAAGCGAGTTTGAGGTCATGCGTGTTTCCCTCAACGTGGTGAATGTCTCCTTGATTGACACAGCTAGAGAGCTGGGAAGTCGTGGTTGTTGTTGTTGCCTGTTCGAATGCCAGCATGATCCCTGGATGACTGCCGGGATACGTCATACAGCACACTGCCTAAACCTCCTACACATGGCAATGCGCTGTTTGTAAACACCAGCTGCTTGAAGCAATTTACGTCGCTTAATCTTTATATACTCGTATATGTCGTCGAGAAATTATGAAAACGGATCTATTGTATCAAATCCCTAAGGTAGATGATCACTTCAATGATGGTGATCTTCCGTGGATTGATCAAATCTCCGTTTTTATCATCTTCCTGCGACATGTACAAAAAAGTGACCAAGTGCAAGTCGAACTCGCGTACGAAGGGTTCCGCACAATATTTATTAATTTTATTTTATTTTTATTATTTGTTGTTATAGCGGGCATAGTAATGCCCACTAAGGTGTAGAAATGCCTGAACTAATAGCTTTTAAGAGATTCCGTCCGATGTCGCTAGTATGCACTATTTTGACGTTTATAGAAAAAAAAATATTATTTTTGTGATGCAACCACAAATTTACGGTCTTCAGACTTTTTCCTTTACTATAAGACATTGCTTTTTGCCAAATTTCATAATTCTAGGTCAACGGGAAGTACCCTATAGGTTTTGATTCCCTTGCAAGTGTCAAAATATGCGGCGTAAACGACCGTATCTTTTGATTAGATAGAGAGATACATTGCGTTGACTTAGAAGTTTAATTTTATCACAGCTTGAAGTGATTGCAGACTTGAATATCTGTTATTAATTTCAACTCGATACCTGTACTCGTTCCTGAGAAAAAGGGTCTTGACAGACGGAAGAAGAATTGCCAAATTAAAAAAAAATGATATAATTTCAATTTTTAAATGCTTTTAACTTAAAGCATCGTTTATGGCACTGAATTTCCAATGGGTCCCCAGACGATTTTTTTTTAATTCAGTATATCTGTATATCTAGTAGTCCTTGGGATTTTTACGGGAACATATCTATGAGGGTAGTTTTAACAACCCCGTTGCCTTCAGAGGCTAGATCTCGCTTGCCCCAATACCACATTTTAACAATATAAACTGCCAAACATGCTTTTATCAGTTTGTTTATCTGCCCCACTAAATGCAAATCTTGGGATTATAATTTTTTTTTTAATATTCCGTAGTGCAGAATTCACGGTTATTACAGTCAAAAAAAATTATAATCCGGAAGTAATTCATTATATTCGTAACCCTGCCGACAATATCAGCCTTAACAAACAAATTTACAATTTTTGACCACGGGCTCTTGGACTAATACGGTACACAGTTTCAAATCACAGTCACATTTTTGCAAATAAGCGTTTGATTCTTGCTGAAGTTTTAGTGTATTTTAGCCAGAATTTCTGTCTAGGATATGTCACTTGTTCACGCATGTCATTTACAGTTATAAAACAACGTGTGACCTGTGGCTCCAAACACTGTTTAAAACTAACGGAGAAATTCGTTAATACATATTTATCACATATTTTCTGTGTTCAGTGTTTAAGAGATGCGCATGTATTAATTGACAGAAACAGTTGAATGGACTTTGTATATTTAGCTACAAATAGATTTTCAACAAAAATTAGCATCTATTGTTTTCAAAAGCTGACCCCGTTTTAAAGATTTTATATTTTTTATGTCAATTAAAGATTTCGTTTGTGGATTTTCCTTCTATCGATATTAATATTATAAACAGGAAACGTTTATATGTTTGTTGCCGGTAATTTCAGGAACTGATTTAAAAAATGTTTTCACTATTTAAAAGTTTACTTCTTCCCGAGTAAATGGGGGTAATATATTTTCACGCTAAATCAAAGTAGGGATGAGTAGTAAGCGAAAATGCTCTTGATTATTTCGGTACCAAACCAAAGTCTAACATGATAAAGTCAAGTCGGAAAATTAGTTTTTCAATAAATTTAAATTATGACTGAGCAAAATTAACATATTTTTAACGAACTTAGAAAAAAAGGTTATCAATTCGACACGTCTATATAGTTTTTTGTTTGTTCAGCCAATTTATGAAGGGCTCACCGATTTGAAAAAAATCGACGTCATTGAGTTCAGAATGGTCCCATAAATTTTTTAATCGCAGTTTCGTAGTTTTTACTGTAATTGGTTAAGGCGGTTAAAAAATGTGTTCTGCTAAACTAAAAACTTTTTATGAAAAAAACTGAACCTCCTTAAAACAAAATTACTAAGAATAATAATTAAATATTAAGGTCGGTTACAATTTAATAAAATAATATAAGACGTTTCAGTAATTTAACGTATTTGTATATAATTATTGATATGTTTTATTTTACTGTATAATATCTGCTTATGGGTGTTAATGACAAAAAGGTCGAACCATTTAATAAAAAAAAAGTAATTTAATTGGTGCCGATCTCAAAATTTAATTATCTTTGTCTTTTTACTGACTTTATTTGGAGGAAGTTCAATTTTTTTCATGAAAAATTTTTGGTAAATAAACAAGTTTTAATCGTAACTACTAAAAAGTGTTTAATATAAAAAATTAGTTAATTTAGGTAGATTAGAATTATATCGTTAATTAGAAACTTCGATTTCATACCTGCACTGAACGTTCATGCACTATTTTTAATTAGAAAACAATTGCAGATAGTAAAAGCAATTAATCACTTATTTTTATTGAAGGCATTTACAAATGCACAATAAAATAATTTGTTTTACTATGTGTAGGTTTTTGGTATCATAGTTTTCAACGTTGGTTAATTTTATAAACGAGACACTAGAAATATTTAGTAAATTTATACCAGTTCCATCTAATCGGCCGATTTTATGTTCATGTTCGTTTTTTTCAGAAAAAAATCATTGGGCGTGTTTTGTTAAAAGGGGCAGCTAGATGAACTGGCGTTACGAAAAGGTTGTAACGTTTTTGCGTAAGTCCATTTACGTAATATAATAGCAACCGATTACAAAGTCCACATACTGCAAGAGTTTATTTCAATGAATTATACAGAAGTTAGTTGAATGAATACAAATAAATAAAATCGTAATTTACTTTTCACTCGTATAGTTTTAAATATTCCAATAGCGACTTTTCAGTGTTCGTCATTTTTACCCGACTGCCAAGAAAGGTTATGTTTTTTGCACGTATCTATTTATGTAATATTTTTTATTAACTTCTATCATCCAAACAGCTGGACGGATTTCTAAAATTATTTGCCTCTTTATTTATCTAATATAATATAGTTATACACAACATTAAAAAAAAACTGTAAACCTAACAATATATGTATTGTTTACATGTTTTACTTCCCGCGTTAAGGTACCAAGCACACGTTTTTTCCTAACGTCCACTTCGTTATGATTATCTAAGTTAATATTTATATAATAACGTTGTTACTGTTAATCATATTTACAATGATAATATCGTCACGATAAAATCTATAGTTTCTTGCAAACGGCCGTAAAATATTGCGTGCAAGGTGCGATTTTATAAATACGACCCACACCCGCAAATGCATTTGTGTGTGTGTGTTGGTGCATTATTCCTATTCTACTTACTACATTACAGTAATGTCTACTGTATCTGCTGACCTAACCGTCCACGCGATGTTCCACGGCTGGTGGCCAGGTTCAAGTCAACTCGGCTGTCAAACTATCACCCGTATTATTAATCTCAATTTGAATACGCGGTTCCAATAAAACAGACGGACGCTTTTGTTCCTTATTTTATCGTGTTCCACAAAATACCTTTTACTCTAAGCTCATACTGTGCTTGCATGTGCAGTAAGACCCCGCTTAATGCGGGAAATACGTTCCAATAAGTTCCTGCGCTATACGAAACAGCGCTAAATGAGTAAATCTTAAGATATCCTCGTTCATTAAAAGTCACATGAAATTTTACATATTTAAATAAGTAAAATTTCATGTGACTTTTAGTAAATTTTTAGACGAACTGACTGTTCATTGCTATAAAACAATTAAAAAACATTTTTCCAAATCTTCTATTAACTATACTAATAAACAAAGTTAAAGTGTCTGTTTGTAATGTCAATATAACAGCTTTTGAAAGTTTAAACCATACATCCATCAATATCCAATTTTTAAAATTTTTGTCTGTCCTTCTGTTTATTCCGCGTAGTCTTCGAAACAGCTACCCGATTTTGACGAGACTTTTACTGGCAGATAGCTGATATTATAAGGAATAACATAAAAATTATTTGTCGGGAAAATAATTTTTATATTAATTACCAAGGACGAAAGAGAAATAAAGTCTATAAGGAATAACTTTAGGCTACTTTTATTATAGAAAAATAATTAGGGTTCCTCGTAAAAAATTTAAATCCATGAAATTGTAAACAAAATCCGATTCAAATACGAAAGTATACATCCAATATAAACACTAATACGTAGTAATAAATAATGATACGAGTTGAAGGCTCCACTACGTTGTAGCTGCCGAGCATATTACTTGATCTATTCCATATTTACCAACTAAACTCTATAATTAATAATATCGACTCTACCAACAGTAATAGAATATTAACAAAATAAAATTACTTGGAATACTGTTCAATATTTTTATTTATATAAAAGACGTTTCAACCAACGGTTATATATTTGAAAATTGAAAAGGACCAAAACTGTTGGTTGAAACGTCTTTTATATAAATAAAAATATTGAACAGTATTGCAAGTAGTTTTATTTTGTTAATAAACTCTATAACATTTGTAATCGTTTTAACATGTCTTTCGTTGAGACCATTAGATCGAGGTAGGCACATGCAATGTTGCGCAGTTTTCAAAGATTACACATATGATTAAGGATTATAAATTATGAATTTTTATGCAAATTATCAGATTGATAACGTAATTAACATGTCAGAAACATAATTCCGTTTTCATATCATACACGGCCAAGCCTGTGCAGAAGTTTATGTAAACATAAAATTATTCATTTTTTTATTGCAAAATATATAAAAACGCCATTTACGTTTTCGGATTTAATTAAAAAATATAGTTTAAATTTGACGTGCAACTATTCGTATAAAATGCCTGATTTTTTACATAGTATAAAAGAAAATCTCGTCTCTCGATGCCGTTCTATCTGTCTGTAAAAGCTAAAGCCAAGAACTATTGAACATTTTGAATGCGTATTTTACAGTTCGATAGCTTATTTCTTGCCGAATGTTTGTCTATAATAATTTTGTTCGAGCCGGCATCGCTCGGGTGAAAATAAATGTTATTTTTACCATTTGATAGCTTCTTTCTTGAGGGAAATTTAAGTCTTTACTAGCTGCCAGGGCCGGCTTTCATTTCATTCGACATTCGGCTTCTGATTTCCCATGATGTGTACAAACTTCTAATATTGTATATAGGATGGTGTTAAGATATATCTCATTTTTATTTACTGTAGATTATAGACGCTCGACAACTAACATCAAATAACATAATCACTTGAAACTAAACGACATCACAAACCATCTATGAATCCACTGTCCTCAATTTCTCATTACGCTATCATAGCATGGGACTGTAATTCCCCGAAAAATACGGCTATATTCAGCAAAATATGTCCACCTTTAATAGGTTAATTTTAAATTTGAATAAATGAGATAAATGGCTAATGATATGTATAACCAGGCTGGTATATACGCCATAAAGAGGCAGACATTTTTCGAAACTTCCAAATTTGACGGGTTTATGGGAGTTGCACACCACGAATGACGATCCCGACTGATTGTTCTCACTCTGATCAATGATAAAAATCACAATGCATATTACAAAATATACGTAGACCTCCATGAGCATATTATAAAAGCATATATACAATATAAGGTATGTACGTCTGTTCGTATTCAGGGTTGGCGTTAGTGACGGGCGTTGATTCAACGAACTAGTTAAATTAACTGTCAATCGTTCGTCAACAAATCAACTTATTTTTAGAATTAACTAGCGGACTATTCAACTAGTGCATAACTCTCGTCTCGTAAATCTCTAATTTCTATGAAAAATCTTATTCAATCTTAATGCTTCAAATAAACTAGAAATATATACCATTCTTTCCATTTGACTTTTAATCCAATTTTTACAGTTTATTTGATCTTAACGAACGATTTAAGATCAGATAAAAACGAGAAATTTTACATAAATATCTGTACACAAAAAAAAGATAATTTGGAAGAAATTATTGACCAAGCCAAACTCAGTATTTTTAATATGTTTTTAAAATGTTGATTTTCCTTCCCGTAATTTGAAATCTCATGACGTGTTGCAGAGGAATATTGACGAATATCACATTCCAATTACCCGGGTTTTTTCGCTAAAATCCGATGATTTAGATTATCCTGCGCTCAAAGAAAATATTACTCGTAAAGTATACTTATTCATGTAAAACACACGACCGTGTCCACGGCACAGCCACACCCCATTTTTAACAGTGTTGGACCACTTTCACACAGTTTGTGCTGAGATCCAGCGGTAAGAGGCGAGGTAGGCAAAAGACATATTGTGGGTGTGACTTTCTTTAGCTCTGTCTCGCTCAAATCATCCGCATGTTTCAATTTTTGGTTGTGCCAACTACGAGGCTAAAAAATGTTTTTGCAAAAATACTGTTGTCAATTGATTACTCTAACTTTTGGAAATATTTTGAAGATTTAAAAAACTTTTTCAAAAAAGGAAGAGTTACTTTAGGTTTGTGATGGAACAGTTTTGTGAAATAATTACGAATAAGGTCGCATGTGTAACATTGAAAACGTGTGTTTTTTTGGCACAATTAATGCCAACTTTTTTTTAGTAAATCGTACATAAATTACAAAAGTAATCCATTAGACACCTAGATTTGTCCTTTATCTTCCTTATAGAGAAATAATTTTTACAGAATGTTGACGAATAAGTCTACAATCAGTTGACAGCCGAAGCTTTATTTTTAGCTTAAATTCAGAGCGTTCCGACAGCCTTAACTAGTTGACGGTTTCGTTTCGTTGACGCTAACCGTCAACAACCCACCACTAGCTGGCGTACATAATATAATGTGTATAAAGTACAATTCAGTGTACCACATCACGGAGTTCTTTTCATTCGTCAGTGAACGTGGGGTAATGTTTGTATAGAATTTGGATCGAATAAGAAATGCTCCGATAATTTTTCTATCCATTTATAACTGTCTGTCTATTTCCTTTCTGTTGAACTATACTCCACCCCCACCTCTCATCACTCCGATTAACCAGTGGCGTGTTTATATAAATTATTGACGAATGTGTTAATCTGTTTGATAATTAAATACCTATTTCTTGCTTACTATTTTATCCGGCGTGTATTTTACCACGTTTATTAGCGTATTTGCCATAAGGCAACATACACTATTGGCGTCGGTCGGATGGCGGGACCTAGGGGTCGGACCAAAATTTCTCGACGTTTCATAACCTCCTAAACACGTTGGCACCATTTTTAAAAATGTTTATATATATATGTATATATATATATATATATATATATATATATATATATATTTATATATATATACATATATATATATATATATATATATATATATATATATATATATATATATATATATATATATATATATATATATATATATATATATATGTGTACGCGCGATAACTTTCGAAAGAGTTAATTGATTTCAACGAAATTTGGGCCACGTGTTGAAACCCATCACCGCAAGAAGCCTATTTAAAATGGGCCTAATCGGGCTATTTTAAGGGTAGTTTTTAGGGGTTGAAAACTGTTTTTGGGCCCCAAAATACCGAAAAAATTCTCCGAATCGTTTCAAAATTGAAATTTAACCCTCTGGTAGTGATTAAAAAGTGTCCCCACAATTTTAATAAAATCGGCCCGACAGGACCGGATTTACAAATTTTATGAAAACACTAGTTTGCAGATAGTGACTTATTTATTGAAGGGTGTATTTAATTCGGTGTACACGTTAGATTGGTAATAATATTACAATTAAGAAAAAAATGTTATTTTAGGGGGTGTATTAAGGGGTTAAATTTTTTATTTTGCCCAAAAACAAACTTAATTTCACATAATAAAAGTATAAAACCACACGGCCCTACACAAGCAAATACACTATATTGTCGGCAGGGTTTTGGCACTGCGATCCGGGTTTTTTTTTTAATAATATTGACTCTACCAACAGTAATAGAATATTAAACAAAATGAAATTACTTGCAGTTACTGTTCAAATTAATTTTTTATTTATAAGACGTTTCGACCAACCATTTTGGTCCTTTTCAAGTTTTTAAAATATAATTTATTTTATATTTTAAAAAATTGAAAAGGACCAAAATGGTTGGTCGAAACGTCTTATAAATAAAAAATTAATTTGAACAGTAATTGCAAGTAATTTCATTTTGTTTAATGTTTAACGTTTATTAGTGTATTTGCCATATGGCAACATACACTATTGGCGTCGGTCGGATGGCGGGACCTAGGGGTCGGACCAAAATTTCTCGACGTTTCATAACCTCCTAAACACTTTGCCACCATTTTTAAAAATGTTTATATATATATGTATATATATATATATATATATATATTTATATATATATGTGTACGCGCGATAACTTTCGAAAGAGTTAATTGATTTCAACAAAATTTGGTCCACGTGTTTAAATCCATCACCGCAAGAAGCCTATTTAAAATGGGCGTAATCGGGTCATTTTAAGGGTAGTTTTTAGGGGTTGAAAAATGTTTTTGGGCCCAAAATACCGAAAAAATTCTCAGAATCGTTTTAAAATTGACATTTAACCCCTTAGTAGTAATTAAAAAGTGTTCCTAAAATTTCAATAAAATCGGCCCAACAGAACCGGACTTACAAATTTTTTGAAAACACTAATTTGTAGATAGTGACTTATTTATTAAAGGGTATATTTAATTCGGTGTAGACGTTAGATTGATAATAATATTGCAGTTAAGAAAAAAAATGTTATTTGAAGGGGTGTATTAATTTTGCCCAAAAACCAACTTAAGTAATAAAGCCACACTGCCTGTATAAGCAAATAAACTATATTGTCGGCAGGGTTTTGGCACTGCGACCTGGGTTTTTTATTGAATTATATTAATAATTTTGGATGCGATATAATGTCTAATATCTTAAACTATTAATATCGTAGTATTAGTTTACAAGAATTTTTATTTCGCTTTAATATAATCATTTTACGGGATAAAATAGCACTCAGTGTACAAATTGGCGTCATTTACTATGACGTCATTCTTGTAGTATACAAACATGTGCAAATAAGACTCGGTATCGTTTACACAAGGTTCATTTACTCACGTGTTTGTATCGTGTGTTTAGACAGGAATATGTGTGTTTACTACAAGTCTGACATCACACTTCAAACCATTATAACGGGTAGCGTTTTTTGACACGTCAAAAAAATGCAATTTAAAAATTGAAATAATAAATCTACCTTGTGTTTTGTAAACCGACAATTTCTGATTTCGTATTCGACAAATTATCACATAAACATGTATTTTTTGTAGTGTCAAATGCTGGGTTGCACAAAACATTGTCAAACAATTAGATTTGACAATGACCTTAGATTATGATAATATAATTAAAGTTTTCATACCTGCAAGAGCAGTCTAATGTCGTATTCAAACTTCCTGTTATGTAAAATATTAGATTGCATTTACACAAAAACAAATACTTGATCATCACAGAAAAATATCGTTTTTCAAGTCAAATTTTGGTTAAAATGTCTTTTTAAGTAAAAATTATTCAACAACCTATTTTAAATACACAGTTTTAAAAAATATAATTTCAATCGATCAATTCCTCTTCAAACAGATTCGAATTAAAATTTTTTATGGTGAAGTATATGTGTGTTCACAATCTAAGGTCGTTGTCAAATCAAAATATTTGACAATCCTTTCTGCAACCCAACATTAGAGTTAAGAATTTGCGTTGTTTTTTAATTGTCTTGTACACATTATAAAATTAAATGATCATATCTGTTACCAAATCTATTAATTGTTTGTAGAAATGAAATGTATACGTTTACACAATTTATTTTTGTAAAGTTGTCAGTCACTACGGAACTTCCCTGTCGGCGTGGTTTCGCTATCCGTTGCATCAACCCCGCGTTATTGTGTCACAGCCCGCCGCTATATTCGAGTCTGCGAGATTGAATGAAATACTTGTCGTTTACTTGTGTTAAAGCAACTAAACTAGAGGGTAACACAATCCAACGAGATGACATACGAAAAGTGTTTGTTTGCAGTTTGTTCATTCATAAATCTATGTACTGATGATTCAAATGATTGCACCAATCAGTGTAGAGTAGTGGTGAGAGCACTAGACTTGCATTCAGGAGGTAGTGGGTTCGAATCCCGACGGGGGCAGATGTGGCTAGGACCTTTTCCTACTACATCTCGTCGAGAAACGGTAATTCCAGTACTGGTAATCTTATTGAAGTATTCCATAGTTTCCCTCAATTAATTTAAGATAAATATCAAGATGGTTCCTTATTCAAGGCCATCGCTGATTACCTATCAAACTCCTAGCTCAAAAATTGCTTACCTTATCCTCATTTCCTGTAATTGCTTCATTCGTCCATTGATATTAATTAAGTTGAAGTTTTAAAAATGTAAATGGGAAGTGGAAGAGGGAAAATAGTAATGATGCGAATGGCGTCTGTTATGAGATAAAGTCGAGAAACGCATTATTAACTACTAATTATTTTTCACACTAGAATAGAACTCGTGTATTCTCAATCTGTCGGAATTAATTGATTCATGTGTTTTCATTTCTCCGCCATCCTTACTTCGTGACAATCAGAAAATTTTTTATAAAGTTGAGGAAAATCAAATAAACGTTCAAGTAAGAAGTTATGTTTGTGATGAGGAAGGATCCTCATTTGACATATTTTGTTTTTTGTGAAGAAGTCATCTAAAGTAGTTTGTCTTTTTCTGTTTCGTTTAGCAAGCTGTTGTCGATAGCAAGATATTACATCAATGACACTTCGTCTTGCCTTTGAACTTCTATCAACATTTGAATCATTTTGTATAAACTGTTCCATAATTTACATTATAGTGACAAAACTTTTTTTAGGAACCGCGTAAAAGCCAATTCAGACTAGCCGTTCTCGGTTACGATTCATCGGTCCGCGTCCGGTTCGGTTTTCGATTAATCTAGGCTGCTCACACTATCCCCATTCGGTTCTACGATTATTCTCGGTGCGCATGCGCAATTTCGAAATATGATTTGACGTGACTCCAGCAAGCGTTCTCATTGGCTACGGTTGCGAACGGTCCAGTTAAAATTAGAGCTGAACCTAAACGCTCGAACCGAACCGCAATCGGGAACGACTACGGCCTGATTGGTCGAGCTCCCAACCGGACCGGTGAATCGTAACCGAGAACGGCTAGTCTGAATTGGCTTTAATACTGAAACAGCGTTAAACGGAGCAGCGTTAAGCAAGGTCTTACTATAAACAATTGTGTTTTTTATATATTTTCGCGACAACACTATGCGTCGATTGCAGCGTCCCATCTAGAACCAACAATAGACCCATACTCATTGTCCCCGTGGTGCACCATGCGTATCGTGCGTTCCCTCAACGCACATAACAACTCCACAGCAGCAGTGCTGGATCGTTTATTTTATATTAATCATATATGAGGAGCCACTTTCAATACTCTAAAGTTAAACCGCCGCTCTGTTTAAATTTAAGTATTCTTTATCTTCCCTTGAAAACTCCCTCATGCCAACTTGATCCCAGCTGGGATTTGGGCCTGATTTAAACTTTGCAACACATATGTTTCAACTGTATTTATATTCTACTCCGGTGTCGTGAATATGATGTACTTCGGAGGGTACATACACACACACACAGACAGAACAAATGTCGTCTTCTTTGCAATTTAAATATCAAATCGTTTATAAAAGCATTTATTGAAAACGTATGTCCACAGTATATTTCATCATTAATCATTAACAAACGTCTTTAATGCAACATTTGAACATCGGACATTTTTATGGAAAAAAATACAGAGCTGGATTTAAGCGATATATCCAGGGACGGATTTTTATAAGGGCACTTGCGACCCCCACAAACTATAGGCCCTCAAAATTCAATTTCTGAAAAAAATATACATGTATACTGGTCGCTCAACGATACTCTAAATGAATTGTCAGGAAGAATTTGCAACCGATTTTTCACAATAACAAATTGCATCATGTGTTTTAATATTTTTCCAAATTTGCTGCCTTTAAATCCTGCACTAGAATTACCACTCGCTTACTGCCTATGAGAAATTTAAATGGTAGGTTCCTCTTTTGTGACGTAAATAAGAATGTTTTGGAATTCATGTTTTATAAAACAAAATGTATAAAAAAGTATTTTTTGCACACCTCCATATAAAATAACTGCCTCTGTATAGTGATAGTAAAATAATTCATTTCGCACTAGTGCATAAAGTAAAATAAACGTTTTCGTACCTACTACCCTTTCCATAGTAAAGGTATGAGTCTACAAATTAAAAGTGGACTTATTCAAAATTGAACTGAATCGATTATGACTATACAAATGATTAACGTAACAATGTATTATGATTCTTGTTACCATTTTTTTTTTGCAAAGATGGTAAACTATTAATTATTTCTGTACAGTATCTATAAAAATAAAATCGGTTCAGTTGAATGATTGACTAACGAATCAAACCATCATTTCATTTTTATTAAGAAATTTAAAAATTTTAAAAAATGTCTGAACACACACTAATTAATAAAAATAGTTTTAAAAGTGACGACGGCGAATTCTTGACTATAAAAACATACTTAAAATATTTAAATATTTGTAAGACGACGTTTATAAACCGACGAAAAAAAACTCTTGTCTATTTTGAATTATGGTTGTAGAAATCGAATTATTTATAATGATACAAATAGACCTATTTTACATGCATGTACCAGAAACCATCGCTGTATTGGAACTACATTTAATCACACTGAGACCGCTATATGGGGTCTAAATTTAAATAAAAACTAAGAATGCAGCACGGTGAACGTTCGTTTATCTTTGACATCATTTTTATTTTGCCAATAATAATAGCGCACTGAAAACGCGCGTTAAATGTCACGCAATCTAACGAAAAGGGACCGTCAGCACGCACATCGGTCATTGGTTCGTGTTTTTACCATAACAATGCTATTGGCCTGACTAAAGATTACGTCACAATAAATACCAAAAATTATTATCTATCGATGTGTGTGTGTATGTTCCCTATGAACTCCAAAACGGCTGAACCGATTTTGATGAAATGTTCAGACAATCTTTAGATTAGTCCAGCGGATGATCCTGTGAAGTTTGGTAGTGATCAGATCAACAGATTTTTTTTGTTACCATAATATTGCATTACCTTCGTAATTTCAACTCAATGGCTTAACAGGAGGACGGTGAAATTAAAAGTGCGATTTGCACCCGGGCGAAGCCGAATCGAATAACCGAATAGTGTGAAATAATATAATAATCTCAAATATATTGTAAACAAGGAGTTAGACATCGCGATCTGGTCTCTACTATTTTAGTGCAGTTAATATTTTTGCTAGTTATTCATGTATTCCTTTTGTTATACATGTATTTTCAATACCATCTCATTTAATTCGATTTTACTCATGTATTTTCAAGTTTGTAGTTCCTATTTCCCACGCAAAGTGTTTCCTACGCAGCTCGGCCAATGGAAAAATACGTTTGACAACGTTTAACCTCGACTGAATAAAGGTTTTTTCTGATTGGTTTATGACTGCCACTAAGTGGAAATGAAGAAGAAGTTGAAAATACACGGGTTCTACTGTAGCTATTTTAACACTGACACTGACGTAATAGACAATTGAATGCAAATGTGCGCATAAACTGGTCTCTACCATAATGCAAACCTACATTGGTGTATCATAATGTGCACAATGGAAAAGGTATACGATCTGGGGCCACAAGGCGTCATAGGTAAAGTCAATTTTTTCATCTTTTTCTATGTGGATTAAGTAAACATCGAATGATATGAAAAAATGATCAACGTCTTTTTCTACCAGTTGGTGCTAAGGTTCATTTCAATTCAAATGTCGGAAAATTAGATTGTGTAATTTGTTCAAAAATAAATTTAAATCAGTTTCACGTTTTCAGGCTTTTGTTTGAAAAGCCTTCAGTTGTATAAGTTTTTCTAGATTACAAGCAAAACCTGAAGAAACGAAACTCTATTAAATTTATTTCAGAACTTCTGTTGTAAATCTGATTTGTCGAGTTTGGGGTTGGATTGAAATTTTGTTACCGGTTTAAAGTTTTATATTCTTTCGAAAAGAACTTGGCCCATTTTTTCACCTTTCTGTTTTTGATAGGATATCCTACTTTTTGTCAAATTATTAACTAATTTTTGTCCATACAAATCCACAAACATTCTCCAGTGCAGGGTAATAAAGTTGAGTTTTTTTTTATTTCTTCCATATTTGTGCCCAAAGCCTCACCAATGTGGCAAATTTTAGTTTGTATTCGATAGGTTTTAATCGTCTGTTTCTGTAACCTGCATCTTCTAGAATCTACACGCTTTCAAATAAAAGCTTGAAATTTTCACAGATCTTTGATGGAACCCTGTACAATTTTCATGTAACTAGCTTAATGGGGACAGAAATTCTGTGGATGGTAAATAGACCTTAAGTTTCTCGTATAAATTGACACACGTTGCAGCAAGAACTTGACAATGACGCTATTTTGTTAAATTTCTGTCTCACTTTAACTTATGTAATGTTAACTAAAGTGACTAAACATTAACGTCACTGTAAATTCTTACGATGACCATACAGAATAGCACCATTCATTTTATGAAAGCATCGATTTGAGCTATTTTGCCATGTGATCACAGACACGAGACACCGACGCGCGATCAAGTAACAAGATCTGTTGAATGCTTTTACATGGGCCACGAGTAACCTATCCCACCCGTCCTTTTGATCGGAACCTACGATCGGAGGAGATGGACGACCTTCTGCTCCCGCATAAACAACGAACGTTCTCTTCTTCACGTACCCAAAACCACGTTATGATCTGTGGTGTTTTGTCTCCTTGCATCCTTCGCCCGCGATTCGCTCATTTATTTGTTGCTAAACTGTCCTATGACAAACTTGTGACATCGTTAATATTAGGGTTCCACCTCGTTTGGTTGAATAATCAAAATTAAATTAAAATCAGTTCAGTAGTTTTTGAGTTTGCAAAGTGGCTAACACAGACAGGCAAACATAGGGATAGACAATTTCGGATATGAGATCAAAATATTTTCTAGAAATACCTCAGTAAATAATGATGAAGTCATTCAGTGGTCTATCAGTTGATATTGCGCGGTTGATAAAAACGCGGTCTCCCAGCTGATGTCATTTATTAACGAGGTAACATGTATATCTAATGACCTTGATTAATAGTAGATTAGGATAGTTTGGTGTAATGGTTAGTGTGTTGGCCTTTAGATCAAACTATCGTGGGTTGGAATCTGATTTTTGACATTTTGTGATAAAAATACATAGTGCTGCATCATAAACAATTTCAGAATCCTCTTAATTAGGTTGGTGGTAAGAATTAGATTAGATGAGATTAGATAGCTTTATTGTATTAAAGAAAAGGTTTCTTATTACAAGGGAGTGATTTTTACATATAAAATCAAAAAGATACAAATAAATCATACAAAAAAACAAAATATTACACATTGTCTGAAAAGTTGCTCTAATATAAATATATAAAATTCTGTAATTCTTTTTATTGAAGCACCAAAAACAAGAAACCACATTATTAACTTATAACATCTATAAGTTAATAATGTAGTTTCTCGTCTTTAGTACCTCAACAAAAAAATTACAGAACTTTATCACATTACTTCTGTTATCACCAGATAATAGATATATTAAATTTTGATAGTTATTTGTGTCCCTTAAAATGGTATTTAAAAAATATTGGCGACTAACTACATAAATCGGGCATTCCATAACAAAGTGTATTAAATTTTCTTGTGAATTCATATTGCACATTGTGCAAATAAGCTCGGGGTTAGTTTTATAGCTGTTAAATTTGTATATTAATCTGGACGTATACATGCCAAATACACGGAGCTGTGCTAAAATACGCACCAAGTTAATAGGCAAATTATAGGTTAAATATGCTTGCGGACTTTGATCAAATTGAAATAATGATTTATAAAATTCGCAGCAGTTGGTGTTTTTGAGCATTAAAATATCTTGACATCTTAGATTAGATTTAAAAATACCCAGCAATTCTGCTTTTTGCCTACCTAATTCAGTTACGCTGTTAAGCATTATCTTGCAATATTTTCACGAAAAAATGCAGTATTGTAGTTTTTGCAAATCTAGAATCCTTTTGTATTAGCGTTCAAACGTTAAAGATTTACGTAAATTATTTATGGATGAATAAATTTAATTTTAATAGTTGATTCTATCAAAAGTGAGGTTATTTCATCACCGCGCCGCAACGGCGTGTATAGAGTCACAACGACCGCCAAGACATAACAAAATAAATCATCAATCTTTTAGTTGAAACACTTGAAGTCACCTTTATACCTTTCTCTGTCACTCTTTCTCTGTTTTCAAAAGAAAAGTGAAAGAGAATGGGATTACATTATAGATATTACACAGATAGAGGTATTGCACATTACCATTTACCACGTATATATTATACAGGGATGGAGTTATTTCAGTGTTAACTATTACTAACTTGGTGAGGTGTGTAAACATTCATATCAAATTAGAAAATGTTCATACCGTAAAGTGCGTAACACTAAATTAATAACAGTAACCGAGCTTGGTAGAGTAGTCGTGACAGCACTAGACTCGCATTCGGGTGGTACCGGGTTCGAATCCCGGCGGGGGCAGATGTGACTGGGACTTTTTCCTACTGCCTCTCGCCGAGAAACGGTAATTCCTGTACCGGCCATCTTGATTGAGGTTTTCCATGGTTTCCCTCAATTAATTCCAGATAAATATCGAGATGGTTCCTTATTTGAGGCCATGGCCGATTACCTATCAAACTCCTAGTTCAAAAATTACCTACCTTATCCTAATTTCCTATAATTCCTTCATTCGCCCATTGCTATTACATAAGTTGAAGTTGTAAAAAATGTAGAAAATAACGGGAAGTGGTAGATGAAAAATAATAATGGTGCGAATGACGTCTGTTATGACATAAAGTCAAGAAACGGACGTTAAACGCATTATTATTATTATTATTATTATTATTATTGTGAAGGAAATATTCCTTAAAAAATTTTGCATCCACAAGCACCCAAACTTCGGGTTCGTCACCGTCATACTAGGGATACTTGTGGAGCAAGTTGTAACTATAACCGCGTCTCAAACCATTATTATTATTATTATTATTAGCTCAATGACAGTAGGATAGCTATAGTTTGCAACAATTGTTAAAAAACACCCATTATTTTAATTATATAAGAAAAATTTAATTTCAAACACTGTCTTTTAGAGTTGGGTAGTTCCGGCTAAACGGATTGAACATGTGACGATTCCGGAGCTCAAAAGAACTACTTCCCGGAAACTTATCCGCGGAACTATTTAGTTTTACCAACTTTAATGAAAGTTAAATTCACAAATAAGTAACAAATTTACATCAATTTCTTTCAATACAAATTTTATTATGATTTTCATTACATTGCAATATTTCTTTAAACATAGCGCTATGAACGCCAAATCCTGTACCACAGGAAATCACCAATCAGAAATTATTTTATAAATATTCATCGACTGCTGCGCATTCTAGTGGCATATTCACACACTTTATTGTGCAGAGTTCAATATTTTAAGCGGGGTAATACCGGTTTTTAATAGTTAACTCTAAAATAAGTTGCAACCTGTGTACCGTGGGTAAACATTATGACTCGAGCGTTTAGCTCTGAGCGCTGTCTTTGATATCCGTTTTAACATATTATTCGTCACGACTGTTACAGGTAAATTAATTAATATCTTGCACAGGAATGAATAATCAAGGTGCAGCATTAAATACGGGACACGGTTATTAAGCAAATCTTACGAAAATATGGGTTAAGGATAAATGTCCTTTCATAAACATGTTTACTTCACTGTATATAACTCTGACTATAGTGTTCCGTAAATTAATAATGACGCTTTTCTGGAAAGCAGAACATTAAAATTAACTAGACCTGTTAAATTTCTGGGTTCAAGTTTTTTTCTATTGTAAAATCAATTATTTTTACCCGATTGTTCTAGGAGATGCTTTTCGAATGCATGTAGTATGTACAGTAAAATCTCGCTTAACGCTGTTTCAGTTTTACGCGGTTTCTAAAAAAAAGTTTAGCCAGTATAGCGTAAATTATGGATCAGTTTATACAAATTGATTCAAATGCTGATGAAAGTTCAAAGGCGAGACGAAGTGTCATTGATGTAATATCTTGCAGTCGACAAAAGCTTGCTGAACAAAACAGAAAAAGGCAAACGACATTAGAGGACTTCTTTACAAAAAACAAAATATCATATGTCAAATGAGGAACCTTCCTCATAACTTAATACTCGAACTTTTCATAAATGTTGTATGAACAAAAATTCATATTAGCAATAAATAAATGTATAATTAGTGTGATAAAAAGTATAAATTTAACAATAAATGAAAATTGAACAAAAAAAAAAAATAATTAATAATATTGACTCTACCAACAGTAATATAATATTAAATAAAACGAAACTACTTGCGATTACTGTTCTAAATATTTTTTTATTTATAAAACGTTTCTACCAAATTTTTTTTTTTTTTTTTTTTTTCAATTTTAACTGAAAAGGACCAAAAAATTTGGTAGAATCGTTTTATAAATAAAAAAATATTTCGAACAGTAATCGCAAGTAGTTTCGTTTTATTTAATTAAAAAAAAAAATAAGCTAACTAGATTTCTTATTCTTGGTTAGCTGTTATACTTATGTCTATTATTATCTATGTATTAAGATAACCTCGTTTAGCGCTGTTTCGGATAGCGCAGGAACTTAATGGAACGTATCTGCCGCGTTAAGTAGGGTCTTACTGTATGTCTGTTTCTTTGGCATGATCTGTAGCCTCAACGACTTGATGAATTTTAACATATGAGTCCCTTAGATTCAAATAGTATTTAGTTAGTATTTGTTGAAATAAAAAAATTGTTTAGATATATTTGTGCCCTGCTATCAAAGCATAGATAAAATTAAAAAGGAATAGTGTTTCAAAAAATTTTTTTTTTATAATTTTAAATACGATTTTCGTCTTTGGGCCAAGGATTTGCAAATAATGTATGAATTTTAAGTTGATATATCATTTCGTTTAGAAGTATCTGTCATATAGACGGACGAATGGACAACAATGCCGTCTAGACCTTTGGGTACGAAACCCTAAAAATGTAGTTTCATTGTAAATAAATAACCCTGTATAGCGTTATCACATATACAAAGTGATTTTGTTGTAATTAAGTGTATTCAAATTATTATAAATGGATTCTCTCACTTTTGTCTAGAGATAGCAGATGTGTTTAAATGCATGCGATGTGAACTCGTCTTGCCGTCAATGAGCTTATAATTAAAATTATAATCAAATCCATCAATCGAAACCTTGTTTATAAATAAATTAATAAAGTAACGAAGCAGATCGGTGGACACGTTATTTATTGAAGGTGCTGGCTTAACTACCGTGTACAGAAGCACTTTTAATTTCGTTCGGTTTTTTTTTTGGCTCACATTTCTTAAATAGATTTCTGTTCCTCATTTTTTAATGCATGCAAAATTCAAATTGGAAATTATCTTCCAAGTGAAAATAAATACTATTTAATACGATATTTATCTATAATTTCATTTTCTTATCCGATTACTTCCGAAATTACGGAATTTGAAAATTTTCAAAAAAATTATTAGTGCATATCTTGCATCCCGTTTGAAAAATCCGATGGATTCATTCCGATCGATGATTTACGTTCAGGAAGATCTAAAAAAGGAAATTCTAAAGGTTGTTGGAAAAAATTAGCGTGCTAATTTTTTTAACCATTTAAATCGCTTTGTGTTTTGTATGCCCGCTAAAAACACGAAAACTACTAAGCTAGATTTGAATGCGATTTTTACCATTCAATAGCTTATTTATTGAAAGAATTTAAGTATATAGGCCCGGATTCGCCCGGAGACCGGATGAACGAAGCGAGTGAATAACCTAATAATTATTTATAAATTTAAGCCAAGTGCGGACGAATCCGGGCCTATAGACTTAAAATTTTTTTGAATAGATAAGCTATAAAAACCTCATTCAATCCGATTTTCATCCATTAGGATCAAATTATTGTATTGTCATCGGTTCCTTAATATGTGTGCAAATTTTTAAATCAATCGGACGTCTTGAAGTCGGTGAAAATTACGCTGAAAGATCCCGTCACAAACTTAAAGTGAATAAAGCTAATAGAAGTGTGTTAAGGATGATTATTTTAATAGTTTTATTTATGGAACATTTTTTCCTACTAAAGTAATCAAACTAAACAGAGTTGCATCATTTTCCAATACAAGGTTTACACAGTAATATGATTTTTATGTAACGCGGTGTGATTGTAACGTAAGTGATATTAACAAATAAATGGAAAATAAAAAGTACACATTGCATTGATGACGCAAAAAAAAAAGATTAACTGTAAATTGATTCACTTTTTAAAATGACATTAGTGTATGTTTGTTCGTACTTACAAATAGCGTGTATGTTTATAAATCAGATTGCATATTATTAATGCAATGCAATATAAAAATGATAAATTGTTTGTTCTTTCGATTTGACGCGTTTTTATAACTAATCGTTCAGAATCAGTTTTCACGTAGGATGATGTTCAATAACAAGTTTAAATATTAGACTAATGTGACGTCATTAATATGTACCTTTCTCTTTTTGAAGTATCAAGTGAATTCTGTTATCGAGGAAGGCCATGGACAAACTAACAAGATGATCTTATATTGGCTGAGGAGTTGATTTTCGATAGAGAAATCAAACATTTTGCATCGTTTGATCTTTAACTTTTGAAAAGAAAAGCAACATAAATAAAACATTTTTGGAATATTACATTTTGAAGATTTGAGTTATATTTGAATAAGCACAAAACATTTTTCGGGCTTCGAACACTGTATGTTACTCAGCGCTACATTACTGCTCACAAATTATGTGCTTTATATCTGTTATATTGTAGATATCTTTAATTTTTAAAATATAACGCCTCAAAAGATTGAGTTTGTTTGATCAATAGGTGCGAAATATACTTTTTTGTTAAACTTTCTCCAGAAGAAACATCAAAATCGATGACTCTTTAACAATAAGGTCTACTTGTAAGTTTTGAAGAAGCACAAAAAAATTAATTGGGTTTCGAACATTATATGTTACTCAGCACAGCATTACTGCTCACAAATCATGTACTTATATCTGTTGTGTTGTAGATATCTTTCATATTTAAAATATAACGCCTCAAAAGATTAGGATTATTAGATCAAAAAATGCAAAATATTCTAATCTTTCTCCAGAAGAAACATCAAAATCGATTTCTCTTTCATAATAAGGACTTTTTGTAAGCATTCCATCCAAAATTATATTTTCCAGAATAAATACTTTAAAAACGGCAAATGCCAATTCAGAATAATAATGAATGAATTGATTTGTGATGAATATAACATAACCTCACTAATTAAGTCCTGCAGCTGTTTTACTATTAAACGTAGTACTATGCGCGTGCAATTCCTCGTAGAACAGTCTATCAATCATACAAACTGCTTATGATAAATAGTTTATGCTAACTTAACATATTAACAAAAAAGTAATATCAATTATTAATACTCTTATAGTATGTGCTTTTTATAGGTGTGCGATCTTTATCACTTCATTTGTTTAAACTAATTATTATCTCTTATCAGCCGCTTCACATACTAATAAATGATTACATATTACCTGTGAGAAAACGGAAGTATATAAATAGAGCTGATAAATGAAAAAAATATTTTCAATAATATAAAATAGTAACGGGACATGTTTGGAATTTAGTTTTTTGCCGACTTCAAAAAAAAAGATGTTATCAGTTCATATATATTTTGTTTATATATCTTTTCAAGAGGTTCACCGATTAAAAAATTTTCGACGCCATTTTGTTTAGAATGGTTACGGATTGCTCCCATACATTTTTTAATCGATTCACTCGTTTTTACTCTTGTTTTTAACTAGGTTCAAAAAAGGATATTATTTAATACATATTTTCTTATATATCCTGCATTTGTGGACCGAATTTAATTATTCTTTTTCTATTTAGTACTGCATATCTTCAGGGTTGTCTCACATAAATTTTATTTAAATCAGTTAAGCAGTTTTTTTTCTAGTTTAGTAATGAAATATTAAGGAAGAAGGCGGTTAATGACGTGCAAAGCAACATAAAGTAAAAAAATCAAAAAAGACTTTTTTTCTGATAACGTCAAAATAGTTATTCATAAAACAACAAAATAGGTTATACTAGCGACATCGGACGGGTCTTCTTAAAAGTTATAGAGTTGTGAACAACATTTGACGGTTAAATAACCTCAATACTTGTATTTTTTAAGTTATGGATTCAACAGTATTTTATTTCATCAATATACATCTTTAACGAAACTGTGAATATCAATTATCGCGATCACACAAAAGAAGTATAACTTCTGCCGCGTGTACATAAATACACGCACCATTTTTTTATAGACTTGGTCTCTTCTAACATTAATACTGCTCAATGCTCACGTACAAAAACATTGAATATATTTTTATCGATCGAGTAATTGTTATTTTTGCGAAATCCACCTACTAACCATACAAGGGGGCGCTAATGATATTATAATACGTACTTATCCATATTATGTTCTGACAATTTGAAGACTAGACTGTTTTATTATAGTTTTTATCTACCTTATGATGTGTTTATTGATTCTAGAATAACAGACAGTATTTTGTCGTGTTTTCTGAACTTTAATTACACAAGGCAACTACTAAAAGACTCGTCTGGATACGAAAAAATTATTAAAACATTATTAGTATCAGAATTACATTAACAATTCTTGATAATACACCAAAGAGAAAATATTGATCTAAAAAATACAGTTAGCCAGTGGACAGTATAGTTTATATTACTTTGTGCCGCGCAAATTTGCGATTAAGTCGCCTAGACATCGTCAAATGGAGATACTTATAGCATAAAACACTCTTCGCTAAACTAATATATCACGAGAAATTTCGAGTAGTCAAATATTGCGATGTTTAGACCAGCCATTGTAAAAGGGTGTTTTCGTGGAGCCCTGGGGTTCCGCAAGGCCTCTACGAAGGCTCGGCATATATAATATCAACCTAAAAAACGAAGCATCGACTTTAAACCGTTAGCCAAACTAGAAAACAACTTCATAACGTCCATTGAACGGAAAGAATTTTATCAATTTACAGTGGAATCAATAGTGTTTTGTAAAATACATATTTTAGTATGATTTTCATTGAATAACATAAAACCAAGTTTTGGTTATATTAGGGTTCCGTAAAATATTTAGTGTTTGAAAAGGATTCCCACGTCAAAAAAAATTGAGAACCGCTGGTCTAGACTAACTGGAAACTCTTTCGCGAATCATCTCCACTCAAATATTCATAAATTTGAGTGGGGATGATTCGCGGAAGAGTTTCCGACTTTGTGGTTAGTCAGTATATAAAATTTGAAGAAAAAAAAATACACTAGACTCACTATGTAATTTATATATGCATTTGTGTAATGGATTCAAAAAAGTATAGATTTTTTGCTGTTTTAAAATGCTTTTAAATAAATACGATGAACATAAAAAGATAATAATCGTAAGTATAGTTGTAATATCTGTAAAACTGAATGAATGAAAAATGACCAAAGGCAATAGCTAAAAATATCGCTGGGACAAAAATGTTATATTAACAGGAATTGAATGTCTCTTTTGGGGGTTCTGTTGTAAAATAACCCTGAGCAGGGACGCTTTTATTAGCTTCACCTGTATGTTTGTAACGTAATCTTTGAACGTGAAATTCACGTCAGATAAAGCTGAAACTTTGCACGCAGCTGACAATACAATAATTTAATAAGTTTGTCCCGTTATCCTGACCAGGATCATCAAGAGAAAAAAATAACACTGAAAAATAAATAACTAAAACACGCTTTAATAGCAAACCGAACTGAAAACTAAAAACAATTTTATTATTGTAAAAAAACGTGGGGTGCTTATTACTATTTTTATGGTAACTCTACTTTTACAAATAGCTACCAATGAAATATTAATTTACTAGTTGATGTCAAGTAGCCCACGCTTTTTGTTAATAAAAAACTATTTTTTACTTTTTTTTGGTATTAAAGTGTGTTTTTTTAATTTTTGAAACTAGTTTTTTCTTTTTAGTGGCTATTTTTGAAGGCGGATCTTATTTCGTACCTGAATTCTATTCTATTCGGTATTCGACCAAATACGAAACAGAACCGAATATTTATTAGATCTCTGATTATTTTCGACATACGCAGTTTTAAGTTGTATCCTCAGATACGTTTAGACATATTATTATGTGTGTGTGTGAACTGTGCGTAGTCCCCGCGTATATCCGGGAATATTTATGGCGCTGAGGGGTCAGAAGCCATTGGTCTTGGTCGTATTATTACAACAACGCAGTTTACATTCGATTGTGCCGTTACAGTGTAACTGCCAAGCCGTCCCCCGATTCAGAATATATACACCTGTTGGATTCTTCCTGCACTAGTGTATAGACACTATGATGTAGGTGAACTCGTATCAAGTAGCACATATCCATAGTCCCAGAGCCGACCGTCAGATTTCAGTATATTGTTGGGTCTTTTTGTTGAGATAACATTAATTTCTGCATTGTCGACCACAACATTATTTTGTTGGGAGTTTTCTATTAGCAACGCTTAGAAATTTCGTTTTGATTAAATCAAACGAATTGTGTTTTATTTATTTATTTTTATTTTATATTAATATATCTAATTGATCATTATAATATGTATCGAACACACTAGACGTTGGGGGGCAGGCAAATAGCAAGCCACAATTATTAAGTTCTCCGTACATTGGGAAGTTATTGTAATGGGTCCGAAAATCGAAATCGATTTTTTTATGTTTCCAGGTTACTTTACTATATCGTGGAAAATATGCCTGTGTGTGAATGTACGTACGTGGTTATTTCTTTCTAAGACGAAATCTCGAAAATAAAAAATGTTGATCTAGACGTGTAATACTGTAAATATGATGAGAGAATTTTGTTTCAAAATCGCTTTACTCATCCTTTCTATTTAAACAAAAAGACTGCAAAAAGTGTATCTTAGTATTTTTTGAAAAAGATTTATCGGGTTTAATTTGCTAAGATCTTACTGGGAAATTGATCGCTTGGACCTTAAGGGTCTGATTTGTAGAGTCCCAATAAACGACCCACCTCGCGGTGGTAAAATGATGAGAGTGAATTTTTACGATATAACATAAAAATTAACACGATGAAGTTGCCCAATGTATTAAAATTAACAGGATTAAGTTGCTCGCTAATGCTTTAGACATTTTGTTAGATATGACGCAGCGATCTAAAATGTCAAATAGTGAGTATGACAGATGTCAGTTGATGTTTTATTTTAATACGATTAAAATTACATATGTATTGAAATTATTAATATTTGTTTCTGTTACATCTTTAACATTTATTGTTTGGTGATATTGACCATGGCATATTTATAACCTGATGTAATTTTAATTTAATATAGCAGGTAAGCAAGTATTAAATACAGACTTGATTAAACAAAAATACAATTTATGAACAAGAAAATCTCATATAAGTAAGTGTTTAAAATTGCAAAAAAACAATTAATATAATATTGTATTGATAATTTTAATTTATACATAAAAATAATGAATCCAATGTTAAGTTTGTACACAGTGTGTCAACCCTTTAAAAAAATTGTAATTGAGATAGACAAATACGTTATAAGTTCTTCAACGTTGACATGGTCAAATTTTGCTGTTTGGCCTAGCGTGAAATTATTATAGTTATATCTACTTCTGTAATTATAGGTGGTTTAAAAAACAAGATCTTATCTGACTTTATACCGACATTAATTATTGATTATACAATGAATGTCTTTATTACTTCGAAGCGGACATCGAATATTATTATTTTGATGAGTTTGTAATACAACGCCTTTTCCTTTAATCATTAAAAGTGCTGTGACGATACCAAGGTGTTTATTCTGTAATAATTTGCTCTTTAACAAATAATATAATAATAATAATAATAATAATAATGCGTTTAACGTCCGTTTCTCGACTGTACCTATGTCATAAGAAACAGCATTCGCACTATTACTATTTTCCATCTACCATACTTCCCGTTTTTTTCTATATTTTAAAACTTCAACTCAATTAATAGCAATGGGCGAATGAACGAATTATAGGAAATTAGGATAAGATAGGCAATTTTTGAACTAGGCGTTTGATAGAATCGGTCATTGCTTCGAATAATATCTCGATATTTATCTGGAATTAATTAAGCGAAACCTCAACAAGATGACCGGTACAGAAATAACCGCTTTGCGACGAGAGACAGTAGGACAAAGTCCTAGTCACATCTGCCTCCGCCGTGATTCAAACCCAGTACCTACCAAATGCGAATCTAGTGCTCTCACCACTACACCGCTCGGTTAATTTGCTCTTTAACAACATATGACGCTATTGTGTATCGTCAATCTTAAAACTCACAGCATTGTTACATTTCTGTCTCACTTAAATTTATATATGACCTCAACAAATTTTGAGCGCTGACCAAGGAGAACGTATTTAAATGGCAGGGGTGTTTTGCGTCGTCACCGAATCGTTTTGTACAATGTTTTATTAGGAGGCGTCACATCATGGATAGGATTATGTTTGATATAAAAAAAAATATTTATTTTGTAATCATGATTGTTTTTTTTTTTAACTATTCATACATTATTCACATTATTAGTGTATTTGCCATATGGCAACATACACTATTGGCGTCGGTCGGATGGCGGGACCTAGGTGTCAGACCAAAATTTCTCGACGTTTCATAACCTCCTAAACACTTTGGCACCATTTTTTAAAATGTTTATATATATATGTATATATATATATATATATATATATATATATATATATATATATATAGCTCTCGCATGATATGAATTTAATGTTACAATTTGCTTTATAATGAAAGATTAACTGTTGAATAGTGTGCACCGTAGAGTAACTGACAACTCAGTCCGCCGCGAAAGTGGAAAGATCCGGGTTTGAAGCCCGGCGGTGACAATTGGTTAAAAATAAATTTTTCTAATAAAGCATTGTAACAATGAATGTTTCACAACAATTATAGCAAATTAAGCTAATACCGCTCAGGTATAAAAGTCCTACGAACTATAAACGTATGAAAATTTGTCATATATATATTATATACGTATATATATATATATATACGTGCGGGCTATAACTTTCGAAAGAGTTAATTGATTTCAACTAAATTTGGCCCACGTATTGAAATCCATCACCGCAAGGTGCCTATTTAAAATGGGCCTAATCGGGCCATTTTAAGGGTAGTTTTTGGGGGTTGAAAAATGTTTTTGGGCCCCCAATACCGAACAAATTCTCCGAATGGTTTCAAAATTAAATTTTAATCCTCTGGTAGTAATTAAAAAGTGTCCCTAAAATTTTAATAAAATCGGCCCGACAGAACCGGATTTACAAATTTTATGAAAACACTAATTTGTAGATAGTGACTTATTTACTGAACGGTATATTTAATTCGGTACCCTCGTTAGATTGTTAATAATATTGCAATTAAGAAAAAAAAATATTTTAAGGGGTGTATTAAGGGGTTAAATTTTTTATTTTGCCCAAAAACGAATTTAAGTTCATATAATACAGCCACACTGCCTGTATTAGCAAATACACTATATTGTCGGCAGGGTTTTGGCACTGCGACCCGGGTTTTTTTTACTTTTGTAGTTCTAATATCTTTAAAGTAAGCAGTCGTTATTTCCACGTAAATGCCTAGCTAGTTTCAACCATAGACTTATAAACAGTGTCCTAACCGAAAAAAGATTGACCGATGATGTAACCAATCTCTCTCAAAACATATCTTAACCTCATAGAGAAAAGGATAGAGATGGCCACCAGTACTGTTCTAAGGCCTTAAATGTAAGCAGTTGTTATTTCCACGTAAATGCCGAGCTAGTTTCAATCATAGACTTATATTCCTGAACGTGCCCTAGCGGTATAAGGTCCTCCTGAAAAAAAAGATAGACCGATGGTGTGGCTAATAACTATCTCTCTCTATCGTAGGTGGCGAGAAAAGGATAGAGCTGGCCACACGCTACTCTATTCCCCTCGCTCAGTGAACTGGAAAAAAGAATATATTGTACCGAAGGCGTGTCCAGCAGTAAAAGTCTTTGGTTTCAACACACTTAAGTGTCATACATTATTATTCATTTATGAAATATAAACTAATTTAAATAAGGTATATATTATACAAAATTATGATTGATTATTTGTATGATCGACTTTTTCATACAGAGTGCGTATCATATAATGATTAACGGGATCAATTAATAATAATTGTGCAGATTTGTGAAACTCAACAACTTTTTGCACATTGTCAAATAAGTAATTTACATACTTAACTTATTACGTAACGTAAAAATTAATGATCTAATAAGTTTGACTTATGTCTAAGAATCGAATACAGATGTTAGTTTTAATTAGCAATGATATCATAATTAAATCTTTAGTTGAATACAAATAAACACCGGAAATGAGCTTAAATAGACAATCCTGATTTAAGTTATATGAAAATATTTATAATTTTTTTTTGTCTTTTTGTAATAATATCCCGCGTTTCAAAATGAGGAAAATTTTGTATTATTGGTTGCGGTGGGTAGTTTCAAGTACTACTGAGCAGATTAAAAAAAATCTTTCATTGTTCAAAAGACAACTTCTTTCTCTATATTATTGCGCTACGACAAGCAAAGAGCGAAAAAGTCATAGAGTCCGCACAGGATTTTGTTCTGATTAGAGCAGAGGCCTAATTAAACATCTGTTGTCTTAATTATCGCATTTTTCTGTATTTTTTGTGTACTACTTTTTAGACGCCCTTGACGCTTTCCGGTGATTTAGCAAATCATAGTGCAAAAGTTAAATTTTAAAAATTATAGATAATGATAGCATCCTCTGTCTTCGTAAATAATTACGGGTCCGTATCTGTTTAAATTTAAACATAATCTACTATTTAGAATATAACGTTATACATTTATATATAATTAGAAATGGCATAAAATAGTTTTAATACCTATATATATAAAAATCGATATGTGTATGTATGTTCCCTATGGATTCCAAAACGGCTGGACCCATTTTGACCCATTGTGAAGTTTGGTAGCGATCGGATCAACAGAATTTTTTTGTTTTGTGTTTTGTCAATTTTGATTTTTCCTCGATTTTTGGACCTTCACAATTAAAAGCGATTGAATTCGCGTAAATTCAATACACGTTGAGAGTTTTATGATAATGATTCTTATCTTTTATGCCTACAATAATTAGATAATTAGTGCTACCGGTGCGAACCGGACTGGGCCGTTATAATAAATAGAAAACAACACTGGGCTAATTCGCCTATTATTGTATAAGAGAGTCCACTGCATCATAATAGGTAATCCGAGCGAAGTCGGTCCGGGCCGCTAGTAAAATATAAATAACATTTCTGATATTGTTGATAAAAATATGAACGGTCCGCCAACTGACATCATTCCCGAGCTTACGCTGTTTGGTCAGATGGAATGACGTAACCTCTGTAATCTACTAACATTGGTCTCAGGTAAAATCTAGTTGATATATGCTTTATTAATAAAAATTATTTATAACGTGCTGCTTGGTTCAATAATAATGTTCTATTTTGACAAAAATGAAGACATAAAATCAACTGAGGTTGTATTTATAAAGGTGTATTATAAATACTATAATAAAAAACCGGGCAATTATATTTCCCGCACTACAAAATATAAACTGACGCTACTTCTTTCTTATAGCCATTCTTTAACAAGTCATAAATTTTATGCCGTTCGTCCCTCTAGAGTTGTGAGATTTATATTCTGTTAAACATCTTCAGCCAGTATATTACTTTTTATTTGTATGACTAAACTATCAGTGATTGCCCACAAATATTAATAAAAAAGTATTCGTATTGTATTTTATAGGGTTAAACTTTTTTTCCTAAAATGTAACGACATTGTATTGTCAAGAAACCAGCCAATAAATGTTTAATAGAAATAACTCCATTATATTTTTAAATAGAGCAAAATTGTAGGTTTTTTTATAATGTATTTGCTTCAGTGGAAATATATTTTTAGTATACGGGAACTCTTGTGATTAAATTATTAAGTATACTGACTTTTAATAATTCCATTTTTTAAATCAGAAATTTCGTGTTTTTTTTGTTAAACTGTATTTTGGGAAATAAAAACCTCTTGCTATCGAAGAAAAAGCCCAAGTACACTCAAAAATTCTATTAGAAACGCTCTGGTCTCTGATTAAAAACAATCGAAAATTTAAAAATGTAACTACCTCAAAAATTAAAATAGAGATACATTATAATTTTCCCTATTTCTTAGATTATTAATCCGAAGTATTAAATAAACGATAGTATCCCAACAATCACCGCATTTTGAAGTTCAATTATTAAAAAAATGTCCCTTTTTCTCACATCACAGGCTCTTTATATTCGAAAATGTCTTCCGTTATGTGTAGCAAGTTTCCTATTCTCATGTTTTGACATTAAAAATGAACCAATTTTGAGAAAAATTACATGTTATGAATCCAATAACATTTTGAACAAAATGGCGTCGAAATTTTTCAAATTGGTTCACAACTGGCTGAACTATCGCGGAAAAAAAATAAAAATTGTATACTTAACACTTTTTTAAGTCGAGTAAAAAGAATTACACAAATGGATGATTTTTGATAAATATATTCCGATCGGCCTTCATATAAAATTTCAAACATCAATGTATAATATTTTTTTTAATTTGTATGATGATTCAGTAACATAAATACTATTTAATTTCGAAATTAATTGCCTGATTTTGTGTATATTTACCTTGGCCACAAATTATATACAAATTAAAATGGGGAAGTATGCGATCATAATTCGGCAGCGCGTTTGAATATTTATAATTTGCAAAAAATAAACTAAAAAAAATGAATTTAAATTTTACAGAACGTGTTTTATAAAAATAAAACCGAAGTTCCAATCTAGCAATTAACATATTTTTTACTATATACACGTATATCATGCATAGTACATGAAGGAACCCTAAAATTATAGCTTTAAGAACCGCTGTTTATTGTATATTCATATCTTGTCGTGGCGTACAATCAGATACGACCTCAAAAACAAGATCATCCTAAAGCCATAAATTATCTATGCATCCTAAACACAGTACATTGCATCTTCGGATCGACTAGGGACGTGTTTTTACCGTTCACATATAATAACTTTTCCCCCGCTAATCGAGTTTAGTCGCCACAATGTAATACTGTTGTACAATCGCGCCGTTGATAAAGAAGAGACGGGTTATTATATAATATCAGAAATGGTTAAAAAAAATGTTTACCTTTTCTCGATGAAGTAAAACGGGTAAACGGAGAATGACATTGTGTCACGATTTAAAATATATTTCTCCCGTAATTTCAAGCGGAAGTATTTGTAAAGTCGTATTCATTTTTTTAATAAATAGTTTAAATTGAAAACCAATAATAATAAAAGGCGAGACAGACAATAGACATGCATGCATTCAGCATCAACCAAAATTTAATTCTTTAGCGACGTATCTGTTTGAAATTTTCTGTAACGTTTAAGGGGAAATTATTCAACGGTGGGGAAATACACCTAAGTAGAACCTTTCTGTAACGACAAATGGATAACGCAGTTCGTAACTCTAAAGGAATTTCACTTCTCTCGTGAGCTTAATATGTCGGTAAGGTTCACACGTTTTTTTTAAAGTAAAACTTCTTTAGCGACGTATCTGTTTGAAATTTTCTGTTACCTTAAAGGGGAATTGATTCAACGGTGAGAAAATATAAAAGAAACTTTGGTAATTATGCAAAATTTAAGAGAAAATGTTTCCAAGAGCGGGAAAATAAGAGAGAAACCTTGGTAACGCATTAATGAAACGTGTTCATAACTCTAAAGAAGTTTCACTTCCCCTGGTGACCATATGCCATATATGGGTATTTTAGACAAGCTGTTGGAAAACCTGGAAAAGATTACAGATAAATACAAATTTTTAGGAATTTTCTTTGTAGAAAAAACTTCTAAATAATTCTCATAAAAATTGTTTTTATCGGTTTGTAACATATCCACCCTAAAAAACTGGGGGACGAGTCCATTGCGACTGATGAAATCCGACTATGAACATGTTAAGATGCGTTCTAAGAAAAAATAAATAAGAAGCATGTCTGATAGAAAACATGGTTCCCGCAACGACGCAAGTCCATAGATAAATAATTTTTTTTACACCCGTATGTACTTTCGGCTTCGATTTTAAGGCAGAAAGCCTAACATTTGTGCACCGCTGGAATTACTCGCACATCGTCTATAACAGCGGGCCGAAACAGTTTGTTCGTGCACACTGATACGAAAGTACGTAATTTCGACAGGGTATAAAGCAAAATAGTATACACTACACGGCCAGAAATTTGCAATTTCTTCCCTTGCGGTGTAATATACTATTTTTAAATCTAAATCTGCGCCTAGTCCAGCCCTGGAAACTTTTACTAAACTACTGAAACCGATACAGAACCCTTTTGTCCGATTTTTAAATTTATACACTGCGTTTTGTGTAGGGATAACCCCCTCCTGTGAACGTACAGAAAGCAAAAGTGGCTGTCCTGATGCATATTGTGCTTTTGCAACCTGCTCTGCTATACTATAACATAGTTGTACGGTGGTTGGTTACATGAAGTATGGGATGTTATTTATGTAATTTTAAAGTTTACGATGTGCCGAGACTGCTATAAAATTTACACATAATTGACGGTTAAATGCTTGACTGCACAGGTATACACAATATACTTTCATTATGTATATTTGTTTATTTTTTTTCAAGCTACCTCCTATATAATATTGATATTCTTTAATAGGGAGAGTCAATTAAAAAAGAGTAAATTATTTAGAGCAATATAAACTGCAATTTTATTTAATTATAGTTATCTAATTAGATATTAAATAAAAATTGTTGATGGACTTATTTGTCCGAAACGATCGTCGAAAAATAATTTAAAATAATTTTTGTAGAATTTTCCAGTGTTTTTATTTATTTAAAAATAGTAAATTAAAAAATACAAAATCAATATTTGTTAAACAATATACTTGAAAGTGGAGGGATTTAGAATAATAGACGAACATTGAATTTTTAGGGGATCTTGCGCAAAATGTATTTGGGATCATATTTAAAGATTTTACAAGCAAATATACCCGTTTCACAATTTCATTTTCAGTTTAAGTTTTTGGTAGCTTATAACACAAAAAATGTTACTGTCAATATGTTATCATGAAACATTTTTTAAAGTGTAAAATATTCTTAAAAGCATCAAATCAGATCCAAATAGGCATTAAAGAAGACCTGCCGTGTCAAAAAAGCACATTTTTCAAAAAAAATAAAATGCGTGTTTGTTATAAAAAATACTATAAAATACACGGTTAATTTTTGTAAATCACAATTTTTATAAGAGAGGCTTTAGTTGTCAGATTTTAAAAAAGTTCTATACTATATTAAATATTACGAATTATAAAATGGCGAAATGATTATTTTAAACCGTTATTTGTGTATAGTTCAGTCGTCTACAGTTCTGGCTTAACTACGTCAAATTAAATTTTAATTATATTATTCAAGTGATTTAAATTAAGAATATTACGTTTAGAATTAAATCTATTAATACATATTTTAATTTAATGGTCAGTTTCTCTTTCTTTGCGTAATCTGCTACGAATCTTCATAATTTATTTGATACTTTTTCACTGAAGAATAAAATAAATATTTCATGCTATTTTCATATTTTAGAATATGCCCACGTTCTTTTCATTCAGTAATAGTTTTTTTTTGGCACATTATGTCAAGTTACAAAAAAAATATTTTTGCAGTTATAGAAAAAAATATTAGGTAGTTCTGCATTTTGCGATTCACGAAAAATAGTGCACGATATATCATTTTTATTAACCAATTTGTCGAACAAAATTTCTAAAAGCTAAACAAAACGAACAAGAACATTATTTTAGTAACGTGTCGTTTTCTATAAATATTACAAGATGCTAAGAGGTTAATCTTGAGTTATGGGTTCGAATTTACCGACCATCACATGGGGTATGGCGGCCAACTATACCAAACACGGTACAAGATGTAAGTCGGCTTTTTAGTTTCGGACAATTCCAAAGGTTTCTACGTTGCTGTGTGGGTTGAACTTGCAGTTAGTTTTAATCTAAACTGCAACTCTATTCTTTTAACGTTATTCACAAATATGTACGAGTAAAACGTATAAAAAAGGACATCGAATTAACATTACTTTTCGTTCACTCATGATGTTGCGTTTCGTAATTGATCTATCTTAATCTTTAAAATAATAAAAACCCGGGTCGCAGTGCCAAAACCCTGCCGACAATATAGTGTATTTGCTTGTATAGGGCCGTGTGGTTTTATACTTTTATTATGTGAAATTAAGTTTGTTTTTGGGCAAAATAAAAAATTTAACCCCTTAATACACCCCTTAAAATAACATTTTTTTCTTAATTGTAATATTATTATCAATCTAACGTCTACACCGAATTAAATACACCCTTCAATAAATAAGTCACTATCTGTAAACTAGTATTTTCAAAAAATTTGTAGATCCGGTTCTGTCGGGCCGATTTTATTAAAATTTTAGGGACATTTTTTAATTACTACCAGAGGGTTAAATTTCAATTTTGAAACGATTCGGAGAATTTTTTCGGTATTTTCGGGCGCAAAAATATTTTTCAACCCCTAAAAACTACCCTTAAAATGGTCCGATTAGGTCCATTTTAAATAGGATTCTTGCGGTGGTGGATTCCAACATGTGGGCAAAATTTCGTTAAAATCAATTAACTCTTTCGAGAGTTATAGCGCACACACACACACATATATATATATATATATATATATATATATATATATATATATATATATATATATATATATATATATATATAAATATATATATATATACATATATATATAAACATTTTTAAAAATGGTGCCAATGTGTTTAGGAGGTTATGAAACGTCGAGAAATTTTGGTCCGACCCCTAGGTCCCGCCATCCGACCGACGCCAATAGTGTATGTTGCCATATGGCAAATACACTAATAATAATAAGCCCGAAGAGCAGTTGTCGATTTATCCGTACGTACGTACGTATAGACCAACCTACAATTGGTATTAGCGATTTTCGAAACAATTATAAACTTGAATCCATCTAGAAATTGTTCCGTTCTATAGAAAAGAGTTACCTCGTAATAATGCCAATAAATTTGGATACATAAAAACTAGATAATTAATATTTGGTGTGTTTAATAAGTCTGCTAAGGGCATCTTATCCTGAAAATTTCAGTTGTCTAACATTATCCAGGCCGAAGTTATGGCGGTTCGAAAATACGCCGAAATGCTTCCAGAAAAGATACCCTGCTTCCGGCTCGTCTTGGAAGGGCACTACCATGCTCCCAGATATAAATAGCAACTGATCCGATCTTTTATATATTTATTATTGCGTCATATCCTCTAATTCGAAAATGTATAAAATGCCTATTGATTACTCAACTTAAAGTTATTATTACTAAAATCTCTTTTGTCCGTCGAATTCACATTAAACATGTCTTGCTTTGTTAAATGGAGACAAAAGTTATGTATTGTATGTCATTATAAAAAAATAAATTTTTGTGCCGACTTAATACACGAATGAATATAAATATTTCACAATAGGGCAACGAAATGAATATATTGTTATTAATTATACTTGGGTAATTAAAAATAAATAAATATTGAATTAAATCATTTTATACGTTCTAAGAACTTCAAAATTATTGTATTGCTTTAGGATACTAAATAAAACATAATTAAGAGCACTGTGGTTGGAACAAAATATTTTTTTGGATACTTTTTTAAAATATTTGACACGGAAAGCCAATCTAGACAAACTATGTGGTTTTAAAAACATTTTAATGTTTGCTTTATTTTATTGTAGGTCGAAATATGTGATTATTTCTGAATCATGAGTGTGTGTTCAGAGTAACTTTATTTAGAAAAAAAATTATCTAAGTAAAGAAAACTGAGCTAAGGTTTTTGTAATATTTTAATGTACTACATAAAATCTGTCGTTTTTGAGGTCACCGGGACCCCACGATATTTGAAGTCTCCTAGGCCCTGCGACAAAATTACAATTATAATTGGAATCTTCTTTATTTATTTTAATAACTTAAATTTCTGTTAAGGTAGTTGTCGTGGTACAATATTGTTAAAAATTTATAGATTATACGCGCCACAAAAGTATACTAGCTTGTAGCTAAGTGATCCATAATTTGTACGCAAGACTGTACCCGTTGAAACGTAACCCATACAGTATTCATATGCATGTATACTTTTCAATAAATTGTTGAACTTTAAACCGTTATTTATAAATAATTAGACGGTCAAAAATTTGTTCTTATTTTTTTTTAAACTCATAACAAATGCATTGAAAGACTGTCAGTTTTCGGAAAGTTTCTGACAGTTAGTTCTTTTTTTATAAATAAGAAACTGGTTCAAAACTACAGAGATCGTATACAATTACTGTTAATTATCCAATATTTAATTGAATTTATCTTGGATTATGTACGGTCGATCGACTTCAAATTTTCAGGGTATATTATCATGTCCTTAATAAGTATACAAAAATTAAGAATTTTCTAACGGTGTGCCTTAACCACGACAACTACCGTAAACGAAGGAAGGATTGTAGATTATAGACAGTCAACATCTGAGGTCATCAGCGTCTATCAGTTTCTGTTAAAGGAATGCCATATATCCCAAAGTGCCATGGGCCCCTATCTGGCTTAAAACGGCCCTGTTTATTACGCCTCAGTTATTATAATTGTGTTTTCGTCTGTCATTTCAACAAACCGTGAATTACATATCGTTCTAATATAAACAAAACAAAAAAAAAAAACTTAAAATGTTATTTCAAACACATTTGGCTGCACACAGATTTCCTTATGTTTTTTTAAGGGAACGACTAATAAACTCCAAAAAGAAAAAGTCGAATGCAGTGTGCAGTATTCGAAGAGGAAGACGCTGTTGCATACGAGATTTCTTGTATGTTTGATTTATGGACAATGGGGCTGCCAGCACCCTTCTCCACTTTTAAAACGCACATGTATTCAGACCACTCCGGTAGAAAATTCACTTCACTTTGAAATGGTCCCCACGAACGCGGTCTTGTTCACTCTTACTTTGTGTAACTTTATACGCAAAGACAAAGAACGCAATAGCATTCGACCATTTCATTTCAATGCAAATAAAATAGATTGCGCAAGCTACGTCCTCTTTATTTTCTGATTGTAGACCACTTAGATGCAATTATTGTAACACTTATCAAGATTATTATGTGTATATTTTACTGAGCATATCTTCTCGCGTCTGCTGAAACGATTTGAAATATTCGAAACCGATTTACTTTTCTCTTTAACCGACTTCAAAAAAAAAAAGTAGGTTATACGACGAGTATTTTTGCAGTGATTTTTTAAGAGGTCATATATGACGCATATTTTTTGAAGTGAAACTTCTTTGTTGAGGAGGGATCTGTTTGAAATTTTTTGTTACGTCTCATTTAAAAATCAATAATAAATTACGCTTTCTATTTTACAAATAAAAAATGTGATAACTTGAATTTGGATTATACGTAATTATTTCACTTTGTTTGAAATTTTTTTTTGTGCTCTTAGAAACAAAATATAGCTACTATTAGTAACAACATTTATGAACCGTCGCTCGATCTGCTAGCGTATAAGTTCATTTATTTAATGAATTCTTTTTCTTGAGCCTGCGACATATTCAAATTACTCGTAACAATTACTGATATAATTATTTTAATCGATGTGACGTCAGATAAATTGAACTATATTCATCTTTTTAAAAATTTCAAGGGCAACTTTATTTCAATAAATACTGAGTTGAAGTTTATTTTAAAACATCGATACTTTCCAAAATCTGTTAGGCCTGACTTTTTATTATTCAGGTATTTTTATTTCCGAATGACCAACGGAGAACTAATAAATTGATTAAAAAATATATTAATTATAGGTACAGTAGCATACGATAATATGTTGAATTAAGAATTAAATTAATTAATATTTTAATTTTATAGAAGAGAGTTTAATTTAATTTTCACCTGTACAAAATGATGTTCACTTTATATATAATTGATGCTAATTTACATATAAATTAATAATAGCAATATTATGTTACCTAATAATTATTTTCAATACTATACTAAATTTTATAAAAGCAAATCATTTTATTATGCATCGTGATGAAAATTGCATGTTGTTCAGCATACCAATTATTGTTCAATCAATTTTGTACTTGAAATTCAGCAATAACCTTAAAATCATTGTGCTGATATCTTAAGATGAATCTTTGCTAAATATAAACAATAAAAACTTGCTAAACAAAATGAAATTACTTGCAATTACTGTTCAAATTAATTTTTTATTTATAAGACGTTTCGACCAACCATTTTGGTCCTTTTCAAAAAAAAAAAAAAATTGAAAAGGACCAAAATGGTTGGTCGAAACGTCTTATAAATAAAAAATTAATTTGAACAGTAATTGCAAGTAATTTCATTTTGTTTAATATTCTATTACTGTTGGTAGAGTCAATATTTTTAATAAAAACTAGCGTCTGACCGACCAAAAAGTTTACTTATTATTATAAAACGAAACCAGTGCATCAAAAAATGTAATGATGTTGATTATAGCGCCTCGCTGATGAGCTTAAATGTTGGGCGTCTATAATCTACAATAACGATTATAGCGCATTTTTTATTATAGTGTCAAAAGAATGCCACCGCACCAAATTGACTGAACCGATTTCATGAAATTTGCATCATATCTTAAGGTCGATTTAGAGCTTAGGTTAGGTCCTTTCCGTACGAAATACCAAATACTTCAGTTAGTAAATTTTTTAACCTTACCGTTATTGCATCTGACCAAATCTTCAGCAAACAAAATTAATATTATCAATAGACTTTTTTTAGGTTTTCTAACGGTTGATTATCGATTTTTATAATATATCTCTGGGTACCTATAATAGTGTCTATGGTAGAAATACAAAACTCCTTATGGCATTTGAATCATCCAATTCTCTATTTTTCGATGCAAATACATTGCTTTCCAACGCAATGTCTGATTACAAATAGAATTAAAGATTTTTTATGGCTTCTTAAGGTAGACTATCAATTTTTGAACGCATACATATCTCTGGATCCTTATAATAGTATATCTATGATCGGAAAGCAAAACTTCTATAGAAATTTGGTTTAATGACCCAATTATGGACGTATTGCGTAAATAAACGAGTTTCGATTTTGGAGGATAATAATAATTTAAGTACATCATGTGACGTATCAAATGAAAGGACTTAATGACAAATGCAAATATTCAATTGTTGCGCAAAAAATAAGGAGTTATTTTCTAATAAAAATGCAAATATATTTTTTCTATTTTTGGCTTGTCCAAACTTATGATTTATGAGACTAATACAACTTTGAATATGAAAAATTTGACATAATCGGTTGTGCCTTTTGACCGCAGATATACAAGCGGCTCATTTCAATTAACCGCATTATAATTTAACACTTAGCGCGTCATAACTGTCGACATCATCATTTATCTTATTGTATTTTTTATACGGCAGGTTGTAGCACACATAAAACAATAGCCTTGATGCTAATACAAGCCTTTATAGAATTCATATTGTACCATATATTAAGTACGTCTAGCGCAAATGCCAACAATATGCAAATGGTTTATTAATTTACACCAAGCTTTGTACTCTTTTTAATCCAATTAAAACAATGCAAATTACTAAGTTATCTACTATTTAATATTTTCGTAAATTCTGTTCCGAGATTTGATTCAGTTTTTTCGATAAATCGCAAAAAAATAAGTTGTTATAACAGATTAAGCAGTGTTCCATTCTTCTCAAAAATTTGTTGACGTAAATCCAGTGTTTCAATAAGTTGTCGGTTGAAAAATGTGTATTCCCCACATAACGGGTAAAAATTTTAATTAATTAGTATTTCAATATTGTTTAACTGTATGGTTTTAAGGATTCTATAAAAAATCATTTTTTGTATCTCTTTGTCAAATGCTGTAACAGAAGTTCATTGTTACTAAATTATATTGCAATTAAAATTAGATAAACATAAGAGTAAAAAGTAAGTTAGATAAAAATCGGGTTGAAATAAGTCTAATGTATTTCTTGTTGATATAATTTCTATTTACGAAATATTTATGTCAAAAATCCCTTAATATAGGGTTGCCATCCGTCCGGGTTTCCCCGGATTTGTTCTAGTTCAGAGGGCATCCGGAGAGCGTCCGGGCGGGGCTTCATTTGTAGTCCGGGTTTAAAAATTTAAGAATAAAAAATTCTAACTGATTATTAAAACAATTTGTAACAAACTGTAATAAGATTGTTTTGTTAGGTACATTTAAAATGATGATAAAAGATGACTAAATTTAATTTTAAGGTCTGAAAATAAATAAAAAGGTGATTTAGGACATTTTCAACTGTTTTTTATTACACTGACTATGTTTTAAAAAACCTGTTGACATGTCCGGGTTCTGGGCTCCAAAATCCGGGGTTTTCACGCGTCTTGTCCTGATGGTTGCCAAATTTTAGAGATGGCAACCCTACCTTAATAGCATGTTTACATTAGCTTCTGTATGAAGTCTGAAGTCTTTTTGTACTATATATGACGGCAAAGTATTCAATTTTTTATATAAGTGTATAATGAATTTTATGATTTTAAAAATTAGTAAGGCCTAATAGCGAAGAAGACGATTGTATGTAAGCGGTTCAAACTACCTAATTAGTGTATTTGCCATATGGCAACATACACTATTGGCGTCGGTCGGATGGCGGGACCTAGGGGTCGGACCAAAATTTCTCGACGTTTCATAACCTCCTAAACACTTTGGCACCATTTTTAAAAATGTTTATATATATATATATATATATATATATATATATATATATATATATATATATATATATATATATATATATATATATATGTGTACGCGCGATAACTTTCGAAAGAGTTAATTGATTTCAACGAAATTTGGGCCACGTGTTGAAATCCATCACCGCAAGAAGCCTATTTAAAATGGGCCTAATCGGGCTATTTTAAGGGTAGTTTTTAGGGGTTGAAAACTGTTTTTGGGCCCCAAAATACCGAAAAAATTCTCCGAATCGTTTCAAAATTGAAATTTAACCCTTTGGTAGTGATTAAAAAGTGGTCCCACAATTTTAATAAAATCGGCCCGACAGGACCGGATTTACAAATTTTATGAAAACACTAGTTTGCAGATAGTGACTTATTTATTGAAGGGTGTATTTAATTCGATGTAGACGTTAGATTGATAATAATATTACAATTAAGAAAAAAATGTTATTTTAAGGGGTGTATTAAGGGGTTAAATTTTTTATTTTGCCCAAAAACAAACTTAATTTCACTTAATAAAAGTATAAAACCACACGGCCCTACACAAGCAAATACACTATATTGTCGGCAGGGTTTTGGCACTGCGACCCGGGTTTTTTTATATTTAGAAACTGTCTTTCACATGCCAGTTTGTGGAATCTTTAGAAAGTGCTAAAATTCACCATCTTGCAAGACAAATAATTATAGTCGATTGATAGTAAATTATACAAAACAGGAAAAATATCATTTAGTCTCGAAAACAGACTGCCTTCCAACAATCGTTGCAAAAATCCTCGGAAAAAAACAGTAGAAAAAACGAATCAAAAATAAAGATTAAAATAGATAACAGACGAGATATTTTTAATTTATATATCCCGTTTAGTTTTCACAGCTACGTAATAAATCTTTTGGAATTAGAACTGTTCTTTGCTGTAAAGAATAAAATCGTTTTCATACTTAAATACTCACAAAAAACATCTAATCAGCTATAAATAATCCTCCAAAATACCGTGACGATACCCACTGCAGATTCATTTTTCGATCTGATTAATTTGTTGGATTATAATTACGGTTTAATTATTTTAAGGCGATAAAATCCACAAAAATTATATTTTTTCATGATCTTCCTTTTAAAATTCTACATTCTCTTCAAAACCTTCGAAAAGCATTTATAAAAGTTTAGTCTTTGTCATCGATTTTAATTGTTTATTATTTATTATTAGCTGATGTTTCGTTAATATTGCAGTTAACGTTAAAGTTTGAAGTTTATTTATTCAATTTTTAAACGGTTTTGTGTCTAGTTTAGTCAAAATGGTTGTCGTTCTAAATTAGATAAACTCATTTGATATTGCAGATTAGTTTTTCATTTATCGTTCAAACCAGGAATTTTCGTCTTGTTTATATCTATTTTAAACTGTCCTATAAATATAGAATAAAGACTCATAGATTTATTTTAAATATCGTCAGCATCGATCGTTAAACAAAAATTATGTCGTCAACAAATGTATATTTATTTTTTACTGTTTCGATGTAAAGAATCGTTCTTCCGTTTTTTCGAAAATTTTCTTCCACTAATTAAAATAGTATATTAGGTACGTAGATTTCTAATAAAAATCAAATTTTTAATTTAGTTTAACTATATTTGAATTGTCCAATTTCCCGTTAAAAAATAAAAAAAAACTGATATTTTTAATATTTTAAAATCAGTTGAAACATTGTTGAAGAACTGTTGTGCAAAAATTAATTATTTTTGGTTGGCTTTTGTGAGTTTAAATAAAGTTATCAAAAAATTACAAACACATCTTGCAACTTCTTCATTATTCGAATTGAGTAATACAATTAATTCAATTTAATACTCAATAAGTTTGTGTATTTTATCGCAAAATCCGAAATTATTGAATTATTCAATTTTTTGCATAACAGAATACAATTTATTTTTATGAAAAATATTTACCTACCTACAGAAAAAAATGTATTTTTTCAAAGGCATTACTTCCAATTTATTAAAAAAATAATAGATACGCGTTTCTAAGAAAATTATTGGTCCATAACGCATACTGTCTCTGAATAACAAAAAGACTGCAATGCTTGGTAAGAAAAGAAATTACCAAGTAATTCGTAAAAATATGAATACTTATTTCAAATGAGTTAAATTAAACAAAAAAACACGACGAAAATCTCGAATCTCATTTTTTATATAAAAAATAGTCAACTAAACTGTTGTTTAAAATTTGATTAAAAAAAAACTTAAATATGTGCAAAATATGATAAAAAATGTTATGTGAAAATTATATTTATCAGGCAATTATTAGATTCATTTATTATAAAATAAAATTATTTTTTTTTCCTATTTTGAAAGTGTAATCAACTTATGAGATAGGAAACCATAAATAAGAAAACTACAAGTGTTTTGGATTTGCTGTAGTAGCGATACCGCGATACGCATTTGTCCGCAGAAACAGAACACATATTCCCGTCTCAAATTGTTGATTACAGGCTCAGTGCATTGTGTCGAATGGGACTGAGCCAAATAGAATAATCTACAGTTAATTTTTTAACAATGGCATTCTCGACAAAAAAAAACACTGAATATTTATAGAATATTTGATATTAGCAAACACATGAAATTGACTAGCATGGTGTAAAATAAAATTTATGATTTTATCAAACGACTTGTTTTTTTCTTTGATCGCGAACTATTTAGAAAAGGTGGAGAAATCTGGCCTTAATTTGAGGTGACAGACTGAAGATTTATTTTAATGTTGGCGCCCGTTATAATCAAATAATATATGTGTATACTCGAACCTCAGCGTTTCCCAAACTGTACTTAAATATAAGTGGGTCTGATCTAAGTGGGCAAAGCTATCAGCGACGGGCGAACTATGTAAACGCCGTCCGACAAACAGTGATTCTATAGTTTGTAACGCAAGTTTGTAAGTGAACAAAGCTGTGGCCTTTCAAAGAGCTCTGATATGCTGTTTATACTACACACTACACAAGAGAAACGTACTATGTTGTAAACTGACATTTAGAGAATAATAATGCACGTTTTGTTTTGCTGCAAAAATTAAATAAATTACTGTTTTATATTTATGAAGGAACGCGACAATTTTACTGGTGTCTCTAAGGGCTTCGTAGTCAGAAAATGTTTAGGAAACGCTGATCTACTGCTTTAGATCATTTCTAATTCTTACACATTCATTCAACTAGCACATTCTTTATATGCAATTTTTAATAGCAAATATTATAAAACTATTTTAGTGCGACCATTCAGAATTAATACACGGTTATTTTATACGCTGCACTCTTGGAGCAAAACATTAATATCTTTAATAGGTCTATCACAACACAAAGTTTATTTTTGTATTATTTTCATTGACTGCGTCGGATAGAAATAAAAGTTGTTGATTTAAATTTAGAACAAATTTCGTTGTGGTTCGAGTATTGAGATTAAAACGTCGAAGGCTGCTAAAACTAGATATCTATGTCCACGTTTAGGCCACATTTTAACGTTATTTGATGCTATAAAAATTTACCTAAAGCTTTTTTGTGTTTTTTTTTGTTAATTAAATCATAAAAATGTAGAAGAAAATAGGGATATTTATATTTTTAAGTTTTTAGTTTCGTTTAATTTGAATTAATTATTATTATAATCCTAAAGACAGTCCTATCTCTTTTCGTATCAGAATCACTCGAAGACAGGGCTAGACCGATTTTGATGAAACTAGATATAATGTCTAGTGGTACCCAAACTTCCATATAGGCTAATTTTTAACCGGTTACTATGGGGTTAATATATTAACACGAGCGGAACGTTACACATGATGTTGTTTTCCAAGTTATACAATTATTATCTCACTTCGATATACATATATAAATTAATGACCTTCAGCTATTTTGAAGCTCTAAAACTGTTAAAAATAAAACCGCCTTTTCTGGAATTCTTTATAACACAAAATTGTATTTTCGCAAAACAAGTTAATTTCTAAAGTCACCTAATGTCAGCGTTATTTGGGCCTAAACAAATTATTTTTTAATAATAAATTAAGAAACATATTGATGATATTTTTACCAGTTATCGCGTAATATACAGGCAGTTCTCAGGCCTTTTTGAAATTACAAATTATTTTCAAGTCCCTGAAAACTGTGTTGCGGAACCTTTTAGTAGCGCGGAAAACAGATTGTTAAATTCATACTTTCTCCAGTTACGGAAAATAATTAAAAACTTCAAAATTAAAATTCCAAACATACTGAAAATATTAAATGATGATTTCAAAGTGTAGTAAATTTCAAAGATGAATGGAGTAAACATTATAAGCTTAGAATAATATTGCTTCTTTTAAAGAAAACAGTAATATTTCAAACATTTTAAGAGTGGCGGTAGTTCGAGATTTGAGGAGTGTTAATTAAATTTCGGTAGTAATTATTATTTGACATTTCAGTAACAAATCATTAATTATAACAATAAATAGAAATATTTCATAGTTAACAGTTTCACTCATATTCGGTGTTAATTTAGTAATAAAAATATAATTATGTTCAGCATTTGCATATAAGGATGGAAAAAAATAATGATTAGAAAAACTTGACTGACTTAAATGATAATAGACAATTCTCAATATTGTATTTTTAATCATTTCAGTTGTGCCTGAAGAAGTTAAAAAGATTTAACGAAACGTCGCAATTTTTTAATTTAATTTAACTATATTTGAATTGTCCAATAAATAAATAATAGACAATATTTCCGGGCAGCTATTTGAGATAAATCAATCAATGCAAAAACCCATTCCAAAATTATATTTTAATTTTTATATGTGCTTCCAAAACTTCTCACCGTACCCACTGAAGATTACAGCTATTTGAAAATATAAAATAAATAAGTACTTGCATCATTTATTTTTCAGAAATGGATTTTTCTGTTTTGTCGGATTTTACAATTATTTAATTTCCCTTAGGGTCACAAATCGTGTATTTCAATCTTGACACTTTTCCAAATATTTAATCGACTTAAATCTTGCGAAAACAATAAAATATTTTTTTCCTTTTAAGAATATTTTAATCAAAACTCATTTTTAAAAATTAGGAGATTTTATTCCAAAAGTAATTAAGTACGGTTCCCCAGTTGATAGAGTCGTTTTTTGGTAGAATTTTATTAGTACCAAAAAAGCGTTTTATGAAATAAACTTCGGTTTGATATAAAATTAAACAACTATTGTTGGTCTAAGTTAATTAGAAATTATTAAAAATATTTTAATATATATTGTGCACAAAAAATACACTCCAAAACGACGACACACATATTCAAGATTATATTATTCTAATTTTACGGTCCACACAAAATATACATACCCACTCAATTTTTTTTTGTAAATGCGTATTTTTATAAAAATGATAAAATATTTTGTAGTTTTATTTTAGTAATGTGTAAATGATTATTAATTTTGTATATTACATTCTAAAACAGTTTCCCAACCATGGCTCATAATTTAACTTTTGCAAATTAATACCACATAAATTAAATTTATAATATATGGGTATGAATTACTTCAAGTAAAAATATGGTTCCGCCGATTTTATCTTGTTGACAGTTAATTTCTGCATTTTGAATAATGTTCAAATGATCTCACACACCTGCTAATTGATCATAACCAATTCCAAAAATAATTACAACTACCGCGCATCTATGGGCGCTATTTTTATTAATTAATTTTTATATTTCCATTTCACTTACTAGATAAACAATTTTCGTTATGATTAATTTTTATGACGCGCTTTAAAAAATACATAATCTACCAATTAGAAAAAAAATCCAGTTGTTTTTGTTTGACCATAATTATACGTCGTTATAATTTGATTAAATAACTATTATTTAACTAGATATCCCCGCTTACTTGCAAATCGTGGGTAAATAGTTCTTGCGGAGTGATTTATGATATAGTTGCTATACCATAATGATCTATACAACCCTTATATGGAGTGAATAAAACAAGACAGACAGAAATAAGTCTCGTCGACTACCATGCGAATATATGTATTTATCATATTAATATCGCTTTTTTATACAATACGATGTTGAAAAGATCGAACAATTAATACGGTGCTTTTAAGGATTAAAATGAAGACAAACTTCATAATTCTTTCTTAGGAAAAAGGTCTCAAAATCTAGCTTCGTTTTTTCAAACCCGTAGTTAAACAATATAATCGCCCTGATATTAGTTTATATTTATAAGAAACTGAAAATCGAATTGATACTTTCGGAGCAGAATTTGGGAAATCAAGCCATTGAATCGTATAATGAATGACGATTTGGGGCTGGTTATTTTCAATCTGTGGAAGTTCTTAATAATAATTTCATATTTTTTTAAACTTAAAAGTTTTATTTAAAACGCCCAGAAATTTTATTTTTTCATATAGCGGGTGAGAAGAAGAAGTCTGCCGGAATCGCAATCCTACGTAGTTTATTACGGTAATTTAGGAATAATGCAATACTTACTTTGTCCAAGATGTACTCTTTTCATCCAAGGATATATTTGCGGTGGGTTTCCTCCCGATCCCGATTTAGAATTGTTATTTGACGAGGCGTTTCTTTCTGAACTCGACGTAGAGCTGGTACTTGAAGCAGGTGAAGATAAGTTTTGTGAAGCCGTCGACGATGATGCCGTCTGTTTAGCGCCCGGTGGCGAAGTGGCCACAGACAAAGGCGATGTCAAACCTGATGTTTTCGACGTGACTGTTGCATTGGCATTATTCGTTGCCGTTGCCGTCTGATTAGTGGGTGCTAGAGGAGGACTGTTCCGCGTCGGTCCTCCGCCGGACGTGCTCAAATCCTGCGGTGAAGCCACACTCGTCGACGACGTGGAATCTGCATATTTGCAACTGCTTGCCTGAGGTGCTTGGGGCGTCATCAGATTCGGCGACGGCGCTCCGGGACTAGTGTGATGCAGATGTGACGTTGCCGGTCCGGACAATCTTTGGGGTTGGAGTTGGGTATAATCCACCATTCCTGTCGGAGGAAGGTTGTGTTGTCCGGAATTGGCTGCCGGCGTCGCGTAAGCATGCTGGGGATAGTGTTGCGGTGGCGAATAACAAGCTGGTGGATATGCGGCTGCGGCTGCCGCTGCGTTCGGATTATAATAATCGGCGCCGGGTGAAGCGGCCTGGTGCTGACTCTGGTGAGCGCCGGTTTGATCGGCCGGCGAAGTTCCCGTACGCGGTTGCTGCTGATTAGCGTAACACGACGCCAGCGAGTTCACGAACTGGTACGAACTCATTATGGGGAATTGTAACAGTCTCTTGTTAATAGCTTTTCTGTCAGTATGCAATTTAATTTAAATGTCTTTTAGATATAAACGTCACTCCGCTAGAACGCTCCACGTATATTATGCTTGTGTTTGTAAGTGTCACCTGCCTTATGATTAATTACATGGTTTGTTTTATTTGAACGGAAAGTCTTCACTTAGTCCCGTTTGATTATTTATCACCACTTTTCACAGTTGTCATTGAGTTTCATTTATAAATAATGTTTTCGTGCACATTGTTTACTTTTTTACAAAAAAAAGATATTTAGGAATATAAATAAATATTTAGTTATAAATTAATGAATAATTGATTTTCAATCACCGTACATATCGAGAATAGCAACACAATACACTTTACACACATAATCGTCATTCTAAGCTGATTAAAAATCACTACGCATAAAGCAGTTTTAATTTGAAGTCATTTACTATAATAGCATGTCGTAAATTTGTTCCTCAATGTTTTTTTATCACTTTTATAGTCCCTAATTGAGCAGTAAACACACATAACAACAACATCCACTAAAACATATAAACACTAGTGTTAGCAATAGTTTATGAGGAGGCTGGTCTGGCGGGCCGCGCGTGAATGCAAGGGGCACGTGGTTCGAAAGCAATAAAACTGTCCGAATCCGTTCTTTACGACCGCTCGCTCAACACAGCTATCCTATCCGCTTGTATAAAGCTGATTCAGTTAGCCATGGTAGTAGGTACACTCTCACGCACACACACACACAAACACACGAACTCACTGTGTTGACACGTCGGATCTATGATCTCTTTGATCGGCGGTAATAAGTTGATCGGCAATTATTTGTCGGGGTAATACGGATCCGGTTAAGGAAAGTCAAGTGCCACTGAATTGCATTATACGACCATAAATTTACGACTGTCAGATTTCGGGAGCCGGTGTATACGATGATGCGTCAACGATAATGATGATGGTGTATTAAAGAGACGACGGGGTAACGAAGAAGAAGCAGCAGCAGTGCGTTTGATGATGATGATGATGTTGGGTGGTGGCGATGGTGGTGGTAACTGTGGTTGTTTTGTGAGAGTAATAAAGAGTGGTGGTTTATTAAGTGGATGGATAAGGTATAACCGTACCGTCACAATGTCTTTGCAACACTGGTGTCCAAGTCTGAGTCACGTGTAAGTTTATACGATAGTGATATACGAGTTTATCGCGACTACGACGACGTCGACAATAATATAGCGACGCCAGTGGCCGTCACTACAACCACGTAGCCTCTATATCGTTCACAACACCAATCCCCGTCGTTCGTCAAACGTTGATTGGGCAATGCACGAGGTGCGGGGTACGCGGCGGATGCGGTATACACGTGGTTAAGATGGTGGGGCGCACGTGACGGAGGGGAGGTGCTGTTTTAGTTGTTGCAGCCGCCTCAGAGGGAGCCACCTCTGAACGTACCGAGTCGAGAGTTCGCCGTGCCGTTCAGTTTGTTGTACACGTCGGTGTTTCGGCTGTCAGTGATGCTGCAGTCTCTTTCGGGAATGTGCGATGCGCGCGTTGGAGAGACGCCGTCGCATCGAGTCCACGCGGTTGGGGGTGGAGCTAAGGGTTGTCGTCACTTGGCCGGATGCTGCACCGGCATGCAAAACAACGTGCTCTGCTGCTTTTAACCCATCGAAACAACATTCGCATCTTCTTCGCCTGTTGTTGTTATCAATTATTGCTCTTGTATTGTACACTTAGTCTTACTCGGTGATTATTTCCGGCACACAATCTCTTCATCAGTCTGCTGCCCTGTTTTACTCTTAATTAATTAATATTATGATCGTCGGTTTCATTCATTCGTTACATTCGATTCTTAATTGTTTTTTTAGTTAATTAGTTCGCTGACATCGTTTTGACCACCGTGAATCTTTTGATACTGTTATAATTTTTACACGACTCTTTTGACAACAACATATTTTTTTAAATAATTTTCGTGACATGTCAAACAGTAATAGAAATTGTTAATTTACTTGATGGTTAAATGTGACATTACAAATTATAACCGAATTTTTCTCATTAAATCGTCCATGACCCCACCTGAGGTGTTTTTTATGTTTTTATTTTTCTTATATGTATTTGTTATTTTAATTATTTTTATTTATCCTATATTATTGTATCTGATTCTATTGATTTTGCAATAAATAATTCTTATTCTCACAATATTAAAAAATCTAAATTTGCTACCCCAAAAAAATTATCACACCATTCTAAACTCATTAAAACATATTTTTGGGCTTTGGTGAATAACGTTCAACAACAGGTCACTAATAAATAGCCTATTCTTCTCACTACAGGGATTAGCTCCAGTAGTGTCGGTCTTGGGTTTGACGATGCCAAAGAGAACCAGCAAACTTTTCAGATTCGTCTCTCCACCGTCTTTTTTGACGCCCAACTTTTCTTTTCTCGCATATACTGGAAACCACGCGGTTGATTTATTCGATTTTCTATTGCCATTAATGACCTATAAATAATTAAGACTGCACAAACAAATGAATAAATGAGCATAGAAGTGAAACTTATACATTAAAAACAATTCAAACATTTAAATAAGCATCAGCTATGATGACAATTTTTTAGAGAAACTAGAAGAAACTCATTTTTATTTACTGTCATTTATTAGAGAGTGCTACCTCCCGCGATTGTATTCCATTGTCCTTAACCACACCGCTACTGCCGTCACGTTTTCCCTACATTCGATCAGAATCACTCCTAGCTACAACTACTAAACTAAGAATAAAATAAATTCATATTTTCAATATATTGTTTTTTAATATTAAATCAAAAATACAATAGAAATTTTAATATCAGTTTTCGGGTTAGAACCTAGGAACTGGGGGGTTGTAGTAATAGAAGACCCTAAACGATCACACTGCAACGAAGCCGGCTATTCTGAAGTCTATAAGGATATGTCGTTTTAAAAATCCTAAGATTAATTTTCGATATTTCCGCACTGCAACTAAATTTCGGCCGCTACCGGAATCAATACAGTGGCGCGAATGGCATTTATAGCCCGTGGCTTTTCCCGAGGATTACGTGATTACGACCCCTGAGTCGCCGTAACAATTAATGGCTATATCAGGGGATCAGCACACTATTATTTTATGCACTTCTATTATAACAGCACCTCTTGGTTTAACCAACCACCGTTTGATTATATAGTCTAATTATGACTGAGCGAGGGTGTAGTCTTAGATTACTTAGGTACGTTCTTATCTCATCAATTAATCATTATTTCGTTCATAGCTTAACACCTCTTAATGTTTAAATTTAGACTTTGCATATTTTTACATTTTATTTAGATTTCGTGTTTTTTTTTTTTATTCGTTGAACTTTTAATAATTTGGGAGGAAATTTTTTTCTTAATCATTTTGATTTATAAGTTTCAGTGTCGCCGTAATTTTCGACGTTTTCCAATTAGATGACATTTATTTTTAGATCAGAATAAGATATTTGCGTTTTGTTATCGTAACTTTTTGAAAATTTAACGAAATCGTTTTTGCTGCTGTTAAATTTCCATTTTTGTTGTAAGTTACACATTAATTAATTAATAAAGTAATAATACTTTTTATTCTTTTGAAGAGTATATGAATTCTTCAAATATATTTTTATTTTATACGATTTTTGTTATTATCATCTATTCCTATTATTTTTTAATTTTGGTATTGTATTTAATTTATTATTGTACCTATATAATATTGACAAATTCTCCTGTCTTTGGCATGTTTCCATAAAGATAATAAAATTATTATTATTATTGAATAGCTGTCTTTATTATAAAAATTAATCACTTATTTGTAACTTAAAAATTGCAACAATTTTTCTTTCTGAAATCTGGACGAAAATCTGAAACATATGCTTTTAATATTATCTGTCCATTTCCAAACCTTATTAATTTTCATTCAGCAAAATCAAATATTTTATATGTTGACAACAATAATTTATTAAAGAGCTTTTGAATATGTTAAAAATCCTTGCAAGAAATAAAATTTCAAGACAGAAAACTGACCGAATAGTTAGGTCATAAAACTTTTATTTTTGCAAGTGTCTCCGTAGCTGCTTAGCGTCTGTTTCTTGTCAGTTTTGTTGCCCTTGAAAACTACTGACTGACAAGGAAAGGGATCTGGATTATATTATATCCGAAAGGATATTTAAGATGCGCTGAAAGTCCTAAATATGTCATGTTAAATCAAGATTTTTTGTATGTATGTATTATTGTATGTAATGGCGAGTATGTATCTTTGAATCTTAAAACTATTTAACGAATTTTGATCAAACTTCTATTGAAATGTTTCTACTGTTCCCAGATTTACTACTGGTTATCTTCTATATTTTATTGCAAACGAATTTATTTTTTTGGAATTATACTTCTATACAAAATCGTAACGTGTTGTCAAAGCAGACCGATATTCCCTCTTCTACTGCACCTGTTTTATATGTTACCGGTACATATAAGTCATAGCAACAAGTCATTCAACTTCTGACTTCACACGACATTCAGTGTACAAGTATTCCTAGCCGGAGACATTCTTTTGACGTTAAATAAAAGCTTGTAAAAATGAATTGTTGAGGTACTGTTATTTCAATGTAAATAAAATGGAGAAAAACATGTATATTATGTATTATGTATACGCCTGTGGAACTAGCTTCATTCGCGTGCATGTCAATTAATTTGTATCTGAACGAAATTCATAGCTTTAGCAGCATTTATTAAAGAAAATAATGAAAAACTACAAGATATATTAATTCATCGAGCTTTAAAATCTTTTTAAGTGCTCTGTAAAAAGCAAATAAATGATTTTTAACACAAAGTTTTTATATAGATCCAGTTGCCGACACTGTTTATCACTGTTTGATTAAACACCAACACGGTGCCTACATCCAGCTCCACAATGTATCGATATATCACCTAACACAAACAAACAATTTATTTATTTTTTATTCATACGAGCTTTCCTATAATTAATTACTCTTTATATGTCTTAATTTATAGAACTGATATATATACTAGTGGTGGGCGTTGATTCAACGAACTAGTTAATAACAAATAAATAAAATCACCTGAAAAACCTACAAAATTTATTATTAAATTATTTCTCGACGATCGTTTCGGACAAGTCCATCCTCGGGAATATAAAATATATAACTAGTTTAACTAGCTAAATTTAGTGTTTCGTCACGTATATTTTTTGTTTGTTTGTTCAACCATAACTTTTCGAGGGGCTTACCAATTTGAAAAATTTTAACACCAATTTGTTCAGCATGTTTTCGAATTGGTACCATTTTTTTAAATCGGTTTAGTCGTTTTTAACTGAATTTAATATTATCGCATATCATCAGCATTTATGAACCGATTTTGATGATTTTTTTACTTTTTAATACGGTGCTGTTTACTGTTTTTAAGGATTTTTCTTCAAACCAGTAATGTAAAACGTTAAAGTAATCATATTAGGATTGGTTTTATTGAGAAAGTTATCAAAGTAATTTGACTAGAACCACAAAATTGTCGAAATTCAACACAATAAGTTCAACACTGAAGTACAGTTTTCCACATTTAAGTAAATTCTTAAAATTGGATAGAAAAGTATTTAAAATATGCAACACTTTTAGACCTCACACGATATTTAAAGAATAAAGTAAATAATTGTGTCGAAAAGAAGTTTTGCAAAAATGTTTCCGAAACAGCTGAAGGTCAGTAAAAACAATACCGTTCAATTTTCATGCACTGACCTTGAAAATATAACCATTATGTTTCTGGAAACATATAATAGTCTCTAAGTAGTGCTAAGCATTGCAGAGAGATATTTGAATAAGAAGCTTATAATAGCTCCTGGTAGAGCCTGTATAGGAAAGTATTGATATTACAGTAAGAGCTCCCTTAACATTCTTTCAGTATTACGCGGTTTCTAAAAAATGTTTAGTCACTTTAACGTAAATTATGGATCAGTTAATACAAAATGATTCAAATGTTGATAGGAGTTTCAAGACAAGACGAAGTGTCATTGATGTAATATCTCGCTATCGACAACAGCTTGCTGAACAAAACAGACAAAGGCAAACGACATTAGATGACTTCTTCACAAAAAACAAAATATGTGAAATGAGGAACCTGCCTTATCACAAACATAACTTTTTACTCAAACTTCTATTTGTTTTTCATAATTGTTTTATGAACAAAAATCGATATTAGCAATAAATAAATCTATAATTAATGTGATAAAAAAGTATTTAACAATAAATTAATAAAAAAGCAAACTAAGAAATTTTCTCATTTTCGGTTCTGTTTCACTTATGACTATTATCTACGTATTAAGATGCCCTCGTTTAGCGCAGAAACTTATTGGAACGTATCTCCCGCTATGGGGATTTACTATGGCGGCTTCAAGTGGCGATAGCCAATTTTTTCTGTAATTATAACATATATAAAAAGCAAGTGCAGATTTTATGTAGGTCTAAAAACATACTTTAAAAAACATGTAATATTCTAATTACTTAGGCATTTCGACTAGCATTATTAATCATAAGCCGAATACATAATATGATCTCTGATAACGTCACATATGTTGTCATAGGCTACATAGTTGTAACGTTAACATGAGTTCATAACTCTGTTATAGACACGTTTTTCTAGTAAGCTCAAAGGAAATTGTAAGGGACGGCGACACCTTACAAAGTTTTTTTTATACTGGTTTAGTAATATCGTTGAGGAGGAAAGATAGAGAGAAAATCTCTTCCCAATAAATGTTTTTATTCAATTTAAAACCACAGTACTAATAGAAAGAAACTTTTTACCTTTTATTATTATTTTATGTCAATTATGTTAGATTAGCCGCTACCCGTGGCTCTACACGTGATTCAAATGAAAAATGGCAGCGATAACTGTATTACGGTTTAATAGCGAGTTACAATAAAGTGGACAGAAAAACCTTCTCCATGAAAAAATACATATATGTGCTAACTTTCAGGATGATCGGTCAAACGGTGTCGAAATCTGTTAATCTCAAACATATACATCAACATCCATTTTATATATTTATATATAGATTATTTAAAATATAAAATACATTGTGATTTCCTTAAGTTCTTGCTATGTAAAAAAACTAAAAATATAAGAAAAAACACGGGTTTATTATTTATTCTGGCCGATTCTATATGATTCTTGACGACTTATATATAGCTGAATAGAAGTGTTATAACCTCTAAATGGTCTGAAAAAATCAGACAACCTGAATTTTCACTTCGTAGCTTTGACTTCCCTTATTCGCAACATCGGTCCAGTTTAGTGACAAACGGTATCTTATCAAATCAGCTGATTATTAATTATTCGCTCACGAAAATCTGAATTAATCACGATTACGAAGATTCACGATTGAATCTTCATACAAATTTTGCATTTCTGGTTCGCTCAACATAACCTTATGCACTGCAGTGTTGCCAAATTCTTATTTTGTCAAATCGAGAAATTAAAATGCTCGAGATTTAGGCGCAAAAAGCGACTCAAATCCGGAAAAAAAACATCTAAACGTTTCAACATTTCAACAGAGTTCGTTAATTCAGTTCGTCATGTATATATATATATATACTATTTCTATTTTTCGAGACTAACTAGTTCATATTTTTGTACTTTTTGTTGGAAATTTCTTTCTGCTCGGCGCGTTAAAAAACAATTGCAACGCGTGCTAGGCTCTGATCTAATTTTTTTGAATAATTGTTCCAGGCGCAAAATTCAATTTTAGCTTTAAAAAAATCGGAATGCGTGGCAACGCTGATGCAGTTTTATATGTATTGTGTGCGTATATTATACTGTGTTCAGATGTGTGTATGTGGGTTTTTTTTGGCAGTCTCTAAATGCTTCTACCGACTGCACGTCCATTATTCATTCTGTCGGCCCCAACCTCTTCCTTTCTTCGTCTCCTGCCATCTCTGAATATTGACAGCAGTCGCTTTTCATCTTTTCCCACTGCATATCAATTTTCTATCGTCAGGGTTGTATCACCAATTTTAACTACCCGCTATTAAAAATTTCAAAATTCGCAAGGGTTTACTAAGATTTTGGATTTTGGAGTTCATCGGACCATTTCAAGGGTAGTTTTTAGAGATGGAAAATTTTCTTTGGCCAAAAAATATCGAAAAAAAGCCCAGAATCCTTTCAAAATTGAAATGTAACCATTTCATAAAGATTAAAATGTATTACTAAGATTTTAACGAAATTAAGCCGATAGGACCGGACTTCCAAATTTTATGAAAACATTAGTTTACGGATAGGGATTCGCTTACTGAAGGGTGTATTTAATTTGGTGTACATTTTGAATTGATAATAATATTGCAACTGAGAAAGAAATTATTATTTTAAGTGGTGTATTAAGGGGGTATTCTCATGTGACCACTTCGAAAAATCGATTTTTTTTTCATATTTCAATAGTAAAACCTATCGAAAATATGCTGTGAAAAATAGAGACCGAAATTCTCAGTTTTAAATAAATTACAACTCAAATAGTGGCCGACGCGCCGTAAGCGACTTGTCGGCTCTTGAAACTTTAAACGCATTTTTCTGGAAACATTATTTTCTAAAACTGTCATGGTCCTAAAAAACAAAAGTATTCAACCGATTGCTTTGAAATTTATAGATGTTCTTTTACTCATTAATGGTTATCGGCCGTACCAAAATTGCTTATTTTCGAAAATATTTTCTTATTTTTTTTAAACGGTTTTTAACAAAAAAATTAACAAAAAACACAAACTTTTTTTCTACAGTCCGCCATTTTTTTTTTTTTAATGAAATTGATAAATTTTGGTAGGGCCGATAGCGACATACCTACTGAACAATAATCCATTCGATTTTTTTATTTCAGACAACATCAACAGCCGCTATTACCATGACCAGTGACCTGCGTTTTTTTTAGTGTCTAATTTAATAAAAAAAAAAAATATATATAAAAAATGTAAAATAAGAGAAAAAAATTTTTTTTATACAGTTTGAGATACAAACAAAAACATATAAAAAAATTAAAATGATTGAATGTTATTGTCGTCTAAAAAAAAATTCCCTAAAAAGAGGTAAAATTTATGCGTTCACATAAGAATACCCCCTTAAGAGGTTAAATTTGTTTATTTTGTCCAAAAATTAACATTTACTGAAGTTCACGTATTAAAGTGTCGATTCCTGTAGGTATTACCAAAATACACTCTATTGTCGATAGGGTATGGCATTGCGACCCGAGTTTTTGTTTTCTAGCCTTCTTTAATGTATAATAAACACAATAGTACAATAAATACAATAGTATTAATTTATTGTAACGTATTTTAACACACATCGGGAAGTTTTAGGATTGGCCCATAAGTCAACCGATTTCCACATTTTTGTTAAAGTAAAAGTGACCTGCAGACTTTGGTTTTAAATAAGGGAGGCTATGTGGGTCAAGGATATTTAAAATATAAAAATATTTATTATAAAATTTCTTTTTCCTCATTTTACTTTTGTATCATTTCTATGTTACTTTGAACGTTCACACATCCTTGACTCTGCATTTTTACTAGGATAGACTTTATTATTAAATTAAATTGTTAAATTATTCACTAAATACATTTCTTAATTAAATTTGTCATTTAATTTGGGCTGAATTCTTTCATTGATTGTAATATTCTGATAAAATATATTAATAGTGTACACTATTCACGCAATAAAATTGTTGGAATTTTGTAAATTTATCAAATTTTACACACCTAGTTCAAAATGTTTTCATTTAGTAATAAACTGAAAAATGAAAGCAAGACGTGAAAATTCATTCAACTTGGAAAATGATTTTGGTTTACTATAAATTTATTTTATAATGGCATAGTGGCATAGATCTATCTAATTTAATATGAAAAAAAAATTCTAGCCAATTGGGCGACAGGACCATTCCAACTTAAAAAATATTCACATTTGATATATTATTATAATAAAAGTTTTGATCACTGGCAAATACCCTATTGAAGCATGGTTGTCGACTATTTTTGACAGATCAATAAAATTCCAGAACAAAAGAAAAGCTATTTTTTTTATTATCAAAATATTTCCGAAATTATAAAATTTAGAAAAAAAATGTTTCTACAAAACTTTCTTAGAAAAATAAATAGAACGTAAGTCATTATGGAAAAGTATATCATTATATGAGAAAAAACAACGTTATAGCATATATTTCTTTTGCGCATGCGACAATTTTCCCCAAACACAATAGGGCTCTTTATATTTGCATACCAACCATCCTCCCAAAATTTGGTTTCAATCTGTTCATCCGTTTGACCTGTATCGTGCGCAATAATGTATAATTGATAGGCTCTAGATATGATCGGAAACCTTCTGGAACATTCTGGAAACTTCATAGAACCTTCTACAAAATTCAAGGAATTTTCATCTCTGCTCCAAAATTTTTTTAGTTTTGAAAATTTTACCACTTTATATCATCTCTTTGGAAGATTAATTTTTTATTTTCTGTTTTTTAGAACACCCTAATAAAAAGCATTGTCTATTATTTTTTTTAGTTTATATTGACGATTATACGAAGTATTCGCAAAATACTTCAGTTAGTTTTTAGATCAACTGATACCACGTATTTTTATTTTGAAAGACAAAAATATAAAGAGGACACTCTGTATAAACATTTATAAAGTTCTTTTCCAACATTATAAAAATGAATTTAAATGAAACAGCGTTGTTGGTTTTTTAAATTGCATAATCGATTTCATATTTGTGTAATTTACAGGACAATTCACGTTTTAAAAATGACTTGCTGAGAATTTTTAGTTGCAACGTGATTTCTGAATAGAGTGTTATAGTACCTTACTCTGCGATTTTGATTTAAAAAATATGTACTCTTTATTGGAATTAAGTGTTTGTTTTCGTGTATTAATTATTCTAACGTTTCATAAATACAAGAATTAAAACAACTTTTTGAATGTTGATTTTATGTGATTTAGTATTTTTTTCTTCAAAATTTGTTTTGTACATTTATGATTTAGTTTTCAGTTGTTTATTATTTTGATAGTTTTGAAAAAAACAATTTTTGATAAACTTTTTACGATTACAAAGAGAAAGTGTGCATTTTTTTCGTCTTAAAAGAGCGCTGTAGAAGTTATTAAAGTTTACAGTCGATTGCAATTAAATGTAAGTTGTTGATTATTATTAATGTGGAAAATTTATAATTAAAAAGTTAGTGCTTAATTATTTGAGATAGGAAGTGCTACTGCAAAAAAATGTATTTTAGATAGATGTCACGTAGTATGTAAAGCATTAATTGAGATCTCACTGTACAATGAATAATATACATATAATAAAATATTCTTTATTATCATACAGTTCAAAGTGCTACTACTCGTTACCCGCGTAACTGCGTGCGTCAACAGACATTTATTTTGTTATAGTCAAATGTGAATATTTTTAAAGTTGGAATGGTCCCGTCGCCCAATTGGCTGGAATTTTTTTATTAAAAATGTATTTTCAATTTACAATTAGTTTTCTATCACCGAATTTTTTTTTCAAGCTGACAGTTGAGTTGGTTATTGAAATGAAAAAAATTGATATATCAGGGGGTGGAGATTTGTATTATTTAGGAATATTTTTTTTGTATTGTAAAGCGATACCGGTTTATTTTTAAGGTATTATAATCGTTTTTAACGATTGTTACATAATAAATTTGCAGTTCCCATACACGTATGTAAACTATACGTAGGTATATATTATTATTGATGATGTTTAAATAGGCTATTATTAATGAGGTTTCGTGAAAAAAAAACTATTTTGTCATTTATTATAGGTGTGCGCTGTACCTTCTGATAATACACTAGTCGGCATTTGTTGAGAAACAAACTTTTGGGTAGAAGAATCTTTTCGGTAGATGAATACTTTGGGTAGATAGATCTTTTGGGTAGATGGATCTATTGGTTAGATGGATCTTTTTCGAATCAAATGTGCCAACAATTTGTGATTTTATCACACAGTTCCTAGATTATTTGGATCTAGTACCTATCTACCAATTTGAAAAAAAATAATTAAGATGACTAATCGGTCAGGACGTAAAATATGCTCTCGGGAAATTTCGAAATGTGGTCGCAAAATTCATTGTATTACTGTTTTTATTAGCTGTGATGAAGCATTAAGCTTTGGCTTGCTGCTTAAAAATTTCAAAAAACATATATTTTTGTCCTACAAATTCGATCAAATAACGTGATATTTGTCAACATCCCTTTAGAGCACGTTACGAGATCTCGAATTACGAGAAGGCAAATTAACATATTGAAGTCTTTTCTTTACAAATCTATGTTAAAAATACTGACAAACGCTTGCTTTATCAAATTAATTTTTTTCTGTACAAGAATCTGTGTAAAACTCAATTTATTTTGCTCGTTTTTATCTGGTTTTAAATCTAAATATTAAGAGCACTGTGGTTGGAACAATAAAAATAAAAGAATAGTTACTTCTTACCACAACAGATTTATTCAGTGGATGTACATTTCGAGAGCTAAGCAGCCATCTTTAGCAAAACAGTAAACTGAAGATGGGAGCTTAGCTCTCGAAATGTACATCCACTGAATAAATCTGTTGTGGTAAGAAGTAACTATTCTTTTATTTTTATGGTTTTAAATCGTTTACTTAGATCCAATAAACTGTAAAAACTTGACTCAAAGTCATATGGAAGAATAGTACATATTTCTAGTTTATTTTGTAAGCATTGTAAGATTGGATAAGTTTATTTCTAATTTTTCCTAAAGATCTCACGGATCGGATAGAAACTTTTCACGGACCAGGGGTTGCCCACCATTGCAGTCTCGTTCATAGTTCTCAAATGTTGTTGACGACTCTATTATTTTAATATAAAATTATAAATTCCTTTTCAAGACGGCAAGGATATTGACACAGCTATTAGAAGTATAAAACGTCTTTATATAAAATGTACTTACATGGAACTATGTCTCAATGAAATATTGTACATGTTTAGTTATTAAGCGTTTCAGGACATTTTAGAACATAAATTCGCACATTGTCTTATTATTGAAATATATTTATTGCATCTATCTGTTGAACCTGTACATTTCATCAAATGTCTAGACATTTAATAAAACATGGAGTTGCGACATTAATACTGCCATTCTAACCTAAAAGGCAGAGTCTTCAAGTTGTTTTGACGCACATTAATATGCAGTTTTTGAGACGATTTTTTAGAACTTTTTATTTATAAGTTAATTTTTTTATATGGCTATATTTTATTTATTACTTACCTTTTTTAAAATATTTTTCGTTTCTTTTTTTTCAGAAAAAAAATCGCCAACGTAGAAATGCTGAATGGTGAGTAAACTGCAAATTTTTACTTGAACCCAAAACTTTTTCAGATTCGCGTTGAACCAACGCGAATCTGAGTTTCGGCTTTTAATTCCGTTAAATTTTTTCTTTGATATATTCGCCATTTATGTTTTAATTTAATAATGGCGAAATATTTTGTTACAAGACGTAAAATTTAAACACAATATACATTAAATATTCCATGTTTCGTATTTCATATTTTACATGTTTGTGATATGTGGCGTACCTTAGAAAAAAAGTTTTAAATGTGTTATATTTAGAACAACATTTATTATTACGTGTTGGTTATATGATATCCCATACGGAATGATGTCATTAAACCGTATGGTATAATATTGTGTGAATATGTTTTTAATATTATGAATTTTATACTACATATTGCAGTACCGTGCGTTCAATAAGTCTTTGATTTTGCGTATGTAACTTTGAATTTTTCCATTAGATAAAAACACAATTACTTTCAATGCTGGTGATTTTAAATTCATATTGGTTTATGAGCTATCAGCAATTTTAACACTAAACCTACCATGACGCGGACGGGTCAAATGACCCATTTTAAACTTTTTGTCATAATTTCTAGAAAATAACATTATCACATCACCATTTGCCTTTACGACTTTTATTAAAAAACACATCGAATGTATTTTTCAAGATTTACTCCTCTCTTGTTTTTTTTTTACCGAGAAATATATGTAATCTGCCCTAATTACCGCAAGGAGTCATTTAACCCGTGCAAAGATTCTGTATCTTGATTTGTATTTCTTGTTATACCAAACCGCTGTATTAGACATTTTTGTTATTGCGTGATATATTTCGCTGCATTGTGCTATATTTGTTGTTGGCTGACGGCTGAATGACCAACGTCACTCTACTCCAAGCGAGTATTACAGTAAAAATTTCAAGTTATAGTGCTATTTTGCGAATCAAGAATTCTTATTTCATCATTTTACTAATAATTCTTATCCCCAAAATGTCGAAACATTCAAGATATTTGAAATCATTAGAAATTATAAATAACATAGATGAAGAGTGTTCGGAATTTAGTGAAGAGAAACTATCTGAAAGTGAAGTGGATAACATAGAACAATATAGTGATTCATTTGACACTACGGACGAATGTATCCTTAAATTTAATATATAAACTATTTTGAATCGTTATTTGAAAAAAATTGTTTTATTCATGTACCAGATTGGCCTAATTGATATATTTTTCGCTAGACATAGAAATATATGTAACATTTTAAAGACGGGTCATTTGACCCGCTTTGGTAGGAATAGGAATACATGAAGTATCGGTAGGCTTAGTGTTAAATAAGTTTGAACTACAATAATTATTAAGATTGAAAAAAGTGGTGCGTGTACTTATCTACGCGCGAAAGAAGTTATACTTCTTTAGCGTGATCGCGATCATTATAATATTCGCAGTGTGTTTATTGTGCATTCTTTACAATCTTAAAAATGATAAGGAATAAATACTACTTGTCATGTAACAATAATTGATACTAAGTTAAAATTTGTCATTTATAATTAATATGAAACCGAAGATTTTTATTGCTTTAAAATTTGATAAAATCAAATATTCAGTATTAACAATTCCACAATGGTTTAAAATAGTTCCTACTATTTAACTGTTGTACGTGATTATTAGCTATGCACAAAATATAGTTCTAAGCCAACATTTAGAGCAGTCTCTGAAATGCAATAAGTCTGTTATTTCCCGTTTCCCAGCTCACAGTCGTTGTTCATTCCATATCGTTAACAACTTTCCAACTTCTCTGTACGTCAATTGTTTTGAACGAACCAATTGTATTGGTCGATGTTTCGTCAGTCGAAATCGATTAACAGTGTGATTTTTTCCTTAAGATTGCCTTCATTTGCAAGTTATATTTTCTTTCTAGTACGTTGGATATTAACCGAGCTTATAGAAAAAATCACGCTGAATCGATTCCGATAACTCTCACTACGTTAACTCTTTTAGATTACGAGATATGAGTACTTATAGAATTTTTGTCGAAAAAATTGGGAACATCCATAACTTGTAAACATAAAGAGGTTAATGTCTTCTTCATTTATGTAGAAGCAATAAAAAAGCTGATTTTAAACTTTAATTCTCAATTCTGCAAATCGTATGAAATTTGCATTGACCGATATAGAACTTGAGCGAGAAAACCCGGACTCGGGAGAATTTTTTACAAACAAAAAAGAAATTAAATTGTAAAAACAATGTACGGTTGGAAAATCCATGCTCTTAAAAATCAATCCATCCCTCCCCACTTAGTTTACTACAATTATATTTGAATGCACATTAATGGCAAACTTTTTTATTGTAAAAAACGTGGGGTGCTTGATATCAACTGGTATAAATATTTCATTGGTAGCTATTTGCAAAAGTAGAGTTAGTATAAAAATAGTAATAAGCACCCCACGTTTTTTTACAATAAAAATTTATTTTTTACTTTTTAGTTCAATTTGCTATTAAAGCGTGTTTTTTTAGTTTTTTAAAACTATTTTTTTATCCTGACGATCCTGGTCAGAATAATGGGACAAACTTATTAAATTATTGTATTGTCATCAGTCCTTGATAAGTGTGCAAAGTTTTAGTGTAATCGGACGTTTTAAACTGGGTGAATTTGACGTTCAAAGATTTCGTTACAAACATACAGGTCAAGCCAACAAAAGCGTGTTAAAAATCTATTTCAATAATCAGTGAAAAATGGGACAACAAAATCCGATTTCAGGAGATTTAAGTGAGTCATAAAGTTGTGATACAACGGATAGGTCAGAAACTGACAACAGAAATTGTCGTTCGGTAATCGGTATGTGCTAGTAGTGTTGGGGTAGCGTCTGTCTGTCGTAGAGGAGGGCGAGAAACAGGGCCTCCAGCGAGTGGTGATGTATTGGTCTCTTCACAAACATCACCCTGTTCAACTGTGTCCTGAGTGACAATCATTTGCTAATATGCATACCTATTGCTTATACATACATATACATGTTTGTCTTTCTTCCTTTCACCCCTCCGTGACCGTCTATCTGTCTCTTTTTAATGTACTATGCTCTTTTGACATAAGGTCGGAACAAATTGAATTTTGAGTGCTTCAACATACCGAAGCGTTGTTTCTTTTGCTCTTTGAATCACTATCGTGCATGTTAAAGTAAATTACATTTTTCGGGTGTGTCTGGTATTTAATTTATTGGTTTGCTAAAATATTATGCACTTTTGATTTACGACGCAATGCAGATAATATTTCATATATTTGATTCATTGCTCTTTTTTTATTTGAAATTAATTTTCTTAGTCTATAAAAGCAAATTACGACAATAATATGTTTAGAGATTTATTTATTTCTATGAAAAAATGAACGCGTGTATTTATGCACAAAGCTAAAATTCTTTGGCGTGATAAAAAACTAAATTTTAGTTTGCAATGCAAATAATTTATTGATATATATTGGCTAGAGTGAGATCAGCATAAATACAGCTATGAGCTCTACCATACTCTATTTTCCTACTCAGTGAACCGAAACTAGCTACGATATATGGCGCTGACATATCCACTAGTATAAGTCAATGTTCGTTGGTAGTCTTTTCTGCGAGCAACTTCATTCTGTTAATTTTGATGTTACAGTGTGCGCGCGCTTTTGTGAGCAACTTCGTGCTGTTAGTTTTGATGTTACATCATAAAAGTTCACTCTGAACATTTTTTAACGCACCAAAACAGCTTTAAAAAAACGAAGGTTATGGTGAGAGTAGGTGTTAGATTCGTATTCTAAATACTGGATTAAATAGTGGGTGTGTGTTATTACCTTTCGTCTATAGAAATGATAAACTCACCTTGTTGACGTTTTTAGTGGTTTCCCTTAAATACGAATGTAGATATTTTCTTTACCATGAAACCTGCCAAACATCTTTGATCATGGTTTACTTACCTTGCCTTAATTTCTTATAATTGTTCCATTCGTAAAAATTATATTATCTAATCAGGTAATCAGCTAATCAAGTGAAAGCCTACACATTTGAATTAAGTTATAGTTTAGAAAAATGTAGGAATATAGCTAAGGGATTGGTGTAATATAGAGAGACATTATAATAATTATAATAAATTTTATTATTCAAAATTCTTTTACAATATTAGAAAATACGTTTGTAACTTCTTTGCGTGGAAACCAGTATCTGAAACAATGAAATATATAAATTAGTAGCGGACCTGGTAGACAGACGTCCTACCACAGACTTCGCCAACATTCAATTGAGACGTGCTGAGAGGCTGGAAATTTAAGATTATATATTTTTTATGTGAAAAATCACAAAAAAAAATATTTAAAACTAAGCCTGCGCACCCACTTTTATAAGTCTCTGCAGGAATTTTATGTATAATTTCCCTTTCACATAAAATTTGTACCCCTACACCTGGTCAATAAAATTTATTTATTTATTTATATATTAGGTCAAAAAATTTAAAAAAATATTTCTAGATCTCGACGACACTGTCACCTACTGGGTTCAACTATAGCTAAGAACCATCCAGGTGACCCCATAAGTACAAAAAAGATCATAAGGATCGGTCAAGCCGTTTAAGAGGAGAAAAATTACGAACACATGCATACCGGAATTTAATATATACCCCCCTCCCTTAAATTGTGAAAATTCAAAAACCCTGAAACGCATCATTATTTATTTATGATGAATAACTACAGTTCCAATGTTCAAGTTCCTACCTTTAAAAAAACCGATACTCCCGTATAAATTTTCACCCCCTATTAGTGGATGCTTACGTTATAAAATAATTCCAAATTTCAGCTGTCTAGAATTAGCTTTGACAGTACGTTGATATATCAGTCAGTCAGTTAGGATAAACGTTTTTATATAATTAGATTATTTAAGTCATATAATTTCAAGAATGATTCTTTTTGTTCAAACAGTGTTTTAATTAATATATTTTATCTTTTTTATATTCTAAAAAATTCTAAAAGTAGTACATTAGTGAGATGAAAAATAAAATTAAAAAAAATGAGAAATCCCTAGACACAAATGTTTGTCAGAGATTTGTGTTTAGGAAATACTTATACGGAGTAGTTTAAAAATAATATCCGAATAGCAATAGCAAGTCATATTATCATCACATAACAGACAAACAAATCCCAAAGACAAACAATTATTCTTTTGAAAGTGACTGGCATTGGAGGTACCCACAACGCGGATACTGTACCTACAGTCACAAGACAAGTGGCGTATGTTGGAATTTTGAAAAATAATAATATAATAAATATAATAATAAAGTAATAAGATAAAAAAATATTAATTTCGAATCGACAACATACGTCTTTTAAAATTTTTCCTCAGCCAAAATTTCTTTCAACGTTAAAAAAATATTTATAAGATATTCTTTAAAAGATTTTTTAAAATCTATCAAAGATGTGCCGTTCTCTATTGAATTCTTCAATGACCATACGGATAGAACCACTTTGCCTTGAAGGTCTATAATGAATGAAAAATGATGTCTCCAAATAATAATAATGAATAGTGTTCCAAACAGATATCTGTGTCAGATTATGCAAAGGCATTTGTAAAGCGAGATAAAAGAATGGAATACATCGGTCGTATAATTATTAATCTTATAAAAGTATACATTATCATTTTGCCATATGTTATACCTTCTTTAACACGCGCGCGCTTTTATCAAATATATCTTTTCCAAATAGGTTATGATGCATGTTCACTGGTTTGTACATATGTATATGGTCTTTCTAAGTTCTGAATTCTGACCACAACTTAGTCATTTTCAGTCGAAACAGATTGTATTTTATCAGTTGATTCATCCCATTGTTAACTATATAGTAGTCCAATCCTGTCGGATCGATTTTATTAAAATTTTAGCAGCATCTTTTAATTGATACTAAAGAGTCAAATTTAAATTTTGAACCAATTCCGAGAATTTGTTGAAATGATTGTTGAATGACTTTTTTTAGGCTTTTTGGAGTCCAAAAATCTACACCCCTTAAACTACCTTTAAAATAGCCCGTTCCGGCCTATTTTAAATAGGTTCCGTGTGGTGATGGATTCAAATATGTGGATCAAATTTCGCGTAAATCATTTAAGTTTGTCAAAAGTTATCGTGCTAACACACATATTATATATATATGTATATAGATATTAGGGTATTGTCGAATTTTTATGCTCCAAATTAATAAAAAAAATCTCTAAACATTTGAGCTCTTAATACTAACTCTAAGATAGTCCGTTTTCCAGCCAAACTTTCTTATAGAAATATGTAGAAAACTTTTTTTTGTTTTTACAAATTTTATAACTCGGGGACAAATGAATCTACAATAATGTGACATACATATTTTTGCAGAAAATTTAGCGCTCTACAAAAAAGGCATCTTGTGATTTTTCGCTAAGTTTACTGGTTCAAAAGTTATCCGAGGTCAAAGTTTAATTTATTCGTAATTATCACGTATTTGTAACTCAGATTACCCGAACAACGCTTATTTTCAATAAAATTACTAGAATATCGCATATTTGCAAATTAAATTACCGAATATCCCGTACTTGCAAATCAAATTACTCGAATATCGCGTATTTCCAAAACAAATTTCCCGAATATCGCATGTTAGCAAATTAAATTAACTAGGTTTCGCCATTCGACCGACACGAATAGCGTATGTTCCGTATGGCAAATACAGTAACAAGGTGTATATTTTGCGCCTTTGGTGTGCCTACTACTTCAGCTACGTGATATTTGTACAGCCTTTTGTGTAAACATTTCAACGGATCAACGATTGAATGTCGCGTAGATGATTATAACATTAAACGTGTTGTCATATCCGTCCGACCGATTAGCGCCCCGTGGCCCGTAATCTTTGTCGTCCCGAAGGCGGTCCTCTTCTTGACACACGTCTTACAGACATATCATCGCATCATATGACCAATAAATAAATGACGCAGCTCCCTTTTTGTATTCAAACGACGATACAACGTCGATTTGCACTGACGTTGTGTTTTTGTACACTTGTTTTTGCTCAACGATATCTTTATCCATGCACATGTGTATTACACGATGTCCTTTGAGCATTGGAAAAGAAAATCCTACCAGAAGTGTCAAGACTTACACACATGGTGCTATTCTGTAAGGTCAGTGTAAGTATTTATAGTTCTGTTAATTTTTTGTCACCTTCTAATAAAAACATTAAATAAGTTAAAGTGAGACAGACATTAAACTTTGATTGACTTTTCTCCATTAATTTCAAAGTTTGCTAAAACTAATTCTTCTTCACAGTGTTGAATGTTGCCTTTTTTCTTTGAAAATGAACCGTATACCTTTAAATTTCAATTTAAGTCCCTAAAAGTTATTGAATAAGGCTGTCGCCTTTCTGGATGGATAAAGGTTCAAGTATTCTGCTTGAGCCCACGTGGTATTTTTGTTACGCTGAATGTATGCGCAAAAATAGCCTGTTTCTCCAAATTAGAGAATGCTTGAGCCATCTTAGAGAGTAAATCAAACAAAATGAATTAGCAAAACTGTAGCGATCGCTCGACAGATTGTTAACCTGTCGATATGTATTTGTTTCAACAAATTTTGTTTCATACGGCACACTTTGATCGGTATGGATAACGTCAAAAAGCTATTTTGGTCAGTTTTGCAGCTTCTGATTAGTTTAGGTATAGGATATGCTATGTAAAATTATTCAGAAAAATAAGCAAAATTTGAATATCTGAAAATCAAAAATGCCGTCCATAAGAAAAACCAAAGTTCATGTCAATATCTCATTATCTAGTAGAAAATTAAACCTACGCCACTGAAAAGACCTTAAAAAGTTATCAAAGAACGGTTAATGAAATTTTCAAATATCTTCATAAATAAAAAAGTTATCGCCAGTTTTCATAAATGGCAATTTTCACTATTTTCTGAATAAATTCATAGGGTGTCAAAATTCAATTGTTTTTTCGACTGGACGTTAATGAGCCCAATTTTCTACACTACTTTGCCAATTTAACCGACTTTCTATCTCCACTAATAACAAAGTTACCCATGTTAGCCAACGTCGGTTGAGACACCCTGTATATGTATGTATATATAGGTATGTATGTGATGTTAAATTTGTTAGAGAGTGACAAAAAATTAAACATTCTTACATTTCGAATTTATAAAGATTAGTATCAATCATTTACGATTATCATCATTTTGAAGTGAAACTTCTTAGCGAGGAGGTATCTGCTTGAAATTTTTTGTTACGTTAAAGTGGAAATGATTCAACAGCGGGGAAATATGAAAGAAACCTTGGTAATGAAAAATTGGTAACGCATAAATGAAACGAGTACATAATTCTAAAGAAGTTTTACTTCCCGTTACATTATGTGGGTGAGTCTCACACTTTAAAAACTTCCCGTTATTGAAAATTTTCAAAAATCGGTTTGGGTCCGATTTTCGAAAATCGTCAAATCTCGACGATCTGGTGTTCTAAGAATCTATTTTGACTATGTTTATTCATATGGGTGTGTGTATGTGAACTGTGAACATATTTTTGTGGTACGATATCGTTGATTCATTGAACCAACATGTATTGACAATAAATTGAACATTGATTTTGATTTGGTTATTGTGTAATTGATACACCATAATCGCTAACCATTAAAATCATTTCCTACGCTCCTACAAAAAGGGTGTCAATCTCAATTGAAAGCAATAATGCACAGGTATAACACAGCTCGAGGCTCTACATAATAGTATTTCCTTCATTTTCTAACATCGTACTGAACCAACAGGGGTGAGAAAGTGTGTAGTTTACTCTTAAACAAGTAAACAGTGCCTAGTCGTTGATAACGAGGCAAAGTCTTGAAAAGAAATTCAATATTATATAAAAAAATGGCAAACAAAGTCGAGCTGGTATCTCTGCAGTTATCTGTTTAATTAAAAAAAAAAAACAATATCAGTTAAGTAAAAGCCACTAAAAGCTCTTGGATTCAAATACTGAAATAAACTATTTTTAGTACTGCTCCGTTATCTTCTAACAATTATTTGATTTGTAAAGTAAGTGCTAGACTAACGGTGCGAAGTATTCTCATGGGTTTGCTAGTTTAAGTAATAAACTACATTCTTTTCTTTAAACCCGGTCGAAAGTATGTACTTTCGGCTTTGTTTTTAAGACAGAAAGTTTAACATTTACTGCTGGAATTATTTGCGCTTTCGGTAACAGCGGGCCGAAACAGTTTCCTCGTGCACACCGATACGAAAGTACGTACTTTCGACCGGGTTTAAAGAAAAATAGTATACACCACACAATCAGAAAATTTAAATTACTGCACTGCGCAATGCAGGAATTTCAACTTGCTGCCTTTGCGCTGTAATATACTATTTTTTCGTTAGATAGATATTTTGTTTGGTCATCCCTGAGTTGCATGTGTGAAACGGAGTCGTTCGTATAAAACGATTTAGCATTATATTGGAAACATCGCACTTCCATTAGTCCAGATGCGCGATCGCGTTTTCAGCGCCAGGTTCTTCCTCCTGCTTATTCCTGTAGTCGTCTCTCAACCAACCAACACCCACCCACACTACGCCTCTCTTCTCTCACACACACACAAAAATACCTACATAAACCACCTATAGTTGCTGTTTACCACGATACGTTTGTTGTTCAAACATTGCTTTGCGGTTTTTAAAACCTAACAAATCTAATGTAAAATTTCAATATTGTTCACGTCCATTATAATTAATAAGTTTTTTATTTAATCACGGGAAATTGGACAATTGAATTTTAATATAGATAAACTAAATTAAAAAAAATTGCGACGTTTCGTTAATTTCTTTTAACTTCTTCGAAGAAGTTAAAAGAAATTAACGAAACGTCGCAAAATTTTTTAATTTAGTTTATCTATATTAAAATTCAATTGTCCAATTTCCCGTGATTAAATAAAAAACTTACTAATGTAAAATGTTTTTATACTTCTTCTCTAGCGACGTTTCTGTGCCGTTGAAGGGGAAATTGTAACGTTAAAGGGGGAATGGTTCAAACTTGTTTGCATGTAGTTCGCTCAACTAATCTCTGATCGATTTGAACCTTTTTTTTACATAAATTGCGTGTAAAAACAGTTTTTTATACAGATAAAACCAGAATGAAAACTTGAGTTTGATGACGCCATTTTCTAATAATAACGATGAACTTTTAGAATTGGTAAAGTTATTTGAAGAATAATAACATTGTAACCTTTTCAGAATCAAATTGATTTCGCAAAGATTGATAATAATTAGTAGTCAAAAAAACTCGAATTGGATCCGCTTCCAATAATCCTGTCATGACAAACCACAAAACAATAATGTACAGATGATGCTAACCTGGCTAGCGAAATGTGTGTCGAGAAAAAATTAATTCGGTAACCGAGTACCATTTGTGTTTCGTGATTACTTTTTCAGTTATTCGGTGCTTTGAGTAAATGCTTCGATGAACGCAATGCGCAGCAATGTAAGCTTGCTTTAAATACTCAAATAATATGAAAAGGCGCACACAGTTAGTGTTCCAGTTACACATTCACTGTCTGCCACCTCCGTCGACTGACACACACAATACACACACACACACAATGTGGAATATTCGGCATTATTGTTACACGGTATAGTTCCTGTGTGAGTTTTGCTATGCGCTGAGCTTCTCGGGTGTGTTGTCACGACACCGCGCCATACAGGAGTGACGGCACTATAGTACCATCCACCACCGTTCAGTTCCAGTGGCGCTCGTCTCGCCGGGATCTAGAGTGACTATAGTAGTAGTGCGAGAGCTGTTAGACATTTTTGGGTAGGTATTTCAAGGACTGTGAAAATTTGTACAATGCCTCTTTAGTAATATCCGAATACAAAAACACAGACCTGGCTGAAGGGTAGCGGGGCTTAACCGACTTAAACGATTTATCAAACATATTGATCGCCTGGCAGGTAAAATGTCTCACCGTAACGGGTAAGTTTTTTTTATCGTGAAGGTCCTGGTCAGGATAATGGGACAAATTTATCAAATTATTGTATTGTCGTTGATCCTTGATAAGTATGCAAAGTTTCAGTTCAATCTGACGTAGGCAAGTTTTTTTTATCCTGAAGGTCCTGGTCAGGATAATGGGACAATCTTATTAAATTATTCTATTGTCGGCAGTCCTTGATAAGTATACAAAGTTTCAGTTTAATCTGACGTTTTGAAATAGGTAAGTTTTTTTTATCCTGAAGGTCCTGCTCAGGATAATTGGACAAACTTATTAAATTACTGTATTGTCATCGGTTCTTGATAAGTGTGCAAAGTTCCATTTGAATCTGACGTTTTGAAGTAGGTGAATTTCACGTTCAAAGATTCCAAACATATATAGAGGTGAGGCTAATAAGAGCGTATTAAAAACACCAGTCTTTTGACCGTTGGTGACACTGTTTAGAAAAACAATCTGAGCATCGAACTGTCAGTAAGTAGTGAATTTGTTGCAAAATCGGCTGTGTTAATAATTATTGATTAAACGGTAAAGATTATTGATTTAAACAATGTTATTGTTGAAAAACATTCTTGAACATTTCTTTTTCACGTGTGTGTTTTAGTTTTGCTGTTTTTCGTAAAAGTATACTTTTTAAATAAAAATTTTCGTCTGGGATACGTCTATATACTTATCATATTGTAAAATCCTAGCTGCAAGACGATTTGTAATGTAAGTGATTTTTAACAAACTCTTCGTATTATTTTCTGTTTTTACACAAATTGGAGGGCGAATTTTTATGGTCTCCTATAATGTACTATAACTACACATTTATAAAAGCATGTGTCACGGCACACGAGCGAAGTGAATAATATGACGATTAAAATATTTATATAAGGTCTAATTAAATTTTAAAAAAATGAATATTGCTATGTGCACTGATAATTTAATACCAATATTCAAAAATAATATTCAAATTTTTTTTTTAAATTTAATTATATCTTATATAAACATTTTAATATTTGAATTGTGACAGTTTATGTAAAAATTGAATTAATATTTTAAGGTAAAAAGAATCAGGTGAAAAGACCAATTTGTACGTTTCACCTGATTCTTTTTACCTGATTTATTTCAAGATCTGATTTTTCCTAATATTAATATTTTAATTCTCAATATTGTTCACGTCCATTATAATTAATAAGTTTTTTTTATTTTTTAACGGGAAATTGGACTACTCAAATTTAATATAGATAAACTAAATTAAAAAATTGCGACGTTTCGTTAAATGATTTCAACTTCTTCGGGCAGAGCTTTAACTAGTTAACCATAACATTAATAAAATTTAGATATTTAATAATACATATATTTACTTTAATAAATATTAAATAGTAAATATTTAGACAAACTGAAATTATGTAATTTGAATAGTCCAATTTCCCGTTAAAAAATAAAAAAAACTTATTAATATTTTAAATTTTAATGTTTTCATAATATTGCTGGTAGTTTATATATTTGCGTCGACGCGCCACTGAACTATTACCGCGAATACCCGTCTAGTATCGGTTGTGGTGGAATAATAGGTGCAGTGACGTGTTCCACTAACCCGGCATCGCATGCGGCGACTGACGTTCCTCAAACCGACGCCACGAGTTAGTCGTTTGACGACGCGCTCATTATCGAAAAGGTCGCAGCACAATAATAATAGCTTCTCTCATAATCCTACCTCTTTGGAAGTGCCTGCTATTAAAACACACTTCAAGTATTTTATGTTGACCTTGAAATCTTATAAATATTACACTCTCTCATTCACTCGGTGATATATTTAACTCCCTCTCTCGTACACATACTGTAATGATCGATTTGATCTATTAATATAAAATAAGTAAATAAATAAAACACAATAAAATTCTATTTAATCAAGACGAACTCTAAATACGTCTGATCACAACGAGATTGAAAATTATATTATACTTGTTTGTTTCGTAAGCGTTGCTAACAGAAACTCAAAACAAAACAATTTGTTGTGGTCGACAATGCAGAGTAAATTAATGTTGTCTCAAAAAAAACCTACAATGCAAACTTTTAATTAAATGCCATTTGAAAGGATACTGCAATGATCTACCATTTTTGGGCGTTAGATCCAATTAAAATAAATAGAAGTTTTCATATTCAAAAATACATAAATTACCTAAGTTATACTAATTTAAAAAGTGTAAATGTCAATTGTCATTGAAATGTAAAGCTGTGATTTTTCGAATTGTAAATATTACTGGAAATATTATCATTATTTTGTGACAGTTAGCCATCTTGGGGCCATTTCTTTGTTATCTCTCTCTAGCACATGAATACCTACAATGAATTGAGGTTCTTGGTAAATCCAATAATTTTATTTTCTTTTGTTTTTTAATGCCATCTGTTAGCGCCCTGAAGATTCCTCTTACTAGTACAGCGGTTATATTTATTTCTCCTTAACGGTATCATTACTTTCGTCACGCTTTTTCCTTATACGGTCGAAATCACTCCTATCTACTGCGTCTATAGAAGGTTCACTTCAAAAAAACCTCGAAAAAAACTGTTTTTTTTTCAAGTCGAATGGTAGAAAAGTTCTTAAGACTTCTGGAAAATTCCAAATAAAAATGTACACACGGGAAATGATCTCTTTGACATTTTAAAAAAAAAACCTAGAAACTGGGACTTCTTTAACAGACGGAGTCAGGGAGATGCGATAAATTGTAGAATACTATCGTTGGGGTGTTAACATTGTTGAAAGTGTGACCTTGGCGAGACGAGAGAGAGGACGAAAGTGGTTAGTGCGATGAGCGAAATCGGTCTTGGTCTTGGTCTTACGATTCTGCAAAACCAAGACCATATTTATATTAGCAAGACCAAGACCGAATGAAAAATACCAAGACTGAATATGCAAGACTAAGACCAAACGTGCGAGACTAATCTAAAAATTATAACTTCCATTCGAAATAAGAAACATGAAAGGATTTCTCATAACATTACAATTTATACCTCTTAAAACCTTGACGAGGATAGTGCTTAGGAATTTTTTTTCAAAAGATGTAATTAACAGGCCAAATAAGCAAAATCAAGACTGAATACGTAAGATCAAGAATATTTCAGTCTTGGTCTTGGTCTTGCTTTGCTCATCGCTAGAAGTGGTAGGTCTTCAGACCTTTTTCTCAACTGCCAATCGCTCGTTACAACTGAAAAATCAACCCAAGGGTTTCACACGACTAACGTCTAGCCATTACCAAAGGTTAGTAGACTACTATATCTTGGCCGTTAACATTATTGAAAGTGTGATATGGCGAGACGGGAGAAAGGGAACGCTTCACAAAATTATCTGCATTCGAGGTTTAAATATTACGTCCAACGTTCTTGCTAATTTTTGCACAGGATGTAAATATTCGATTGGGGTTATACGAACGAACAATAGTTTAGTTTGAGTTGCACGCGGCTGTGTATATACCGCACCCCAACACAACACACGAAGATATGGGGGTGAACGACGCGGTGCGGTGCGGGACGTTCCCGTTCCACGGCGACGGCATCAGGCGGCAGGCCTGTCAGACTGTCTAGCAGCAGCCTGTAGGAAGCAGTCGGACAAAAGGACGGTAGTGGGAGGGCCTCTCGCAGATCGACCTTGATGGATTACCCTCGAGCTCACTGTCAAATACAAGATGGATCTGCCATTTTCAAAACTTACTCTTTCACTATACCACTATACCTATTATATAGTAGGTATGTACCTCCATATTTACCTATAGTGTATTCTGAATTGTACTGAAAGCTTGAAACTTAATGGTCTTCCTAGTCATCACTACCGATATAGCCCGAAAGCTGTTAGACATTTTTGGGTAGGTATTTGTGGCACTGAAAATTCGTACAATACTTCTTTAGTAATATCCGAATACAAAAACAGAGACCTGGCTGAAGGGTAGCGGGGCTTAAGCGACCCTCAGAATTAGCAAAAATTTTTTCGCAATTAAAAGTGCGTCAGGCATTTTGAAATTTTAATACCTGGAAATTTAGTATTTAAAATAAAAAAGCCACGTTCTAAGCATCACTTAAATCTGTTTGCTAAAGACTTCAATGTAAAAAATGTACGATCAGTTAGCTGCTAATTAGGTCGAGAGCTGTTAGACATTTTTGGGTTGGTATTTAAGGCACTGCTGACTGTAGAGTGGCGGGGCTTAACCGGTCCTCCAATTTTTAATTGCCTGGCTGGTAGAATGTTCCACTGAAACGACCTGTTTTTTTTGAATATATCTATTTTTAGTTACCAATATTATTCTGATTATATTTCAACGTGCCTCAAATATATTTTTAAAATTTTTCAAAAATATAAATTTGTAAACACCTGGCTAAGTTTTAGATCCGATTAAGAAATCTGACTTTTGTATTTTTCAACTCTTCAAATAATACATTTCAAGGTATTAAAATTAAAAAAAAATTAATTACGAAAAAAATTTGAGGGTCGGTTAAGCCCCGCTTCCCTCCAGTCAGGTCTATGTTTTAATCAGAAGTCTAATAACTGAAATAGTTCGAACTACGAAAAAAAGTAATTTCTTTTTGTGTAAATGCCCTAGACCGGTACCTACCAGGTCTGATAATAGGAAAAAATAGAAGTATTGCCCTCGAAGACAGCAACCAGAAAATCAACCCTTTATATATACTTCGAGAACTTCCCTTGAAAATACAAGATTCACATCCAGATGCGTCTAAAAAGATAAAATATTAAACTGCTAATATAACTTGGTACCAGAACCTGTCTTTACTTTAAAAAATCTGCTGTTTTATTCTGTAAAAACAGACGAACAGGTTTTGGTAAAAAATCCGAGAACCTCAAGAAAAGAAAGTATTGCCAAATTAATTCACTTGTGAAGTTAAAATGGTAATAGAATGCAATTGATCTTGTAAATCTTATATGAAGATCGAAGTGTTCTTGTATAAAATCTTTCGAAAATCAAATCCAGAAGTCAACAATGAGTGTTAAATTTTATCAGAGGCAATTTATATATGTACCGTCATTGATATTAAAACTAGGTATTTGTACTTTCATCGTTTGATGTGAATTTCTTCGGCAGTTTTAACAAGGAACAAACAAAAATGTTGAATGTAATGGAGAGAAGTTTTACAGTCAGAGGGTTGAAGATTTGAGGAATCATTTGTCTTTACTCGTTGACGTATTGTTAATTATGTATTTGTTCGTTTGTTGAATTTTTGCATGTTATTTGTTTTCTCTCAAACCCAAAACAAAGTAGTTGATTTGAAGGGTCGATGTGGCCATTGCTTACTGAACCCGCGACCATTTTCTAATGTTTTCTAAACTATTTCTTAAAACTTAAATAAACGTTTAGTTTTCAATATATACTATCAAAACCACAACATATATAAATTAAAACGTTTAAATATTTAATGTTACAGAGTACCAGCTGTTCAATATGATCCCGTTTTCACCCACATAACTGTCTTGCGGGTAATGATACGTATGTGTGCACGTAAAATTCATTTACATTTCGGAAATCTCTAATTTCTATGAAAAATCTTACTCAATCTTTGATGTAATTGCATCAAAATAAACCAGTAATATGTACCATTCTTCCTATATGACATTTAGATAAGTTTTTACAGTTTATTTGATCTAAATACACGATTTAAAATCACATCAAAACGAGAAAATTAGCACAAGTTTTACACAAATTTGTGAACATAAAAAACTAAACTTGAAAGAAATTACTGAGGTAGCCATATTTGTTTTATCACGTATTTGCAAGTCAAATTTCCCAGATATCGCCTTGTGCAAGCCAAATTTCCCGAATATCGCGTATGTGCAAGTCAAATTTTCCCAATATCGCGTATTTGCAAGTCAAATTACCCGAATACCGAGTGTTTGCAAGTCAGATTTCCGAATACCGCGTATTTGCAAAGAAAAAGTTTGTAAAAAAAATTTCAAAATGGTATTTGGCGTTCCCGTAAATCGAATCTCGTGACGTGCTGTAAAGAAATATTGACGAATGTCACGTTTTTTGTTCAATGTTTAGAGCAAACATATGTGTTTTTTGAAATTTTTAAGCAGCAAGTCAAATTTTGTGAAGCTTTATGCTTAAAGCTAATAATAAGTTCGAAATTTCCCGAGAGCATATTTTACAACCTGTGGAATCAGTCATAGTCTTAATTTCGGATATATACATAAATACTTATAATAAAAATTAAAAAATACCTAGGATGCAAAACAAGTGTTCCCCAGATATTTCCCACGTTAGGCAACATTTCTAACCTAAAAGCAACCTATGAGCATTAATGGTAAAATTTTAAACTAGCACGTTTAAAATACTCTTGTAAGCAATAGTGGTGTCTGTGCCGTCAACAATACCTATGAGCAAGATTTAACGGTGATATGCAACTTTAATGAAGCTCTCGGATGAATTTATAAGAAGTTTTGAGGCCGCTAATTCTGCATGTTCTTTCCGTCACATAAATGACAAGGGCGTATTTGTTTTAGTCAAACTAGGACATTATTAGTGTCACATACGCCATACAGTACCTACTATGTATATGGAGTTAAAAACTCAGGTACTATATAAATCAATATCAAGTAAAGAAGACTAATGATTGAATCTACAACACAGACAACCCCATGTACGTAATATGTTTATACAGGGTAAGGATGGTTAAACACCACAAATGAGGGTCCGTGAATTCAGCCGCACTTTTGTTAGCCGCAAGGACCAAAATGGGTGGGCTGGTTTGTGCTTCGTTTGTGCCTTTTCCTGCTTCAAGAATTTTCGTTCCTGCTTTTGGCGTTTCCGAGAAAATCCAAAATTTCATATCTGCGGCCAGGTTCACGCCAGCCGCAACTTTTTGGATTTTGTAATTTTTTGACTTGCGGCTCGTTTGTGCTTCGTTTGTGCCTTATCCTGCTTCAAGAATTTTCGTTCCTGCTTTTCGCGTTTCCAAGAAAATCGAAAAGTAATTATCTGCGGCCAGGTTCACGCCAGCCGCAACATTTTGGAATTTGTAAAATTTTTACTTGCGGTTCGTTTGTGCTTCGTTTGTGCCTTTTCCTGCTTCAAAAATTTTCGTTCCTGCTTTTTCCGTTTTTGAGAAAATCGAAAATCAAAATTCGGGAAGCGTGAACTCAGCCGCACTTTTGTTAGCCGCAAGGATCAAAATGGGTGGGCTGGTTTGTGCTTCGTTTGTGCCTTTTCCTGCTTCAAGAATTTTCGTTCCTGCTTTTTGCGTTTCCAAGAAAAACGCATAAAAAGAAAATTCAATTTTTACGTAATTTAAAATGTGCGTCTGGAGTAACAAATAGATTACTTTTTTTTCTTGTTATCATGCACTAAAAAATATTCCCCAGTCCATAATTTGTCCGGAAAATTGAACCCTTCTTAGAGAAAAACGACATAATTTATAAAATCAATGCTTTTACATATTCCCGAGGTGCGGCTCGAAAAACTGTTTGGAACTGCAGAAGTATTATGGTGCGGATGGTTAGTGCTTACTATCAAAAGATTCCTGCTTCCATAATATGTTCGGAAAATATATTCCTTTTTAGAAAAAATCGACATTTTTTAAAAAATCTACGATTTTACACATTCTCGAGGTGCGGCTCGTAAAACTGTTTGGAACTGCTGAAGTATTATGGTGCGGTTGGTTAGTGCCTACTATCAAAAGATTCCTGCTTCCATAATATGTTCGGAAAATATATTCCTTCTTAGAGAAAATCGACATTTTTTAAAAAATCTATGATTTTACACATTCTCGAGGTGCGGCTCGTAAAACTGTTTGGGACTGCTGAAGTATTATGGTGCGGTTGGTTAGTGTCTACTATCAAAAGATTCCTGCTTCCATAATATGTTCGGAAAATATATTCCTTCTTAGTGAAAATCGACATTTTTTTAAAAATCTATGATTTTACACTTTCCCGACGTGCGGCTCGGAAAACTGTTTGGAACTGCTATAGTATTGTGGTGCGGTTGGTTAGTGCCTACTATCAAGATTCCTGCTTCCATAATATGTTCGGAAAATATATTCCTTCTTAGAGAAAATCGACATTTTTTAAAAAATCTATGATTTTACACATTCTCGAGGTGCGGCTCGTAAAACTGTTTGGAACTGCTGAAGTATTATGGTGCGGTTGGTTAGTGTCTACTATCAAAAGATTCCTGCTTCCATAATATGTTCGGAAAATATATTCCTTCTTAGTGAAAATCGACATTTTTTTAAAAAATCTATGAGTTTACACATTCTCGAGGTGCGGCTCGGAAAACTGTTTGGAACTGCTATAGTATTGTGGTGCGGTTGGTTAGTGCCTACTATCAAAAGATTCCTGCTTCCATAATATGTTCGGAAAATATATTCCTTCTTAGAGAAAATCGACATTTTTTAAAAAATCTATGATTTTACACATTCTCGAGGTGCGGCTCGGAAAACTGTTTGGAACTGCTGTAGTATTATGGTACGGCTGGTTAGTGCCTACTATCAGAAGATTCCTGCTTCCATAATATGTTCGGAAAATATATTCCTTCTTAGACAAAATCGACATTTTTTTAAAAATCTATGATTTTACACTTTCCCGACGTGCGGCTCGGAAAACTGTTTGGAACTGCTATAGTATTGTGGTGCGGTTGGTTAGTGCCTACTATCAAAAGATTCCTGCTTCCATAATATGTTCGGAAAATATATTCCTTCTTAGAGAAAATCGACATTTTTTAAAAAATCTATGATTTTACACATTCTCGAGGTGCGGCTCGGAAAACTGTTTGGAACTGCTGTAGTATTATGGTACGGCTGGTTAGTGCCTACTATCAGAAGATTCCTGCTTCCATAATATGTTCGGAAAATATATTCCTTCTTAGACAAAATCGACATTTTTTTAAAAATCTATGATTTTACACATTCTCGAGGTGCGGCTCGTAAAACTGTTAGGAACTGCTGAAGTATTATGGTGCGGTTGGTTAGTGCCTACTATCAAAAGATTCCTGCTTCCATAATATGTTCGGAAAATATATTCCTTCTTAGAGAAAATCGACATTTTTTAAAAAATCTATGATTTTACACATTCTCGAGGTGCGGCTCGTAAAACTGTTTGGAACTGCTGAAGTATTATGGTGCGGTTGGTTAGTGTCTACTATCAAAAGATTCCTGCTTCCATAATATGTTCGGAAAATATATTCCTTCTTAGTGAAAATCGACATTTTTTAAAAAATCTATGATTTTACACGTTTCCCACGTGCGGCTCGGAAAACTGTTTGGAACTGCTGTAGTATTATGGTACGGCTGGTTAGTGCCTACTGTCAGAAGATTCCTGCTTCCATAATATGTTCGGAAAATATATTCCTTCTTAGTGAAAATCGACATTTTTTAAAAAATCTATGATTTTACACTTTCCCGACGTGCGGCTCGGAAAACTGTTTGGAACTGCTATAGTATTGTGGTGCGGTTGGTTAGTGCCTACTATCAAAAGATTCCTGCTTCCATAATATGTTCGGAAAATATATTCCTTCTTAGAGAAAATCGACATTTTTTAAAAAATCTATTATTTTACACATTCTCGAGGTGCGGCTCGTAAAACTGTTTGGAACTGCTGAAGTATTATGGTGCGGTTGGTTAGTGTCTACTACCAAAAGATTCCTGCTTCCATAATATGTTCGGAAAATATATTCCTTCTTAGTGAAAATCGACATTTTTTAAAAAATCTATGATTTTACACTTTCCCGACGTGCGGCTCGGAAAACTGTTTGGAACTGCTATAGTATTGTGGTGCGGTTGGTTAGTGCCTACTATCAAAAGATTCCTGCTTCCATAATATGTTCGGAAAATATATTCCTTCTTAGAGAAAATCGACATTTTTTAAAAAATCTATGATTTTACACATTCTCGAGGTGCGGCTCGTAAAACTGTTTGGAACTGCTGAAGTATTATGGGGCGGTTGGTTAGTGTCTACTATCAAAAGATTCCTGCTTCCATAATATGTTCGGAAAATATATTCCTTCTTAGAGAAAATCGACATTTTTTTAAAAAATCTATGATTTTACACGTTTCCCACGTGCGGCTCGGAAAACTGTTTGGAACTGCTGTAGTATTATGGTACGGCTGGTTAGTGCCTACTATCAGAAGATTCCTGCTTCCATAATATGTTCGGAAAATATATTCCTTCTTAGAGAAAATCGACATTTTTTAAAAAATCTATGATTTTACACATTCTCGAGATGCGGCTCGTAAAACTGTTTGGAACTGCTGAAGTATTATGGTGCGGATGGTTAGTGCCTACTATCAGAAGATTCCTGCTTCCATAATATGTTCGGAAAATATATTCCTTCTTAGAGAAAATCGACATTTTTTAAAAAATCTATGATTTTACACATTCTCGAGATGCGGCTCGTAAAACTGTTTGGAACTGCTGAAGTATTATGGTATGGATGGTTAGTTCTTACTATCAAAAGATTCCTGCTTCCATAATATGTTCGGAAAATATATTCCTTCTTACAGAAAATCGACATTTTTTAAAAAATCTATGATTTTACACATTCTCGAGATGCGGCTCGTAAAACTGTTTGGAACTGCTGAAGTATTATGGTGCGGATGGTTAGTGCCTACTATCAGAAGATTCCTGCTTCCATAATATGTTCGGAAAATATATTCCTTCTTAGAGAAAATCAACATTTTTTAAAAAATCTTTGATTTTACACATTCTCGAGATGCGGCTCGTAAAACTGTTTGGAACTGCTGAAGTATTATGGTATGGATGGTTAGTGCTTACTATCAAAAGATTCCTGCTTCCATAATATGTTCGGAAAATATATTCCTTTCTAGAGAGAATCGACTTTTTTTTTTAAATCTGTGTTTTTACACAAAATATATCTTAAAAAATTGATTATATTGCCTAATTTCGACTTTTTGTATCGACGTACATAAAACGTTTTAATAATTAAATTGGCACCAACTTCAAGACTTTGTAGTTTTGCGCTTTTTAGTGACCTGTTTAATGGAGTTTTATTTTTTAATTTAGTCTTTATTTAGTCTATTGTTGTCGTGGCATTTTGAACATTCTGTATGGGCGCAAAATTGGTCCTTTCTAGGGAAAATCGACCACTTTTGTAAAATAAATGTTTTAGGTATTCTCATAATGCAGTTCGATAAAGTAAATAACAATAAAAAAAATATCTCCTCTTAGAAAGAAATTTTGATTTGTATGGTAGCTGCTGATCGTAATTTGTACCCCTTCCTAAAAAATCATTGATATCTTGTGTACTATACACTGACTAATCGTAATAATAATAATATTTGTGTTGACTATATATTTTCTGTATGGCCATATTATTCAAATTACTGACATCATAGTATAAAAAATGCACCAGTCAGTGAAATGAATAGGCTTGTAATTTGTGGGTGTAAATATCGGAGATATCGACTGTTCTCCAATAATAATAATAATAATATGATTTCAGTGCAGTACAGAATGTCAGCACCTGTAGTCACTTAACTGTCAAAATGACTTTTGGCTAATCGGACTCATGATTGATGTAAATGCTTCATCGATTAAATAATGCGAGTTATGTTAGAAAGACTTTTAAAGTTGATGTATATAGTACATACTGTATATAATATTATAAACATCTGTATTCCATAACACCCTTATACATTGACCTTGACAATGGCCTCTCACTTAAGTTATGCTGTTTGGACAAATTCTTTCACACTTCATAATATGTGACTTTGTTTTATTATGTTAACCCATTCGTCCCCGCTGTTTTATTTTAAGGACACTATATTTTTTTCACAAGTTAATTTTTTTTTTGTATTGTTTCTAATAAAATTGGTATTTTGTAAACGAATGTTTGACCCATAGTAGTATTTAAATGAACGTTAATCATTGTCCTATGAATTGTGTAATGGTTTATGTTATGTAAGCTGCGTATACTGATATTGAAAAGATTGTAAGTTGATGCAGTTGCATTCTGTGTTGAGACAGGTTGAAGTTCATTGTATTGGGCCACTATATGATGAAGAGGAATAAATAGAGGCGTTGCCAAGGACAAGGTTGTAAAAAAAAACCTCTGACTTTTTGTGAAAAATGCGGAAAAACACTTTGGAGTGATTGTTTTATACCTTAATATATGAAATAAGCTTACAAAACTTTATTTTAAAAATGTTTGTGATGATAGTTTTAAAATAAAGTTGGATTTTCTTACAACTGTGATCTTTTTTAATTTCTAACCCTATATCTACTTTGTCATAGTTATTGGACATGTTGGTTCAGCAACCAGAAATATTTTATTTAGCTTTTAAAAAAAGGCTATGTTTTCGATTCTTGGAAAGTAATAGGTTAACCTCGAAAAAAATAACATAAGGTATAGTGTAGGTTCCTACAAAAATTTAAAACTGTTTGTAGACGTCACGCCGTCTCACCAAATCCCTGATTACATATTAATGATTTAATTTGAACAGATTTGCAAACCTTTTATTAAAAATAAGGAAAGTTTACGGAATAGAACGCAAACTTCTAAGCATTCTACACATCTACTCCGTCGCAAGAGTGATTGCATTAGGCACTAACCAACCGCACCATAATACTTCAGCAGTTCCAAACAGTTTTCCGAGCCGCACGTCGGGAACGTGTAAAATCATAGATTTTTAAAAAAATGTCCATTTTCTCTAGAAAGGACTATATTTTCCGAACATATTATGGAAGCAGGAATCTTCTGATAGTAGGCACTAACCAGCCGTACCATAATACTACAGCAGTTCCAAGCAGTTTTCCGAGCCGCACGTGGGGAACGTGTAAAATCATAGATTTTTTAAAAAAATGTCGATTTTCACTAAGAAGGAATATATTTTCCGAACATATTATGGAAGCAGGAATCTTTTGATAGTAGGCACTAACCAACCGCACCATAATACTTCAGCAGTTCCAAACAGTTTTACAAGCAGCACCTCGAGAATGTGTAAAATCATAAATTTTTTAAAACATGTCGATTTTCTCTAAGAAGGAATATATTTTCCGAACATATTATGGAAGCAGGAATCTTCTGATAGTGGGCACTCACCAACCGCATGATAAAACTTCAGCACTTCCAAAAAGTTTTACGAGCCGAACCTCGAGAATATGTAAAATCATAGATTTTTTAAAAAATGTCGATTTTCTCTAAGAAGGAATATATTTTCCGAACATATTATGGAAGCAGGAATCTTCTGATAGTAGGCACTAACCAGCCGTACCATAATACTACAGCAGTTCCAAACAGTTTTCCGAGCCGCACGTGGGGAACGTTTAAAATCATAGATTTTTTAAAAAATGTCGATTTTCACTAAGAAGGAATATATTTTCCGAACATATTATGGAAGCAGGAATCTTTTGATAGTAGGCACTAACCAACCGCACCATAATACTTCAGCAGTTCCAAACAGTTTTACAAGCAGCACCTCGAGAATGTGTAAAATCATAAATTTTTTAAAACATGTCGATTTTCTCTAAGAAGGAATATATTTTCCGAACATATTATGGAAGCAGGAATCTTCTGATAGTGGGCACTCACCAACCGCATGATAAAACTTCAGCACTTCCAAAAAGTTTTACGAGCCGAACCTCGAGAATATGTAAAATCATAGATTTTTTAAAAAATGTCGATTTTCTCTAAGAAGGAATATATTTTCCGAACATATTATGGAAGCAGGAATCTTCTGATAGTAGGCACTAACCAGCCGTACCATAATACTACAGCAGTTCCAAACAGTTTTCCGAGCCGCACGTGGGGAACGTTTAAAATCATAGATTTTTTAAAAAATGTCGATTTTCACTAAGAAGGAATATATTTTCCGAACATATTATGGAAGCAGGAATCTTTTGATAGTAGGCACTAACCAACCGCAACATAATACTTCAGCAGTTCCAAACAGTTTTACGAGCCGCACCTCGAGAATGTGTAAAATCATAGATTTTTTAAAAAATGCCGATTTTCTCTAAGAAGGAATATATTTTCCGAACATATTATGGAAGCAGGAATCTTTTGATAGTAGGCACTAACCAACCGCACCATAATACTTCAGCAGTTCCTAACAGTTTTACGAGCCGCACCTCGAGAATGTGTAAAATCATAGATTTTTAAAAAAATGTCGATTTTGTCTAAGAAGGAATATATTTTCCGAACATATTATGGAAGCAGGAATCTTCTGATAGTAGGCACTAACCAGCCGTACCATAATACTACAGCAGTTCCAAACAGTTTTCCGAGCCGCAAATGGGAAACGTGTAAAATCATAGATTTTTTAAAAAAATGTCGATTTTCACTAAGAAGGAATACATTTTCCGAACATATTATGGAAGCAGGAATCTTTTGATAGTAGGCACTAACCAACCGCACCATAATACTTCAGCAGTTCCAAACAGTTTTACGAGCCGCACCTCGAGAATGTATAAAATCATAGATTTTTTAAAAAATGTCGATTTTTTCTAAAAAGGAATATATTTTCCGAACATATTATGGAAGCAGGAATCTTTTGATAGTAAGCACTAACCATCCGCACCATAATACTTCTGCAGTTCCAAACAGTTTTTCGAGCCGCACCTCGGGAATATGTAAAAGCATTGATTTTATAAATTATGTCGTTTTTTTCTAAGAAGGGTTCAATTTTCCGGACAAATTATGGACTGGGGAATATTTTTTAGTGCATGATAACATGAAAAAAAAGTAATCTATTTGTTACTCCAGACGCACATTTTAAATTACGTAAAAATTGAATTTTCTTTTTATGCGTTTTTCTCGGAAACGCAAAAAGCAGGAACGAAAATTCTTGAAGCAGGAAAAGGCACAAACGAAGCACAAACCAGCCCACCCATTTTGATCCTTGCGGCTAACAAAAGTGCGGCTGAGTTCACGCTTCCCGAATTTTGATTTTCGATTTTCTCAAAAACGGAAAAAGCAGGAACGAAAATTTTTGAAGCAGGAAAAGGCACAAACGAAGCACAAACGAACCGCAAGTAAAAATTTTACAAATTCCAAAATGTTGCGGCTGGCGTGAACCTGGCTGCAGATAATTACTTTTCGATTTTCTTGGAAACGCGAAAAGCAGGAACGAAAATTCTTGAAGCAGGATAAGGCACAAACGAAGCACAAACGAGCCGCAAGTCAAAAAATTACAAAATCCAAAAAGTTGCGGCTGGCGTGAACCTGGCCGCAGATATGAAATTTTGGATTTTCTCGGAAACGCCAAAAGCAGGAACGAAAATTCTTGAAGCAGGAAAAGGCACAAACGAAGCACAAACCAGCCCACCCATTTTGGTCCTTGCGGCTAACAAAAGTGCGGCTGAGTTCACGGACCCCACAAATGATGATAGTTTGTAGGGTTCTGTACAGAAAACGAACACATAAGATCCAAGTGTGTAGGCTTTCACGGTCAGCGTTGTAAAATTTATTAGCTTTCGGGCTTGTACGCCGTGATTCATTGGTATTTCTACCTGACGTTTCGTCTACAACTGCGGTAGACAATATCAAAGGCGATATGGTAGCGGGCGCAGTATCCTTCTAAGCTTCTCACATGTAAATGTACCTGTGAGCAGCCTAGTGAAAAGTCAAAAACTAAAAAATAAATATTATTTTTCGTTTTTTAGTGTATTTGCCATATGGCAACATACACTATTGGCGTCGGTCGGATGGCGGGACCTAAGGGTCGGACCAAAATTTCTCGACGTTTCATAACCTCCTAAACACTTTGGCACCATTTTTGAAAATGTTTATATATATATGTATATATATATTTATATATATATATATATATATATACACGTATATATATACGTATATATATACGTAATATATATATATATATATATATATATATATATATATATATATATATATATATATACGTATATATATATATGTGTGCGGGCAATAACTTTCGAAAGAGTTAATTGATTTTAACGAAATTTGGCCCACGTATTGAAATCCATCACCGCAAGGAGCCTATTTAAAATGGGCGTAATCGAGCCATTTTAAGGGTAGTTTTTAGGGGTTGAAAAATGTTTTTGAGCCCTAAAATACCGAAAAAATTCTCAGAATCGTTTCAAAATTGACATTTAACACTTTAGTAGTATTTAAAAAGTGTCCCTAAAATTTTAATAAAATCGGCCCAACAGGACCGGACTTACAAATTTTTTGGAAACACTAATTTGTAAATAGTGACTTATTTATTGAAGGCTGTATTTAATTCGGTGTAGACGTTAGATGGATAATAATATTGCAGTTAAGAAAAATAAAATGTTATTTTAAGGGGTGTATTAAGGAGTCAAATTTTTTATTTTGCCCAAAAACCAACTTAAGTGTGCATAATAAAGCCACACTGCCTATATTATCAAATACACTATATTGTCGGCAGGGTTTTGGCACTGCGACCCGGGTTTTTAGTGTATTTGCCATATGGCAACATACACTATTGGCATCGGTCGGATGGCGGGACCTAGGGGTCGGACCAAAATTTCTCGACGTTTCATAACCTCCTAAACACTTTGGCACCATTTTTAAAAATGTTTATATATATATGTATATATATATATATATTTATATATATATATATATATATATATATATATATATACGTATATATATATATATATATATATATATATATATGTGTGCGGGCAATAACTTTCGAAGGAGTTAGTTGATTTTAACGAAATTTGGCCCACGTGTTGAAATCCATCACCGCAAGAAGCCTATTTAAAATGGGCATAATCGGGCTATTTTAAGGGTAGTTTTTGGGGGTTGAAAAGTGTTTTTGGGCCCCAAAATACCGAAAAAATTCTCCGAATCGTTTCAAAATTGAAATTAAACCCTCTGGTAGTAATTAAAAAGTGTCCCTAAAATTTTAATAAAATCGGCCCGACAGGACCGGACTTACAAATTTTATGAAAACACTAGTTTGCAGATAGTGAATTATTTACTGAAAGTTGCATATAATTTGGTCTAGAGGTTCGATTGATAATAATATTGCAATTAAGAAAAAAAATGTTATTTTAAGGGCTGTATTAAGGAGTAAATTATTTTTTTTACCCAAAAACCAACTTAAGTTCGCATAATACAGCCACACTGCCTGTATCAGCAAATACACTATATTGTCGGCAGGGTTTTGGCACTGCGACCCGGGTTTTTTTTATTTTTTTAATGTGTTATAAAATTGTCATCAGTTTGTATGTCTCCTACTTTTTCACATCCTTGATAGATGTTCTAAAAGTACGCCAGTTGTATAAAGTAAGCAGTGAGCGAATGGCAGCAGCTTTTCCGACACGAGTATCGAGCTTTAACAGGATTTAACCATTAGGTGGACGAACATTCAATAACGATGATTAAATTGTTATCCCTCAAGGCACTCTGCCTCGACCATTATCAGTGATGTCTGGTGACCACCAATCCATAGCTACTCTCTCATCTGCGGCGAATTCGCTTGCTGTCACAGTAGGGCTTCCCACACCGGAATTTCGGATTCAATTTTCAAACGTTAATTCCGAAAACCAAGAAATTAAAATCAGAGTTACGGAAATAATGAAATGATATAAAATTAACAATTGTTTGTTTATCCGAATGAATATTAGCATCCATGATTTATACAAATTCAGAACAAAAATCGCAGGAATTTTGTCAAATCTTGATTTGTATTGGGTTGTAAAGTACATTACAGTTTAACGTTTATTGTGGAGTACTTATTATGATGCCTGATGAAGGTCAAATAATTATTGACCGAAACGCCGCTAAAATCTGTGATGATTATAATAAGCATTTCTTTTTTCGCCTACGTTCTTGCGATTTTTGTTCTGAATTGTTTGCTTAAAAAGTGGGTCTTAAAGATATTATATACAGGTCACCTGGAAGACCGTTCAATATTTTTATCAATTACGCAATATCAACTCACAATCTACTGGATGACGTCTATTTATCCAACGGAATAAGCTCGCCTTGGTACATAATAACCTTGGGTCGTTTTAATAAAGATTTTGTCAATGATGGATAATCTCTCTTTAGAATCTTAGGTTACGAAAGATTAAGTTTCATTTAAGTATTCTTAATAATTATTACTAGTCGAGTATTGCTTGCAAATTTCTGGATTATTTTCATTCAACGTATTTTTAAGGCCAGCAGAATTCGATTTAAAAAAAAGATAATTTATTCTACCTTTCTCGATATCGAAACAGGTTCTGGAAATGAGATTAAATATCGATACCAGTTCCGGAATTGCCAATATTGAAAGCCCTAGTCATGATCTGTGTTGATCAGCCAATGTCCCCAACTTAAAGATAACACAAAACAGACTCGCCGTCTGCGGTACCACTGAAGCGTATACAGAGTTGTCTCATGTAATAATATTTGTATTAGAAACGTTTAAGGTGACTCATTCTAAAATCATATTAGATTTGCCGAATATCGCAATCCACTGTATCCCTGTGTTAGAGAGAGACCACAATGAAATCGTCCTAATATTAACCGACACAAAAGTTACCAGATATCAAAGTCATTAGATGCACAGGTCACCTCGTTGATGAATGACGACAGCTGGAAAACTGTTCAATATTTCTATCAACCACGCAAAAATCAATTGACAGTCCACTGAATGACGCCATACCCACATTAATATCCAAGAAACGAGGTCACCTCTGTATGTACGTAATAATCTTGACTAGTTATTTTAAGGCTTATATGTTTCCAGTTTCCAATAACATTTACGTCAGCTTTGACAGTAATTATTGTTTTTATTATTATTATTTTTAAAAAGAAAATTAGAAGTCAAGGGCGTCGCCAGCCTTTGAGTCAGAGGGGGGCAGAAGGATGAGAAAAAAACAAAAATTCAGATTTTTGAGGGTCAAGATATTAAATATTAACACATTTATTGAATCCTTAAATTTGATTTTAGTTTCAGAGTGATTCTGCTGAACGCTACATTTTATTACTTACTTATTCTGTGACATTAGGCAGGAAAACTTATAACTTAAAAAAATCCCGAACCTCTAGGGACCAGCTGCCCCTACCTGCCCCCCCTTGGCGACGCCCCTGTTAGAAGTAATTAAAAATAAATAATGATTGACTGGTCCTATTTCGCACGGGTACAAATAGGCTTGAATTCGCTTTGTTGAACAGATTTGAATGCAGTTTTTACCATTCGATAGTTTATTTCTTGGGGAAGGTTTAGATCTATGAAAAATAACTGGAACCCGGCTTCGTTCGGGTGCAAATCGGACTAAATTCGATATACTGAACAAATTTGAACGCAATTTTTACCATTCGATAGCTTATGTCTGAGGGTAAAGTCAACAGAGACAATACCCGAGTACAAATATTATTTAATTTATACTTGGTAGAACATGATTACTAATAACAGATAAATAAAAACACTTGAAAATTTTCAAACATTTTTATTAGTAAATTATGTCTTGACGATCGTTTCGGACAATAAGTCCATTTATTGTCCGAAACGATCGTCAAGAAATAATTTAAAAATAAATTTTTTTGTAGAAATTTCAAGTGTTTTTATTTTTCTGCTAATATTATCGATTTCAAGTTGAAAAGTGAAAAAGCGAAGCGAGTGAGTAATTTAATAATTCATTATAAATTTGAGCCACCAAGCGAAGCGAGTCAGTAATGTATTAATTAATTAATTATAAATTCGGGCGAGCTATATGATTTGTGAACAAAATGTTTCAATTCAAAAAATATATTATTCGATTGAACAAATACCGCTAGCGGACTGTCGAAAGAAAACGGTTTGTGTTTTAAATAGATTTGTCACTGACATGGAAGATGCTCAACTCTCCTTTATAATTATTTTCTCTAACGTTTAAACCGAAAATTGAGCGACGCATATAGTAAACACGCTATACGGGACACGTTACTGTATAGTCGTGTTCTGTATATTCACCCCGCTGTCAAATTCGACGCCATTTATCACCCATCAGCTGATGAGTCATGGCCACCATGGATCCAACACACATGCATTACAAATATACCTTATATCTCTGCACTATGATTTATAATGGTGTTTTAAAAACGAAATTTTTATTAGGTCAACGTATTAAAATAGGATTATTTCTAAGCATTCTTGTGCTCTCAAATTATAAAAAAAATGTTCATAAAAAAATAAAAAAAATTTGTCGGGAAAAACGACTTTTTAAGTAAACACTTATTTGTTATTTATAGCGACGTTTCGTCCCTTGCTTGGGAATTTTTCAAGCTTTATACCTATTAAATGTTTTGATCAAGTAGATATAAAAGTTAAAATACACATGTAAATATAAATTTGAGTTAAACAATTGTTCAACAAAAAGTTTGTAATAATTCCGTTTTTTAAAAAATATTTTTACGGTTGATATTCAAATTATTAAAAAAAAATAATAATAATAATTTGAACATCAGCCGTAAAAATATTTTTTAAAAAACGAAATTATTACAAACTTTTTAATGAACAATTGTTTAACTCAAATTTATATTTACATGTGTATTTTAACTTTTATATCTACTTGATCAAAACATTTATTAAACCTTAAAAAATTCCCAAGCAAGGGACGAAACGTCGCTATAAATAACAAATAAGTGTTTATTTAAAAAGTCCTTTTTCCCGACAAATCATTTTTATATTAATTACCAAGAACAAAAAAGAAAAAATGTTCTTAAAAAAATTTAAAAATCAAAAAACCCGACTGTGTCAGAAGGGAACTAAAAAAATGGAAACAAGATTAAATGATAACATGCAGTCGGAGGCATACATGTAGTAACTGTAATACGTTGAACAGAAATACTGGATTCATCCGACTGCATTTATCATTTAATCTTGTTTCCATTTTTTTAGTTCCCTTCTGACACAGTCGGGTTTTTTGATTTTTTTAATTTACTTTTTCATTTTATTTTTTTTAGTTTAGTCTATTTTTTTCAGACATGTTTTTGCAGTCGGGTTTTTTGTTTTTTAAATAATTTGGTTTATTTGAAGTTTTATAAGATTACTTTCTTTTGTATATGCCCAATAGTTTCACTCTTGACACTTTCGAGGTAAAAGTATCATAGAATGGTTCAATTAACAATTTCATTTTACAATTTGCTTTTCCAAATTACATTTAAACATATAAGTTGTATAAATTTTTGCAATCACCTTGTAATATTATTCATTTTGATACCCTATTGGATTAATTTCTAAAAAAAAAATTCGAGCCGCACATTATGGCACCTAAAATCCGCCATTTTGATTTTTTGACGTCACCTATCCTAAGACACTTGGCTTTCTAAGATAAATCCAATGGTACCTTAATTTTAGAAATCGGTCCAGCCGTTTGGATGATACGAGGTAATAAAGAATATTACATACATAGATACGCGCAAAGATCATAGCCCTCTTTGGCAGTCGGGTAATAATAATTTCTATAGTTCTGTGATCCATTAAAAATTAATTATTATTGACGATATGGCTTTAGTTGTCGAGCGTTTATAATTTACTATCAATTCAATAATTATTATGATTGAAAAATGCTAATATATATTATAATGGCCTGTTACACTTGATCCCCCATTTCTTGGCCTTATTCAGTTTTTATATCTTTTTGAAGAACTTTTTACCTTGATCAAAATATTTCAGTGATGATAACAAAGTATAGTAAATTTGGCTTTTTTTATTTATTTCTTCAGTATAAACAGTTAATAACTTTTTATTATAATTGAAATTCGAATTTAGAATCAAATCTATAAATATATAATTATATCAAGTTCTCTTTTTACTAAATACCTGCGATTTTTCTTAATTTATAATTTTATAAACACGAAATATTCTTTCGATATACTATTGTTACTTAATATGATTTTTGATTATTAAATTTTCTAAAGGTTACATAATTTGCGGTATAAATGATACGAGTTTAGTCTTGATGTGATTTCGACCAAGAGTAGTGAATATTATTTATCAGCATTTTTAAGTTACTTTTTTTGTCAAATAAGTTTACGAGTATATAGTTATCGAAAATAAATTTTTGAGACTTTTTTTAATGCATTCGTCATAAAAGTTACGGTGAATTGAAATTGAAAAAGAGTTACTGTCCTGTGAATTGATTTAAACCTGTGAAATAAAGAAATGACAAACGATAATGGTTAAAATACCTGTTTTGTTTTTTGAAAAGCACTTTTTAACGATTCTACATACGTATTTAATTACTTTTAAAAAATTTAAAACACTTAAAATTTACTAAAAAACTAACTATCATATGTTTACCAAATTAAAAACTAAATTATAAAATAATTATGACATCTGTTGTCGTGCGTCTATAATTTATAATATTTACAGTTAATTAATGTGTATTAATTAAGTATTGAAATCATATTAAACATTAAAAAAGTGACTAAATTTCGTCTCATAGGAATCATAATATAAGGTATGGAGATTTTTTTTTTGAATGCACGAATCGATAGAAATAAGCAATACATAATATTTTATATTTCGCGATAGTTTGGGGTTTATTCATCGCATACAACAGGTAGGCAATGTATCAAGGTAACAGTTAAGTTTTATGAAGGTCAGCGACTGTGACCGCTTGGCCAGTCCTCTAGCATTATACTATATACAAGGTGTCTTATTTACGTCGACTTCGTTGCTTATTAACCTTTTGAGTCTCAAGGAGCGCGACTCAATACCCTGGCCGAAAATGCAAGTAGCGCGATCGCACTTTTGCTCCCGAACGAACTAATACGATTTCTATTTCATATTTGCCGATTCTTGTTAATTGTTTTTGGAATTATAATTAGGGAATGGCGCTTTTAGCTAATTCTCTAAAAATCATGTTGGCACTCAAAGGGTTAATATAACCAATATATCAACTCGTTTTTTTTAACCGACTTTGTCAAAAAATTTTGATCTGACAATTTCCACGCAAAAACAGTCTTATATTGTTATCAAACTGCCAATCATGTAGAACATTAGATTGTACTCACATAAAAACAAATGATCGATCTACATAGAAAATATCACTTTACAAGCTAAATTTTGCTCAATATGCGCATAAAAATGTTTCGAAGTAGAAATTGTAGGTACAAAAAAAAATTATATATTTTAAATACATGATTAGACAAATTAAAACAGATAGGTACCGTTTCAATCGATCATTTATTGTACGCGCAGGATCGATTTAAAATGATGTGAAGGTCATTTTCAAAATATATATTCTGACAATGCAGTATTGGAATCCAGTATTTATATAGTCAATCACTTTTGTGAATTTTCTAATTTAAAGTTTTTTGTTTGATTTTCATTTAAATTTTAACATAGCGGTGAAACTTCTTGAAAATTGACTATTAAACACTAACGGTTTTCCCGCAGACTTCGTAATGGTATAGTAAATATACAGGGTGTCCGAGAATTATCTTTACAACTTTGAAATTTAATAACTTTTGAAATAAAAAAGATATTCACATTCTGTGTTCTGCAGTTATTAATGCAACTCATAAAGTTTTTTTCTCTGGGATTATTTGAAGGATATTATTTATCGGAGAAAGGTTACTGACATTGCTGACTTAAAAACCCGCATTACAGAGACAGAAAACAAAATGTGAATATCCTTTTTATTTCAAAAGTTATTAAATTTCAAAGTTGTAAAGATAATTCTCGGACACCCTGTATTGTACTCGGCTAAATTCTTTTATATAAAATCCACCCCCACCTAGTTCGGGTAGTGTGTTCAAAGAACCGTCGAACATGTATTTCTTTTTTAACTTAAGTAATTTTAGAGGTAGAGCCTATCCTTTATGAAGGTTTCCATCACCCTGATCACCCCCATAAGAGTTATTTTTGCAATGAAATGTAGCCTAGATCACTTCTGGCATAATCCTTTACCTATCTGTGAAGTGCCATCACAACCGACTCAACCGTTTCAAAAATTAGCCCGGACAGACAGAAAAAACTGACTGAAAACCGAAAAGTCGCACTAGGAATCTTTAAAACTGTACAATTACAGACTACGTTACGATTTTATTTATTTGTATTAATTGAACTAACTTCTATAAAATTCGTTTAAAAAGCAACTCTCGCAGTATGTGAACTTTGTAATCCATTGGCTATATATGCAAACACATCAATCATAACTTCTGTATAGAGTGCTGTATTGTACAAAGTTTGGAATTGTCGATTTTATTTATATGTATATGTTGTTAAGCCTGTCCCCATCAGGCGCAATCAAAGTTTAAATATTCAAAATAGATATAATATAGAAATGTAATTTGTAAACTAATAACTCACTGCGCACACACTTATTCAACAGTTTTTTCAACTGATTATTAGTTTATTAAACAATTAATTATTACTAGAAAACTCTTTTGACATTCGATATATCAGAATGTTTCAGAGTTTGTTGTTCGTAACCAAGGCATCCAGCTACCCATTATGTTATGTTCTATGATTTTTTTTTTCTACAAACCCCCTTATTTCGATCCCCGGGGAGAAAATAAAAAATCCGGCTACGCTGGGTTCTGTCCCGTGTCTCGTACTATAAGTGTGCCAAATTTGAACTTCCTAAGTTTACTGGGGCCCTTCTGGACAGACATCTGGACATCGGGACATCCGGACACACATTAGGAAATTATATAAGTAGATAACTAGGATCAAACAAAAGAGGACACGCTGTATAATTTATACACTCCGCTACTGCGAGTTACATCCATATTTCATACAGGATGTTTTCAATTTTAACATACGTACCTAACATACATACAAACGCGTAAGTCATTTGTTAATTTATAGATCCACTACCATAATACCACATGCATATCAAGCAATATATTGTACAGTAATCGTATAGAGCATGGGTCTCCAAACTTTTTAGCGTAAGGGCCTCACTGATGCCTCCCCTAGGTCTCAAAGGACAAGGCCTAGCTCACCTGCCCTGGGCTTATCGTACCATCAGTACAGTTTTGAATTACGCGCAAAATATTTACAGATTCAAAAAGTTGACATCAAAATGTCGCTCTCGAATAATTTCGTAGCATCATGTCACAACTCCTTGGTAGTGCCTACCCTATTTCTGGTAGAATATAAATAATAGCCACTTGGGTGGCATCGCCAAACCCTGTCGGTAGGGTATTTGCTAAATACTAATACAGACATTGTGGCTTTATTATTTGAATAACAAAATAAAAATTGTAATCCATTAATATACTCCTTAAAATAATATTTTATGTAAGTATTTCATTCATGAATAATTTATTTGGAAAATAAAAGCGCCACTGCGTACCCTTAACGACTTTAAAACTCGGCTTTTTCCGCATTGAAGCAGTCCTAACGAAACAGAAAAATTCTGTGACTTAGGGCCGTATTAATAATGGAAAGTTCATCCTTGATTCATTCTAGAGCCCTCGCTACTGTGAGAGTTAATGTCTAGCTATAGCTAAAAATAATTGGCTCTCGCATGTAGTGAATTTGAGTGTTGTATAACACTATATTATGAAGGATTAAAATGTTGAATTGTGTGCACCGTAGAGTAACTGATTAACTCATTCCGCCGCGAAAGTGGAAAGATTCTGGTTTAAATGCAGACGGTGATGTGTTCAGTGTTGGAATAATAAATTTTTCTAATATAGTGCTACTACAATGAATGTTTCTTAACAATTATAGCAGACATAAGCTATTATACTAAATAAATGTTTTAGTTAATTAAAATTTTGAGACCTCTGGAAACAGGTAGAGTATACTGCATAACAGAACCAACTTTTTATGTTTTAAAGATTTATCATATTGTTAAACTATTGGCAGCTATTTACACTTTAAAATAGAGAACATAGGTATCTATTTTGCATTATTGCAATGTATTGATAAAAATAAAGTATTACATACATATTACAGTAAAATAGTGTGGAAAATTCTAGGCGAATAACAAACCTTGAATTAAAGCAATATTTCTAATTTTTTTAACAAATAGTACGACACATTAGCTAAACTATCTTTTAGATAAAATTTCAGTTTTAATTTTTAAATCGATTTGTATTAAATGTGTCTGTGTAAATTTGGTTTAAATTCGGGTAAAACTTGGGTTGGGTTCAATTGAATCAATTTTACGAAATATTATTGCACAAATCAAATCTAAGTATTTTAATTGCAATAAATCAATTTTGACCAAAATCTTATTTGGTCGTAATAGTTTAAAAGTTAATAAATTATTGGAATTAACATTAAACTGAATTAATCGAGAGTTTATCTTCGACTAGGTATTATACTGATTTGAATTTCTGAAGTGAAACTTTTTTAGTGACCTGTCTGTTTGAAATTTTCTATAACGTTAGGGAAATGATTCAACGGCGGGAAAATAAAAATGAAACCGTGGAACGCAAAATTAACGGTGAAACGATGCAGCCGCGGGGAGAAACGTAAAATGGAATACGCATCATTGAAACGAGTTTATAACTCTAAGGAAGTTTCACTTCTTCCGTGAGCTTCTGTAGATGAGGCTCACATATTTTTTTATTTATAATTTGGATATAATATGTAGGTAGTCTATTATAAAAAAATTACGAAATATTGCAGTTTTGTCGCAAAACAAATAGGTTCATTCAAACCGTTTATTGTGAAGACGAACCGAATTATTATAAAGGTCGATTAACATACTATAATGACTCAAACACATACGTTTTATTTACATTCTGCAATCAGAAACATACGTAATGACTGTGAGTGAACAATTCTGAATTCATTTGAAATTGTAAATTAGATCGCTAGAGAAGAAAAAAAATCTCCAATCAATCCGATCACCGGTCTAATACAACTAATACAACATTTTTTATAGATAAGTGACTTTAAAACTCGTTTTATTTTAAGGTGACTGTTTAGCAGCTGGTCCAAATGCCCCCTTTTTCTCTATATTATGATTAGTTGGATGTGTGTTTGCATGTAAAAGTCATTTACTCACGTTTCTGAAATCTCTGATTTCTAAGAAAAATCTTTTTTGATTTCGGATGTTAATGCTTCAAAAAAAATTAGAAATATGTACCATTCTTCCCATATGACATATACTCAAGTTTTTGTAGTTCATTTGATGTAAATAAACGATTTAAAATCAAATAAAAATGAGAAAATTAAGTTTTACGAAATTTTTCTACAGAAAAAATTAAGTTGAAGCCAAGCATTTTTAACATAAGTTTGTAAAGAAAAACCTTTAAAATGTTAATTTCCTTCTCGTAATTCGAAATCTCGTGACGTGACTTAAAAGAAATATTGACGAATATCACGTTATTTTATTCAATTTTTTGAACAAAAATATACGTTTTTTGAAATTCTTAAGTGGAAACCTCAATTTTTTAAGTTTAATGCTTAAACACAGCTAATAAAAACAATGATAAAATTAATTTTGCGACTACAGTTCGAAATTTCCCAAAAGCATATTTTACAATATAAGAGATCAATCACCTTAAAGATAACGTGTTCTTAGCTTCTACGGAAAACACTGCAATACAATCAGAACTGAATCCACCCGATTTGTTTCAAATGGAAACTCCAAAAAAAGGGGTGGACAAATTTTGATAGACTTTCACCCCGCATCTGGTTTAGCAATTACCGAGCAGTTGCGAGACGGGAGTCCTCCTTTAAGACAGAGTCGGTGGCTGAGCGGCAAAGACCAACTGGTTGCGAGACATCTCCGTTATTTATTACCACTGCGAGATGAAAGATTAAAAATACAAACAGTTGACATGGGTTTACACAGATATCGGATATAATGTTTATTTTCTCATCAAATATTTTAAATGTTTTTATAATACTTTTACATCTATCGGTTTTTAATACACCTATAAAATATCATTTATATCATCAAATTGGTGCTTTCTTTTAATTTGTTCAGGGCCGGATTTACCCATTAGCAAAATAAGCAGTTGATTGGAACTCCCAATTCATCAGAAACTTGCGAATTTTGATACTAAATTCGACCAATTTTTTTTTTAATTTAGAAGAAAAATAGAATCAGACAAACTTTGAAGTTTTCGATATTTTCGGAATAATAAACAGTCAAAATAGCTATTCATTCAATATTTCATTTCATTTATACAACATCTTGAATATTTTTATTTATTTCGATTTACGCCTCAATTCATGCTGTACCAACAATTTTCTGTCGAATGTCACCTCTGGCACGCATCCCATAGGTTCACCATCCCTGGCTTTATTAATTGTCCGATTAATCTCTAAAATTATCTGCTCCTAAATGTATTAGACATTTAATTAATAAACAAAAAAAATTCTAAACTTTGTTTTTGATTTCAGATAAATATTTATTAGTTGATTTGTTAGAAATAATGTCCGTTAATTGCTATTTGAGATTATATTAAGCTAGCCAATATGTATACTAAATTTCTTCGAGTGCCAATGTTCTCTTTCAAATTGGACCGATATATCGATATTTTTTAAAAAAATATATCGGTATATATGGATACTTGAAAAAAATATCGATACGATATATATCGATACTTTTTGGCACGACATCCCTAATTTGCAGTTTAGCTTAGATTGAATTATTTCTTAAGTTAAGGATCTTTTCTATGACGACTGCTTAGAGACAAATATAAATACGACGCTGATTATTTGTCAAAACTCATATAGGATCCTTATGCATTTGTTAAATTTCGTTATTCTAAAATTTTTCTCTTTTATTTATTTGATATCATTTTAAACACGCTTCTAAGTTGTAAAATTTGTGTACAAGATAGTATAAATTATTTTCTAGTATTTTAAATTCCTGTCATTTTTTGAGGCTTTCAAAAAAAATATAGCGAAAGTGACTTTAAAAGAACTGTTAATTATGCAGACATTTGAAAGATGGTTCCTTTATAAAGAAAGATACCAGTCTTTAATATTTGACACGGTATTCGAAGCATGCAAAATTTGCTTGGTTTGTTCAAAGTAAAGAACTAAACAAATCTTTCAGATCTTTTCAGATTTTATCAGAAGTAATTTATTGCCTGGAGCAGTAAAATAAACAGACACGTTTATAATTGTGTTTTAATTTTGATTTTTCTTGTCATTACTCGAAAATCTTTTTTTCATGTTTCGCACTGAATTTTGAAGACAGACGACAAAATCAAACTTATTTTTTGTTTACTAAATAAATCAGTATATCTATTTTGGCGCATTCTAAAAAAACTTAATTATATTTGAATAATTTTCTTCTTAATTTAAGTGATGTTTTAATTCTCTTAATAATTTCGTAATAATACCAAGCTATTTTGGTTGCAATTTTTTAACCGTACAGTACTCGCAGGGCGTTAGTGATAATGTGTATCCATACTAAAGGTAATGTTTATTTTTTCATTGGAATAACTTTTTAATTTTTATATATTGTTAATTAAGATATAATAATACTGCCAAATTTAATTTTTAATCAGCTGATTTCCACAAATTTTGTCAATTTACTTAAACAAAATATGTAATTTTTCATGTCACAATTTTGACGTACGTATAAAATTATTTTTTTTCAACACAAACTATTTTTTGAAAAAAATATTTAGTGTACATTTTTTTATTTTTTTGAATATTGTGAATTATTTAATTGTACATTATAGACGCTCAACATCTGAGTTCATCAGCGTTTTTTTTTTTAAATTCTATACTAATGAAGTTATAAACGCGCATTAAAAAATTTAAATAATAATTAAATTGCTCTTATTTCATTTTGAAATGATACCTCAAACATGGTTATTTTACTTCAAGTTATAGAAATATTTTAAAACAACGTTGCACAAGTAAGCAGCCGTAGGTAATTTTTCATGACGGTAATCGTTAATAAAAATAGATATATGTAATTTATCAAAAACATAATAATAAATTTAAGTCAAAATGACCTAATGACACAAAAATTTTGTGATGGTTTATTTTAAAGGTAAACCACTCCAAATATTTAAAAATATTTTGACAATGAATTATTAAAAATGTGAAAATAAGTAAATCTAATCAAATAAATTTGCGATAATTGATTTATTTGGCAAATCGATTCCTGCCATTTTTTATTGTTTCATTTCAAAATATTTAAAAGTTAATAACATCTACAAATTTATTTCTCCCTGAAACAGTATAAAGTAATAAATAATAATGTATATTATTATCTATGTTTTCTTATTAAATGTATTATTTTTGTTACAGAACTTACGAAAACAGAAAGAAATGCAAGAATATTAGGGTAAGTGTTTAGTTTTTTGTACTTATACCAATATTTTTTATGTAGAATTTTTAAAGTTTCAACTTAGTTGTTTTGCAATATTGAAATGATTTTGGTTTTTTAATCACGCATACGTACGAAACTAATTTATGAAACAATAAAATAACACGAAAAGCAAAAGTTTTTTAAGTGCTAGTTTTGAAGTAATGTGAATTAAATTTATTCTGCACAAATTAACCGCATTTTTGGTCACCAATAAAATATTGTAGAGGCAAAACCTTGCCATAAACTTGTGTTAAATTTGATTTTGAACGAAATAAATGCATTTTTGATAGCTTATAAAATACCAGAAAAAACGAAAACTTGACTAATAACACTTCGTATAAAGAGTAAATAATTTTCTATTATTTTATTTAAACAATATAAACAAAGCTCAACTTATTTAAGTTAAATTGTAAAGAAAAAACATACAGCTGATCTCGTTACGTCTACGAAAAACTACGAAATAACTTTAACTTACTAGTAAATAGATATTATATTTGTATTGTTAATAGATTAACAATAATATAAATATTTATTTACTTTAGTTTATTTCCAATTTCGAAAGGGTATACAAAATATATTACTTACCCTTAAATAAAATACAAACACATAAACATGGTCGCATGGAATCCGCCATGTTGGTAATACATTCCCTCTATAGAAACGAGCGGCAAACATTTCCTTTGTTAGCTGTCGCAACATATGATGCACGGGCAATACCTACATCGGTAAAATATAACTAGTAAATACCCCAGTTCAATCTTTAGAAAAAGGAAATAATATATTCACACGTGTATGAAAAAGTGAAATAGCCAAATATAAAAGTTATACCTACATTTTGCAATTTTAAAATTTACCGTAAAAATATTGGCTTATCTCAAGTCTAATTTTATACTTATAATTAATATGGTATTAAAAAGTTAAACAAAAAAAAACCGGTTAAGTGCGAGTCGAACTCGCGAAAAGAGGGTTCCGTACTACACCCACACCTCGCTTTACGGCCTAGATACGTTCCACGAAACTTGGCCGCAAAGCGAAAAGCCGTATAAGGAATCAATTATTCTAAATTGCAAGATTGGCAACATGTAGATATATCGACATCGAAATAAAGTTTTTTTGACGTTAAGCGAAACATTTTGGGCCGTAAATCGAAAACGTGCCTTAATTGAATAGGGCCGTTATAACGAAATGCCGTATAAAGAGCGGCCGTATAGCGAGGTATGAGTGTATTCCGTTTTCCGTGAATACTTTCAGACTTCAGGTTGTCGTTTAGGTTTTCCTGTAAACTAAGAGTGGGCTCTATATTCCCAATTTTTTTTCAAAATTTTAGGCTCAGTACTTTCGGAGATAAGAGGGGAACGGTCAATTTTCATCTATTTTCTTAAGTAACTGTAAAACTATGTATTTTAAAATTATAAAAAAAATATTTTGAGACCCTTACTACAAGCTCTTGAATTTGATATAGCACACTTGACAGTTTGCAAAACTTTTTTTTAAATCTTCTAATTTACCCCTCAAAAGTGGCCCTCATGTTCAAAATTCATTTATTTACGTTACACGTCCGTCTTGGGGTCATTGACTCATGTATGTGTACCAAACTTCAACTCAATCGGTCCAGTTGTTTCGGAGCAAATTGGCTATGACAGACGAACGGACAGACACACGAGTGATCTTATAAGAGTTTAATTTTTTCTTTTGAGGTACGGAACACTAAAAATGTTATGAAACCTGAAAGAACTATATTTATGAGAAAGAAAAACACAGTATTATAATTTTTAAATCTTCGCGTAGCAATATTACAAAAGAATTCAAAATATGATAAGAAAAGTTGAAATAAGCATCGTCTCAAAAGTTTTGTAGTAAATTATAAAGAATGACATTAATCATAATGGAACAGTTGTCAAAATATTTTTAGGATTTTGCATGTCATCACCAAATCTGATACTTGACTCAAATAAGATTATACCCAAAAGGGTTGTACGTTTGAAAGTGATACGGCAATTGTAAATATTTATTACCTCTTTGACAAGCCTTCAAAATATTTGTCAAATATCTAATTTTAGGCCGTTACTCTTGTCATATTTTGTCATAAACCAGCGGGGGTTCTATTTAGTATTCTTCCTTTTGACCCGTTTTTGAAAATCACTGTTATGAGCTTTGCAATAAATTTAAATATTACATTAGTTAATAATCCTTCAAAAATAGGCTTTTCAGTATAAAAAATATTTTTAAATTTTCGCAAAAAATTTCAATTAACAGAAATATTACTTTGTACAAAAATAGATTTTTTAAAGTATATTTGAGTAAGTAATTTTAATATTTAAATAAAATATGCATTTTCAAAAACACGAATATTTTTAGTGAGAATCTCAATAACTGAAATATTACAAATGGTTATTTTTTTATAACCAAAAAAATGTTTTTTATTTTTTTTTTTTACATAATTGTTTATTTATAGTTTAACATATTTATTTATCACCTAGGCGTATTCATTTTCGCCTTCGGAAGATTTGACAATTATTAGAAAATAAAAATTATTATCTTTTAATCTTACTACAAAAAATACAATGCAGTCTTCAAACATTGAATTTTATCTACCTACTTAAACTATTAAATAAATAAATTATAGGAACTTTATTTTTAATTATTTACATTTTGATATTGGCTCAGTTTCCAAAAGTAGCCACTCCAATTTCATTTTTGCAAATATAAGATTTCCGAAAAAATCTGTTAACTTATTTTTAATGTAAAATATCTTTGAAAAATTTCTGTATAACTATTGACTAGACATAAAAATTTAAAATTAGTAGAATTCTTTCACAACATTGAAACAAAGATAAATACCTATGTTTATTTGTACAAAAATAGTTGCACATTTTTTTAGAACATTTTTCTACCAAAACACCTGTTTTAGTTATTATGAAACAAAAATTTTTTTTATAAATACAAAAAAACTTTGAATCTGCTTCAAAGAAGCCATTGAAATGAGCAAAATAAAAAAAAAATTGAGATGGGCGCCAATTCAATTACGAAAACTTTTTATATCCTTCAATCTTTTTTTAATAGCGGCATTTTTTAAGGAGGTATTTTTTATAAAGAGTTTATTTTTTACTCCTCAGTGACTGCAATACGTAGTTTGCACGTAATTTACCGACTTGATTACTAAACTAAAAAAAAAATTCCAAACCAACTTAATTCAAAATTAGACAGGAGAACCTCGACGTCTTCCCTAAAACAGCGGAATCTAAATTACTCAAATCGATTGAATCATCAATAAGGCCGAATAAACATGAAAAAATTTATAAATCTATGCAAGAAATTTATAACCTCCTTTCTTTAAAGAAGGCACAAAAAAATAATATTCTGTCTCTTTTCTTAAAAAAATGATTGCAACAATTTGTGTACAAAATAATAATTCACGTGAGACACTGATGAGGTCCAGGCATATTCATAAACTGATGCATAGTGCTAAGACCTACGCCGTGGTCGTATCTAGGTACATCTTGCGTCATAGCTTCATCAGCGATGCCAGCTATTTTTTCATTTAAGTAATTTGAAGAAGTTTCATTTATTATTGCTCCAAACTGACTTTGATTATCTTCGTTACTGATTTCTGCTTGCGGTGAATATTTTTTATCTTTTTTGGCTTTCATACGACGATTTTGGAACCATATTTTTATTTGCCTTTCAGTTAAGCAAAGCGCATGTGCTATTTCGATTCGTCTGCGACGGGTTAAATAGCGATTGAAGTGAAACTCTTTTTCTAATTCTAGAGTTTGATATCGAGTGTAAGTTTGTCTCGTTCGTTTTGAAGTCAAACTGGAAGATTCTGTAAAAAATTAAATCGTTATTAATATTTTTTTTTAGTTTTGTTCCGATTGAATAATAAAAAAAAATATCAAATCGAATTATGAAATAAATGTAAAAAAATGTATGCACGATGTCGCCTAGGATCTAACAGCCGAGCAAGAGTGTTAACCATTACAAAACGTAACTTAATGGTCGCTTAGTTATTTTTACAATACTATACTGTATAATAACATTTTGGCGTTTGAAAGTTTATTACCTGTCTAAATAATAAAATAAATTTGTTTATAAAAATTAAACTACTCAACACATTTCAATAAATTTATATATAATTCTATTTTGATAATAAACAAAGTAAATAAAAAATAGACCAAGGCGATTCGTCAACGTTGTACAGCTCGGACGTGCGTACAGACTAACCAGCAACTACTATTCGCAATTTTTAGTTAAAAAATTAGCATGTAAAAATAGTTTCACTTTATAGAACAGAATCTCCCTTTTTTAAAAAGCAACAATTTGAATGAATTTTATCGGAAATTAGCCTAGATATAATTTATTGAATGAAACTCAACTCTGACGCACAAAGCAATAATAGAGCACACTGCCGCTAACGGTGTAATTAATAATTACATGTAATTAAACTTATACGATCATAGTAGGCATTTGAATAAACGTAAGTTATTACAAAAATATTTCATCAGTACCACTTATATTCTTCATCCATGGATAATAATTTGTGTTCGATAAGTTGGCGGCCATGTTGCTATCACATTCGTTAGGTTTTTGTGCGTATGCATCTTGCGCAGGCGCGACAACCATAGTGTTACTTTGTATTTGAATATTTTCATAGCACGGTGTCAAAAGTGATGACGAAGCAGAAAAATCCCCTGACACACTCTTGCTTTGTTTGGTTGGCAATGATGGTGGACTGGACCTTTGAATCATTTTGTTCCATTCACAATCATTTGTTTCATTTTCGTCATCTGTCGCTGAACCATTGCCGCATTTACTTTTACAGAATTTGGAATGAAACAAACTATCAATCCCTTTGCTTAATTTTGACGTAAAATCACAATTGCAATCATCCTTATTTTTTTCTAGCAGTTCTCTTAATTCCGGTGAATCAGCATATACATTTTTAGTAGAAGCGTTGCGACTCTTAACTGGTGATTTTTTTGAAAATTCATTCGAATTTTGGTCTGTACTTTCACGTCCAAACATCAGTGCTTCTCGAAGAATACTTTTTTTGTCGTCTGGAGATGAAGGAGACGGCATGGCCTCAATTAATGATTTCGTTGAATTTATTTCAGTGCTCTGCCTTTGAGCGCAAGCATTACTGAATCTATTTTCGTAATAATCTTCTCGTTTTGTGAACGAATTATCTTGTCTGTACGGAAAAGTATTTGGATACGAATATGCATTATTAGTTGATTGATTTGCAAAAACTCCACTCGCGCTGACTCCGTAACCGTTCGGAAAGACGTCACGTACACTCGAAGTAACTTGATTCGAATTTGAATTGTCAAAATAATTCCGTTGGTCATGATACACTTGCGGATAATATTGTTGATAATTTGATCCGGTATTGTTCCAAAACTCGTTATGTAAATTCGTAGCTGATGCACTCATTTTAAAAAAATCACTTTATTAAGAATTAAAAATAATTTATTAAAATAAACAATCACAAGAACACAGTGTTCCGATATGGACGTCTCTCGGTTGCGACAAATAGTAAAATGACAAATACTGATTTTGCACCCCTGCATATATGGTAAAACGGTGTTAACTGTACATAATCCTGAAGTACATACGTCAACCTTCTGTCGATTGTATGTCCGGCATGATCTCGGCACGTTCGGCTAAAATATTTGACATTGTCAAATATTCCCCAAAAGGCAGCGTTTGCGGGTGAAGGGGATGTTAAACTACCCCCTACAGTTTGTCGCTAGCTCTTTTATTCTGTCAGCTGCCTTGTGAAATTCACCCGCCTCCACCCATTGCTCTGACACCATGGCATAAACGCATACATGTACAAAACCATTGCTTTTCATCTTATTACTGGAGGGTATTGGTTTCAATAGAAGTGTCAATAGAATAGGAAATGTCTATGTATATATGCATGGGTCTGTTAAAATACACAAATACTTTTTATATATACATATCATAAAATATGTTCACATTTTACGGATTCTTTTATTTAACAAAAATCTTGCAGATTACATAAGATTACTGTTGTAAAGAACTGTACAAGAAAAAATGTAGGATACTGGAGCATATAACGTAGAGTATTTTTTAGTATTGTTGCAAGGGAATTAAATGTAAAATCTTATGCTGAGTTGTAGAAAATATAATTTGGCCTTAGATTGTGACCACACATATTATTTCTACATAGCTTTGTAGAATTTTTAATCTATCCTGCTCGAAAAATAACTGGTTGAGTGTAACGATTTTTTTTTCAGAACTGTGTATAAATGTATTTAACGTTGTTCTTTTTTGCACGAATTCCACTTCGCAACAATAATTTTTTTACGCATTTTTATCAAAATTTAGCTTCAATAGCGATAATTTTCTATGTAGATCAATCATTTGTAAGTACAATCTAATGTTCTACATAACAGGGAGTTTGACAACGACATTATACTGCTCTTGCATATATAAAACTATAATTATATAAATATAAGGTCGTTGTCAAATAATCTTTTTTGACAATGCTTTCAGCAAATTATTTGGTGCTGAGTTTAAAAGATTCTGACAGGACCATTCCAAGTTCAAAAATAACGACTTTTGACTTATAACAAAGAAAATAAAATTTCTGTTAATGCCTGCGATGACACAGGTAACGATTAGTATTTTAAATATTATGATAGTTGCCATTCGTTAGCATGATTACATAATATGGTTTTACATGTAGAAATTAACCAAAGCATGCTTGTCAGCTACCCAACTAATTTCTTTTTGACAGAACTTCCAAACAAAAGAACAGTTGAGTTTTTAATTTTCAAAATATTTCCGAAACTAAAAAGCTTAGAAAAAATCGTTTGTAAAAATAAATGGCATAAAAAACCATTTTAAAAAATATACCCTTATAAGAGAAAATGCAACGTTATAGCTCGCATATATCTTTTGAACATGCTCTGATTTTTTTCGAAAACAAAGCTTGCTGTTCTGGAAGTCGCTTTGCATAGCAGAATAAACAAATAAAAATCATTATCCAGAGTGCTTATTGTGCTAAGAACTGGCTAATCACTGTGATTATCGGTAGTAGAAAAGACTTGTTTATTTAATATTCATAAATTTATTTTATACGATAGGTACTCATTTTCATAATTTATTAATTACTTGACATGACATAATAGCATGCATATTTATAAAATTAAATGGTTATTTAAACTTAACACTGCAACACAATATCACATTCTAACCGCACCCCTAAATTATATTTGTATGAAAGCAGTGTTTATAAATGTACATAGTCTTTTTCCTCCCCTTGGTCGACGCAGAGGACAATGAAAATCAAGAACGCGTGTGTATGTTTGTCCGTGTGTGTGTGTGTTTTCCTATGCCTTGTGCATATATTCCGATAACTGCACAATAGTGAACAATATACTAACCAATCACGCATCTACCCTCGAGTATCACACAGAAGTACAGGGGAATCCCACTTCTGGAAGCCCGAGTAGATGACACACATGTTTGTAAGGTTACTGAGTATCAGCTGTTCAGTATGCTCCCTTTTTAACCCGTGTGTGCATGTAAAATCCATGTACGTTTCGGAAATCCCTAATTTCTATGAAAAATCTTATAGAATCTTTAATAGTAGTTCTCAATATTGTTCACGTCCATTATAAATAATAAGTTTTTTATTTTTTCACGGGAAATTGGACAATTGAATTTTAATATAGATAAACTAAATTAACGAAACGTCGCAAATTTTTTAATTTGGTTTATCTATATTAAAATTCAATTGTCCAATTTCCCGGGAAAAAATATAAAATTTAATGGTAATGTTTAAAAATAAACTGGAAATATGTATCGTTCTTCTTATATGACTTTTAGCCAAGTTTTTACAGTTTATTTGATCTAAATGAACGATTTAAAATCACATAAGAACGATAAAAATAGCATAAGTTTTACACAACTGTTTGAACAGAAAAAAAAACTTGAAAGAAATTATTGAGCTAGCTTAAGTTTAACACAAATTTTTGTACAGAAAAAATTCTTTGAAAAAAAATTATTCAGCGAGCCTAATTTGTCAGTATTTTTAATATAAGTCTGTAAAGGAAAAACCTCAAAATGTTAATTTGCTTTCCCGTAACTCGAAATCACGTGACGTGCTGTAAAGAAATATTGACGAATATCACGTTCTATTCAATTTTTAGAGTAAAAATATGTTTTTTGAAATTTTTAAACAGCAAGCCAAACGCGAAGTTTATATGCTTTGCCACAGCTAATAATAATACTAATAAAATGATTTTTGCGACCACAGTTTGAAATTTCCCGAGGGCATATTTTACAATCTGAGGGATTTGTCACCTGAAGAATGTATTTGCAAGAACTTCAGAGATTTTATCTAAAAATTAAAAGTTGTCCAAAAAATATACAATTCAACTAAAATCCTTACTTACGTTTCTTTCCAATTAAATTTATTTTACTTCTACTACTTTTAAACCAAACAGATGTTGAAAGCTTATTTTGTATTTGTCAGTAAAAGGTATACTAATGCGCTTTAATTTTTTCTTGTTATATTACATTTATATTTTTTTCTATTTCAAATATTTTGTGTTCAGAATAATTCAAATTATTTAAGTTCAGTTAAATATCCACATCATCTCTTTCATAATGGTTCTTTCAGCACAGGTTTTCCTTGCAAAGAACCTATATACTTTCATTTTTTAAAATATTTTGTTTTATATACCAATGTATTCTTTATGGAAGTAATAACTTATTATTATTATTATACAGCTTTTTCGAATAATCGAAATATTGAAATTAAGTGATAAATGGGAGAATATATCTGGAATAAAAATTCTGGAAAAAAACAGAACTAGAACTGTATGTATTTATTTTGCGACAAAAATATCGTATAGTGTAAGCTAAAAAAGTGGCGATCTGTAGACAAAATGTTCATAAAAATGGAATTTAGCTGTAAGGTTTACATTCATTATGCGAATTCGCGGCTTTTGCTCCTCTATTCACTGACTGATCAGAATCGTTCAATACAATGTGTAGGAAATAGGGCAGCCTGCCAATATATAGGACTTATAGATCGAACCTCAAAGTTTCATTAGCACCCTCACTACAGGGCATGTAAACTTACAGCAGTAAGGTATTCATATTCAATGTTAGCCATTTCATTCACAGGTGAGTCATAATTTACCATGAAATTTTATTCGCAGTTCGCTGTTTTTTTTTAACCGACTTAAAAAAAAACCCGGGTCGCAGTGCCAAAACCCTGCCGACAATATAGTGTATTTGCTTGTATAGGGCCGTGTGGTTTTATACTTTTATTATGTGAAATTAAGTTTGTTTTTGGGCAAAATAAAAAATTTAACCCCTTAATACACCCCTTAAAATAACATTTTTTTCTTAATTGTAATATTATTATCAATCTAACGTCTACACCGAATTAAATACACCCTTCAATAAATAAGTCACTATCTGCAAACTAGTGTTTTCATAAAATTTGTAAATCCGGTCCTGTCGGGCCGATTTTATTAAAATTGTGGGGACACTTTTTAATCACTACCAAAGGGTTAAATTTCAATTTTGAAACGATTCGGAGAATTATTTATGTATTTTGGGGCCCAAAAACAGTTTTCAACCCCTAAAAACTACCCTTAAAATAGCCCGATTAGGCCCATTTTAAATAGGCTTCTTGCGGTGATGGACTTCAACACGTGGCCCAAATTTCGTTGAAATCAATTAACTCTTTCGAAAGTTATCGCGCGTACACATATATATATATAAATATATATATATATATATATATATATAAACATTTTTAAAAATGGTGCCAAAGTGTTTAGGAGGATATGAAACGTCGAGAAATTTTGGTCCGATCCCTAGGTCCCGCCATCCGACCGACGCCAATAGTGTATGTTGCCATATGGCAAATACACAAAAAAAAAAAAAAATATATATATATATAATATATATATATAATATATATATATATATATATATATATATATATATATATATATATATATAATATATATATATATATATATATATTATATATATATATATATATATATTATATATATATATATATTATATATATATGTCGATTCCATTTGTATATTTTTATTAAATCAATTTTCACCGCGGGAATGTGGGCAAAACATTACAACAACTAGACTATTGTGAAAATTTCAACGTTTCGTATATTTGTTTATCAGGTTATACTTCATCAAGCAACTATAAAATAATTACAAAGAACGTAACACACAATATTACATTTTTATTGGTATTAAATCTAACGGGTTACTGTTCTCACCGAGGGTTGAAGTCTATTACTGAAAAACATGTAAAATGAGGTTTGTAAACATAAAATGGTGATTTCTGTGACTTTTTTATAAAAAATCTTTCATAATTTTTGGGTTAAAATTTAAAAATAAATTTATTTTTGAGTGTTTTTTTTTTATTTCATAATTTCGAAATCATTTATAAGATAATTTTGACCGTTTATTCTTTAATGAATAAAATGCAGAAAAATAGGCAGTGTACTACTAAATATTATGAGTTTTTTTTTGTTTTTAGAAAAACTTAAATAGAATATTACTTTGAATTAAGTTAATTATACTAAATATAAATGTGGCAATGAATGCTTATTTTAATTAAATCTATACATAAATATGTTTTTTTATTAATCAACCTGTATTATGACACACGCTATCTTATTGAATAACATGTACATTATTGTTTAATAGCGGTCCTCAAACTGTTGCTCATAAATTTGTCTATATACGTAGTAAAGTGTATAAAAAAGACATCTTAATTTGCGGTATCATTTTAAAGCTAAAGATATTCCGCATAAATTACGATTAAAAAAATATTAATACAGCGGCCAAACCAGACCTGAATGAACGCTACTTTTGGCCTCAATATTTTCTATGAAAATGTGTTACGTATGTGAAAAAAACGTAATTTGTTGCTTCTATTATACACCACGTGATTTTCAGAAAATAGTAATAGTTTAAAGTTTATGGGGTTTGATGTTTTAAACGTAACCCAGTAAAAAATTTAAAAAAAATAGAACGTTCTTTAAAAAAGCTACTAAAAGGCATAAAATATAAAGTTTTGAGGTCGGTGCCAATTTAAATACTAAATTATAACGCTTGATGTAGGTACCTATGTATTTCTATTAAATTGACATCGACCTCAAAACTATTGCTATACTCTTTTAGTGGCTTTATTTGAAGGAGGTTCAATTATTATTTTTTTATATATACATTTATAAAAAAAAAACTGCTGTACCGATTCACCCTGAAGATATGTTTCCTTATATAGGAAAACAATTAGTTCACAAGTGCGGGCAATATGCGGAAACATGAAGAACATTTTTTTTGGAAGTTATTTAAAAACGACTAGGCCTATTAAAAAAATGTAACTTTCTGCACAAAACGGTGTCGAATTTTCTACAAGCGGCTAATCTCTCAAAAAATCATTGCTGAACAATCTTTACCGCATTGTTTGCCAGTGTTCCAAAATTGGAATTCTCTAAGTTTGTCTCAGTATTCCAAAATTGGAACAAGCGTTTTAAAAAAATTGTAATTATGTTGATAGAAATGTTCATAAAGTTTGCGAACCTGCATTATTTTAAATCACTCTTAATTAAAAAAATTGCTGTTATGAAATAGTCGGACATACAAGGGGTGGCTACTTATACAAAACTCGGGAAAAAATCGAATTGTTAACCTCTTTTTTTGAAGTCGGTTAATAAAATAGTTGAAATATGAAATTTAGAAACACTGTCGCATCGCAAGTATCGTGTTGATGATTTTATTCAGAAACACACACACACACACACACACATTATGATGTGAGTGCACTATGCCGTATATGATTAGCGCAAACGGGCTCATAGCAGCGCCCATCTAGCTACCACTATATCATTAATTATATTTCGGTCAAGAATATTATAGATATTTTACCCACAAACTGTCATGAACATCATTTTTCATATTATGGTCAACTCTCTCTGTATATGTGTACATTTGTGAATACGGTGAATAACTTTGTTAGCAGGTCTGGCAAACAAACCATATTTTTATTTTAAATTAGTAATTAGCAAAAAAGTTCCATGACACCAAAAATACAGAGCTTTACATCCCTAAGAGCAAAATCTCAATCGGCGCAATAAGTTTTTCTGTTGTTGCACTAAAATTATGGCACATTATCGACCGTAACCTTAGACCTTAAAGTTAATCTGTAATAATGATATATTAGACCACACTACTGAAGTAAAACTTCCTAACAACATATACCTAATTAAAACTAAAAAATTAAATTAAAAAACCCTTTAAAAACGTTTAAAAACCTTGAAAAATTTTAAAAATAATAAAAAGAAACCTTAAAAATACTACTCGATGCGGACAGAATCCGAACCTGTGCGATCAAATCACATTAAAGCCAATTCAGACTAGCCGTTTTCGGTTACGATTCACCGGTCCGGTTCGGTTTTCGATTAATCTAGGCTGCTCACTCTATCCCGATTCGGTTCTACGATTATTCAAGGTGCGCATGTGCAATTTCGAAATATGATTTGACGTTTGATGTCTAGTTAAACGTCAACAAAAACCGCTGGCTAGTCACGTGACTCCAGCAAGCGTTCTCATTGGCTACGGTTGCGAACGGTTCGGTTGAAATTAGAGCTGAACCTAAACGCTCGAACCGAACCGCAATCGGGAACGACTACGCCCTGATTGGTCGAGCTCCCAGCCGGACCGGTGAATCGTAACCGAGAACGGCTAGTCTGAATTGGCTTTTAGGCTTCGATTCTAACACTTTACAGCGTGGCTAGTCTAGCTGCGTGTTTACGTGCCGTTAAAACAGTATACAAAGAGCACATGTTCCAGTTGATAGTTTCAACTTCCGTTTGCGTTCGCCGTTCGGCGTTCGCAACTTCCGTTACAATTTTGTCTCACATTTACCAGGTTACTCCTCAAGTCAAGCGTGCGTAAAGAGGTTTTACTTCAAAAAAAATTTATTGAATAATATTACGTTATTATTTCAAACACGGACTTATTGATCATAATGTACAAATATATAGTGCAGGTTTTTAAAGGGACAGTGGGTTTTAAAGGAATAATTTCTTTGTCGCATTTGATGTTTGTTGGACAGGCCTGGTGTGATTTATCTACACGCAATGCATTTAAAAATATATCTGTATAAACTATAAATAATAATGTATGCGCTATGCATTTTATATACAGATGACGTTGACCTGATAATTTAGGTACGACTACCTATCTATAGATTTTCGGGTTTTTGTGTGATGGCTATTTTTTAACACTAGCCATTCTTTCACTTGTTAACGACTCACTACACATTGTGTTAACGAGATTTCAAAAAAAAAATCTTTTTATATTTTACATCGGTAAAAAATGCAATAGTTTAATACTGCAAAATATAAATAAAAGATTCTTTGAAGTTATACTTCTTTTGACACATTGAGAGTAAAATTTTCTCAGTAACAGACATAACATTTTACTCGAACTTTTATTTGATTTTCATAAATGTTTTATGAATAAAAATCGATATTAGCAAGTAATATGATAAAAAAAGTATTTAACAATAAATGTTACAAAATTATACAAAAAAAAATAACAGATTTTCTTATTTTCGATTCTGTTTCAATTATGTCTATTATCTACGTATTAAGATCGCCTCGTTTAGCGCTGTTTCGTATAGCGCAGGAACTTGTTGAAACATATATACCGCATTAAGCGGGGTTTTACTGTAGTCGAGTTGAAGTTGAGACAACCGAGTTTACTATAATAAACAAACACGCGTGTGCCAAAGTAATGTTGAAATTGTAAAAAAAGGTTAAACGAAGACCTGAAATTATGACGATTGTTATTTCGGTACCGTTTAAAATAAATTTTAGGGCAAGCGCGTGTGTCTGCCTAACGGTTTATGGTTTTACGACTGACCCTTTTAAATTTTCTTGCAAAATATTCATGTTGTAAAAAATCTATTCACCGTCAAAATATGATGATATATAGCTTTTGTAAATTTAACTTTTTTATTTCTGCATTTTTGACACGAAAAGTGTGGGTGTATCAAAAGGTAACTAAAAAATAATATTTTAGTATAATAGCTTTTGTCTGCTATAATTGTTAAGAAACATTCATTGTTGTAGCACTGTATTAGAAAAATGTATTATTCCAAGTTCATCTTTGATTCATTCAAGAGCCCTCGCTACTGTGAGAGTTAATGTCTAGCTATAGCTAAAAATAATTGGCTCTCGCATGTAATGAATTTGAGTGTTGTGAATCGCTATATTATGAAGGATTAAAATGTTGAATTGTGTGCACCGTAGAGTAATTGATTAACTCATTCCGCCGCGAAAGTAGAAAGATTCGAGTTTAAATCACCGACGGTGACGTGTTGGAATAATACATTTTTCTAATACAGTGCTACAACAATGAATGTTTCTTAACAATTACAGCAGACAAAAGCTATTATACTAAATTAATTCAGCTGGTACGTAGCTACAAGCGTATGTAAAATATCTACTAATAAAAAATAATAGTTAAAATAGCAAACCGAACTAAAAAGTAAAAAGATATTTTTTATTGTAAAAAAGTGTGAGATGCTTATTACTATTTTTTTACTATGTCTACTTTTACAAATAGCTATCAATGAAATATATATACCAGTTGATATCAAGCACCCCACACTTTTTTACAATAAACAATTATTTTTTACTTTTTAGTTCGGTTTGCTAGTAAAGCGTGTTTTTTAAACTATTATTTATTTTTTGTCTTAGTTTTTTTTCCTGATGATCCTGCTCAGGATAATGGGATAAACTTATTAAATTATTGTATTGTCATCGGTCCTTGAAAAGTGTGCAAAGTTTTAGTTTAATCTGACGTTTTGAAGTGGATGAAATTCACGATCAAAGATTCCGTTACAAACACACAGGTGAAGCTAATAAAAGCGTGATTAAAATACTAGCTGTTGTATTTAGTTTAGCCCAGGTTTGAAAGTACTCATTCTAAATAATGTACTTCGAACCTCGTTCATCCGTTTTTAGGCATTTCTCCCGACTTTCACGTTCGTAGTTTAGGAGGATTAAAAAAGCGGTATACCTTTTAAGAACGTTTTCACTTCTAGAACATTAAAATCTAAAATTTGTCGAACAAAGTACACTCATACGAATTTCATGTTTCTCACTTAAGCTGTTTCGGATAAACAATATATTTTTGATGCCATTTTTCAGGACTATTGTTATTTATAGGGCATTTTCATTGGTCTTCTGTTAAAGCCTTTCAATTATTGAGTGCTAATATTAAAATGCGTCAAAGTATTATTTAACTTTTCAATATATTATTAAAAAAAGAATGCGTATAATTTATAATCACACGGTAAAAGTAAAACTCTCTCACTCCCGCCCACTTAAAAAATTAGCAGCTCTCGTGTATTTTTCACCCGCTTAATTTCATCTCTATTTGAAATCACTGCGACTAAAGAAATTTTATTCCAATAGTAGCGAAATAAAAATATGAAATGGAACTAGTCCGGAATAATTGCCAGTTGGTGATTTAAAAAACTGGTACAAATATGAAAAGTTTTCGTAAAAACGTAATTGTATTGGAATGTAATATAATAATACGAAATTGGATATAATTTTACTAACGCAAAACACTCAATGCATTATGTCAGGATACGATAAATAAAGTAATATATCTATTATTGCATGACAAACCCCTGAAAATTACATTATTTCTCTTAACACCTCATAGCTCAGTGTAAATGGTCCATGACCAAAATAATTCCGCTCGATTCTGGATAAGATATTCTTGATGGTTTTATTTCGTATGAGTATTTATGATGATTACTTTTTGTGATATCGAGAGAAATATGCCAAAACTATTATCGTACGTAATAAAGTTTAGATATTATTGTTTTAAGGTGATTAATCCCCAGATCTCTGGAAATTTCAAATTGTGGCCGCAAAATTCATATTATTACTGTTTTTATTATCGGTGATTAAGCAGTTAAACTTCACAAAATTTGGCTTCCTGCTTAAAAATTTCAAAACAAAGCATATATTTTTGCATTGGAAAGAAGATAGCGCGGGATATTATCTTTTTTGATTAAACTATATGCTCCTTAAAGGCTCTTTCAGAATCCATGATTAGTTAATTACAAATTAATTTTTTAAAAATTTAATTATTGGAAAGTTCCAATTTTTTTGCATAAAAATTGCTCTCAATTTGAACTTTCAATTACTCCATCACATTATTAATTTTTTGCAATATTTATTATTTATTTTCATGGTTATATCGTATATCGCGTGGAGTGCTTAGTATCGGTAATACATTTTTTAATTACATACTAGCTAATTGTAAACGTCTAGAGCTATTATGAAAATTTAAGTAAATAGCACTCCACGCTTTTTATAGTAAAGCCAATTTTGTTGTCAAATTTATTTAGTGCATAAAAGTGTGTTGTTTTAGTTTTTGAAGTTTAACTTCTTTAGCAACGTATCTATTTGAAAAAACCCGGGTCGCAGTGCCAAAACCCTGCCGACAATATAGTGTATTTGCTTATACAGGCAGTGTGGCTTTATTACGCGAACTTAAGTTGGTTTTTGGGCAAAATTAAAAATTTGACTCCTTAATACACCCCTTAAAATAACATTTTTTTCTTAATTGCAATATTATTATCAATCTAACGTCTACACCGAATTAAATACACCCTTCAATAAATAAGTCACTATCTCCAAATTAGCGTTTTCAAAAAATTTGTAAGTCCGGTCCTGTTAAGCCGATTTTATTAAATTTTTATGGGCACTTTTTAATTGCTACTATCGGGTTAAATGTCAATTTTGAAATGATTCTGAGAATTTTTTCGGTATTTTGGGGCCCAAAAACATTTTTCAACCCCTAAAAACTACCCTTAAAATGGCCCGATTACGCCCATTTTAAATAGGCTTCTGGCGGTGATGGATTTCAATATGTGGGCCAAATTTCGTTAAAATCAATTAACTCTTTCGAAAGTTATTGCCCGTACACACACACATATATATATATATATATATATATATATATATATATATATATATATATATATATATATATATATATATATATATATATATATATATATATATTTATATATATATATATATTTATATATATATATACATATATATATATAAACATTTTTAAAAATGGTGCCAAAGTGTTTAGGAGGTTATGAAACGTCGAGAAATTTTGGTCCGACCCCTAGGTCCCGCCATCCGACCGATGCCAATAGTGTATGTTGCCATTTGGCAAATACACTAAAAACTAAAAATCGAGGGGAAATAGAGTTGTCTCCAAAAGTTAGTTTTTCTCCTAAATTACATGAAACTGACAAAGACAGAAGTTTATACCTTGTTGCTAAGTACATGTGTAGGTGTAAATATTATTAATTATTTTGACATAACAAAAAACTAAACTTGGGAATAATATTAAAAACTAAAGAAATTAAACTTCTTATGTGAGCTTATGAGGGTGAGGCTCATTATAATTGTTTTTAAACTCTAATTTTATTTAAGTTAAGACATCAAATTGTGTAGGACATAAATAGAGATAACTAAAACCGGAGCATATGTCGTATTAGAAACAATTTTGGCCTTCGTGTCACATGGGCATTTGCTACTCGTTGTTCTCTTTGAAAACCGAGTTTATTGTATCAAACTGTGTTTGCCGGTGACCAATTCTTTACCGATGTTTGACCCATTGGTTTACGCCACCACCCTCACACGGCTCTGCAGCAATCTTCATTTGGGTGACCCTTTGAAAACTATACGCACATCTGTTCTTTTGTTTATACACCGGCGTATGTTACGTCAGTGTATTTGTATAAACAGAAATTGACGCCAGTTGAATGAAATATTGTATTATTTTCACCATGGCTGCTATTTGCCAATATTTAATTGTCTGTTGTCGATGCTCTAGTTTAATTACAGCAAGATACGAGATTTTGAAGTCTATATCTTCGTACCTATGCTAGTTCAAGCCGATTGTATATTACACCGTAAGGGCAGAAAGTTGCACTGTGCGTAGCATGATATCCGAGACGAATTCAAGGGCATCGTGTGTCACGCAAGGCAGGAATTTCAACTTTCTGGCCCTATGGTGTATAGTATACACCATACGGCCAGAAAGTATGAAGAAAAATAGTATACACTGTATACTATTTTTCTTCGTACCCGGTCGAAAGTACGTACTTTCATATCAGTGTACACGAGAAAACTGTTTCGGCCCGCTGTTACAGACGGCACGCGAGTAATTCCTGCAGTGCAGAAATGGTAGACTTTCTGCCTTAAAATTGAAGATGAAAGTACGTACTTTATGAAGAAAAATATTTAACATAATGTTGTAACTATGAATGATCTAATTATTTATAAAATTCTGCAAGCAGTTTGTTTTCAAACGAATACGAGAATTTTTACAAACACGAAAACAAATTTTGTTTATACCCGGTCGAAAGTACGTACTTACTTTTGGCTACGTTTTCAAGGGGTTAGGTGGGTTTCAGAGATTCAAAAAAAGGGTATTTTTACTATTTTTTTTTAATATATACAATCATATATTTTATTTAAACAATTCAGTATATCAAAGATAGATATTTAAACAGTATTGTGTGAAATTTTTATTTAAAAATTCCGAAAACTCAGCCATTGGTACCTCATCTCTCTTGACGTCTCAAAAAAAATGCTCTTGCCGTGGACAGAATAACTCATTATTAGTTTAACCAAAATCAAAAAACCAAAAATATTTCGTTAGTACATGGATAAATCTAGATATTGGACGAAGGAAAAAAAAATTAAAATTTGAATTTTTGACAGACTTTGAACAAAAACACACATTTTTTGGTCAAATTTTCGCCATGTATTGGTTCGAAAAAATTAGTTGTAATTAAAAAAAAAAATCCATCGTTCAGTTCCTAGATAACGTTATTTCAAAAATGTGTGCAAAATTTGAACAAAATCCCTTCATAACTTTTCGAGAAATCGTGTTCACCGACTTAAAAAATTGAGTTTTGAGATAAACGCGTTTAACCTGCGAAGCGCTGCACTGACGTGGCCTGATGGGCGGAACTTCCAAAGGGTCTATCTCTTGGAATTTTACTCGGATCGATTTGAAATTTTAGGAGAATATTTTAAACATATTGTACTATTTAATAAAACAAACAAAAAATGGATTTTTTGAAATTTTCAAACCCACCTAACCCCTTAAAGCAGAAAGCCTAACATTTATGCTCTGCTGGAATTACTCGCACGCGATCTAACAGCGGGACGAAAGAGTTTTTTCTTTATAAACGGTAAGTAAATTAGAGAAAAACAGAAAAAAATCCAGTGCATTGTGAATATTAAAAAAAACGCTGAAATAAGGAACAAAAATTGAGCATGACCGCATAACAAGCTGCCTGCTGGAACGTAATTGTAATTTTCATGATAATAATTAAAAATTTTGATAATAAACGCACTTTCGACCGAGTATAAAGAAAAATAGTATACACCACACGGGCAGAAAATTGAAAACCCTGCACTGCGCGATATGATGCCCGAACAAAGCCGAGGGTTCATGTCGCGCAGTGCAGGAATTTCAACGTTCTGTCCTTGTGGTGTAAAATACTATTTACAGAATTTATACAACTTCAGTAGAAAGTTGTTTCACTTTTAACTTTATTATTTGGTAGTAATTCGTAAAATATTTAAGTCAAGGTCTTTTGAAACCGTATTTTTGATCATAAAAATTAAAAGTGTTTGCAAACAGTAAAGTTTATAACAATCCTTAAAAACAGAAAGTTAATATTGACGAAAGTAATATAGTTTAGTACGGTAAGCAGGTGACTTTTTTTTTGTAGAGGTACACTTTCTTCGAAGTGAACGCAATAAATCACGTAAATTGAACAAAAGTGAAAAGGTAAATTGTAACAAGCAGACATTTGCTTTATATAAGTGAACATTACAAACAGTTACAGGTAAAATTGCGTTGTTCAAATTTTACGGCTACTTCGTGCTAATTTTGACGTCACATATTCTAACGAAACAGTTAACTAAAGCACGTTGTTGACAAATTTCAAAGAAATTTATTTCCTTTAGACGTATCGACGGAACTAGAACTTTTGACACGAGATTAGCGAGTTTTCTCGTCTCTAGATCTAGATTAAATTGTAAGATCTCGTCGTTATCGAGACAAGAAAGACATTGAGTCGAAAACTGTAAAATTTCTCGACAAGGAACACTCATTAACAAATTCGAAACATCAAAACGTACAATAAAAAATATTCAGGTGGTTATGAGACAGCACAGATTCTGAGGTCATTTATGATATCATTTATAATATCCTTAACTAACCAATAACCAATAACTAACCAATATCTTCTAAAAAATTACAAAACAATTTACGCTGTAATATTCTTTTCAGTTTTTTTTTCTCTTCTTCTTCTTTAAGTATACTCACTCTCGCGCACGTCGAACTTAAATATATTCTAGCCCTTGGAACTGGCAATAGCCAAGTTGGGTTGGAAATTCCAAAATATCTTTTTGTACTGCAGAATGTAAATAATTTTCTACCTCTCTTTGTTTTTCATGGAATAGAAAATTTATTATTATTATCATTATTATTCAAAGTTGTGATGTTATGTGCTGTTTCTTTTAAAATTTATTTAATGCTTGGGCTTCAATGTTGATCAGATTTTAGTTTTATCACCAATTGTACCGTTTAGAGAAGATAGTAGCAAGGTGAGAGAATCTGCGTAGTAAGAAGAGTGGGAAAAACTGTCAGTAGCGTTGTGATTTGTAATTTCAGAGCCGATAATCGGCGGTATCTGTACTGTCAATGGCGTGTCTCGACTAGCGACGAACAACTAAATGACTATATTCATGGGACCGCCCCTTGTTACAAAACATAGAAATGACGTCACTAACTTCTCTAAACGATACTACTCTGATAGTATACTTTTATTTCGCGATAAAAAATGTTGAGTGTCCTATATTTTAAATTTAAACAAAATCGTACAAATGGCAACCCTTTCTCAACAGATCTCACTGTTTCAAAATTTAAGCTCCCTTTGAATTCGGTGGTGGAAATGAACTATGCTGAAAAAGATGACGCAAAATTTAAAAACAGTTGTCTTTAGATTGGTATAATACAAAGTGATTGATTAAAGATGGTTTGCAGATAGCGTAAATATTCTACAGTATCTGTTGAAAAATCAGATCGTTTTGTATGGTACATGGCTATCCAATCAAAACATAACTCTGAACTCAAATAAATGATTGTAAAATAATTCGCGTAACTATTTTACCTTGAAAAAAGCATCTTAATCGTTCGTTTTTAGTTTTATAATAATTAGGCCTTGACCTGTAAATAAATAATAAAATTTCAAAAAAATCCATATTTTTAAGTATATATAGTTTTGCTAATTTCAATATAAATTATTATTTTCGTTTATACGATTTATACTGAAAATCCGCTATTGAAAACTCGATTTTCGATAATCGGATCGACACCAAATAACTTCCATTTTTTTTTGAAAATTTTTAATAGCGGGTAGTTAAAAATGGTGATGCAATCCTGACGATAGAAAATTGATACTTATGCAGTGGGATAAGATGAAAAAAAAACCCGGGTCGCAGTGCCAAAACCCTGCCGACAATATAGTGTATTTGCTTGTATAGGGCCGTGTGGTTTTATACTTTTATTATGTGAAATTAAGTTTGTTTTTGGGCAAAATAAAAAATTTAACCTCTTAATACACCCCTTAAAATAACATTTTTTTTCTTAATTGTAATATTATTATCAATCTAACGTCTACACCGAATTAAATACACCCTTCAATAAATAAGTCACTATCTGCAAACTAGTGTTTTCATAAAATTTGTAAATCCGGTCCTGTCGGGCCGATTTTATTAAAATTGTGGGGAAACTTTTTAATCACTACCAAAGGGTTAAATTTCTATTTTGAAACGATTCGGAGAATTTTTTCGGTATTTTGGGGCCCAAAAACAGTTTTCAACCCCTAAAAACTACCCTTAAAATAGCCCGATTAGGCCCATTTTAAATAGGCTTCTTGCGGTGATGGATTTCAACATGTGGCCCAAATTTCGTTGAAATCAATTAACTCTTTCGAAAGTTATTGCCCGCACACACACACATATATATATATATATATATATATATATATATATATATATATATATATATACGTAAGTATATAAATATATATATACATATATATATAAACATTTTCAAAAATGGTACCAAAGTGTTTAAGAGGTTATGAAACGTCGAGAAATTTTGGTCCGACCCCTAGGTCCCGCCATCCGACCAACGCCAATAGTGTATGTTGCCATATGGCAAATACACTAATAATAAAAACTCAAAAAAATTCAATATTTTTAAGTATATATAGTTTTGCTATTTTCAATATAAATTATTATTTTCGTTTATACGATTTATACTGAAAATCCGCTATTGAAAACTCGATTTTCGATAATCGGATCGAAACCAAATAACTTCCATTTTTTTTTTGAAAATTTTTAATAGCGGGTAGTTAAAAATGGTGATGCAATCCTGACGATAGAAAATTGATACTTATGCAGTGGGATAAGATGAAAAATAAGCAAAATACCTTCCTAGAACCTTAAAACGTCGAGATCTGTTGAAAACTCGATTTTCGAAAATTGGACCAAAACCACTAACTCACCTTTTTAGGGTTCCGTAGATCAAAAGGAAAAACAGAGGGACGGACAGACTCACGAGTAATTCTATGAGGGTTCCTGTTTTTCCTTTTGAACTACGGAACCCTAAAAAGGTGAGTTAATGGTTTTGCTCCGAAACTAGTAGACCGATTGAGTTAAAATTTGGTACACATATGTAAGTCGGTGACTCAAAGACGGACGTGTAACGTAAATAAATGAATTTTGAACATGGAGGTCACGTCTTTTAGAAGATTTCAATAGCGGAAAACTAAAAAATTGTTTTGAAGTCTTGTAACATTCGTGTCAACATCGTCTTCTTCAGGTAGTTGTCGTAGTACAATATTGTCAAAAAGTTATAGATTATACACGCCACAAAAGTATACTAGCTTGTAGCTAAGTGATCCATAATTTGTACGTAAGACTGTACCCGTGGAAACGTAACCCATACAGTATTCATATGCATGTATACTTTTCTATAAATTGTTGAACTTTACACCGTTATTTGTAAATAATTAGACGGTCAAAAATTGTTTCTTATTTTTTTTTTTAATTCATAACAAATGCATTGAAAGACTGTCAGTTTTTGGAAATTTTCTGACAGCTAGTTCTTTTTTTATAAATAAGAAACTGGTTCAGAACTACAGAGATCGTATACAATCAATGTTAATTATCCAATTTTTAATTGAATTTATCTCGGATTATATACGGTCGATCGACTTCAAATTTTCAGGGTAATTGTATTATCATGTCCTTAATAAGTATACAAAAATTAAGAATTTTCTGACGGTGTGCCTTAACCACGACAACTACCTTAAATCTGTAATTCATTGATGAATTCGTTTGGGGATTTCGAGTTTTATAATCATTTGATTAAAAGCTCTCAGGATTGCGTTATAAACGGATAAACCTGTACGTAGGCACAGGTCTACCTGCGGTACAGTGCAAGAGATAATATGATTACTGTGAGCATAAGGCCGGTCGTGCTTCATGTCGCGGTCGCAAAGAACCGTCCAGTGATGCTTGGACGTCTGCATGACGGCGGACCTACCGTGGTGCTGTCATATTGTAAATCCACCATGACATCTTCCCACAGCCATAATAGCGTCTCTACAAACAACATAAGTAAATATACTACGTTACGTTGTGTTTTTACGTTACGTCATTACGGATTGAACATTTCAAAATCTGAAAATAATATTATTAAATTATTAGAGGACAACTTAGCAATAATAATGCGTTTAACGTCCGTTTCTTAATTTTATGTAATAAAAGACCCTGCCGACAATATAGTGTATTTGCTAACACAGACAGTGTGGCTTTATTATGTGAACTTAAGTTGGTTTTTGGGCAAAATAAAAAATTTAACTCCTTAATACACCTCTTAAAATTACATTTTGTTCTTAATTGCAATATTATTGTCGATCGAACGTCTACACCAAATTAAAAACACCTTTCAGTAAATAAGAACTCCCTATCTGCAAACTAGTATTTTCAGAAAATTTGTAAATCCGCTCCTGTCGGGCCGATTTTATTAAAATTTTAGGGACACTTTTTAATTACTACCAGAGGATTAAATTTCAATTTTGAATCGATTCGGAGAATTTTTTCGGTATTTTAGGGCCCAAAAACTTTTTTCAACCCATAAAACTACCCTTAAAATGGTCTGATTGGGCCCATTTTAAATAGGGTTCTTTCGGTGGTGGATTCCAACATGTGGGCAAAATTTCGCTAAAATCAATTAACTCTTTCGAAAGTTATAGCGCACACACATTTTTAAAAATGGTGCCAAAGTGTCTAGGAGGTTATGAAACGTCGAGAAATTTTGGTCCGACCTCTAGATCCCGCCATCCGACCGACGCCAATAGTGTATGTTGCCATATGGCAAATACACTAAAAACTCGGGTCGCAGTGTCAAAACCCAGCCGACAATATAGTGTATTTGATAATACAGGCAGTGTTGTTTTATTATTTGAACTTAAGTTTGTTTTTGGGCAAAATAAAAAAAATTAATACCTTAATACACTTCTTAAAATAATAATTTTCTCCTTAGTTGAAATATTATTATCAATCCAACATCTGCAACCAAATTAAATATACCCTTCAGTAAGTAAATTCGTATACGCAAACTAGTGTTTTCATAAGATGTGTAAGTCCGGTTCTGTCGGGTCGATTTTATTAAAATTTTACGGGCACTTTTCGATTGCTATTGAAGGGTTAAATTTCAGTTTTGAAACGATACCGAGAGTTTTTTCGGTATTTTTGGGACCAAAAACTTTTTTCAACCCCTAAAAACCTGATTAGGCCCATTTTAAATAGGTTTCGTGCAGTGATATATTCCAACATGTGTGCCAAATTTCAGTCAAATGAATTAACTCCTTCGAGAGTTATTGCCCGCAAAGAAATATACCTTGAAACGCGCATATATAAATGTACGCACCCACTTTATTATAGAAAGACATGTTTAATTATCTTAATTCCTTTTAATAACCGCCATTAAAATAATTTGTACTAACAACAAAGTAAATGAAGCTTACACCAAACGTAGATTAAAAAAGCAATACGGAAAATCACACACGTTGACGCTTGTTTATTCGCATACAAGGAATTCTATTTAAATAATGTTACACAAATTAAGAAGAAAGATATTATTTAATTATCCTTCACTGCATTCGTGCGTTACAATACTAATTTTATTTCATACCATACGCACTTTTAGTTCTTACAAGAATTAATTAGTGGGAACAATCTAAGCATCTGTAATAAAATCTAGATGATGCACAATGTTATGATTGTATCTGCAAAAGATATAATTAATTTTACAACCACACATTCTTTATTTACTTACTAGCGGCCCAGTCCGGCTTCGCCCGGGTGTAAATGTAATATATAGGATATAAAAGATGAGAATCATTATCATTAAATTCTCAACGTGTATTGAATTTCTGCGAATTCAATCGCTTTTATTTGTGAATGTTCAAAAATCTAAGAAAAACCTTATTTCCCAAAAAGAAATTTAAAAAATTCTGTTGATCCGATCGCTACCAAACTTCAGAAGGTCACCCGCTGGGCTAATCTAAAAATTTTCTGAAAATTTCATCAAAAATGGTCTACCCGTTTGGAGTCCATAGATTACATATACATCGTTTTTTATCTATATAGATTATTATTAAAATGTAAAAAGTGGTTATTGTGACATAACGATAATAGTTGAACATATAGTATCGCGAAGTTTTTTGTAGTTATTGACATGTTCTTTAATATTGTAGAACATACTTTTGTTCTATCATCAATAGTTTCCGCAGCGCATGCGACAAAAGATGTTTTATGGCATTTTTTTTACAATAAATATAGCCTATGTTACTCAGGGTAAATGTAGCTTTCTAATGGTGAAAGAATTTTTTAAATCGGCACAGTAGTTTTTGAGTTTATTCATTACAAACATACACACACATAAAAATACAAATATTTCCTCTTTATAATATTAGTGTAGACTAACAGTACACATTATTTCGAACTTATATCCTACCTCTCAACTGCAAACAAGAATTTAAAAAAATATATAATGAGCCTCACCCTCATAAGGTCACATAAGAAGTTTAACTTCTTTAGTTTGTAATATTATAATTACGGCGAAATTATTACACATTTTAAGAGGGCACTTTGATGTGTATGCGTCATGTGAAAATTCTTACATTGACAGATCGTGATACCATAGTTTTATTTACATACTATAATCTACAGAAAAACATTTTAAATATGATTGTCTCTAGTATATCAACATCATAACCCCACTGCATAAGCTTGTATTTAAAAAATGTTTAATCCGAAAATTGTTCTGATATGTGAAAATAGAGAATATAATTTTCCGTTCTGAATTTACTTGAAATATATATTAAGAGTTCCTACCGTCAAGTGTCAACGGAAAATCAGCTGTCTGATATCAAATCCGGTTCTGACGTTAGGTGGATGATTAAAAGTAAACCTGCTAGGTGACCATTATGAGAAAATTTAAAATTGTCATTTTAATCGTATTTATCAAAAAATATACGCTCGACATTCATATTGCAGATTATTACTAATGTTTGTACGTCAAATTACAAAAATTATTTTGTGCTTTAATAATTCGTAATTTTAAATGTCAGATTCCCAAGCACTGACTTTATATATTCATCCTTGTCTTACTATTTTGCGAATCAAAATGCAACACACTATAAACTTCTGTCCTTGTCAGTTTCTTGTAATTTAGGAGACAAACTAACTTCCCCTTTATTTGTTTCATTCTACTTTCCCTCGATTTCTTACATTTTTCAAACAGATGCGTCGCTAAAGAAGTTAAACTTCAAAAATATGTCCATTCCAAACGGCTGCCATACGATGTCAATAACGCGATTTTTTTTTCTCATGATCCAAATTTTGCCACCCCTGGAAATAGGGCACCCTGGGCACTAGCCCCTATTGCCCCTAGTGTAAATCCAGCACAAGGTGTGACGTAACAGCAAGATAGTGTCGAACGCTTTCGCATTTCCGAGATGAGTTCATATATGAACCGATATAAGTATACCTACACGTAAATATCGGTATAGTATATAGCTAATAGTCCAAGAGCTGATGACACCCGTTTGCTGAAGTGTTTGGTTCAGGTAGAAATTTTAAAAATATCTGTAAAAAGACAGACATTTTTTCGAGGGACTATTTTTAGGAAAAGTGTTTAAAATCGTGCATAAGTACCCATAAATAAGTTCCCAAAAATAACCTTAAACCCCGGAAAAAGTGTTTGGTTTTTTGCAAATATTTTTAAATATATCTAATGAACTTGCTATAAAAATTTCAGCGTGAATCAATTTTATTTTTTCATTTTTGAAAATTCAACTTTGGGGTATTTTGGTTTAATGTTAACCCCTCCAAAGTGTCTGCCTCATTTATTTATTTAAAATCAACTTAACTTTCGAATAGTACTTGTTGGCTTTTGAATCAAATACTTTTTTGGCATATATTTTTTTAAACCTTTCTTGTATGCGCAGTACCTGGCGTACTCAGGTAGGACAGGCAAACGCTCATTTACCTATACTTTTTACTATTGTATAAAATTTCTACCTATGAATCAAACACTTCATGAAACGGGTGTCATCAGCTCTTGGACTAATAGCTAAAGCTTATCGTATAAGCAGTCTAATGAAGCTGTCGATATGGCATGACGATAACAATGGTAAGCGGCCTTTGCGCTGACATGGATCGTGAATAGCTCAGCTCTTGTATCGATCATGTCGCTCTCATCAAAATTATTGAAATAAATGCTCATTCTGGCTATTTTGTCCTGCCAGTCATTTTATACAATCTACATACATACTTCTGTATCATTGTGCGTGTATCGCTGAATCAAAAACAAACCAAGACAACTCAACAATACTTTTTTTAAGGCCACCGACAATACCAATTATTATTTTAAATTTATGATCTTTGAAGTCATATTCTTTTGGCGCGTTCAAAGTAAAATTATAGTAGGTAACGGAAGTTGTGCGCGCAGGCAACGCAAATACGACAGTTTGAAGTTGGCTATAAGAGACTCAGACAAATGAACGGAATCAATGCACTTTCTTCCATCTAAATTCTAGATGGAAGAAAGTGCATTGATACTATATATTTAGTATAATTATAGTTTCTAGATTCTAGAAACTATATACTAAATATATAGTAAGACCGCGCTTAACGCTGCTCCGCTTAACGCTGTTTCAGTATTACACGGTTTCTAAAAAAAAGTTTAGCCAGTATAACGTAAATTATGGATCAATTTGTACAAAATGATTCAAATGTTGATAGAAGTTCAAAGGCAAGACGAAGTGTCATTGATGCAATATCTTGTTGTCGACAACAGCTTGCTGAACGAAACAGAAATGACGTAAGATGACTTCTTCACAAAAAAACAAAATATGTCAAATGACAACCCTTCCTCATCACAAACATAGCTTCTTACTCAATCTTTTATTTGATTTTCATAAATGTTTTATAAACAAAAATCGATATTAGCACTAAATAAATTTATAATTATTTCGATAAAAAAGTATTTGACAAAAAATTAAACCAAAAAAAAACTAACAAATTTTCTTATTCTCAATTCTGTTTCACTAACACCTATTATCTACATTTTAAGATGACCTCGTTTAGAACTGTTTCGTATAGCGCAGGAACTTATAGGAACGTAGCTCACTCGTTAAGCGAGGTTTTACTGTACTAGATGACTGTAACCTTTGGTTGCAACCAATCATTTTAAGTATCATCCAGTGGAATTTATAATATCGTATTTTTGATTTCTCAGTGAACTGAGCAAAAGTAACAACCAAAATAAAATATTTGAGATAAAATTTTTATAAGACTAATTACGGCGTTGCCTCCTGCTTTTCTTAAAGAAGTGTTGCAATAATACGAGGTTGTCTCTAATTAAATGATTAATTAGAGCGATTGTGATCATCGATGACTGTTGAAGAAGGTTTGGAGAAAAATCCGTGGCAAAGTTTCAATTGAGAAGCAATACTGAGTTTAAAATTGCAATATTATTAGTTGGGAGGGCCGATGTTTCGTTTCATTTAAGTCACACAATCAAATGTCAATTGAATTAGGATATGTCAAGATTTATTACGATCAAACGAAATGATGATCAAATGCGTCGTTGTTTGTAATCTTTGACCGCTTCCGTGCGACTCAATTGTTCCAATAATGATGACTTGCCGTTTCTTTTTTGTCTTCGCAACGACCTGCGACTACGATGACCTAGCGCAATAGAAAAACAATTTATACATGTAAAATACTCGTTTTCACATTACCTCAATCGCATCGAGTCGTGCGGAAATAATTAGTTTTCAATTAACTCTACTTTTAATACCAAGATTGGTTTAACCGATTCAATACGTTTGGATAAACCTTCGTTTGCAAATAAGAAAATTTGGAATAAACGGTATTTTACTGATAATGTTTCAAGTCTATTTTAAAGCAAATTTATTTAGAAATTAAATATGTAGATGAGAGATTCCCAACTTTTCTGGACCACCGCCTCTTTTAAAAGAACAACAGTTCCAACGTCTCGTGTAGACCATATTAAACTATTAAATAGTTAAACATTAAATTGTTAGTATTAATTGTTCCAATAATGTAATCGTTGAAAGGAAGTTTGGATGAGGAACAATCAAAAGAAAATAAAATTACCGATGTTTCGCTTGTGGCCAAAAAATATTTCGAAACGTTGGCCATAAGCGAAATATCGGTAAAGCTATTTTCTTTTGATTAAACATTAAAATACAATTAATATAACACCTCACAGAATTTACGTATTATTCGATTTGCTAAACGACTAAACTGATATAATTCACAAAAAGGAACGACCCCGCGTGACCTTTCCTGCATACTCTTACTATAGGTGTGAATTGATACAATATTCTATCTAATAATTATGTAACATCATAGCAAGCCATGACAGGACCAGCGCAGTGGCTTGAATAATTGACTGCACCAGTGAAACAAGTGAAAGATCTGACGCTGTAATTTTGTAAATATAATCACAAAATTAAGAGTTTGCATTTTGAAAAAAAAAACTGTTATCATTACTTTGTTAAATTAGTGTCCAGCTACAAAGTGATATATATTTCAAGTTAAAATATAACGAAATAATTGTAACAAACATTGATTTGTATAATTAAAGGGACAGCTGTATGAATTATAGGTGAGCATGGTCCTTTATTTCAGTTGTTAATTTATAAATAGAATATTATTTAATGTGCCAGAGGCTCCACTGCTGCTGTATAAGTCATTGTTTCAATTACTTAGTCGCGGGCAGAGCCGCGGGTAAAAGCTATTATAAATTTTTATATATATAATTCTTCTGTACGTGTGTATACGACTGCACTCCTCCTAAATGGCTGGACCGATTTCGATGAAATTTTTGTGTGTGTGTTTAAGTGGATTCGAGAATGGTTTAGATTCACAATTCAATCCACTAGAAAATGTTTTTATATATAAAAATCCTTATGGACTTCAAAACGGCTAGATCGATTTTGATTAAATTTTCAGTCAGTCTTCAGATTAGCCCAGTGGGTGATCTTGTGAAGTTTGGTAGCGATCGGATTAACAGATTTTTTTTTTGTTTCTTGTAAATTTTGATTTTTCTTCAATTTTTGAACATTCACAATTAAAAACGATAGTAATCGGGCAAATTCAATACACGTTGAGAATTTTATGATAGTGATTCTCATCTTTTATATTTTATATATTACATTTACACCCGGGCGAAGTCGGACTTGGCCACTAGTAAATATGTAAACGTGACGACTGAAAACTTGGCACCTTCTTAGTTCTCCCTTCTTTTTCTTCGGCAAAGCGGGGAAACCCATTTATTCTTTGTATCGCACTTGCTTTTAGTGGGTATAAACCAGCGTTGTCAGACGTCCCGATTTTGGCGGGACGTCCCGATTTATAAATCAAAATTAAATGTCCCGCGCGGGATAGGTTCAGTCCCGCTTTTCGGGGATAACTCGACCTTGCGTAAATAATTATTCTTTTATTGTAAGTTGCAATTTGTAACACTCACTCCTCAGACTATTGTTTGAAACGCCATATTTTTCTAATGAATAACTTTTTTGATTTTGATTTCTGTTTTTTCTTATTTTTTTTATTCAGAAGACGAAGAAGACTCAACTATTTAACGATAGGGTAAATCTGATTTTAAATATCTTTTTTTTTATTAAAATACATTTTCTATGCCTATTTTTGCTATCTATTGTCACGTAAACGTAATTTGAACTCAAATAAAAAGATAAATATTTAAAAACTTCTGAGTATATACGTTTTTTACTATGTCCCGCTTTCGACGAAAGAATCCCGCTTTTTTCACTCAAAAAGTTCCAAAATGTCGACTTGGCAAAAAAAATATCTGGCAACGCTGGTAAACATTTTACCTCAAAAATACGGAAATTTCACGATGTTCGCTAAAACGACGGACATACTGTATGCATTAGTACATCAATACATGCAAAAGTTTGTTGAATCCACACACACACACACACATTTTATAGGTATACATTTGGTTAGGAAGAGGCTTCTTTTCTTTTCACAATTTGGCATTTCTACGATATATAATCCATCACTGTCAACAACTCGGGCTGTTTTGTACCGTTACGAGGTCGCGAACGAAATGTACAATTGCAGCCATAGAGCCCCTGAAATCAATTTGAATAATAAAAACCCGGGTCGCAGTGCCAAAACCCTGCCGACAATATAGTGTATTTGCTTGTGTAGGGCCGTGTGGTTTTATACTTTTATTATGTGAAATTAAGTTTGTTTTTGGGCAAACTAAAAAATTTAACCCCTTAATACACCCCCTAAAATAACATTTTTTTCTTAATTGCAATATTATTATCAATCTAACGTCTACACCGAATTAAATACACCCTTCAATAAATAAGTCACTATCTGCAAACTAGTGTTTTCATAAAATTTGTAAATCCGGTCCTGTCGGGCCGATTTTATTAAAATTTTGGGGACACTTTTTAATTACTACCAGAGGGTTAAATTTCAATTTTGAAGCGATTCGGAGAATTTTTTCGGTATTTTGGGGCCCAAAAACATTTTTCAACCCCTAAAAACTACCCTTAAAATAGCCCGATTAGGCCCATTTTAAATAGGCTTCTTGCGGTGGTGGATTTCAACACGTGGGCCAAATTTCGTTGAAATCAATTAACTCTTTCGAAAGTTATTGCCCGCACACATATATATATATATATATACGCTTATATATATATATATATATACATATATATATAAACATTTTTAAAAATGGTGCCAACGTGTTTAGGAGGTTATGAAACGTCGAGAAATTTTGGTCCGACCCCTAGGTCCCGCCATCCGACCGACGCCAATAGTGTATGTTGCCATATGGCAAATACACTAATAAACTTATTTCGACTGCCCACAGTAACACCACATCTTTCAATACAATTAATCTATATACAGTCGTACCTACTCATGTATTTTCAACTATGTATTTTCAACTATGTATTTTCAAGTTTTTAGTTTCTCATTCTCATACAGAGTGTCTCTTCCTTCGCGGCTCAATCAATGAAAAAAAACGTTTAACAACGTTTAACCTCAACTTCCCAAAGGTTCTTTCCGATTGGTTTATAGCTGTCGCGAAATGAGGATGAAGAAGTTAAAAATATAAGAGTCAATTAGAGTTGGGTAACTCAGATCTGAACCGGTTTAAAGAGCCGACTACGACAGCAGATCCGTGAGAGCCGACTCACTTTTTTTTGAGCCGACGGATCAACGGATCCGCATAACTCAGTGAAACACTTAACACACAGAAGCATATTTTACACTTACGTATCAGTTCTTGCTTTGATGCATCTATCAGCTCAAATGACTCATGCGTCACATGTTTGGCTATGCATTCTTGATTCTATACAGGTCGTGATATGATTGACTGAACTAGGTAACTCAGTGGCAGACTGCAGTAACATATTCAGAACTCGGCTGTTTTTGAATCGGTTCAGTGAGCCGGCTCACATACGGGATCCAGATGCAAAGATGCAGATCACTAAAAAGACCCGTTTTTCCCATCTCTAGAGTCAATTAGTTTCAGCAGGCTCAAAAGTCTACTGTACTAATATTTGGAAAGGCCATTTTTAAGGGTTCACTGCGGTAAATTTAGTAGCTACTGAACGGATTTGAAAAATTCTACCACTATTTTAAAACCTATGTCTTTCCGAATATTATATGCTATACATTATTGCGCTGAAGGTTCACACCCACTGAATCGGAACGGATAAGCTCGGCGCGACAGTGTATACGCACATTGGGTGTTGCCGTGTCGATCCGAGCCGATTAGTGCGCGGTAACTCATTTAACTTCATGTGTCTCAAAATTCTATTGGATTTTTAAAAGATTATTTTTAATAACGGTCTTCAATATAAAGAAACTAGTTTAGACACTATTTCTCCGACTACAAGCAACTATTAGTGAAAGAGTTTTTGCTTTTTTAATTTTTCCCTAATATATTATTGTAAACAAATGTAGGGACTCTCATTATAATTTGAGAAGTTGAGAAAGTAATGTTTTCGTAAATAAAAAATGTAACCACTAAATAAAATATTAACTGGTGTGGTTTTATTATGTACAGGTATTTTGCTAAATATGTAATAATCGTATTTCCAGTTTAAAAGTATGTCAATTATCCGCAGTTTTAAAATAAACAAGAAAGTATACTTCAGGTGTGTTTGCTATAAAGTGTTGGCATTTGGCTTCCTGTATTAAGTTTAGGAGATATTGCCGTATTAAACTATTTAAATTTAAAAACCGCCATATAACTCAGTTTTTTTCTCGTAATAACATGAAAAAAACAGAGTTAATATCTTTGATTTAAGACGTGAACCATATATATTCCTAAAAAGCTGTTCCGGACCAAAAAATAAATTAAAAGCTCCAAATCTATGGGTCTAGTAAATGGAAATGGTGTGTCTCCCGCTGTTGTTCCAATAAATTTCTGCGCTATACAAAATAGCGCTAACCGAGGCCATCTTAATCCGTAGATAATAAGCATAAATGAAACAGAACCAAGAATAAAAAAAAATAGTTTTTTTTGTTTAGTTTTGTAACATTTATTGTTAAATAATTTTTTACCGCATTAATTACAGATTTATTTATTGCTAATATCAATTTTTGTTCATAAATCATTTATGAAAATCAAACAAAAATTCGAGTAAGAAGGTATGTTTGTGATGAGGAAGATTCCTCTTTTGACATATTTTATTTTTTGTGAAGAAGTCATCTAATGTCGTTTGCCTTTTTCTATTTCATTCATCAAGCTGTTAGTATTGTCGGTAGAGGGATATTGCATAAATGACACTTTGTCTTGCCTTTGAACTTTAATCAACCTTTGAATCATTTTGTAGTTATAAACTGATTCATAATTTACGTTATAGTGGTTAAACTTTTTTTTTAGAAACCACGTAATATCACTTTAGAATTGACCGCTAAATGCTCTTCAATCTGTGGCCCTAAACTGTTTAACGCTTAACCACGCGAATTGAAGGAAATTCAAACATTTGAAAAATTCAAAACAAGTTTAAAGAGCTTTTTAAAAAATAAAAATGTTTATACCGTCAATGAATTATTCACACTATAATAATTGATTATTTGTTTACATTTATGACGTTTTTGTAAATATTTATTTACAAAATAAATTTGAATTTGAATTAATACTGAAATAGCATTAAGGTAGTACCCTCGCCAAACCCGTTTTCTTAGGATTTGTTTGAAATTTAGCCAGAATAATGTTTATGTAATTCTGCATCGATTGGCGCAGAATGAAATTTTTGAACAACACAGTTTCAGAGATATTAAATTCCAAAGTTCGAGTTTTTGAGGCTCTTATACATTACGGTATACGGGATATCGAAAAATTTACCGACAAATATTTTTGTATCTCAGAAACTTTTCTTAGGATGTTTTTAAAAAACTAAAGTAACGTTAACTAACAATCAAACAATTTTTTTAAAGTAGTCTCATTAACAGTTACAACACAGTTTCAGAGATATTTAATAAATAATAATGGAAAATTTACCAGATTTCAGCAGAGGATATAGATAAACGATAAACGATCTGGCAACAACGCAACCCGTCAAACAAATTATAAAGTGAGCATGCACTGTACACTGTACAAAATGTCTAGTAGGTACTGAGTATAAAAATTATATTCAAAAATCTTCTTGTATTAAATTTTACATTTAAATATGTATTATTTTACACAAATATTACATTAACATATGTAAAATTGTAGGGTATGGGTTAGGGAATTTTACGCATATTTTTTGAAAAATTACATTTTTTTGTTTAAAATATTACATATTTGTATTTACCTTGGACTACACAACTACTTATATGTAAATTTACAGGAAAACGTGTAGCATTCCATATAGTGTATACGATTACAATCGCTGACATTATATGGACCACCGGATTATACATGTAATCGACCTCAATTTTTACAGTGTACTATAAAATATTTTAACGCTACGACAGTGTTCCCAGATTTCTCGCTCGGGATTGGCTGAAATTAGTACAGAATCTGCAAAAATTATTGGGCTTGTTAATACCAACTCTCAACTACATGTACTGCATAAACTAGCATAAACTTTTTACTATGACTGTCGCGAGGGTACTACCTTAAGCGGAGCATCGTTAAGCGAGGTCTGACTGTATACTTTTTTCTGAAAGTTTCATCCCTTTATAAAATCGGGATTTACATCCGCTGCTTGGACTACAAGAAAAATTCACCACAACCCTTTCCATACGCTAACTATAGTTATGTTTCCATTATGTGATCGGAAAATCATATTTGACGGCTTAATATTTCAATTTATCATTTAAGCATTTTACGCAGAATTACTTTAAAACGTAGGCCAGAACAGATTAAAAACACAGTAATATATCGATCATGCTATAAACAATACTGGAGTCCTTTCCATTAGCGTGCGCAAAGGGGCAAGGAGGATGGAAATTATTGTATAAAGTGTGAAAATTCCTGAAACTTACTTTATATTAAAACTTTGGTGCCTGAAAATTTCGCGAATTGCACAAACACTAAACGGACCAAGATAATAAATCTTTATTTAGGGGCATTTATTTAGGGTCACTTAAAGTTTGAAATATATGGCAAATACACTAATACAGTACAACCTCGATATAACAAAGCTGAAGGGAATTAGAAAATATTCGTTGTATCAAGTAATTCGTTATAATGAAGTTTGTTATACAGAGGTTAGGTTGGTCTAAGTTTCGTTTTAAGAAGGTAAGAAAACCTACTTTGTTTTGAAAACTTATCTTTAAACTTTAAAATTGTGGCTAATGTACTTGCAAGAATATCGAACTCTTCATCGATGTCTAATTTTTTCTTTATAGGATTCTCGTTTACATACTTAATGATTTTTCGTTTCTCTGCGACGGTTAAGGAACACCTTTTTCGTTTCTCAGTGGCTGCAACTTTAAATTTACTAACAATAGTGACCAACAGCAGTGTTTACATTACTTTACATCAAACAACAATGATTGTCTTACGATAAATTTAACGTGTCTGAACCTGACGAGACATGAATTGTTGTTATTGTGGAATTGTGTGTGATTAATTAGTAGGATACGTTATGTAGAGGTTATAAGTTGACAAAAATCGTTAAATAGAGATAAATAATTTACCTCTATTTAACGATTTTTGTCAACTTATAACCTCTACATAACGTATCCTACTAATCAATCACACACAATTCCACAATAACAACAATTCTCTCTTTATAACAAATTTTCAATCACTGCAGAATATAAATAGAAAGTATAATTTATTAATACTTTCTATTTATATTCTGCAATGATTGAAAATTTGTTTTAAAGAGATTTTCGACAAAAATTATTCGTAATGTAAAGGTATATTTTGCATTAGCTACCGAGCTGGCTAGAGTAGTGGTACAGCACTAGACTCGCATTCGGGAGGTACGGGTTCGATTCCCGGCAGGGGCAGATGTGGCTGGGACTCTCGCCGAGAAACGGTAATTCCTGTACCGGCCATCTTGATTGAGGTTTTCCATGGTTTCCCTCAATTAATTCCAGATAAATATTGAGATGGTTCCTTATTTGAGGCCATGGCCGATTACCTTTCAAACTCCTAGTTCAAAAATTACGTACCTTATCCTAATTTCCTATGATTCCTTCATTCGCCCATTGCTATTATATAAGTTGAAGTTTTAAAAAATGTAGAAAATAACGGTAGGTGGTAAATGGAAAATAGTAATGGTGCGAATGGCGTCTGTTATGACATAAAGTCAAGAAACGGACGTTAAACGCATTATTATTATTATTATTATTATTATTATTATTATTATTATTATTATTATTATTAGTGTATTTGCCATATGGCAACATACACTATTGGCGTCGGTCGGATGGCGGGACCTAGGAGTCGGACCAAAATTTCTCGACGTTTCATATCCTCCTAAACACTTTGGCACCATTTTTAAAAATGTTTATATATATATATGTATATATATATATATATATATATATATATATATATTTATATATATATATATATATAGGTATATATGTGTACGGGCAATAACTTTCGAAGGAGTTAATTTATTTTAACGAAATTTGGCACACATGTTGGAATCCATCACCGCACGAAGCCTATTTAAAATGGGCCCAATCGGGTCATTTTAAGGGTGGTTTTTAGGGGATGAAAAAAGTTTTTGGGCCCAAAAATACCTAAAAAATTCTCAGAATCGTTTCAAAATTGAAATTTAACCCTTTAATAGCAATTAAAAAGTGTTCCTAAAATTTCAATAAAATCGGCCCGACAGGACCGGATTTAAAAATTTTCTGAAAACACTAGTTTGCAGATAGTGAGTTATTTCCTGAAAGGTGTTTTTAATTTTGGTGTAGACGTTTGATCGACAATAATGATGTAGTTAAAAAAAATGTAATTTAAAGGGGTGTATTAAGGAGTTAATTTTTTTATTTTGCCCAATAATCACCTTAAGTTCACATAATAAAGCCACAAGGCCTGATGTATTAGCAAATACACTATATTGTCGGCAGGGTTTTGGCACTGCGACCCGGGTTTTTTATTATTATTATTATTATTATTATTATTATTATTTTGCAATAGCTCTTACGGACAGTTCTAGAGGATTTCGAAAAATTTGTTAAATCGAGGAAATCGTTATATTGCGGTTTGTTATATTAAGGTTACACTGTAATAATAAAATATGTTCGGGAGTAATAATTGTTTGGGTACGTATAGTAGAAAGAAAAAGTATGATGTTTGTTTACTTAGTTGCGATGATATTTTCAGTGAATGCTACCCGAAGTGGTATAGGGCGCCGGCTGCAATGTGTGCGGGGGTTGGGGCGGTTGGTTCAGAGCTTGAAGAACATTTCTGTTCTGTTCATACATACCTATATAGAAACGGAACCGTCATTTTGAGCAGAGCTGTGCCATTAATCATCAAGTGTTGGCCCTCCGCTGTCAATCATGGCGTTTATAAAGCCCGCTCTTTGCCGCTCGTTCACAAACTGTAGCTGTGGCATCACCGTCAGCCTGTCTGCTAGTTCACCACCACCGCCACGGTATACCTCTACAACTGCACCTATCTATAGGTTACAGGACAAGACCGAAATCCGTTTTAAAAAAACCGGTCAAGTGCGAGTCGAATTCCCGAGGAGAGGGTTCCGTACCATTCCGTTTTCCATGAGAACATTTTTATGCTGGGCTGCACAAAACATTGTCAAACAATTGGATTTGAAAATGACCTTAGATTGTGATAATATAATTACAGTTTTCATTTATGCAAGAGCAGTCTAATGTCGTATTCAAACTTCCAGTCATTTACAACATTAGATTGTATTCACGCAAAAAAAATGCTTGATGTACACAGAAAAAGATCATTTTTCAAGTCAAATTTTGGTTAAAATGCGCAGAAAAATGTCGTTTCATTTGATCAATTATTTTTCGATCAGAATCGAATTATAATTCTACAATGCTTTTCTTATGGAGAAATATGTTGGTCACAATCTAAGGTCATTGTCAAATCAAATTATTTGACAATCCTTTCTGCAACCTAGCATAAGACTTACGCTTTTCGTTTAGGTTTTTCTGTAGAAGTGAAGCCCTATATTCTCTATTTATTTAAAAATTTTAGGCTCAGTAGTTTCGGAGATAAAGAGGGAAGGGATTCTCAATTTTTTCATATTTTCTGTAATATTTTTTAACAACACATGTTAAAATTATAAAAATAAATATATTTGTACTCTTCATAACGAACCTTTTCATTTGATATATCATACGATGAACTTAATTTTTTTTTTATTTTCTAATTTGTCCCCCAAAATTAACCTCCAAATCGGAATTCGTTTATTTACGTGATTAGGTCATGAAACTTTATATATTTATCAAAATTTCAACTTTTCGTAACTCTTCTCCTTTTAAACGGCTTGATCGATTTTGATGAATTTTTTTTTTTTTTTTTTATTATGGGGTTACCTGGATGGTTCTTAGCTATAGTTGGACGTGGTAGTTGACTCTTTTGTCGAGATCCAGAAATATTTAGTTTTTTTATATATTCATTTTTTAGAGCCCCCCCAAAAGAGATAAAATCCTAAATTTTTAGCCTGCCAGCACCTGACAATTCAATGCTAGCGAGGTCTGTTGCAGGACAACATCTGCTTACCGGGTCCGCTAGTTCTTATTTTACAGACAAGTACTATCAGTATATGTAATACGGGATCTTCTTAGTAGATCGCGTTCAACTATGCTATAGGAAGAAGTAGGTGGTGTAACAGTTGAGAGTGTAGTACCTACGTCGTCGGGTTGGTGCAGAGAGAACAGCGCAAGGCCCCGGCCTGTCTGAACCGTGCTCATTTCACCATTTTACACCCGACACATAAGTGACATGCAAATAGAAAACGCCATCTCTCCCCCGCATTCTCCCATCCACCCGCATCCTTTCACTTCACTTTACTGTCTATACTAGGGCTGGATGAACATCACTCGTCACAACTATTGTTATTTCATTGGTCATTAAGATGGACTGATTACTGAGATTGGAAAATATACCACTTCGCTACATCGCTCGGTATAGAAAAAAAAGTCCGCCGAAATATAAGCTCGAATTTAAATTGTAATTTTTGCACGACTTTTCAAGCCTGTATGATCCATATCCCACTAGTGCGTAAAATAAAACAAAAGAAATGCGAAATGTAGTGTACTACCAGTTCCATAGTAAAAGTATAAAGTAAGAATTATTGGGTATATGTGTAATTGATAGGCTCTAGATATGATCGGAAACCTTCTGGAACATTCTAGAAACCTCATAGAACCTTCTACATACAAAATTGTAGAAATTTTCATCTGTTTGCTCCAAAGTTATTTAAGTTTTGAAAATTTCACAACTGTATGTCATCTCTTTGGACGAATAATTCTGTTTTTTAGAACACCCCAATAAAAAGTATTATCTATTATTTTTTTTTTGTTTATATTGACAATTATACAAAGTCCTTTTCGCAAAATACTTCCTAACAAATTTTATTCAGTTTTTTTTTTTTTTTTTTTTTTTTTTTTTTTAAGATAAAAACCTTTATTTACAACAATTAAAAGTTAAATACAAGAAAAATAACAGAAACTGACATCTTAATATCATAACAATAAATAAATTATTTCTTATTGTAATAAAGGTACCTAATTAGCAAAATAACTTATTTATATATGTGTTCAAATAATTGTCAAAATTTGTTTTATTGATTAGTTTTTGTTTTTCATTTCTTATATAATTTCGATAAATATTTAGATCATGTTGATTGTTTCTAAAGTTGAAATCTATTGTTGCACTTACAATCCAGATAATAAAATTGTTCAGGTTCTTGTTTGCAAAATTTATATTAAGAAACAAAATATCTTCATCTCTCATTTTAGGCATATCTGTTATTTCAGTGATTTTATTTACTAAAAAACTCCAAATATCTTTGGAGTTTTGGCAAGATATTATTCTATGGCATTAGTTTCTAGTTTAACTGATACTACGTATTTTTATTTTAAAAGACAAAAATATAAAGAGGACACTCTGTATAAATATTTATAAAGTTTTTTTCCAATATTATAAAAATGAAATAAATGAAACAGCGTTGTTGGTTTTTTAAATTGAATGATCGATTTCTTAATTGTGTAATCTACAGGACAATTCACGTTTTAAAAATGACCTGCTGAGAATTTTTAGTTGCAACGTGATTTCTGAATAGACTGTATCGTGCCTTACTCTGTGATTTTGATTTAATTTTTAATCATTACGTTCTCTTAAAGGGCTTCAAAAAATATGTACGCTTTATTGGAATTAAGTGTTTGTATTCGTGTGTTAATTATTCTAACGTTTCATAAATACGAGAATTAAAACAACTTTTTGAATGTTGATTTAATGTGGTTTTGCATTTTTTTCTTCAAAATTTGTTTTATATAACATTTGTGATTTAGTTTTCAGTTGTTCATTATTTTGTAGTTTTGAAAAAATAATTCGTAATAAACTTTTTACGATTACAAGGATAAAGTGTGAATTTTTCTCGTCTTAAAAGAGCGCTGCACAAGTTGTTAAAGTCTACAGTCCATTGCAATTAAATGTAAGTTTTTGATTATTATTAATGTAGAATATCTAATTAATAACTGAAAAGTTAATGCTTAACAATCTGAAATAGGAAGTTCTACTGCAAAAAAATGTTGTGTTTTAGATAAATTAATTTAGCTTGCAGGTCAATAATTTTTTTCAAATTATTTTTTTCCGTACAAGTGAAAAACTTATGCTACAGATAACTCACTTACAAGTATCAGTTTTGTACGTAATAATCCTGCTGGGTAGCAAGAAAATGGCTGACCTGGTCTGCTAATCTGTACTAAAGAAAGTATGACAGTCAGCTAAGACCGGTAGTAACATACATAATTATTTTCTAGCCCTGATCTTTTACTCTTTCGTTCTGTCAAGCGCGCATACACTGTATATCTGTGGTCACAAGTCAAAGTGGTGTATGTTTCTGACGAAATAAGTAACCACCAAGCTCTTCACTTAACGCCGCGTAGTAAATGAAAGAAACACTGACCAATAATGAGACCCATTCGGAAAACCGTACGATTTCAAGGTTATGTACGTGGTTAAAATGGAGGCTGATAAATTATTATTAAATAATAATAATAATTATTTTATTATTAATTTAGCTCGGTCGTGGGAAGGTACCTAAATTATGGTTAAAATAAAACCGGCTCTTTTTAGACTATGATTTTTGTATCAAAAAATCATTTGACATTCTGATATTTTTTATGCTTTTGGAGCTTTGACTCTCTAAAACTTAGGATAACGGTACCTAAGGATAGCGGCCGTAATATGACAGTGACTTACGTTGCAAAAAACCTTTGCATAGATGTAAATAGATGCCGCTTTTTATGTTACGGTGGTGCCGCTGCTACCAAGAAAACCACACCAATTTACTTCAATGCAAACGTTTTTTGTTAAGTAATTCACTGTCATATTACGGTCGCTATCCTACGGTACCGCTATCGTAGGAAACCAAGGATGAACTTAAATTATGCATTAATTTGAAGATTCTATAAAATGATTTTAATACCAATTTTTTATTTTCAGGTTGTTAAACGGAGTCTTTGTGGAGTTCTTGAAGATCTGTCAAGTTGCTTGGTAAGTTTAACTAATCTCTTAACTATTTCTGTTTTATGAAAGTCACCAACCTCCGAGTTAGGAAAGCTAGGCTTTGGAATGGTTATAATGTGCTATTTTGTTTTATCAATGTACATCTTTAACGAAAATATGAATATCAATTATCGCGATCACGCCAAAGAAGTATAACTTTACACGCACCATTTTTTTTTTCTTCAAAAATTCACCATGAGCCACTTTGACATGTGGTCATGGATATATAGGTGGATAGGTCTAGCGCGTACACGTCAATACCATGGAAACATTCACTTGAAACCATTAAATACTTTAGAACTTTCCTCCCTGCTAACTTTTACTGTGGCGCACTTTTGTCTCTCTCTCGCTCGCCTTTTCCACTTGGAAGATATTGTTTTCTCCGCACTGAAAATCATTTTAAAATTAATTTGTTTTGTCAATCAACACAATTTGAATAACTTGACTTGACAAGTTACATTTTTGTTATAATTTTTTTTCAAACAGTGTTTTTTTGCCTTCAAATTTGTTAGAGTGATTCGATGAAATGTCACGGAAGCATAGTATATTGCTCTATCAACTATATTGTACCCTCCTTGGTCAGATGGCAACAGCTATGTGCGGTAATAGGGATGTTGACTGTGTTCAAATAAGAACATAATTTTAACGAAAAGTGGTAGTTTCTATGATTGAAATATGTACTAAAAAACACTATATTTTTCGTATATGGTGGTGTTGATCCAATAGAATGTCACAGTAAAGGAAGATTTGGTTTGAGGATCATAAATAAATAAGCTTTACCAAATTTTCGCTAATGGCCATTAGCGAAAATTTGGTAAAGCTTATTTATTTATGATCCTCAAACCAAATCTTCCTTTACTGTGACTATATTTTTCCTTATTTTTAAGGAATTTAATTATTATTTAAAAATAAAACCTAATAAAATCACTCCCAAGTCACGTGACAACAGACATCAATCAGAGCGCATGACGTCATAGCGTCAGCCGCTGTCAAAAAAACTTCATTGTTTGGTTAATATTTAGTGTGTAATTTACTCGAAATTTTCTTTAAAAAAAGACTGCAAGGAGTTTTAACGTTATGGAAAGTGTATTTATTAGGGCTAATAGTTCGAAAACTTAGAATTCATCTTTTATAACAAGAATTACGAAAAACTTTTTCATAACCTCATTAGTTTACTAGCGTTTATGAGCACAGCCTCCTACTTTGTGACCGCATCTATAGAATTGTAGCTCCTGTGTAAACTTTTGAGCCTCCTTTGGTATGACCAGGTGACGTCACGCGACTAGTATTGACGTTTTGGACCGAAATTTGAAACGGGATTTAAAATACATGATTTTTAAGGCTTGAGTTGTATTTAAATAAAAATAATAAATATTTGTGGCTATATTAGGTTCTTATGCACGATTTAAAACACTTTCCCAAAAATAGTTAACATCCCTATTGCCAACGTAATCGAAAAGTATCGAGAATCGTTCTTAAAATATGAGCTCTTAGCATCTATTTTTAATTCACAATTTTTAAATTGAAAATTCAATTTTGATATATACAGATTCACCAGTTCTCAGATTAGAATGTAAACATTACTTTATTCCAATTTTTTATTATTTATGCCATTTCTATGACTCGACAAGATTATTTGGGTTTGAAACGTTGTTCTTTTTAACACGCTTTTATTAGCTTCATCTGTATGTTTGTAAGTATTACTACAGTGCTACCTCGATAATTCGGACATTCAGTAAACCGGATTTTTTGATAATTCGGCCAAGCATTTCAATTATATTGTGTACTTTATAATCCGGATTTGACATTACTTGGTAATCCAGATCTGCGTTTTTAAACGTTTATTTAATTCCAATTAATAGAATTTGATACTATAGCGATCGTGAGAAATTCGCCGTCTTGTATTCGGTCGGATCTGATATACATATCTGGGGATTCCTATATAAGCAAGCATTATATGTGTGACGTTGTTTTGATTGAGTAGTAATTCTTTAGCTGTTTGGTGCGCTATTTTATGTGCTACAGAAGTATATAAACAATTTTTTTACACGTACATATCAAAATACCTCCTAAAAGAAAACATACTGCGTTGTTAATAAAACAAAAATTCAACATATACCTAATAATAGAAAGACTAGCCCGTGGTGAAAGTGGAAAAGTTTTGGCAAATGAATACTGGGTATGAACATCAACAATTTCCGATATAAAAAAGAACAAAAGCAAAATCAAAAGATATGCTATATTTCAATGACTATTACATACCAGAGGAATTACGAAAAGCCGAATATCCAGAAATAGAAATTCGTTTGTAAGCATGGTTTTGTACACAACGATCAAGGCATGTTCCAATTCCCTACAAAATCTGCCAAAGCAAAACTTCTTGAAATTTAACCCTCTGGCAGTAATTAAAATGTGTCCCTAAAATTTTAATAAAATCAACCTTACAGGACCGGATTTAAAAATTTTAAGAAAGACTAGTTTGCAGATAGTGAATTATTTACTGAAAGGTGTATATAACTTGGTATAGAGGTTCGATTGATAATAATATTGCAATTAAGAAAAAAAAAAGTGATTTTAAGGGGTGTATTAAGGAGTAAATTTTTTTATTTTTCCCAAAAACCAACTTAAGTTCGCATAATAAAGCCACACTGCCTGTATAAGCAAATACACTATATTGTCGGCAGGGTTTTGGCACTGGGACCCGGGTTTTTTATTTTATTATAAATGTTTACCTCTACAATAAAAACGCTGGGCTGCTTCAGTAATCCGAATTATTTACTAATCCGAATCACAGCGGTTTTAATTAATCCGGATTATTGAGGTCGCACAGTATTTCATATAAAATTAACTACTATGAATTATGAGGCAATGGATTTTTTTCTTTTAAAGAGGGTGGTGGTTCAGAAAAGATTGTGAACCTCTGTTTTCGACTATGTCTTGTTATGTTCTCATAACACGGTGCTGTTATTCTCGGGCAACACCGGGTAAATACGGTTCTATTTCATTAATCGATTTATAATATTTTAAATTAAAGTGTCGATCTTCTGGAACTGATAGTAATTCGGGACTTGGACAGTTTATGGAGTGCGTAGGGCGTATAGAGCGACGTCATAGCGTGGTGAAACTGGTTTAACACACACGGACATTTTATGTTAATGCTTATTTCGCGTGAGCAGGAAACAACTATATAAAAATATGTGTGATCATATACATCTGTCTTCTCTAGCTGGTTAAATAGTAAACCTACCCCGTTATACCCGCTACCCTTACACCATACCCCTTTTTATATATACAGTAAGACCTCACATAACGCTGCTACGTTTAACGATATTTCAGTATTATGCAGTTTCTAAAAAAAGATTAGCCACTATAATGTAAATTTTGAATCAGTTTACACGAAATGATTCAAATGTTGATAGAAATTCAAAGGCAAGACGAAGTGTCATTGATGCAATATCTTGCTATCGACAACAGCTTACTGAACGAAACAGAAAAAGGCAAACGATATTAAATGACTTCTTCTCACAAAAAATAAAATATGTCAAATGAGGAACCTTCGTCATCACAGACATAACTTCTTACTCCAACTTTTATTTGATTTTCATACACTAGCGGTACCTGTGCGAATAATTCGCACTAAAATTCGTTTCTAATTTCTCACACTCTTTATAACTTTCTTCTTTTTGTTGTATTACATTACGAAGCTCAGTGACGGTTTAAGAAAATATTTTTCTAAAACTGTCATATAGAGGCGCAAGTATCGAAAACGTTGAGCTGAAGCACTGCCATACGAAAAGTATTTATACGTGAATTTTGATTCAAAATTAAACAAAAAAAATTTACCGACCGTCAATCATGTTGACGTTGTTTCAAAATCAAAACCGTCAGATGGCAGCATTGCTGTGTTGTGTCTTAAGGTATATCTATATATATAATTTTAATAATTAATAATTTTACAAAAACAAAAGCAATAATAATTTTTTTAGTTGTTGATGTCGATAGAGCAAGCAATTATCTATAAAATGATACAAAATTTATGTAGAGCAATTGTGTGGCTTTTTCGAAAAAGGGAGGCAAACATCTTAACCCTAGAGTATTAATATATATGATTTTTTATGAACAAAAATACATATTAGCAATTAATGAATCTATAATTCATGTGATAAAAAAATAGTTAACAATAAATGTTACAAAATTAAACAACACAAAACTACTAAATTTTCTTATTCTCGGTTCTGTGTCACTTATACTTATTATCTACGTATTAAGATGACCTCGCTTAGCGCTGTTTCGTATAACCAGGAACTTATTGGAACGTATCTTCCGCGTTAAGTGGGGTCTTACTGTATACGTTCGAATATCAGTCACAGCTACCTATGATCACCCTTCGTAACAATTTAACCATAATATCATCATTAACAATAATTAGTCATTGTAAAGGTGTAAAACGGTATTATCAGATAGCTCTTCAATTGATCAAAACGATACCGCCAACTGTAAAATATTTCGTAATAGAAAACATATTTTATTATCGTTTCGTTTTAAATATTGAAAAAAGTACGTACCTTAAATAATTAAATTAGATTGTAAAATATGCTCTCGGCAAATTTCGAAATGTGATCGCAAAATTCATTTTATTACCTGTTATTTTATTATCTGTGATTAAACACTAAGCTTCACCAAATTTGAGTTGCTGCTAAAACATTTCACAAACAATAATATGTTTTCAAGCAACATCATATTATATATTAATACGCTAAGGTTAAGATGTTTGCTTCCCTTTTTCGAAAAAACCTCACAATTACTCCACATAAATTTTATATCATTTTATAGATAATTACTTGCTCTATGTGTATCAACAATTAAAAAATCTATTATTGCTTTTGTTTTTGCAAAATAATTAATTATAACAATTATACATTTATTCAGTATATGCAGCAATGCTGCCATCTGACGGTTCTAACTTTGAAACAACGTCAACATGATTGACAGTCGGTAAATTTTTTTTGTTTAATTTTTAATCAAAATTCACGTATAAATACTTTTCGTATGGCGGCGCTTCAGCTCAACGTTTTCGATACTTGCGCCTCTATATGACAGTTATAGAAAATATATTTTCTTGAACCGTCACTGAGCTTCGTAATGTAATACAACAAAAAGAAGAAAGTTATAAAGAGTGTGAGAAATTAGAAACGAATTTTAGTGCGAATTATTCGCACAGGTACCGCTAGTTAATTTAAATTATACTAAGTATGCTTTTCTATAGGAGGACTGTGTGTAAACATAATCTAAGGTCAAATAAAAAATGTTGACAATGTTTTCTACAACCAGACATTAGTTTACTAGTTGATATAACTTGAACTTAATATAACGTCAATATGTTTGTTAAAATCATATAACGTGTGTGTCAAAAATTACAATTTATTAATTGAAACAAGAGTTGCAACCTTTTACATTGACACCGTCGATATGATAATATATTTTCATTACACATTCTTATGTTCACATGAATGCACTCATATTTGAAACAGTTGAGCCGCGTGTTTAAAAAAACAACACAAAAGCGTCGTTGTTGTTTTGTTCGTTTACATGAAACAATATATAAATATAAAATTTAAAAGCTATTGAATTTTACTTTGTACACAATTCTATACTAAATGAACCATATACATCTCTAGCTACGTTACTAATAGTGTATGCATGCATTAAACAGTTTTTTTAAAGACACATGTATGAATGGTACTTGATCACTTATGATTGGCACCTCAAAAGACATAACAGCCAGGTGAGGAGTGACGTCAGAAACATCGTAATTACTATCTAATGTCAGCTATTTGTTGTAAGGTGTTAGCAAATGAAACCAAATCGGAATTTCATTTCCGTACCTTGAGGTGACCGATCCCTGAGATTGTAAAAAATGTTCTCGGGAAATTTAGAAATTCGAACTGAGGTCGCAAAACATATTATTGCTGTTTTTGGCGCGCTTTTGTTAGTTTCACCTGTATGTTTGTTTGCTTGTAAAGGAGTATTTGAACGTGAAATTCAGCCACTTCGAACCGTCAGATTAAACTGTAACTTTGCACACTTATCAAGGATCGACGACAATACAAAAAATTTTATAAGATTGTCTCTGACCAGGACTTTCGGGATAAAAAACTTGAAAAATTACAGCAAGTACAGTGACGTACGTTGCGTTGCCTACTCCATAGTCAAATTCAATATGCTTTTTAGTCTTATAATTAAAATTAGCCTTAGTCCAGAAAGGGCGAATTCGCCGCGATTATCTCGCGCGTATTTCGCGCGTACGTTGCGTCCAGAAAGAGCGTACCAATGCGCGAGCATTTAGGGACGTATTCAGTAGAAAACACAGAGTTAAACGAAGCAATTCTTCACAACCAATTCTTCCCAAGCTCTGCGTTTTAAAGTTATGTTGGCATAATCAGGTGATTCCGAATCCCATATCGCCGGTTTTTTCTCTACTTCGTCTATAAACAATTCAGTATCAAAATTTTGCCGCTCCATTTCCCTCGATACGTGCACTCGCTCTGAGTTCGCGCGTTTACTGTACGCAAACAAGGCGTTCCTAGTTATCTGGACTCGCGCGCAATACGCGCGAGTCGAGAGTCTGGCGTAGTGCACGCGATTTACGCACGAATTTTAAATTCGCGCGATACTTGTGGACGCAATATATTGACGCCGAGTATCTCGCCAACGCGCTTACAAACTCGCGCGTAACGATTCGCGGCGAATTCGCTCTTTCTAGACGAGGTCTTAGAGTTTCAAAAAACTAACACCACACGCTTTTATGAACTAAAAAATACAAAATAATTGGACAACAAAATTCATTTTACTGTAAAAAGCATAAGGTGCTATCTACTTAAATTTTCATAATAGCTCTACGTATACAATTAACTAGTAAATGAAAAATGTATTACCGATATCAAACACTTTTTACAGTAAAGTTAATTTTGTTGTCAAATTATTTTGCATTTTTTAGTTCATAAAAGCGTGTTGTTTTAGTTTTTTTAAACTCTAATTTTAATTTTATTTCGTGTAATGGTGCCCTTTTTGGAAGACCATGTAGTTCTACATACATAATAGAACACAATCAGAATGTAGACAACTCAAACACAACAACTTACACGGGGAGATCGGTGCAGTGTCGTGGCCCCGATGATGGCAACCGATCATTAATCTAATACCGTGTCTGTGTATATGTGTGTCTGTATTTACTATGTATTGCGTATGCTGCATCGACTGCGCTGTCTTATTTTTATCACATTTAGAATTGTAAAATTTTGGCTCCAAAAATATTTTTTTGCACTTCCCCCTGTAAAATATCTTGTTTACATGCACGTAAAGTGACTTGTTACGCACTAATGCAGTTAAGTAAAACAAAACTGGTCAAGCCATATCAAATCCATAGTCCATTGGTTGTTTTTTATAACTTACCAACTCACAAGGCAATGCCGACTCGTAGTTACCAAACGCGTAATAACAACTCAATTTTGCTTCCCAAACCTAAACTTTTTTCGTAATAGCCCTGAATATTCGGTTCTAAAATACTATAACTGTCTGCCTACGACATGAAAATATTACCATTGTCTAAATTCAGTCATTATTAATTAAAAGTAATGAATTTTATGATGTATTTTTAATAAAAATATTAAGAGCACTGTGGTTGGAACAAATAAAAATAAAAGAATAGTACTTCTTACCACAACAGATTTATTCAATGGATGTACATTTCAGCAAAACACTAAACTCTTAGCTCTTAGCTCTCGAAATGTACATCCATTGAATAAATCTGTTGTGGTAAGAAGTACTATTCTTTTATTTTTATGTATTTTTAAATTGTATTTAATTTGACGAATCCTGCTTGTTGGCTATTTCGGATAATAAATTTATTATATTCTATTTTGTAGAAGTGAACTGTCAAAAATTTTGAAAATAAAGTGAAAACCAGCTGTTTTATAGTCAACGTTTTGTAAAATCTATTTTCATCATCAGGGTCTCAGATTAGTTGATGGGTGATAAACTGTACTAATCTTAAATACAAGATCATCTTTCTTTGGGTTACTAGAATTTTGAAGAATTTAATTGTAGTAACCCAAAGAAAAATGATCATGTATTTAATTTATTACATTTCAACTAGCCTAAGACCCTGGTGATGAAAATAAATTTTTCGAAACGTTGGCGACAAACGGAACGTCGATAAAGTTTCTTTTTTAAATTGCTCCACAACCAAACTTTATTTTTTTAATATTTATACAAATCTCTAATCTTCCATATACATATATATAAGGTATATAATCTTTAGATTAGCCCAGCGGATGATCCTGTGAAGTTTGGTAGCGATCGGATTAACAGAATTTTTTTCTTTTTTTGGTTTTATAACAATTTTGATTTGTCTTCGATTTTTGAACGTTCATAATTAAAAGCGATTGAATTCGTGCAAATTCAATACACGTTGAGAATTTTATGCTAACGATTCTCATCTTTTATATTCTATATATTACATTTACACCAGGACGAAGCCGGACTGGGCTGCTTGTACTCGTATATTATGCTCTTCATAAAATAAGTCCTTCTCAGTAATGAAATACATGTCTGAAAATAACGAATAAATTGTTGAAAAAATATATCAGGTCTAAACACCATTGCTTATTCAAAAATAATATAAATATGATAAATGTTATTTATACGATATCCAGAAGCGATTGTAAATTACAACATTTAGATCAGCTTGTAACATAAAATGTTAGGATGGTAAATTAGCACCAGTTCGCTTTTGCTATAACAGCATAACATGCAGGCCACATAATACGTCTGTTTTCTCTTTCTATCTCAATATATTCGTAAAGTTAATAGAAAGAGATAGATTATTTGCAAACGCAGCGTGTATACAGAATTTCATAGCGTCTTAATTATGAACAGGAAACAGACCTTAGCTTGTAAATATTTTATTCTGTTTTACATTTTATTATTTAGAAAACAATTTTAATAGATTATCAGCAGTGCATGTTTCCTTCTACTCACAAGAGAAAAATTAATAGTACACTCTGTAATCATAAATATTAAAACATATTAAAAAATACACTTTTTTTATCTTGAGAATATTAAAAGGGAGACATATTTAACAGTTGGTAAACAGCCACATTTACCGTTGGTATCCGTAAAGCTTCTTTTTTAAATTCTTTCTCAACCGCAAACTTTCCCCCAATGATTGATACTAAAGTATCTTTTATTTAGAAACTTTCATGCAAAGTACATACTTATTTTTAGTGTATTTGCCATAAGGCAACATACACTACTGGCGTTGGTCGGATGGCGGGACCTAGGGGTCGGACCAAAATTTCTCGACGTTTCATAACCTCCTAAACACTTTGGCACCATTTTTGAAAATGTTTATATATATATGTATATATATATATATACATACGTATATATATATATATATATATATATATATATATATATATATATATAAGTATGTGTGGCATACAGTTTGGGAGCTCGGATAATCATTTAATATATCGTTTGGGCTCTTTTGCCGTCTTAAGGGAGCGGCACCCAATGAACAAAATCGTTTGATTGTCAACTTTGGGAGCTTCACCCTGAGACGTCTATTGATAAAAATTAAAACTACATAGAACCATTTTGTGAAATGAGAGGTCACTGCGAGTATTATTTCAGCGGTTTTTTATGACAAAAAGTATGCAACCTTTGCAGGAATCTATTGGAGTATGGGGTATTTCATAATAAAATAATATTTTTTACTGTCAAAAACCGTAAAAATTTCTAAATGAAGTATGGTTAGGTTTCACACATAAAGAAAAGGGAAGTAAGTAGTCAAGAATAAATGTAAGTAAAATTCATATAATTCTATAAAAAAGTGAATTATTAATATAATTTACACAAAAAATAAATTTAATTATTTTCAGTCATTTATTAACGTAGAAAGACGAAAATTACGCGACAACTCAAATATACATTTGAATATTCTGATACGTTTATGAACGTAATACATCTTATAGAAACTGCCCGCAAATTTGATCTTTTTATATACAAGGAACATTTGAACAACATTAAATAAAGGTAAATATTTATTTTTATAAGTGTTTATTTCCAGATAATCAAAGCGTTGTTATGTCAATTCTTTTTAAACGGTACTAGTTACTTTGTCAAATTATCGCCAAGGCTCCCGATATCATGTAAACTGAATCTTTTCACTCTAACAACATATCAAACCCATGTCGAATATTAGATTTACATGAGATTCGTCGACAAGCGTTAAAACGTCCGTACTGACGATGCAAAACATTTTCATCTATTGACATTGGAAAATTTTCATATCGATGGAAATACCTTTCCATTCGAATAATTTCATCGAAAAAATTAACTCGAAACGATCTTAGTAATAAGTATTAATAGATCAGTGATAATTGAGAGTATTGTATTAAAATTATGTTCTCATATTCACAGGTTATTCAAGTACTATCCAACAATGGATGTTCAACAATGTCTGCAAATATAGGGCCCGAAACCAACAACGATTCTGTAAATTACTCTGTTTATGTTTTAATGTAAAATTGATATATTTGCTTTTTTTAATAAAAAACTAGACAACAGAATATATCTTTAATTTTTTCATACATTTTTATTTATTATTTATTTTGACGTAGCATCTACATTGCGGAATGCGTATTATGACTAATTAACAACGAAATCTAATATTTGATAACAGAAATAAACAAATTTATTAACGAAATGATAAAACAAAAATAGGTATTTCTTATTTCAGTCTTAACATATTTAAAAAAAACACGTATTAAAATATTGTACATGCAATTGTTGACGAAATATGTAAATAAACCGTAAGCCTTGTTTACACGAGTAAACAAGGCTTACGGTTTATTTACATACGAGTACTCGGCCGAGACACTGAACTCGGCATCGACTATTAATTTTGCTGATGAGATACTGCTGATTTTCTCTGTCGTTTCGATTCGGCTTGTACCCAGGATTTTACATGAGCGACAGTTCGTTTTTTCAATTCACTATGCTTTGTTATCGTGTCGAAGCATTTCTGCGAATTCGGAACCTTTCCTGTAGCTATCTCAGTATCAAAAAGTTTTCGCGCAACTGTCCTTTCTGGTGTAGACCATGTGTTGCGAGTCTTATCTGGAGAGAAAAAATATTAAGAATATACTATTTAAAAGTTATAATATTATAAAAAGTTATGGTAGTTTTTAACTTAGTGAGATTTCATTTAGCATAGTTTCACTGCAGCCAAAACTTAATTTACCGAGGACCAAATGCTCAATGAAAAGGTAAGAAGGTTTCACGTTCCGATGGGAATGAGCACAGGGTCCACGAACAAGTGTTTACAATGAAAAGCATACTGTACGTACCTTTCGATTTGTGTTTGTTGATTTCATTATTTATCCATAAACGAAGCTGCATTGCAGTTCATTTTTGTAAGTTATTATCAGATTTGACAATCATTTCGCATTCATTTAAAGGGAGGATTTTTCGATTTCGAATATAACCAGACAAGTATTTTCTCGCCGCAAATTTCTCTGGAGCACTCCAAGTTCTTCTAATAATTTGCGGTTTGAGATCTAGTTCTAAAAACAATAGAAAATTTCAGTGAACAATAAGATATGAAAATCAAACAGATACAAAAATATTAAATCGGTTTGTGTTTCGTTTGTTTAGAAAAGCTTTTGAAAATTTACCCAGTTCTGAGTCACTGGAAGCCGAAACGTTTTCATCGACCGGTAACTCCTATTCATCGTCAACACGATCTGCTGTTCGTTTTCGTAAGTCAGTAGTCGATTTTACAACTGTTTCACATTTAATAGCAGGAAGAAGTATTTTTTTTTTCGGAGTAGACCACATCCTAGTAATTTGGGACCTGAAATGTAATTCTAAAAACAATAAAAATTCGCAGTTGTAGAATATAGAACCGTGTTTCGTTTATTTAGAAAAGGTTTTGAGAATTTACCCAAATCCAGTGAATCGCTGTCACTCGAAGCGGAAGGGTTTTTATCATCCGGTAAATCAAGTGCGCTCGTGTCTTGTAATCTGTCCGATCTGTTTTCGGTGACATTGGCGTATACTTCGGTATTGCAGTTGATAGACTCGTTTTCGTCGACACCATACGATATGTTAGGAAGCGAATCGTTAATATAAATGTCTGTCCCATCGTCATTCGAAATAAATATATTGTCAAGTTTTGCATTTGAATCGTCGGCATTATTAGATGATTCTGACGTATGTTTGTTGACATTTTTTTTCTTTTCGGGATCAATCATGTTTATTTCGTCACTTGTTCGTGTACCGCCACGGTATTTAACGATACAAATATTTCCATTTTCTATGCGCACGTCTTTTTCTTTGCACATATAATATGGATTATGGTCTCAAAATTGAACCATGTAGGTAATACATTTTGTATTTGTTTTATGTAATGAAAGTATGGCCTTTTCAACGAGCAAGAGTAACGACGGCTGAAAAAGAAAACAAAACAGTAAATTAAAAGTGTACTGTAGTTCTATAACGTACATATATTATGTTAAACACTTACTTTTATAATTGTTCTATTATATCGCCTTCTGTTCGGCAAACAGGACAGCACAGTGAAATTCTATCGACAGTCACTGTCGGTTCCAACAAACACCCGAGCGAAGTTTGGAATGAGGTATCTCTTCCAGACACACTGGACACTTAATTTTGTTTAACTGTGCGCAATAATGTAATTTTGAACAATTATTGTGCGGACAAGTTTTGTTCATATGATAGGTCATACACACGTACACTTTTCTGTTTGTAGATATATTAGTTCCTCTCCTTTCGTGACATGAACTAAATTACAAATTGACCGGGAGCATTTAGCGCCCTGATAGTCCTTGCAAAAATGTATTTTCAAATGGTTGCAAGCACCCGAACAGTTACTGTTTCAGTAACTTGAAACTGATATAGTTAACGTAGTTTTGTTATAAAGAAACGTAAAATAGTAATATTACTTTATTATTATTATTATTAGAGAACGTTTTAATTGAACAAAATAAAGAATCACGTATGAATGACGACGGACTTGACTTAACTGAAACTAGGAACACATTCATCAAAAGTCAAAACCTAAATATACGTAAATAACCAAGTACAATTCTGTGGCTTGATCGAAAAAGGGCCTAAGTGCATTTTTTTCATTTTTGATTTATTGGTCCTATCTTACTAATGTCGACATGCTCTTTTCAATGAAAAAGGTTCTATCTCATTATCTTTAACGCTTACCGAGATAAAAAATGTAAAAAGATCCTAACTGAGACTACGTCAATGAAATAAAGGCTTATATTCACTTTAGGCCCTTCATATTGGGGCCTAAGTGTTTTTATAATTTTTTTTCTATATTTAAAAACAACCTAAGTGACATATAAGCCCTTAAATATTGGGCCTATTTACTCTTAGGCCCTTTTCGTAATAATAATTTTATATCAAGAAAGTGCTAACTGCGACTTAGTAAAATGTGACGGTAATTGTCGGTGGCCTATGTTAACATAGGCCTTTTTTAAATAGATTTGTACATTTTGTAAGAAGACCTAAGTGTCACATTGGTTATGGAATCGAAACAAAAAGAAAAAAACTGGAAGATATCTTAAGCTTATTACCATTTATACATCCAAAAAGCAGATTATTTTATTCAAATTTGAAGAGTGATGAATCAAAAAATGACGACGATGTTTGTCCTACAGAATTAATATTGGAAATTATAGATTAATTATACTTATTTTGTCATCACGATGTCCTAAGAATTTTATTTTCATCTGCACGGTTTTCGTGTTACAATAAATACTATTGTTTATTTTTGTATTTTTAATTCTTATTCGAATAAAACCAATATTTTTGTAGAAGTGTTTTACATTTTAACTACAACCATGAATTTCTCAATATGTGTTTTCTAAGCGGTATTGTCTTATTTAATAATATTTTATCATATACTATTATTAATTTTCAAATATCTAAAAAAGGGTAGGTGAAAATCGCTTACTTTTTATACAAAGTACCTCTTATAAAAGGGCTTAAGTGCAACTACATTTAAAGAAAGGGCCAAAGTACATTATTTGGGGCCTATATGCTAGTTTTAGTGACCTATTGCATAGGCCTATGTAACACCATATACATTTTCTGGGGCCTATGTGACAAAAACTTCTGGATTTTTTAAGAATTTTATTTTTTTTTACAAAAAATTAAAAAATATGCGCTAAAAAAGCAGTATTACAATTATCAGACATTTTGGACAGAATTTCGCTGATTTACAATAGTTTGAAAAAAATAACTTCAACTCCAATTACCTTAAAACTACGTTTTTGTAGTTAGGCACTTTTGCGACCAAGCCACAGAATTTACACACTATAAACTTAACAGTACAGCCATGTTCATAAAATACATAGTGGTGCACCAGTGGGTGCACCAGAAGAAACACAACAATAATAAATATGACATATTATTATCTGTAAAACAGTTTAGATCAGGGGTGGTCAACCCAAATGATCTTACGGACCATTTTGGAAATGCATCATAAGGGGACATTCATTAATTACGTGAGTCGATTTTGGCGATTGTTCGACCCCCCCCCCCCTTCCCCTTTGGTAAGATGACGGGCGAAACCGGGTCGGACCATAAGTACAAAAAATTTCATCAAAATCGGTTCAGCCGTTTAGGCGGAATAGATTGACAAACGCTTGTACAGAAATATTATTTTTATATACAAAAAAATATTAAATTTTCAATCAAAATTGTTTTGGTAATTTCCTTTTGACAGATCTTCAGAACAAAAAAAGAGCAGACTTTTTTTTTGTTTTCAAAATATTTCTAAAATTAAATTTAGAAAAAAAATGTGTCTCCGACAAATTTTTTTTCTAAATTTAATTTTGGAAATATTTTGAAAACAAAAAAAAAATCTGCTCTTTTTTTGTTCTGAAGATCTGTCAAAAGGAAATTACCAAAACAATTTTGATTGAAAATTTAATATTTTTTTGTATATAAAAATAATATTTCTGTACAAGCGTTTGTCAATCTATTCCGCCTAAACGGCTGAACCGATTTTGATGAAATTTTTTGTACTTATGGTCCGACCCGGTTTCGCCCGAGTGCGTTTCGGGTCCAATTTAGAATTTAAACTATCTACGGACCGACGCAAACGCACACACAAAATTTCATTAAAATCGGTCCAGCAGTTTGGAGGAATAGAGTCCGTAGATAGTTTAAATTCTAAATTGGACCCAAAACGCACTCGGGCGAAACCGGGTCGGACCATAAGTACAAAAAATTTCATCAAAATCGGTTCAGCCGTTTAGGCGGAATAGATTGACAAACGCTTGTACAGAAATATTATTTTTATATACAAAAAATATTAAGGTAAATACCTAATCGTTAGTCCAACCTTGTATAATTTCTTAAAAACACAAATACTATTATTTAAGTTTTAAAATTTCTGTGTTTTACAAAAAGCAACGCTCGTAACTATATAAGGATTTCATGTCACGTATTTGTGAAATCTAAAATTTTTTCATTTCATCCAAAGTTACCGAAAAGTTATAATAATTCTCAAAGTCTTCATAAATTTTAGAATAATATGTTTTTGTGTAAAATTTCAAGCATTTCTGTACAAATAAACCATTAATTAAGTAAAAATTAAATAAATTATTAGTATTAAAAGTTGCCTACATTTAGAATTTAAACTGCCGCGCTGAAAATAACGAGTTGCATATCTCGAAAGTAAAGAAGTACCTTTATAAGTTTTATTAAAATTCGATTTAAATCTTTAATAATCATAACATAAACTAATTATTATTAAATTTTTAAAGACATACCTATGTTCTTTTAGGTACATATATTATTTTTAATCTTTTGACGATTATTAAGGTTATAAAAAAAGAACAGTCTAAGTTCCCTGAAACTTATATTTTCCATTTAAAAAAACATTAGACGGTGACGCAACAAAAAAATTTTTTGCCCAAATATTCATCAACTGTATTAGAACATCTGTCAAATTACCAGAAATATTTTACGCCCCCCTCAAATTCTTAACAGGTACGTTAAAATAGCGAAAACAATTATGGCACATATGACATATATATATGTATTATATCTGTAAAACAGCTTAGATCAGGGGTGGTCAACCCAAATGATCTTGAGGACCATTTTGGAAATGCATCATAAGGGGACATTCATTAATTACGTGAGGCGATTTTGGCGATTGTTCGACCCCCCTGCCCCCTTCCCCTTTGGTAAGATGACGTGAGATTTATCTCGACCCCCCCCCCTCCACCATTAATCTCACGTGAGATTTTTTAAAATGCTTATTTTTAATGTAAATATGTTAATCGGTGCTTGATTGCGTTGGATTTATTTAATTTGCTTAATTCTTTTTTTTTCAGACTAGTATTTAAGACTTTAATTTTTTCTCATAATTTCGACAGTTAATTTTTCAATATATTTTGATGCGCAAATAAGGTATTTTTTGATACATTGATTTTCACTACTTAGGCAACTTTAAAATAAATATATTTTGTAAAAGTGCGATGAATCTCGCAGGCCGGAAAAATATTCAAGGCAGGTCGCATGCGGCCCGCGGGCCACGGGTTAGCCACCCTTGGTTTAGATTGTGACTATTATTTTGGTGTTTTGGTAACACCTACCATAACAGCAAGAGGCATACGAAAGGTCGTATGAAGGAGTTATGCAAAAAAGATGGTGATTTTACAATAAATTTCTTCGATTCACGTTATTGAATCAGTGGTTGAGTTCCACATGGACAGGTTATACAGACGTTTAATTATTTATTACCAATCGGTACCCGCGACTTCGCACACGATTGAGATAAAACAATCTGATGTAGCTTTTTCCCGTGGCAATTTAATTTTGCTGTTTAAATCTTATGTGTTATAGCGACCCGGCCCGGCCCCCGGCTTCGCCCGAGTGCGACAACAGTAGTGAAGCATTCGGCTCCACCATATTACAGTCTTGCATCGTGGGGCTGCGCCCCGCTCTGCAAGACATTAATTTATAAAGCTTTCGACTCCCCCAAATGCATATTCTCTAAATAGTGTATTTTCTGACATTTTCATACATTTTGTAAAGTCAACATAAGTCGCTAGTTGAATAACACCGTCCAAATATTTATTTTAGTAAACATAACAGCTGTATACCTACTGAAATGAGACAAGCGCACGGCATCGTTTGTAGTTTTTTCCAGAGCTGCATTATCGATTTTATACTGTTTCAATATTAAATTTTCAATCAAAATTGTTTTGGTAATTTCCTTTTGACAAATCTTCAGAACAAAAAAAGAGCAGATTTTTTTTTATTTTCAAAATATTTCCAAAATTAAATTTAGAAAAAAAATGTGTCTCCGACAAACAGATAAACAGAAACACACGAACTGACAGCAGTCACTCTATTACTCCAAACTGCTGGACCGATTGTAATGAAATTTTGTGTGTGCGTTTGCGTCGGTCCGTAGATAGTTTAAATTCTAAATTGGACCCGAAACGCACTCGGGCGAAACCGGGTCGGACCATAAGTACAAAAAATTTCATCAAAATCGGTTCAGCCGTTTAGGCGGAATAGATTGACAAACGCTTGTACAGAAATATTATTTTTATATACAAAAAATATTAAAGTAAATAATCGTTAGTCCAACCCTGTATAATTTCTTAAAAACGTACAAACACTATTATTTAGTTTTAAAATTTCTGTGTTTTACAAAAAGCAACACTCGAATCTATATAAGAATTTCATGTCACGTATTTGTGAAATCTAAAATTTTTTCATTTCATCCAAAGTTACCGAAAAGTTATAATAATTCTCAAAGTCTTCATAAATTTTAGAATAATATGTTTTTGTGTAAAATTTCAAGCATTTCTGTACAAATAAACTATTAACTAAGTAAAAATTAAATAAGTTATTAGTATTAAAAGTTGCCTACATTTAGAATTTAAACTGCCGCGCTGAAAATAACTTTAGTTGAATTTCTCTATGGGAAAGAATAGAAATACCCTAGATGACACTGACGTAAGGTTTTACAATACAATTAATTTATTATTTCAGAGAAAATACAATGAAATATTTGTCAAATAAGAAACAGTTATCAGTTATAAGTATCATTGACAAAAATACGTAAGTAATTTTATACTTCTGTCACATGTAAATTGTTTCGAATATTGCGAAATATTAATTATTCGACTGAATAAGTTGTTTTTATGTTATTATGTGTAATTTTTTCAGATTCAAACGTGCGACCCATTAGTAATGATTGTCGAAATCTGCATAAAATTGCCATGTATTGATGTGAAAGTCGTCTCTGTTCGGGTGTCAAGTTTTGAAGTTTGGTCAAAGTGATACGAATGTGCTTTTCTGTCAACGTAACGCTGGGTACGCATGGAAAAATGGTAACCGATAACAATTTTAATATTTTGAAACGAAGACAACCATTAATCAGATATAGACAGCACAGGATTCGGTTCAACCGATGGAGCTATTTACCGCTAATCTAGGATATTCGTATACCGAACAGTCATATTTTGTCATAGTCAGCTACTGATCCGAAAAGACGAAGTAAATTATAATGTACGACAATTTGAACAGCCACAGAAATGAGTATGACCTGCTTTCTTTAAATATTTTGTGTGATTTGAAAAAATCCGGCGCCAATTTGTTCAAAGCGTTCCCCATTGGGTGCTCTGAAATTTTTTAAAAAATTGGTGTAGCCGTTTTCAACTGATTTCAGAAAGAGTATTTTTTTATATCTTACTGTATATTTCCTACATTTATGAACCGATTTGAAAAAAATCGATGCCACTGTGTTCAGAACTTTGCACACTTTATGTGCTCTATTTTTTTTTTTACTATGACTTACGGCTTCGTAACAGCGGAGGTGGTTTTATCGGAACTGATAAACTCTGCCTTCGGGTTTTTGTCCTACAATGCCTTTAAATAATAAATTGTATAATAATGAATTTCATACTATTTCAGGATCGGATTGACGCCATGGCTTTCTTGATCTCACTGAACAGAGGTGAAACGACGACCTACTATCTGCCAGTTTTTGTTAAGGCAATATAACTTGGCGACGTTTAAAAAACTTAAGTCTTCTGTTTTATAGGATAATTAGCTAATAAAATATTATAATAGTGGGGCGAAAGAGATAATTGTGCACTGAACGATAAAACCACTAAATTTGAGCTGCTTTATATTGTTAAAAGATGTAGATATTAATACAAATTATATCTATTGTATCGCTTATCAGAAAGTGCACAATACTGGTATATTTTTAGTCTCATCTGTCCGACTATAAAGAATTCTAAGATAATAATATTAATAAGTGTTTGTTAATTGAATGTCAAAATAAAACTTGGTAATATATAAAAGTTTTCATTAATTGTTGTTTTCATATTTCCTTTTACAGTAGCAATAATATTTTCTACCATACGTTTTAAATGAAATTCACTATAGATAATATGGTAACTACGGAAATCAAAAATGCATTATAGAAAATCGTTTGTTGCAATTTTTTGTGGAACGATTTTCTATAATGAGTTTTTGGTTTCCATGATTACTATATCAACAAAACTCATGTATATATTGCGTCTTAAATGAAATTCCCAGTATAATATACATTTTTTAATCAAATCATTGAAACTTTGACAGGATTGTCAATTTCCTATTATAAAATTTATGTAGGTTTTTTCAACATTTATTAATCTTATTAAACTGCCAATTTGCTTTATTTTTTCATAAATAAGCCTTTTATAAGAAGCAGATTCTTCTGTCAGATGTTAGCTTTGAATAAAATTACAAATGTGCGCTTAAAAAGTTAATTAAAAATTGCAACAATAGATGTAATGTCTTATTGTAGATATTTCTTTTTTTATGAAAACACGGTTATAGTGGCAGATACTCAACTGTTTATTATGAATCTAATGCCTACAAAAGGTGTGGGTGTTGGTAGTATAAACAGCTTTTATATATAATTAATGATTATTAATCTTTTGAACATAAAAATATTTTTTTAACTATTATGGGTTATCTATTGTAAAGTACGGGAGCTTTCATTTTGAACAATGCCGGTAATGCAGTTCTCGATTTTAGAGCTCCCAAACTCAACAATATATCATTAAAGTGAAATAACTTTAAAATCTATTGATGCATATTAATTTGCTCTTAATATAATGTTTACTAATTAGTTTCACGTAGTTTGAATGCAGTTTTGAACTAGGCTCCCAATGATACTGCTACACATATATATATATATATATACATGTATATATATATATATATGTGTAGCAGTATCATTGGGAGCCTAGTTCAAAACTGCATTCAAACTACGTGAAACTAATTAGTAAACATTATATTAAGAGCAAATTAATATGCATCAATAGATTTTAAAGTTATTTCACTTTAATGATATATTGTTGAGTTTGGGAGCTCTAAAATCGAGAACTGCATTACCGGCATTGTTCAAAATGAAAGCTCCCGTACTTTACAATAGATAACCCATAATAGTTAAAAAAATATTTTTATGTTCAAAAGATTAATAATCATTAATTATATATAAAAGCTGTTTATACTACCAACACCCACACCTTTTGTAGGCATTAGATTCATAATAAACAGTTGAGTATCTGCCACTATAACCGTGTTTTCATAAAAAAAGAAATATCTACAATAAGACATTACATCCATTGTTGCAATTTTTAATTAACTTTTTAAGCGCACATTTGTAATTTTATTCAAAGCTAACATCTGACAGAAGAATCTGCTTCTTATAAAAGGCTTATTTATGAAAAAATAAAGCAAATTGGCAGTTTAATAAGATTAATAAATGTTGAAAAAACCTACATAAATTTTATAATAGGAAATTGACAATCCTGTCAAAGTTTCAATGATTTGATTAAAAAATGTATATTATACTGGGAATTTCATTTAAGACGCAATATATACATGAGTTTTGTTGATATAGTAATCATGGAAACCAAAAACTCATTATAGAAAATCGTTCCACAAAAAATTGCAACAAACGATTTTCTATAATGCATTTTTGATTTCCGTAGTTACCATATTATTATCTATAGTGAATTTCATTTAAAACGTATGGTAGAAAATATTATTGCTACTGTAAAAGGAAATATGAAAACAACAATTAATGAAAACTTTTATATATTACCAAGTTTTATTTTGACATTCAATTAACAAACACTTATTAATATTATTATCTTAGAATTCTTTATAGTCGGACAGATGAGACTAAAAATATACCAGTATTGTGCACTTTCTGATAAGCGATACAATAGATATAATTTGTATTAATATCTACATCTTTTAACAATATAAAGCAGCTCAAATTTAGTGGTTTTATCGTTCAGTGCACAATTATCTCTTTCGCCCCACTATTATAATATTTTATTAGCTAATTATCCTATAAAACAGAAGACTTAAGTTTTTTAAACGTCGCCAAGTTATATTGCCTTAACAAAAACTGGCAGATAGTAGGTCGTCGTTTCACCTCTGTTCAGTGAGATCAAGAAAGCCATGGCGTCAATCCGATCCTGAAATAGTATGAAATTCATTATTATACAATTTATTATTTAAAGGCATTGTAGGACAAAAACCCGAAGGCAGAGTTTATCAGTTCCGATAAAACCACCTCCGCTGTTACGAAGCCGTAAGTCATAGTAAAAAAAAAAATAGAGCACATAAAGTGTGCAAAGTTCTGAACACAGTGGCATCGATTTTTTTCAAATCGGTTCATAAATGTAGGAAATATACAGTAAGATATAAAAAAATACTCTTTCTGAAATCAGTTGAAAACGGCTACACCAATTTTTTAAAAAATTTCAGAGCACCCAATGGGGAACGCTTTGAACAAATTGGCGCCGGATTTTTTCAAATCACACAAAATATTTAAAGAAAGCAGGTCATACTCATTTCTGTGGCTGTTCAAATTGTCGTACATTATAATTTACTTCGTCTTTTCGGATCAGTAGCTGACTATGACAAAATATGACTGTTCGGTATACGAATATCCTAGATTAGCGGTAAATAGCTCCATCGGTTGAACCGAATCCTGTGCTGTCTATATCTGATTAATGGTTGTCTTCGTTTCAAAATATTAAAATTGTTATCGGTTACCATTTTTCCATGCGTACCCAGCGTTACGTTGACAGAAAAGCACATTCGTATCACTTTGACCAAACTTCAAAACTTGACACCCGAACAGAGACGACTTTCACATCAATACATGGCAATTTTATGCAGATTTCGACAATCATTACTAATGGGTCGCACGTTTGAATCTGAAAAAATTACACATAATAACATAAAAACAACTTATTCAGTCGAATAATTAATATTTCGCAATATTCGAAACAATTTACATGTGACAGAAGTATAAAATTACTTACGTATTTTTGTCAATGATACTTATAACTGATAACTGTTTCTTATTTGACAAATATTTCATTGTATTTTCTCTGAAATAATAAATTAATTGTATTGTAAAACCTTACGTCAGTGTCATCTAGGGTATTTCTATTCTTTCCCATAGAGAAATTCAACTAAAGTTATTTTCAGCGCGGCAGTTTAAATTCTAAATGTAGGCAACTTTTAATACTAATAACTTATTTAATTTTTACTTAATTAATAGTTTATTTGTACAGAAAT